>CM042536.1:31990463-33262963 GCA_023630585.1 Cranoglanis bouderius
TTTTCTTGCAACCCTCCCATACAAGCCACATTTGTGGAGAATGTGTGATATTGTTGTCACATGCACACAATGACCACTCTTTGTCATAAATACAGCAACTGCTTCAGAGTTGTTGTAGGCCTCTTGGTAGCCTCTCTGACCAGTTTTCTCCTGGCTCTTTCATCCAGTTTGGAATGACGTCCTGATCCAGGGAGGTTCTGTGTTGTACCAAATACCTTCCACTTCTTAATGACAGACTTCACTGTGTTTCTAGGCATTGATAAAGCCTTTGAAATGTTTTTGTATCCATCTCCTGACTTGTGCCTGTCCACAACTTTATCCCAGAGACCTTTTGACAGTGCCTTTCCACCCATAGTTGATTGTTTGCTTCAGTTGCACTACAAAATACTCCAGGAAAGCTCTTTTCATGCTGAGCTAATCAAAATGACCACAGCTGATCACAGTTGAAAATCAAATGGCTTTGTGTGACATTGAGAAGGTGATTAGCTACACCTTATTGAGTTTACAAGTCATTTTTAGGAGGGGGGTGATCCTTTTTCCAGCTCAGTGATTCTGTTTATTTATTTATTTTTTATTTTTTTCTGACATATTGGTGTCATATCTTTCACTTGGATGTTATAAGTTGCACTGAGTAAATACAGCTGGATAAAACAAAAACTGTGTCCGTCATCATTTCAGGCTGAAAAGCAACAAAGTGTGATTACTTTAAAGGGGGGTGATTTCTATTTCTTTTCTATATCCACTGTATATACCATACAATATGTGTTGCCTAGGAGATGACCAGTCAGCATCAGCTACAGTATATGCAGTCTAATGTTTGTGTGTGTGTGTGTGTGTGTGTGTGTGTAGGTGATTAATGCTATAGAACAGGACTACAGGCTTCCTGCACCGATGGACTGCCCCACTGCACTGCACCAGCTCATGTTGGACTGCTGGCAGAAAGACCGCAACGCTCGGCCTCGTTTTACCGACATTGTTAATACACTCGACAAACTCATCCGCAACCCGACAAGTCTAAAGGCTGTTGCTAGTATGCCGTCCATGTGAGTAGTACACACGCACACATGCACACATGCACACACACTTGTGCACATACTTGAGATGTGCACATACACATCTCAGTATTCAAAAAATACATTTTACCCTCCTTTAGTTTGTCAAATACTCATACATACACACCAATTCACTTTTATGTAAGGAATACAGTACTTGGGGTATGTGCTATTATGGGAAAATAATCAACAGCAAGGTGCTGTTATGTGATATGAAATAAAGTTGATTATTTATCTGTTACAGCATATCATGAATTGTATTATTCTTTTTATCCCACAGCAATGTGCCAACATTTTTCTTTTTAATATATTAATGAACAACTCATCACACTATGAACCACTTATAATAATGTTTAATGTTGCAGAATGCTCGTGAGACAAGTTAATTCCTGTTATCACTTACTGTATGTTATAGCAGCTATAAACGGTTGTTCCCTCACCACCCTCTGTTTTTTCACTGTTTTGACGTTAATAAGACAGAAGAACACAGCTCATCATGTTACTGAGAAACCGGAAAGCACAAAGGCTGCGTCCAAAATCATGTACTGTGACAGTACCTACTGCCATTGATACAGTATGTACTGATCAGTATCAGTGGTAAGCATGAATATAATCCAGAACTACATCCGCCATGTTGGCATTGTCAACTTCAAAAGAGCCAATGTGCCAATTTTGATTTTGACAGCTCTTCCATGCCAGTCCCACTTCCTTATGGGATAGTGCAATATCCACAGTGTCCAGTGGTTCCATACTGCAGAATCTCAGCGGAAGCAGAAGGTCATCCGGGTATTTCTCACCTACTGTTTTATGAATACTAAGAATTCAGACATACTACTCCTTTGGCATACTGCTTTTCACCTACTGTATAGTAGGGTATTACTTTTAATTATGTCATCTATCCTGAAGACATCCTCATGTCGGAACACGTACTGACTGTTACAAAGCACTCGTATTGGAGACTCCTTCCATAAATATTACATAAACGACTTCTAACTGAGAGCTTAATATCAAGTCTTTCTTTGTTAAATAAGAACACATTTTAAAATCTGTTTATTATTAGGTTTAGATTATATGGAGCGCCTGTCATAGAAGTCCCTGTGCATGAGTTGTTACTATAGAAATGGTAATATATTAGAATGAGCACATTACTATAATCCTGTGATTTGCTTTGCAGCCAGTACTACTGTCAGAGCTGCTGAAATTATTCAATACCTTCTGACCAGTCAGAATCGAGAACTCAGTATAAGGAAGCGTGAACATGTACAGAAACTGTAAGACACACTGTTGTGTTCTAGTTTAGAGAAAAATGCATCCACAGGGTGTGCAAAGCCCTGTTTATCTTCCAAAAACCCAATTATCTCCACTTAATAAAATGACTAAATCTCAATTAAAAAGCAATATTTTTGGTTTCATTTCATTGCTTTTACCAGTGGCTGCCTGCAACAGTTTATAAATGACTTTAATTTTGTATTCTCTAAAAGAAACATGATTTTATATTGTAAGTTGTAAAAGTAGATACATAGCTGAATGTTCAAACTGCAGTCCTAGTTGTTAGTCAGAGAAATTGAAAACAATGTGTCCAAATCCAACTTTATTCCAGCATATATCATAGTTTGCATCAGAAAATATAAAATATGAGTAGCTGCTGAAAGAACAAGTGACAAAAGAACACTACACTACACTATGTGTAACATAGTGTGTGTAACATAGCAACTGTGTTGTTTAGAATGGATTTCAAATGATATGTTATTAGTTTTTAAAGTGCACCTTCATCCACCTGAATTTCTGGCAGACTGTATTTCACTGATATGTTTTACCTTCTGTGGTGGTAGAATGGACTGAGAAGCTTTATACATTCTGCAGATTCCTTCACAACATTTAGTTTCATTATTTAAATGTGTACAAGTTGAAATTATTTCTAGGCATTATTGACATATTTAATATTTTTGAGTTATTGATGTTTAGATTCAACCTATTTAATTCAAGTGACCAGTCAAACAGGCTAATAACTCGAGAAATTAAATAGTAAACCTATTAACTTTAATAATGGTGTGTTGTGATTCCCACCACAGTAACAAGATAAAAAATCTCAGAGCTCTTCTGAGAACACCAGAATTCAAGTTAACTTTATTAGTATGACTATATCAAGAGCAGTACTGGCAAAGAAGTTCATTTGAAATATGGTATATTAGACTTCTTATTAGGTCTAATACAATAAAGTTGGTCATAATGCATACAGGGTCAGGTCATCATAAATGCACACTGGCAAATCCATACATATAGTTACATCAGGCAGTCTGTGGTCCTACACCAGAACATGGCTGACAAAAAGGCACGGACTAGAAAGCAAGAAACAATGTGTTTTAAGAAAAAGTGACAAAGAAGAATGATAAACAGATCATTATCATTATGGTAACATGCACAATAGCACAACACAGCCAAAGTCCTACATATTCGCTGGCTGGTATTTTAAGTGTGTACTTGTATAGTGTATATTGCACATTATTCCTCATAGTAGTAGTAATAGTAGTAGTATGTAGTATGGGGATGGTGTTGTTTATTATACTACACAGTCGTGTGACCACTTGTAATAATGACTTTACACTGCTTTATTTTTGCGTAGGGTATTTTCACAGTGTCTGTTTTAATAATTGGTGGCTAAAGACATAAATGACAGGAGATGGCCGATAAAAGCTTTACAGTAAAATAAAAACACTGTAACCTTAATTTTGGAACAGGAGTGCAATTGAAATATAATCACATACAGGAAATAGTTACAATTTTGTAAAAATATGATGTTAGTAAAAATAAATACTACCAGACTATTTAGCCACTGATAAGACATTTTATTTTGAAATGCCAGGAAATCAGCTAGCAAGTTTTGTAGTTTAGTTACCAATATCATTTAATTGATACTACAATAAGTGAGATCTTTATATATACAATTGTATTATAGTATGCAGTATGTCACAAAGATGGCTCTGGTTGCATACTGAGAAATTTTGTCAGAATAATTAGCCATAACTCTAAATGCTAATGTTGTTCAAATACTGCATAATATGCATTTCTTTTGAGTAGGGTATAGTGTAAATAGTATGCACAGTATGTACTTTTTCAGCACCATCACTGACTGAGATAATTATGGAAGCTTGTTTCTGACATGTATGAAAAAATTATTATGCAGATTTAACTCGCAGTTGTGAGTTAATATCACACAATTGCATCTCTATATCTTGCAACTTCGTTAATATTTCACAACTGCAACTTTTTATCTCACAACTGCAAGTTAATATCGAGAGATCTCACAATTACGACATTTTTATTTAACAAATGTTATTGTTTTTATTGAGCTTTATTTAGCATGAAAGACTTTTTTTCTTGCAGTTGTGAGATATAATGCAATTGCGAGTTAATATCACACAAATGTGACTTTACATCTCACAACTGTGAGTTATAATTTCACAGTTGTGACTTTTTATCTCACATTTGGTAATAGCAAACAATTGTGACTTAGTGCGTATGTTTCCAATAATCAAACCACAACAAAACTTCATATGCAGCAGTGTGTAAACAAGGAATGTAACCTACCCAAAACATTATTTTCAGTGGGAAAGTCTCACTATGAGAGAAAGTCTTAGGCTGAATAGGATAGTGTGTCTGTGGTGTTGGTTTGGCTTGGATAGGGGTAAGGAATAGCCTAATAAGTAGAAGCATGAATTCATACTAACTCCCAATTGAGTGAAAATGTCATAGCTGTGAGCTATTAACTCACAATTACAGGATAAAAAGTTGCAGTTGTATAATATTAACTCGCAATTGCAATATTATAAGAGCAGAACTTAAGAAAATTAGACATAGGTGCTAAGAGTGATCAGTGGGTGTGGCCAGGACACAGACAAGTCACAGATCAAGGGGCTCAGTGCAGAGCTGGAACACGGCATGAAGAAAACCATGAAGTTAACATGAGCACTATGTGGCAACCATGTTTATATATGATTGTATACACTCAGTTACACAGAAAAAAAATCCAAGATATTTTATCAAGTGGTGTGTCCATACACTTTCTCTCAGGGTGTTACATTCTAGTACATATCTGTCAGCCAAAATAGCGTATGCCCTTCTGCTAATAATATTTTGTGTCTTATTTTTCTATTTCAGCAAGTTCAGGAATTGCAGGGTTGTCTTTTTGTGAACTGAATAAATTAACCACTCTCTTCCTCTTTGTCTCCGCAGTCCGTCTCAGCCACTGTTGGACAGGTCTCTCCCTGACTTCAACACCTTCAGCTCAGTGGAGGACTGGCTGTCTGCTATTAAGATGTCTCAGTATAGAGACAATTTTCTTAACTCTGGCTTCACTTCCCTGCAACTCGTCACCCAGATTACTTCAGAGTGAGTCTATAGCTTGTTATAATCATGATATTTCACTGATAAAACCATTCAGGGCAATTCAGCATTCAGTAAAGTTGACCGGACTTATATCCTGGATTTATATCCTCACATTAAATCATGTCAGGAATGATTCTCAGCAAGACTTCACTGAAGCTGCCAGTTCATAAATGCAGGTTACTTAAAAAAATAAAAATAAAAAGCAGTTTAGGAAAGACTGCTGGCAATATGATTCTGTTGATTCTGGTCTCAACTATTTTTTTTCTCACCCAAAAAATGCATTATTTATTAGCTATATACATTAACATGTAATAGAAATTACATTACATTTAACACACATAAGTGTCTAGGCAAAATTCATTCATTTTAACACTAAAAAGCAGCTCTATGGTGCATAAAGCATGGTTATAATTTATAAGCTACAGTATATGTCTACTTAGTGTAATATATAAAATATGTATTATGATAATTATATGCTCATAGTTATTATATAATTACATTATTTAAAATGAACTATAAAATACAACTAGATATAACAAAATATTATTAATACCACAGAGCTGTTGTATTCTCAATTTTGATTGGTCAGATGGTTTCCATTAATTTTTTGTAAGAGCATGGCTTGTTCTAATATGTTATCATTTAAATAGTAACAACTCCTTCACTGTGACTTGTATAGCAGACACTCCATAGAATCTAAGCCTTTGGAACAGTCACAAGTAAGGCTGTTCCTTTAGGTTTTCCACCACAGGAAAGTCTTCAGGACAGAGGACTTTGCATTTTATCTGTAAAATGGCAAACTGCATTTTCTCTGTCTTATTAACTTCAAGAGAAAGTGAGGGAACAACTGTTTATAGCTTCTATAATGTAATTGATAACAGGAACTATATTGTTTAGTGGATTACAACGTTGTGTAAAGTTGCAACATTAAATGTAACTATAAAAGGATAATAATATGACATTTATTTAATAGTTGCAATCTCTGGCAAATTGATGTGGGAACAAAACATTTCACAACATACTGTTATTGGAAAATCATCAACTTCCCTACTGTTGATTATAATTCTGTTTATTCCTTACATTAATTATACAAAATCTAGTGCAAGTGTGAAAAACATGAATTAAGCAGTACAGTGCAGAAATGCTATTGGCAAGTTGACATTGCATGAGAATAATTAGAGGAACTGCTGAAGTAAAGAAACCGTTCAGAATGTGTGCTGATTTATTTATGTATTATCTTTTTCATTGACCTGAAACACCTTCCTAGTGGCCGTTTTTGGAATAGACTGCTTGCGGGGTGGGAGGTGTCAATAATGATTTCATTCTACAAATTACTTATTTTAATCTGAAGGTGTAAGTGTTTGAGACATAAACAGATAGTAGTTAATAGTTATTATAGTATATTAGCTTTTTATTATGGGCTTACTGGTGTATTTAGGAAAACATCTTCCTCTCTTCTTCTTTGAAAACTTTAAATGACATTTCCGTACGACTGAAATCATAAAAAAACAAAAAACAAAAAAAAAAACAAAAAAAAAAAAATTACCTGCTATTAGCCCTAAACTTACCTATTCAGATGTCTAGGTTTTTTTTTTTTTTTCTTTTCTCAGTTGTGAGAGCTTGTACATGTCAAGGAGAAGCAAAGAACTCATACAAGAAGCAATCATACATTCCTGACATTTTTTTTTACTCATATTCAGCAATAGGGAGGCAATTTTTCTTCAGTCTCTTGACTCACTTGTGAAGATCAGAAGCTGTGATGAACAGACTGCTTTTGTTAAAAGTGAATTAGTGAACCTGGGCTTAATGACTTACAGGAGTGCAGGCACATGCACACAGCTTTCATCTGTTTTCATAGTCAGGAGCGTGTGGGAGTGTTCTTTATTTTATTTTATTTTTTTAAATTCCTGTCTATCTTTAAATCTCTATTCTGCCCAACCCCCTGTACTTTTGTATCTTTGAAAGTGAAACTGTTGCCTTATCTCCCTCTCTGTGTTGGTTTTGGCTGTCTGAGTCCCTATACCTTTAGATTTCTTCTCCCTCTATTCTTCTCTATATTCCATCTCTCTGTCTCTCCTTTTATACTTCTTTCTCTATATGTTCTTCTGTGGCTTTATCACTCTCTTTCTGTAAGCCCTCAATTACTAAGATCCCAAATAGGATACATAAATAGTGGATGTTTTGCGGGTGGTTTACAAAGAATAATAGCAAGATTTATGTCGCATGCAAATTGGTGTTGTGCTATTAGCTCTTGATTATGAGTTCAGATCTCTGGAGGAGTCAAACTGAAACTTGCCACATATTTATTTGCACACCCAATATCTCTGATTAAAGGCAATAAACCGTGTCAGGAAAAAAAAAATAAATAAGAAAATTGTTACGTAACACAGACGTGTTGGTCGGAAGAGGGAGTCAGGATGCATGCGCTGGGGAGACGTCAGTAAATGTAGAAGAGTTTATTATAAACAAAAGAATCCAGACTATGAGCAAAACAAACTGTAATCCAGGCTGTAGTAAACAAGATTAGTGATCTGGGAAACACCGAAACAAAGAGCACGGTTAAACACATCTAAATACTAACTAAATACTCCGCGTTGAAGCGGACACAAACAGGGGTTTTTAAACACACACCAAATAATACCCACAATAAAAGACACCTGGACATGATAATAACATTAGACAGAGAACCAATGAGGAAACGGGGCAGAGACATGACGCAATACAATAACAAACACACATGGGGAAACACAGGAGGCGGAGACATGACGTGAACGAAAACAAAACGCACATGGCATAGGTAAACAACACGAGAGTCTTTATGAATGGAATGTCTATCGGAGAGTTTTTGAATAGCGCTGGAAAGCGCGCAGTGGAATGCGGAAGTGTTCGAGTCCACCGCTCGAGCGACTCGGAGAACGAGGGGAAACTTCTAACAAAAATAAAATGTTCTCCCAGCCTCTACGTAAATGCTGTTGGCATGAGATGAGAGAATGAATGTTGTTATAAATTAATATTTACCTTTAATATTGTCATCATTTTCTTATTGTCTTATTAAGTCTTGTCGTTATTAAAACCCAGTGAATTATATAATTTTATCTTCACCTACAAGAAACAGGCTTCTGCCATTTTAATACCTGCCCACTGGTCATACTAATTTGCACATGCAATCGCTTTTCTCTAAATTATATTTAGGCTCAGTAAATCACAGTGTGGTGTAAAACCGCCTTCTGTATTTGTGTATTTATATTTTTGTCACTATTATCAAGTTTGTACATGTTTTTTTTTTTTTTCAACCACAAAACTTTACACCAACTTTGTCCATCTCTGTGCCCCTGTGCACCATTTCTGTGCCTTGTTTTATATCTCTTTAAATGTAAATACAGCCAACTATCTGTCCTTGTCTTTCTCTGTCTAATTCGCTGTCTTTGCTTGTGCATGTTATATATCAGGTGCCCTCTCCTGTCAGTTATAATCGCTTATTTAGTGTGTCTCTCCAAGTTCATATGTAACCCAGTTCCAGGCCCTGATATAGTTAAGCTCTGTCTGATCTTCATACACTAACATGAATATGCAAAAGCTGTTAGAATGTGAAAAGATTAGCTCCGGATGGGAATTTGGAGTGGCAGCTTGTTGATAAGTGCAGCAGCTATGGTTTAAATAACATGTATTCGAATGGGTGTATTTTGCTGAAAAAAAGACTATCCAGAGTATGTACAGGGAGCAGTTTCAAGTGACCCTTCAGCTGTTTTCAGGGATTCATCAGCTGTTTGAGAGACTGACGGAAAACAAAAGAAAAAAAAAATAGTTAAGTAGTTCTAATGAAAATGATTTTTGATCATCAGACCAGTCTGTAAAGTTTTGAAGGCCTACAGGAGTGGAACACAATGTGGCTTTCTGTTGTTGTAACCCATCAGCCTCAAGGTTTGACTTGTGCATTCTGAGATGCTTTTCTGCTCACCACGGTTGTAAAGAGCAGTTATTTGAGTTACTGAGGCCTTCCTGTCAGCTTGAACCAGTCAAAAAATCTCACTTTGTTTTTCACACCATTCTGTGTAAACTCTAGAGACTGGTATGCGTGAAAATTCCAGGAGATCAGCACTTTCTGAAATATTCAGAATTGTTTTCCCCATTATGATGTTTGATGTGAACATTAATTAAAGCTTTTGACCTGTATCTGTGTAATTTTATACATTGAATTGCTGCCATGTGATTGGATGATTGCATGAATGAGCAAGTGTACAGGTGTTCCTAATAAATCGGTCAATGAGTGTATAATACAGCAGAAAAGTAAGAATAGCATTATATACAGTATAATGTCAATGTTACTGTAATAATATGAATTCATATTAATACTTAAAAGGAATCGCCAGAGACAAAACAGACCCATTTCATCTTTAACCAGCTTTGACATACATGTTAATTGTTGTCTCTCATTTCTTTCTGACAGAGACTTGTTGAGGATAGGCGTGACTCTGGCCGGCCACCAGAAGAAGATCCTGAGCAACGTGCAGACCATGCAGATGAGCCAGTGCCAGTCTCCGACAGCACTGGCATGACTACAGGAGGCGCCGGTCGACGGGCCAGGCATCCTGCTTAGCGTGCAGGAGCGGGTGAACACTGGCACGTCGGAGCGCGCCAGGGTTGAGACGATCATTCTGATCTGATAAAGAGACTCGCATGTGCTGATACACACTACAGATCAGTGTGTCTGTAAAGAGAAAACAAAACAGGGATACCTGTCTGTCCGTCCATATATCTGTCTCTGGCTGTACATACAGGATATCCATCTGCCCATTATTATTTAAGCAAAAACAGTCAATCCATTTCTAATACCAAGGACATGTGTACTATTTTTTTCTTCCCTTTCAGTTTGCTCATGATTCATCATGCTGATTCTTTTCTTTTTCTCAATGATTTTTAAACTGTGAGCGCAATTGAGGATCTACTACAAAGAAGAAAAAAACACCTCCAGATGCGCTTCTTTTTTTTTTGGTTGCTGTTACATATTTATTTTATTTTGTATTGAAACTAAATACAGCTATACCTCGTAGTCCTCTGCTTCCCAGCATCACTACCTGACAGCCGGCTTTGCCAAAGGACGTCTTGAACGGCCTCTGTGTATATCTTTAAATAAATATGAATATATCTCTGGAGTAAACCTTCATATTGAAGGTGCTTTGTAACAGATACATATGTGCATACTTTTCTCCTGTTTGTGTTTTGGGCACAGTGTGCATTGCGTAGATAATACTGGACTCGTGGAAGACTCCCAAGAAAAGGAATTAAGTGTAGTCAAGCTGGGGAAATGAAATAAAGCCCAAAAGGACGTTCTTCAAAGATTTGTGGCTGTGTTGGAGCCAAACACTGTAGAAATATTATTTAATTGTGTATAAACAACTTGTAGGGTAAAGCAAATGAAATCTTCAGGCTACCAAACTGGACGATGTATAGTGTAGAAGTTTTCATGCTGATGAACACTTAACTGTACAGTTTTTCTCTTTCTTCTTCTCCTTCTTCTTCTTCTGTTCATGTATGTTTTCTTCCTTTCTTTATGATCCTCTCTGGGTTTCTCTTGTTCGTTTGTGTTGAAGTGTATGGCAGAGTTGTCTAAAGACAGCTGTGTGTGTGTGTGTGTGTGTGTGTGTGTGTGTGTGTGTGTGTGTGTGTGTGTTCGCTACCTAAACTCTCTGGTACGTCCATGTTAGTGTTATTGCACTGTTTAATATGCTGTACTGCTGTTCGTCTTCAAAACAGGGTCTTCAAAAGTCGCTAATCAAGTGTTTACATGTACAATGAACTGAAGAGCATATAGTCAGCTAGTGCTAGGATGATCACCATGAGTCTCTCTCTCTCTCACATACACACACATATACACACATAAACACATGGTTATTGTGTGGGGCATGAAACACCATATGTGTTTAGATAACATTGTTGAACCTAGTGCACAAGGTCTCTGACATCAGTCTGGTGCAAAGAGTGACTGGTCATCTGTGGCTAGGCTGTACATCTGCATGAACTTTTGCTAACAGATGCCCAGTGCCCTATCACATTCTCCTGAAGTGATAATTGAGATCTCTCTCTCTCTCTCTCTCTCTCTCTCTCTCTCTCACACACACACACACACACACACACAAGCTTTGGGCTATGTCCTGCTCTCTCTTCTTTGGTTCCACGGTGAGCCAAATGAAAGTAGCAAGACCTTGCATACTCTTAATGGGGGTGAGGAAGATGGTCATATTCTGCTGGCTTGAGATGAGGAAGGAAGCTTTATTCTAGTTCAGAAGTTAATGAGTAAAAGACTCAGGGTGAGAGTGTGTTTGCTGAAAGCGCTCTCTCTCTCTCTCTCTCTCTCTCTCTCTCTCTCGCTCTCTCTCTCTCTCTCTCTCTCTCTCTCACACTCTCTCTCCCTCCTCTCCTCCCTCTTTCTCTGCCCTTATTGTAAGCCTTGTTCTGTTCTCCAGTGAACAATAGTAGCGGTGGTGAGGGTTATGAAAACACAGAGAGAGCTTTCACAGTCCTGTGTGTTAGCAATCAATGCATGTGTATTTAGAGATCACCTTTTCTTCATATCCGTCCTCTTTCAGTTCCAGTGCTGAAAAACATGACAGGAATGTCTCGGCCACTGAGATATTAGAGAGGGATAGGCCATTGTTGCACTTCAGAGTGCAACAATGTTCAGAGTGTTCAGAGACTTGTAATAGACTGCTATGAGTGAGTGAGATAAAGATGGATGGATGAACAGATGGATGAACAGATTGGTGAATGTCCAAATTGATGGAAGGCTGGATGGATGGATGTACGCATGGATGGATGGATGGATGGATGGATGGATGGATTGCTGAAAGGGTGAATAGATGGGTTGGGAAAAGAAAGAAAGAATGAGTGGTTGGATGGTACACTATATGGCCAAAAGTTTGAGGACACCTCACCATCATGCCCATATGTAGGCCTTCCCCAAACTGTTGCTACAAATTTTGAAACAAATAATTGTCTAGAATGCCTTTGCATGCTGTAGCATTACAATTTCTCTTCACAGGAACTAAGGACCCAAAACATGTTCCAGCATGACAGTGCCCCTGTGCACAAAGTGGGGTCCATGAAGACTTTTTGCCATGTTTGAAGTGGCAAAAGTTCCTAGGGAAGAACTCAAGTGGCTTGTGCAGAGCCCTGACCTCAACCCCACTGGGATGAATTGGAATGCAGAACACACATGTCTTCTAGTCCGACATCAGTGCCCAATGCTCCTGTATTTGAATGGGCAATTCCCCAGAGCCACACACCAAAGTCTAGTGGAAATCCTTCCCAGAAGATTGGAAGTTAATATTACAACAAATGGGGGACTAAATCTGGAATGAGATGTTCAAAAACATGAATGGCTGTGATGGTCAAATCAATTCAATTCAGTTTTATTTGTATAGCACTTTTAACAATGGATATTGTCACAAAGCAACTTTACGGGTGTCTACAAACATTTGACCATATAGTGTAGGTTATCAGAAGGATGGATGAATTGATGCACAAACTGATGGGTGGACAAACATGTGGATGGATGGATTGACTGGCAGCTTGATTAAAGGGAGGATGGATGGATGGATGGATGGATTGGATGGATGGATGGATGGATGGGTGGGTGGGTGGATGGATGGACGAAAAACTGTATAGATGGACAAATGAATGGGTGAACGGAACAATTTTTGAAAGGCTGGATGGATGGGTGGATGGATGGGTAGATGGATGGATGGGTGAAAGGAAGAAAGAATGAGTGGATGGTTGGTAGACTGGGTAGATGAATGGTCAATTTAGATGGATGGATGAATGGATGGTGTAGGAGTGGGTGCATTGATGGATGGTTGGGTGTTTGGATGGAAGGATGAACAAGTGGTTGGATAGATGGCTGACCGGTAGATGGATGCAGTAGACAGGTGGATTGATTTACCAATTAAGAAAGAGGGATAAAGAAATACACAAGCCTGCCTGATATGTTCATAATTATGTCATATTCAATACGTTATCTGCATAAAATGTTAAATATTTTATTGAGTCTAAACAAGATTTTTAAAATATAAACCTTCATATGAATCATGGATGAGCTACAAACCATTTAAATCAGGTCAGTGTATCTGGTGGTAATCTGAAAAGCAGTGTTTAGATATTAGAATTAAGTGGTCTGCTGGGTAAATGTAAAGGGGCACTCTGGCATAAAGCCAGAATAAATATATGAGTTTTTTTTCCTGTTATTTGATATTCTAATATTCTAGATAGCTAGAGTAGCAGAGTATTACAATGTGTTTTCTATTGCTGTCAGGTTGTATCTATTGCTATCCATATTCTATCTCTACACTACCCAGCATGCATTACTGAAATACATATACAGTCTATGGGAATTCTAGCAGAATGTAGCACAAAAGACAAGATTCATTTGAAGATTTCATTTCTAGTAAATATGTATGGAGTGGCAAAATCTAAAGACTATAAGAGAGATGTTTTTGAGAATTTTTTTTTTTTTTTTTTTTTTTTTTTTTTTTTTTTGCCAGAATGTCCCTTTAGGTCTGTCTCTACAATTCATGGACATGAAAGTATGTGTTTCTCTTTTCATATCATATCTTGTTTCAATCGTTTTCTCCTTTTTCTACCAAAGAAAAAAAAAACGCACACAAAGAAAAAAGCTGGCAATGTTGAGTTTCTTCTTGAGGAGGTTTAGCCGCATGTCCTGCAAATGGATTCATGTCCAAGAGAACACTGATGTGTGCTGCACTGGGATTTGCTGCTTTTGTTCTAATTTTATCACTCTTTGCTTGAAGTGTAGACACACACATACTCACTTCTGTGCAGTTTTGGCAGACTTATACCAGTGCTTCTTTTTAAGCATGCCAAAAAAAAAAGCAAGGTATGTCACGTCTGTAGGTTCACCTGCACGGCTCACACACATGGGCAAATGCAGGAGAATAGATTTAGTGTCTGGGTGTGAAGCTGTGTGTGTCTAGGTGTGTGCATGAAAACAACTGTCTGGAAGCCGGACAAAGTGTCCTTGTACACATATACTGTAAGAGAGAGAGTGAAAGAGACACACAGTGTGTGAGAGAAAGAGACATAGAGAGAGAGAGAGAGAGAGAGGTGGAATGTGGACACTAGAAGCATGGCATGGACACTCGTTCCCACGTTTATGTATATATAGATTTAAAGGAAATGCCCTCATTTCCTGCTTTGTGTCTCTGTATAGTTAAAACCTGTTTATTGTGATGAGTATGTCGGAGTTTGTAACTGTAACTTTCTGAGAAATATTGTACTAAAAAACACATTCAATAAAGATCTTGGTAGTCCAGAACTCACACACTGTGAATATGTGTTATGTTCAAGGTTTCTGGTGAAAAGGAACAATGTTTCTTTTTCTTGTTGTATATTTAATTTGACAGGAAAGGGGTGAATGAGCTTTGAGAATGAAACCAATTTGTCATTGTGTCAAATGAAAAAAAGTGTTGTGTGGGAAAGTGGGTATCCTAGCAGTGGGAAAGTATGTGTGTTGATACACTTTTTTTTTTGAGAATCAGAGAGAAAGAGAGTGAGAGAGAGAAATTAGCTTTGTCAAATACCACATACTGAATAGAGCTGGGTGATAATTGGAATTTTCCCTTTTTTTATTTATTTAGTCAACATTATTTCTGAAAATATAATATTGTTGGTAGTTTCACTGCAGCTTGTTGCAACTCTTTACTATATATTCACATTACTGCAAACTGAGTTTGGCTGCTTTGGGGCCTGTCATTAAAATGCTGTCGAGGGTAAAATAGCTACATTTAGACAGGAACTTGTGGCACAGTGATTTTGGGTGACTGCTCAGAATGTTGTGAAGTATCAGCACCACCAAGCTGTCATGGCTGGGTCCCTGAGCAAGACTCTTATACCCCTAAATGCTCTTTGGATCCTGCCTCAATTGTAAGTCACTTTGGATGATTAAATATAAATATTAATATTGTTGTTCTCTCTTTGTGATTCTAATACTGTGCCCACTGAATGTTCACATATATGGTTTGACTTTTACCTATTTTTCTTACTTCTTTTTTTGCCATCAGAAAAGTGATGTTTTCTTTCAATGGGTGTGCACTTGTTCCAGTGTAACTGACCAGACTCAGCTAGATAGTGAGGTCCCATGTTCAGAAGAGGTTTATTGCAGATTAAGGCAGTGACATCTCAGTCCAATATCAAAATGGTGATAGAGATAAAAGCGAAAACACAATTTCGCAGAGGTTCCCAAGGCCAAAGAATAAAAGAGTAAACAAAATAAGGGTTCAACATAGTCAGGACATGCAGCAATAAAAATGGCTCAGAACATTCTCAATGCAGTTATTGGAAAGACTTTGCAAAGAGTTCATAAAAAATGTGCTTATACAGTGCAAAAAACAGGAAGTAACCAGGAAGTTGATTTCAGAGCTTACGCTTAAACAGTACAATGTGAATTTGAACCACCACGTTCCAGTAAACTAAGTACTAAAAGCCTGCACTAATTGACATTATTTTTAACATGGCCCTAAGTTATAACTTCTAGTAGGTAGTTTCTACTACTAACTAGTAGTTGTAATTACTACTATTTGCTCCCACAATCCTACTGACACGATTTTCAGTAGTTTTATTAGAAAATGAATGCAAGCTGGTCCAAAAATCTTGTAGTTTACCATCTCTATCTGTCTCTCTCTCTGTCAGGAGTTAATTAAATGAATCCTAGAAGTAGAAACGTTTGTTTTGATTGGTTATATGTAGCAATCAGTGTTTTACTCAATGTAGTCAGTCTACTTAGAAATTAAAGCATTTAGTTTTACAGCTAATTGAACTATCTGCTGCTGTTTTAATCCATTTGCAGATATTTATTTTAGTTTAGTTTAATGGGTAAATGCTTCCAGGACAAATTACTCTTATGTATAAAATTAAAAAAAAAAAAATAAAAAGTGAGTTTACATAGTGATAGCCTTTAATAACTTTAGCATTTTCTTTCCATATCACTCAGCTCTACTACTGTATGCCAGAATAGTAAAGCACTGTAGTATGATTACAGATATATTTCATGCACATACACACATTTGCATAACACAGTGCTGACAATAAAACTGGGAGCTTTTCTGTTTGAGCATAACTGATACACTTATAATGAATACTCATAATCTCAGTGCACTTTCTCAGATTGCAATGCTGAAAAGAAAAGCTTTATCTCAACAATCACATTCTTTGTTTCCTTAAAAGCATCACACTCTTGTCATTTAGATAGGTTTTTATAAAATCCTTGATTGCAGAAGAACTTTATTATTTTTATTTATTTATTTTTTTAAATTTTGGAAATGGTACAAAGCAGCACATTTTCATTGAAGAATGAGCATTGTCATTGAATATAGGGTGCTTTCAAAGTGCTTTATGAAGTAATAAAAGTGCAGCATGATCTTAAATCAGGAGATTCTGGTTCACTGAAAAACTATAGACCTTTTTATATTCTGTCTTTACGTATATGTAGTACTGACTGGAATAGTGACAACGTACTGTTCCACCCATATATCTAGGCACTTTCACATCTATCAGGCCATTTGTTGAGTTTGAAACAGAGTGAAATTAATACTGTACTTGTTGGTTTTTTTTGTTTTGTTTTTTTATTTGGTTTGGTTTAGTTTCACACTGCATGTAATTAAAAGAAATTAATGGGAAAAAAGCAATAGAAGAAGAACACAAATCCTTACCAGTTGTGCATAGAAATTCCAAAAATCACCTGAATGCTAGACTTCACTTGAAACAAGAGAGACCAAGAGATTTTGCTCTGACGGTTTATTTTTGGTTCGTACAACTGCTGTATTTCTCAAAAACCTAAATTAACCACACTCAGGTAGAAAACACTCCAGGGTTCGATTCAAACAAACTAAATCCTCATATGCATATGAAAGCACCCTGAATCATATGAGGAAACAAAAGTATCTTAAAACTTCTCCTTCACACTCCCACTGCATTCTCAGGGTGCTCATTGTGGATATGCTTAACTTTCTTTCTTCTCCCACTGTTTCCTCTTTAATTCTATTATCCAGAACCATGGCCGTTTTTATGCATCGTGACAGGTCATTTTTCACGCCAGCATTGCTAATGGGAGAAATCAATGCCAGGTCACAAAAATGCCATAATCTTATCCTCACCATTGCACTAATTGTCAATTATGCATGTTTAATGGCTATTTATTGGGGTAATTCAGCACATGGCTGGCGCTGCAAAACTCTTTGCTTTAATTGATGTGTTATCTTAAGGGATGTAATTAAACTGAACAGAGTACATGAACAGGGTTCAGGAAGGAAATGTATAAATGCTTCAAGAACAGTTCTAATGGATAAATGTCCTTAAAGCACGAGTGCATCTTGCCATGTTTGAAATGCTTTTCATTTTTCCTAGATTTATGTGTGAAAAATTGGACTCTTTATATGGCAGAAAAATACCTGAAGTTGTAAATGGTGCGAGGCGATCATTCTCTCTCTCTGTCTCTCTCTCTCCCTCTCTCTCTCTCTCTCTCTCTCACTGTCTCTCTCTCTCTCTCTCTCTCTCTCTTCCATCTCTCTACTCTGTCTGCTCTCTTTATAAATATTCACCAAGCAATCACCTGCTGAAGAAGATTGCTTCTCAGCATGCCGCCTCCAGAGAGGGAGTGAGGCGGGAATAGGAAGAGAGAGAGAGAGAGAGAGAGAGAGGCAGTGAGACAGAATGAGAGCAGGAAGAAAGAGAGAGGGAGACAAAAACAAGAGAAAGAATGCAGTAGACAATCCATCTCCTGCCATACAGCCAAAACAGAACGATGCATAAACTACAGAAATGCAGACAGTTGGAGATGGATAGGGAGAAAATGGAGAGAGAAATTGACTTGCCCAATGTTGGATTATTTAGAAATTCAGTAGATCTGTCCAAGCACATACATTCAGTACTCTCCAGCCAAATGTGCTGCTCTGCTCAATATCTCTGCAGTCGATTCAGAACAAGCAAGGTAGAACCTCGCATTAGAACCTACTGCACTTCTGTTTTTCTCCCTCCAAGATTCTGTAGCCTGACCCAGCAAGAAAGAATGAACCAAGTATGTCAGGAAAAAATGATCTCCAACTGCATACTACTACACCAAATGGTTTGTCAAAATAATATGTCACTTATGAATGGAGTGCCTATAATGGTGTCATGTTGATTGATTATTTAGGGTGGTAGTCTGCAGTTTGTATGTATCCGAACAAACTACTAGTCTCATGGTACCATGAAATGCATGTGAAATGCTTCGCTCAGCCATTTTGTTGCAAAAGTGTCTTTTACTTCCTTTGCTTGGTTCAGTTGTACTTCCCCAACTCTGTAAATAGCCAATCATAGAGCACCCCCTCTCACTGCCTTCCAAAATCATTTCAACACACTTATTCAGTGGTTGATAGGGACTGAGAAGGGCCATCTGATGACGCTGTCAAATGGCCACTATGCAGTATGACACTCAAAGCTGTACGATGTCCAATAGGCAACAACCAAAGGAGTCATTCTACAATTAAGGATATATTCAATGTCAACCAAAAGGTAAAAAAAAATAAAAAATAAAAAAAATAAAAATAAAAAATAAATTATTATTTTTTAAAAAGGTATGTGGTATTTTTTTTTATTGATATATCAATCAAAAATACTATATGATATTTTGATACTATGATACTGTTCACTGGCCAAGGTTAATCAATGTTTTTTCTTTGTTTGTTTGTTTTTTAAGACTTTGATGAAATGCTACACTTCAAATAAAACTAAACTTTAAAAAATATTTGAGTTTATTTAAAAAGATTTGTAATGGTTTGTTTAATATCAGGTTTTTAAAAAATCATGATTTCTTTTTTGTAGGAACAAAATTAATATGAACTCAAATTGATATTAAATAAATAAACCTGTTTTATTGTTTGGATTAATTTTTAAGACCTTTAATATACCACAGCTGAAGAAGCATTCATATCCACTGACTTTTAAAGTGACATACTGTAGTTGGCTTGAGTAGTAACATAGATGACTGGACATATTATTAACAATCTTAGGATTATTATATTCATGCTGTTTATTTTACAACATTTCAAACAGGGAATGTTGTAAACAAATTTTCCCAAATTTTCCTTTAAAATTTTCCTTTAGTAACACCACTAAATTGTGTACACAGCAAAAAAAAAAAAAAAAAAAAAAAAAAAAAATCATTAAGCACATATACTGTAATAAACAACAATAAACAATTAATCTCTCCGGTGGAGTAACTAGGTTTGTGCCATTCGCTTTCTTTCTCTGCTGTGTTGTGCTTTCACTGTATTTACTTATCCTTGCTTTCTCTTTTGATGCTAAGCCTCCTGCTGTTTCACTCACTGTAAGTTCCTTTACTATTTTGTGTCTCTTTTATAACAATGTAATAATTCATATGTGACAAAGAATATAATTTATTCATCAATGAGGGGAAGCAAAAATTATTATTATTATTATTATTTTTATTATTATTATTATTATTATTATTATTATTATTATTATTATTATTATTATTACATATACTGTATATATGTAATATACTGTACACATACTGTACTCTGTGTATATCTATGTTACCTTTCAACTATCTTACCCACCCTTTTCATCTATTTCAGCCCCTAATTTCTAAGGTTTTCCTTGCATGCATCACATCATGGCATTTTCCTGTCAGGCATGTGTATATATATATATATATATATATATATATATATATATATATACATTGTTGTTTTACTAAGGTCATCATGAACATTTTAACATAACCTAGTTAATGAGTCTAGCCTTTAACTGTGCAATATAATTTATAACATATTAAAACAGAAGAAATGGGACTCACTAAAATGTGTTCAAAATGTCTGCTACTAAAGGAAATTGATATTGGTCACATGGTTTTAGGACATAGCTTTGCTTATGTGGTCAGAGTTCCATTTAGAAATTTATCTGACACAAATTTTGTAGGCATACAGTACATTAAACAGTAATTTCATCAGTATTGCATTGTTTGGAAACTTATTATCTGAAATAAATAATAATCATAATCATACTTCCCTAGGAAAAAAAAAAGAAACAGAAATTGTTTTTTGTTTTATTGTTTTTCTCAAAAACTAGCGTCACAAATTTCCCACTCAATATACAGCACTGTTCAGAGTGTGGTAAACACTGGTTGCTCTTGTCATTCATTCTTCATGTGCCTTTTTTTCCCTGACTCTGTCCCTGTCCTATCATTGGTCTGTTACCCATTGTGTTCACCTGTTTGCTGTTATCCCTTAAATAGTTTGCCTATTTACCCTGCTGTATCTGTGTTTTGTTAGCATCAGTAAATCTAAATCTTGTTTCTGTGTTCCATGTTTCCTGGTTTTGACCCTCACCTGTTTTAATTTTTTGATTATGAATGTTCTTGTTTTATGCTACCTGCTTGCAAAAATTTAATGCAAATTTCAAATAAAAGGCATTATGGGAATATGTTTCCCACTGTCCATGTAAGCGCTAAAATGCCAAAAACCTTGTTCACATGAGACTGCAGCCCATGGTGGAGTTGATCAAATTTAAGTATGATACATATAATTACCAAAGCAATCTTCTGTGAGGTAGAAATAATTGTTTCAGGGGAGATGTAGGCACCTGCAGGGCCACTGTTTAATTTAGAGCAGAGATGGAGAAAGACTGAGTGGTAAAGAGAAACAGATTGGGTGAGAGAGTGAATGCGCATGCCAGTCTGCCCCTTTGGTCACGGTGTTATTGTTTTCTCCAGGGGAATATAGCAGCAGTTGGCACGGTGAGGCCTGTCATTTGTCATTGAGAAAGTAAGTGATTAGAGAGCGACAGAGGAAGGCCAACAGCTTTCTGATCCCACAGTTAGCACACACAAACCACAACTGATTAAAATACAGTATATGGCCAAAAGTTTGTGGACACCTAACCATCACACTCATTCAGTTGAGGTCATAAGTTTACATATGTAACACATATGCCTTGCAGAATCTGCAAATTAATATTTTTTTTTTTTAAATAATGAGAGATTATAAAAATAGCATTTTGTTTTTTATTTAGTACTGCCCTGAATAAGCTATTTCACATAACAGATGTATACATATAGTCCATGAGACACAATACTATCTGAATTTAAACAAATGAACCACTTCATAAGTTTGCATATGCTTGATTCTTTATACTGTGTTGTTACCTGGATGATCAAAACTGTTTTTATGTTTTGTGATAGTTGTTCATGAGTCCCTTGTTTGTCCTGAGCAGTTAAACTGCCCACTGTTTTTCAGAAAAATCCTCCAGTTCCTGCACATTCTTTGCTTTTCCAGCATCTTCTGCAAATCTGACCCCTTTCCAACAGTGGCTATATATTTTGAGATCCATCGTTTCACACTGAGGATAACTGAGGGATTCATACACAACTATTACAAAAGGTAAACACATTCACTGATGCTCAAGAAGGCAACACTACATTAAGAGCCAGGGGGGTGTAAAATGTTGAACAGGATGATTGGTGTAAATTGTTATTATTTTGTCTTCTGGGAAACATGTAAATATCTTATCTAGCTTGTGAATGTGCGTGTGTGTGTGCGTGCGCGTGTAGGTAGCTTGTGTGTGTGTGTGTGTGTGTGTGTGTGTGTGTGTGTGTGTGTACCAAGGGAAGTGTCGCATTCCGATGGGGCATCTGGTGAAGAGGTTAGAGTGGTCATTAAACAGATAGGGATTTACGAATTCCGCCACGCGAAGAGAGCCTTGTCGTAGCGTGAGTAGACGCTCCCCGACTTCCTGATTGTCGGGAGCATGATCAAACACTCGTTGAAACATAGCAATGAACAGTTCGTATGAGGCGACAGCTTCCCCGCCTCGCTCGCGAACAGCCACGGCCCACCTTAGTGCCTTGCCTGTTAGCAATGCAATGAAATGCGCCACCTTCTCAGTGTCCGACATTTCCCCACAACAATCAAAATACAGCCGTGGCCAAAAGTTTTGAGAATGACACAAATATTAATTTTCACAAAGTCTACTGCTTCAGTTTTTATGATGGCAATTTGCATATACTCCAGAATGTTATGAAGAGTGATCAGATGAATTGCAATTAATTTCAAAGTCCCTCTTTGCCATGAAAATGAACTCAATGCCAAAAAAACATGTCCACTGCATTTCAGCCCTTCCACAAAAGGACCAGCTGACATCATGTCAGTGATTCTCTCGTTAACACAGGTGAGAGTGTTAACGAGGACAAGGCTGGAGATCACTCTGTCATACTGATTGAGTTAGAATAACAGACTGGAAGCTTTAAAAGGAGGGTGGTGCTTGAAATTATTGTTCTTCCTCTGTCAACTATGGTTACCTGCAAGGAAACACGTGCAGCCATCATTGCTTTGCACAAAAAGGGATTCACAGGCAAGGATATTGCTGCTAGTAAGATTGCACCTAAATCAACCATTTATCGGATCATCAAGACCTTCAAGGAGAGAGGTTCAACTGTTGTGAAGAAGGCTTCAGGGAGCCCAAGAAAGTCCAGCAAGCGCCAGGACTGTCTCCTAAAGTTGATTCAGCCGTGGGATCGGGGCACCACCAGTGCAGAGCTTGCTCAGGAATGGCAGCAGGCAGGTGTGAGTGCGTCTGCACGCACAGTAAGGCGAAGACTTTTGGAGGATGGCCTGGTGTCAAGAAGGGCAGCAAAGAAGCCACTTCTCTCCAGGAAAAACATCAGGGACAGACTGCTATTCTGCAAAAAGTACAGGGATTGGACTGCTGAGGACTGGGGTAATGTCATTTTCTCTGATGAATCCCCTTTCCGATTGTTTGGGGCATCTGAAAAAAAGCTTGTCCGGAGAAGAAAAGGTGAGCGCTACCATCAGTCCTGTGTCATGCCAACAGTAAAGTATCCTGAGACACCACTCATGTGTGGGGTTGCTTCTCAGCCAAGGGAGTAGGCTCACTCACAATTTTGCCTAAGAACACAGCCATGAATAAAGAATGGTACAAAAACATCCTCAGAGAGCAACTTCTCCCAACCATCCAAGAACAGTTTGGTGACGAACAATGCCTTTTCCAGCATGATGGGGCACCTTGCCACAAGGCAAAAGTGATAACGAAGTGGCTCAGGGAACAAAACATCGACATTTTGGGTCCATGGACAGGAAACTCCCCAGACCTTAATCCCATTGAGAATTTGTGGTCAATCCTCAAGAGGCGGGTGGACAAACAAAAACCCACAAACTCTGACAAACTCCAAGCATTGATTATGCAAGAATGGGCTGCCATCAGTCAGGATGTGGCCCAGAAGTTGATTGACAGCCTACCAGCGAATTGCAGAGGTCTTGAAAAAGAAGGGTCAACACTGCAAATATTGACTCTGCATAAATTTCATGTAATTGTCAATAAAAGCCATTGACACTTATGAAATGCTTGTGATTATACTTCAGTAACAGTTAGTAACATCTGACAAAAAGATCTAAAAACACTGAAGCAGTAGACTTTGTAAAAATTAATATTTGTGTCATTCTCAAAACTTTTGGCCACGGCTGTACAAGGAGCATTGTAATATAAATCCCTTACACAGTCCAGGATCGCCGGCATATTTCTATAGTATGGGCATATGAGGTAGTATGCCATGGCGGCCATATCTGTAGGCCGCCAAGCATGCTGGGATGTGTAGTGCTGTGTGTGTGCGTGCAGATTGGCGGCGGCCATGTTCATAGGCCGCTGGGAGTTCTGGGAAATGGAGTCGCGCTTGTAGCGCGATGTAACGTCTGAACGTATCAAACTGATTTCTGGATCAGACTGGCTTAGCACAAAAGTTTTTTTTGTTTCTTTTGAGCTATAAATCCCTATCTGTTTAATGACCACTCTGGCCCCAGTTTGACCAGATACCTTTGGAATGCTAATGACCAAACTTCCCCCCTTGGTACACACACACACACACACACACACACACACACACACACAAGCTTACCTTACACACACAATGGAGAAATCTCTCTCTTTTCAATGTAACGTGTAATTATATGTAATTATTCAATGCCTAAATAGTGTGATGTTATCTTGTTTACATATATTGTATGTTTATGTAACTAACCTTAATGATGTTAGATAGTTTTAATTTAGGATATCATTTTAAAAGTCTGTAACCAGGTTTTATTTGTAATATTATTTACAAGTCCATCGAATTTGGTATGTAGTTAATCGTCTCGAGATACCCTGATTGATTATGCATATCATATTGCGATACATTATTTCATGCCTTCTCGTAATTTCATATACAATACGGTATGAACCGGCTCCTCCCTGGACATTTAAATTAGGGTCCGAGACCAGACAAAGAGAGTTCATCCGGACATGCAAATCCAACTTCCTGATTGGCCCATAGCCCAAAGAGGCGTGTGCGTTGGTGTTGTCTTTAAAACAACACCACGCTTGGAAATCTCTGCTCTTCCTTTTTCGATCTCTTCAGTAACCCTTCACTTCTACACTCTTCCGGTTTCTCTCCCCCGGGGTCACGTGCCCCGGGAAGAAGAAGCCAGGATCTCTCTCTCCCGGACAAAGGATGCAACCGCTTCACGGTTTACGCCTTTTGCAAATGGCGCAACGAACAGTGAACTCTACACGACCTCGCGCGAATTTTCACACCGAAGCTATGCAAGTATAGTTAATGAACCTATATCTGCGTTTAAGATTGGACCCCTGTGTTACAGGAGAATTAAGTTCGTTGCTGGTTTTTGAAAAAGGCTAATTAGTTGTGTTTTTGTCTGCTTCCCTTTTGCTTCATTACTTTCTCTCTATCCCTTTCCTTTCCTTGTATATAGATGTACATATGTATGTTTGCTTAGAGTTAGTTGTGTGTATCCATAGTTAAATCTAGCTATTAAAATCTATTATCACCACACTTGATTTGTCTCTGTTTTGTCACGTGATGAGTCCCTGAAACGCTGCATAAGATGTCGATTACCCTCTCTAATCTTTAATAACAAACTTCGTGGGTTAATTCTTCCTGGCCAGAAAGATAAACTCCCTCTTTAGAGTTCAAAAAGCTGATCATAGACCACATACATAGTCATCATTAATTATAATCCTTTGTAGTTAATTATCTATATGTATATACATGAATTCCCTTTCCTGGCTGATGTATATTTATAACTGGTCACAACACATGCTGATTAGAAATATAGATATATTTCATGTCTGTCGAGCTAATTCCTTATATAAATTGGAGAATACATTTAAACGTGTTAAAACATCTTTTAATTTGTTACATAAATTGTAACTGGTGGAGAATATTTTTAAACATTGCAGATTCATCCAAGTTACTACACATTCTGGTAGATAACGCGGGCACGCTTTAAAACCCGTCTCCTTTAAAAAGGTGCTTTGAATGCAAGTGTGCGCTTCTGTTTCATTTTTCATGTTTAAAGTTGATCCATTACATTATTATGGTGGAAAAGAATAATGCTAGTAATGCTTGATTCGTTACAACTACTTAGTTATGCCATATGGGCTCACTAACACACCTTCGGTGTTCCAATGCCTAATTAACGATGTGCTGAGGGACATGTTAGGAAAATTTGTCATTGCCTATATTGACGATATTTTAGTTTACTCCCCTACTTATGAAACTCATGTGGCCCATGTGCGCCAGGTCCTCTCACGCCTCCTGGAAAATCAACTATACGTCAAAGCAGAAAAATGTGAATTCCACAATGACACCACGACCTTCTTAGGTTATGTTATCAGCCCCGAGGGGGTTGCCATGGACACAAGTAAGGTCATGGCTGGGACACAGTGGCCCACTCCAACAATTATCAAGGAGCTACAAAGTTTTCTGGGGTTTGCAAACTTTTACAGGCGTTTTATCCGGGGATTTAGCTCCATTGCCCTGCCTCTCACAGCCCTACTGCACTGTGGGCCCCGCCGTCTCCTATGGAACCAGGAGGCTGAGGGGGCTTTCTCCCGTCTTAAAACTGCCTTCTCCACCGCACCCGTACTTAAACACCCCGACCCCTCTCGTCCCTTCATAGTGGAGGTACATGCCTCCGAGGCAGGAGTAGGGGCCGTTCTGTCCCAGCGCCTAGGGGAAAAACCCAAACTTCACCCGGTAGCCTTCTTCTCGAAAAAATTATCCCAGGCAGAAAGAAACTACGATGTGGGGGATCGAGAGCTATTAGCCATAAAGTTGGCTTTAGAAGAGTGGAGACATTGGCTGGAAGGGGCAAAGCAATGATTTTTTATGATTTATACCGATCACAAAAACCTTGAATACCTGCGCACCGCTAAACATTTAAATCCCCGTCAAGCTCGTTGGTCCCTGTTTATTGCACATTTTCAGTTCACCCTATCCTACTGTCCCGGATCCAAAGATCACAAAGCTGACTCCCTTTCCCGTATTCATAGTAAAGATCCCCAACCTATGCACCCAGATCCCATTCTGCCTCCTTCCTGCCTGGTCGGCAACGTGCAGTGGGAATTAGACCAACTCCTAGCCAAAACCCGCGTAAGCATATACCCTCTGCCTGTCCACCCGCTAAATTGTTTGCTCCCCGGGCACACCGGGACCAATTAATCAAATGGGCCCATACGGCCCCAGGCACAGGTCACCCCGGTTCTCAACGCACTTACCACCTCTTAGCACCCAAGTATTGGTGGCCCCGCATGTCCCGGGACATACAACAGGCCGTAAAATCCTGTAGCATTTGCTCTCAAACTAAAGTACCCAGATCACTCCCTGTAGGCCAGCTTATGCCATTACCCATGCCCCAGCGTCCCTGGTCACACTTAGCCATCGATTTCCTCACCGATCTTCCCAATTCACTGGGCAACACCACCATTTTTGTTATCCTCGATCGTTTCTCTAAGTCCCTTCGCTCAATTCCTCTCCCCAGTCTCCCCTCCGCTTTTCACACTGCAGAACTAATCTTTAATCACGTTTTCCGTTATTTTGGTATTCCGAAGGACATCGTAAGTGACCGAGGTCCGCAGTTCACCTCACGAGTGTGGTCAGGGTTCATGGAAAAACTGGGTGTGAATATCAGTTTAACCTCCGGTTATCACCCCGAATCAAATGGTCAGGTAGAACGAGTGAATCAGGAAGTAGGGAGAATGCTTCGTTCGTTTTGTAGCCAAAACCTATCCGATTGGTCACACTTCCTGCCCTGGGCGGAATACGCCCAAAACTCCCTCCACCACTCAGCCACTAACCTGACGCCGTTCCAGTGTGCTCTGGGATACCAACCACCTTTGTTTCCTTGGACCGCCATGGCCACGGACGCCCCGGCCATTAACAAATGGTTTGAACGCAGCGAGCAGGTTTGGGCTGCCACACATCAACCACTAAGGCAAGCGGCCAACCAAGCAAAAGCCCAGACCGATCGCCGTCGCCAAGTAACTCCTAAGTACCAGCCTGGGGAGTGGGTATGGCTCTCCAACCGGGACCTGAAACTTAACCACCCATGGAAAAGCTCTGTCCTCGATACACCGGGCCCTTCAAGATAATCAAACCCATCAATGAGGTAACCTACAAACTAGCCATCCCCCAGCACTAGCTTATAGCTCCATCCTTTCACGTCTCCCTTCTTAAAGCCTTCCATACAGGCATCCTCACCACTAAACACCCCTACGACACCCCACCTCCTCCACTGGAGGTTGGAGGACAACCGGCCTACCAAGTCCACCAAATTCTTAAGTCCCGTCGACGTAAAGGGCGGCTCCAGTACCTCATTGAGTGGGAGGGGTACAGGGCCCAAGGAACAGAGCTGGGTCACAGCCCAGGACATTCTGGACCCCGGAATAATCAGTGATTTCCACCGTCAGCATCCAGAGTACCCAGGGCCTCGACCCAGAGGCCGACCCAGGCAAGAGAATGCTCCCGGAGTGAGCCCTTTGGGGGGTGGGTTCTGTTAGGTTGCGCTACAAGCGCGACTCCAATTCCCAGAACTCCCAGCGGCCTACGAACATGGCCGCCACCAATCTGCATGCACACACACAGCACTACACATCCCAGCATGCTCGGCAGCCTACAGATATGGCTGCCATGGACTACAATACCCGGAACACTCCTTCACTCCCACGCTCACAGTCACCCACCTTCTGATTGCACATCTGTTCATAATTTACTAGTTTGTTCACGAGCACATTATTTAAGGTCTTTAGTTTGTCGCGCTCATGACGAAGTATTCGTTTGACTCACGCTATCAACAATACCGAGCAACTCTACCCTGGACTGATATTCTGGTTTTGATCTAAGCTAAGTATTTTTTGGATTACGAATTTTGCCTAAACCCTGCTAAGACTGTTTTCTGGTTTTTTGAACATTACTACTCGTATCCTGGTTTTTGTATTCTGCTTAGCCCTTGATATAACTGACTGCTGGTATTTTTGAACCTTTGCCTGTTTTTTGGACCTGCCTAAGTCTTGCTTTTTGTCCTGTTTCACTGTCTGTGTGTGTGTTCAATAAAGTGATGGATTTTTGCACCGCAACTGCATCCAGCTTTCTTCGGTGGTGTAACACCTCCACCCTTCTGGGAAGGCTTTCAACAAGATTTTGTTGGGATTTAACACAGCCACACTCCAAACACACAAGAGTGTCAGTGAGGTCAGGCACTGATGCCAAGCGAGGAGATCTGGGGCACAGTTGGCATTCCAGTTTATCCCAAAGGTGTTCAGTGGGGTTGGTCAGGTCTCTTGTGTTCTTCCACACCAACCTTGGCAAAACATGTCTTCATGGACCTCACTTTGTGCACAGTGGTGTAACGAATTAGCCCAAATATGAAATATATATATATATATATATATATATATATATATATATATATATATATATATACACACACACACGTGCATCTCAATAAATTAGAATGTCATGGAAAAGTTCATATATTTCAGTAATTCAACTCAAATTCTGAAACTCGTGTATTAAATAAATTCAGTGCACACAGACTGAAGTAGTTTAAGTCTTTGGTTCTTTTAATTGTGATGATTTTGATGCACATTTAACAAAAACACACCAATTCACTATCTCAACAAATTAGAATACTTCATAAGACCAATAAAAAAAAAAACATTTTTAGTGAATTGTTGGCCTTCTGGAAAGTATGTTCATTTACTGTACATGTACTCAATACTTGGTAGGGGCTCCTTTTGCTTTAATTACTGCCTCAATTCGGCATGGCATGGAGGTGATCAGTTTGTGGCACTGCTGAGGTGGTATGGAAGCCCAGGTTTCTTTGACAGTGGCCTTCAGCTCATCTGCATTTTTTGGTCTCTTGTTTCTCATTTTCCACTTGACAATACCCCATAGATTCTCTATGGGGTTCAGGTGTGGTGAGTTTGCTGGCCAGTCAAGCACACCAACACCATGGCCATTTAACCAACTTTTGGTGCTTTTGGCAGTGTGGGCAGGTGCCAAATCCTGCTGGAAAATGAAATCAGCATCTTCAAAAAGCTGGTCAGCAGAAGGAAGCATGAAGTGCTCCAAAATTTCTTAGTAAACGGGTGCAGTGACTTTGGTTTTCAAAAAACACAATGGACCAATTCCAGCAGATGACATTGCACCCCAAATCATCACATACTGTGGAAACTTAACACTGGCTTCAAGCAACTTGGGCTATGAGCTTCTCCACCCTTCCTCCAGACTCTAGGACCTTGGTTTCCAAATGAAATACAAAACTTGCTCTCATCTGAAAAGAGGACTTTGGACCACTGGGCAACAGTCCTGTTCTTCTTCTCCTTGGCCCAGGTAGTTCAGGAGTGGCTTAACAAGAGGAATACGACAACTGTAGCCAAATTCCTTGACACGTCTGTGTGTGGTGGCTCTTGATGCCTTGACCCCAGCCTCAGTCCATTCCTTGTGAAGTTCACTCAAATTCTTGAATTGATTTTGCTTGACAATCCTCATAAGGCTGCGGGTCTCTCGGTTGGTTGTGCATCTTTTTCTTACACACTTTTTCCTTCCACTCAACTTTCTGTTAACATGCTTGGATACAGCACTCTGGGAACAGCCAGCTTCTTTGGCAATGAATGTTTGTGGCTTACCCTCCTTGTGAAGGGTGTCAGTGATTGTCTTCTGGACAACTGTCAGATCAGCAGTCTTCCCCATGATTGTGTAGCCTAGTGAACCAAACTGAGAGACCACTTTGAAGGCTCAGGAAACCTTTGCAGGTGTTTTGAGTTGATTAGCTGATTGGCATGTCACCATATTCTAATTTTGCTGAGATAGTGAATTGGTGGTTTTTTGTTAAATGTGAGCCAAAATCATCACAATTAAAAGAACCAAAGACTTAAACTACTTCAGTCTGTGTGCACTGAATTTATTTAATACACGATTTTCACAATTTGAGTTGAATTACTGAAATAAATGAAGTTTTCCACGACATTCAAATTTATTGAGATGCACCTGTGTATATATATATATATATATATATATATATATATATATATATATATATATATATATATATGTGTGTGTATGTATAAAATCAAAGCGCGTTATGATCAGTTATAAATCAACCATAAAGGGGAATGTATGTATATGCAGATCATTAATTACAATGGATTATAATTAATTACAGATATATATATATGGTCTAGATCAGCTTGTAGAATTAGCTTTAGTCTAGTCTTAGAATTAAATTCGAAGAGGCTGATCGGTTTGGCCACCAAACTCAACAGTTTACTCTTCGTATTACTCTAAAAAGGGGGAAGATTATTCTTCTGGCCAAGAGGAATAATTCTCCCGTTCTGTTACTACAGAAAAAAGCACGTAGCGAAAAGCAAAACATTAAAGTGACCTTATTTATGAGCAGCAATAGAGACAATCAAGCGTGAAAATAATATATTTTAATAAATGAATGAAACTACGAATACACACAACTAGATCTAGGCAAATAATACATATATACAGGAAAATGAAAGTAAAGAAAGGAAAGGGGTTGTTAGAGAACCCCTCGCACTCGACGTCGCTCGCGAACGCTGGAGACTGACTCACTTCCGCATTCCGTTCTCCGCGCTACTCACGAAAACTGCCGAGTAGCGCATTTCCGCATTCCCCGCATGCCATTCACAAACTCGGCTGGACCTTTCCCTAGCGCTGCTCGCAGAGAACAGTGAGTAGCGCGATTTTCTCTTCACAGACTCTCATGTTGTTTATTTCGCTATGCGCTTTTGTTTTGGTTTTTGTCATGTCTCTGCCCTCGGATGTTCATTGGTTTTCTGTTCTTTGGTTTACGTCATGTCTCCGCCCCCGTTCATTCATTGGTTTTCTGTTTATTGTTTCCTTATTAGTTCCAGGTGTATCTTGTTTGATTTTCATTATTTAAACTCTTCAGTTTGTCCGCTAAAGCGCGGAGTATTCGTTCAGATTGAGTTGTGTGTATGTGTGTTCTTTGCTTTGCCATTACCTCATGTTTCCTGGACTTTGGATTCTAGCCTCATTATTCTTTTGTGGATTTATGCCCTGTCTTTTGGATTTATTGTCTTGCTCTTTTTGTGGATTTACACCTCGTCATTTTGTGGAATATTGCCTTGCCGTTTCGTGGATTATAGTTTGTTTTTTGACCCTGCTGTTCTTTTGAGTTTTCCCTCATCCTAAATAAACTGACGTTTCCCCAGCGATTGCATCCAGCCTCCCCCTGTGTTTCCTAACAGAGGTGAAGATAAAAGAATGGCAAACAACACAAACAGTTAACCTTGAGAACCAGCAAAGAATAAAATCACCTAAAATAGGGGCACAAGCTTAAAACACATCTAGAGATCGATTGAGAACGATACTTGCATGCGTTTCGGTGTTGAGTTAAAGATGCGTTTGAGGTTCGGTGCTTTCGTGAGCTGGAGTTCTTTATTTCTTCCGTGCCGTTAGTGGGAAGTTTGAACAGAGTTGACTTGAATGCGTGTTTTGCCGAAGTGAAGGTAGCTGAAAACGCTGGAGAAGGCTGGAGAAGAGAAGAGTAGCTGGGGCTGAAGAAAATGAGTGCCGGCGAAGAGAGCCAGAGAAAAGAGAGCGTGCCGGCGAAGAGAGAGAGCGTGGAACATGTGTCGTTGTCTATTAAGGATAAGCCAGTCCACACCTCTTCTTTGGGCAATTGATGAATCCAGAATGTGAATTTTGGGAGGGAGGAAGTTTCCTTTGTTTTTCTTCACGACCTGATTTGCATCTCTGGGGTGGAGTCGGATTAGTACCATCTTATTACAAAGTATAGTAAAAAGCATAAAATAATGCATCCCATTGTAACATAATATGCATCATCAATCAGGGCATCAATAGAGGATTAATTAGAGATTAAATTCGATAGGATAGGAAGACGTTAAAAGAGTGTTATATCCTTCCACATGGTTATAGGCATTTCAACTTATTCTAAACTTAAGTAAAAAAATCATACTAGGTTGATTACACAGGACAAACAATGCATGCATACAAGAATACATCATATTCTATTTCGGCATAGTTTAATTTTGGGTTACATTCAGGGAGTGTGCTGTTATGTGTGTGCGTGGGTCCTGAGTGTGTGTGTGTGAAGGGGAGTTTGCATATTCGGCATTCCAAACGGGGGTGTCTGGGGAGAGATTGCCCCTCGGTGCCTGGAGAAGGGGAGGGGGTCAGTCCAAGAGACCTTTAAAGTCACCTAAGAGTGGTGGAGACTCTTAGACTTGCTGGAGCCAGGTTAGTGATTTAGCGGGAGAGGGCTAAAAATTTAAAAGCTTTGCTGGGGCCTAACGTTGCTCTGGCCAGTTTGATCCAGTCCAGAAGCTACAGTGAGCATTGTCATGCTGGAACACATTTGAGCTCCTTAGTTCTAGTAAAGGAAAAATGTAATGCCACAGCATACAAAGACATTCTAGATAATTATGTGCTTCCAACTTTGTGGCAACAGTTTTGGGAAGAACCATATATGAGTGTGATAGTCAGGTGTTCACAAACCTTTGTCCATATAGGATATATGCCTGAATTCAAGCTGTACTTAAATCATACACTTTGACCTAGAGGCCTAGTACATGCTCTTAAGTATACAGTGCCCTCCACTAATATTGGCACCCTTGGTAAATATAAGCAAAGAAGGTTGTGAAAAAATTGTCTTTTTTGTTTAACCTTTTGATCTTTTGTTAAAAAAAATCACAGAAATACTCTACTCTCATGGATATCAAACAATTGCAAACACATCACAGCTTTATAAAAAATATATATTTGTTAAATATATGTGTGCCACAATTATTGGCACCCCTATGAATTCATATGGGAAAAGTATCTTTGAAGTATATTCCCACTGATATTTCACATTTTTTCTCAGTATACCTGGGTGACTAGGAACAGGAAATTGTTCAGCCATGACTTCCTGTTTCACGGGTATAAATATGAGGTAACAGACCAAATTCCCTTAGTCATTCATAACAGTGGGTAAGACCAAGGAATATAGCTGTGCGGCAAAAGGTTGTTGAGCTTGTGGGAAGTGGGAAGTGGCTATAAGAAAATATCAAAAGCATTGAAAATGCCCATTTCGACCATCAGTAATTAAGAAGTTCCAGTCAACTGGAAATGTTATGAATCAACCTGGAATTGGATCATTGCATCATGATCCAAAACATACATCAAAATCAGCACAAAAATGGTTTACTAACCACAAAATCAAGGACCTGCCATGGCCATCCCAGTTCCCTGAAACCCTGTGGGGTGAACTGAAGAGGAGAGTCCACCAGTGTGGACCTACAAATTTGAAGGATCTGGAGAGATTCTGTATAGAGGAATGGTCTCAGATCCCTTGCCATGTATTCTCCAAACTCATCAGACATTATATGAGAAGACTCAGAGCTGTTATCTTGGCAAAGGGAGGTAGCACAAAGTATTGACTAAAAGGGTGCCAATAATTGTGGCACACATATATTTAACAGATATATTTTTTTTAATTGTTTGATATCCATGAGAGCAGAGTATTTTTGTGAATCTTTTGAACAAAAGATCAAAAGGTTAAACAATAAAGATAGCCTTCTTTGCTCATATTTACCAAGGGTGCCAATATTAGTGGAGGGCACTGTATCTTAAAGTATATAGTTGAGATTAGTACATAGACCATACTTTAAGTGGGTTCACAGCTGAGAGGTTCATTAAATTTAAATACTAACTATTTTAAGGGTGTTAGGTTATGCCACAACGCTTACTCCATTTCCCAGAATACCCAGCGGCCTACAAACATGGCCGCCATGGACTCCACTTCCCACAACACTCACACACTGCCACGTTCACGTTCATCTTCATTTTGAACACTCACACCTGAATCCAATTCACTGCACAATCACAGTCACTGCTTATAAGGACTTTCAGTTCACTCATTCACTGCGAAGTATTTGCTCAGTCACCTAGTTTTCTGTTATTACCAAGCCTTGATTCTCTGCATTGTCTATTCTGGTTTTTGATCTTTTGCCTAGTTCATGACTTTGGATTATTGTCTTTGTCCTCTGGATATTGTTTGTACGTCGCACGACCCTGGACTGTTTATTGATTCTGCCTTTTGCCTAACGTTTGGATTTTGTCTGTGCTATACTTCTGGAGTTTCTAATAAGGTGACATTTCCCTGCACTTGCATCCCACTCTGAGTCTGTTGTCGAACAAAGGGATTTGCATTAGAAATATAAAGTTTCATTTTAATTGTGCAGATCATTATCTATCACAGTTTTAATATAGCAACAGAAGAATGGTGGAAAATGGACATATATAAACCTGTATAAACATTTATGAAAGCATCAGCTATCATAATGGCTGCTTTCATCAATTTTGACTTAAAAAAAGATTTTTGTTGACTTACATTCATCATAACAACTGACCTTGTAGCTCAGTGTACTTCTGATATGTCAGTCACATAATGATGATGTGATTAGAAATTTGAACAAAAGTGAGCACTTCTATGTCTTCTACTTCTTATTTGCTTCACAAACCAGGACACATATACACATACCTATACACTCACTCAGATAGAAAATCATTATTGTATTGTGACATTCATGTAAGTATTTATAAAAAAAAAAAAAAAAAAAATCAGACATATGAAACTTACTTTACTTTGTGGCTATAGAGCAATACATACCACTGGCGTTATACTGTAAACCAGCTTCACATATTTTACTTTACAGTTAATTACACTGGGAAACCAAACTGTGTGGTGTTTTTACATTTTCTATTCAAGTAAAAGGTTTATTCAAGGTCAATCCTATATGCATTTGTTATTCACATTCACACTGTTACATCCTGGGACATAATGTTATGTTGTATGTACTGTACACTATCTGTTATGGATACTTTATGGTTTGTTGTTTTATCCTTTTTGGTCTCTCATGTACAGTGTTCTCATGCTCAGTTTGTCAGTGTGCTTGCCCTAACTCCTATGTTTGCTTATGCTTTGCTTAACTTGCTTATGTTTGGGTATTAGGTTCGATTCAGTATTTTCTTTTCTCATCTTTTATTCAAAATGTGTTATAGTTCATTCTTTTGATAGTTGCTTTGGCTGTTTCTGACCTTGAAGAAAAGACAACAAACTAAAGCTTTTGGCTAGTATTATTTCTGCTTGAGTCTTGTTTGGATCTTGTGGTTGGGAGACAACTGATATATTGCAGCCCAGTTAAATACTGTAGGTCTTATCAAACAATACAAAAACTATAAGTAAAACGGGCAAACTAAAATTGATATTCCTCTGGTAGTTCTAACTACCAACCTTGAAACATTTGTCCAGCCAAAAGTTAATAGTACATTTTTTATTTTTTTTTTGCTTTAGTGTTGTGTATCAATGTTCCACTGTGAGCAATTAAAATGTTTTTGTATTGATTTTCATTTTCACGGAAAGCCCTTGCTAGGTGGAGCAGTTTAGGAACATCTAACAATGTCAGATGGAAAAGGTCAATCATGATGAACAACACAGAGTCTGGAGTTTTCTGTAAGGATTGGGATGGCACCCTACCTCTGATCCCCCTGCTGTTTCTAATCCCCTGACTGAGTGCACACAGAATCAGGCCCTGCTTTTGATTCTTACTGTGAAAAAAGAAAAAAAAAATCGATGGAATATTTTCCCACGAAAGTTCTGAAAGCAGAAGTCCATTGTACTCTCAGTTAATTAGTTCCTGCAAAGGGCTGCGTTTGCTCTGAAGAGAAGGAGGAACAACAAGACGAGGATGAGAGGGAAGGAGAGGAAGTACACTAGCTTACATCAGGAAATTAGAATCTGTAGAGCTGTACATATGGCCTTATATAACAGAATCTTGAATATTAAATATTCAAAATATTGAACATTTACTTTGTTTGTTTAAAATATTTCTAAATTCTAAAACCTTCTGTTTATTTCCAATTTTAAATGAAAAAAAAAAAAAAAAAAAAAAAAAAAGAATAATCCCAGATTTTCAATGGTGGTCTCAGAGTTTTGGAGCCTCCTGTATGTGTATTAACAGTATAACTACAGTTAAATCCTGGCTTTGTCCTTTTAATCCCAAAATCCCTTAAATGACTTATACCGGTGCTGACATAGATATAGATGGTATAAAAAGGGTGGATGATGAATGTACAGCCGTGGCCAAAAGTTTTGAGAATGACACAAATATTATTTTTTACAAAGTCTGCTGCCTCAGTTTTTATGATGGCAATTTGCATATACTCCAGAATGTTATGAAGAGTGATCAGATGAATTGCAATTAATATCAAAGTCCCTCTTTGCCATGAAAATGAACTCAATCCCAAAAAAACATGTCCACTGCATTTCAGCCCTTCCACAAAAGGACCAGCTGACATCATGTCAGTGATTCTCTCGTTAACACAGGTGAGAGTGTTAACGAGGACAAGGCTGGAGATCACTCTGTCTTGCTGATGGAGTTAGAATAACAGACTGGAAGCTTTAAAAGGAGGGTGGGGCTTGAAATTATTGTTCTTCCTCTGTTAACTATGGTTACCTGCAAGGAAACACGTGCAACCATCATTGCTTTGCACAAAAAGGGATTCACAGGCAAGGATATTGCTGCTAGTAAGATTGCACCTAAATCAACCATTTATCGGATCATCAAGACCTTCAAGGAGAGAGTTTCAACTGTTGTGAAGAAGGCTTCAGGGCGCCCAAGAAAGTCCAGCAAGCACCAGGACCGTCTCCTAAAGTTGATTCAGCTGCGGGATCGGGGCACCACCAGTGCAGAGCTTGCTCAGGAATGGCAGCAGGCAGGTGTGAGTGCGTCTGCATGCACAGTAAGGCGAAGACTTTTGGAGGATGGCCTGGTGTCAAGAAGGGCAGCAAAGAAGCCACTTCTCTCCAGGAAAAACATCAGGGACAGACTGCTATTCTGCAAAAAGTACAGGGATTGGACTGCTGAGGACTGGGGTAATGTCATTTTCTCTGATGAATCCCCTTTCCGATTGTTTGGGGCATCTGGAAAAGGGCTTGTCCAGAGAAGAAAAGGTGAGCGCTACCATCAGTAAAGCATCCTGAGACCACTCATGTGTGGGGTTGCTTCTAAGCCAAGGGAGTGGGCTCACTCACAATTTTGCCTAAGAACACAGCCATGAATAAAGAATGGTACAAAAACATCCTCAGAGAGCAACTTCTCCCAACCATCCAAGAACAGTTTGGTGATGAACAAGGCCTTTTCCAGCATGATGGGGCACCTTGCCACAAGGCAAAAGTGATAACGAAGTGGCTCGGGGAACAAAACATCGACATTTTGGGTCCATGACCAGGAAACTCCCCAGACCTTAATCCCATTGAGAATTTGTGGGAAATCCTCAAGAGGTGGGTGGACAAACAAAAACCCACAAACTCTGACAAATTCCAAGCATTGATTATGCAAGAATGGGCTGCCATCAGTCAGGATGTGGCCCAGAATTGATTGACAGCATGTCAGGGCGAATTGCAGAGGTCTTGAAAAAGAAGGGTCAGCACTGCAAATATTGACTCTTTGCATAAACTTCATGTAATTGTCAATAAAGGCCATTGACACTTATGAAATGCTTGTGATTATACTTCAGTAACAGTTAGTAACATCTGACAAAAAGATCTAAAAACACTGAAGCAGTAGACTTTGTGAAAATTAATATTTGTGTCATTCTCAAAACTTTTGGCCATGGCTGTATATTGGACACAGAAGCCAAGTGAGGACCTCTGAAATTTGCTTAATGTCGCTGATCCATTTTAAATGTCAGGGGGCATAATCAGATGGATTCTCCCTCTGCTGAGAAATGACAATATTGAAATTTCTTTAGGCTCTGCTTTTTTGCAGAGTGACAGCTAACAACCCAAGTGGTGTTAAAAAGTTGGCAGCTGAAAGCATTCAGAGGTACAGTATTTCAACTGAAAAATACTTTTTATGCCCCATCTCACAATATCTAATCTAATTTCCAACACAGCAACATTTTTCTTCGTTTCTTTCTGGGCTCAATTGGAGCTCTGCAGTAACCCTTGTGTTGTAATACCACAGGGAGCAGAAGGTTCTAGTAATGGCTCTCATTTTTGTAAGTTATTCTGGATGAATGACCTTACTAAATGAACCTAAATACAGTCAAAGTTGTTGGGGGAAAAAAAAAGAATATTACTGGAGCTGCAAATGCAGAGCATCTATAGTGTGATGCTGTAGTCTGATTAGAAATGTGCAAATTTGCATCTCTTTGAGAATTTTGGCACAGTTAGCAATTTAGCTGTGACATGCATGTTACCTGTGAGGGTTTTTAACAGCACAAAAGACTGTAAATGCAATTTAACTTCCATCCATCCATTTTCCATACCGCTTATACTACACAGGGTCGTAGGGAGCCTGGAGCCTATCCAAGGGGACTCAGGGCATGGTACACCCTGGATGTGGTGCCAACCCATCGCAGGGCACAATTGTACACACACTCACACGGCCATTCACACACTACGGACAATTTGGAAATGCCAATCAGCCTACAACAGATGTCTTTCGACTGGGGGAGGAAACTAGACTACCCAGAAGAAAACCAGGAGAACATGCAAACAGGGTGGAAGCGGGAATTGAACCCCCAGCCCTGGAGGTGCGAGGCAAAAAACAGTGCTAAACACTAAGCCACCATGCCCCTCATGCAATTCAACTTTCTAACATGAATTCAAACAAAAAAAAAGTAATAACTGTGTCAGCAGAGAATGAATGCATAAACAATGCAATTACTTTTCTCATTCAGATGATCATATTTAAATATTATTCACTTAAAATCTCTGATACTTAAACAGCAAAATGGTTGAAATGCCCATGTCTAGTAGGTTTTGTGACTTGGGAGTCTACTTTGGTCCAATTTAGTTGCCAGGGGTCTGAATAACTCGCTAACCTTTAATGGTTAAAAACAAACAAACAAAAAGTAATCAACACTCCCAACTGGCTATATACCACAAGACCTCTTTTTTATGGACAATTTAGTCAGGTTTACTAAAAATATCATGTCTCCACACTGAACTTTCTTCATTTTTGATCTTCTACATTGTGCAACAATGCATCACCCAAGAGGCAAAAACCTGAGATAACATATGGTTTAAGAATTTATTTGAGTCTTAATTCTGCAAAGCAAAAACATGATCTTAACAAATTCTACAAAATGTAGGTTTTGCTTTAATTATATCCCTCCCTCAATCCCTCTTTCTTCCTTTCTTTCTGTCTGTGAGTTTGTGTTTCCTGAATTTCTTCCAACAACAGTGAATGGTCTCTTTCTCTCTTTCTCTTCAGATTGAGTGTATGTGTGCTGTGGGTTGAGTTCAGCTGTATTTTTGGTTTAACAGAGAGGAAGAGTGACTAATAAAAGCAGGCAGAAGGGGAGATATCGCCCTGCAGCGACATATCACCCTGAGCTTCACTCACCGCTCCTGCTGTTGCTATTTTAGATCTCTGTCTCTCCATCGCCTGTCCATCCTGTCCAACAAATGCAACTGTCACCTGTCAAAACAGCAGAAATTACACACTGAGGAGCACAGGAACAATATTCAGCATACTGGATTTCATTAGAGTGGTACTGGGTCACGTGAGATGAGCTCTTCTGCTAAGTCTCCCCTTTTTCCCCCTGCAGGATAATTTTTACCAAATGATCCTGCAATTTTACTTATAATATTACTCTAAAACATGTGCACAACTACAAAAACTCAAACAATACAACGAAGAGGATTTTAGGGCACTACTGAAAATAGTCTCCTCAAATGCAAAAATTGTGCAAAGGTTCTGTGGCTAGCGGTCCAAGAGATCAGAGTTGGCCCTGCTCACTAGGTAGAAGAGATAAAAATAATAATAATAATAATAATAATAATAATAATAATAATAATAGCCAATAACAAGCATCCATTAGCTGTATTCACTTATGTATATGGAAATAGACAGTTATTGTTTCCGTTAAACATGTTCAGCTGTCCTTTGACTTGGTTGAATTTATGTATCTCTCATAGGAAGCATTTTGTCATACTATGCATTGATAATCCACTTAAAATCCCAGCACTAGTTGATGATTCTTCTGCCTTGTAACTACATGCCTATCCTCTTTATTTTCTAAACTTACAGAATATTTACAGTAGTAAATGAGTGATATGTAAAGTGGGCTGTGAAATCCATTGGAGCTAAATAAAAATTTTTTTGTTTGGTTGGTTGTAGAGGAATGTGCTATCTACCCTCTTCACCATACATAAGCTCACAGACACCTACGATTAGCTAGTATTACTGTGATTGACAAGGGAGAGAGTGTAGCACCATACTTCCCATCCAGAGAGCATGGCCAGTTTTGCTTGCATGGCTCCTGCCCATAGACGGCTGTGGCATCATTGGGATTTGAACTTGCGATCTCCTGATGTTAGGTGACACAGGAGCCCTAAAAAAAATAATTATTCATAAATTGTACTATAATAGTGTGGAAATGTTTTTATTTAGGCTACCTTCTAACCTGTGACTTGCCATCTGCCTGCAAAGATCATGTTGTGTAAGGAGTCAGTTTAACAAACACCACAGTGAATGTCAGTCTGCCTAAATATGTCTTTGCTAGCTAAGCGTGCTATTCTCACAATTTGATTAACATTTGGATAGCTATTTGCCATTACAAAATGGGCCTAATCATTTCAGTTTGTAATCAATATCGGCTGTCCAATTGTCCCTGATGCACTGTCCCATCATCATCAAGAAGAGCGCTTACATACTCTGTGCACATGATAGGGGAAAAAGCTTTTAAAGTGATTTAATAAAAATAAATTTAGTCAACAGGACTGACTGAATGAATCAGCGATTGTTTCCACACTGATGTAAGCATAAACAGAGACGTTAATAATCAAAAGTGAGAGCTCATTTCCAATTGCAAACATAAAATTTGTTCATACTTGGCAGTGATGTTGTTTCTCAATAAGTAGCTTAGGTTATGGAGAGGGTCACTTGTGGTAAGTGGGTACGTGTTCTGTACATGTTTTATCTATATCCTGTTTCCTCTGCTGACTGTTCTCTCTCATTTTTTCCCCAACTTATATCTTTTACTTTCTCTAACATTCATAGTCATGTTACTTTTCCTTCTACCCTCTCTCCTTCTTCTGTCAATATTTCTTTGTAGCTCATTTTTTCAGTGAAAAAACGAAAAAGGAAGGAGACCTGCCCCCCCCCACCCCACAGACCTGTCTTCACACTGAGTGAGAAAGCAGCTGACCGGCCAGAACACGGCACTCTAATCTGGTGCTTCATGAAAATGTGACAAGTTCAGTTGAATTCTTTTCATTTTCTCACAGCCCAGTCTGGATGAATTTCACCTGATTTGTCAGTCCAGTAGTGACAAGAAGGATGTTAAACTCCTGCTGTCATAGTTCTATCTCAGCATGAAATTTAGAGAGAGTGTGACAAACATGCAGACAAAGCAGACAGACAGAAACAGAGAGTTTGTTTTTCTCACTGGAGGCAGAGAAAAGTGTGTAAGTGTCGGATGGATTGTCATGCGTGGATGTGTTGGATGGATTGTATGCGTACATTTTGTGCACTTTAACAATGATGATGGCTGGTAATCACTATAAGGACTAAAATCTAATATCTATTAATATCTCGACAATTAAACTATTAGGGTTGTGGAATGCATTATATCACAAGCCCAATCGATGCCATAATAAGAATGATGTGGAGCAAACGATGAGACACACTTAAAGACAAGTAGGCAGCGACGTCCATGTTTTATACATGGACTGTTTTTGTATATATCTCATACTAAATAGTTTTCAAATGAAATACAACATAAAACAAAGGCAATCTGAGTAAACATACAATACAGATTTTATTTTTTATTTTTTTGAAGCAATAAAAGTTATCCAACACCTATCACCCATGTGAAAAACTAATTGTCCCCTTAAACTTAAAATCTGGTTGTGCCAGAACTGCAACCAAATGCTTTCGATAACTGGAGATCAGTCTTTCACTTACTTCTAGGACTAGGACTTACTCCTATGCTTTGGATGATTGTCTTGCTGCATAATCCAGTTGTGCTTGAACTTATGGACTGAAGACTGGACATTTCTGGTAGAGAGCAGAATTCATGTTTCCCTCAATTACTGCAAGTTGCCCAGGCCCTGAAGCAGCAAAGCATCCCCACACCATCACACTTCCACCACCATGCTTGACCATAGGAATGATGTTCTTTTTGTGGAATTCTGTGTTTGGTTTACGCCAGATGGGACCCCTGTCTTCCAAACAGTTCCACTTTCGACTCATCACGACTCCATAGAATATTTTCCCAAAAGGTTTGAGGATCATCAAGGTGTGTTTACAAAATTCAGATGAGCCTTAATGTTCTTCTGGGTTTGCAGTGGTTTTCACCTCGCCACTCTTCCATGGATACCATTTTTGCCCAGTGTCTTTCTGATGGAGTCATGAACAGTGACCTTTATTGATGCAAGAGTGGCCCAAAGGTCCTTTGATGTTGTCCTTGGGCCTTTTGTGACTTGCTGGATGAGTAGTTGCTGTGCTCTTTGAGGAATTTTGGAAGGTTGGCCACTTCTGGGAAGGTTCACTACTGTGACGAGATTTTACACTTGGAGATAATGGTTCTTTGGAGTCCCAGAACCTTTGAAATAGCTTTGTAACCTTTCTCACACTGATGTACAGTATTTCAATCACCTCCTTTCTCATCATTTCTGGAATTTCTTTCAATTTTGACATAGTGTGTTACTGGGTAAGACCTTTTAACCAGCTTCATGCTGATGAAAAAGTTCTATTTAAGTGTTGATTTGATTGAACAGTAATCAGGCCTGGTTGCGTCTAGTCCAGCTGAACCCCAATATGAATGTAGTTTCATAGATTTGGGGAATTAGTAACTACGGGGGCAAATACATTTTCACACAGCCTATTTAGTATTGGATAACTTTTTTTCTTCAACAAATAACATTATCATTTATAAACTGTATTTTGTGTTTACTCAGGCTGCCTTTGTTTTATCTTAGATTTTGTTTGAATTTCTGAAACAATTTACACAAAAACCAAAGAAATCAGGACGGGGGCGAATACTTTTTCACAGCACTGTATATTTTCAAGTCGTGCTCTGCTGGGTGCATGCCACGTTTCCTCGAAATATCAAACATAGTAAAAAGAAAAGCAGTAACCCATTTCTTTGTGAAACCCTACTTGAAGTTTCTCCTCCAAGGGCATTTTAAAGAAAAAAGACAACACCTCATTCTGGTTCATTACACCCGCAACTGTATTTCACATGAAAAACATTGCTGATGAAGTTGTGACTGTGTCAGCAAAGTGGGCTGAAAAATATCAGCCCAAATGGAGAACAAATCTAGCGAGCGTTACACTCTGTGTAATCACCTCACATGACTGTCACTGATGGGCTGCAAGAATCTACAGCCCCAGTGTCACATCTTCATACCATTCTGTGTATTTACTGTACCTTATGACCATTGATGCTGCTCTTGGACTAGATTCCATAAAAGTCCAAGATATTCCACTTTAAAACATTTGTTAACAGCAAATAATTATACGTGAATGCTTAAAATGAAACCTTATATTGATGTATTTTTATCTTTGAAAGACTGATGGGGTTTAGCCCTACTAGCTCATTTATACCACCTCTCTCTGTCGATGGTTAAATGTGACACTGGGTATGTCTCAACCAGCTCCCTAGTTCAGTCAGTCGTGAATCAATATATTGGGAACACGAACACAGGGCATGGTAAGGACTCTGGCTCACTACGCTTTGGGACACTGGTAACTGATTTTCTGTCAACATGACTACATATTCGTCTTGTAAAAGTCACCAAAAATTCAAAAGTTAAAAATATATAATTTTAAATGTCATATAAATTTCTTAGTTTAATCACACTCATTTCTGTCATAATATGTCAAGCAGGATTGTAGATTAGCTAGTGGATTAAAAAAAAAAAATCATTAAACACTTAAAAGTCATCAGAGTCAAACAAACCGTATATAGGGCATCAAATAAAGTTAAAAATCGCTAACATAAGTAATCATTTGAGAGCTACAACAACGATAACAAGCTACTTACATTTGTAGCTGGAAGTTGGCCTAGAGTTCGACCCCCATTTTTTTTTCAGAGAACACGATGCCATTTCCAGTAAGGGAACATAGTGTGCAATAATGGGCCCTGGTTTTTGCGGCGCATTGTGGGATTTTTTTAGGGAGCGAACGTTCCCGTGCACTGAAAGGATTTTGCGATTGAGACAGCCCTGAAAATGGCTGACTCCGTGATCAGTGCTCTGACTACTGAACTATGGAGCTGGTTGAGACATACCCACTGTTTTACTTAGTTAAGCTACTTTTGTTGTAAATGGCTAATGTTTTGTAAGTTACTTTCAGAAAGCCAATGATTGATTTTGTACCTCATTACTGTTACCTTGTTACCATGGCCTGAAGACTAAGGCTGTGTTTGTTTATCTGTCTCACTGTTACCATTGCTGTGACACTGTTAAAGTTAATGAATAGTAGTTAGCTATTAGTTAGTGATGCATGGTTTTTCGAAAGAAAAAAAAATGCTTTTACTGATTCTATGGTTGATTTTGTGTTGGGAAAAAAGCTGGCTCTGATTGATATATTACTATATCTCTTCCCATCACAAGGTATTTTCTTGTCTGTCTTACAGGTCGTGCTTTTGGTTTCTGAGAAGCTCATGAATGATTAACTTATTCAAAAGGCCTCTGCTGAGCTCTCTTTCTCAACATGCCCAACATTTGTCAACATTTCTGGCGATGACCCAGAAATTAAGGTTTTTTTTCCATACCTCCTCTCTTTCCTTTTTGTGCCCAATGAACACATGAAACATCTCAAGCAATTGTGATGAAAACATGACGTTTTAGGGTGCCTTGACAGGAATCTAAAACAGGATGTTATTAAAAATGTGGTAATAAAGGTAAAACCTTCAGTCAAAATGTCAACCAGTTAGCACTTTTTTGGATACAAGCTGTGTAGCTTAGTAAAGATAATATTTATTATAAGTTTGGGTGACTTTGGATTAATTTGTGAATATTTCAGTCAGGGTATAGCTTGTCATTTATAGATATATATATTTATAAAAACAGAAGCAGCCTTTGCCACTCTGTGTTAGTGTTGGCATCTTATGCTAAAGGATTTGTTAATATGCACATTCTCTAAGGAGCTCATGCATCAGTGAGCCTCCACCTGTGCTGCCTCACCTGGCTGACCTTCCAGCTGTCTGTCAAACTGAGAGAGGGAGAGAGATGACTAGCCCATGCCTTTCTGACATCTGAAAGAAAGATATGCCTCAGCTCTAGTAAGCCCAGTGCTTCAGGCAATCATAACTTCAGGATTTTCACTGATCCTTCTCCCCCATCTTGCCCATATTCCACCACACACTGAGGTCAACTAACCCCCAAGATTGATAGTTAACAAACCTTGATCTGCCTCCATGTTCAGACTTGAACCCAAGCTCTGAAGTAAAGGTTCTATGATGCCTGCTCTATGATGCCTGCTGCTTTAGGTATAGATAGCTGCTCCAAAAATGAGTTTTCATTCCAAGGGTCTTACTTCAGAAATAGGTTCAAAGCTCAGGGTCAGGGTTCAGAAACACTGGACCAGTCCGGCTTGACTGAGAGGAGAGGCTTGGCAAGTAGTAAGGAACATATGTGAAAGGTTAACTGTGTTAGCATGGTCTCAAATGACCAGCAAAATAATGGGTGGTTTGATGGTGACACTATGGGTCACTGGACTCTATTTCACAAGCTGTATAGTTTGGGCAGTTAAGGGCACTGCATCAGAATTTTGAAAATGGGATGCGGGTCCCTTTTTGGTGTAAATGTAGATTATGTGTATGATGGCTAGTTTGGCTGAGTGCAAGCTAGTGTTTTTCCTATTATCTCCCAGTTGTTATTTTCAGAAATGGATGCAGGATGGAGGAGATATACGCAGATCCAAAACACCTAAGGGGCTTTATTAAAAAACAGATCAAGGCAAACAAGTCGAAGTGAAATAACCAGACAGAGTTCAAAAACCAAAAGTTATCCAAAGCAGAGCATCAGCACCAAAGGAAAATTCAAACAGAAAAGTGTTAGCCTTCATCGGGAGATCACAAGTTTGAATCCCAACAGTCATCCATGGCTGGTAGCCAATGGGAGCAAAATTGGCTATGCTCTCTGGGTGGGAGGGATGGTGTGCTTTCTCTACCTTCTCAGCATTGGCCAATCACAGGTGTCTGTGCACTCATGTATGAGGAAGAGTGCAGAAAGCACTTCCCTCTGTGTGTTACACTGCTCTGTGATGCAGGATGAGCAGCAGCTTGAAAATATGGGGTTGGCTGGCTTCACATGTCTCTGAGGAAGCACGTGTTCGCTCCCTGTTTAGTAAATGAGATGCAGGTGAGTGTGATTAATGTAGTGAAAATTACCCGCATCTCTCCACCAAAGTATGTAGATTGAATTGCGTGCATCTCTCCACCAAAATATGTAGTGAAAATTAGCTGTTTGGGTTAATTTGATATATTCTTCACGATTTTACGTAAGTAAAAATTAGTTGTTAAATTGAGCTATGTTTATTCTCCTCCAGATATGTAGGAGAGATTAACAGATCAGCTCGAAAAGGGAAATTTGACAAATTTAGTATTACTGATCAACTACTCGTCCAGCGATAAGTTGAACCTAGTGTATTCATTAATTATGCATTAGATATTACCTCCACGGCCACCGGCAATAATATCCTAAACATAATGAAATATTATTTTAAGAGCATCTAGCAGAATCGCAATTCAAGACAATAGACACTTGTAAGCAATAAGAACATGTATATTTAAGAACAGACAAGACTTTATTGAACTACTCTATGACAGAAACTAATCTAATATATAAAACACACACACACACACACACACACACACACACACACACACACACACACACATAAACGGGTGATGATGAAGAGTGAATGAAGTTCCGAGTCTCTAGCGTTGCATGCTATTTCACAGACCATGATCTGAACGAACCATCAACTTATTAAGTTATCTTCACTTCCTTTAGAAGGGCTCAACTTATTATAGACACCAGATTAGCTAGATTCTGGGGTATTGCACTTGCCTTAGCTGTGTTACGTCATGTGTTATTTCCTCGTTACGTCATGGTGTCGTCAGCGGTCTGGTCGGTGAGAGGCGTCTCGGAAGACCAATCGGAATGCTGAGTGGAATGAAGGCGGGAGGCTTGAAAAGCAGGCGGCGGCTCTCGCTGGGTCCCCAGGCCAAGGTAAACATGATCTTATCTCCCCGACGTTGATTGGCTCTGGAAACCCTCCGCCGACCCCGTCCTTCGAAGCGTGCCAAGAAGCAAGAGATACGAGAGAGAGAAGCAAGCAAGCAGCGATGAGCAACACTTGTGTTCTTAGGGTTTGAACACTTCCTGGGCTAGTCCAGCGCAGAGTGCTTCCTCCAATCTATATTGTCTTTGGGCGGGGTGTTAGCCAGATTCTCCACCTATTATGCTAATCAGCCCCTTGTACCTGAGGATGAGTGGTTCCACACTCTTCAATGATGAGTGGATTATTAAACTTTGTCCTGAAACTTTGCATGTACATATCAGAAAAATCTACATAAATTTCCTTATTCTTATGATTTAGGAAATCACTCAGTGAACACATACATACCAAACAAGACATGTTTGACTATACTTAAAGTACATTACTAATATTTAAAACACAATGATCCTCCTAGGGCTACTAAACAAATACATGCAAAATCGAACAATTAGTGGCAACTTAATGGTGATACACATGAAGAAAAATAGAACAACACATGGTAGGAAATAGGTGATTTCAGTTGTTCAAAGATGTATTAATTCCCACAGTCGTTGCTCCTGGTAGGCGCCGATTGTGGAATGTGCGAGTCCTTGTGTGGAATTGTGGAATGTGTAATGGGAGTGAGAGAAGAGGTCTCTCCTTTCTTCCAGAATTTATTGGCCTTACTGGTCTGGCCCAAAGGCCTAAATCACTGCATTTGAGCGCAGTTTCTGTGGTCAAGAGGGTTCAGCCCTGGGTCAGGGAGGCCTTTAACGCTTGCCGTGTTGGTTGAGATAAGGCAGATGCACACACTGGATGTAAGTGGCTCCTGGGTGTCTGGGTGTGGATTCCTTGTTTTATGGCTCCCTGAGTGGAGACATTTTGGTCCAGAGTTTCTTGTGGGTTCTCTGGCTGAGAAGGCCCATTGTTTTATTTCTTCTGGTTATAATTGTGTGAATTATATGATGCTGCTTGTGCTGAGGCGTTACATTAGTAAGCTGGTAACTTGGCTGAGAGGGGGATATGGTAGCTGTCTGGGGAATCTAGGAGATGGAGTTCCTGAAGGATGTGAGAAACAACAGAGGGTGTCAGATTTTAAATATGCAGATGCAATGGTATTTTTGCAGTAATGTTGCTACATTCTAAAACTTATTTATTTCAAGCAAATGATTAAAATTCATGTGTCATTCCATTCCATGTTTTGTAAAGGTACCCAACTAATATTAACTTACTTCAATATAAATTGGCTTTAACCAACTCCTAAATAAATACAGCTGTCTGAATTATTATAAGAAGCAAGTACAACAACTCAGTTGTGGCTACAAAGTATAAATCAGTTGATGAATCAGACAGTTGATGTGTCATTACAAAATGATATTAATAGAACTTCCTAAAAAAAACAATCATGGCAGATATGACATGACCTTATCAAGTTCAAAATATGGCTCATCTGTTGAGTCTGAGGCCCTAGTTTAAAAAAAAAAAATCTCTGGTCTGGTTTTAATTGATACTTTGCTCTCTAGGACATTGCTAGTAATTATGAAAATGCCAAGAAAGGCTCCTGAGTGGTGCAGCAGAAAAGCATCTTAGATAGAAAATCACCCTATCATCGCAAGTTCGAATCCTGATGATGCCACAGCCATCTGTGGCTAGGTGTCCAAGAGAACAAGATTGACCGTGTGCTCAGGGAGGAAGGGGTGGCATACTCTGTCTCCCCTATGACCCCTATCACTCCCAGATACACTCATGAGCGTCTGTGAGCTCCTGCGTGTGGGGTGGGTGGATAGCACTTTTTATATTTTTATTAAGTATGTTACACAACCCCCTGATGTTGCAAGAGCAGCAGTTCGAAAAGATGCCGTTGGCTGGCTTCACGTTCCTAAGAGGAAGCATGTGATACATGTAGCCTTTGCCCTCCCTGGGTGGTAGCTGTCATATGAAAAGAGGAGAGGAATTGGCCATGACTAGATTAGAGAGAAAATATCTTTGAAATATTTAAAACAAAAACAAATTTTTTTTTGATAATTTTGAATATAAAAAAAAATCATATTCAAATTCTGCACTATTTATAGGTCCCTAATTAAATGTAAGCAAATGTGTGATCATGTTAACTGCTTTGTTCAAAAGGTCAGATTTTCCTCATGCTTAATCTCTTCTATTGAAGAATGTATTCAGACGACTATTATTATTCAGTCTAATATGGATCAAAAGGTTTTGCACAAACTTGTGGAGTACATGCCATCTTGAGTGCACACTGTCATTAAAGCAAAATGGGGACATCCCAAATACTAAGAAACTGAAATTCATGTAAATATTTAAAATATTGTACTGTTCACTCAGGTTCTTGTCATGAATATAATTTGCAATGAAAACTGTTGTATTAAATTAGACAGGAATGCAAAATAGAAGCATATTCTCAGACTTTTGGACCCCACTGTATCTGTCACACCCACATGTGTCAATGGCATGACCATTATGCTATATTTTCACACTTGCACTATGATAATGTAAATGGGACTCAGTCTGTCTTGCAATCTTTCCACTTTAAGTTTTTCTTCATTCTTCTTTCCTGAGAAGCTCATAAATGATTAACACATCCAAAAGGCCACTGCCCTTTAAAATATAGTCATCTCTGTGTTCCATTCAGGAGGTGCCATTTTCACACTCTTAAGCTGAAATGGCATTCAGAAGGCCATATTTAAAGTTGATATTATATGTGATTATCTCAGTGAGGCAAATCCATAGATATGTTCACCAGTCAGTTACTCCTGTCAGTTGGAAATGTGGTACAATTGTTGCTCTGGCCACTATGACAGAGGAATGTATGTCTAAGATTTCTGCCTGTGTCATTAATATAGCTGCCTGTCTTGTAATTTCCATTTTCTTTTGAGTTTTGATTATCAATCATATTTATATTCACAGACTGTCAGAAGTTATTCTCTTACTTAAATTGATATAGCTTTCAGGCACGGTGGGTATAACATGCACAGGCACCTTATGTTATATATACTGTATATCTACAGCAATGTCTGTGTGCATTAAAAACAGAAAAAAATATATGTATGATCGATTTTGTGAAATCATTTCTAAAGACAAAAGCTGTTTTATTCCATATTGAACCAATCAATGAATTATAAAAATGTTTGTAATTATCTGCATTTCTACATGAATGGCTCCCAAATTGTCATATTCTATATATTACCCAAGCCATAGGTATCTCATCAACCGTATATAGTCCCTCCCTAATGCCTCATAGTTAGGATGTAAATTTGGTGCATCACTATATTTATATCAAATCTCAGGCCCATTCAAACAGTAATCCAGCTAAAACCAGAAGATCCACATATCATTGTTAAAACAAACAAACAAATACATAAATAAATGACAATGTGCTGTTCTACCAGCAACTTCAATACAAAACTATTTCATAAACACTGATGTTGAAATATACGTTATATTCTGTGCAGTGGCTTATCTGTGGCACCCATTTTGAGGATCTTTGATGGTATATTCAGGGTGGAATAAGCATAAATCTTGCATATAGCTCGGATTGAGCTGGGAGATTCATGTTCAACATTGAGGCTGAATACCAATCACTTAGAAGATTCAAAACAGGAAGCTGAGTGTGTGTGGGTATGACTATGAGACTACACAATAAAATCATCTGTCAAAAGAGTAAGCAGCTATTAATGAGTAATATTTTTACAACTCAGAACAAGGCTCCAGTGTTGGTGTATTAAATCATAGAGACAGTATGAAAGCAGACATGAGCTACGTGAGTCATGCAGTGATGAAAAACATCAATCAATTGACATGAGAGCAATGGCAGATGTGTCAAATTAGGGCATCCGTTTTATGAGGGGAAATTTATACTTTGATAGTTTTGCAAATTAAATAATAGCTTCAGACTGACATGGCTGCTATAGACAATACAAATGGCTTGAAGCAATTTAATGACACCCTGTATTAAATAAATAGAATAGAAAGAATTTTTTAACATTCTGTTTTGCCATCAAGTAAGCCACTGGTGAAATCTACTATTCCTTGTAAAGGGAGAAAATATTTGGAGAACAAAAACAATGGCTAGATAGATAGATAGATAGATAGATAGAGAGAGAGAGAGAGAGAGAGAGAGAGAGAGAGAGAGAGAGAGAGAATTGCATATCTTTGAGTGTGGATTGGCTTGTTCTGAAGAGTCAATGCACTCTGAGCAGAGGAGACAGCTAAGATGGATGAGGTATATGAATATGGTAATCCCTATCCTGTTCTTCTAATAGACCACAGTCTGATAAGTGCCAGTCTGTGCCAGGAATGATGTTGTGTGGAGGTAAGCAGATCTCAAACTTGGTGACATTCTCTCATTCATATCACAGAGAAAATGCATATTGAATAAGACTCTATATGTCTAGTCTATATACAGTTACAATCAAAATTATTCAACCCCCATTGCAAATCAGCTTTATTGTAAAAATCTACAGACTTTCAGCTGTTTGCAATGAACAAATCAAACAAAAGCAATTGAAATATCTCAACACAAAGAATGCTTCAAGTGGTTTCCCCAAATTCAAATGAAAATGCAACTTGAATGAAAATGCAAGTCTCAAAATTATTCAACCCCTTCATGTCAAGCATCTTTAGTACTTAGTAGAGCACCCTTTTGCTGTTATGACCTGCTGCAAACGAGATTCATAGCCAGACACCAGCTTCTGGCAGCATTCCTGAGGAATCTTAGCCCATTCCTCATGAGCAATGGCCTCCAATTCAGTAATATTCTTGGGCTTGCGTGCTGCAAGCACCTTCTTCAAATCCCACCAGAGATTTTCTATGGGGTTCAAGTCAGTTGACTGTGATGGCCCTGTAGAATCTTCCAGGACTTCTTTGGCAACCAAGCCTTAGTGGAATTTGAGATATGCTTGTGATCATTGTCCTGGCACCCAAGCTTCAGCTTCCTCACAGACGGATGGCATAATGTTTTCTCCTAGGATTTCCTGATATGACTCCATCTTGACTTCCATATGCTGCAGGTTTCCAGTGCCAGAGGATGCAAAGCAGCCCCAGAGCATCACCGAGCAACCACCATGCTTGACTGTGGACAGAGTGTTCTTTTCAGTGAATGCTTTATTCTTCTTCCTCCAGACATAGATCCACCATGCCGAAAAATTCCACAGAACAGAATCCCAAAACTTATGTGGCTTATTTATATGGTTTTGAGTATATTGGAGCAGACATTTCTTGTGCTTTTGGGTCAGTAGTGGTGTACGTTTTGGAGTTCTGGCATGTAAACCTTCTGTGTTTAGTATGCGCCTTACTGTGCTCACTGAAACCTCAGTGACTGTTGCCACCAAGTCTTGCTGCAGGTCTTTTGCAGTCACTCAAGGGTTTTTCACAACCTGCCTTCTCAGAAATCTGGTTGCAGCTGTTGATAGCTTCCTTTTTTTGCCCCATCCAGGTAGTGTAACCACTGTTCCCTTAACTTTGAACTTGTGAACTATGCTTCCAACGATGCCTCTAGAACATTCAGTGCCTTCGCTATCTTTTTGTATCCTGTTCCTTGTTTATGTAGGGCAATGATCTCTTCTCTTAACTTTTTGGCCATTCTTTTGACCTAGCCATATTTCTACCATGCAGTCATCCGTGACACTCAACAATCCCCTAGCCAGTTCAGGTATTTCATGTGTTCCAGCTCAAGCACACCTGGTGCAACTAATGAAGCCCTTGATTAGTTGCATCAGGTGTGCTTGAGACAACTACTGTTTTGAATATTTGTGCTGTTGTGAGGGATTCTATTCAGGGGGTTGAATAATTTTGAGACTGGAGAAGTCATTATAAGCTGCATTTTCAGTTGAATTTGGGGAAACCAATTGCTTTTGTTTGATTTGTTCATTGCAAATGGCTGAAATCCTGTAAATTTTGACAATAATCCTGATTTATAATGGGGGTTGAATAATTTTGATTGCAATTGTAAATATTACATATCAATTATTATCTTAAGAAAGTATAAACCTGTGAAAACCCATTGATCAATTAGTTATTAGTTAATTAGTTATCATAAAATGTTCATGTAACTAGTTCTTGCAAATTTGCAGAAATTTGCAATCACTGCAAATTTCATAAAGTCTGGCATGCAATCACAGTTTCAAATTTGTTCAAGTTATCATGAACCAACTTTAATATGTGTGTGAATGGTTTAGGTTATTTCAGATTTAGCAATTGTTCTGCTTCTCCTTGTTTGGTAGAGTTTCTACCAATTTCTAGAATATAGAAATTTGATAATTAATATTCAAGAGAAACTATTTAGCAGAGACTATTTGGTCTCACATTTGACTATTTATAACAATTTTTGTGAGTCCATTTGCATGAAAATGTGCAAACGTTAACTTTTGAATCTTTTCTTTTCTTTTATTTTCATTAATATGATCCAACCAGCCACTTCACCCTCATCCAAATAGAATGATTTTCTCATGAGATTATAGTATACTGGGATCATAATGACATTTTGATACTAATATTTAAACTCATTCCCTCAGTTCAGAAAGTACTCAAAGCTTGTCCATTTCCATTCAAATCAGAAGCGGTGTAAAACACATGTACTTCTTCACAGGGGTTAAAGTGCAATTTGGAAGATGGTGGAACTCTGAGCTTGCAATTCTCTCTCATGACACATAAAAAGAATTGTTATGAAAGGAGAAATTGCCAGCCCAGTGTTTGCACCTCAGGGATAGTGGGGGTGTTTGGGGTTGTGTGTATTTGTTGGGGGTGGATTGTAATGTTACTCTAATTCACCTAATTCAAGTCATCAGCGTTTCATGAGATGAGGTGTGTTAGAGCAGAGGGAGAAATGTGCACTGAACAATGTTCTCTAGGTTGGGGCTGTTCTAATTACAAGTGTATGTGATTGATGGAGGTCAAATCTATTACTGTGATTTAGCAGAATTTGTGCTGAGCTATTTATTTTATAATTGGACAAACATGGCCAAGGTTTAGAGTGCAGATTTGGCAGGTTTGCCTCAATACACCTCCATGATAAGAAGAACACCAAGTCTTTGGGAAAAAATTCATTTGGAATAGAATAGAATAGAAACAGCTTTATTGACAAGTGTTGTGGTGCACAATTAAGTGGTGCACATTGTTAAACTTTCTCTACCTTGCTTTTGTCAATTTGTCAAAATGATATTCAACCTCAGATAGTATCAGACACCAGCTTTATTACATTGAAAATCTATTTACTAATTACTATCAGTGTAATATAATATTTATTAGATGATGCATCCAATATGCATTCATGCAATCTACAGTGGGTATAGAAAAGACTCACCAAATGCTCTCAATGTACTTCAGATTTTAAAATTGGAGAACTTTCCTTGTGATTAAGATATGTATAGTTCAGGAAAGACTGCAGTTTTCAGGACTACAGTGTGTATAGAAAAGAATCACCCCCCTTTAAAGTAATCACATTTTGTTGCTTTTCAGCCTGAAATGAAGACAGACACAGTTTTTGTTTTATCCAGCTGTATCTACTCAGTGCAAAGAATCACTGAGTTGGAAAAAGGATCACCCCCTGGCTTTAATTTGCCTTATTTTTTTAATTACAGCCTTTAGTCTGTTGGGATATGTTTCTACTAACTTTGCACATCTAGACTTTGCAATATTTGCCCATTCTACTTTGCAGAACTGCTCAAGTTCAGTTAAATTTAATGGTGACCATTTGTGGACTGTAGTCTTAAAGTCATTCCTCAAGAATTTGACGGTATTTTGCCCCATCCATTTTCCTTTCCTTTCCTGACAAGTGCTCCAGTCCCTGCTGCAGAGAAACACCCCCATAGCAAGATATTACCACCTCCATGCTTTACTGTAGGAATGGTGTTATTTGAATGGTGAGCTGTATTGGATTTCCGCCAGAAATATCGTTTGGTGTTGAGGCCAAATAATTCAATTTTAATCTCATCTGACCATAACACCTTTTTCCATGTGGCCTCAGAATCTTCAAGGTGCATTTTGGCAAAGCTCAGTAATGGGTGACTTTTTTCTTGCAACCCTCCCATACAAGCCACATTTGTGGAGAATGTGTGATATTGTAGTCACATGCACACAATGACCACTCTTTGCTGTAGGCCTCTTGGTAGCCTGTCTGACCAGTTTCCTCCTTGCTCTTTCATCCAGTTTGGAGCGACATCCTGATCCAGGGAGGGTCTGTGTTGTACCAAATTCCTTCCACTTCTTAATAATAGACTTCACTGTGCTTCTAGGCATTGATAAAGCCTTTGAAATTTTTTTGTATCCATCTCCTGACTTGTGCCTGTCCACAACTTTATCCTGGAGATCTTTTGACAATGTCTTGCCACCCATAATTGATTGTTTGCTTCAGTTGCACTACAAAATGCTCCAGGAAAGCTCTTTTCATGCTGAGCTAATCAAAATGACAACAGCTGATCACAGTTGAAAGTCAAATGGCTTTGTGTGCCATTGAGAAGGTGATTAGCTACACCTTATTGAGTTTACCAGTCATTTTTAGGAGGGGGGTGATCCTTTTTCCAACTCAGTGATTCCGTGTTTTTTTTTCTTGTTTTTTTTTTTCTTTCTGACATGTTGGTGTTATATCTTTCACTTGGATGTTATAAGTTGCACTGAGTAAATACAACTGGATAAAACAAAAACTGTGTCCGTCTTCATTTCAGGCTGAAAAGCAACAAAATGTGATTATCTTAAAGTGGGTGATTCTTTTCTATACCCACTGTATAGAACAGTAACTAATGGCTTTATTAGACTAATATTTATTATATTTGTATAATTAATCTTTATAATTAATAAATAAATCTGTGACGTTTTTGGATTTGGATGTAGCTAGCTATCATTATTTGTGGTTGGGACTGAATTTGGGTGGCAGTGGGACTGCTTCTGTTTTGACATGAATTTTTGTTTGGACTTTCAAAAAATAAGAAAAACACAATGCATTGATGAAAGTAAAGTGGACATGTGGCTGCTCCGAAGTGCACTGCATTTTTAGCTGCATGGGAGCATCATCAGCTGTTCACATGTGCATCTTAGAGGGAGCAGTGACAATCACCATTATGTAACCTTCCTTAAATGATTTCAGATTACAAGTGATACACAGATGTACTTTTATTGGCAAGATACACAGTTTGAAATTAAATTTTAGAGTTTATTTTCTATAAATTGTTTCATTTCTCAAATAACATTGAATGGCATTGTTTTGGAGGACAAAGGGGAGCTGGATGCATGCTCTGGGGAAAAGTCAGTTTATTAAGGAAGAAACTAAAAGTATAAGGACAGGGTAAAAAAGAACACAAAGGCAGGGTCAAAACAAATAATAATCCACAAGGTAGTTAATCCACAGAAGAATGAAACATAAATCCAACAAAGCAGGGCATTAATCCAAACAGATATCGTAAGGGTCCATGGTCCAGGAAACACGAGCAGAGTGCAAACATACAGAACATTCATTCATAAGCTTAATTCACTACAAACATACATTCAAACAGATATCGAGGTAAGGGTCTATGATCCAGGAAATGCAAGGAGAGTGCAAATACACAGAACATACATACACAATACCTTTCAATCTCTCTATATCTAATACTCTGTGTCGTGTATTACACCCCTCGTGGACCTCCGGCACCCCTCGTGGACCTCCGGCAGGAGCAGGGCTGAATCGGAGGTCTCCTCATGGACCCCCGACAGGAACAGGACAGGAGCAGAGGTCCCCTCGTGAGGTTAACATGGCAACCTCCAGCCCCAAGCTCTAGCCGGAGACACAGCAGGAGGTCTTCTCAGTGGAGCGCCCACCGGAGGTCCACAAGGGGACCTCCGCTCCAGTCCTGCTCCTGCCGGAGGTCCGCGAGGGGACCTCCGCTCCGGTCCTGCTCCTGCCGGAGGTCCGCGAGGGGACCTCCGCTCCTGTCCTGCTCCTGCCGGAGGTCCACGAGGGGACCTCCGCTCCTGTCCTGCTCCTGCCGGAGGTCCATGAGAGGACGACACTAACAGTCATTTTGATGTGTGTTGCATGGTTAATTTATTTCAGCATCTTTTGCACACATGTAGCTGAATATGAATACATTATTATCCAGGGATAATTCAAGCATATGGCTGGATGCAACAAAATATGATACTTCTAGTTCATGCTTCAAGCTTTTCACCACATTACTTCTGGTTCATCATTCTATATCAACATTTTTATCTATTTGTTAAGCTGCCATATAATGAGGGTGGAAGCCATACTATTATAGCAAGACAAATTTGAAGTGATTAACATGTTAATTACAACTAGGACTATTCAGGTAGTAGTATATTGGCAATCTACTACACTCCTATTAGATGGGTATTTAAATGCTTACCATCTTGCTTACATTTGTTTATTTTAAAGTTGCCTTTTGCTTTTATGTTACATCATTTTGCATTTGAAAAAAAAAGTCAAAGATACAAAAAAACAAAACTATTTTATGTCACTGGTTCCCTCAGGCTTAAAAGCAAGTGCATCTGTTCACATCCTTCCTTATTATCAGTCTTGTTCTATTTCTTGATGTATTTCATTAAAAACTGTCTCTTGTTTGTCTCCAAGTGCTATGTTACAAATTATAAACACTACTATCAAGCTGACAATCAATCAATATATATATTGTAACGTCTGATGGTATCAAACTGATTTCTGAATCAACCTGGGCTTAGCACAGAAGTTTCTTTTGTTCCTTTTGAGCTGTAAATCCTTATCTGTTTAATGACTACTCTAACCTCTTCACCAGATGCACCATCGGAATGCGACACTTCCCCCCTTGGTACACACACACACACACACACACACACACACACACACACACACACACACACACACACACACAAGCTACCTACACGCGCACGCACACACACACACACACACACACAATGGAGAAATCTCTCTTTTTTCAATGTAACGTGTAATTATATGTAATTATTCGATGCCTAAATAGTGTTATGTTATCTTGTTTACATATATTGTGTGTTTATGTAACTAACCTTAAGGATTTTAGATAGTTTTAATTTAGGATATCATTTTAAATGTCTGTAACCAGGTTTTATTTGTAATATTCTTTACAAGTCCATCGAATTTGGTATGTAGTTAATCGTCTCGAGATACACTGATTGATTATGCATATCATATTGCAATGGGATACATTATTTCATGCTTTCTTGTAATTTCATATATAATACAGTATAAACCAGCTCCTCCCTGGACATTTAAATTAGGGTCCGAGACCAGAAAAGAGAGTTCATCCGGACATGCAAATCCAACTTCCTGATTGGCCCATAGCCCAAAGAGGCGTGTGCGTTGGTGTTGTCTTTAAAACAACACCACGCTTTGAAACTCTGCTCTCAGTCTCTAGTCGAGACTTCAGTCTCTTCAGTAACTCTTCACTCACACTCTTCCGGTTTCTCTCTCCCCCGGGGCCACGTGCCCCGGGAAGAAGAAGCCAGGATCTCTCTCTCTCCAGGACAAAAGATGCAACCGCTTCACGGCCGACGGCCTTTTCAAACGGCACAACGAACCAGCGAACTCTACACGACCTCGCGCGAATTTTCATACCGAAGCTATGCAAGTATAGTTAATGAACCTATATCCGCGTTTAAGATTGTACGATTTAAGTCATTGCTGGTTTTTGAAAAAGGCTAATTAGTTGTGTTTTTGTCTGCTTCCCTTTTGCTTCATTACTTTCTCTCTATCCCCTTTCTTTCCTTGTATATAGATGTACATATGTATGTTTGCTTAGAGTTAGTCGTGTGTATCCATAGTTACATCTAGTTATTAAAATCTATTATCACCACGCATGATTTTCTCTGTTTTGTCACGTGATGAGTCAGTTAAATGCTGCATAAGATCTCGTTACCCACTCTAATCTTTAATAACAAACATCGTGGGTTAATTCTTCCTGGCCAGAAGGATAAACTCACTCTTTAGAGTTCATAAATCTGAACTAGACTACAGTTTACAGACCACATACATAGTCATAATTAATTATAATCCATTGTAGTTAATTATCTATATGTATATGTGCACATACATGAATTCCCTTTCATGGCTGATGTATATTTATAACTGGTCACAACACGCGTTGATTAGATATATAGATATATTTCACGCCAGTCGAGCTAATTCCTTATATAAATTGGAAACATTGCAGATTCATCCAAGTTACTACACATTCTGGTAGATAATGTGGGCACGCTTTAAAACTCGTCTCCTTTAAAAAGGTGCTTCGAATCCAAGCGTGCGCTTCTGTTTTCATTTCATGTTTAAAGTTGATCCATTACATTATTCTGGTGGAAAAGAATAATGCTAGTAATGCTTGATTCGTTACAATATATATATATATATATATATATATATATATATATATATTGGGGACAATTAACGTTTGTATAATTAAGAGATATTTTGTGAAGAAAGCCTGCCTTCATTCCCTTTGTTACTGTTAAAGTATCCATCTATTTTTGTGTGAATTTGCCCATAAGGCAATTTATATATTGCACATTAGCAAATAAATAGATATGTCAACAATGGTAGACGGTAGGGCGGGGGTAAATATTATTTAAGTGTTGCATTTTTAAATATTTTGCACTGGAAAAAGATAGAAAATCTAGTATATCAAAAAGGCTGACTCTGTATAACTTTATTTTATTTTATTTTAATTTTTATTTTATCCCATAATCTTGTAAAGAAATAAATTCAAAGTGAAACACTGATGGTAGTGTGTCTGTTCTCTGGATAGAATGACCACACCAAACATTTCTGATGCAAAACTCTTCAGCTGAAGAATTTTCAGTTGAAAGGAAATGACTGTGATATAGCCACAGCTAGAGTCTCTGACATGCGCAAATGGACGTGAAATAATTTTGGATGGAGAGGAGTGAGTTGTGGCCTTATCCGTGTAATATAACATTTTTTTCAAGACAGCAAGCTCTACAAACAACAACAAAAAAGAATACTTAAGTGAAAAACTGAGTGAGATATCATAGTGGTGAAGGTGAAGAGTAAAAAAACACATAATAATTTTTCTCTTTGTACTCATACTGCATTTGACTAAATAAGCTCATAATTTCCAACCTCTGACTAGGAAAACACTGTCTCCTCAACTCAGAATTCCTACTGGGGAACCCTAACCCTAACCCTAACCCTGGTTTCCTCAACTCTGAGTTCAGCAAGTGACATTAAGTCAACATGGCTGCTCACAGCATCAGTAGTAGCACTTATGACTTTTAAATGAGTTATACTGTATGCACGTATTTGCTTTAGATCAATCAGACATATTCCCTTGTTAAATCTATAACACTGACTATACAGTTCGCTGCTTTGAGGAGGTGAATATATATCACTCATCACAGTTAGCTGGCAAACATTTTTTCCAACTTTGTACCTTGAACGCAAAGAGGTAACACAGAGCTCCAACCCCCCCACTTAGGAGGTAAGTCAAATGCTGCATTGAACCTTTCCCTATAGCCACACACACACACACACACACACACACACTTTAACTAAATAGACACCAACCACTAATCTAAACTGAGCATCATTAATATTATATATAAAAAGGAAAAATAGCTTTTTCAATCATTTATTCAACAGAAATATCAATAGATGTGATACTCCTCTGTGGAAAAAGTAAGTACACCCTCCCTGACCCAGGGCTGAACCCTCTTGACCACAGAAACTGCGCTCAAATGCAGTGATTTAGGCCTTTTGGGCCAGACCAGTAAGGCCAATAAATTCTGGAAGAAAGGAGAGACCTCTTCTCTCACTCCCATTACACATTCCACAATTCCACAATTCCACACAAGGACTCGCACATTCCACAATTGGCACCTACCAGGAGCAACGACTGTGGGCATTAATACATCTTTGAACAACTGCAATCACCTATGTCCTACCATGTGTTGTTCTATTTTCTTCATGTGTATCACCTTTAAGTTGCCACTAATTATTCAATTTAATCATGTATAAGTGTAGTAGCCCTAGGAGGATCATTGTGTGTTTTAAATATTAGTAATGTACTTTAAGTATAGTCAGACATGTCTTGTTTGGTATGTATGTGTTCACTGAGTGATTTCCTAAATTATAAGAGTAAGGAAATTTGTGTAGATTGTTCTGATATATACATGCAACGTTTCAGGACAAAGTTTAATAAACCATTCATCATTGAAGAGTGTGGAACCACTCATCCACATGGACAAGGGGCTGAATAGCATAATAGGTGGAGAATCTGGCTAACACCCCGCCCAAAGACAATATTGATTGGAGGAAGCACTCTGTGCTGGACTAGCCCAGGAAGTGTTTAAATCCTAAGAACACAAGTTTTGCTGGTCGTCGCTTGCCTCGCTCTCTCTCGTGTCTCTTGCTTCTTGGCATGCTTCGAATGACGGGGTCGGCTGAGGGTCTCCAGAGCCAATCAACATCGGGGAGATCAGATCACGTTTACCTCGGCCTGGGGACCCAGCGAGAGCCGCCGCCTGCTTTTCAAGTCTCCTGCCTTCATTCCACTCAGCATTCCGATTGGTCTTCCGAGACGCCTCTCACCGACCAGACCGCTGATGACACCACGACGTAACGAGGAAATCCCTTCAAAACAGCTAAGGCAAGTTCAATACCCCAGAATCTAGCTAATCTGGTGTCTATAATAAGTTCAGCCCTTCTAAAGGAAGTGAAGATGACTTAATAAGTTGATGGTTCGTTCAGATCATGGTCTGTGAAATAGCATGCAACGCTAGAGACTCGGAACTTCATTCACGCTTCATCATCACCCGTTTATGTATGCGTGTGTGTGTGTGTGTGTGTGTGTGTGCGTGCATGTGTTTTATATATTAGATTAGTTTCTGTGTCATAGAGTAGTTCAATAAAGTCTCGTCTGTTCCTAAATATACGTGTTCTTATTGCTTACAAGTGTCTATTGCCTTGAATTGTGATTCTGATACATGCTCTTTAAATAATATTTCACTATGTTTAGGATATTATTGCCGGTGGCCACAGAGGTAATATCTAATGCATAATTAATTAATACACTAGTTTCAACTTATCGCTGGACGAATAGTTGATCAGAAATACTAAATTAGCCAAATTTCCCCTTTCGAGCTGATCTGTTAATCTCTCTGACATCTTTGGAGGAGAATAAAGATAGCTCAATTTAACAAATAATTTTTACTTACGTAAAATCGTGGAGAATATATCAAATTAACCCAAACAGCTAATTTCCACTACATATTTTGGTGGAGAGATGCGGATAAGTTTCACAACACATTCTGGTAGATAATGCGGGCACACTTTAAAACTCTTGTCTCCTTTAAAAAGGTGCTTTGAATCCAAGCGTGCGCTTCTGTTTCGTTTTTCATGTTTAAAGCTGATTCATTACAATATATATATATATATATATATTGTAATTATATATATTTATATATAATATATATATATATATATATATATATATATATATATATATATATATATATATATATATATATATAAATCTGCAACCAGATTTCTGAGAAGGCAGGTTGTGAAAAACCCTTGAGTGACTGCAAAAGACCTGCAGCAAGACTTGGTGGCAACAGGCACTGAGGTTTCAGTGAGCAAAGTATGGCGCGTACTAAACACAGAAGGCAGAACTCCAAGACCACTACTGACCCAAAACCCAAGAAAAGTCAGCTCAAAATCATATAAATAAGCCACAGAATTTTTGGGACTCTGTTATGTGAAGCGATGAAACCAAACATCTGGGTTACGCATGTAACCCTGTTTTCTGAGAAGGGAACGAGACGTTGGTGAGCTTCATGCTGTGGGAAGCGTCTCTGCGCACAACTGGTATCTGATGTCTGTGTGAAATCACGGCTATTTACAGGTCTTCCGTGGTCAGGTGACATGGCAATTAAGCGCGTTGCGTAATATAAAAACGGCACCTGTGAACCACGCCGTCAACCTCTATTATCTGAAGCGAAGACGCAATTCACAGGAATGCCCCAGTATGACAAAGCTACGCAACGTCTCATTGCTTTCTGAGGCAGAAAGCTGATTCCCGCTTTCCCTGTGTGTATTTTGGTGCTCTGGATGGATTTGAACTTCATGCGGAGCGTCTCGTTTTATTACGTCAACACAACAAACTATGCATAGGCTTATATAGGTTTATATAGGTTTATATTACATATATATGTATTTATACATTATTTTTTATGGATGCATAAAAAAGCACTGAATTAAACTACAGTCCTGAATTAATAATAAAAACTCACTTTCACTGCACCTTATGGTTTCTGTTACTCACTGCCTTTAGGCATATTGTTTTACTTCTGTTTATTTTCATTATACTGTTTTAATTAGACATCACAGATCTTGCTTGCGCTTCACTGTTTATCACCGGGTCTACATTGCGAGTGAGGAGCAGTGCGGCCTTGTTACTAATAGTTCACTTTCGTTATAATAAACGACTGAATTTTTGCACCCACCCTTTGCCTTCAAAACAGCATCATTTCATGAATTCTTCTAGGTACACTTGCACACAGTTTTTGAATGAACTCGGCAGGTAGGTTGGCCCAACCATCTTGGATAACTAACCACAGTTCTTCTGTGGATTTAGGCAGCGTCAGTTGCTTCTCTGTCTTCATGTAATCCCAGACAGACTCGATGATGTTGAGATCAGGGCTCTGTGGGGGCCATACCTTATGGTTTCTCTTACTCACTGCCTTTAGGCATATTGTTTTACTTCTGTTTATTTTCATTATACTGTTTTAATTAGACATCACAGATCTTGCTTGCGCTACACTGTTCATCACCGGGTCTACATTGTGAGTGAGGAGCAGTGCGGCCTTGTTACTAATAGCTCACTTTTGTTATAATAAACGACAGAATTTACAATACATCGCGCAAAAACATCATACAATGATAATAAACTTGAATTAAACTAAACCTTTTAAGCAACTTGCACCATTTTCCACAATCCCTTGAACAGTGGAGCATTTTGGATATAAACATAAGTTTATAAGTTTAGCAATGTCATGCTTCCATGCTACACAAGCTCCGCTTTATAAAGTTTGCAGTTCATAGTCTTCTTCACTACATTTAATATAACATGCTCCTTTGCCTTAGAGGACTTCACAGGTCGCACACTTTTTTCCCACTTTTTTCACGTTGGGCATAAAAGGTAACACTGACATAAAGAGTAGACTGAAGTTGTTGATTTTCGTTGACTCTGGATATTCTGCTAAAGCTAGTGGTGTCGCATTATGTGCGTATAATGTCAACTGGGAAACGGCTTATACTTTCCGTTAGTAAAAAAACTGCTAGTGTTTCATCTGAGATAATACTACCCTTCTAAAATTCAAACACTGGATGGTAGAGTACATAGTGCATAGTGTAAGTGTATAGTATTTTATTTGGGACACAACTTTAGTATTTACTCTCCGATGAGTGTTTTCGGAACAGAAGTAATGTAATGAATAAATGTGCCCCGTGCTGTGTGCAGACCAACTAATCTACAATAAGATTAGTTGTTGCAGCTCTAGAAAGAGGTGTTTCAAATAATTTGAAGATCTTTTTAAATACCTTGCCAGACTCACAGGCATTCAGAACCTTTTTTCTGAAGGCCTTACAGAACTCTTTAGATCTTGGCATGATGACACCACGCACCTCAACAGCAAAGGGAACACCAGACACTAGATATGAGAGGAGTATAAATAAGACAGGTTCCACCTGTACTCCCTAAGCAGGTTCTAATCACTGGCACCCAATCTTGAACACCTGATTCTAATTTTATGGATTTGACGGTGTGATAAATGTAGGAGTGTACTTACTTTTTCCAAGTGACTGATCTGTTTTTTTTTTTTTGTTAATTTAAATTGTGAAAAAAATGACTACTGTGATGGATCAACTTTAAACATGAAACGAAACAGAAGCGCACACTTAGATTCGAAGCACCTTTTTAAAGGAGATGAGTTTTAAAGCGTGTCTGCATTATCTACCAGAATGTGTAGTAACTCGGATGAATCTGCAATGTTTAAAAATATTCTCCACCAGTTACAATTCATGTAACAAATAAAAAAGATGTTTAACACGTTTAAATGTATTCTCCAATTTATATAAGGAATTAGCTCGACTGACGTGAAATATCTATACATCTAATCAATGCGTGTTGTGACCAGTTATAAATATACATCAACCAGGAAAGGGAATTCATGTATGTGCACATATACATATAGATAATTAACTACAATGGATTATAATTAATTATGACTATGTATGTGGTCTATGATCAGCTTTTGAACTCTAAAGAGGGAGTTTATCCTTCTGGCCAGGAAGAATTAACCCCCGAAGTTTGTTATTAAAGATTAGAGCGGGTAATCGAGATCATATGCAGCGTTTAAGGGACTCATCACATGACAAAACAGAGACAAATCAAGCATGGTGATAATAGATTTTAATAGCTAGATGTAACTATGGATACACACGACTAACTCTAAGCAAAACATACATATGTACATCTATATACAAGGAAAGAAAGGGGATAGAGAGAAAGTAATGAAGTAAAAGGGGAGCAGACAAAAACACAACTAATTAGCCTTTTTCAAAAACCAGCAACGAACTTAATTCTCCTGTAACACAGGGGTCCAATCTTAAACCCAGATATAGGTTCATTAACTATACTTGCATAGCTTCGGTGTGAAAATTCGCGCGAGGTCGTGTAGAGTTCGCTGGTTCGTCGTGCCGTTTGAAAAGGCCGTCGGCCGTGAAGCGGTTGCATCTTTTGTCCGGGAGGGAGAGATCCTGGGACGTGGCCCCGGTGGAGAGAAACCGGAAGGAGTGTAGAAGTGAGGTTGAAGAGTGACGAAGAGAAGACGAAGACCGAGAAGAAGAGCGTGGTGTTGTTTTAAAGACAACACCAACACACACGCCTCTTTGGGCTATGGGCCAATCAGGAAGTTGGATTTGCATGTCCAGATGAACTCTCTTTGTCTGGTCTCGGACCCTAATTTAAATGTCCAGGGAGGAGCCGGTTTATACCGTATTATATATGAAATTACAAGAAAGCATGAAATAATGTATCCCATTGCAGTATGATATGCATAATCAATCAGGGTATCTCAAGATGATTAACTACATACCAAATATGATGGACTTGTAAAGAATATTACAAATAAAACCTGGTTACAGACATTTACAATGATATCCTAAATTAAAACTATCTAACATCATTAAGGTTAGGTTACATGAACACACAATATATGTAAACAAGATAACATCACACTATTTAGGCATCGAATAATTACATATAATTACACGTTACATTGAAAAGAGAGAGATTTCTCCATTGTGTGTGTAAGGTAAGCTTGTGTGTGTGTGTGTGTGTGTGTGTGTGTGTGTGTGTGTACCAAAGGGGGGGGGGAGTTTGGTCGTTAGCATTCCAAAGGTATCTGGTCAAGAGGTTAGAGTGGTCATTAAACAGATAGGGATTTACAGCTCAAAAGAAACAAAAGAAACTTCTGTGCTAAGCCCAGGTTGATTCAGAAATCAGTTTGATACCATCATATGTTACAGTCCCCCCCCTTTCTGACAAGAATGTCCAGGTGTGGACATCGTTGGGCAACAGTCATCATGGTGATCGGATGACAAGTGGATCAAACTGATCGATCAGCGGGTGGCTCCCAAATGTCCTCAGCCTTTGCTTCCTCAGGCTGAGGATCCATCTTGATGTGTGTTTGTGCGTGCGCCCTCTAGGTCCAGTTCAGAGACAGGGTAAGTGGGTGGTTTCTTCCACAGCCTTTTCGGCAGCAGTCCTCTGCTTGGCGTAGGCCTTGTGGATTCTGCCTGGTGACACATTGAGCAGTGGGCTTCCACCCCCCTTTTGGAATTAGGGAGTGGTGGCTGGGAGGCTTGCCACTAGATTCCTTATAATATATACACTTTAATATATACATTATATATATACATATGTATTATTCACTTTAATATATACATCTTTAAACTTAAAGAACATTTAAAAGACTATTAAGCAAGTGGAAATACAACCTATATGCTTAAGTACGGTAGCTGTAAACAAGCACTTGTTGTGTGCTATTGGTTGTAACAACATAAGAACAAATTCCTTATAATATATACAATATATGTAATATTATTAGTATTATATAATTTAATATTGTACTGTTTTTTTTTACTGGTCAAGGAAAACTCTGTGGTTAGCGTTCGCCTTCTCTGGTCATTTTGCAGAAGGTATGGCCAGTTCAGTTCTCTGTGAATGGTGTTAATTTCATCTGTGAATGTGTACCCTGGTTGTGCTGAAGTATGGATTTCAGCTCGGGTCGCCAGCAGGTTGTTTTTGCAGGCTTTGACCTTAGCGTTCCTTTCTGTTCAGTTCACTTTTTGCTCTGGTTAGGACAGCTTCACTTGTCAGAGTTTACTGATGGAGTTCCTCTCTGGGTTCTCTCTCCAACTGCTCTCGGTGCTCGGTCTCTGCATGAGGCCCTTTGTAGTTTTTCCACTGCCTCTCGGAGCTCTGGGTCCATTTCACCTTCTGTCCCGCACCAGTTCTGGGTCTCGAGGAGTATGCTGATCTAGGCAGCTTTGAGTGTGGGCCTGGTTCCTTCAGGCCTCCTCATTCTGGAGCTTGAGCGCGCTGCTGCTTCTTGCTCCAGGTGGACGTTGCTTGTTTTGCTGAGTCGTGCCTGGGCGACGAGGTTGTGTGCGAGGCTCCCAATGATCTCTGCCCATTCTTTGGGGTTCTGGATCAGATTGTGGGCCATCTGTCCGCTTGCGTCGTCGTCCAGCTGCTCTCTGCTTAGGTGCTGTAGGTCACCAGCAGCTTGGAGCAGGAACACAGTCGTCATGACATACAGCCAGGTCTTGAGGTGGTCCCAGTGGGTGGTGGGACTGGATCATTGGGACACGATAGCTCACTGTTAGCGAGAGAGAAAGAACACCAAAGGCCATACAAGTCCGCACAGAATTAATGAGCTACAGTGATACTGAATTTGGTACACAGGGAGTATACAAATTTGGCTAACTGGTGTAGACAGTTAGTAGTACATAGGCCAGATACTTATGGTTTTTGGCCGTAAGTGGCCAGGGAGGGCCAATTTGCGTGGGTAAATGCCTGATCTAAATAGAAATTTGGACAGGCAGTAGCCTAGTGGGTCATCTTAAAGACACTGGCTGCCTGGGTTGTCAATCTAGCATTTAGCTTTTTCCTTGCTGGTTCTTATAGGCTCTGTCTGTATGTGAACTTTGAGAGACAAGTCACAACAGAACAGCAGCTAACACAAAGGAAAACAAAACTGAAACAATTAGAGGAGGGAAATGTAAAGCAAGATGCAAGTCAAAACAGGTATAGCTAGAGGAAACTAGAAGACTTAATTTAGCTATCACGCATAGAGTTTATGACAGGCCTGCCGGAGTGGGGGCGCTGTTGAGTCATAAGCCCTATGGAGACAGTATGGCTTAAGAGAGAGAGAGAGCTGGGCCAAACACTTAAATAATCAGAGATGCCATGGCTTATACTAAGTGGATGGGCCGTATGCCCTTTAGATATGCCTGGGGTGAATTGAGGTTGCTCAGATGAGAATCAGTGGTGAAGCCGACCCACCTGACGGTCCCCAAACACTCAACTGCAGTGTGACTCAGGGCCCCTTGCTTTCCCATACCACGGTGCGACCACTCAACCAGCTATGACCTTTAGCACAATTGGGCGGCGGTCAGGTGAGGCATGCCAACTGCCAGGCTGCAGAGCCAGAATCGGGTTTCCTCCTAAAACCCTTTTTGGGGCCAGCTGCCTCTGTGGCAAGCTGCGCCAGATGGGCAGGTCCATCAGTACGGAGCCTTACTGTGGGTATGTAACCCAACTGCTCTGGTGGTCAGTTGGCCTCATCTGCCTTTTCACCTGGAGTGCTCAAGTGCTGATGTCGCCCGCGTGCCGCCTACCAATGGTACGAGGGCCGAGTTGCTTCTCTCTCTTCATGTAATCCCAGACAGACTCGATGATGTTAAGATCAGGGCTCTGTGGGGGCCATACCGTCACTTCCAGGACTCCTTGTTCTTCTTTATGCTGAAGATAGTTCTTAATGACTTTTGTATGTTTGGGGTCATTGTCATGCTGCAGAATAAATTTGGACCCAATCAAATGCCTCCCTGATGGTATTGCATGATGGATAAGTATCTGCCTGCACTTCTCAGCATTGAGGAGAACATTAATTCTGACAAAATCCCCAACTCCATTTGCAGAAATTCAGCCCCAAACTTGCAAGAAACCTCCACCATGCTTCACTGTTGCCTGTAGACACGCATTTGTGTACCGCTCTCCAGCCCTTTGGCAAACAAACTGCCTTCTGCTTCAGCCAAATATGTCAAATTTTGACTCATCAGTCCAGAGCACCTGCTGCCATTTTTCTGCACCACAGTTTCTGTGTTTTCGTGCATAGTTGAGTTGCTTGGCCTTGTTTCCATGTCAGAAGTATGGCATTTTGGCCACAAGTCTTCCATGAAGACCACTTCTGACCAGACTTCTCTGGACAGTAGATGGGTGTACCAGGGTCCCACTGGTTTCTGGCAGGTCTGAGCTGATGGCACTGCTGGACATCTTCCGATTGCAAAGCGAAGTAAGTCTGATGTGTCTTTCATCTGCTGCAGTAAGTTTCCTAACCGACCACTGCGTCTACGGTCCTCAACGTTGCCTATTTCTTTGTGCTTCTTCAAAAGAGCTTGGACAGCACATCTGGAAACCCCTGTCTGCCTTGAGACTTTTGCCTGGGAGAGACCTTGCCGATGCAGTATAACTACCCTCTGTCTTGGTGCTGTGCTCAGTCTTGCCATGGTGTATGACTTTGATAGTAAACTGTCTTCAGCAACCTCACCTTGTTAGCTGAGTTTGGCTGTACCTCACCCAGTTTTTTTAATCCTACACAGCTGTTTCTGTTTCAGTTAATGATTGTGTTTCAACCTACATATTGAATTGAATATTGAAAATCCCTGACCTTGTGCAAGGGTACCTAGAAGAATTGATGCTGTTTTGAAGGCAAAGGGTGTTCACACCAATTATTGATTTGATATAGATTTTTCTTCTGTTCACTCACTTTGCATTTTGTTAATTGATAAATATAAACTATTAACATCTATTTTTGAACGCATTCTTAATTTACAGTATTTTTTTCACAATGTATATATAGTACTGTGCAAAAGTTTTAGGCACCAATTTTTTGGTACTTTATTATAGATTTTTTAAACTTTTTAATTTTAAACTTTATTATAGATTTTTATTTGACGACTTCTACATTATCAAGTCAATAAAAAAACATTTTAGATTCCCAAACATTTGTTTTCTAGCACAAAATTAAATGTTACAGAAAAATGTTTGTATGTCATTAAAGAAAGCAGCATATTACGTAAGAGACCACTTTTTGGACAAAAACACAATGAAGGTTGCTTGGTTTTGCTGCAAAAATAACAAGCAAGTGCAACAGTCAAAGTCTGCAGGAGAACCATGACTAGTTCTGCAAGATGATCAATAGGACTTACCAGCTAATTTCCTTATAAAGCTGCACAAATTGTACTGGAGACTACTATTTACATTCTAATTTTAATTTTTTTGTCACACCAAATACTGACTTCAGCCACATACTGACTTCATTTACAAATGTTTACTGCACTTTATGGTATTTTTTTTTGTAATGTAGAAATATTTAATTTCATTATTTTGAAGGCATCTTTGCTCTACAGCTTTTTTTTGAATGCGCCTAAAATCTTTGCACAGTACTGTATGTATATATATATATATATATATATATATATATATATATATATATATATATATATATATATATATATATATATATATATATATATATATATATATATACATACACACACACACTGTTTTGTTTCATCGCTCCACAGAACAGAATCCCAAAACTTCTGTGGCTTATTTAGCTGATTTTTCTTGTGCTTTTGGGTCAGTAGTGGTGTACGTCTTGTAGTTCTGGCATGGAAACCTTCTGCATTTAGTACACGCCATTCTGTGCTCACTGAAACCTCGGTGCCTGTTGCCACCAAGTCTTGCTGCCTGTTGCTACCAAGTCTTGCTGCAGGACTTTTGCAGTCACTCGAGAGTTTTTAACAACCTGCATATATACAGTATCTCACAAAAGTGAGTACACCCATCAAATTTTTGTAAATATTTTATTATATCTTTTCATGGGACAACACTGAAGAAATGACACTTTGCTACAATGTAAAGTAGTGACTGTACAGCTTGTATAACAGTGTAAATTTGCTATCCCCTCAAAATAACTCAGCACACAGCCATTAATGTCTAAACCGCTGGCAACAAAAGTGAGTACACCCCTGAGTGAAAATGTCCAAATTGGGCCCAACGTGTCAATATTTTGTGTGGCCACCATTATTTTCCAGCACTGCCTTAACCCTGTTGGGCATGGAGTTCACCAGAGCTTCACAAGTTGCCACTGGAGTCCTCTTCCACTCCTCCATGATGACATCACAGAGCTGGTGGATGTTAGAGACCTTGCGCTCCTTCACCTTCTGTTTGAGGATGCCCCACAGATGCTCAATAGGGTTTAGGTCTGGAGAAATGCTTAGCCAGTCCATCACCTTTACCCTCAGCTTCTTTAGCAAGGCAGTGGTCATCTTGGAGGTGTGTTTGGGGTCGTTATCATAATTTAATATAAATATAAAATTCAGACTAAACCTTCACATTAACACAATATATATATATATATATATATATATATATATATATATATATATATATATATATATATATATATATATATATATATATATATATATATATATATATAGTGTTAATGTGAAGGTTTAGTCTGAATTTTATATTTGTAACACTCAGTTTGTGGATTTTATTTTTAAATAAACGGAAAAATTGTACTGAGAGTCAATTCCTCAGAGTCAATTATATATATATATATAATATATATATATATATAGTAGCAAAATTCAAAAGGGCATTATTATGCATTATTCTTTTCCACCAGAATATATATATATTGTGACGAATCAAAAGCATTACTAGCATTATTCTTTTCCACCAGAATAATGAAATGGATCAATTTTAAACATGAAACGAAACAGAAGCGCACGCTTAGATTCAAAGCACCTTTTTAAAGGAGACGAGTTTTAAAGCGTGCCCGTGTTATCTACCAGAATGTGTAGTAACTCGGATGAATCTGCAACGTTTAAAAATATTCTCCACCAGTTACAATTCATGTAACAAATTAAAAAATGTTTAACACGTTTAAATGTATTCTCCAATTTATATAAGGAATTAGCTCGACTGGCGTGAAATATATCTATATATCTAATCAATGCGTGTTGTGACCAGTTATAAATATACATCAGCCATGAAAGGGAATTCATGTATATATATATATAGATAATTAACTACAATGGATTATAATTAATTATGACTATGTATGTTGTCTGTAAACTGTAGTCTAGTTTAGATTCATGAACTCTAAAGAGGGAGTTTATCCTTCTGGCCAGGAAGAATTAACCCACGAAGTTTGTTAATAAAGATTAGAGCGGGTAATCGAGATCTTATGCAGCATAGAATTGACTCATCACGTGACAAAACAGAGACAAATTGACCGTGGGATAATAGATTTTAATAACTAGGTGTAACTATGGATACACACGACTAACTCTAAGCAAACATACATATGTACATCTATATACAAGGAGAGAAAAGGAATAGAGAGAAAGTAATGAAGTGAAAGGGGAGCAGACAAAAACACAACTAATTAGCCTTTTTCAAAAACCAGCACGAACTTAATTCTTCTGTAACACGGGTCCAATCTTAAACGCAGATATTGGTTCATTAACTATACTTGCATAGCCTCAGGTGTGAATGTTTGGTGTTGTTTTAAAGACAACACCAACGCACACGCCTCTTTGGGCTTGGGCCAATCAGGAAGTTGGATTTGCATGTCCGGATGAACTTTCTTTGTCTGGTCTCGGACCCTAATTTAATGTCCAGGGAGGAGCTGGTTTATACCGTATTATATATGAAATTATGAGAAAACATGAAATAATGTATCCCATTGCAATATGATATGCATAATCAATCCGGGTATCTCGAGACGATTAACTACATACCAAATTCGATGGACTTGTACAGAATATTACAAATAAAACCTGGTTACAGACATTTAAAATGATATGCTAAATTAAAACTATCTAAAATCATTAAGGTTAGTTACATAACCACACAATATATGTAAACAAGATAACATCACACTATTTAGGCATTGAATAATTACATATAATTACACGTTACATTGAAAAGAGAGAGATTTCTCCACTGTGTGTGTAAGGTAAGCTTGTGTGTGTGTGTGTGTGTGTGTGTGTGTGTGTGTGTGTGTGTGCGTGCGCATGCGCATGTCTATGTCCAGAAGAGGGGGCTGGCATTCTTCTAATGTCCCACCGGTCCTTGGTCACCTCAGGGTGACCTTTAGGGAGGACGTTTTCTCCTCTGGCCTACTGACTCTGAGGCTAATCCATGCGGTTGTAAACACAGATTAGATCAGACATTTACAGGCCCCTGGTCGGAGTTTTGGTGGACCCCTGCTGACGAACTAATTGTGAAGTTTCCCAGACGTTCAGTCATCAAAGGTTTCTTTTATTGCAGGGGTAAGTCCTGTGTGGGTTCCAAAGAGTCTTTTGCATCTGGCCGCAGGAGGCCTCTCGGGGTTACTCTCGGTCACCTGAGTGACGAAATTTTCTATGTTCCGTCTGGGTTAATTCAGAAATCAGTTTGGGCACCGTCATACGTTACAATATATATATATATATATATATATATATATATATATATATATATATATATATATATATATATATATATATATATATATATATATATACAGGTGCATCTCAATAAATTAGAATGTCGTGGAAAAGTTCATTTATTTCAGTAATTCAACTCAAATTGTGAAACTCGCGTATTAAATAAATTCAATGCACACAGACTGAAGTAGTTTAAGTCTATGGTTCTTTTAATTGTGATGATTTTGGCTCACATTTAACAAAAACCCACGAATTCACTATCTCAACAAATTAGAATACTTCATAAGACCAATAAAAAAAACATTTTTAGTGAATTGTTGGCCTTCTGGAAAGTATGTTCATTTGCTGTACATGTACTCAATACTTGGTAGGGGCTCCTTTTGCTTTAATTACTGCCTCAATTCGGCGTGGCATGGAGGTGATCAGTTTGTGGCACTGCTGAGGTGGTATGGAAGCCCAGGTTTCTTTGACAGTGGCCTTCAGCTCATCTGCATTTTTTGGTCTCTTGTTTCTCATTTTCCTCTTGACAATACCCCATAGATTCTCTATGGGGTTCAGGTGTGGTGAGTTTGCTGGCCAGTCAAGCACACCAACACCATGGTCATTTAACCAACTTTTGGTGCTTTTGGCAGTGTGGGCAGGTGCTAAATCCTGCTGGAAAATGAATTCAGCATCTTCAAAAAGCTGGTCAGCAGAAGGAAGCATGAAGTACCCCAAAATTTCTTGGTAAATGGATGCAGTGACTTTGGTTTTCAAGAAACACAATGGACCAACACCAGCAGATGACATTGCACCCCAAATCATCACAGACTGTGGAAACTTAACACTGGACTTTAAGCAACTTCGGCTATGAGCTTCGCCACCCTTCCTCCAGACTCTAGGACCTTGGTTTCCAAATGAAATACAAAACTTGCTCTCATCTGAAAAGAGGACTTTGGACCACTGGGCAACAGTCCAGTTCTTCTTCTCCTTAGCCCAGGTAAGACGCCTCTGACGTTGTCTGTGGTTCAGGAGTGGCTTAACAAGAGGAATACGACAACTGTAGCCAAATTCCTTGACACGTCTGTGTGTGGTGGCTCTTGATGCCTTGACCCCAGCCTCAGTCCATTCCTTGTGAAGTTCACTCAAATTCTTGAATCGATTTTGCTTGACAATCCTCAAAAGGCTGCGGTTCTCTCGGTTGGTTGTGCATCTTTTTCTTCCACACTTTATCCTTCCACTCAACTTTCTGTTAACATTCTTGGATACAGCACTCTGGGAACAGCCAGCTTCTTTGCCAGTGAATGTTTGTGGCTTACCTAGTGAATCAAACTGAGAGACCATTTTGAAGGCTCAGGAAACCTTTGCAGGTGTTTTGAGTTGATTAGCTGATTGGCATGTCACCATATTCTAATTTGTTGAGATAGTGAATTGGTGGGTTTTTGTTAAATGTGAGCCAAAATCATCACAATTAAAAGAACCAAAGACTTAAACTACTTCAGTCTGTGTGCACTGAATTTATTTAATACACGAGTTTCACAATTTGAGTTGAATTACTGAAATAAATGAACTTTTCCATGACATTCTTATTTATTGAGATGCACCTGTATATGCAGTGAGAATGCTTTCAAAAATAGACATGTAAAATGCAAAGTGAGTGAACAGAAGAAAAATCTACATCAAATCAATATTTGAACACCTGTTGCCTTCAAGACTGCATCAATTCAACATGTCTATTTTTGAAAGCATTCTTACTTTACAGCATTTTTCACACCTGCCTAAAAATTTTGCACAGTACTGTATGTATGTGTATTATATATATATATATATATATATATATATATATATATATATATATATATATATATATATATATATATATGTATGCTTTCACGAATCTGAATATGAATATGTAATATTATGTTTTGAACATCTGCCATATCTGCCTTGGACACCTCCAAGCCACCAGAGGGCACCCTCCTCTTCTAAGGACACTCCTTATTTGTCATGCTCATTTACTGTTCTCTGTACTGTATAAAGCACACAATGAACTGTGAAGCCTTGCCGTTTGTATATATTTGAGTAAGTTGTGAAAGATTATATACCTGACTGATCTTTGTACAGTCCCCTCCGAAACTATTAGAACAGCAAGGCCAGTTTATTTGTTTGTGCTGTACACCAAAGATTTTTGTGTTTGAGATTAAAAATCTCTAATGAATATGAGACAAGACTTTAGGAGTTCAGCTTTTATTTTCTGGTATTTACAACTAGATGTGTTAAACAACATAAAACATAGAACATTTTGTATGAAACACAATTTTTAGGCGACCAAAATATAGGAAAAGATAAGTCTTGAAGTAATTTAAAATAAATAACATTTAATATTTGGTTGCATATCCTTTGCTCTCAGTAACTGCATCAAACATGTGACTCACTGACCTCACCAAATTGTTGGTTGCTTCTTTTGTGATGCTTTTCCATACTTTTAATGCAGCCTCTTTCAACTGTTGTTTGTTTCAGGGGGTTTCTCCCTTCAGTCTCCTCTTGAGGAGGTGAAATCCTGCTCAATTGTGTTAAGGTCTGGTGACTGACTTGGCCAGTCTAAAACCTTCCACTTTTTCCCCCCTGATAAAGTCCTTTATTGAGTTGGCAGTGTGTGTTGGATCATTGTCTTGCTGCATGATAAAGTTCCTCTTGATTAATTTGGATGCATTTCTCTGTAAACTGGCAGAGAAAATGGTCTTGTAAACTTCTGAATTCATTCTGCTGCTACCATCATGCGTTACATTATCAATAAAGATTAGTGAGCCTGTTCCTGAAGTAGCCATGAAAGGTGATGTCGCTGACTATTGTTTTGGGTTTTTTCTTCACAACTCTCACAATGTTTCTGTCATCAGCTGTTGTTTTTTTATTTGGCCGACCCGTTCGTTGTCTGTTGCACATCAGTGGTTTCTTTTATTCCTGAACATTCCAAATTGTTGTATTGGCTATGCCCAATGTTTGTGCAAAGATTGATTTTCCCTCTTTTCTCAGCTTCAAAATGGATTCCTGTTCTCCCTTAGACAGCTATCTGATCATCATTTTAGCCTTTACATTTTAACAACAAATGCAGTCTTCACAGGTGAAACTGAAAGCTAAAAAAAAAGTAGATGTTCCGAGCTATTTATTGTTTAAACAACCAATCTAAAATGACACACCTGGGTAACAAGAAACCCCTGTCAGTCACATGTTCCAATCACCTGCAAATTGGATAGTCTACTTACAAATACCAGGAAATAAAGACTGAAATTCTAAACTCTCTTCTCATATTCATATTTTGATCTCAAACTCAAATGTCCAGTCTGCAGCAAAAGGAATTGAATTGGCCTTGCCATTCAAATAGTTTTTGAAGGTGACTGTAGATTTCACTTGCTTGTCTAAAGTCTGAAGCTCATCTGTCTTTTCATCTGGAGTTTTGCTAGCAAGATGGTAAAGACTTTGATGTCTCAAATCTCTAAATGTCTCAAAGAGAACCATATTTTAGTTTCTTCTAAAAATGGAACGCAAAACCAAATATGGAGAAGGCTTTTAAAATATAAAGCTATTGTCATTCCCTAAACAACACCTTGGGCGAATGAACCAATGTAAACATATCAAGAAGTTACTTAAAAAAAAAAAAAAAAGTGGATTCAAAAATAAGCTTTAGAACATCTGTGCCCACATGGTAACTAAAAGATGGCAGTTGTGAGTGCTTTCATTCTCTTTTCCCATTTTCTTTGCTCCAGATTAAATGAATAAAGCAAAAGTGGCCATCATGATAAAAATCAAAAGACATCTGATGCAAGATTTTAAACTAAAGCTAAAACCTTCATGCTGAGCACAAACAAAGCAACCTGCCATCCCTCAGCAGCTAGCTAATAAACTAAAGTGTTATTATTCACAAGGACACTCTGGGCCTTTCAACCTATCAGTGATAATGTCTTATATTAGGAAGAATGGAGAGAGTGAGAGGAGAGAGCAATTTTGTCACCATGGAAACATCGTTTTACTTATGCACTTTAACTTGAGTGTGTGAGTCAGTGAGCAAGTGAGGCTTGAATCGCTGTGGAAGTTTGTCGATAATGTCCAAGGACATTGTAAACATCCACTGAAATATTCACCTTTTTATTGCCAGCATCTGCATTTTTCATTTAAACTGAAGGCAAAAAGGTCATTACAGGGATGACTGTGACCTGTAACCATATGTTTATTTTAAATGCAATGCTGATTTTAAGGTTCTTTGTTATTTAATTATATATGTAATCAGTTGCAATCAAAATTATTCAACTCCCATTGCAAATCAGGTTTATTGTCAAAATTTACAGACTTTCAGCTGTTTGCAATGAACAAATCAAACAAAAGCAATTGAAATAGTTCAACACAACGAATGCTTCAAGTGGTTTCCCCAAATTCAACTGAAAATGCAACTTATAATGACCTCTCCAGTCTCAAAATTATTCAACCCCCTGAATAGAATCCATCACAACAGCACAAATATGCAAATCAGGAGTTGTCTCAAGCACACCTGATAAAACTAATCAACGGTTTGACTAATCAAGCTGGGACACATCAAATACCTGAATTTGCTAGGGGTTTGTTGAGTGTCACAGATGACTGCATGTTAGAAATATGGCTAGGTCAAAAGAATGGTCCAAAAAGTTAAGAGAAGAGATAATTGCCCTACATAAACAAGGAACAGGATACAAAAAGATATGCTTCCTAGAGGCATCGTTGGAAGCATAGTTCACAAGTTCAAAGTTAAGGGAACAGTGGTTACACTACCTGGATGGGGCATAAAAAGGAAGCTATCAACAGCTGCAACCAGATTTCTGAGAAGGCAGGTTGTGAAAAACCCTTGAGTGACTGCAAAAGACCTGCAGCAAGACTTGGTGGCAACAGTCACTGAGGTTTCAGTGAGCACAGTAAGGCGCATACTAAACACAGAAGGTTTCCATGCCAGAACTCCAAGATGTACACCACTGCTGACCCAAAAGTACAAGAAAATTTGGCTCCAATATACTCAAAATCATATAAATAAGCCACAGAAGTTATGGAATTCTGTTCTGTGGAACTTTTCCGCATGATGGATCAGCGGTATGTCTGGAGGAAGAAGAATGAAGCATACACTGAAAAGAACACTCTGTCCACAGTCAAGCATGGTAGTGGCTCGGTGATGCTCTGGGGCTGCTTTGCATCCTCTGGCACTGGAAACCTGCAGCATGTGGAAGGCAAGATGAATTCACTGAAGTATCAGGAAATCCTAGAAGAAAACATCATGTTGTCTGTGAGGAAGCTGAAGCTTGGGCGTCATTGGACCTTCCAACAGGACCATGATCCCAAGCATACCTCAAATTCCACCAAGGCTTGGTTGCAGAAGAAGTCCTGGAAGATTCTACAGTGGCCATCAGTCACCTGACTTGAACCCCAGGGAAAATCTCTGGTGGGATTTGAAGAAGGTGGTTGCAGCACGCAAACCCAAGAATATTACTGAACTAGAGGCCATTGCTCATGAGGAATGGGCTAAGTTTCCTCAGGAATGCTGCCAGAAGCTGGTGTCTGGCTATGCATCTTGTTTGCAGCAGGTCATAACAACAAAATGGTGCTGTACTAAGTATTAAAGATGCTTGCCATGAAGGGGTTGAATAATTTTGAGACTGGAGCAGTCATTTTCAGTTGAATTTTTGGAAACCACTTGAAACATTCTTTGAGTTGAGCTATTTCGATTGCTTTTGTTTGATTTCTTCATTGAAAACAGCTGAAATTATGTAAATTTTTACAATAAACCTGATTTGCAATGGGGGTTGAATAATTTTGATTGCAACTGTACGTGTACAGTTTATACGTGTATTTTGTGCAATAAAAAAATTTATATATATGGAATCAGCTTGCACATCTGGAAAGGCATGTATATATATATATATATATATATATATATATATATATATATATATATATATATACACACACACACACACACACACACACACACACACACACACACACACACACACACACACACACTCTGGATTTTCCTGCTGGTGAATAGGTCGTCTCATAGCTTTTTTGTCTTTGAAACTCAAAACTCAACAATAAATTGAGCTAAAAGAAAACAAACGAGTGAAAAAAAGTCACATATGCCAACAAACAAATAAAGTACTGGTACCTCAGAGGCCTGTTTCACAAACTCAAACTCAAAGTTGCAGAATACGTTTTGAGTTGACAAAAAAGTTGGGACGCTGTGTAAAATAAAATCAGTGTGAAAAAAAAGTGTAAATAAAAAGAATGCAATGATTTGCAAATCTCATAAACCCATATGTTATTCACAATAGAACTTAACATATCAAATGTTTAAACTGAGGAAATGTACCATTTTAAGGAAAAAATAAGGTCATTTTCTCAAAAAAAAGGTCGGGATGGGGCAACAAAAGGCTAGAAAAGTAAGTGTTGGAGGCACATTTTGCAGCTGGAGGAACATTTACAGCTAATAATGTTAATTGGCAACAGGTCAGTAACATGATTGGGTATAAAAAGAGTATCTTAGAGAGGCAGAAAAGGCATCCGTAAAGATGGGATGGAATTTGGATGGAAGCATATGTTGCTCTAAAACCTGTATATACCTTTCAGCATTGATGGTGCCTTTCCAGATGTGCAAGCTGCTCATTCCATAGGCACTAATGCACCCCCATACCATCAGAGATGCAGGCTTTTGAACTGAGTGCTGATGAAAAGCCGTATGGTCCCTCTCCTCTGTAGTCCTCTTTAGTTTAAAGGACGTGCTGTCCATGGTTTCCAAAAAGAATTTCAAATTTTGATTCGTCTGATCACAGAACAGTTTTCCACTTTGCCTCAGTCCATTTTAAATGAGCTTTGGCCCAGAGAAGACAGCAGTGTTTCTGGATCATGTTCACTTATGGCTTCTTCTTTGTATGATAGAGCTTTAACCAGAATTTCTGGATGGCAGGGCACAGACAATGAGTTCTAGAGGTGTTTCTGATCCCATGCAGTGATTTCCATTACAGAATCATACCTGTTTTTAATGCAGTGCAGCCTGAGGGCCCGAAGATTACTGGCATGCAATATTGATTTTCACCCTTGTCCCTTGTGCACAGAGATTTCTGCAGATTCTCAGAATTATGTTCTGTAGATGAGATATTTATAGTCTTCACAATTTTATGTTGAGGAACATTATTCTGAAATTGTTCTACAAATTATAGATTTATTTTTTCGCAGATTGGTGAACCTCTGCCCATCTTTACTTCTGAAAGACTCTGACTCTCTAAGATACTCTTTTCATACCCAATCATGTTACTGACCTGCTGCCAGTTAACCTCCCGCTGTTTCTTTTTAGTAATACTTACTTCTCCAGCCTTAAATTCGCCCCGTCCAAACTTTTTTGAGAAATGTTGCGACCATCAAATTTAATATTACCTTATTTTTTTCTTAAAATGGTACATTTCCTCAATTTAAACATTTGATGCAGTGGGGGAAAAAAATATTTGATCCCCTGCTGATTTTGTACGTTTGCCCACTGACAAAGAAATGATCAGTCTATAATTTTAATGGTAGGCGTATTTTTAACAGTGAGAGACAGAATAACAACAAAAAAATCCAGAAAAATGCATTTCAAAAAAGTTATAAATTGATTTGCATTTTAATGAGGGAAATAAGTATTTGACCCCTTCGACTTAGTACTTGGTGGCAAAACCCTTGTTGGCAATAACAGGGGTCAGATGTTTCTTGTAGTTGGCCACCAGGTTTGCACACATCTCAGGAGGGATTTTCTCCCACTCATCTTTGCAGATCCTCAACAAGTCATTAAGGCCATTTTCAATGCCCTGGCTGAGGGAAGGAGGTTCTCACCCAAGATTTGACGGTACATGGCCCCGTCCATCGTCCCTTTGATGCGGTGCAGTTGTCCTATCCCCTTAGCAGAAAAACACACCCAAAGCATAATGTTCCCACCTCCATGTTTGACGGTGGGGATGGTGTTCTTGAGGTCATAGGCAGCATTCCTCCTCCTCCAAACACGGCGAGTTGAGTTGATGACAAAGAGCTTGATTTTGGTCTCATCTGACTACAACACATTTAGATGTTCATTGGCAAACTTCAGATGGGCCTGCACATGTGCTTTCTTGAACAGGGGGACCTTGTGGGCACTGCAGGATTTCAGTACCTCACGGCGTAGTGTGTTACCAATTGTTTTCTTGGTGACTATGGTCCCAGCTGCCTTGAGATCATTAACAAGATCCTCCCGTGTAGTTCTGGGCTGATTCCGCACCGCTCTCATGATCAATGAAACTCCATGAGGTGAGATTTTGCATGGAGCCCCAGACCAAGGGAGACTGACAGTTTCTTCCATTTGCAAATAATCGCACCAACTATTGTCACCTTCTCACCAAGCTGCTTGGCAATGGTTTTGTAGCCCATTCCAGCCTTGTGTAGGTCTACAATCTTGTCCCTGACATCCTTGGACAGCTCTTTGGTCTTGGCCATGGTGGAGAGTTTGGAATCTGATTGATTGATTGCTTCTGTGGACAGGTGTCTTTTATACAGGTAACAAGCTGAGATTAGGAACACTCCCTTTAAGAGAGTCCTAATCTCAGCTCGTTACCTGTGTAAAAGACACCTGGGAACCAGAAATCTTGCTGATTTATATGGGATGAAATACTTATTTCACTCATTAAAATGCAAATCAATTTATAACTTTTTTGAAATGCGTTTTTCTGGATTTTTTTTATTGTTATTCTGTCTCTCACTGTTAAAATACACCTACCATTAAAATTATAGACTGATCATTTCTTTGCCAGTGGGCAAACGTACAAAATCAGCAGGGGATCAAATACTTTTTTCCCCCACTGTATGTATTCTATGTTCTACTGTGAATAACATTTTATGTTTATGAGATTTGCAAATCATCACATTCTATTTTTATTTACATTTTACACAGCATCCCAACTTTTTTGGAATTGGGGTTGTAAGATTTTAAGTTTTAGAAGTTTGATTTTTTGGGGCTCCCAAGTGTAACAACAGAAAATAGTTTGCTATCTGTGGCTGGGAGCCAAGGGAGCAAAATTGGCCGTGCTCTCTCTCCCCTGTCAATCGCAGTGACACCAGTCAATCGGGGGACTCTGTGAGCTTATGATAGTGACAGGGCAGATAGCACTTTCCTCTGAGTGTGTTACACTGCCCTGTGATGCAACATGAGCAGCAATTCAAAAAGATAGCATAGGAAGCACATTTTAGCTCTCACCCTCCCTGGCTGATAGCTGACATAGAGGCATGTGAAAAAATAAGTACAGCCCATGGAAAATCTTTTTTTTTTTTTGTTGTTTTTTTGTTTACTTATTTGGACATGCAAACAGTGCTTAATAATAAAGGTGATACACTCTATCAAATGACAAATACAATTTACATTTTGTAGTTTTCACAATTTAAATTGAGAATAAAACAAATCAGTCACATGGAAAAATTAAGTACACCCCTACATTTACCACACCTTCAAATCCATAAAATTAGAATCAGGAGTTCAAGATTGGGTGCCAGTGATTAGAACCTGCTTAGGGAGTGCAGGTGTTATTTAAACCTCTCACATCTAGTGTCTGGTGTTCCCTTTGCTGTTGAGGTGTGTGGTGTCATCATGCCAAGACCTAAAGAGTTCTGTAAGGCCTTCAAAAAAAGGTTCTGGATGCCTATGAGTCTGGCAAGGGATTATCTATCAAATTATCTGAAATGGGTCAATGACACATAAAACTTCTAAAAAGGTATTTTTTAAAAATCTTTTTAAGAATGGATGTAATGCGTATTTTTGAAACAATGTGTTGAAACAAGTCTTGTTTATTAAATAACATTTCAAAGTGTTTAAATGATTTTTTTTGTCTGTGTTTTATATTATATATATAATATATAATATTAAATAAAACAGTGAAGTCTATTATTAAGAAGTGGAATGTATTTGGTACAACACAGACCCTCCCTGGATCAGGATGTCACTCCAAACTGGATGAAAGAAACTGGTCAGAGAGGTTACCCAGAGGCCTACAGCAACTGTGAAGCAGTTGCAGGAATTTATGACAAAGAGTGGTCATTGTGTGCATGTGACAACAATATCACACATTCTCCACAAATGTCGCTTGTACGGGAGGGTTGCAAGGAAAAAGCCACCCATGACTGAGCTTTGCCAAAACACACCTTGAAGATTCTAAGGCTACATGGAAAAAGGTGTTATGGTCAGATGAGACTAAAATTAAATTATTTGGCCTCAACACCAAACGATATGTCTGGTGGAAATCCAATACAGCTCACCATCCAAATAACACCATTCCTACAGTAAAGGATGGAGGTTGTAATATCATGAAATGGGGTGTTACTCTGCAGCACAGACTGGAGCACTTGTCAGGATAGAAGGAAAATGGACAGGGCAAAATACTGTCAAATTCTTGAGGAAAATCTGCTGCCCTCTGCCAGAAAGTTGTCAGTGGGAAGAAGGTTTACCTTCCACACAGCAAAACTGACCATACAGTGGTTGAAGGAGAAAAAGATGAATGTCCTTGCGTGGCCTAGTCAGAGCCCAGACTTAAACCCCATTGAAAATCTGTGGAATGATTTGAAGACTGTAGTCCACAAACGGTCACCATCAAATTTAACTGAACTTGAGCAGTTCTGCTAAGAAGAGTGGACAAATATTGCTAAGTCTAGATGTGAAAAGTTAGTAGAGACATATCCCAACAGACTAATGGCTGTAATTAAAAATTAAGAGAAATGAAAGCAAGGGGGTGATCCTTTTTCCAACTCAATGATTATTATTTTTTTTTTTTCTGACATGCTGGTGTTATATCGGATGTTATAAATTGCACTGAGTAAATAGAGCTGGATAAAACAAAACTGTCTCCGTCTTCATTTCAGGCTGAAAGCAACAAAATATTTTAAAGGGGGGTGATTCTTTTCTATACCCACTGTGTGTGTGTGTGTATATATATATATATATATACGTCCTGGGAAGCGACCCCCCACGACGCCGGGTGATGGCACTGGACTTTCGAGCAGGCGGCTGCGGCTCATCCTCTAAGGACGGCGGAGGCTCCTCCCCTTTCCAGGCGGACGGCAGCCACATCTCTGCTTCCCTGGTGGAAGTCAGGCTCCTCCCCTTTTCCGGCAGACGGCAGCCACATCGCTTCCCCGGCGGACAGCAGCGGGTCCTCCATCTCCTGGCGGACAGCAACCGCTCCTTCCCTTTCAGGCGGACAGCAGCGGTTCCTCCGCATCCCGGCAGATGGCAGCGACTCCTCCATCCTCCTCGGCAATCGATCCAGCACCACCGCCTCCTCTGTGTCGCGGTCCTCCCACAGCGGCTAGAGCTCTCTGACAGCGCGTCCCTCCTCCTTCCCGGGTTTCAGCAATGTAACAATTTAAAGGTCGGGCAAGAAGGAGGCGGGAACCGGCTGAACATAAACGTAAAGTTTAATAATAAATGAAACTGAAACCAAACATAAAACACACAAACTGAACACAAAATGCATGTGCGTCTCTCTCTCTCTCTCTGGCACTTCCAGATGCTCCTTTATCTCGCTCTCCCACTGATTAGACAGATCAGTGCCAGGTGTGCATCCTCACCGCCTGGCCACGCCCTCCTCCTCGCCACAGAGCATTGTAGCGAGATCGAGATTCAAGGCAGTAGATTTTGTAAAGCACGAGACTCGCATATTTAAGAACAGACAAGACTTTATTGAAGTATTCTACAACACAGAAACTAATCTAACACATAAACACACACACACACACACACACACACACACACATGCACACACACACACATACATAAACGGGGTGATAATGGCTTTCAGCAGAGTGAATGAAGTTCCGAGTTTCTAGCGTTGTATGCTATTTCACAGACATTGACCTGAATGAACCATCAACTTATTAATTTACTTTCACTTCCTTAGAAGGGCTTAAACTTCTTCTGTGCTATGCACTAGATTAGCTAGATTCTGGGGCAATAGCTTGCCTTTTTGAATAGCTGTGTTGAAGGGATTTCCTCGTTACGTCGTGGTGTCATCAGCAGTCGAGTTGGTGTTTGAGTGGTGTCTCGGAAAACCAATTGAAATGCTGAGTGGAATGAAGGCAGAAGGTTTGAAGAGCTGGCGGCGGCTCTGGGCTGGGTCTCCAGGCCGATGCAACGTGATCTGATCTCCCCAACGTTGATTGGGGAGAACTCTCTGATGGCTCTGGAGACCCGCTGCTGACTCTGTCCTTCTGATGAGATGAGCTGAGAGGTCTGAGCAGTAAGAGCTTAAGAGATGAAGAGTTCAGAGAGAGAGTTCCTTTGGTGTTCTTGGATTTTAACTCTTTCTGGCTAGTCCATCCCTAGAATGTTACCTCTAATCAAACACTGTCTTTGAGACAGAGCAGGGTGTTAGCCAGATTTTCCACCTATTATGCTAATCAGTCCATTGTATATGCAGATGGGTGGTTCCACACTTTTCAATGATATGTGGATTAAACTTTGTCCCAAAATATTACATATACATGCAACTACATTCTACCCAAATTTCCTTACTCTTATCCTTCAGGAAATCAGTCAACGAACACACACATACCACACGACATATATTGGCTAGAATGACTAACTTGCCAGATATATTGGCCTAAATACAAGATAATAAAAGCCTAATAGCTACATTTTGGATTGCATACAAGGTTAATGTGTTTTACAGACCTAACAGTTAACTTGCTAGTAGATATATACATTAATATATCATAATGATTATAGTTTAGGATTATGGACATGGGTAGCGTCAGTTTCCAGGTAATACTAATCACTGTGCAAGGTATGTGGTATGAGCCCTGATGCACAACAGCATGATGATTACAAATTTTGTGTTGTAAACAGGGTTTAAAAGCATGATACATTAAAAAATTGAATGTTTCTGTCCTCTGCCTTGTGGGTGGTGTTTAGACACAGGAGGCCTGTTAAATTTCACAGTCAGGTGTTCCCCCTTCTTTCTCTTCTCCCTGATCTACTCAGTGGGGATTAACAAAGGGTTATGATGAGTCAGCCTTGGTCCGGCTATCTGGTCTTAGTTAGCTCATAATTAATCTAGGTTGGAGAAGGTGAGATAAAGAGGTCAGTAAAAGGTCCAGGATGGGCTTTGTTTCTCGACAACTTGCAGCATTCTAGGGGGGTGAATTATGACTTTGTTGTACTTCCTGGGCAGATGCCCCCCCTGACAAAGACTGTTAGTGCTACTTAAGATGGCACTTATCTGCAACCAGATTAACTGGGCCCCATCTTGTGGCAGAGTCCCTGACTTATGGTTTTGAATGGCTCTTTGGTTTGCCTTAAGTGGAATGTGGAAAGTGGAATGTTGTCTCTTATCTGCTAAGTCCTTCATGGTAGGCCTGGTTCTCTCAGGTCCTACACATTATAATAAAAGTCCCATGTTTGCAGTTGTGCCACTCTGACATTTGAGAACATACAAATTGCTGGACAAACGTTTTTCAATTATCTCAACAGCTTCAAACTATTGGTATTTGTGAAATTTGTTCATTTGAAAGGTTTCAAACATAAAATCATGCCACAGTATTTTATTTTGAATTTATTATCATTAAAACACCATCTTTAATTGTTTTCTTAAATTGTTTTTAGTCTGTTCATTTGTGCGGACGGTTGCGCTGCCTGACATTTTGTGGGTTTGAGATAGCAAAACATAAAATAATATATATTATTTAAATGTATTCAAAATGTATTCAAACTAAATAGGTTTTATAGAATAAAGTGATACATGTCATTCCACTGTAAGGAAAATCATCTACAAATGCTGCAGATTTCAAACAGCAATTTGTCCAGGTCTGGCCATCCCAGAAAATTTAATCCAAGAGCAGATTGTCTCATGCAAAAAGAGGTCTCCAAGAACCCCAAAATTTCATCACAGGATCTGCTAGTAAGTCTTGCCACTGTTGGTGTCAAAGTGCATGATTCCACATTGCACAAATTTGACCTCCATGGGAGGCACACCAGGAAAAAGCATTTGCTGTCTAAAATGAAGATTAGAGCAAGACTACAGTTTGCCAGTGAGCATATAGGCAAAGACCAAATCAAATGATAGAGTAACAGCAGACATGTTTGGCGCAGACATGTTTGGCGCAGACCAAAGACAGCTTTTCAGGGGAAGCACCTCATACCACCTGTGAAGCACAGTGGTGGAAATGTTATGGTTTGGGGTTGCTTCACTACCTCAGGGACTAGACAGCTTGAGTTCATTGATTTTTCTATGAATTCTGCATCGTATCAAAGAGTGCTTGAGGATAATGTTAGGCCATCTGTCCAAAAGTTGAAGTTGAACTGAAAGTGGACCAAATCCACTAAGGAAGGACTCAAAAAGAATAAATGGACGGTTATGGAATGGACTAGTCAAAGCCTGGATCTGAATCCCATTGAAATTTTGTGGGGGGATTTGAAACAGGCAGTATATGCAAGAAAACCCTCAAACATCTTGCAACTGAAAAAATATTGCATGGAAGAGTAAAAAATTCCAGCAAGCCTGGTGGAAAATTATGCAAAACTCCTACAAGAAGTTATTCCTGCTAAAGGAGGCAATACTAGCTTCTGAGGCCAAGGGTATACTTACTTTTTTTTCTACAGAAAAATATCACAGCTATTGATATTTCTGTTGAATAAATGATTGAAAAAGCTAATTTTCCTTGTGATTTTGTTCAAGTATACCAACTTTATTAATAGGCACTGTTTCAAAAAGGATCAAACATTTGCTTGTCCAAATATGTCAAAAAAGCCAACCATTTAAATAGGGTATACTTATATATTATACTTATTTTTTCACATGACTGTATAATAGGTGAGAGCTGGCTGGTGGGTGGGTGACCAAACAGGCAAAAAAAAAGAGAGAAAAAAAGATTTTTTTTTTTTTTTTTTAAATTTGTTTTAGTCTAATTCCATATAGTTTGTTATTTTATAGTTTTGTTGTATTCATTATTAGTATAAAATGTAGAAAGTGTAAAAGTCCAAACATTTACACTGCGGACTTCATGGACTTGTAGGCTAAAGTAGAAAGATGTATCTTAATTAAATTATTTTAAAAAATGGATGATTCACAAATGTTTTAATTGATCAAACATGCTTATTTGTTCACTTCCCTGGTAAATATGCAGTACAAAAGATACAATTTAATTTTATTCAAATGCAATTGAACTTTTTCTGAGCTAACTCTGAACAAATTTAGTGCTACTGTAACGCATGATGTCTTGCAGATAATGTACAGGTGCATCTCAAAAAATTTGTATATCGTGGAAAGGTTCATTTTTTCTGTAATTTAATTCAAAAAGTGGAACTTTCATATATTCTAGATTCATTATACACAAAGTAAAATATTTCAAGCCTTTTTTTCAATCTTGATGATTACGGCTTACAGCTCATGGAAATCAAAAATCCAGTATCTCAAAATATTAGAATAAAGAATTTATAATGTTGACCTTCTGAAAAGTATGTTGATTTATGCACTAATTACTGCATCAATGTGGAGTGGCATGGTCAGCCTGTGGCACTGCTGAGGTGTTATGGAAGCCCAGGTTTCTTTGATAGCAGCCTTCAGCTCGTCTATATTGTTGGGTCTGGTGTCTCTCATTTTCCTCTTGACATTTTATTTTGTTTTTTAAACCAGTAAAGGGGTTGAAACTGAAACAGTAACATCCTCTTGTGCTGAGCAGGAAAACAAGGTGTGTAAATGTCTATACGAGTTCGTGAATATGATATGAGCAGAGCATAAGGACAGACAACGCACTCTGCATGGCTCTGTAGCAGCTAAACTACAGTGATAGCTTATAGTCTAGCCTCCCCTTGGCTAGCAACACAAAACTAGCCTATAGTCTCGTGTTAGAAAAGTTAATATTAAAATATTATGCCTGTAATACACTGCTAATTCTACTAAAGTATTAAGAGAAACGATTGAGTCTGTTGAGAATGAGATATCATCAATAGAAGCAGAATTAATTAATAGATATGATCCTATGTTGAGTAGTAATCTACAGGGAAAAAATGGAGTTGGGATCTTTTGTTACGACACCGGGGTTAAGAGGGAGACAGGATGCACTCGCAGGGGAAAGTGGTCAGTTTATTAGGTACAAACAAAAGGGCACATTCAAAAGTGATGGGACAACAACACAATAAATACAGAGACAAGCACGTCACTTTTCCAAAAGGGGTTAGCCACAGATGAGAACACTTACAGGGCAAAAATCCAGAAAATCATGACACAGTAATCCAAAGGCTTACAGGGCGAAAATCCAGAAAATCATGAAACAGTAATCCAAAGGCTTACAGGGCAAAAATCCAGGAAGTAGCGAGACATACATTCAGGAACCCGGGAACGCCGGGTAAACAAAAACTTAAGAACTAGCGCAAGGACCAGGGAACACCTGGTAAACAAAAACCTAGGAAAAACTACGAAGCTTTAGCTTCCTCGCTACCTATCATTATCATCAGGAACATATAGTTACGTTTAGCTATCACGAGTCACTTTCAGTTATTCTAAATGAATACTCCGCGATGAAATGGACAAAAATAGGGGTTTTAGTAACAAAGGTAATCAAAAGCAAACGAGAAGAAACGCACGACACCTGGAAACAATAATCAGACAATAACGGGTGAACCAATGACAGAACATGGGAGGAAACATAATGTGACATAAACCCAACGGACCAATAAGGAAGCGGGGGAAGAGACATGACGTAAACAAAAACAAAGGAGCACATGGCAACGTAAACAAAACCAAAGTCTTTGTGAATGGAATGTCCATCGGGGAGTTTTTTTAATAGCGCTAGAAAGCGCGCAGACATGCTGCTCCGTAGCGGGGCAGCGAGATATGCTGCTCCTTCCCGGAGCAGCGATTGGCGAGAGCTAACATCTTTATTTAAATGAGAGAGTGAAAGGGGCCTTAGTAAGGTCGCGTTTTATTTCTGTTGCAGACATGGATGCTCCAAGTGTATATTTTTTTAATTTGGAGTGTAAAGTGAAAAAGCACAAACAGATGGTCTGCTTACGTCTTCCTGATGGCAGGATGACATGTGATATCATAGATATGTGTCGTAATGCAGTGCATTTTTATTCAAATCTTTATAATGCTGAGCATTGTAATACAAATTGTTCTGCAAAACTTTTTCAAGATTTACCTCAAATAGACTCGGACTCAAAGACTGCTTTGGATATAGATATATCCTATCAAGAACTAACTGCTGCCTTGGGTCAACTTAATTCAGGAAAATCTCCAGGCATTGATAGCTTGCAACCTGAATTTTACAAACACATTTGGCATTGCATTGGACAGGATCTTGGTGAGGTTTTTCATCTTTGTAACAATGATGGTATGTTGGTGTGTCCTGTGTCAACGTGCTGTTTTGTCATTGTTGCCTAAAAAGGGGGATTTGTCTCTTTTGAAGAGTCTGGAGACCAGTCTGGAGACCAGTCGCTTAATTGACTCCTGAATACAAAATTTTATCTAAATGCCTTGCAAATAGGCTCAAAAAGTACCTCCATTTAATAGTACATAGGGATCAAACATATTGTGTTCCAAAAAGGACAATATAGGACAATTTGTTTTTGATCCAGGATATTTTAGATATTTGCAGAGTTCTTATAACAAAAATTGGTCTGATCTCCCTGGATCAAGAAAAAGCTTTTGACTGTTTCAACCACAGCTATATTTTCAATGTGCTGGAGCTTTTGGTTCAGGGGAAGGTTTTTTAAAATGGGTGAAATTGCTTTATGCAGGTGCCTCTTGTATTGTCAAGGTATTGTCATTTCTGTAACAAGGGGTATATCAGGGCAATTATATAGTATTGCAATTGAACATTTACTTTGTAAATTATGGGAAGAAATGTCTGGTTTTACTTTATCTGGTTTTAAGTGCTTATGCAGATGACATCACAGTTTTGTTAATAATACACAAGATGTTAAGGTTTTGTCTGATGCACTTTATGAGAAGGCCTCATCAGCCAAGGTGAACTGGGATAAAAGCGAAGCTCTCTGGGTAGATCAAGATTTTCCAAAGAACCTCCCACAGTTGCCTGGAAATTGGAGATCAGAAGGTTTTAAGATACTAGGTATTTATTTTGGTTCTAATGAATTTAAAAGATTGAATCGGGAGGGCATAGAGGGAAAAGTATTGTCTAGGTGGAAATGGTTGCTTCCCCAGTTGTCCAACTGAGTTTTGGTGGCCAACAAATTGGTGGCATCCACTTTGTGGCATAAATTTAATGTGCTGCAACCATCAGCAGGTCTAATTCAAGTGATTCAAAAGCACTTAGTGACTTTTTTTTGGTCCGGACACCATTGGGTCCGATCTGCTGCACTGTATCTTCCTATACAAGAAGGGGGACAGGGCCTGGTGGACATTAAGGTGAGAATAATGGCTTTTCATTTACAAACAGCTCAAAGACTGTTATACAACAGCAATTTTGCTTGGGTGAACACAGCAACAGCCCTTTTGCAGAGGGTAGCCAGAATGGGACTCGATAAACATTCTTATGCATTTACAAGAGTCCAAGTTAGTAGACTTTAGTTAGTACCCCCAATTATAAATCTATGCTTGAGGCTTGGAAAGTTTTTACTGTGCCAAGATCACCTGATTTATCAGCCGGGCCTTGGCTGTTGGAAGAACCGTTGTTTTTCAACTCCCTCTTTTTTTCAAGATTTTTATCATTGGCATGTTTACGTTCACGGTTGCTGGCTGCTGGATATACGAAGTTGGGCCATGTATTGAGTAGCAGTGTGGAAGTAATAAGCCAAAGGTCTAAAGTGAAATCTGCAAGAATGATACAGCAGTTCACTGCCGAAGTACATGGGGAGTTAAGAGAGAAATACAGAGATCTTCTGGACAACACAAAGATGATTCATGAGTGGACAGAGAAGCATGATTACGTCTTTCCTTCACTCATCGTTAGTGCTGCTGTCGAGAATTGGGAAGAAGATGATCACTGTTTACTGACGTTTAAAACCCCAATTTTGGATTGTTTTGAGTCAGCTGGGAAGAAGGCCTTGTACTTGTGCAAAAGTGTCAAATGCCAGTTTTTTTACTGGTGTTTTTTCAACAAAATGGATGGATTTTCTTGGACTTGACTCTTCCCTTAAAGGCTGCTGGCGTACCCTGTAAAAATGTCCACTCAATAAGTGGACAGGCGACCTCCAGTGGAGAATTGTACATGGAGCAGTAGCTACAAACAGACATGTGGTGCATCTTAATCCTGGAGTTGGGGTGGGTTGTCCTTTCTGTTCAGAGGTAGAAACTTTGTTCCATTTATTTGTGCAGTGCTCACATTTAGGGGATCTTTTTCCCTTTTAAGCAATTGGTTTTTCCTACCAATTGTATATTTATGGGCCTAAGTATTCATTTCAAAGGAAAAGGACTTTGGTTTTAATAATTTTTTTTATCTGGCACTGCAAAATTAGTAATTTGGAAAACAAGAAAAAATAAACTTCTAGGGCAAGATTCAATAAGTGTAATTCCTATGTTTTGGGACTTGTGGCAGCTAGAGTTTGCTTACTACAAGTTGATGGACTGTTTACCAAAGTTTGTAGAAATCTGGGGTGTTAATGAGGTATTGTGTACGTTATATGAGCACAATGAATTGGTGTTGACTTTTTAAATATATGTGTAAAAAAAAATGTTAAAATGAATGAAGTGTGAATAAATGTGTAAATTGAGAGTAAATTTTTATAATAAAGATACTTTTAAAAATAAAACAATTATATTTACAAAAGAAGTGTCTTGAGGTGGGGAAAAGGGGAGTGGAGTGAGGTGCTCTGGTGCTGGGATCCCAGTGTCACGGTTGTGTGGCGGGCTGGACAGGTCCTGAAGGGGTGCAGGTCTGTGATGGAGCCACAGAGAGTTGGTGAGGTAGCCAGGGAGCGTAGTCTTGCTCTGAGGCAGTTTCTTCTGTGAGATACAGAGAGAAAAGCATTAGCAGTGTTTTGGAAGCAATAGCTCACCTGGCTGTAGGGGGAGAGCCCTTTTATACTCTCCCATTGTCTGCCGGATGGTGAAGAGCTGTCGCTCTGATCATTACCCACCAGCCGTGTGTGTTAATGCAGCCCTGCCTTACATCCACGCGCTGTTGGGCTGTCCAAAACAGAAGTGGTGCTGAAGTGGAGCTGTTCTTTCAGCACCATGGCGGCAGTTGTGAGAGGAGCACTTTTCTTCCTTTGTGCATGGGCCACTGGCCCGCCGTCACTGTGTGTAGATATTTTTCAGATAATAAAGTGATTTAAATAAATAAATAAAAAACAACTGTTTTTATTGTTCAAATAATTTTTAAAAATCACACCCTGCTGAGTTAATTTGACCCGCTTTATGCATTCTAGGGTTAATGCAGGATGTAAGAGCAGTGTCATTAGTGTAATGTAACAGGGCTCTGCATATGAATTTAAAAATAGGTTGGATCAGATTTTTAGCAATTCAAGTGGCAGGTTAACAGTTATGTTGTTATTAAGACAATGAATATATCTTCCAGATGATATCATCAATCAAGGCCAATCTCACTGGACAGAAATCCAGTAATTATTACAGTCTTGGTTTAATTTATGTGTTAATTGCACCTTTAAATGAACTTCAATGCAACAGGTTAAAACTATATCTCAGTCTTAGTAGACATAAGAATATTAATAAATCAGGATGCCTTCTGCTATTACAGTAATTGCATGCTAGAGACATGTGTAGAGAAAATTAGCAGTTTGGGTTAATTTGATATATTCTCCACCATTTTACGTAAGTAAAAATTAGTTGTTCAGATTGAGCTATCTTTATTCTCCTTCAAATATATCGGAGGGATTAACAGATCAGCTCGTAAAGGGAAATTTGGCTAATTTAGTATTACTGATCAACTATTCATCCTGGAATAAGTTGAACTTAGTGTATTCATTAATTATGCATTAGATATTACCTCCATGGCCACCGGCAATAATATCCTAAACATAGTGAAATATTATTTTAAGAGCATGTAGCAGAATCGCAATTCAAGGCAATAGACACTTGTAAGCAATAAGAACACGTATATTTAAGAACAGACGAGACTTTATTGAACTATTCTATGACATAGCAGCTAATATAACACATAAGCACACGCATGCACGCACAAGCACACACACACACACACACACACACACACACACACACATACATAAACGGGTGATAATGAAGAGTGAATGAAGTTCTGGGTCTCTAGCGTTGCATGTTATTTCACAGACCATGATCTGAACGAACCATCAACTTATTAAGTTATCTTCACTTCCTTTAGAAGGGCTCAACTTATTATAGACACCAGATTAGCTAGATTCTGGGGTATTGCACTTCGTTATCACTTTTGCCTTGTGGCAAGGTGCCCCATCATGCTGGAAAAGACATTGTTCGTCACCAAACTGTTCTTGGATGGTTGGGAGAAGTTGCTCTCTGAGGATGTTTTTGTACCATTCTTTATTCATGGCTGTGTTCTTAGGCAAAATTGTGAGTGAGCCCACTCCCTTGGCTGAGAAGCAACCCCACACGTGAGTGTTCTCAGGAGGCTTTACTGTTGGCATGACACAGGACTGATGGTAGCTCTCACCTTTTCTTCTCCAGACAAGCTTTTTTCCAGATGCCCCAAACAATCGGAAAGGGGATTCATCAGAGAAAATGACATTACCCCAGTCCTCAGCAGTCCAATCCCTGTACTTTTCGCAGAATAGCAGTCTGTCCCTGATGTTTTTCCTGGAGAGAAGTGGCTTCTTTGCTGCCCTTCTTGACACCAGGCCATTCTCCAAAAGTCTTCGCCTTACTGTGCATGCAGACGCACTCACACCTGCCTGCTGCCATTCCTGAGCAAGCTCTGCACTGGTGGTGCCCCGATCCCGCAGCTGAATCAACTTTAGGAGACGGTCCTGGCACTTGCTGGACTTTCTTGGGCACCCTGAAGCCTTCTTCACAACAGTTGAACCTCTCTCCTTGAAGGTCTTGATGATCCGATAAATGGTTGATTTAGGTGCAATCTTACTAGCAGCAATATCCTTGCCTGTGAATCCCTTTTTGTGCAAAGCAATGATGGTTGTACGTGTTTCCGTGTAGGTAACCATAGTTAACAGAGGAAGAACAATAATTTCAAGCACCACCCTCCTTTTAAAGCTTCCAGTCTGTTATTCTAACTCAATCAGCATGACAGAGTGACAGCCTTGTCCTTGTTAAAACTCTCACCTGTGTTAACGAGAGAATCACTGACATGATGTCAGCTGGTCCTTTTGTGGAAGGGCTGAAATGCAGTGGACATGTTTTTTTGGGATTAAGTTCATTTTCATGGCAAAGAGGGACTTTGAAATTAATTGCAATTCATCTGATCACTCTTCATAACATTCTGGAGTATATGCAAATTTCCATCATAAAAACTGAGGCAGCAGACTTTGTAAAAATTAATATTTGTGTCATTCTCAAAACTTTTGGCCACAGCTGTATGTCAGGCTATGCAGGTGATGGAGACGAAGACAGTTGCAAGTGCAGATTTACATTCATGGCATTTGGCAGACACTCATCCAGAGTGACTTACATCTTTATTTCATTTATACATCTGAGCAGTTGAGGGTTAAGGGCCTTGCTCAAGGGCCCAACAATGGCAGCTTGGCAGTGCTGGGGTTTGAACTCACGGCCTTCCGATTAGTAGCCCAATGTCTTAACCACTGAGGTACCACTGACCCTGCAGATAAGTCAATTTATTAGGAACCCCCACAGAATATTCTAAAACGTAAGGCAGATGTGTAGTCAAAAAAGAGGCGAGGGTCAGCCGATCTACAAACAACATGAATAGGGCTAGACAAGAATCAAAAACGTGAGAACGGAAACAAGATCAAAAACCATGGAAACAAAACGAGGAATACAGGCTTGGTATAGACAGACCGCTAAGGAAACTGCGCTAATACTTCACGCGCCGAACACTGAAACACAAGCGGTTTAAATAAACATAGTAATTAGGGAAGTAACACAAAACAGCTGAGACACATTAGGAAGGAACCAATGAGAATATAGGGGCGGAGACAGGACAGAAATCAAAACAAAACACATGTGGAGAAGTAAACAGAGTCAATGTCACTGAATCTGGATGTGCGCCGCTCGCACGGCTCGCTTCGGCGATCAGCGCGAGGGGGAATCGTAACAGTATAATCTTGGTAGAATCTTACACAGTTGCCCAGGTCATGCAATTTTTAGGCAGTCCCTTACCTTAGTGCTGATGAGCTGCGTTTCTGAGAGATTAGCTTCAGGGGGATTTAACGGGAGAAAATGTTTAAATATATTCAGTTTTACTTGGTTCTTGTTCCACTCCAGAGTAAGACAATACACATTTTGTCCTTTCTGTGTGTTTATTTTTTGAGAAATAGAAGAGAGAATCTCGAATGTGCAGTGAATCTCCGGTGACCCCAAGGCAGTCTAAAATGTGGTCGACTAGTAATCTAGAACCTTCTATTCGATCACTTAACACTTTATTAAGAGTATTTGGAGAGTTCTCCGGGTACAAAGTTAACAATAATAAAAGTGCCTTACTGTTATTAAATGGGGATAAAAGGAGAAACTCTACGAATAATAGGCAATCTTTCAATTCTCAGGAAGGGTTTACATATTTAGGAATTAAGATAGTCCCAAATATAAAAGAGATGATTTCAATTAATTATGATCCATTAACAAAAAAAGTCATGGATTCGTTCGAGAGATGGAATGCATTGCCAATCTCTATGATTGGATGTATAAATATTATAAAGATGTCAATTTTGCCTAAATTCTTGTATCACTTTCAGTCAATTCCTCTTCCTCTTCCAGCTACATTCTTTGTAACACTCAAAAAAGTGTTCATAAGGTTTATATGGAATAACAAGCGTCCTCGGTTACGTCTGTCCCTACTTTATTTTCCATACGAACGGGGAGGACTTAAAGTACCAAACATGAAACTTTATTATTGGGCGGCTCAATTATGTTCAGCTATGTATTACTTCATAGAAATAGACTCTCCTGCATGGATAGATATAGAAAAAATGGAATAACAATTCCATTACGGATGTATCTTTATTCTTCTTCAATTAAAATACTAAAAAAATCTACACACAATCCTTTCCTTAGAAATTCTATTTGCGTATGGTATGAAGCTCATGCGTTTTTAGGTGAAACAATTAAACTGTCGGGTCTGTCACCAATTTGGGGTAATACAATGTTTGTATTGGGAGCAAAACAAGTAAAGGGAGCAAAACAAGGGAGCAAAACAAGTAAAAGATTTGTATAAGGATGGTATAAAGATGTCTTTCCAACAATTGATGAAAGAATATGATATTCCTCAGAGACACTTCTTCAAATATTTACAAATAAGAAGTTTTATACACTCTGAAATGAAAACTTATTTAGAACCTTCTTTGTCTACTATAGAAGATCATACTTTAAAACATTTAAGGGATAAAGGCAACCTATCTTTTTTATAATACACTTTTAGAGGGTTCAAAAGAGAATTCGATGTCCAATTTAACTGCATGGAAAAACGACCTACAGGAAGATATTTCTAAAGAGGAATCGAGGGATACTTGTTTATTTTCCCAAACATATAGTGTCAATACTAGATGCAGATTGCTGCAATATAAATGGCTCATGAGGACATATATTACCCCGGTTAATTTACATAAATTTAATCCAAATATTCCTGACAGTTGTTTAAAATTTAAACAAGAAATTGGAACCCTTTACCATTGTATGTGGGAGTGTACTGAGATTAAAAAATTTTGGAAGAATACACTTGTTATGATTCGTAAAATGACTGAAGAAAATGTTCCTTGTGATCCCAAATTGTGTTTATTTCATATATATCCAGTAAATTTTGTGGTGAGCACCAATAAACGCAAACTAATTGACTTTAGTTTGCTTTAGGCCAAGCGGGCTATTGCTTTAAAATGGAAGGAGATGCAAGGTCCTTCCTCTATGCTTTGGATTAAAGAAATGACTATTAACCTTGCCATGGAAAAGCTGACTTATGCAGTCAAAGGGAAACTTAAAGGCTTCTACAATATTTGGACTCCTTTTTTATGCTATTGTAACCAAGAGGACTTGACAGCGGGGGACGACTGATATATAATACTCATTTCTTTTGCTTTGGGTATCTCCACTATATAATGTGATTTCTGTATCAAAATAACTAATGACTCAGAAAAGGTAACAGTTAAATTGTAAAATGGATGGCTGTGAATGGTGGTGTATGGAAAGGTATGGTTGAGATTTATTTATTTATTTATTTATTTTTTCGTATAAGGTTTTCTTACTTGTGTATGTTTGTTTTCCGTTTATTTATATATTTATTTATTTATTTATTTGTTTATTTATTTAAGTTTTATTTAAAAGTATTGTTCTGTATTAAAACAAATGCAAATAAAAATATTGGGGGGGGGGGGGAAATGCGGTCGACTGTGAGTGACATCACTTCCAAATACAAACACGCCCCATAGTATGCTCCTGTAGCTGGTTCAAATATTACAAAATATTTTATTTATATTTATATATTATAAATACTACAAAATATATATTGTTAATGAACTTCATCAAAACTTTTTTTTTTGTGTGTGCTTCATACTTGTGTTTGGAGTTATAATGGGGCATAATGTATATAATTAATTCTAGTGGGAACCGTTCATGCAGAATATTGTCTTATATGGGGCACATATTGGTGACGCACATGATACCTCATGCGATTTGCGAACAGCGCCATCTTTAGAAGCGCATATGCTGCTGACAGGGTTGGTTGCGCTCTCTCTTGCTCTTCAAATGAGAGTGCTGCTTTCTCCATGCTGTACGGGCAGACTGAAGGGGAGAGAAGTGTATCCCAAAAAAAGTTTAATTGTGCTCTGTGTGTTTCTGCAGTGAATAAAATATCCTGAGACCTCCTCCAACCGCATTGTTTTCATTGAGAACAACAAAACACAACCAGAGTAAAACCACTACATAAAATGGTGCCGTGACCTACTGGATCAACTGGATCGACTGCAGCCGAACACCGGAGTTGTGCAACGTGTTTGTGGTGTCTGTATGCTGCATGCAGAGACTGAGGAATCCATTTCACCATTGTTCTGGTAGCTGTAAAAGAACAAGAGACCTTTTCTGCAGACTGACATATTGAACTGTCATTATTTTTTTTCTTTCTTATCATACTTATCGGACATTCTCTGAGGTCAGTTTTCTTGTGTATTTATTCTGTCACTGTTGTACGTACACTATGGCTGGGGTAAAGAAAGACTCTGATATGATGACGCCATATCTGGGTAGGGGTAGAGGGTTGTTGGGTGTGGAAGAACCTGTTGTTGGTAGACCTAGAATGTTAGTTTATAGTCCTCAATCACATGATACCCTACCAGATCAACCTATTGGACCAACTGCCTCTACTCCTAGTAATGCAAATGATAACGTTGTACAGCAGTTACGTGAACTTATTGGTGAATTAGGCAGTCAGATAGGGGATTCCATCGTCACCCGGCTATTAACTAGTCAAAGCCCAGTCACCCCCTCCAGTTCAGTCCCATTCAGTCCCATTCAGTCCCAGTCACCAGAATCCTCTAACGTAGGCCGTAATCTTACTAGTGCCAGCCTGATGTCAAAGAACCCCCAATGTTTAGAGGAGATGGAACAGACAAATACACAGGTCAAGAATGGATTGAGTTAATGGAATTGTATCTCCACAAAGCGGATTGCTCTGACAAGGATCAGGTAGATGAAATACTGAGCCACCTGCTAGGCAGGGCCAAGAGCATTGTCAAGGTCAGACTCAAAAGCAGCCCTAACGAAGCCATCTCTCCTGAGACCATCTATGATATGTTAAGACGTTACTTCAGTGAAAGTCCTGGATCATGTCAACCACTTGCTGATTTTTACGCGACATGACCCAAAGTAAATGAGTGCCCTGTTGATTACTTGGTTAGATTAAATGCAGCTGCTGAGTCAGCGGACAGTCATCTGCAGAAACAAGGCGAGAAGATGAAAAACATGAGTTCTGAAATTGCGATGATGTTTATCAGAAACTGTTCAGAACCAAACCTCTCTAGTATGTTTAGGTGTAAACCTATCAGTAAATGGTCAGTCACGGAAATCCGGGAGGCCATTGATGAACACCAGAGGGAAGTCCGGTCTAAAAGATTGTCTGCTGTCACACATGATGTTAACACGGTTCAAGTCGCTGCAGCTAAAGTATCAACCTTCCCCCACACTGTCACCAAGGAAGATAGCATGAAGGCAGATGCACCTGTTTATGTACCTAATAGCCCTTTGAAGGCTGCTGAAGCTGCAAGTTCAGAAGCTGGCACTTTAGAGTGTATTTTAAGTATGCTGGAAAGGGTATTGGAGCGTACCAGTCCAAATGCTCCTGCCTCACAGCCGAGAACAACTCAGTGGCACAGCTTTCCCCTGTGTAGAGTCTGCAGTGATAGGAAACATTCCACCCATTTACGTTGTATGAGAGAAAGGAGATGTTTGCTGTGCTTGGAGATTGGGCATCAGCAGAAGCAATGTCACAAAGTCCTCAGCCCTGCTATTCCATCTGCTTCTGACCCGCACGCTCAGGGAAACTAACACACTCACGTATGGGAGTACAGAGTACTCTGTGAGTACAGAGTGTCAAACCCTCAATGTGGATGATGATTTATTTGTTTATGATGAATGTTGCAAGTCTGTCTCCAGTAACAGTATCGTCTTATTCCAGAATGTCTCAAAGTTGGAAAAGGCAGATAGGCTGTTCTATACCTCAGTTCTGTTGAATGACAAACTCACAGTCCACTCACAGTACTGGATAGCGGATCTATGGCGTGTACCATCAATGAAGAAACAGAGCGTGAACTTTTGAACATGGGGATGTCTGCACAAGTAGACCAGTCGCAAATGGACGTTCTTCTCATTGGCTGTGGTGGTGTTAAAGTCAGACCAAAAGGAGTCTATCAGCTGAAGATGGACGTGTATGGCAAGTTAGTGAGTGTGCCTACACTAGTTGTCTTGGGACAGAGAGATCAGTTGATTCTGGGAACTAATGTCATTAAGTTCATACTTACTCAAGTCAAGCAAACCTCTGGCTACTGGAATGTAATGAATCGCTCTGAGACATCTGGAGAACCTAAAATTGAGCAGTTTCTGAACATGTTGTCAGGCATTAACAGGTGGAAGGGTGGTGAAATCCCTGATGTTGTGGGCACTGCGAAACTAGCCCAGGCCGTCACTCTGTTGCCCAAACAGGAACACCTTGTGTGGGGTAAACTTCTGTCAAATGCCCCTATTTCCATGGGAAGTACTGTTGTGATTGAGCCATCCAAGGTGCAGACCCACAAGAAAGGCATCATGGTGGGAGGAGTCATAGCCTCTATGTCTGGTGATGGATGGGTCCCAGTCAGGATCATAAATACCCTTAATAAGGCTATTACACTGAGAAGGAACACAAAATTAGCTGATGTCTTCCCTGTTGTGGCTGTTGACGACCTCAGTGTGTACCCTGATCGAAAAGACAATGAGATGGTGAGTGTGCAGAGCCAGAGCATCATTGGAGGCAATGATGAAGGAGATTGCCCTGCCTTCAAGCTCCGTGAAAGCCTTCATAAACTTGGTCTTGGTGATTTAGACATTGAGTCATGTGAAGTATCCCACTATTGGAAGAGCCAGCTAGTACAGCTCATTATGACGCATGAGGACATATTTTCCAAACACAAACTAGATTGCGGAGAGGCCAAGGAGTTTGTCCACCATATTCGTTTATCAGATGATCGTCCCTTCAGGCTTCCATACCACCGCATTCCACCAGTGCAGTACCAGAAGCTGAGGAGTGTTCTCTCTGAGATGGAGGAACAGGAAATCATACACAAGTCCAATATTGAGTGGGCGTCGCCACTAGTGTTGGTATGGAAGAAGAATGGAGGCCTTTGAGTGTGTGTGGACTACTGTTGGCTGAACGCTCGTACTATTAAGGATGCCCACCCCTTGCCTCACCAGGCGGGCTGTTTGGCAGCTTTGGGAGGGAATGTGATCTTCAGTGCGATGGACTGTAATGTCTGAAGAGGACAAGAAGTTCACTGCCTTCATGACTCCCATGGGCCTGTATGAATTCAACCATCTGCCTCAAGGACCTCTGTAACAGTCCAGCCAGTTTTATGCGACTCATGACCAACATCTTCGGGGATCAAAATTTTCTCACTCTGTTATGCTATCTTGATGGTCTTCTTGTGTACACTCCAAATGAAGAAGCGGCCATTGAGAAGCTTGAGCTGGTGTTTTCTAGGCTCAGTGCACATGGACTGAAGTTAGCCCCGAAGAAGTGTCATTTTCTTCAGAGAAGTGTGAAATTTCTGGGGCATGTCATTGACTGCCCTGGAGTGGCAACAGATCCAGACAAGGTCAGTGCCATCTCTGCCACATCTGTGTCTGATCTGATGATGCCGGATGGAGTGACACCTTCACAGAAAAAGATAAAGTCATTTTTGGGAATCGTGTTATATTATCAAAACTTCATCCAAAACTGCTCCAGTATTGCAAAGCCGCTGTTTGCCTTGACTGCTGCACCCAGAGGAAAGGAGACCCCTATGAGAGGCATTGCATCATTCAAAAGAACCCTGATGATTGGAAGCAAGAGCATAGTGTGGCGTTCGAAAAACTAAAGACAGCCCTGTTAGAATCTGTTGTGCTGGCTCACCCCGATTTCAGCTGGCCATTCATTTTATGTACTGATGCGTCTATGGATGGGTTAGGAGCTGTACTGTCGCAGGTCCCAGAAGGAGAAATTAAGGCATGTCCCATTGCCTTTGCCAGTAAAGCCCTCACTTGTGCACAGGCCAGATACCCTGCTCATCGTCTAGAGTTTTTGGCTCTGAAGTGGTCCATCTGTGACAAGTTTAGTCACTGGTTAAAGGGACATGACTTTACTGTGTGGATGGACAACAATCCTTTAACATACATTATGACAAAGCCAAAGCTTGATGCATGCGAGCAGAGGTGGGTGTCTAAACTGGCCCCCTATAGCTTTAGCATCCAATACATACCTGGCAGTAGAAATGTGGTTGCAGACGCTTTGAGTAGGCAGCCCTTCATCCGTGGGTGTGTCAGTCAGAGGCTGATGTCTGAGACGTACAGTGTGCTGTTGGAAGAAGCAGAGCAAGTCCAAGAGAACTCCATACAAGATGTTTTCAGGTTGAGTGCAAACAACTGTAATGTTGAACATTACCCCTGTGCATGTTCAGAATCAAGTTTACTCACTAGTGTTGAAGTGTTGGCAATCCTTGATATTCACACAGAGTGGGAAGTAGGTATGAGGGATAGGGTGGCCCAGTGGCTCACTCAGGATACCCACCAATTGTTGTCTCCAGGTCCTAGTCCCCTGCCAGTTTTCTCATTGAGGGAGTTACAGGAGAAGCAGCAGGACGATGCAACCCTGTCAAGAGTCTTGTTCTATGTGAGCAAAGGAAGAAAACCATTTAGACGTGAGAGAACTGGAGAAACTCACAAGGTAATTAAAACACTTAAACAGGTTATAACAGACCTGGTCATAACAGACCACTTTACCAAGATGGCCCACGCTTTCCCTTGTAAAGACCAATCGGCAAGGCAAGTTGCAAGGCTGTTGTGGGATAGGTACGTCTGCGTATATGGCTTCCCAGAAAGGATCCATTCGGATCAAGGTACCAATTTTGAGAGCCAGCTGATTCATGACCTGCTGGAAGTTGCTGGAGTGAGGAAGTCAAGAACAACTGCATATCACCCAATGGGCAATAGGCAAGTCGAACGGTTCAACAGAACTCTGGGTAGTATGATAATTGTGTTGCCACCTAGGGCCAAGCAGAAATGGCCACAAATGTTGCAATCGTTAACCTTTGCTTATAATTGTACAGCCCATGAGTCGACTGGGTTTGCGTCTTTTTACTTGATGTCCGGCAGGGATCTGAAACTCCCAGTGGATGTGATGTTCAGCAGTGTGGAGAGGGACGATGTCCTCATTAATTATGATGCATACGTGAGGAGATTGAGGGATGATTTGAAAGAAGGTTTAGCCCTCTCTCAGAAGAATGCTGAGGTCAGTCAGCAATGCCAGGCAGACCTATACAACAAGAGGTCCAAAGGTTGCAGTATTGAAGTTGGGGACCAAGTCTTACTGGCTAACAAAGGCGAACGTGGTCGCAGGAAATTGGTGGATAAATGGGAAGCCACTCCATACACAGTTGTTGCCTTAAATCCTCAATGTCACACCTACCGTAACTGCAACACCCACACTGGTCAGGAAAGGACTGTTCATAGGAACTTGCTACTTCAAGCTAATTTTCTACCGATTTAGGTTGAGGAAGTTGAACCCTCATTCAGTGATGGCAGTGAACCAGCTGATGACTGTAGCGGAGCAGCTTTGAGTGGTGCTATAACACCCATGTCTGAATGCAGCAATGCAGATCGAACCGCCAACTGGGTGGCAGGGATTATGGCAGATGATGTACATCTTCTAAGACAGAGAGTGTCCCTCCATTAGCAGTGGATTCTGAGACCGCACAATCTGTGTTTCCAGCAACACAGGATGAACTTTTGGACTGTGACAATGTTTCTGATCATTCAAGTAATGGAGGATTGACTTGTGACACAGTGATATCTCCATCTGTGGGAGGTTCAGTTGATGTTCAGGCCTCTGATCCTGTGGATTCACTCCTAAATCAAGTGGTGACTCAAGTCAGAACCAGATTTGGCAGGCTTGTGAAACCTGTGAACAGGTTGATTCAGAACATGACCCAAAACATGAAGATGAGCAGTTCAGTTAATGGGGTTACCAGGTCTTTATTGTCATAAGGTCATACAAGTGTTTCTTTTGAGGTTATTTATGTCATATCAAGTTGAGAAGACCAACATTCAGAAATCTTTCAGCTACATTTAACAGTAGCTGTCACACTGAAATCAAAGTAGTGGTGTTTGGGGCACCCTATTTACAAGTGTTCTCTTAGTAGGCCTGATCACCCTGCTTAGGTCACTTTCCCTGTGGGTTGGGAAGCATACGTCGCTGTGTTGAGTGTATTGAATGTCAGTTGAGTTATTCTGTTTGTGGCTCTTCGATCAGCTATTTATCCGTATTGAACAAGTTTTGTATATACAGTATCTCACAAAAGTGAGTACACCCCTCACATTTCTGTAAATATTTTATGATATCTATTCATGAGACAACACTGACGAAATGACACTTTGCTACAATGTAAAGTAGTGAGTGTACAGCTTGTATAACAGTGTAAATTTGCTGAATAGACTTATGAGTACTGCTATGGAGGAGTGGAAGAGGACTCCAGTGGCAACCTGTGAAGCTCTGGTGAGCTCCTTGCCCAACAGGGTTAAGGCAGTGCTGAAAAATAATGGTGGCCACACAAAATATTGACACTTTGGGCCCAATTTGGACATTTTCACTTAGGGGTGTACTCACTTTTGTTGCCAGTGGTTTAGACATTAATGGCTGTGTGTTGAGTTATTTTGAGGGGACAGCAAATTTACACTGTTGTACAAGCTGTACACTCACTACTTTACATTGTAGCAAAGTGTCATTTCTTAAGTGTTGTCCCATGAAAAGATATAATAAAATATTTACAAAAATGTGAGGGGTGTACTCACTTTTGTGAGATACTGTATTACAATATGTGAGATACTGTATTACAATATATATTATATTGTATATTATACAATATATATTATATTATATAATATACAATATTAATTATATGTTTTTATATTTATATATTACAAATATTACAAAATATATATTGTTAATGAACTTCATTTTTTGTTTGAACTTATTTATCTTTGTGCTTTCTCTCGCTCTTCAAATGAGAGTGCTGGTAAGAACATTCCTCCAAGTGTAAATGATGTCATTGATTAATTTCATGAGATAAATAATGTTTAAGTCTAATGTAAGACCATAATGTCATGAAATTTAATGCAATGAATTGCATTTTGAATGTTTTACTGAGATTGGTTTTGCTTAATAGCTTTCTCCATGCTGTACGGGCAGACTGAAGGGGAGAGAGGTGTTTAGTTGTGCTCTTTGTGTTTCTGCAAGTATGTTCGTTGTTTATTGTGTTTATATATTGGGAAACGTTTGAAATGTGTTTAATATCAAGTTTATATGAGTTTGATAAATACAAAAAAAGAGTGAGGTCTGTATGCAAATGTGATGTTGTCAAATTGATTTTTTTTTTGTGTGTAAAATCTGTAACTTTTGACATTTTTCCCCATTTAATTTATTCACTGATGCGAATAAGCGGTGAGGAAACTTTATTTTATTTCATATGCCATATAATGGTGACATGTATTTTGTGACTTATTTAATATATCTTATTTGTCTTATGTTTTGTAACAGTTAATTGAGTAAATTAAGATCTTGAGAAGCACACATGCTGCTGATAGGGTCGGTTGCACTTTCTCTCGCTCTTCAAATGAGAGTGCTTCTTTCTCCATGCTGTACGGGCAGACTGAAGGGGAGAGAAGTGTATCACAAAAAAAGTTTAATTGTGCTCTGTGTGTTTCTGCAGCGAATAAAATATCCTGAGACCTCCTCCAACAGCACTGTCTTCACTGAAAACAACAAAACACAACCAGAGTAAAACAGCTACACTCCCACCCCAACACTGATTGGGGTGTACAGTGGGAACACTGTACAAGGCATGAGAAATGCAAATGCAAATGGATTTGCCATTCCGTTTGAATATTGGCAGGCTCTGTACGCCACACTGAGGATGTGAAATAGCAAAAGGGGTAACTGCTATTGCTATTTCAATATGACAGGATCATAACATTTAACACACTGTACGTTTGTGTAAAGAAAATGAAAACGGTAATACACGATTTGCATTTTCATTTGAATTATGTCACAATTTATGCGTCCACAACTAGGAAATGCAATTGCGAATACAGTTTTGTCTGCAAAATACTTCCAAGAATAAGACCTGGCTGTTGTGAATGATCACTTTGCAATAGTGACATGTTGAATCAAAAAACTCTTCTTGATCTCTGTCCTATAACTCGTCAAGGTGTTCAGTGTGCTCCAAGATGACGGAATCTACTCTAACATAGTCACATTTGTCTGCTGAATTACAAAGTCTCAGACACAATCACTTTTTCATTCCTCCATACTATAGTGCACTGCTGACACAACACAGTGACAGCTCTAATTACTCTCCACTGCACATCCATTATGTTTGACATTCTCTCTTGATGCACAGCTGTTGCTCAGAGGCTACATAAATACCACCCACCCACTCTACACTCATCCTCTCCTCAACTCTCTCTATCTTGTACACACACACACCAGTTACTTTACGCAGTCCGTCATTATCGTAGCAAGTGAGGTGTGTGAACATTGTTCCATGCTTCCCCATCTGTGTTTGTTTATCAGTGTCTGTGTGTGTGTGTGTGTGTGTGTGTGTGTGTGTGTGTGTGTGTGTGTGTGTGTGAGTGAGAGAGAGAGAGAGAGAGAGAGAGAGAGAGAGAGAGAGAGAGAGAGAGAGAGAGAGAGAGAGAGAGAGAGAGAGAGAGTGTGGACAGACTCAGACACTGATGAATGAGCTGGCTTTATGAGATGATCGTGTCCTTGTGCTCGGTGGGTATTAGAGGTCTCCTGGTACCAGGTTGGATAAACATGATTGCAGATTTAAACACACACTTCACAGCTCTCTGAGGCTGAGAACTCACAGACAGGACAGCAGTTTGAGACTGTAAATGTGTAAGGATTCACTTGAATTGAGTCATGAAAAAGGCTAAGGTTAGGATTGAGTGTGGATTAAGTGACTATAAAACTGAGATGACAGTACTCATGCATACTTGGACTGCTGTAGTTTGTATATAAGTTGCTTCAGATAGAGATAGAGAGTACTTTATTAATCCCCAAGGGGAAATTTGGTGTCACAACAGCCACAACACAAGAGCAACAAGGAAGACCAAGACTTAACAGTTCACAATACTTTAAAAATACACAATAAACTCACAATATACCACAAATACTGTAGGAAGGAATAAAATATACACATAAATAGTGCTCCAAGTTATTTGCATGCTAAGGTTCCTGTACAGATTAACTGTATGAAATATATCACAGGTTGGCAAGCTTAAAACTTAGACATATGTGATGAGCAGTTGCCGTGGTGTGTGTATAAAAATGCACAGTAGTCATAAGTAAAGTCATAAGTATCATAAGTAAAGTGGCAGTGCTTGTGTAAGAATCTGCAGTGACCCTATGTAAAAATTTTTGTGCGATATGCAGTGTCTTAGTTGAGTATGCAAAATCAGTAGACCGGTCCATCGTCTCCAAAGTCCACATACAGTATCTCACAAAAGTGAGTACACCCCTCACATTTTTGTAAATATTTTATTATATCTTTTCATGGGACATCTTATGGTTTGGGGTTGCTTCGCTGCCTCAGGGACTGGAAAGCTTGCATTCATTGATTCAACTATGAATTCTACGTTATACTGTATCAAAGAGTGCTTGAAGATAATGTGGGGCCATCTGTCTGAAAGATGAAGTTGAACTGAAAATGGACCTTTCAACAGGTTAGTGATCCTAAGCACACTAGCAAATCCACCAAGGAATGGCTCAAAAAGAAGAAATGGAGGGTTATGGAATGGCCTAGTCAAATCCTGGATTTGAATCACATTTAAATGTTGTGGGGGGATTTGAAACGGGCAGTACATGCAAGAAAACCCTCAAACACCTTGCAACTGAAAGAATATTGCATGGAAGAGTGGTCAAAAATTCCACCAAGCCTGGTAGACAAGTATGCAATAGCCTACAAGAAGCTATTTCTGCTAAAGGGGGCAATACTAGCTTCTGAACAAGGGTGTACTTACTTTTTTCCATAGAAGCATATCACATTATTCTGTTGAATAAATGATTGAAAAAGCTCATTTTCCTTGTGGTTTTGTTCAAGTATATGAACTTTATTAATAGGCACTGTTTCAAAAAGGATCAAATGTTTGCTTGTCCAAATATGTCAAAAAAGCCAACAATTTCCATGGGGTGTACTTATTTTTTCACATGACTGTATGCCCTGAATGGGACGCCACTTCATTATTATTATTATTATTATTATTATTATTATTATTATTATTATTATTATTATTTTGTTGTAGTAGTAGTATTAGTAGTAGTGATAGCAGCAGCAGAAGTAAGTATGCAAGAAGGAAGTTTAACAGTTTTTTTTATTAGGCTAAAACCGATTAAAATAAAACAAAATGTAGTGAGATATGTAAATAATCCAAAATCCAAAATATTTGCTGATTTTTGGTACATACAGTAGGGTCCAAAATTCTGAGATCACATTGAAAATTGAATGATTTTTTCATTTAAAATGGGAAATAAACTGGGAAGATTTTAGAATTATGCAATATTTAAAACAAAGAAAATACATGTTAAATATATTGAATATTTATTATTCACAATTCTGCACTATGTCTAGGTCCATATTTAAATATAAGCAAAATTCTCATATTGTTAATGTTAACACACAATAGATTTGATCTAAAATGTATCATAAGGTTTTACACAAACTTGTGTAATCCATGCCAGCTTGAGTGCACAATGTCATTACAGCAAAAAGGGGACATACCAAATAATAGAATCAATACATTCGGGCCCTCACGAACAGAATGTGTAACAGCTTCTTCCCCCAAGCCATCAGACTCCTCTATACTCAGAGGCTGGACTGACACACACACACACACACACACACACACACACACACACACACACACACACACACACACACACTGAATTGAACACCATTCCACTCCCTTTGCATTTTTTGCACATTTTGTAACGGCCACCTGTACTTTTGCTGCTAAACTCTAAACTAAATATTATGTTTAAATTCTTATCTACTCTTTTACCTGGCTGCTATCGCAATAACTGCTATGTCCATATATGGTATAAGCTAATCTGCTGAATACTATGTCATAGTATGTTATGTTTAGATTCATAGCATCTTTTAATTATATTGCTATTTTTTAATTTATATTGTAAATAATTATATCTTTTTGCACTACCTGTATACTTGACACTTTCACACTAGAACTGAGTACTGGTCAGCGCAACACTGTTAACTAACTACCCATTGTCCTATTTTAGGAGTTACTGTACTGTCTTGTGTTGTTTGCATGTGCACTTTATGTAGAATGTGTAGATCTTTAGTTCTGTGTCATCTTATGTGGTTTAGTGTGTTGTTCTATGTAGCACCATGGTCCTGGAGGAACGTTGTTTTGTTTCACTGTGTACTGTACCAGCTGTAAATGGTTGAAATGACAATAAAACCACTTGAACTAAAACCACTTGAACAATAATAGAAAAATAGAAGCATTTTCACTAGTGCTGTCAGATTTTGGACCCCACTGTATATGTTAATAAATTAGTAAGTTCTTTTTTAATGCTAATTCCAATTCATTTGGTTAAGGGAAGCTAAGCTACAATCCTGAAGTTAAATAATTACTCAACTTCACTGTGACCTTGACCAGGATAAAGTGGTTACTGAAGATGATGAAGAAATCTTTATTATATCCCACTGAGTGCTCTGACCCAAACAAGATCCACCTATATACTATTGTTGTCTGCAGCATGAGGCAGTAGTGTATAATGTTATGTACACAATGTAAACTCATTATAGCTGCCAAATTCCAACAGTAAGGGATGAAGGTATTAAAAATGGCTGTTTGATAGAAAACCTCATACGTTCAATATAATGCCAGATTCATTAAGGATTTTTCACTCTAATTGACAATTTTTTCATATATAGAGAAAAAATACCAGCGATGCAGTCTGCTTGCAGAACACAACAGATGTCAATGAATAAGCCACTTAACATTATTGGTTTAAATAAAAATTGACATAGGGACATGCAGTATTGAAGTGAGAGACATTCACTCCTCTCTATCTCTCGGACACTTAAGGTAGGTGGTAAAACATAAGGTACATATGTATGTTAGCTTTCCTCTACTTATTTCTAGGTTTTCTTCTGTTCTTCAGAGTCTCTTTATAGTTTTTTTTTTTTTTTTTTAATTCACTCATTTATTATTTTTACTCCAATTAAGAAGCTAGTCAACACCTGCAGTGTTTTTCTGAAGGGTTGTTCAGTACTACCACAAATTAGCTCTTAATTGATTAATGAGGCACACCATGAACCATGGCCTTTCATTATAAAGAGCAAACAAAGATCAATGGCAGTGCAGGAAAGACTCAACAAACAAAGAAGACGATATCCTCTTCTATTCTCTTCAGGGGGTTTTGATCACTATATGATTATTCCTTGACTTGGTATAGGCAGTCACATCAGTAAATTGACAAAAGGTCACCTTGTTATTTATAGATAATATATTAACACCGCTTTCACAAAACTTGAGGCAAAATGTCAGTTCTTATGTTTAGATCAGATGAAACCTAAAAAAAGAGATAACACTTTATTTAAAGGGTATTTACAGTATATGAGGACTTTGTTACTCATACATAAGAGATGCCTAAATAATTTTTATGCTCAAATATGATTGGTCAGTAGGTGTGCATTATTTTCATATAACAGTACGGCTTTTAATGAGCTCGTTCTAATATGTTATTGTTTCTGTAGTAACAGCTCATACACAGGGACTTGTACGGCGGATGCTCCACATAATCCAAGACTAATAATAAATTGATTTTTTTTTAAAAATGTGTTGTTAAACAAAGTAAAACGTATAATTGTTGATGTGGTACTGTTTTTTGTTAGGATGCTTTTCAAGTTTATGAAAGGAGTCATGGTTTGCTTGTGGGTTTACTTTGCTTCTGCAAACTTTATCAGCACAAGAAAGTCTTCAGAAAGAAAGTGAGCCAATCAAGCAAGAGAGAAAGGAAAGAAAGGAAAAAGAGAGAGGCTATTGAGGGAATGACTGTTTATCGCAGCCACAGTCAGGTCCATAAGTATTTCGACAGTGACATAATTTTCATATTTTTGCCTCTGTACACCACCACAATGGATTTGAAATGAAGCAAATGAATCAAAATGTGATTGAAATGTAGGCTTTCAGCTTTAATTCAAGTGGTTTAACAGAAATATTGCCTTAAGTGTTTAGGACAACCCCAATTCCAAAAAAGTTCGGATGCTGTGTAAAATGTAAATAAAAACAGAATGCAATGATTTGCAAATCTCATAAACCCATATGTTATTCACAATAGAACATATCAAATGTTTAAACTGAATAAATGTACCATTTTAAGAAAAAAATAAGGTAATTTTGAATTTGATGGCCGCAACACGTCTCAAAAAAGTTGGGATGGGGGCAACAAAAGGCTGAAAAAGTAAGTGTTACTAAAAAGAAATAGCTAGAGGAACATGCTGAAGAGTAATGGAGCATGAACCCAGCCTTGCTTTGTGCCATTTGAGATGTTGAACATTTCTGACATCTCACCTTCATCAGTGATCTGGCCCTTCATTCCTTCATGAAAGGACTGGATTATCTTGGTAAGCTTCTGGGCATCCTATCCTATAAAAATAATATCCAGCGTACCACAACCAGCTCAGAAGCCACATTGACTCTGGTATGGTGTCATTGCAATACACATGGGTACTGAGTCGGTTCAACAAGATGCGTGCAAGCACTTTGCCTGGGATTGCAAGTAGAGAGAACCCACGGTGGTTATCACAGCAAGCTCTGTCACCTTTGTGTTTATACAGTAAATGAAGATGATGAGTTCATCCTTGAAGTCCTGTGGCACAGTTTCTTCATCCAAGATCTTCATGAACAGCTCAACCAGACACGTTTGTAAGTGGGAGCCACCATGCTTGTGTCTAGTGCAGGAGCCTGGCCTGAGCCTGGCCTGAGAGGCCATTTGGTTAATGGCACGTTGTTGCTGTGTGTACATCATTCAGATGCTTAGCAATCAACCACTGAGGTATCTCAAACAGGAGCTGGTCATCAAACTCAGACTGCTGGCTCAGAACTGCTTGGAAGTGCTCAGCCCAGCGCTCAAGGATCTTCACTTGATCTGTTAACAGAACACCAACCATGGACCTGACAGGTGCCACACTGCCCACACAAGGTCTGTATACACATTTCAGGCCTTCATAGAAAGTCTTCCTTTCATGCAGCTTCACACGTGCGCCTTGCTTTGCTTGTGTGTAGACTGACTTCTTAGCTGAGTCAGTCTTGTTGTTGATCCATGCCAGGTGAGTGGAGTACAGCCATGGCCAAAAGTTTTGAGAATGACACAAATATTAATTTTTACAAAGTCTGCTGCCTCAGTTTTTATGACGGCAATTTGCATATATTCCAGAATGTTATGAAGAGTGATCAGATGAATTGCAATTAATTTCAAAGTCTCTCTTTGCCATGAAAATGAACTTAATCCCAAAAAAACATGTCCACTGCATTTCAGCCCTTCCACAAAAGGACCAGCTGACATCATGTCAGTGATTCTCTCGTTAACACAGGTGAGAGTGTTAATGAGGACAAGGCTGGAGATCACTCTGTCATGCTGATTGAGTTAGAATAACAGACCGGAAGCTTTAAAAGGAGGGTGGTGCTTGAAATTATTGTTCTTCCTCTGTTAACTATGGTTACCTGCAAGGAAACATGTGCAGCCATCATTGCTTTGCACAAAAAGGGATTCACAGGCAAGGATATTGCTGCTAGTAAGATTGCACCTAAATCAACCATTTATCGGATCATCAAGACCTTCAAGGAGAGAGGTTCAACTGTTGTGAAGAAGGCTTCAGGGCACCCAAGAAAGTCCAGCAAGCACCAGGACCGTCTCCTAAAGTTGATTCAGCTGCGGGATCGGGGCACCACCAGTGCAGAGCTTGCTCAGGAATGGCAGCAGGCAGGTGTGAGTGCATCTGCATGCACAGTAAGGCGAAGACTTTTGGAGGATGGCCTGGTGTCAAGAAGGGCAGCAAAGAAGCCACTTCTCTCCAGGAAAAACATCAGGGACAGACTGCTATTCTGCAAAAAGTACAGGGATTGGACTGCTGAGGACTGGGGTAATGTCATTTTCTCTGATGAATCCCCTTTCCGATTGTTTGGGGCATCTTGAAAAAAGCTTGTCCGGAGAAGAAAAGGTGAGCGCTACCATCAGTCCTGTGTCATGCCAATAGTAAAGCATCCTGAGACCACTCATGTGTGGGGTTGCTTCTCAGCCAAGGGAGTGGGCTCACTCATAATTTTGCCTAAGAACACAGCCATGAATAAAGAATGGTACAAAAACATCCTCAGAGAGCAACTTCTCCCAACCATCCAAGAACAGTTTGGTGACGAACAATGCCTTTTCCAGCATGATGGAGCACCTTGCTACAAGGCAAAAGTGATAACGAAGTGGCTCGGGGAACAAAACATCGACATTTTGGGTCCATGGACAGGAAACTCCCCAGACCTTAATCCCATTGAGAATTTGTGGTCAATCCTCAAGAGGCGGGTGGACAAACAAAAACCCACAAACTCTGACAAACTCCAAGCATGGATTATGCAAGAATGGGCTGCCATCAGTCAGGATGTGGCCCAGAAGTTGATTGACAGCATGCCAGGGCAAATTGCAGAGGTCTTGAAAAAGAAGGATCAACACTGCAAATATTGACTCTTTGCATAAACTTCATCTAATTGTCAATAAAAGCCATTGACACTTATGAAATGCTTGTGATTATACTTCAATAACAGTTAGTAACATCTGACAAAAAAGATCTAAAAACACTGAAGCAGTAGACTTTGTGAAAATTAATATTTATGTCATTCTCAAAACTTTTGGCCATGGCTGTACATCGTATCCTCTGTGGATTCTAAACTTTCCCCTAGTGCTTCCTGCAGACATTGTCTGCCCTCATCTGTGCGGCGCTTGGATACATCCAGCTTCCTTCGTCTTACTGCATGGCAACATTGAGGCGGGCACAAGTCAAGCACCACTATACTGCACAGTAAATGGTGATCAGACCAACAGCTGATGGCTCGCATGATATGTACCTTTCTTACATCCCTTTGTCTTGTGATGATATAATCAAGCATGTGCCAGTGTTTGGATTGTGGGTGCTGCTGGTGATCGCTAGTTCATGCCAGATCTGTAGCAGCAGCATGCCATTTGAATTCTCGTTCCCAATACTGTGTTGTCCAAGAACCTTCGGCCATAAGCTGGAGTCGCACCCTACACAAGCATTGAAGTCTTCAAGCAGAAACACCCGATGCTTGTAATGCACAGAACATATGGCTGTATGCAGACCATCATAATAGGCTTCTTTATCGTCATTTGATGCCGTCAGCGTGGATGCATACAGACTAATAAATACTGAGCTATGACTGTACTTCAGCTTCAGTTGTATGGTCATCAATCATGGCAACATCCTCCAATTGTGGCAGTATTGCATTTCTGCTGGCAAATCTGACAGCTGCCTGTCTGGGTTGCCCTTCAGTCTGTCCAATACAGAAAAACATGTAGCCTCCTCTGACCTTGGTAAGCTTGCTCTCTCCAGAGATTCTGCTTTCACTCAAGGAAGCATTGTGCTAGCTTGTGTCCAGTTATTGAAGTTGGATGCTCTGTCGATTAGCATGTGCACATTCCATGCTGCAAGATGGAGCTTCATGAATTTTCTCTGTTTATATTTGCGACTACAAAGTTCGATACAGAGTATTGAATGAATGAACAGTGTTCTATACCCTTCTTCATTTGAAGAGAGCAGTGCTTTCCCAGATAAAGGGCTGCTCTGTCACCTGAGCAGGATAGGAATGCTGCTGTCATTCCACTGCAACAGGCGACCATCACAACCAGGCCGCCTACCTGCAGGTACGTGGCTAGATGCTGCCAGTGGCATCCTCCACCTGCACCCATCGTCACTCACCCATCACCACAGGACTTGAATATCTCTGATATACCATCACTGAGGAGTTGATTTAAGTGAGAATGGGTTGTATGACCACTCCTTGAACTATAAACTGCTCAAATGCATGATGTTTCATACATTAAAAAATAAACAAATTGCTGTAGTATAAGCAGAAGAACACAATCCAGTCCATTCAGTTATACAAAAATACTGGATTATTTTGGTATAAAAGCACAGTCGGTTATGTGTTGTTTCTTACATAAAGTAATCCTGGGGAATTTATGAAAGGGTTATGTGAATACCTGTGAGGCTTTGCTTTTACATGAACGTTGAGCATACATTGATTATCATTATGGGCAGACTGATTAAGATTGTTATTGTTATTGTTAATGTAATTATTACTGGTTTTTTTTTAATCTCTATCTTGCAAGTTATTTGTTCTGACTAACAATACATTTATGACACATGAAAATAGTAGTTCATAGTACTTAATAACAGTGTTATAAATGCAAATTCTATTACCACTTTAGTTTGAGGGCATTAAAATCAAAATCAAAGCTGCTTTGGGACAATGTCCATTGTTAAAAGCGTTACACAAATAAACTGAACTTGAACTTAAAATCATTAATTTATCTGCTATATGGGCTTAAATAAGTGAATAAGTGAAGTAATGTAATGGTGCAGTTATGAATGCAAATGGAGCACCAGCACTTCAGCTGAAGAGCTTACAATTCCATGTTCCTATAAAAATTAGATCAAATACGTCTCTCAAAATATAAAATGGCAGGGGGACTGATAGAATATATTTCATGAAATTCATGAATGTTTTGTTAAGAAAGACAAAATAATAACTTGCAAGAAATCTTTTTTCATGTCACATTTCATCTTTATGTTTTGACATACAGTAAGTCTTACATAACTCTCCAGCATTGCTTAAAAAAATTTATTCAATGCATTAAAAAGTGGTATTGTCACAATATTCTGGATATTAATCTCACACTGATTTTGTAGCTCTTCTCTGATTTCTATCAACACAGTCTCAGAGTTTCAAGCTTTCATAAGAATTGCAATATCTAAGGATTCACAAATTCACATGTATTGTGCAGGTTGACAGGGCGGGATGCAAGAGTGCAAACTTTATTGAGGGCAAACTAGGTGTCAGAGTACAAAATGGAGGTTAGAACAGGTGGACAGGTAATACAATGGTGCATGAAAGTTTGTGAACCCTTTAGAATTTTCAGTATATCTGCATAAATATCACCTAAACCATAATCAGATTTTCATACAAGTCCTAAAAGTAGCTAAACAGAACCCAGTTAAACAACTGAGACAAACATATCATACTTGCATGCTTCAGGTCCCATATGTACCTCCACTAATATTGGCACCCTTGGTAAATATGAGCAAAGAAGACTGTGAAAAATTATCTTTATTGTTTAACCTTTTGATTTTTTGTTCAGAAAATGCACAAAAATTCTCTGCTCTCATGGATATCAAACAATTGCAAACAAAACACAGGTTTTTATCCAAAAATAAACATTTTTGTTAAATATGTGTGCACCAATTATTGGCACCCTTTTAGTCAATACTTTGTGCTATATCCCTTTGCCAAGATAACAGCTCTGTGTCTTTCTTCTATAATGCCTGATAGGTTGGAGAATACATGGCAAAGGATCTGAGACCATTCCTCCATACAGAATCTCTTCAGATCCTTCAAATTTCGAGGTCCATGCTGATGGACTCTCCTCTTCAGTTCACCCCACAGGATTTCTATGAGTTTCAAGTCAGGGGACTGGGATGGCCATGGCAGGACCTTGACTTTGTGGTCAGTAAACCATTTTTGTGTTGATTTTGATGTATGTTTTGGATCATTGTCCTGCCGGAAGATCCAACCACAACCCATTTTAAGCTTTCCAGCAGTGGCAGTCAGGTTTTCATTTAATATCTGTTGATATTTGATAGAGTCCATGATGCCATTTATGATGACAAAATGTCCAGGTCCTCTGGCAGAAAAACAGCCATAAAACATTAAAGAGCCACCATAATATTTAACCATGGGCATGAGGTACTTTTCCATAAGGCTACCTCTCTGTGTTCGGCAAGACCACCTCTGGTGTTTATTGCCAAAAAGCTCTATTTTGGTTTAATCTGACCAGAGAACCCGATCCCATTTGAAGTTCCAATAGTGTTTGGCAAACTGAAGATGCTTGAATTTGTTTTTGGATGATAGTAGAGGCTTTTTTCTTGAAACCCTTCCAAACAACTTGTGGTGATGTATGTGGCTTCAGATACATACAATACAATTCTCCAGCTGTGATCCTTGCCAATTTTTTGTCCACTCGAACCATCCTCTTCACAGTGCATTAAGATATTATAGATGCACATCCAATTCCAGGTTGATTCATAACATTTCCAGTTGACTGGACCTTCTTAATTATTGCCCTGATGATGGAAATGGGCATTTTTTAATTCTTGTGCTATTTTCTTATAGCTACTTTCCATTTTGTGAAACTCAACAACCTTTTGCCACACATCACAGCTATATTCCTTGGTCTTACCCATTGTTATGAATGACTAAGGGAATTTGGCCTATGTGTTACCTCATATTTATACCCCTGTGAAACAGGAAGTCATGGTTGAGCAATTTCCTGTTCCTAGTCACAAAATGTAAAATATAAATGGGAATATACTTCAAATATATTTTTCTCATATTATTTCATAGGGGTGCCAATAATTGTTGCACACCTATATTTAACAAAGATTTTTTTTTGATAGACATGTGTTGTGCTTGCAATTGTTTGATATCCATGAGAGCAGAGTATTTTTGTGATTTTTTTTAACAAAAGTTCAAAAGGTTAAACAATAAAGACATTTCTTCACAGCCTTCTTTGCTCATATTTACCAAGGGTGCCAATATTAGTGAAGGGCACTGTATATCTATAAGCATACACAGTAACAAGGTAAGCAAGGCTTTAAACATGGAATATAATCTTGAAATCTAAAACAAAAGAAACAAGGCTCAGAAATGCACAAATACAACCATCAAGACTTTACGAAGAACAATGACACAGAGGATAGAAGAAGGCAAACTAATTACAGAGTAAACACAGAACATAGAACAAGTGAATACTGAGACAGGACTAGAACAGAACAAGGCACATAGCATAATAAACAAAAGAACGTGGAGAACTCAAAAACGAAACATATGACACGAAAAGGGGGGGAGTGATATCACAAGACAACTAAAATGAAAAGTAGTGACTGTTTAAAGATGTTGAACCAAGATTTTTATAAAAGGGTAGGGCTGAAATCCAAAAAAATAATTCAGTCATTCATCTTCAGGATCAGCTTAATTCTGGAGGCCAGTCCAATTGCAGTGCACACTGAACACACACATTTGCAGACTCATTCACACCATGGGGGAATTCACTTACCTGCATATAAGTGGAAAGAAACTGGACAACCCATAGGAAACCGATGCAAACATGGGGAGAAAATGTGAAATTCCACACAGGCAGTAACCCAACATCAGGATCAAAACAGGGACCCTGGAACTGCGAAGTGGTAATGCTACTCACTGCACCACACAGAAAATCAATAGCACTGCTACATTTTGTCTTGCATTTCACATATTCCTTCAAGAAATCCAGTGCTGAATCAAATATGCTAAAGCAAGGAAACCACCAAATGGGCACCAAGACTGGGGATAACTTAAACATGTTAACAATATTAAATGTTATTAAAATATTATTAATAAAATAAAATAACATATATATGGATGTTTTTTTTTGTTTTTTTTTTTATGTCACTAGCGATTTTTCATAGCACTCTTGCATCCATTGAGACCAACACTGACTCCTCTTGAACATTGCGTTCTGCAGGAACCTCATATGAAAATCACTTTAATTGATGCCTGGGGCTCTCATCAGCCCCATCATGCCATGCTTTAGCCTAAAGTACTTTTCTACCTCCTTCAGTAATGAAATACTAACAATGATAGGTGATGTATAAGTTGCCTAGTTACTCAGAAAATGGCTAAATGGTCTGGGTCATTCATCAAAAAAACAAAAAATAGAGATAAAAAAAAGAAAGAAAGGTATTATTCAGGAACACAGTTGAACACCTGAATGTACTTGCCCTCCTATTATGCTGGGCCAAAAGGTGATTGATCATGATAAGCACACAGTGGAGAAATTACACCAATTTATTATCAGGCTACACTGGCACTGAAGGCATCTAAAAAGCTGTTATATCATCTTATTCAAGAAAGGAACTAAAATGCTGTTGAGAGATATACCCCATAATTTCCATAATGGAAGCCCACCCTAGTTGCTATAGTATTTTAACACTGATATTTTCATGATCATTTCTATCCAAAATCTAAGGTACATTACACTGCAGTATTTAATGTTTTCCCTGCTCTAACACACTCGGATCACGTTGTCAAAAGACTGTTAATTAGCTGATAGATGCATCAGGTGTGTTTTCTCTGTAATGCCCTGCAGACTTGGAGTTAATGCTCCTGCTGTCTTATAAAAACTGCCTGTTGAATATCCTCCAATCCCAATTTACATGACAGAGCTTCTTGTAACACTTCATTAGAAATTTGGTTTCATAGTCCATAATGGCCTACTTCCATCCACAGTGCCAAATAAAACCAGGAAAAAAAGAAAAAAAAAATGGAAAGGATGAATCACTTTTATGAAAGAGTCTGTTTTATCCAAATCCAGACTTCCAGTTGCTGGCAAATCTCAGAGCAAATCATTAAACCTCCAGTACCATAGAGAGATAATAAAAACCTGTCCTGCACTCAACTGCATCAATAATTAGTAAGGTGCAGTGAATGGCTTTGGGAAAGTATAGAGATGATGAAAATGAGAGAGCCGGGCGTATTAATATTACATAGTTCACCATTTGCTTTAATAGCTAAAGCAGGTAGCTTAACGAGGTTTCTGCTGTCAAACCTGTCAATATTTCATCAGCTGAGCTTGCTTTTAGATCAGAGCAGATTTGTCTTTCCCTCTCTCACTCATTCTAATGAACTCTTTGTTGAAAGCAGTGTTTTGCTCTGAACAACCAATTAACACTAACACTATTTAAATAATTTTGCCTGACATTAGAAAACCTGGCAAATTTACTTTTGTAAATAAAAGCATATTGTTATCACTAGTTTGACCTAAATGTGAAAATTCCCCCACTCTCTGGGCATCCTCTGTGATTTTTCATAAGTGGAAAAATCAAGAAATAACACAACATAATTCATATATCACTGAAAATCCAGAAATTAACATACTATATCTCACTGACTGAATCTTCTCAATAACCATCTATTAATTATCAAAACTCAGCATCTTACAATAAACAAATTGAACATTTTAACTATACATTCAGGATACTTTTTCAAATTTCATGCCAGCTGATGAGTTGCCCACATAGGAGTAACTTACATGAGCGCACCTCACTGAACAACACATCAATACCTCAATATTTACTACTGTTAAATCTACACATACAGTCATTGGAAAAAGAAAGTACACCTTCCTTCTATTCTATGTTTTTATTTATCAGGGATTAAATAACCATTGTTCTTCACCAATGTCTATAAACAAACAAATAACCTCAGCTGACAACAAAAAAAAACACAACAGATGTCAATATGTGGTAATATTTTCCCAAAAAGTAAACCAATATACAGAAACCGGGAGGGAAAACAAACTGTACTTCTGTGGGAGTTTATCAGTCTCTCACATTGTTTTGGAGAAATTTTGGCCCACTCTTCTGTAGGGAAAATTAGCTGTTTGGGTTAATTTGATATATTCTCCACCATTTTACGTAAGTAAAAATTAGTTGTTTAGCTTGAGCTACCTTTATTTTCCTCCAAATATGTAGGAGAGATTAACAGATCAGCTCGTAAAGGGAAATTTGGCTAATTTAGTATTATTGATCAACTATTCATCCTGCGATAAGTTGAACTTAGTGTATTCATTAATTATGCATTAGATATTACCTCCGAGGCCACGGGCAATAATATCCTAAAGATAGTGAAATATTATTTTAAGAGCATGTAGCAGAATCGCAATTCAAGGCAATAGACCCTTGTAAGCAATAAGAACATGTATATTTAAGAACAGACGAGACTTTATTGAACTATTCTATGAAATAGAAACTAATCTAACACATAAACACACACACACATACATAAATGGGTGATAATGAAGAGTGAATGAAGTTCAGAGTCTCTAGTGTTGCATGCTATTTCACAGACCATGATCTGAAGGAACCATCAACTTATTAATTTATCTTCACTTCCTTTAGAAGTGCTTAAACTTATTATAGGCACCAGATTAGCTAGATTCTGGGGTATTGCGCTTGCCTTTGAATAGCTGTGTTGAAGGGATTTCCTCATTACGTCGTGGTGTCGTCAGCGGTCTGGTCGGTGTCGAGAGGCGTCTCGAAAGACCAATCGGAATGCTGAGTGGAATGAAGGCGGGAGGTTTGAAAAGCAGGCAGCAGCTCTTGCCTGGTCTCCAGGACAATGGATGCCCAAAGGCCTAAATCACTGCATTTGAGAGCAGTTTCTCTGGTCAAAAGGGTTCAGCCCTGGGTCAGGGATGCCTTTAACACTCACCCTGTTGTTTGCAGAATTGCTTGAGATAAGGCAGATGTACAAGCTGGATTTAAGTGGCTCCTCAGTGTAACGAATCAATCATTACTTGCATCATTCCTTTCCACCAGAATAATGTAATGAATCATCTTTAAACATGAAAAACGAAACAGAAGTGCACGCTTGGATTCAAAGCGCCCTTTTAAAGGAGATGAGTTTTAAAGCGTTCCTGCATTATCTACCAGAATATGTAATAAATCGGATGAATCTGCAACGTTTAAAAATATTCTCCACCAGTTACAATTCATGTAACGAATTGTTTATTCGTTAAAAGATGTTTAACATGTTTAAATGTATTCTCCAATTTATGTAAGGAATTAGCTCGAATGGCGTGAAATATATCTATATATCTAATCAACGCGTGTTGTGACCAGTTATAAATATACATCAGCCATGAAAGGGAATTCATGTATGTGCACATATACATATAGATCATTAACTACAATGGATTATAATTAATTATGACTATATATGTGAGTTAGATCATCTTTTAGGATTAGCTGTAGTCTAGTTTAGAATTATGAACTCTAAAGAGGGAGTTTATTAAAAGTAGAATGGGTAGCGAGATCTTGCAGTGTAGAATTGACTCATCACATGACGAAAACAGAGACAATCAAGCGTGGGATAATAGATTTTAATAACTAGGTGTAACTATGGATACACACAACTAACTCTAAGCAAACCATACATATGTACATCTATATACAAGAAGAGAGAGTGATTAGAGAGAAAGTAATGAAATAAAAGGGTAGCAGACAAAAACAACAATTGATTAGCCTTTTTCAAAACCAGCAACGAACTTAAATCTCCTGTAAACAGTGGTACAATCTTAAGGAAGATATAGATCCATTAACTATACTTGCATGGCTTCGGTCTGAAAGTTCGCACGGTCCAGTAGGAGTTCGCTGGTTCGTTGTTTGAAAAGGCGTGGGCCGTGAGGCGGTTGCATCCTTTGTCCGGGAGAGAGAGAGAGATTCTGGCTTCCTCTTCCCAGGACACGTGGCCCCGGGGGAGAGAAACCGGAAAGAGTGTAGAAGTTCCTAGCGGTGAGAGAGAGTAAGAGTAGCGAAGTTTTCAAAGCGTGGTGTTGTTTTAAAGACAACACCAACGCACACGCCTCTTTGGGCTATTGGCAAATCAGGAAGTTGGATTTGTTGGTGGGATGAACTCTCTTTGTCTGGTCTCAGACCTGGATTTGCATGTCCAGGGAGGAGCCGGTTTAAACCATATTACGTGTGAAATTAAGAAAAAGCATGAAATAATGTATCCCATTGCAATATGATATGCATAATCAATCAGGGTATCTCGAGACGATTAACCACATACCAAATTCGATGGACGTATAAAGAATATTACAAGTAAAACATGGTTACAGACATTTAAAATAATATCCTAAATTAAAACTATCTAAAATCATTATGGTTAGGTTACATAAACACACAGTATATGCAAATAAGCTAACATCACACTATTTGGGCATCGGATAATTACATATAATTACATGTTACATTCAAAAGAGATTTTTCCATTGTGTGTGTGCGTGTGTGTGTGTGTGTGTGCGTGTGTGTGCACGTGTGTGTAGGTAAGCTTTGTGTGTGTGCGCGTGTGTGCGCGCGTGTGCGCGTGTAGGTAAACTTTGTGTGTGTTTGTGTGTGTGTGTGTGTGTGTGTGTGTGTGTGTCTGAGAGGGGGGTCGTGTAGCATTCCAATGGCATCTGGTCGAAGAGGTTAGATAAGGATTCACAGCTCAAAGAAACAGAGAAACTTCTTTGCTAAGTCCAGGCTGATTCAGAAATCAGTTTGATACGTTCAGACGTTACATCAGTGTCTGGATATAGATTCCTTGTTTTATGGCTAAGTGAGTGGAGTTGGTTAATAACATTTTGGTCCAGAGTTTCTTTTGGGTTCTCCGGCTGAGAAGGTCCACTGTTTTATTTCTTTTGGTTTTAATTTTGTGAATTATATGATGCTGCTTGTGCTGAGGTGCTACACTTCTTTACAACATTGCTTCAGTTCACTGACATTTGAGGGCATTTGTTTATGCACAGATCTCTTAAGATCCTGCCACAGCATCTCAATGGGGTTTAGGTCTATACTATGACTTGGCCATTCCACACATCTGGATGATTTTTTCTTTAGCCTTCACCAGATGTTAGCTGGTGACCTTGGGATCACTGCCCTTTCACATGATCTAATTTCTGGTCGAAAGATGGCTTCACATTTGTCTCAAGAATATTCTGATATAAAATGGAGTTCATAGTTGTCTCAATGACTGCAAGTTTCCCAGGTCCTGTGATTGCAAAACAAGCCCAAATCATCACCCTTCCACGACCATGCTTGACAGTTGGTATGAGGTGTTTGTGGTGATACACTGTAAACCCTAATGTTGCCTTTACTTAAACAATCAAAGGATCATGACTAAACATTACTTAAAATGTCAAGTATGGGTCTCTGCAGGTCAGAGTAATGGGCATATCAAAAGGTTTCTCCTATTGGTGGAAAGTGGTTCTTGCTGGGAACTGAATTGATCAATCAGCTTTATCCCTACAGATACATCATTTCCCTTAGACGTGAAAAAGATGGCGGTTTTGGTTAAATGTCTGTGGTTAACACAAGCTCAAGATATTTTCACGTTTTATGCATCAGTAATACCAAACTTGTGATTTTGTTCAGCTTTTGCACGTCTTGAAAAAGGCAGTTGCTAATAAATAGGACTACAGAGGATGTTGGGGACATTAAACGTCATCACGCCGAACAGGAAAACTCATCTACTAGAGCCTTCTCATGCTCTTGCAAATTATTCCAACTCAAACTTTCCAACTTGTAGATTTATCTATTTATAGTATTTTCCAACTGTAGTGTTTTTTTTTTTTTTTTTTTTTTTTTTCAAATTGCAATGCTATAAATTCTACTGGAAGCATAGTGGTAGTGATATTGAAGTCATGTGACTATGGTGTAGTTCATTTATAGCCTAACTTCAGTGTTTTACTTCTGGCAATTGTATTTAGGCTTCAAAATCCATAAATGTTGCGTACATTTGTGACAATCATCTTGATGAACAAAATGTGTAAGAATCATAAACTTTTGGTGGTCACAGAGCTTATTTTCTGCAATAATCCAAAAGTTATTTTTGTCAAGGGAACCAGGGTGATGCTAACTTCCGGGTTGGCCTAAAAAAATACTTCATCCCTGCAGCACTGCAATTTAACTTACTGACCGCCTGTATGTGTAACCGACAGCACTCATATCTTTATATACAGTATCTCACAAAAGTGAGTACATCCCTCACATTTTTGTAAATATTTTATTATATCTTTTCATGGGATAACACTGAAGAAATGACACTTTGCTACAATGTAAAGTAGTGAGTGTACAGCTTGTATAACAGTGTAAATTTGCTGTCCCCTCAAAATAACTCAACACACAGCCATTAATGTCTAAACCGCTGGCAACAAAAGTGAGTACACCCCTAAGTGAAAATGTCCAAATTGGGCCCAAAGTGTCAATATTTTATGTGCCCCCATTATTTTCCAGCACTGCCATAACCATGTTGGGCATGGGGTTCACCAGAGCTTCACAGGTTGCCACTGGAGTCCTCTTCCACTCCTCCATGATGACATCACAGAGCTGGTGGATGTTAGAGACCTTGCGCTTAAGTTTGAGGATGCCCCACAGATGCTCAGTAGGGTTTAGGTCTGGAGACATGCCAGTCCATCACCTTTACCCTCAGCTTCTTTAGCAAGGCAGTGGTCATCTTGGAGGTGTGTTTGGGGTCGTTATCATGTTGGAATACTGCCCTGTGGCCCAGTTTCCGAAGGGAGGGGATCATGCTCTGCTTCAGTATGTCACAGTACATGTTGGCATTAGCTCCACAGTGCCGGCAGCACTTATGCAGCCCCAGACCATGACACTCCCACCACCACCATGCTTGACTGTAGGCAAGACACACTTGTCTTTGTACTCCTCACCTTGTTGCCGTCACACACGCTTGACACCATCTCAACCAAATAAGTTTATCTTGGTCTCATCAGACCACAGGACATGGTTCCAGTAATCCATGTCCTTAGTCTGCTTGTCTTCAGCAAACTGTTTGTGGGCTTTCTTGTGCATCATCTTTAGAAGAGGCTTCCTTCTGGGACGACAGCCATGCAGACCAATTTGATGCAGTGTGCGGTGTATGGTCTGAGCACCGACAGGCTGACCCCCCACCCCTTCAACCTCTGCAGCAATGCTGGCAGCACTCATACGTCTATTCTGCAAAGCCAACCTCTGGATATAATGCTGAGCACATGCACTCAACTTCTTTGGTCGACCATGGCGAGGCCTGTTCTGAGTGGAACCTGTCCTGTTAAACCGCTGTATGGTCTTGGCCACCATGCTGCAGCTCAGTTTCAGGGTGTTGGCAATCTTCTTATAGCCTAGGCCATCTTTATGTAGAGCAACAATTCTTTTTTTCAGATCCTCATAGAGTTCTTTGCCATGAGGTGCCATGTTGAACTTCCAGTGACCAGTATGAGACAGTGTGAGAGTGATAACATCAAACTTAACACACCTGCTCCCCATTCATACCTGAGACCTTGTAACACTAACAAGTCACATGACACCGGGGAGGGAAAATGGCTAATTGGGCCCAATTTGGACATTTTCACTTAGGGGTGTACTCACTTTTGTTGCCAGCGGTTTAGACATTAATGGCTGTGTGTTGAGTTATGTTGAGGGGACAGCAAATTTACACTGTTATACAAGCTGTACACTCACTACTTTACATTGTAGCAAAGTGTCATTTCATCAGTGTTGTACCATGAAAAGATATTTACAAAAATGTGAGGGGTGTACTCAATTTTGTGAGATACTGTATATTCTTATTTTATACATTATCATTTCCTATTTTTAAAATGACTTCTGATTGTGTTTTATTGTTTTTCCTTTTTCTTTCTTTTTTTCTTTTTTTTAATTTCTATGCCACTCCTAAGTGGGGCTTTAATAGTTAATAGTAAGTATTGCCTTATTGCCCTTTGATGAGGACCAACAAACAAACAAACAAACAAATAAATAACTTCAGCAACCATATCCCCTATCACACAACAGCTACCAAGCAGGGTGTTAGGGTTTCCCTCTTGCTGAGAACAGCGAGTAGCGCAAATTCCCTATTCACAATTTCTATTAGGGTTTCCCTCTCAGCGCTGCTCACTGAGGACAGCAAGTAGCGCATTTTCCAAATGCATAGGCTTTCGTTTTGTTTATTTGTCATGTGCTTTGTACAGTTCATAACAGAATACTCCACCCAAAATGGATGCAGCGGGGAAATTTAGGGCATGCCTCGCCACATTTTTTGTTCCTCCCTTTGATCCAGTTTCATTTTCCCAGTGGCCTTTTATTTATCCCCCTGATGCCTATGATGGTTTTTCCACTTGGTCCCAATGTTTTCTTTTGCAGGCACAATTGTATTTTCTCAGTTTGGAGGACCCCAAGCCCGATGAGGAACAGTGGTTGGGGTACCTCCTGTCCCATTTGGTTGGCTCCGCTCACCAGTGGGCAGAGCTTCACCTCGCCAGTGGGTCCACAAAGTTATATACAGGTTCTGGCTTTGTGGATCTACTAATACACGTGTTCGGGAGTCCCGAGTTCCAGCCTGACCTCAAGGTCTTCTTGGGGAGGGACCGCCTGTCTGATCAGCCCAGACAGCCATTCATCAAGCACTATGGGAGGGAGCAGGCAAACGTGGTGGCCTGAATCTCTCAGCCCCTGACCCAGGAGTGCGTGATGGGGGGCTGCATCGGACAGGCCATTCAGCGGGGTGTCAACCCAGAGCTCCAGCCAGAGACCCAGCAGGAGGTCTCCCCAGCAGAGCTCCCACTGGAGGTTAACCAGGCAACCTCCAGCCCCGAACTCCAGCCAGAGACCCAGCAGGAGGTCTCCCCAGAGGAGCTCCCACTGGAGGTTTACCAGGCAACCTCTAGCCTCGAGCTCCAGCCGGAGACCCAGCAGGAGGTCTCCCCAGTGGAGCTCCCACTGGAGGTTAACCAGGCAACCTCCAGCCCTGAGCTCCTGCCGGAGACCCAGCAGGAGGTCTCCTCATCGGAGCTCAGACCGGCCTCAACGTGGCGACCCCTGCTCCAGCCCTAGTCCTGCCGGGGGTCCACGAGGGGACCTCTGCTCCAGTCCTGTTCCTGCTGGAGGTCCACGAGGGGACTTCCGCTCAAGCCAAGTTCCTGCTGGAGGTCCACAGGATGACCTCCTCCCAAGCCAAGTCCATGTCAGAGGTCTACGGGACGACCTCCTCCCAAGCCAAGTTCATGTCAGAGGTCCACTGGATGACCTCCTCTCAAGTTAAGTTCATGCCGGAGGTCCATGGGATGACCTCCTTTCCTTGTCCTAGTCCAAGTCTATGTCCAAGTCCATGTCCAGGTTCCTGCCCTAATCCATGTCCTAGTCCAAGTCCATGTCCAGGTTCCTGCCCAAGTCCTAGGCCATGTCCAAGTCCAAGCCTATGTCCAGGTTCCTGCCCTAGTCCAAGTCCATGTCTCAGTCCATGTCCAAGTCAATGTCCAAGTCCTAGTCCTGGCCCATGTTCCTGCCCTAGTCCATGTCTCAGTCCATGTCCAAGTCCATGTCCCTGTCCAAGTCCATGTCCAGGTTACTGTCCTAGTCCCTGTTTAGATTCCAGTCCAAGTTCAAGTCCATGCCTTAGTTCATGCCCAGAGTCATATCCACAGTCATGTCCCAGTCCATGCCTCAGTCCTTGCCCAGCATCATGCCTAGATTCATGTCCCATTCCATGTCCCAGTCCATGCCTCAGTCCAAGCACCAAGTCAAGCACCAAGTCGAGTTCGGTTCCAAGTTCCCATCCAGGTTCCAGTCCAGGTTCCAGTCCAGGTTCCAGTCCAGGTTCCAGGCCACGTTTCAGTCCAGGTTCCAGGCCATATTCCAGGCCAGGTTCCAGGCCAGGTTCCAGGCCACATTCCAGTCCAGGTTCCAGGCCAGGTTCCAGTCCAGGTTCCAGGCCACATTCCGGTCCAGGTTCCAGGCCAGGTTACAGGCCACATTCCAGGCCATGTTCCAGGCCATGTTCCAGTCCAGGTTCCAGGCCATGTTCCAGGCCATGTTCCAGTCCAGGTTCCAGTCCAGGTTCCAAGTCAAGCACCAGGTCAAGCGCCGTTCCAAGCACCATGTCAAGCACCATTCCAAGTACCAGTCCAAGTACCAGTCCAAGTCTCATGCCAAGTCTCACGCCAAGTCTCATGCCAAGTTCCAAGCCAAGTTCCAAGCCAAGTTCCAAGCCAAGTGCCAAGCCCCACTCACACCTGTGGCCGACAGGACAGCCAACCATGCTCCACTCTGGCCTCAGAACTCTGGACTATGCCTTTGGGGGGGGGCTTTGTTAGGGTTTCCCTCTCCACGCTGCTCGCTGAGGACAGCGAGTAGCGCATTTTCCCAATGCATAGACTTTTGTTTTGTTTATTTGACATGTTCTTTGTTGTTTTTAGTTTACGTCATGTCTCTGCCCCGTTTGCTTATTGGTTCTTTGTTTTTGGCTCACGTTATGTCTCTGCCCCCATTTGTTCATTGGTTCTCTGTTTCGTATATGTCCCAATAGTTTTGGTTGTTCCTAATAAAGTGACTGTTTCCCCAGCACAGTACAGTTCATAACACAGGGAGGATGAAGGCTATCATGTGCTTCCTCTGAGGCATGTTGGGATTCAGACTCATGATCTCCAGTCGATAGGGTGATAAGGTGTTGCAACACTCAAAAATAAAACTTTTAAGTATGCTTTGCTTAGCCTTCATTTTCTACAATAAAGAAAGAAAAAAGATTACTTTTTAAAAAAAAAAATCTTAGATAACTACTGTCATAATAAGCTCATACAGTATATTTGCTAAATGATAGATGGAAAGGCTCATGCAATTTAACATGAAATGTTTTTCTTAGCTGTTAACAAACCCAAAAGAACCACTTTGAAAAATTCATTTTAATGTTCAGCCACATTTTAAAAGTCAAAGTACTTCTGTAACCCACCTTACAATAACATTAAAAAGATTAAAAATACAGACAAGATTTCCTCAGATCTGTGTTGTTCCTCTGTCTCTCCAAAGCACTTGACACCTCTGCTGATTAGGACAAATTTAACTCAAACCAGTGACCCAAGACATCTGATTAATATTGGTTCTGTCCTTTCATTCCTCTTTCATCCTCACCATCTGGCTTTTGCTGAAGAGTACCGGATTCAGAGGCCAGGTGTTGAAGTGTGCAGAGGCGAAGCTTTTAATGACACTATCTGCTTATATGCCAAAGAACACCTACACACCACTAATGCAACTGTGAAAAGAAGCAAATAAATATGTATTCTCACCTTTTGTGAAGTGCCTCCCAGAGAGCTGTGAAAGTGGGCACACTGGAGTGCTTAATATCACTGTGTGCTGGACCGGGTGTTTTGTTTTTGTCTTGTATTGTATGGAACGCATTTCAAAGGCAATGTTTTTGAGGGGGAAATAAATGAGTTATTAGACTGTAAAAACAGAACCTTCAAACTGACTGTCCCCCAGTGGTGGAATGAATTTCCAACCTCAATCCAGACAGCAGAATCCATCACCATCTTCAAAAAACGGCTAAAGACCTACCTCCTCCGTGAACACTTAACCAACCCCTAACTTGTCCCCATGCACACCCCTCTTTCCCCCCCCCCCCCCGACCCCCAAACTCTACTCTGTGCACTTTGCTCCTCTAGCACTCAACTAATAATCTTGTATGGTACCACTACTTGTATTATTCTCTGCTTGATATATCGCTTTGTTTGTATTTCCTCATTAGTAAGTGTCTGCTAAATGTTAAATTAATAAATGTAAATGTAAAACAGCAGCAACAGAATCTCACCACTGCACATCTGAGTATCAATAAGATGATCAAATTTGTACTAGGCCACATGAAAAAATTAGTGAGAGGATGAAGGTCCAGGAAGGACTTTAGTTCCACATGATCCACATGACTGGGATTACAGTGGACTTCATGAGAGATCATAAGAAACTTTCCTTCAGTCGGTTTCTTCAAATTCTTATGAAGATGCAATGCACCTGGTTGTTTTGTCTTTTATCATCCCAAGCCAACAACAGGATCTCATTTTGTATTTTCATGAATTTATACCACTTGTGATTTTAGAAGTGTATTGAGAGGATAAAGTTGGGAGTAAGAATGATGATGATGATGATGATGATGATGATGATAATGATGATGATGCTGATGATGATGATGATGCTGATGATGATGATAATAATAATTTTTATTATTACCAGTAGCAGTAGCAGTAGTAGTAGTAGTAGTAGTAGTAGTAGTTGCTGTAGTAGTATCAGTATTTTTATTTTTACTCACTCCTCACCTAAACAAAACATTATTATATTGTATATACTATATCATACTGTATCATTATAACTTTAATTAGGCCAATCTGTAGTCCAGTTCGCAACATTACAACCTTACCAAATAAGCTCAAAAGTTAAGTGTTCTAATAGATATATATCAGAAGAGAGATTATGATGATTTAATTTAAAAAAAACTATTAAACTTTAACCTTAAACCTAAGCCCTAACCCTAACTCATACAATGCTGTATAACACAACCAACACATTGAACACACCAGCATGAAACACACTGAGTTGTCTCTACCCCTTTTACTTTTGGCTCAACTCCACTCAGGTAGGAGGAGCTGGATCAGGTGGACAAAAGTTTGTGTGTACCGGCCAGATTCATAATAGAAAGCCAATAAAAGTGTCATACTGCCTGTGTAATGTGACAGTGCCATCAGTTTCACGACTGACTCATTTGCTGCCATGGTACTCTTTTAAATGATTTGATGGCACTTAGACTTTAAAGCCACCAATATGAGTCTTTAAAATAGAAGTAAATTAATGCAATTGAAAAAGCATAATTTCCTACATATTCTACGTTTACTTTGAAATGTTACATATCTCTTTTGTAATGTTTATGAATTCAAAATTGTAAATGAGGGTTATTTCCCCTGGAAATCTCATGAAGAAATTTTAGTCAGCAAAAACACACTGCAGTTTTAACAAAGCCTACAGCTAATCATTTTATATTGTCGGATATCATAAACAGTTGCATATTAATTAACATTATATAGAATATAGCTGTCTGAGTCTGAGTTTATGTTGTAGATGTGGTTCTTGATGTTCTTATCTTCTTGAAACCATGAAAATAAGAAAAAAGCTGGATAAAATGTTTATTGACAGCATTCTTTTTGTGATGCATTGAGAAAACAAGAGGCATAGTGACTTTCTGTGGCAGCATAATGCATAAAATCATGCAGATTGTCACAATGATTGGCTGAAATGGATGCAAATGCAGTCAAAACAGGTTTAATAATGAAAGTTCAGCAAACAAATCCAATACGTAAGGCAAGTTCAATGTCAAAGCAGGCAAAGGGTCAGGTGATCAGCAAACAGGACAACGTAGGAAAATCAGAATCTCAAAAACCAGGAAACAATCAGAATCAGAAAACCAGAATAGTGAAACGAGACAAAAGGCTTGGTAAGTCAGAGTATGCACAACTGAGTGTTACTTCGTAAAGTCTTTGTGAATGAAGTTCTTTTTTAAAGGGTAGTGTGAGTGTGCGTGTGTGTAACTGGCAACAGCTATGTGTGTGATTAAAACTCCAGAGACTGAGAACATGCTGGTGTGCGGAGTTGGGAATTGTAGTCTGTAGCCACCATGTTTGTAAGCCGTGGTGTATTCTGGGACCTGGAGTTCGAAGACAGAGTTGGCCTGACAGAACCCTCCCCCAAAGGGCTCACTCTGGGAGCACTGTTAATTCTGGGTCTCCCCCTGGGTTGTGGGCCCGGGTGTTCAGGATGGTTAGCATGGAATTCTCTGTGCATGCTTGGGTCAAGGATGTCGTGTGCCGGTACCCAGCACTGTTCCTCTGGTCCGTACCCCTCCCAGTCAATCAGGTACTCCAGTTTGCCTCTTCTGCGGTGAGAATCTGGGCAGTGGAATGAGTCGGACTAACTTAGAAAATTGGTCAATGACACTTAATATGGTGGTGTAGCCCTGGGACTCCGGGAGATCAGTTATAAAGTCAACAGCGATGTGTGACCAGGGTCTCTGTGGTATGGGCAAGGGCAGATGCTTCTGGGCTAGTAAGGTTTGGAGATCCTTGGCTTGGGCACAGGTGGAGCATAAAGAGACTGTGCGACGCACATCTGAGAGCATGTTTGGCCACCGGTATTTATTTTTTAGTAAGTGGTATGTGCGTTTGGTTCCAGGGTGCCCTGTGGCAAGGGAGTTATGTGCCCATTTCACCAGCTGTAAGCGAAGGTTAACTGGCACAAATAACTTGTTTGGGGGGCATTATCGGGGAATGTGTTGTGGAGGAGTGTGAGCGATGGCTTGGTCCAATTCCCAGGATATAGCCCCCACAAACCATGAATGATTGAGAATGTGTTCTTCAGAGTCCCGTGGTGGGCTGGTACCATGTACAGCCATGGCCAAAAGTTTTGAGAATGACACAAATATTAATTTTTACAAAGTCTGCTGCCTCAGTTTTTATGACGGCAATTTGCATATATTCCAGAATGTTATGAAGAGTGATCAGATGAATTGCAATTAATTTCAAAGTCTCTCTTTGCCATGAAAATGAACTTAATCCCAAAAAAACATGTCCACTGCATTTCAGCCCTTCCACAAAAGGACCAGCTGACATCATGTCAGTGATTCTCTCGTTAACACAGGTGAGAGTGTTAACAAGGACAAGGCTGGAGATCATTCTGTCATGCTGATTGGGTTAGAATAACAGACTGGAAGCTTTAAAAGGAGGGTGGTGCTTGAAATTATTGTTCTTCCTCTGTTAACTATGGTTACTTGCAAGGAAACACGTGCAACCATCATTGCTTTGCACAAAAAGGGATTCACAGGCAAGGATATTGCTGCTAGTAAGATTGCACCTAAATCAACCATTTATCGGATCATCAAGACCTTCAAGGAGAGAGGTTCAACTGTTGTGAAGAAGGCTTCAGGGCACCCAAGAAAATCCAGCAAGTGCTAGGACCGTCTCCTAAAGTTGATTCAGCTGCGGGATCGGGGCACCACCAGTGCAGAGCTTGCCCAGGAATGGCAGCAGGCAGGTGTGAGTGCGTCTGCACGCACAGTAAGGCAAAGACTTTTGGAGGATGGCCTGGTGTCAAGAAGGGCAGCAAAGAAGCCACTTCTCTCCAGGAAAAACATCAGGGACAGACTGCTATTCTGCAAAAAGTACAGGGATTGGACTGCTGAGGACTGGGGTAATGTCATTTTCTCTGATGAATCCCCTTTCCGATTGCTTGGGGCATCTGGAAAAAAGCTTGTCCGGAGAAGAAAAGGTGAGCGCTACCATCAGTCCTGTGTCATGCCAACAGTAAAGCATCCTGAGACCACTCATGTGTGGGGTTGCTTCTCAGCCAAGGGAGTGGGCTCACTCACAATTTTGCCTAAGAACACAGCCATGAATAAAGAATGGTACAAAAACATCTTCAGAGAGCAACTTCTCCCAACCATCCAAAAATAGTTTGGTGACGAACAATGCCTTTTCCAGCATGATGGGGCACCTTGCCACAAGGCAAAAGTGATAACGAAGTGGCTCGGGGAACAAAACATCGACATTTTGGGTCCATAGCCAGGAAACTCCCCAGACCTTAATCCCATTGAGAATTTGTGGTCAATCCTCAAGAGGCGGGTGGACAAACAAAAACACACAAACTCTGAAAAAATCCAAGCATTGATTATGCAAGAATGGGCTGCCATCAGTCAGGATGTGGCCCAGAAGTTGATTGACAGCATGCCAGGGTGAATTGCAGAGGTCTTGAAAAAGAAGGGTCAACACTCCAAATATTGACTCTTTGCATAAACTTCATGTAATTGTCAATAAAAGCCATTGACACTTATGAAATGCTTGTGATTATACTTCAGTAACAGTTAGTAACATCTGACAAAAAAGATCTAAAAACACTGAAGCAGTAGACTTTGTGAAAATTAATATTTGTGTCATTCTCAAAACTTTTGGCCATGGCTGTAGGTATGTGAGAGAGTCGGCCTTTGTGTTCTTGGAGCCAGGTCGGTAGAAGAGTGTAAACTGGAATCTCGCTGTTTGATATACTCTAGGTTCTTGTGATCAGAGCTTCAGTTAATATTCACATTATCATCACAAAAAACTTCCAGTGAGCAGCAGTTCTGTTGGTGGAAACACCCTGATGAGAGATGTTGGAGGAGAATATCCAGAGTGGTTCAAGGCTATGGCAACAAATAATCACACTTTACAGCCATGCTGAGCAGCAAAACAGCTCAGAATGCAAGTCAAACCTGGTTGAGCAGAAAACCACATCTGGTTCCACTTCGATCAGCCAAGAACAAGACTCTGTCTACAGATGGGCACAGGGTCACTGAAACTGGACAGTTGAAAACCGGAAATACATCACTGTGGTCTGATGAATTTTGATATCTGCTGTGACATGCAGATGGTAAGGTCAAAATTTGGCATCAACAGCATGAATACATACACAGAAACTGACAAGCTGCTGCTGGTGGTGTAATGGTGTGGGCAATGTGGTCTTGGCAAACACTGGGCTCCTTAATACCATGTTTTAATGTTTTAATGTAACAGCCTATCTGAATATTGTTGCTGAGCACTGAGTACTATTTATGGCCACAATTTACCCATTTTGTAATGGCTGCATCCTGCATGACAATGCACCATGTCACAAAGCAGAATTCATATCAAATTGTTTCCATGAACATGAACATGTTCAATGTGCTTCATTGGCCTCCACAGTCAACAGATCTGCATCCAATAGAGCACAGTTGAGGTGGGGTAAAACGGAAAATTACTAGCATGAATGTGCAGCTAACAAATCTGCAGCAATTATGTGATGCAATCATGTCAACATGGGCCAGAATCTCAAATTAATGTTTCCAATACCTTGGGGAATCATGACAAATTGAGGCTGTTCTGAGAGTCAGAGGGTCCTACCCAGTATTAGTATTGTTCCTAATTAAGTGGCATGAGTGTAAAAACCTTTACTAACTACTTTATCCTGGTCAGAGTTGTGATGCATCTGTAGCATATCCTGGGAACACTCCAGGCAGGAATAGACATCTTTTATGCAGGTCTGATCTGATGTATTCAGCAGTTGTAAAATGCAGGGACTGTACATTAAATATCCAATTTCCTTCTGGAAGCACGTTATAAAAATGCTCATTTCCTGGAGATGCCGCTTATGGATAGAGGACTAATCAAATGACATAAATCCGAGACATGCGTATATTAAAAACACACATATACACACTGCTGAGTAGCAGCACTCAAATCATCTTATTTAGTGGCATCTAGAGTGGGAGCACTTACTGCTAGAAAACAATCGGGGAAGGCTATAAAAGCTGAGCAGTGCACAGACTTTCTGTAGCAATGCACTCACAATTTATTTTCAAGACCTTCAGAAATGATCAAAGGTCGTATAACTGTGTCAGTTGGACGGAATTATACTGCTTTTGCAAATCTTGATCACTTGTTTGGACATGAATCTGCTACAGTTAATCCAGCTGGATCTTCACAAACCCTGAACAGCTGGAACAGATGTGTTGAAAAGATGACAAGGAGCTATGCATATTCCATAAGGAAAGTATCCCATGTCTGGGTGAACAAAGCTACTTTTTTTTTCTTTTTTTTTTTTTTAAATAAATTAGCTTGTTAACAATTGCAAATGGTTAAAGTCCCAATGAAATCAAAAGTGGCTTTTAGTATAAACATATTAGCCTTAAGGCTATCTATATGCTAGTGTGCTTCAAAAGAATGACAACATTCGCATTTAGAAGATATATGCATTTAAAATTTACAGTCTCTCTCTCTAGCACCAGTACGGATCAATAATTTTGATGACATCATTCTGCACTTCAGCTTCTCATCAGATTTTCTGTCTAATCAAATGCTCTACAGACTCTGAAGTGTCCCACCCCGAACATTATAAAAATCACCTTGCTGAAGTTGCCATTGTTGAGTGAGAGAAATCATATCAGCAAGCATGGGTTGTAAATGTGTCTTTGGCTGTTCAAACTTTATTCGGTTTTCCAACTGTAAGTTGGTTAAGAAGAAAATGGCTTGAATTCATTCACTTAGAAAAAGGAGGTATTTGTGCTAGTTCACGGCTTAAAGACACAAATAATTTTACAGCATATCCTTAAGACATATCAGCACCCTCCAGGTGATGACCGTCTGTGAGGTAAGCTAAATGCTATTGGCTATTTTAAAAAGGGGACGGAGCCACACAATATGTCCTACCCTGACTTCCTGTTTCAGTGGAAATTATGTCAACACATCAAATAATACTGTGCATTTCACAGGGATTTGAATAGTTGCTGATAAAACAAGTTAGTCACACACTGAATTGCAAAATATCATCAAAATAGCAGCAGTATAGTGTTTAAAAAATATTGAAACTCTCTTTGAGACATCTGGAAAGAGAAAAATGTACTTTCCAAAAAACTCCGTTTTTTTTTTTTTTTTTTTTTTTTTAAACAGCTTGTCAGACTGTGGTGTGCAGCAACAACTGTAACATTGCGTGGAACAGGTGTCTAAGGAGAGCTTTTTTGAAACAACCCTGTCAAAACATCTGGCTCACAGTTCATAGGTGTGACAGAACAGCATGCTGTGTTTCAACCCCCTGTTATAACACTACCAAACCTGTCTCAGTGAAAAAAAGGAAAGAAAAAAAAACATTTGTAACATATTCCAAGCCTCTTCGAAGAGTAGAATGAATGACAGTTTTGGTGGCTTTGCAATGTTCTTCGAGGAAAGGATCAGAGACCATGGTGCAGAAATAATGGCTGTATGGCAGTATATGGTGCTATAGAAATACAAAATATATAGAATTAACAATATATGTTTACAATATATTTTATTATTGCTAAAGGAAAACTTTACCCTGAAATACATTCAATATGTTTAACTTGAAATATGTGTGATGTGTTTAGTGATTCTAGTGCTGATATGCTAGTTGCTGCTGTATTTTCATCATTCCCATAAGAAATGATTTTCCAGTGATGTCATTCATTCATTCATCTTAAGTAATATGCCATCCTGGCCAGAGTCACGGTGGGTGAATTCACCCCAGATGTTATGCTAAACTGCGCTGTAAGGACATCAAAAGAAAAAAAAAATTCACTTTACTATAGCTGTATATGTGACAATAACAGCTAACTATCTTTGATTTTTTTCTTTCTTTCACTCTAATTAACACAGATTATACTATAGTCACAGATGATATAGTCCATGATTCTCATATTGTATATTAAAATATTAATAAAAATTAATACATACTTTGCCATCACCTACTATATCTATAATCCACACTTTAAGGTTTTCAGTCTCAGTTTTATGCATTTCTTTTATGAGTGTCTGTCCGAGAATCTCACAAGTGTGATATCAGAAGAATGAATGGTCAAATCTTTGAAGGAATTATATGAAATTATCTTTGTAACCAGCAGATAAACTGATGAGATTTTGGAACTGATCCAAAAAGGGTCACAGTCACAGCAAGGTCAAAAGTTTTTTCTTTAATAACTTCCTTCCTGATTGTCATACAGAGATGTTACAGTACTTACGCATTCCTGTTCAGGAACTCAAGGCCCATCTTCTGGCAATCTATGGTTTTTGCCATCTGTCCATCAGTAGGATATTCTAGTCTCAAAAATAAGTGGTCAAATGTAGGATTTGTATGGATGTATCTTTTCTACCTCCAGAAGAACTGATTGTATTTTGGCATTGATCCAAACATGATCCAAACAAGGATTATTTGAAGGGTATTTGAGTCATACAAATTAGTAACAAGAAGTACTAGACTTGTTGATAGTAGAGGCATCCTCGTCAATACTGTTGGTGTCAAGTTCTACTTGTTAGTCAAATTAAATTCAGTACAGATCTACTGATCTGACAGATGAAAAACAAGTACTCAGCTAATCAAAAACATAGTAATCAGCTAATCATAATCATAAAATCTGTAACCCACTTCAAATTCTGGTTACTATTTAATCTTGGCAATACTTTATTTTATTTTATTTTATCCTAGTGCACCTGTAATTTGTCGTCACATCCTGTAGAGGGCAATTGTGGTTGTGTTGTACTGCAACTGCTGCAGTTCCCCCCCCCCTAAAGTTATCTGGATAGCAAGTTAGTCTCATTGGGTTCTGGAACCTTGGGCCTTGTTTGTTTGTAATTTGTTTGTAGGTGCATTTACACAAAAGATAATGGGTAGTCATGAAAATTCCATAATTTTGGAAAAAACGTCCCTACACAATGTTATGTTTCAAACAATATCCAATGATGTTTAGCATGATTACAACCACAATTCCAAACACATAGGGACAGTATGGAAAATGTCATTTGAAAATTCAATTTACCCCGTACTATATTGAAAACACATTATTAACACATTATTTGATGTTTTACTGTCAGGTAACGGGTAGAGACGGAGACGAAAGTGGATGCAAGTGCAGATTTAAACTTTAATAAAGAGTTAAAACAAAATGCAAAAACAGAAACTAGGAACACACATGGCTTTGAAATAAACATAAACCAATGACCATAACATGAAACACAAAACTGTGGTAAGAAATACAAATGAAAGACAAAGTGTGCAATGAAAGCATGACTCTATATAGAAGTGCTCATTAGTCCAAAACGTGTATCAGGTGCAGACAGTCATGTGACGGAATCTGGTAAAGTGCAGTGGCTGATGGGAATCGTAGTCTTTAGTCCTATGCCGGTATTTACATGACAGAGCCCCCCTTTAACGCGCGGCTCCCAAAGCGCGCAACAATTTTAGGGGGGGTCCTGAACACCCAAACCAGATGTCCCTATGCATCTCCAAGCTCCATTGGGGATGCGGCACAGTGTCCTCCATACTGCAGCGAGATGCAGTGATATTCCTGGCCTGGCTCGGACGTGGAGCGGCGGCTACCGCGCAGCCAGCAGGGGGAACAAAGCTGAAGGTGGAGCAATGCCAGCCATGGAGACAGACGGGGGAGTGACGTTCTCCATGAGGTCAGAGGGAGGAGTGAAGTTCTCCTTGAGGCTAGAGGGGGGAGCGATGCTCTCCGCAAAGCATGCAGGGAGCGTGATGTCCGACGTGGAGCAGAAAGGGGAAGTGACATGCGGTGCAAAGCAGAGAAAAGGAGCGACGTCTTCAGTGGAGCATGGAGGCAGAACGATGTCCTCAGTGGAGCAGGATGGCAGAACAACATCCTCAGCTGAGAAGGATGGCAGAGTGACGTCCTCAACCGAGTGGGCAGGCAGAGCAATGTCCTCAGTGAAGTGGGAAGGCGGAGTGACGTCCGAAGCAGAGCCTGGTGTAGTGAAGTCCGAGGTGGAGCAGGGAGGTAAAGCGGAACTTTTGTCCGCACCGGGCAATGGAGCAACATCCTCAGCTGACCAGGGAGACTGAGCGGCGTCCTCAGCCAAACAGGGAGACTGAGCGGCGTCCTCAGTCGAGCAGGGAGGCTGAGCGGCGTCCTCAGTCGAGCAGGGAGGCTGAGCGGCGTCCTCAGTCGAGCAGGGAGGCTGAGCGGCGTCCTCAGTCGAGCAGGGAGGCAGAGCGGCGTCCTCAGTCGAGCAGGGAGGCAGAGCGGCGTCCTCAGTCGAGCAGGGAGGCTGAGCGGCATTCTCCTTTGCCTTGGCAGGCAGTGCGAGTTCCGCAGTAGGGGAGGGAGGGTGGTGAAAGATCTTACACATGGCTTATAGCCATACTTCTGTGGCCCTGATCCACGACTCCCTCCCCCATGGCTCTTTCTTCAGGGCTTCCAGGATTTTCTCATGTTTCATGAAAAAATCCGCTGCATCTATTATACGGTCTTTCGTTTTGTCAGGTAGAGACAGAGGCGAAGGCGGATGCAAGTGCAGATTTAAACTTTAATAAAGAGTGAAAACAAAATGCAAAAACAGAAACTTGGAACACACAAGGCTTTGAAATAAACATAAACCAATGACCATAACATGAAACACAAAACTGTGGTTAGAAAGACAAATGAAAGACAAAGTGTGCAGTGAAAGCGTGACTCTATATACAAGTGCCCATTAGTCCAAAATGTGTATCAGGTGCAGACAGTCATGTGACAGAATCAGGTGAAGTGCAGTGGCTGATGGGAATCGTAGTCTTTAGTCCTATGCTGGTATTTACATGACATTTACTTTCTGAATTTAAATTATTTTTGAAAATATACACTCATTTGACATATTATGACTGCAACACACTCCAAAAAAGTTGGGACAATTGACTGTTTACCACTGTATAATATCACCTTTTCTTTTAATAACACTTATTAAGCGTTTGGGCACTGAAGATACCAGTTGGTTAAGTTTAGCAAATGGAATGTTCCCCCATTCATCCATTATGCATTTCTTCAGCTGCACAACTATATGGGGCCTTTGTTGACTTATTTAGTACTTCATAATGCACCACACATTCTCAATCGGAGACAGGTCAGGTCTGCAGGCAGACCATGCCTGCACCCACACTCTCTGCTTACGCAACCATCTGGACAGAATGTGGTTTGGCGTTGTCCTGCTCTGGATGGCAGCATATTTTGTTCCAAAATGTGTACATATCTTTCTGCATTAATTGTGCCCTCACAGATGTTCAAGTTACCCATGCCATGGGCACTGAAACTCCCCCATACCATGACAGATGCTGGCTTTTGGACCTGACGCTGATAACAGCTTGGTTGGTCCTTTTCCTCTTTGGCCCAGAGAACACGACGACTGTTTTATCCAAAAACTATTTGAAATGTTGACTCGTTGGACCACAAAACATGATTCCACTGTGCTACTGTCCATCTCAGATGAGACCGAGCCCAGACAAGTCAGTGTTGATTCATGGCTTCTGCTTTCCACTGTGCTAATGTCCATCTCAGATGAGACCAAGCCCAGAGAAGTCAGTGTTGATGTATGGCTTCTGCTTTGCATAGTAACTTGCATCTGTGGATGCAACGGCTAATGATGTTGACTGACAAAGGTTTACCAAAGTATTCCTGAGCCCATGTCAGGATATCCATTACAGACTCATGACGATTTTTAAGACAGTGATGTATGAGGGATCGGAGATCACGCGCATTCAGAAGTGGTTTTCGGCCTTGCCCTTTAGCGCCAAGATTCCTTGAATCTTTTAATTATATCACACACTATAGAAGGTGAAATGCCCAAAATCCTACGATTTGTCTTTGGGGAATGTTGTTCTCAAAGTGTTGGATTATTCACTGACGCATCTGTTGGCAGATTGGCAAGCCTCAACCCATCCTTGCTCTTGAAGGACTAGGCCTTCAAATATATTTTGATGGCCTGTTGAACCCCAAGCCCGAAAAAAAGAAGCAATGGCTTATGTTATTGTTGTTCCAATGGACGGAGCTTCTGGTTGGCATGGGAACCACAGACCTAGAAAGCGTGGAAGAACTGATTGGGAAAATCACAGAGTGATTTACGGGATGGGCCACTTTAATTTTGATTTAGAAGATTGTTGCCTGTCGGCCAAACCCATTCATCTGTTCTCCATCTACTACGAGGAGAGGAAGGCTGGAGTCGAGGTGCAGCCAGAGGTGGCCTCCACGTGGCAGTCTCTCCTGCAGAGCTCCATCCAGAAGCCAACAGGGCAGCCTCCACAGCAAAGCTCCAGCCAGAGGCCAGTGTGACAGCTTCCCCTGCAGAGGTCCCTCCAGAGGATGACAGGGCAGCCTCCACAGCCGAGCTCCAGCCAGAGACCAACAGCATGGCCTCCCAAGTCCAGTTCCTGCCAGAGGCCGGTGGTCCAGCCTCCCACACCATGCCCCTGCCTGAGGCCGATGGCGCGGCCATTGACAGATTTTTACATGTAGTTCACAATACACAACAACAACTGAATTTACACAAATGAACCAGTTCAAAAGTTTACATACACTTGGTTCTTAATACCTGGATGATCAAAGACTGTTTTTATGTTTTGTGATAGTTGTTCATGGTTTCCCTTGTTTGTCCTGAGCAGTTAAACTGCCTACTGCTCTTCAGAAAAATCCTCCAGGTACTGCACATTATTTGATTCTCCAGCATCTTCTGCATATTTTCCAACAGTGGCTATATGATTTTTAGATCCATCCTTTCACACTTAGGACATTTGAGGGATTCATACAAAATTGTTACAAAAGGTGCAAACATTCACTGATGCCCAAGAAGATACTGTAACATACTACATTAAAAGCCAGGGGGATTTAAAAAAAAAAAAAAAAAACGCCTATCCAAGGCATACCCAATGTAAAATTAAAGCTGTTCTTGAACCAGGTTTTGGTCTCTTTTGAAAGGTGAACACACTGAAATAGAAGGATTTTTTTGCACCTGATTTTTTATTTATTTATTTATTTTTGTATACAGAGGATGAAAAGGCTACTACTCTTGATTTTTCTCATAATTTTGGGCACTAATGAAAGGTGACGCTAAGAGCTATCATATCCCATATCCAGCAATCTAAAAAATATATTTATATGTATATATTCATAATTGAAACCTTTGCGCGCTTTTACGTCATATTCAAATAAAATGACAACAATAAAGCAGTTTAAATTAATGATTTTTAATTTTTATTTAAATTCAACTCAGAAAATATTAAAACTGTACAAAAATAGTTTGCAGCCCATCAAATTTCAGGAATTACATTAAACATTAACAGCAACGCATACACATCAGTGACATAAATGAACAAAACAAGAACATGAATTTAACATGTAGAACAGATTTTTATCAGTTAGAATGTAAAGTAATGTGTGTATATCAAGGGCAAGCTACTGCTACTGCTACTTCCGTACTCCTTCACAGTCTGGAGCCAGCTGCAGCCACCTTTTCATCAGTGTCTCAATTTCAGCATTTTGATGATAATGGGTTATTTCAGACAGCATCTAATAAACATAAGTAGAAAAATTAAGACATTAAACTCTGACAGAAATGGGAAACACTGGCTACTGCACAATTTTATAAGTTTCACAAGTATCTCAGAGCCAAAACAGTTGACAACTTCTCCTGGAATTTGAGACACGCTAAAGACTGATTTATACTTCTGCATCAGACCTACGCGTAAATGACTAAATGACTAACCCTAGCCCTAACGTAAAACATGAATGAAAGTCAGTTCGTGTTTAAATTGTTTTAACTATCTTTATTCATTAAAGAAAGAAAGAAAATATTTGATTTTTAAACCTGATCCCAGCAGGTCTGGAGCTTGCGCCTACTGCACCGAAGACAAACACGCTACATTCCGTAATCTCAAATCGCACCAGAAGCACAAATACTATGCACATCGCAAAAATACAAATGAGTCTTTATATGAGTCTGTAGGCTACTTAAGGAAACTAAATAAGCCATAAACATTGTGTAAAATAAAGTAAATATAATAAAATAAGACAGCGCCACAAGTGTATTCATCAAAGATGACTCATATGAAACGTTTTTTTTTAATCAATAGATGAAAACGACAAATTGAATTTATGCAAAAATCAAATAATACAAATACAAAATTCAATTTTCTCATGAATATGATATAGAGCAGTGCATAATCAGTGTTTTTTCTAATAAAGACAAGGTATTTAAATTTAATGAATGTTAAGAGATATGTCAAGCTGTGTGGGTGTCCTGATGTTATGTTCTTGTCGGCATCACACATACCGTTATAAAGATATAAAAACATTTTCTTCTTGACATTTTAAACATCAAACAATACTGCAGACTGAAATTACTCAATTAAATTACTTACCTTTTTCAGCTGAAATGATCCTCTTGAAAATGAAGACTCAACTGCAGCCTAGAGGATCCTAACCGATTTAACCGCCAAAACTTTTTCTTTTTTTTTTTCAGGCGGATGAGTTCCTTAATTCTAGATGTGACGTAACGAACTCAGGCTGAAAGTAGATACACACAGCTACACCAAGTATGGACCTGCCGCAATACACCTGCTTTCAGCTGAGATTGGCACAGATAGGAAAAACCGTCTGTCAGCCAGAAGTGGTCTGAACACTCAGCAGGGCTCTGGCCAATTATCAAGTTCATAATCATAAAATCAATATTTTGTTTGCTGACTGCTTCATCATCAGATCCACCGACAAACAATGCTAATATAACACTAATAGCTAACGCTATATATATATATATATATATATATATATATATATATATATATATATATATATATATATATATATATATATATATATATAATGTGTGTGTAAGAAATCAGCTTTAAACATGAAACGAAACAGAAGCACACGCTTGGATTCAAAGCACCTTTTTAAAGGAGACAAGAGTTTTAAAGCGTGCCCGCATTATCTACCAGAATATGTAGCAAATCAGATGTAAAAATGAAACGTTTGAATATATTCTCCACCAGTTACAATTCATGTAACGAATTAAAAGATGTTTAACACGTTTAAATGTATTCTCCAATTTATGTAAGGAATTAGCTCGAATGGCGTGAAATATATCTATATATCTAATCAACGCTTGTTGTGACCAGTTATAAATATACATCAGCCATGAAAGGGAATTCATGTATGTGCACATATACCTATAGATAATTAACTACAACGGATTATAATTAATTATGACTATGTATGTGGTCTAGATCAGCTTTTAGGATTAGCTGTAGTCTAGTTTACAATTATGAAATCCAAAGAGGGAGTTTATCCTTCTGGCCAGGAAGGATTCTCCATTTTGTTATTAAAAATAGAATGGGTAGCGAGACCAGCAGTGATTAAGGGACTCATCGCGTGACCAAAACAGAGAAAATCAAGCGTGGTGATAATAGATTTTAATAACTACGTGTAACTACGGATACACACACAACTAACTCTAAGCAAACAATACATATGTACATCTATATACAAGAAGAGAGAAAGTGTAGAAAGAAAGTAATGAAATAGGAGGGAATGGCAGACAAAAACACAATTAATTAGCCGTTTTCAAAACCAGCAACGAACTTAAATCTCCTGTAAACAGGGGTACAATCTTAACGCATATATAGATCAATTAGACTATACTTGCACAGCTCAGGTGTTGTCATTTTGAAAGTTTGCGCAAGGTCGTGTCGAGTTCGCTGGTTCGTCGTGCTGTTTGAAAAGGCGTGGGCCGTGAGGCAGTTGCATCCTTTGTCCGGGAGAGAGAGAGAGAGAAAGGGGAGGGAAACCTAAGATTGGAGAGGGTCTAGAGAGTTGAAGAGTGTGAGGAGAGTCTGCCTTGAAGAGAGTGAAGTTTGAATTCAAAGCGTGGTGTTGTTTTAAAGACAACATCAACACACATGCCTCTTTGGGCTATTGGCCAAACAGGAAGTTGGATATGTTGGCGGGATGAACTCTCTTTGTCTGGTCTCAGACCTGAATTTGCATGTCCTGGGAGGAGCCGGTTTAAACCGTATTATGTATGCGATTAAGAACAAGCATGAAATAATGTATCCCATTGTAATGTGATATGCATAATCACTCGGAGTATCGCGAGACGATTAACTACATACCAAATTCGATGGAATATGTATATACACAATATATGCAAATAGGAAAACATCACACTATTTGGACATCGAATAATTCCATATAATGTGTGTGTGCGTGCGTGCGCGTGTAGGTAAGCTTTGTGTGTGTGTGTGTGTGTGTGTGTGTGTGTGTGTGTGTGTGTGTGTGTGTGTGTCTGAAGAGGGGGGTCATGTCCCCTGTAGCATTCTGATGGCATCTGGTCAAAGAGGTTACTGATATGGATTCACAGCTCAAAGAAACAGAGAAACTTATATATATATATATATAATGTAATAATTCTATATATGTATAATAATATATATTGTTTAAGAAATTTAACTCCAATCCAGTAATACTTAGTGGTTTTACACAAAACACAATTGTACTGGGTGCAGGGCATGAACGGGATGAAAGGCCATAATCATTATTCCTTATGGACTTGTAATCATTTTCAATTATGTTAAATGTGACGTAAACAATAACTTGGATATTTAACTTTTGTTAAACTGAAAAATGAGTTAAATATACAAATCAACATACAGTTCACCAGTCGAATATAATATGTAGAATACATTAGCCTAAACATTTGGAACAGCAATTCTTCTGCTCTCTTGAGATCCAGAAAATAAAAAATACTTACTTTTTGTGTGTCCTTTTAACAAAATTGCATCTTTTGTATGAAGTTTCTGTCGAATGTCTACAACTGTGGCGGGATTCCTGAAATAGTCTGTGAACATGTGTCGATTACACGTGCAGAACGATCATCCAACATGTGCAACCCTGAACAGTTACACGAACGAATCATGAGCGATTCAAGAAGACGATTTCAAATCGGTTAATTTAAAGAATTATTACCAAAGCCGCTTATACTATTTCAATGGTTTGAATGAATGAACTTAATCAGTTACACCGACACTTCATTTAACCCACTCAATAAACCAGCGCTGACAAAAATTTAAGGATTATTTTAAAACTTATTTATTTGATTAATATTTTTTACACATTCAAATGAATGGGACACAAATTTACACTTCCAATACACTTATATATTTTAACACATACGCATATTATGCACCGCATGTCAAACACGTTCACAATCCTGCTGCAGCTGCAACCAATTAATCTGATTAGCAAGCATAAAAGATGCTCACAGATGAATATGAGGCACAAATTTGCTTGAGAGAAACTTAATGGCTTGAGAAGTGACGTAGGCAGCATGTAATTGGATTATTTTATTCACAAATCAAAGAACACAAAACTCGTTAAAAATAAGTTACCTCAAAAACATGACAGATAAATTACCTCAACATGTTTTGTGGAGAAATACCATCTGTGAAGGAATAGTGTAGCCCTGAGTGTTTAAAAGAGACAGATTGCCCCCCCCCCCCCCCTTTAAATTTTGAACTGGGTAATGGCTGAAGTCTGGAAACAAAAGAAATTATGGCAATATTTGCCTAGATTACTGTATTGTAAGGTATTTTAAATGAGTGAAGTTTATCTTGATAAACTCAGGTTCATCAATAGGGGGTGCCCTAAGCTTTCATTAGACTGGGCATCAGTAGCTGACGCTGATAGAGCGGGAGTAGCATTCAGTACATGGTGAGTGAGTTCAAGTGTACACGCTGCGGAGAGTGCTCCTGATCGAATCTGTATTTTTCATATTTCTTACAGGTAAGCTGACAGTAATTAATACTCTAGCAATACACAGCAGTATTATGTTTCTGTACAGCTTTAGTTTGTACTGGAGACATTAAGACATGTTGAATTTGACTGTGATTAAAGGCCCGTTCACACCAAGAACGATAGCTATAAAGATAACTATACCGATAAATATATTAGTGTCCACACCAACGCACAATATCATTCTGTTTATTCTAAGTGCGTGCTGCCACTTTAAATGCTCGAGTTCTTTAAAGCAGGATGGATTCTGATTGGCTGTCAATGTTTTTATCATTCATCAGCTGGAAAAAAAAATCATTCTGAAAATGATTCCAACAATATCATTTCTCTGTGCTGTTATCTTTATAGTTCTGGTGTGGATTCTGCTATTCTTTTATATTTAGAATGATTTTTAGAGCTATATCTTTGTCATTATCGTTATAGTTATCATCCTTGGTGTGAACAGGCCTTAAGAGTGTGTGAATTTTGCAATGTGCTCGCATGGTGTAACTTTCAGTGTGAACTAAAGTGAAATAAGTGCTTAGAAACACATATGATTGAGACATAAATGTGGGAATAAAAATGTGAGATGAATGACGGGATGTAGGGTTGTCAAAAGTACCATATTAAAAAAAACAAATAAACAAAAAATTGACAGTACCAGATTTTCACAAGTACTGGTAATACCGAGTACTGGGTCAACCGGTAGTCAGTCGGGAACTTTTCATAGGTGCACCATGCAACAAGAAGACATGGCGACCAGTGGTGCTGCTGGTGCGGTGGCTCCAAATCCACAAAAACTTGTGGACAAGAAAGGTGCAAAGAGCCACTTTTAGAAATACATTGGATTTGAGGCAGATCACAAAGGAAACATAGTCGATAACCAAAAAACGATTTGCAAACTGTGTATTCCAAGTTTTGTGACAAAACGAGGAAACACATTAAACCTATTAAAGCACAGCAAAGACTGACACCTGGATTTATTCAAGGAGTTCAAGCAGGTGAGTTTCAAATAATGGTAGCGGTTGCATTGTGTTGCATTATGTAGAATAGTTTAGTTTAATTCAAGTGCAGGATTGCAAAAAACATTCTCGTTTTTGCTTATGTAATAGTTAGCATGTGTGCGTGTAACGTTAATACAGTCATGTGTCCTTATTAACCATTTAATTCTTTTAAAAACATCCACGGCCCGCCGGTGGACCGCCACATTGTTAAGTGTAAAACTATGCTATGTACACAGCTGCTGTGTGTACGTAGGTACTCATGCAATATATCTTTGGAATGCTTTGGAAAGATTCTTGTGCTTCGATTGATACAAACCATTTCTGTCAGACCAGCGACATACAAACAAACACTTACAAAACTGAGGCAACTCACCTATAAAGCCTCATAGTAGTCCACTGATCTATAACATCCCGGCAAAAACTTGTTTTGTTACACTGGCAAAGGTCCAAACGATCCAATTAAGTAAAAATACTGTATTTAGTCCAAAACACATTATTACATAAATAAACACCCATGGACTATTGTCATTTCAAATTATAGGCAGATGTAACGTATGACGGTGCCCAAACTGATTTCTGAATTAACCCAGACGGAACATAAAAAGTTTCACCACTCAGGTGACCGAGAGTAACCCCGAGAGGCCTCCTGCGGCCAGATGCCCTTTGGAATGCAAAACACACACACACACAACTTACACCCATAAAAGAAACCTTTTGTGACTTAACGGGTGTGAACGTCTGGAAAACTTCACGATTAGGTTCGTCAGCAGGGGTCAATCAAAACTCCGACCAAGGGCCTGTAAATCTCTGATCTAATCTCCGTTTACGACCACATAGATTAACATCGGAGCCCACCGGTCTAGCAAGGAAAACGTCCTCCCTAAAGGTCACCCTGAGGTGACCAAAGACCGGTGGGACATTAGAAGAACACCAGCCCCCTCTTCTGGACATACACACACTCACGCACACATGGTGAAAATGTCTCTTGAATGTAACATATAATCATATTTCTAGATAGTTATAATGTATTCATATATGCATGTGTTGTGTCTAGATAACCTAACTATAGTGATTTTAGATAGTTTGAGCGATAAGCTAATTTTAAGTTGTCTGTAACCATGTCTAATGATCCTTCACTGTCCAAGATATCATAGTTTCCTTGAAGTTTGGTACCAAAATCATTGTCTCGTATTATGCCAATTAATGATCCATACTATAGGACGATTTTATCCTAATCCAAACTTAATACAAACCCCGCCTTGACATGCGACCTGCTCTGGGACAGACCAAGAAAGTTCTCCCCCCAGAACTTTCTCATCTCTCTCTGGATTTGCCAGCAGCTCAGAGAGGCGTGTACGTTGGCATCGTCCATAAAAGACACGCGTTCCTCTACGCGTTTCTTTCTTCTCATCTTCTTCCTTTTTACTACTTATTCTTCTTCTTCCTTTTTACTTCTCCTTTTTCTCTACTTTGACTTCACTTTTCTCTCTCTCTCTCTCACGGACTTGCTCTCTTCCGCCTTCCTTTTCCAGTAAACCTCCGGACTCTCCTTTGTCTCATTAAACCATGTGGCAATTACCGTTTTCTTTCTTCTTTCCACTTTGCCGAGACCCAACTCCGTTCACCCCGACTCTACCAACGCGGAATATTCAGCTAACTCCTCGCTAAACCTACAAACCAAGGACCCTTGTGAACGGCAAAAAAATTAACGCAAGTATAAATTTTAATTGATCTATAGAGGTGTCCTTTTAAGACAGTTCCCCTGTTGAAGGTGAAATTTCAATCCATTGCTGATTCTCGAGGTTAAACTGTTGTGTGTTCTGCCATTCTGTTATTTTCATCATTTTTCCTTTTGTTTCTTTCACTTACCCTGTATATATGTATTATTTGTTTATACCTAGTTGTGTATATCAGTAGTTTTACATAGTTATTAAAATCCATGGTTATCACGCTAGATCGTCTCTGTTTTTACTCATGGCAAGGTTCACTTTTAACGTTGCTCTTCGCTACGCACTGTATTTCTGTTAACTTAGAATAAACTATGCTTCGTGGCCAGAAGAATAATTTATTCTTTTAGAGTAATACGAAGACTGCCCTGGTAAGTTTGGTGGCCAAACAGATCAAGCTGCTTCGCATTTAATTCTAAAGCTAGACTACAGTAATTAATATAACATTCCCTTTCATGGTCGATTTATATCCATAACTAATCAGAACACGCTTCGATTAGAGCTATAGATATATTTCACCCATTTCAGCTAGATTCGCTACATTTAATGGTGGAGATTGCGGGTGCGTTTTAAAAATCTTGTCTCATGAGTGAACGCGCTTCGAATCCAACGCACCTTTGTTCGTTTCATTCTTAAATCCGTATTTCACGCGCTCAGTGAGTGAGCGTCCCGAACTCACTCCACTAATAACTGAAAAGCTCTAAGCTGATTTTCAGTTCAGCACACTAACAGCGCTATATATTTGTCTGACAAATTTAGCTGCGGTTAAGTGCTTAAAGTTAAAACTGCAGTTCATAACATTAAACTTGTGTCTGAAGACGATGAAATCGCAGTACAGCACATTTTTAATTGTGTAATCACCTGGTAAGAACGAAGAAACCTTCTTCCAGCGCAGTAAAAGATTGATTTGAGCGATGTTCCTCTTATCTGTCTAAAAGGCCTTATTATATTGCTAGACTCGATTCATTGTGTTAGACCAATGTTAATTCGACAGGCAATAAGTCTCTTCTGGCAGAGCTAAACCGGCGTAGCTAACCATAAGACGCACTGCATGTAGAAATCAGCCTCAAACGGTGATTGATATATAAATGAAGAGCCCAAGACTCAAGTGTAAGTTTAAACAACGGCAAAGAAATCCCGTTGTGATTTTGAGTGCATGGCAGTGAAGAAATTCTGCCCACATTTCTTGTGCATAAATAGCACAAAAAGATCCCTGAGATCTAAAAAGTTCTCCGTTCTCGTGATAACACATGAAATCGCCATTAAGCCGCCTTTGAGTACACGCACTCCGATTTCAAATTCACGTCTGAGTTAGGGCAGGTTGCAGTACCTCTGACTGAACACCAGAGGGCCACCCGCCTGAGGGCTAACCGCGGTAAGACCAACCCCCCCCCTTAACTCACTATTGTGTGGGCCACTGCCGCCACCTTGTGGGCCTTCTCTGTTAGGTGTATGCTATTTTCTTTTCTGCATTCTCTGTTCTCTGTCCTTTCTGGCTATCTTACTCTAGGAGGATCCGTGTTCTCAATTTTTTTTGGTTTGTTTGTTTTATTATTCTTTGTGTTTTATTGTCCATTTTACATTTTATTTCCCTCACTGCTTTGTTTTTCTTTATTAGCGTTATTAATTTTTATTTTAATTATTTATTTCTTTTTCTTTTTTTTTCTTTTCCTTCTCTTCTCTTCTTTCATTTTGTCATTTTACTTATATTTTGATTCTCTTTTCGTTTCTCCCAGTTGATAACACTCTTCTACTTAAAGAATTCCTTACTGTGCATGCTTACTTAGTGTGAACTAAAACTAAGCTGAAGTAAGATTTGAATTTTAGCTTTTGTGTTAGCCATTGGCATCTGCCTATTCATAGGACTTCCACAGATAGAGAAGGCTTTCTCCTTACTCCCCTTTTCTTTGTTTTCCTTTAATTAGTTCAATTTTATTTGTTCTGCTTAGCTGTTGTTTGGTTGTGACTTGTTTCTTCAAGCTCACCTAAAGGCATAATCTACGGGAACCAGCAAGGAAAAAGCTAAAACCCTAGATTTATGACCCAGGCAGCCAGTGTCATTAGATGACCCACTAGGCTACCGCCTGTCAAAAGATCTGGCGCGCACCCACACCATTTGCCCTTCCCGGCCACTTATGGCCAAAGACAATAAGTGTCTGGCCTACATACCACTAACTGGCTGTACCAGTTAGCCAAATTGATACTCAATGCATACCTAATTAAGTACGATTGCGACTAGCTAATTTGCGTGGACTTACATTGGTGTCTGTGTTGTTCTTCTCTTGTCAACAGTTGCCATGTCCCGAGCAAGCAGCCCTACTGCCTATTGGTATGACCTTGAGACCTGGCTGACTACCATGACGACTACGTTCCTGCCCAAAGCAGCTACCGACCGGCAGCACTTAAGCAGGGAGCAGCTGGACGAGGAAGTAGACAGGCTGATGGCGCATGATCCCACCCAGACCTACAGCTACAAGGACTGGGCCAAGATCATCGGAAGCCTCGCTCACAACCTCCTCATCCAGGCACGGTGCAGCGAGAAGAGCAACATTGACCTGGAGCAAACAGTAACGATGCTCCAGTTTCAAGTCGAAGAGGCCCGGGCAAGCCAGGCCCACGTTCAAACTAGCCTGGTTTAGCTATCCCCTGAGACTGCGGACCAGCGAGGAATGGATTCCAAGGTACAAGAGGAAGTGGAGAAACTCCAAAAAGCCCTGCAAGACCTTCAAGCAGAGACAGAGCAAAGAGGGCAACTGGAGAGAAAAAGCAAAGATGAACTTGACACTGTTCACCGAGAATTGAAATATTCCTACTTGCTCCAGAGTGACCAGACAAGGGAAACACTCACCACGGAGTTTCGCACGACCAGTGAGCCGAGTCCTCCCGGCCACGAGCTCCTAGCTCGAAAGGGGGGTGAAAGCCCACTGCTCAAGAAGTCACCAAGCGACAGTCAAGAACCCCCGTCTGCCACAAGGGGGTGGAAGCCTTTCCAGAGCACTCTTGCCACCAGTCATGGCATGGCTCACAAAGAACTGGACAAACTGGCCAGGAACATTCCTACGTTCACTCCAAACCCGGCAGGAGACCACGACATTCATGCCTATCTACAAGACATAGACTTTCTTTTACAGACTTTGAACAATGTGACTATGTGGGACAGATTATACTTGCTCAGGATTATGTCCAGTCGTGATGTGCGGAGCTTCTTAGATCGACAACCAGAGACTGTCAGATCGGACTACCAAGAACTACGACAGGCGCTGATTAAGGAGTACTCTGACCCTGAATCAGATCAAGGGATTATTGCAGCTATGGACTTAAAACAGAACCGGCTTGAAACCCCACAGGCCTATTACCACAGACTCCGGCGGGCCTACTTCGGGGCACGGAACGAGCCAGGAATGGAGGAGGACGTCAACTTCAGGACTCTGTTCCTCCGAAATCTGCATCCTACAGTGAACCATCACCTAGGAGTTCTAGCCTGCCCGCGCAGCATGTCCACTGAACAGCTGCGGGACCTGGCCCACAAGGCCTACACCAAGCAGAACGCCGCCTCCGAAAAGACTGTGAAAAATCCAACTATTTAACCTGTCTCCGATCACTGCTCAGAACTGGCCCTAGAGGGTGCACAAACACACTGCAGTGACCGACCCTTTTACAGAGAGAGAGGACCGCTACCAGCCAGCAGAGAGCACTACAACCGAGGTGGTGCACGTCCCAAACACCAGACTGGACGCCCTGAAAAATTCCGGGACCAGCCACGTCCAGCTAACAACCCAAAGGGTGGAGTCACATGGGAACCCTGCCGATGGCCTAGAAACGGCCGACCTTCATTGGCCCAGGAACCTAACCCACACAAGCCTAAGTCCAAACCTTCACTAAAGCAGGACAGCATGGCTACGTCTGAGTCTGCAGAGATCCTGAGAATGCTGAAGGAGATCATCCAGAATAAAGCTCGCCAATTAAATGATAAAGACAAGCCAGACTTCTTGTAACTAAGAGCCAGGCCTGAAACCAACCTCTCTAGAGGGCCTCCGACTGAGCCAACACAGACTCCCACTGATCAGCCACTAAAAACAGAAGAAACTGAGACATCACCAAGTGACAGCGTCACCCACTTACCTCCGCTGATGGCTGCACACCCAGAGCAAACTGACCCACTGCTTCACACTGCTGACCAAGACTCCAAGGTACCAGAAAGTGCTGTTTTAGTTGTCTGCCTCTCCAACGAATCACCTGAGACCAGCACCAACTGCCTATCAGTCACTACACAAGCCCTGGTGCCAAGGCTCCTGGGAAATCTGATTGAAAAGGGAGTGGCCCAGAAACTCTACCTAGCTATTATGCTGGAACATGCAGTTAAACTGGAAGCTCTGGTGGACATGGGAGCAGACCTCACTCTGATGTCATCCAAACTCTTTGACAGACTCAGAGTTGAAACTAAGAGACAGAATCAGACTTTAACATCACAAAGGTGCGAGCTGAATGTACAATCATACAGCCAAAATGAGGTACAGCTTGAGCAGATAGCACCTATTCACCTAACCATTGGTCCTATGAGCCTGGTGCACCCCGTGTACATCTCACCAATGGACACTTATCCCCTTCTCGTGGGAAAAGATCTACTAGACCGCTTTGAGCCCTTATTGGACTTTAGACAGTTAAAAATCTGGGCTCAAGTTCGAGAACCTCGGCCTCTCCAGTCATACAGGTCACCTGAGCCAGACTGCCAGGTCACAGAGGTCACGGGAAATCCTCAGGTCACAGAGGTCACAGGAAATCCCACGGTCACAGAGGTCACGGAGGTCACGGGAAATCCCACGAGCAACCGTGGGAACACAAGGTTAGCACCAGGGCAAAGTTCAAGTCCACTACTCTGCACTTTTGGACTCAACAAAGAGTCTGAGTCCTTCTGCCCTAAGGTCATGACCGGCCTGCAACTAATCGATGTGAAAACCACAGACATCATACTGGCATTATGGGCAGACAACTCAGCCATCAGCCTCACGCTGTTTGACACCCTCCTTAAGGGCATGCCTGACCTTCCGTTTGTCAACAAACGCACCCGCTTTCCCTGGGACCCCTGTCTGTCAACGATGACAACTGCAAAGGGGATCTGTGCATTGGACATGAAATGGAACAGTCGGTGCATAACCCATTACTTCCTGGTCTTACCAGACCCACCACATGATGTTTACCTTGGAGCAGACATCCTGATTCATCTTAGGGCCCATGTGGACTTTATAAATGAGGTGGTGTGGGCCCCAATGATCTCACAGCCCCCTGTTGTTCCTGTCAACCATGAGAACCTCATGTCAGGGCAGACCATTCCAGAAGTCTGCACCCTGGTCAGTGAACAGGACACTGTAATTCCAGCTTACACCAAAGGGGTCACTGTTCGGCTCAACCTACGATGTGGTCAAACATTAAACCACACGCTGGGCTTCTTCCAACCTTCACCTGAATGCTTGGAACTGGGACTCACTTTGGAAGCCACACCCCTCACTGAAGTGTCATCCTGTGCAGTTTACATCCTGTTCAACAACTGCACAGCAATGGACATTAGAATTCCCAAGGCCTACCGCCTGGGGTGGCTAGTGAGCCATGACTTTCATGACTTTGAACTGAGTTTACCGACCATCGGGCCAATTCCAGCTCCTATGGTCCCAGAAGGGAGCTCACATGACACAGTATTGACAGCCCCCTTCAAGTTTGTCTCCATCACTTCAGTCATGCTGGTAACCACAGGAGTAGCATGCAGAACGGAGCTAACAAAGGACCAACACCTTGCAGTCTACACAGTCTCCAACCAGCCTGCCTGTGAGACTGATGAGAATACTGCCCCTCTGACTGCTAACAAGACAAGAGACACTAGTACAGAGGAGTCCAGCAAATTCTGAAGGATGCAGATGCCATACAAAATGATACAGACCGTCAAAAACTCAGACAGGTCTTGTACGAGTTTAAAGCGTCATTCGCCAAAGACTCTCTGGACTATGGCCTCACGAGTCTCCATACGGTGCGCATCCTGACACACCCAAATGCTCCTCCCACTTTCGTCAAGCAGTACAAGATTCCACTCGCCTCACACAAACCCGTGCAGGAGATTATCGATTCCATGCTTGAGAAAGGTGTCATCCGCCCATGCAACAGCATCTATTCTGCTCCCATCTGGCCCGTCCTTAAGCCAAACGGGAAGTGGCGACCCACCATTGACTACAGGAAATTGAACCAGCAAGTGCCACTGTCACAATGGCCCATGACCCAGCTGGAGCAGGAAATATCCAGAATACAGGGAGCCACCATCTTCTCTACGCTTGACGTGGCCTCAGGATTCTGGACTATACCTGTACATCCAGACGACCAACACAAGCTGGCCTTCACTTTTGGCAACCGACAGTACACGTTCACAAGGTGCCCATTCGGCTATGACAACTCACCAGCGGAGTTCAACATCTTCTTGAACAAAGCTTGCCCGGACGCCAGAATGAGAGGCAACCTCATCTACGTAGACGATGTTCTCATGAAAAGCACAACGGTGGCTGACCATCCGAGAGAAATACACTATATACTGGACCAATTAACCACTGCCGGTGCCAAGATCGCCCTCCACAAAGGACAGTGGTGCCGAACTAAAGTCAACTATGTGGGCCTACTCATCGGATCACGGGGCATTGAACCTCAGACCAGCCGCATCCAGGCCATCCAGAACATCAAGCCACCCACTAATGTCTCAGAGCTGTGGAGTTTTCTAGGCATGTGCAACTACTCACGACAGTTCATCGAGAACTACTCGGACATTGCACGACGATTAACTACGCTTCTCAAAAAGGACTGCCCATTCGCTTGGACAGAGGCTCAAGCGAATGCCATTAAAGAACTTAAAGGACATTTGTGCACAGCTCCATGCCTGACTTACCCTGATCCACAAAAAGAGTTTTATTTGGAAGCTGGATTCTCCAAACACTGTCTCAGTGCGGGTCTTTACCAAAAGCATGACCAGGACAAAAGAGTGGTTGCATATGCCAGCAAGACACTCCTTCCACCGGAGACTAAATACTCAGACTGTGAAAAGGCGCTGCTCTGCACTGTATGCGCCATACAGCGATTCTCCAACTACATCGGAGCACAAAAGGTCATCACAGAAACTTGCCACCAGCCTGTAATGTTTCTCAACAGCCAACGCATCCGAGATGGCGTGGTCACCAATTCACGCATAGCCACGTGGTTGATGGCGCAACGTTGAGGCACGATACGCCCAGAATCACAAGTCTGTGCTGGGCAACGGCTTGGCTGCATGCCAAAACTGCTCTGATGACACACCTGCTGCAACACTGGACGCAGAGGGACCCCAGCAACAACAACCATCCTGTCACAGGTACTTTGAGGAGAAGGTGTGCCAAGGGATGCCTACTGCCTACGTCAATGGGTGTTCCTACAACCACGAAGGCACCTTAAAAGCCAGCGCCTGTCCACCGCAACATTTCCAGTTGGGCCCTCAGTCATCACAACATGCTGAGGTAGCAGCCATCCTGATAACCCTTCAGATTGCTGCAGCCCATAATATCAGAGAACTCCTCATTTGCACAGACTCTAACTATGCAAGACTCAGTTTCACATGCCATCTTTCGGGCTGGAAACAAAATGGGTTCAAGACGGCAAACAACAAGCCAGTCAAACACCAACACCTGTTCCAAGTGTGTGAGGACATCACAAAAACACACAACATGATCATCTATTGGAAAAAGGTGAAAGGACACTCAAAACAACCAGGCCTGGATAAAGACCTGAATGACCAAACTGATGCCCTTGCCAAAATGGGTGCACTACATGGAGACCTATGGTCACCTCCAGCTCAGCCACCCATCTTGAATGTGGCAGCAATAACCCACAGCAAGCGAACCCTTCCTGCAACACCACAAATCTCTAACAATGACATAGCTGATCTTCAAGCCTCAGACACCTCCATCCAAGCTATGCTACACCACCTCTCAGACCCCTCCAACCACCTGATCACACCATCTGACCTCACTGCTGCCCTATCCCTCAGACGGCTGCATGAGATCAAAGACATGCTGCATGTGAAGGACAACATTCTGTGGTATGTCCCTGACGACCTCACAGCGCCAAGGCTCGTGGTGCCACAGGGCCAAAGGGGGGTCATGTTAATGTATGCCCAGGACGCACCATGTGCTGGACATCACAGCACCAGAGCCACTTACGACACACTGAAGCAAGTGGCATACTGGCCAGGTATGCAGGAAGACGTGGCAGAGTACGTCAGAGGGTGCCTGGTTTGCAGCCAATTCGAACCAGCAAAACCAAAAAACAGAGCCCCAAGATGTGCCTAATCTTTCATGTTTTCTCTGTTATAACTCCGGTTCACTTGTAAACATTGCAGACGTATTGACATGAAATTGGCCGGTGAGTGAGTTTTAACACTTCAATTTAAAAGTCTGTGTGTAAAGGTGCCTAATGAGTGGCAAGTGTTTCATTTCTAAAACTTTTTTACATAGTTTGTATTTTTTGCATAGTTTTTATTTTTAATTTATTTAGTTATTATTTACATGAAGGGAAAAAAACCTAAGGTCAAAACTTAAAGCATGTTTCAAAAGTACTTAAAATATACATATACATTTGTTTTAATTTATTGTAATATTTAACTTTATAAATAAGAAGTGTGTGTTAAATTATGGCATATTTTGTGTTTTGCATCCTTATAATTTTTTTGTTTATTTATTTTAATACGTTTAATTACTTGTGAAAAAAAAAAAAAAAAACTTGAAACACTTTGTACTACTTGAGAGCAGGCTAAGCTTGGAAGCATGTGTGTTAACAGGCCTATGATCACCTCGCTAACATTTTAATACCTCAGCTAGTGTCATTCTCTCAGCTATTAAGTTTAAAAGAGCATTTCATGGTGTATTGTTAGCCAGAGATTGTTTCCAACTCAGTGTTAAAAATGTTTTATTATCTTTTTTCGGTGAGAATAATATGGGAGAAACACAGTAATGGATGTTGGGTTAAACAAGTTAGTGAGGTAAAGTCAGTTCATAAGCATAATTCTTAGAGAGGTTAAAACTGTGATTAAAACAAGGAACAAGGCAGTGATAAAAAGAGTAATAAGATAAGTTGTGGATGTACTAAAGATAATGTGGCTTTACTGAATTGTTATTTTCATGGTTATGTACAGTATTGTAGCGTATGATCTATGCTCAAACTGATTTCTAAATTAACCCAAACTAAACATAGAGTAACCCCGAGAGGCCTCCTTTGACCAGATGCACCTTTGGAATGCAAAAAGTCTCTCTGGGACCCACACAGGATTTACCCCTGCAATAAAAGAAACCTTTGATGACTGAACGTCTGGGAAACTTCATGATTAGTTCGTCAGCAGGGATCCACCACACACACACACACGCACACACACTTACTTTACGACACACACACACACACACACACACACACACACACACACACACACACCCACTCTTACCTTACACACACAATGGAGAAACCCCTCTCTTTTCAATGTAACGTGTAATTATATGTAATTATTCCATGTCTAAATAGTGTGATGTTATTTTGTTTGCATATATTGTGTGTTTAACTAACATTAATGACTTTAAATAGTTTTAATCTAGCATATCATTTTACATGTCTGTAACCAGGTTTTATTTGTAATATTCTTTACAAATCCATCGAATTTGGTATGTAGTTAATCGTCTCGAGATACCCGGATTCATTATGCATATCACATTGCAATGGGATACATCATTTCATGTTTTTCCTTTAATTTCATTTATAACACGGTATAGACCGGCTCCTCCCTCGACATTTAAATTAGGGTCCAAGACCAGACAAAGAGAGTCATCCAGACATGCAAACCCAACTTCCTGATTGGCCCATAGCCCAAAGAGGCGTGTGCGTTGGTGTTGTTTTAAAACAACACCACACTCACTTCACTGCGGATTTGAGAGTTAGACTTCAGAGTTTGACTTCACTTCTCAACTTCACTTCTTCCGGTTTCTCTCCCCCCGGGGCCACGTGCCCCGGGAAGAGGAAGCCAGGATCTCTCTCCCTCCGGACACAAGATGCAACTACCTCCGGGCTCACGCCTTTCAAACAACAACGAGCCAGCGAACTCTACCCGACCTCGCACAAACTCTCAACCTTGAGGCTATGCAAGTATAGTTAATGACCTATATCTGCGTTTAAGATTGGACCCCTGTGTTACAGGAGAATTAAGTTCGTGCTGGTTCTGAAAAAGGCTAAATAGTTGTGTTTTTGTCTGCTTCCCTTTCTTTCATTACTTTCTCTCTATCCCTTTTCTCTCCCTGTATATAGATGTGTATATATGTATGTTTTGCTTAGAGTTAGTCATGTGTATCCATAGTCACATATAGCTATTAAAATCTATTATCCCACGCTTGATTTTCTCTGTTTTGTTGACGGGATGAGTCAATTAAATACTGCATAAGATCTCGATTACCCGCTCTATCTTTAATAACAAACTCTGTGAGTTAATTCTTCCCGGCCAGAAGGATAAACTCACTCTTTAGAGTTCATAATGCTGATCTGGACCACATACATAGTCATAATTAATTATAATCCGTTGTAGTTAATTATCTATATGTATATGTGCACCTATATAAATTCCCTTTCATGGCTGATGTATATTTATAACTGGTCACAACACACGTTGATTAGATATATAGATATATTTCACGCCAGTCGAGCTAATTCCTCACATAAATTGGAGAATACATTAAAACGTGTTAAACATCTTTTTTTATTTGTTACATGAATTGTAACTGGTGGAGAATATTATTGTAAACGTTGCAGATTCATCCGAGTTACTACACATTCCTGTAGATAACGCGGGCACGCTTTAAAACTCGTCTCCTTTAAAAAGGTGCGTTGAATCCAAGTGTGCGCTTCTGTTTTGTTTCACGTTTAAAGTTGATCCATTACATTATTCTGGTGGAAAAGAATAATGCATAATAATGCCCCCTTTTGTAAATTTTGCTACTGTATATAGAGTTTATGCATTACTCATCTGTATTCATGTTAAAGGAATATAATGTGATACTTTAATGTTATTTGCCATATCTCTACGCTGTGAAGGAGTGAGTACTGAACATGTTTAGGTTTATTTTGTTATAATGTTTATGGATTTAGAGAAAGTAACCTGTGTTAAGAGTAATGTGCCCAGTGTCATGTATATGGGTAGATGTTTGCACTATAAGACATATTATTGTTTATGGCACTTGGTTAAGGAAAAGCTGACGCTGATAGAGCAGAAGTAGTATTCAGTATGTGATTATTGAGTTCAAGTATGAAATAAATGTGTTGCACCAAGCATGGACATCACATCATTCTTAAAAATGTAACATATTTTGGCGAGCCAGCCAGAAGGAGGCGACAAAGTGATCAGCACTATTAATTTCCCCCTTCTTCCCAAAGAGTTGAGCCTTCAGCGAATGTTAGTGAAATGGATGTCAGACAGCTCCTGCATGATCGAGTGAGTGCAGCTCTATGGCAGCTAGGGGAGGAGACTCTCATGGATGTCTCCAGGCACCTAAAATGTGATGGCCTGGACAGTGGAGAGCCCCACAGCAAGGCACGGAGGGCACTCATCAAGATGGTGGAGAGTACATTGGATGAAGTTGAACAAAGTCACGAGTGCAATGAAGTCAGCCAGTACTATGCTGACCTATTAACATTCATTGAAAGACAAAGTAAAAGATGTAGTTGGCCAGACCAAGGGTACCCCTCAGGGCAGCCAGCTCCAAAGGAAGGACTGGAGAGATATTTCTCACCACATACCTCTCTTCTAAAGACTACAGATTCCCAACTCAAGAGACGACTAGAGCCAAGTCAACCATTGCCTGAGGTAACATTACAAAGGGAGTTTAAAATCTGTGGGCAAATTGGAGAGAGTGGTCAGAGGGATAAACTGTTGTATCTCAGTTTAGTCCATGAAATTGAGATGGGAAAAAGAAAAAGGGCACACACAGACTGATGTAGTGGAAGCTGTAATCAGGGCTGTCAGTCCAGGGTTGCCGTTGAGAGACATGTTAGAGATCAAGCATGGGCTGACCTTCAGCACACTTCCCACCATTCTGAAAGGCCACTATAGGGTAGACAGCTCCACAGAACTTTACCACCAGCTTCTTAACATCTCCCAAGAGCCCAAAGAGACTGCCCTGAACTTTGTCTGTGCAACTGACCTTAAAGAGAAGCTGTTATGGAAAGCAGCGAATGAGGACACCGATGAACAGTACAGCAGAGCCATCATTCAGTGCAAGTTCCTCCGCTCAATAGAAACTAGATTGTTAAGTGATTCGGTTAAGTTCCAAATCCTACCCTACCTCAGCAATGTGAGCATAACAGATGAAGAACTTATACAGAGAGTGGATGAAGCAGCAAAGGTCAGCAGGAGTCCAAGCCCGAGTGCCCCAAAATAAGCAGCCACCACCCACCCCAGCCATGCAGTCAATGACAGTCCCTGAAAAAAGAGTAGCCAGCACCTCATCAGCTGTAAGTATGGTTAACTACCTACCTCCTCTTCTCCCGCATGGCCCACCCACTATATAACTTACTCACTGTCCCAAACCCCAAAAATCACACTCCAGACATGACCATGAAGAGGCCCAGAAAAGCAGGAAAGAAAAATAAGGGTCACTTACCATCACACACACCCATACAGTGGACCGGCTCCCACCAGGATGTATTGAATCAGCTGATAGATGCACTCACAAAGCCCCCTGTCCTTGGATATCCAGATTTCGCCCAGCCGTTTCTATTATATTGTGATGCATCCCAAGTTGGCCTGGCTGCTGTGTTATACCAGAGACAGCAGGGGAAGATGAGACTGAGACCAACAGCGTGTGCCCTGAGTCCAATGGAGAAGAAGTACCACCTGCACTCCAGGAAACTAGAGTTTTTGGCTCTGAAGTGAGCCATCTGTGAATGTTTCCAGGACTACCTGTACCAAGCTCCATCGTTTGTGGTATATACAGACAACAACCTGCTGACATATATGCTCACGACCACAAAACTGAATGCCACAGGACACAGATGGGTGGCGGACTTGGCCGATTATAACTTCACCATACGGTATCGCCCAGGCAAGAACAACTCAGATGCGGATGGTTTGTTGCAGATGCTGGTGTAGGACTACGTGAGCAGCTGTACTGCTGAGGCCAGGCCAGAGGTAATCAGTACATCTATAGAAAGAGTCACAGTGGAAAGGAGAGACCCTTGTCAGGGCGTTAGGGTGATCCAGGTCAGTGCATTGAACCTGGTGAAGGACAGTGAGACCAGCCAACCTCCAGATCAAATCCGCATGGCTCAGGAAGAGGATGAAGTGCTGTCAAGGGTCCTCTGGTATAAGTCACAGATAGGAGGCCGAGTAGAACTGAAATGAGATCGATGAACCCTGCGGTAGCCCTACTGCAGAAACAGTGGTTAAAGATTCATGTGGGCCAAGATGGTGTTCTTCACCATAGAACTTATTGTCGAGAACAACTGCTGATCCCCAAATCTTATCATCTGCTGGTCTTTGAAGAGCTACACCAGGACATGGGTCACTTGGGGGTCGAAAGGATGCTTGACCTTATTTGAGAACGGTTCTACTGGCCACAGATGAATAGGGATTTTGTCACTAAAGTGTGCAAATGTCTCAAGAAGAAGAGGTGGAGTAAACAGACCCATGCGCCTACAGGCCTACGTGATGAGGAACAAAGTGGCCAAAACTGTAGTTGACAAGATTTTCAATGACTTTGCACTTAAGTTCAGTTTCCCAAGCAGATTACAGATTCCAGTTCTTCTGGAGACTTTGACTGTCACACTTGCTTCTTATTTTTGCAACAAAACCCAGCAGCCTTCATTGTGTTTTTTGTCTGAAAAGTGGTCTCTTATGTAATATGTTGCTTTCTTTAATGACATACAAACATTTTTTGTAACATTTAATTTTGTGCTAGAAAACTAATGTTTGGGAATCTAAAATTTTTTTGTACTGAATTGATAATGTAGAAGTTATAAAATAATAAATCTGTAACAAAGTTTGTACTAAAAAATGGTGCCTAAAACTTTTGCACAGTACTGTATATAACTTACTTTTATATCCTTCACCTCTTTTTGAGTATGATTCAGAGAGAATTCAGGAAGTGTATTACTCCGTGCTCCCTTTTATTTCGGAGACGGATGGACACACTTTCTGTGTGAAGTGCTTTGGGGTGGAGCATGCTGCAGCGGCCCTTGAGGGGGCTGACTGCATGCATTGTGAACGCTTCACAATTAGGCAGCTCCGCTCTTGACTCGCTCTCTTCTCAGCCAAAGGTAGTTGGGTTTCAGAGCCTCGTGGCTCTGGGCTGGCTGCTGCCAAGGCAGCCAGTCGGCTCAGGTCCTGAGGATCCCGTATGGATCTGGAGGAGGAACCAGAGATGAGCGCTGCTCTATCTCTTGCTCTGTCCTCCGGATCCAACTCTCCACTTCAGAGTATTGGAGTTCGCATCGTGACTCCTCTTTCTGGTATGGAGAGTCAACCCACCCTCCCTGACTCCGAGGAGCCAGAGGAGGGAGCCAATGCACCAAAAATGGAGAGCAGCTCTCAATCATATAAAAAGCTGCTTGAAGTGATCACTAGGGCTGTAGAAAATTTAATTTAGACAGGCCCAGGGAAGAGGAAGTGGCTCGTAGCAGGCTGGACAAGCGCTTTCTTTCCAGTGAAATTAAAACTCCCTCACACTGCAGAAAACTCCCCTTTTTTCCAGAAGTGCATTATAAAATATCACGCTTCTGGGGAAAACCATACACCAGCCGTATTTATAACCCCGTATTTATTATTCGACCATTATGGGGAATGAACACTATGGGTATTTGGCTATGCCAAAGGTGAAGGAGGCACTTGTGAGCTACCTCTCTCCATCAGTGGCAGGAAATTCAGGGGGGCCGGCTTTGCCATCCAAGCCCTGTAAGGCCACCTCGGCGTTGGTTGGCAAAGTCTATGTGGCAGTGGGTCTTGCTTGTGGGTCACTGCATACAATGGCAGTGTTACAGACCTTCCAAGCAAACCTACAGAATGAGCTTGACAGCAGGGAGGGAATTGGGCCCCTTAGGTTGCGTCGGAGAGACACCTATGGATCAACCTCTCAGGAATGGGGGATAAGGATAAGGTCTCCCTGCTGGATGCCCCTGTCAAACCTTCCGGCCTGTTCAGTGGCATGGTGAACGCCATCGCCGACAGGTTTCGTGAGCCAACGGCAGTGTTCAAACAGTTCCATCCCCATCGGGTTGAGTTCCAGCACTAGTGTGAGGAGGGGACAGAAGGTGAGTGTGGTGGCCCGCCTCCCTCCGCAGAAAGCCAGGGGGACCAGGCGGACACAGTCACGGCCTGCTAGGAGGCCCGATTGAAGAATGATCATTAATGCCAAGCAGCAAAGAAGTAGTGGTCCTGATGGGCCGTGGAGGGAGTATCAGGGGACATGAGGTTGTTAGGGCAGTTAACCCCCAGTATTACTGTAGGGCCCCCCCAGTATCGTCCCAAGTTTTCAGTCCCCTCTGGTCAGCGAGCTGTCACAGGGCAATGAAAACCTGATGCTTTCCCTCCAACAGAATGTGGAAGAGTTAACGTCACTAAAGACCATCTGGCAGTGTGGAAACTACTGCCAAATGTGTCTCCATGGGTTCTGTCCACCATAGAAAAGGGTTACCAGGTCCAGTTCAGAGTTCAACCCCCTCCCCGGTTCAGAGGTGTGCTCACCACAATAGTCAGCACAGAGCTGAGCCCAAGTTAGCACAGGAAGTAAGATCCCTCTTGGACAAAGGGGCCATAGAACATGTACCCCTTCCCATGAGGGAGGGAGGTTTTTACAGCCATTTGTAATGAATCAAGCATTACTAGCATTATTCTTTTCCACCAGAATAATGTAATGGATCAACTTTAAACATGAAAAACGAAAACAGAAGCGCACGCTTAGATTCAAAGCACCTTTTTAAAGGAGACAAGTTTTAAAGCGTGCCCGCCTTATCTACCAGAATGAGTAGTAACTCGGATGAATCTGAAATGTTTAATAATAATTCTCCACCAGTTACAATTTATGTAACAAATTAAAAGATGTTTAACACGTTTAAATGTATTCTCCAATTTATATAAGGAATTAGCTCGAATGGTGTGAAATATATCTATATATCTAATCAACGCGTGTTGTGAACAGTTATAAATATACATCAGCCATGAAAGGGAATTCATGTATGTGCACATATACCTATAGATAATTAACTACAACGGATTATAATTAATTATGACTATGTATGTGGTCTAGATCAGCTTTTAGGATTAGCTGTAGTCTAGTTTAGAATTATGAAATCCAAAGAGGGAGTTTATCCTTCTGGCCATGAAGGATTCTCCATTTTGTTATTAAAAATAGAATGGGTACAACGGATTATAATTAATTATGATTATGTATGTGGTCTAGATCAGCTTTATGAACTCTAAAGAGGGAGTTTATCCTTCTGGCCAGGAAGAATTAACCCACGAAGTTTGTTATTAAAGATTAGAGCGGGTAATCAAGATCTTATGCAGCGTTTAAGGGACTCCTCACGTGACCAAAACAGAGACAATCAAGCGTGGTGATAATAAATTTTAATAACTAGATGTAACTATGGATACACATGACTAACTCTAAGCAAAACATACATATGCACATCTATATACAAGGAAAGAAAAGGGATAGAGAGAAAGTAATGAAGTAAAAGGGAATGGCAGACAAAAACACAACTAATTAGCCTTTTTCAAAAACCAGCAACGACTTAAATCTCCTGTAAACAGGGGTACAATCTTAAACGCGGATATAGGTTGATTAACTATACTTGCATAGCTTCAGTCTGAAAGTTCGCGTGAGGTCGTGTAGAGTTCACTGGTTCGTTGCGCCATTTGCAAAAAGGTGTGAGCCGTGAAGAGGTTGCATCCTTTGTCCGGGAGAGAGAGATCCTGGCTTCCTCTTCCTGGAGCACGTGGCCCCGGGGGAGAGAAACCGGAAGGAGTGTTGAAGTGAAGAGTTACTGAAGAGAGTGACGACAAGACTAAGAGAAAAGGAAGACTAAAGTTTCAAGCGTGGTGTTGTTTTAAAGACAACACCAACGCACACGCCTCTTTGGGCTATGGGCCAATCAGGAAGTTGGATTTGCATGTCCGGGGAGGAGCCGGTTTATACCATATTATAAATGAAATTAAGAGAAAGCATGACATAATGTATCCCATTGCAATCTGATATGCATAATCAATCAGGGTATCTCGAGACGATTAACTACATGCCAAATTCGATGGACTTGTAAAGAATATTACAAATAAAACCTGGTTACAGACATTTAAAATGATATCCTAAATTAAAACTATCTAAAATCATTAAGGTTAGGTTACATGAACACACAATATATGCAAACACGAAAACATCACATTATTTGGACATCGAATAATTACATATAATTACATGTTACATTGAAAAGAGAGAGATTTTTCCATTGTGTGTGTAAGGTAAGCTTGTGTGTGTGTGTGTGTGTGTGTGTGTGTGTGTGTGTGTGTGTGTGTGTGCGCATGTGTGTGTGAAGAGGGGGGGGTCGTGTTGTATTCCAGTGGGGCATCTGGTGAAGAGGTTAGAGTGGTCATTAAACAGATAGGGATTTACAGCTCAAAAGAAACAAAAGAAACCTCTGTGCTAAGCCCAGGTTGATTCAGAAATCAGTTTGATACCGTCAGACGTTACACATTATTTTCTGGTCTGCAAAAAAGTTGGGATTATGCAGCAAGCTTTAGATCTTCATCATCTGAACCGTACTCTTCGGACATACATGTTGAAGATATTGGAGCTCAAACTTATCGTTCCACAGATTCAGTTCGAGGACTGGTTTGTGATGATAGATCTAAAAGACACACATTTCCACATAGCAATATTGCCTAGTCACAGGAAGTTCCTGAGGTTCGCATTTGGAGGCAACGTGTGCCAATATCGGGTTCTTCCCTTCAGTCTAGCTTGATCCCCTCGCACCTGCATGAAGTGCATGGATGCCGCTCTGGCTCCCTTGCGACTCCAAGGCATCAGTGTTCTAAACATTGAGATGTTGTTCTCACCCACATGACTAGCTTGGGGCTCAGGTTGAACCCCAAGAAAAGTATACTTTCTCTGGTGCAGAGGACGAGTTTTCTAGGGGTTATATGGGATTCCACTACGATGAGGGCATATATATATATATATATATATATATATATATATCCCCAACATGCATAGGGTCAATCCTATCAACATTGAGCAAGATAAAGCTGGGTCTGGGCATCCCCTCCAGTCTCTATGAGAGACTGTTGGGGCTTACGGCAGCAGCAGCCAATCTCATACCGTTGGACTCTTGCACATGAGACCATTTCAATGGTGGATGAAAAGTCTGGGGTTTTATCTGAGGACAAAAACCTTAAGTATAATCAGTGTCACGTGGCGATGCCTACGTGCTCTGAGAATTTGGAGGTGTCCCCAGTTTCTAACATGGGGTCACACTCTAGGAGCATCTCCTTATTGCAAGATGGTAATGACAGACGCCTCCCTCACAGGCTGTGGCACATCTTAGACGGCTGTCCAGCTCATGGTCTCCGGAGTGGCCCTCATCTAGAGTGGCATATAATTCGCCTAGAAATGTGGGCTGTATTTCTAGCACTGAAATTCTTTCTTCCTCAGTTATGAGGTCACCATGTCTTAGTTGTGACAGACAATACAGCGGTGGTCTCAAATATCTACCACCAGGGAGGGTTATGTTCGCTCCCCCATTCAGGCAGGCACAACTACTTCTTCTCTGGGCGGAGGGAAAGTTTTTGGCAGTGAGTGCAATGTACAGACTGGGCAACCGGAATGTGGGGGCAGACATCCTGTCGAGGCAGGGGCTGAGGCCCGGGGATTGGAGGCACCATCCACAAGTGGTGGAGTTCATATGGCAGAGGTTCGGCCAAGCAGAGGTGGATGTGCTCGCCTCCGAGGAGACAACACACTGCCCGCTCTGGTTCACCCTTACTCCTCCCAGACCATTAGGGCTGGACCCATGGTACACACATGGCCGAGGTCACATCTGTACACCTTTCTCCAAGAGTTCACCAAGACCGTCTACATCTGTTGCTAGTAGCACCTTATTGGCTAGCTCGAATATGGTTCACGGAGATAATATCCTTGCTAGACGGCACTCCCTGGGAGATTCCTGTTCGCAGGGATTTACTGTCTTGAGCCAGAGAGTAGATTTATCACCCTAGGCCAGAACTATGGAAACTGTGGGTTTGGCCCCTGAGGGGCACCAGCTCATAGATTCTGGTAACTCAACTGATGTTGTAGAGACCATGTTGAATGCTAAAGCACCATCCATGAGAAAATTGTATGCTCTCAAGTGGCAACTTTTGTCTTGTGGTGTGAGGAACGTCAGTTAGACCCAGTAAACTGGGCAAAAGAAACAGCCCTGGAGTTCTTACAGGGATGTTTCTCAGCAGGGTTGGCTCCTTCTACAATTAGGGTCTACATGGCCACCATTTCAGCCAGCCACGCCCCTATTGATGGAGCCTCTGTGGGGCAACATCCTCTAACATTGAGGTTTATGCGTGGTGTCAGGCAGCTGAGGCCCATCTGCAGACCAAGCATACCTTCCTGGGACCTTTCTGTGGTCCTGGAAGGACTGACAGGCACCCCATTTGAGCCCTTAGAGTCAGCCTCAGAGAAGCTTCTGACTCTAAAAGTAGCTCTTCTGCTGGCCCTGACATCTCTCAAGCGAGTAGAATATCTACAAGCTCTCTCCACTGCACTTTCCTGTCTTGACTTTGCCCCTGGATTAACCAAGGCCTTCCTATATCCTAGGCTGGGTAATATTCCTAAAGTGCCTACATCTGCTGCCCAGCTGGTAGTGTTGCAGGCTTTCTGTCCTCCTCCGTTCCTCACACCGGAAGAAGAGAAATTGCACCTACTGTGTCCAGTAAAGGCTCTCTGTATGTACATCCTCCACTCCGGCCGCTGGCGGAAGTCGGAGCAGTTGCTGATCTGCTTTGGTGGCGACAGTAGAGGTGATGCTGTGTCAAAGCAGTGTATCTCTAATTGGATAGTGGAAGGAATCTCTACCGCTTATGAGGCACGTGGTCTCGCTACGCCTCTGGGCATAAGGGCTCATTCCACTAGGGGGGACGCCTCCTCGAAGGCTGTATCCAAAGGGGTATTCTTACAGGATGTGTGTGTTGTGGTGGGGTGGTCTACACCAAACACATTCGTTCAATAGGTTGGACATAGATTCCACCCATGGCTCGGACCTTTTTTGAACAGGCCATGCCCTCAGTATGACGGTGTGGGTATACTCGTTCCCACAGCATGAAGCTCAGAAAGGGAATGTCTGGGATACGCATGTAACCCTGTTCCCTGAGAAGGAAACGAGATGTTGTGTAGCTTTGTCAAACTGGGGTATGCCTGTGCATTGCGTCTTTGCTTCAGATAATAGAGGATAATGATGTAGTTTACAGGTGCAGTTTTATAGTCATGAGATGCGCAAAATGCCGCCATCTGACCACGGCAGGCCTATAAATAGTCGTGATTTCACACAGACTTCAGATATCGGTCATGCACGAGAGGTGCTTCAGCGTGAAACTCATGCAGCATCTCGTTCCCTTCTCAGGGAATAGGGTTACATGCATAACCCAGTTTTTTTTTTTTCCCCTACTAAAATGTTTCTATTTTGTTTTTCACTTGAATTTTGTTGGTTGCTATATCACATTAAAGGTGGAAAAAGATCTGACATGATTTTATCTTTTTTTTTTTTAGGGGTGTAAAACCTGTACAGACTCACATCATACTACCCTCACTTACTTAATGTTAGCTATAACCATACCAGATGAATGACCTGTTAGTTTATGCTTTAAACTAGGGATACATAGATGGAACATTTTACTACATTTTTAAACTATTTATTAAACAGTATCTTTAACCTCTTGAGATGCACCCCCACTCTAAAATGATCTACTTTCACTTAAATGGTTGTTTTTCCTGAACCCTTTGCACTATAAACATAGTTGTGGTATGGCACTCTGAGCTTTATTTTACTATTTTATTATTAAAAAATAACAATGATAAACATGCTGACAATATCCAGAAATACAATCATAGCCACACGTATAAAGAAGCTATGTTTAAAGTCTGACGATGATAGACCAAAAAAAATTAGGTCCCTGCAAGTTTTTTTGTCTGACTAGTGCCTTTTTCAAAAGTGGGCCACCTGGAGCTGTGACTGTGATGGCTGCCCATACAGCCTCAAAAAACATTCAGTTGTTCTTTACATATGCTGATATGGCTGTGATGGCTGCCCATACACGGTGCAGTCAGCCTCAAAAAACATGCATTTGTTTCTTTACATATGCTAATATGACTGTGATGGGCAGCCATACATGTCTATCAACATTTTTCCATGAAGGTATTGGTTCGCGGGATATTCAGAGAATGATAAACTATGTCTGTCAAGACGTCACAATTTTCGACAGCACTTGTTTGGATATTATGCATGAAACTACCGCCCTGTGTTTTAAAACAAACTTTGGAGGCGGGCTAATGGGTTTGGAAGACTCTATTTTTCACTACCACATACAGTTTTACGATGGTGCTCGGACTGTATATTCTTTTGAAGAACGATGACGATGACGAAGGTCGTGCAGAAGAATTCTTATGTATACAATAGATTATATAGCAATATTTCACAGTTTATATGCTTTTGTGGACAAATAGTAGCATTGGATGTTTGCCACTAGATGGTTCTCATGGACTTTTTACCTAGCTGCGACAGATTGGATTTGACTCGCGATCGCTATATCATAACAAAGGTATGAAGTTCCGTTTTTATTTTTCATGTTGTCATTTGCACTCCCAACACAAACTACTATATCACTGTTACTGGAGCATTTATATCGTAAAACTGACCATATATTGACACTAAACCCTTAGACCTTTCAAATGATGTATAGTTTGTTAATATTATTAACATTTTTGAAAGTAGTCTATATGGTAATCTTAAACCTCGTAAAACCACGTGACGTCAAACCCGCACATGGGCTAGTGCGGCTCAAGAGGTTAATGTGGGTCATGAGGGCAGCTTACCTGAGTGTGCAGAGCAGTATCTGCAAGTGTGTTTATTTAAAAATGAGAGCAAGGTGCTGTCTATGGCACCTTGACTTGTGTAGATTCTGGCAAGGATATGTCTCAGTGTGACGGTTTCTCTGCATGTTTCCTACACTGATTCATGCTCATGTAAAGGTAATTCACAACACCTTGCTCTCATTCTTAATGACACTCTCATGGCTACTACTCTGCACACTTAGGACAGTTGCTCTTGTAAGATGTTTTATAAGATTATTGGTATTGTAGGAAAATGTTGTAGTACCTCCTTCTAACAAACTTAAACGATGGGCAAGGAGGAGGCGAGACCCGGCTGAACGTCAACATAATATTTAATACTAAACTTAAAACACAACAGACCAACGCAAGTCAAACATAAAGTGCACGTGTGTCTCTCTCTCTCCCTCTCTCTCCCTCTCTGGCACTGCTCCTTTATCGCTCTCTCCCATTGATTAGACAACAGCATTCTCACAGCCTGGCCCCTCCCTCTTCCTCATCAAACTCCTCTTGATATTTTAGCAGAGCACAGGAAGCAGACAGCTTTGCCTTGATTACCATCATAAATCGTAAAGACGGTAAAGATGTCAAAATCAATGACATTTTGTGTCTTCTGTCATTAGTGCGACAACATACAGGTGCATCTCAATAAATTAGAATGTCGTGGAAAAGTTCATTTATTTCAGTAATTCAACTCAAATTGTGAAACCCGTGTATTAAATAAATTCAATGCACACAAACTGAAGTAGTTTAAGTCTTTGGTTCTTTTAATTGTGATGATTTTGGCTCACGTTTAACAAAAACCCACCAATTCACTATCTCAACAAATTAGAATACTTCATAAGACCAATTAAAAAAACATTTTTAGTGAATTGCTGGCCTTCTGGAAAGTATGTTCATTTACTGTACATGTACTCAATACTTGGTAGGGGCTCCTTTTGCTTTAATTACTGCCTCAGTTCGGCGTGGCATGGAGGTGATCAGTTTGTGGCACTGCTGAGGTGGTATGGAAGCCCAGGTTTCTTTGACAGTGGCCTTCAGCTCATCTGCATTTTTTGGTCTCTTGTTTCTCATTTTCCTCTTGACAATACCCCATAGATTCTCTATGGGGTTCAGGTCTGGTGAGTTTGCTGGCCAGTCAAGCACACCAACACCATGGTCATTTAACCAACTTTTGGTGCTTTTGGCAGTGTGGGCAGGTGCCAAATCCTGCTGGAAAATGAAATCAGCATCTTCAAAAAGCTGGTCAGCTGAAGGAAGCATGAAGTGCTCCAAAATTTCTTGGTAAACGGGTGCAGTGACTTTGGTTTTCAAAAAACACAATGGACCAACACCAGCAGATGACATTACACCCCAAATCATTACAGACTGTGGAAACTGAACACTGGACTTCAAGCAACTTGGGCTATGAGCTTCTCCACCCTTCCTCCAGACTCTAGGACCTTGGTTTCCAAATGAAATACAAAACTTGCTGCCATCTGAAAAGAGGATATTGGACCACTGGTCAACAGTCCAGTTCTTCTTCTCGTTAGCCCAGGTAAGATGCCTCTGATGTTGTCTGTGGTTCAGGAGTGGCTTAACAAGAGGAATACAACAACTGTAGCCAAATTCCTTGACACGTCTGTGTGTGGTGGCTCTTGATGCCTTGACCCCAGCCTCAGTCCATTCCTTGTGAAGTTCACTCAAATTCTTGAATCGATTTTGCTTGACAATCCTCATAAGGCTGCGGTTCTCTCAGTTAGTTGTGCATCTTTTTCTTCCACAATTTTTCCTTCCACTCAACTTTCTGTTAACATGCTTGGAACAGCCAGCTTCTTTGGCAATGAATGTTTGTGGCTTACCTAGTGAACCAACCTGAGAGACCATTTTGAAGGCTCAGGAAACCTTTGCAAGTGTTTTGAGTTGATTAGCTGATTGGCATGTCACCATATTCTAATTTGTTGAGATAGTGAATTGGTGGGTTTTTGTTAAATGTGAGCCAAAATCATCACAATTAAAAGAACCAAAGACTTAAACTATTTCAGTCTGTGGCATTGAATTTATTTAATACACGAGTTTCACAATTTGAGTTGAATTACTGAAATAAACTAACTTTTCCACGACATTCTAATTTATTGAGATGCACCTGTACACTAAGCTTACATCAAATTATTACATGGTATCATATGTTGGTATTGATGCATTTTATGAGTTCAAGTAAATGAGCATGGTATTGGACCGATACCTGATCTCATCACATGATCACACACAGTCAAGCTCCTATCACTACTCACAATCATTTGATTCCTAATAACACTCTCCTGTTTGCAGTCACACTATTCTCTTTAAACAACCCGTTCCCTCAATGTTACTTTGCAAAGACCATCTGTGAAAGTTCCATGCCTTTCTTATCTGCTCCATGTTTACTCATTTAGTATTGTCTAGTTGTGCCTGCTTGCTGATTGCCTGACCATTTGTCAGGTTGCATCTAACTATCAAAGCTGGTGCACAAGTTGATGTAGATGAGCCTGGAGGTGAAATATGAATGCAATGAAACAAACGTTTAAAATACAGAAAGGGAAAATCATAGGAGTCCATAGAGAAAAGAATAGGAGCCTGAAGGAGAAGAAGAAAGTGGAACAGAGGCTGGTGGTTTTCAAGAAGAAGGGAAAATATATTAAAATATCAGACCAGCAGGTGGTTGTGGTGAAACTGATTGATGCTCAGAAGGAAAGTATGTGCATGTATCATTTCTACTGAACTGAGTACAGTAAATGAGACTTCTCTGGATTTTTCTCCAAATAATGGGTTATTTTCCAGCATACACCACAAAGACACTCAAGATGAAACCCATCTGCATGATTGTTGTTGTTATAGCTCAGACCTTTCAACACTGCAAGGTGATGGTGATCACAATGAATGGAATGTGGAAGGACAGTTCAGGTAAAAACAGTACATCATGGAAAAAATGAGAAAGGACAAAACTATTACTTAGTGTAAATGCTTATTTTTGTAATGTTGCTTACTGGATATTGTCATTTCTGTTTCAGCTCTTGGACGTGGTGCAGTGTGAAATAAAGGTCATTTTGAAGAAAACCACAATTAAGAGAAAATAAGTATGAATAAACCAAATAATGTGTAATGATTATCAAACTTACATTGTTATTAAGTTCAACACTGATGTGCTGTTAGATCTTCAGCTGATCTCTGTCTTCATTAACATCTAAAACAGAAGGAGGTGAGAGCCAGTGTGACTCAGTCTGCCACTTAGCTTGAGTACAGTTAGGTGGTGATACTGATGATGGTGAAAAAGAAATGAACAAACAAACTTGCCAAGAAGGATGTATGTCATGTGATGCTCTCTGAGGAACAGAAGGATCTGCTTTGTTTTGCAGGTCTCTTCGTGACTCTTATCTGCCATCTGGCCTCAAACCTGGAAATGAGCTGCCAGTCGAGCTTTGTCTTGCCCTGATACATCCATAGCTGAAAGCTATTAAGATCAGATTTAATCATTTTGATGGCCAGGGTCTAGATTCTGTGAGCTCTGAGCATGAACAGCTGGATACAAAGAATGAACACATGCTGGCTACTGACACTGTTCTGGAAAGAGGGGGCAGCATGGTTATCAGTAACAACCTACTAAACAACACCTAGGTTCAGTAGAAGGGGAACAGTGATCAGGCCTAGTCTGTTATAAAAAAAAAAGCACATTTATTGCCTAAGGTACATTAAACACTCAACATGGCAAACATTCAGCTTGTTCACTGAGTGCAGGAGGTTTAGTCACTCTTCTTCGTTGTTAGTAATAGCTTTATTTGTGATAAGTGTATATTTGTTAGCTCTCAGATGGAGAAAATTACAGCATTAGAGGTGTGATTCCAGACTCTAGAAAGGATTAGTGAGAGTGAGAGCATTAGAATCCTCATAGCGGGGCAAGTGGGTGATGACTCTGTGGCATAATCGCAAAACCAAAGCTAATGCTAAGGCTCACCCATGGGAGCACCACTCCTCTCCACTTCACGTGTCTAACAGGTTTGCTCTCCTCAGTGAAGCACCTGCTGAGAAAACTGAAAGACCTCTAGTTATAGAAGACTCTATCTTAAGGCATCAGAAATTAGCTGGGTCTTTAGGGCACCAGCAGCTTTAGTTAGGTGTATAACGGGAGACAGTTTGCTGGACATCGCAGGTAATCTTATGGTCTTAGACAAGCATAGGTTTTCAAAAGTATGGAAATGTGCTGCTCTCATTTTTCAGTCTCAGAACAGGTGTAGTTAATCTGTGACAATCCAGAGCCAAGGCCAGCTAGCAAACAAGCACGTTAAACTGACCATCTGCTAGTTCAGACTGTGTCTGTTCCCCAAGCTAAATAAAAATATAGAAATACTGTTTTAATAACCTAATTCACATAAAATTAGATCATATTGACTGCACAGCCAGCACCTTTGATCTGAAGCTAGGACTTATGAAACTAATGAAACTATTACTGATCAGGAGTTGTACTGTGTACTATGTTTAACAGAAAGATGGGTTAAACCAAATGAGTATGTAGCATTAAATGAAGCTAGTGCTCCCGGAAACAGTTACAGTGTGTGTGTGTGTGTGTGTGTGTGTGTGTGTGTGTGTGTGTGTATATATATATATATATATATATATATATATATATATATATATATATATATATATATATATATATAAATGCTTATATTGAAACATTTATGGTTATCTGATTTAAAAACATAAATAAATTATCATCATTTAAGGCTGCATTTAGAGTAGAAAAAAAAGCATGGTCATATTTTGGTCTGAATGGATTAAACAGAAACAAGCTAGACCCAAATGCATTTTATACCTCAATGTACTTGGAATCGATAAATACACTAATTAGGCTATTTTTGAACAAAATGTCTTCTGTGCTTTAATGTTTGACTTTTCAGTAATAATCTGTCATTTTTATTACAGGTGTGTTGGCTACAAATTGCAGATGAAGTGGATCTGTAAGTACTGCATTTTTTACACCCACAAAATAAAAAATATAATTGAACATTACAAATTAAAACACATGATGTCTTTTATCATGATGTCTTTTACTGTGTATCTACCAAAAATGTGTATGTTCCTTTAAAACTCAGAGTGCACTGAAAAGGCATTTGAGTAATTGTCATGGAAAATGATCCAAAGATTCCTTAAATGCCCAGTTGACCTGTAACATTTTAAAGCAGTATTTTTCACACTTGGGGACTCACTTAAAAAATAAAGAAAATGCCCAGTGTCCATTTAAAAACTGCAAGTTTCAAACTCATGTGCTATCTACATTAGCTTCTCATCAAAGTAAAAAACATTGTTCCAACAAAAGCAACAATTTTAAAACACAGTTCATTTCTTGTCACGTTGAATAAATTGACGAAAGTTTTGAAGATACCATTGATGAACCTGACGACAGTTTACCATCATTAGAAAATTCGCAACCAGATCCCATTCAATATTTGCCTGTAGAGGACTTAATTAAACATAAACTGGCATCACTATTTTTGCGCATACAAGCCATTTTACATGTCTCAAAGGCAGCTAATCAAGAAATAGTTGAATATCTTGGAAGCATAGGTAGTATTGCAAGTTGCTCAGGAGTCATTTAAACAGGTGTTACTGAAACATAATTGTAAATTGGGTTATAGATTCATGCATTTATAGAAGCTCTACTGTCTTTTTGTCCAGAAATGGTCCTCTTGGCTCTAGTTACAAGAGAGTAACATTTTACAAAGAACTATATTTAGATAGAACCTGTAGAGTATATTCTTGTTGCTACTCTAAGGAGAAGCTTTGTTTTTGTCCCAGTTTTAGAGTCTTAACAGAACTGTTGAATCACAATGATGTCTTGGACAAAGTACTACAGACAGACCAAGGTGTGTGGTGATCAAATTAAAACATTCAAGGATGGGCAGTATTTTAAGGACAACAAGATCCTTTCTTCAGACGAATTACACATAGCTCTTGGACTGTACATTGATGATTTTGAAGTGTGTAATCCATTGGGCAATTCTAGAAAGAAACACAAACTGTGTGCCATTTACTGGGTCATTGAAAACCTGCCAGTAAGATTCAGATCAACTTTACCATCCATTTACCTTGCAACATTATGTAAAACAGAGGATGTTAAAGTGCATGGATATGTCACAATTCTTCAACCGCTTCTAGCTGAAGTTGAGATACTTGAACAGGAAGGGGTGTTTGTTCAGAAATTAAGAGCAAGTATAAGAGGGACAGTACTCTACATGTCTGCAGACAATTTGGGAGCTCACTCGCTTGCTGGATTCCAAGAGAGCTTTTCCATAGACAAGTTCTGTAGATTTTGTTTGGCAGGCCATGAGGAGATTCAGACCCATGAAGTTAGAGATGGTAGGTTTCAAGACAGAACTGTGGAATCACATGAGAAGACTTTGTCTGAGATAAAAAAAAAAAAAGAACCAGGATTCCCAAGCAATAAATGGTGTTAAGAGAGACTGTGTGACTTACACATCTCACTATCCTCAAAGGCTTTCCCCCGGACTTCATGCATGACCTATTTGAAGGAATTGTACCTATTGAATTAAGCCTTTGTTTAAAGAAACTGATTCAGAAGCATTACTTTACATTGGATGAATTAAATACAGCAATTCAGTCCTTCCCATACAGATTTTCAGACAAGACAAACAGACCACAACAGATTTTGAAATCATTTCAACTGAAATGATCATTAGGAAGCAACAGACATGAGAACTGGACCCTAGGAGCTTCTCTTCCGTAATCTTCGTCATCGTTAGCATCTGGAAGGAGAGAGAGATACGCGTTATTGGACACATGTACTGAGAGCGAACTCATCCTGCTGTGTCTGCTGTGCCCTTTTATATCCACCGCTCTTCTGCAGGAGGGTGAGGAGCAGCCGCTCCAATCATTCACTGCCAGCCGCGTATGTTTTTGCCGCCCCACCTCGCAGCCATGCACTCTCTTGCTGTCCAAAACAAACAGCACCCCGCCGGCAGTTGCACGACGAGCACGCTGTGTGTTGTGTGTGTGGGCTGCACTTCCCACCTCAGCTCCGAGCCTTCTGCTGGCGTGAGTTGGGTCCAAAGGGGGTACCTTCTTGAGAGGCCATCAGAGTTTCCATGTTGAGCCCCCGCTCAGTACTGGAACTGGAACGAGAAGTCCTGCAACAAGAGGAAACACCGGGTTACTCTGGTGCTTGTGTCTTTTGCCCGGGCCATCCACCAGGTAGTACTGTAGCTCCTCTATGGCCCATTTTAAGGCAAGGGCTTCTTGTTCCATGGTGGCATACTTCTATTCAGTGGGGGTTAGTTTCCTGCTGATGTACAGGACCAGGTGCTCTTCACCGTTGAAGGTCCGAGACAGGACGGCCCCCAGTCCTATCTCAGATGCATCTGTGTGCATGGTGAAGGGTAGAGAAAAGTCAGGGTTCTTAAGGACAGGTGAGCTGGTGAGGGCCTGCTTGAAGGCCTGGAACGCCCACTCTGCTACCTTGGTCCATCGCACCCTGTCCAGTTGGCCTTTCTTGGTAAGGTCTGAGCAAGGGGAAGCTAGAGAAGAGCAGTTATGGAAAAATTTCCTTTAGTACCCCGCCAGCCCCAAAAAGGCATGTACCTGCTTCTTTGATGCGGGCTGGGGGTGCTCTCTCACTGCCTCCAGCTTCTTTTCTTGTGGTTTCAGCAGCCCCCAGCTGATGCGACTTGCCAGTAGCCCTTCATCAGATCCAGGGTGGAGATGATCTGGGCTCTCCCCAGGTGCTCTATCAGGTTGTCCATTCAGGAAAGGGGGTAGCTGTCAAACTCTGAGACTTGGTTGAGCCTCTGGAAGTTGTTGCAAAGGCGGATGCTGCAGTCGGGCTTCGGGACCACCACGATGGGGCTGCACCAGGGGCTGGCAGACTCTTCAATAATCCCATCCTGTAGCATCCGGCTGACTTCATCCTCAATAGCTTGAAGCTGAACCTCCGGGATACGGCCGCTGCCTGACCACCACTCCCAGTGATGTTTTGATCTCGTGCAGGACCAGGGAAAATTAGCTGTTTAGATTAATTTGTTGAATTACACCAATACATGTAGGAGAGCATTAGCTCCCACAGAATCTTAATGAATTTAGGGAAATATAATCAGAATCAAATTACAGCAACTAACCAATTTACTCCTCCACCGAAACTTTGGTGAGGATGTGCACTGATTCTGGAAGGTATTACTCTTGTGGCCTTTGATAGTAATACCTTATGGAGGTCACAAGCCAGTGTACTTTTTGTGCCGGACCCAAGCCCGGATAAATAGAGAGGGTTGTGTCAGGAAGGGCATCCGACATAAAACTTGAATATGCGAATCACTAACATGACTTCCATACCGGATCGGTCGGGGCCTGGGTTAACAACAACCGCCATCGGTGCCGTTGACCTATAGGGCACTGGTGGAAATTGGGCTACTGTTGGTCGAAGAAGGAGAGGAGGAAGGTGTGTTAGAGGAGGAAGGCGTGTTCGTAGGCCGAGAGAGAAGAGGAAAGGCAGGAGTTTAGGACTGAAAGTAGGGACTTTGAATGTTGGTACGATGACAGGTAAAGGCAGAGAGCTGGTAGATATGATGCAGAGGAGGAAAGTCAACATTCTGTGTGTCCAGCAGACCAGGTGGAAAGGGAGCAAGGCTAGAAGCATTGGAGCAGGGTTTAAACTGTTTAAACAGTTTAGGAGTAGGAGTGATCCTGAAGGAGGAGTTTGTGAAGAATGTTCTGGAGGTAAAGAGAGTGTCAGATAGGTTGATGAGTCTGAAGCTGGAAATTGAAGGTGTGATGATGAATGTTGTTAGTGCTTACGCTCCACAAGTAGGTTGTGAGCAAGAGGAGAAAGACAGATTCTGGAGCGAGCTTGAGGAAGTGATGCAGAGTGTTCCCAGAGGTGAGAGAGTTTTGATAGGGGCAGACTTTAATGGACATGTTGGTGAAGGGAATAGTGGGGATGAGGAAGTGATGGGCAGGTTTGGTCTTCAGGTAAGGAACTCAGATGGACAGAGGTTGGTAGACTTTGCTAAAAGTATGGAGATGGCTGTGGTGAACACGTACTTTCAGAAGAGGCAGGAACACAGGGTGACATATAAGAGTGGTGGCAAGAGCACACAGGTGGACTATATCTTATGTAGACACTGTAATCTGATGGAGATTAGCGATTGCAAAGTAGTGGTAGGAGAGAGTGTAGCTAGACAGCATAGGATGGTGGTGTGTAAGATGACTCTGGTGGTGAGGAAGATGAAGAGAGCAAAGGCAGAGCAGAAGACAAAGTGGTGGAAGTTGGAAAAGGAAGAGTGCTGTGACAAGGGGACTTGGTGTTGGAATGATGAAGTTCAGGAGAGTATCCAGAAGAAGAGGTTAGCTAGGAAGAAGTGGGACAGTGAGAGGATGGAGGAAAGTAGATAGGAATATAGGGAGATGCAGCGTGAGGTTAAGATAGAGGTGGCAAAGGCCAAACAGAAAACTTATGAGGACATGTATGCAAGGTTAGATAGTAAGGAAGGTGAGAGGGATTTGTATCAGTTGGCGAGGCAGAGGGATAGAGATGGTAAGGATGTGCAGCAGGTTAGAGTGATTAAAGATAGAGATAGAAATGTGTTGACAGGTGACAGGAGGGTGAGGGAAAGATGGAAGGAGTACTTTGAGGAACTGATGAATGAGGAAAATGACAGAGAGAAGAGTAGTAGAGGCAAATATTGTTGAGCAGGAAGTAGAAAGGATTAGCAAGGGTGAAGATAGGAGAGCTTTGAAGAGGATGAAGAGAGGAAAGGCGGTTGGTCCTGATGACATACCAGTGGAGGTATGGAAGTGTCTAGGAGAGATGGCAGTAGAGTTTTTAACTAGGTTGTTCAAATAGGTCTTAGAGAGTGAGAGGATGCTTGAGGAATGGAGGAGAAGTGTTTTGGTGCCGATTTTTAAGAACAAGGGAGATGTGCAGAGTTGTGGAATCTACAGAGATATTAAGCTGATGAGGCATACAGTGAAGTTTTGGGAAAGAGTAGTGGAAGCAAGGCTAAGGGGAGAAGTGAGCATTTGTGAGCAGCAGTATGGTTTCATGCCAAGAAAGAGCACTACAGATGCAATATTTGCCTTGAGAATGTTGATGGAGAAGTACAGAGAGGGTCAGAAAGAGCTGCATTGTGTCTTTGTAGATTTAGAGAAAGCGTATGACAGGGTGCCAAGAAAGGAGCTGTGGTATTGTATGAGGAGGTCTGGAGTGGCAGAGAAGTATGTTAGAGTGGTGCAGGATATGTATGAGAGCAGTAGGACAATGGTAAGGTGTGCGGTAGGTGTGACAGAGGAGTTCACGGTGAAGGTGGGACTGCATCAAGGATCGGCTCTGAGCCCCTTCTTGTTTGCGGTGGTGATGGACGGGCTGACAGATGAGGTCAGACAGGAATCTCCATGGACTATGATGTTTGTGGATGACATTGTGATCTGTAGTGAGAGCAGGGAGCAGGTGGAGGAAACTCTAGAGAGGTGGAGATTTGCTCTGGAGAGAAGAGGAATGAAGGTTAGTCACAGCAAGACAGAATACATGTGTGTGAATGAGAGGGACCCAAGTGGAACAGTGAGGTTACAGTGAGAAGAGATAAAGAAGGTGCAGGATTTTAAGTACTTAGGGTCAACAGTCCAGAGCAACGGGGAGTGTGGAAAAGAGGTGAAGAAGCGTGTGCAGGCAGGTTGGAATGGGTGGAGAAAAGTGTCAGGTCTGTTGTGTGATAAAAGAGTACCAGCAAGAATTAAAGGAAAGGTGTACAGGACAGTAGTGAGACCACCGATGTTGTATGGTTTGGAGACAGTTGCACTGAGGAAAAGACAGGAGGAGGAGTTAGAGGTAGCAGAGCTGAAGATGTTGAGGTTCTCTTTGGGAGTGACGAGGATGGATAGGATCAGCAATGAGTACATCAGGGGGACAGCACATGTGAGATGTTTTGGAGACAAAGTTAGAGAGGCCAGGTTGAGATGGTTTGGACATGTTCAGAAGAGGGAGAGTGAATATATCGGTAAAAGGATGCTGAGGTTAGAGCTGCCAGGCAGGAGGCCGAGAGGAAGACCAAAGATGAGGTTTATGGATGTAGTGAAGGAGGACATGAAGGTAGTCGGTGTGAGAGAAGAGGATGCAGGGGATAGGGCTAGATGGAGGCAGATGAGTCGCTGTGGCGACCCCTGAAGGGAACAGCCGAAAGGAAAAGAAGAAGAAGTGATGACGCAATATTTCTGAGCAGGGTAACAAAATCAGCAAGTTTAGGGACTCAGATCATGAACAAAGGAATCACAGAACAACTTCACTTCAATATAGACGGGACTTTATTACACTATTCTATGACACATAGTGTTACGTAACACAGACGGAGGGAGGCAGGATGCATGCGCAGGGGAAAAAGTCAGTTTATTAGGATCAGTTTCCTTCAAAAGTAATGGAACCAAAACAAAGGGAAACAAACTATAATCCACTCAAAAAGGAAAGACAATAATCCAAAAGAGATAATCCACAAGGCAGTAGTTCAAAAGAGATAATCCACTTGGCAGTAATTCCAAAAGAGATTGAACATGAGAACAAAGCAAAACAAAACTAAAGCAAATGCACGGAACTAGGCTACGGACAAGGAACTACGAACTATGAGCTAAGAGCTAATGAGCTATGGTCTAGGAACTATGAACTGGGAGCTATAAGCTATGGTCTAGGAATCATGAACTAAGGGTGAGAGAAAAGGAGAAGATAGCAGGCGTACAGCACATGCTAGTAAGATCCTTACTCTGTCTAGTCTATTTAATACTCCGTGAGGAAGCAGAAACAGGAGGAGGTTTATATACACAAACAAATCAGAAACAAACAACGTTAAACACAGAACACCTGAAACTAATAATTAAACCATAAACGGAAAACCTATCAATGAACAGGGGCAGAGACATGACATAAACCAGAGAACCAATAAACATAAAGGAGGCAGAGACATGATGTAAATGAAAACACAAGCACATGGTGATGTAAACAAAGCGAAAGTTCGTGAATGCATAGTCCAGCAGGTTTTTGTGAATGGAGAGACGCTGCTCTCAGCAACGCAGCACGAGGAATGCGGAAGTGTTCGAGTGACTCTGAGAACGAGGGAAACTCTAACACATAGCATATGGATTCATAAATGTACTGCACCAGCTTACTAAGAGTGGGGTGATGTTATACTTGCTTGCCGTCGTTAGTGGGAGATGAGGAATGAGATGTCGTCAGAGGTTGGGAGGCCTGGTTGAATCATGATCGGAGCTGGGATGAAGTCGATCACAGTTGCAGGTTAGTTTCGGTTTAAGATTTTCTTAGGTTAAAGTTACCAGCAACACTTAAGAAAAGAAAGAAGCGGAGATCTGAAAAACAGAAGGTGAAATGGACAGGACTAACAAAATTAATCTTCCTCGCTGCCAGCCAGCGGGTTCACTGTGTCATGGTCTTTTAACCCTTGCTGACTATCCCAACCCTCTAGGTGTCCTAACCAATTAGAAGTGGTCTTTTTGGGGGACTGGGGGAGAATTTGGTCTTTCCCTCCAACTAATCTGCATAACACCTTTAGTGTCCATGCTCATTCTTATTTAGTGTTAATTTTGCCCTTTACTTTAAAAAGTGGATTTCGTGATGAGTTATTAAAATTTGCCATCCACTAGCATTCTGGAAATGTTACAACCGACACACAGATATCAAACATGAGGTGTTTAGATATAAGGAATACTTTGCCAGATATATTGGCCTAATACAAGATAATAGAATCCTAATAGCTATGTTTAGGTTACACACAGGGTTAATATGGTTCACGAAGCTCTACAGTTAGCTAGCTATGGACACTAGTAAATATATACATTAATAAAACATAACGATTGCAGTTTTTTGGATTATGGACACGATTATTAGAGATGCACCGATCAACCGGCCAGGGACCAAAATCAGCCGATTTTCTGCATGCTTAGCCTCGACCAGTGACCGGCCAGTCAGTGTCACGTCTTTCCAATTCCGAGCCAGTCCGTTTTGTTGACAGCGGCGCAGGCAATAACGCCACGCTCATGATCACAGCCGCATGTAAACATGTCATTGGCGAAAATGCAAAATCGCATTGACCTACTGATCAACAAAGATCATTTCCCAGTGCTTGCTCCACTTGCCCGAGCCTACCTCTCTGCTCCATGTACAAGCGTTGAAAGTGAGCGCTTGTTTAGCTTGGCTGGAAATGTGATAGATGAAAGGAGAAACTGATTATAAGGTGACAAGGCAGAGATGCTTCTGTTTGTGAAGAAAAACTTGCAATTAATGCTCAAGTAATAACATTTTGCCTATACCTATGTTGGCAACAAAGAAAATATGCCTTGTTATTTAATTATCACCCACTGCACCTATTATTATTTGGAAGAGTATTGTACACTTCAGTTTTGATCATAGGCTTGTAATCTTTGGACTTTTGTGAGACGAGTAACAAAGACAAATAGGTCAATTTATAAACATGGTGGAAAATGGCATCTGTTTTGTTATATAAACCAACTAATTTTCAGTTAATTGTTATTTCTACCTCTTTCCAGTCACAGAGCACTTCATTTTGAGAGTTGTTTAAGTGAGAGATGATCCTGTAACTTGGTGCAGTTTGGAGGAATTTGTAATGTTTAATAATTTATTTTATTATGAAAATAAAATTTTGCATTGAAGAGAAGTAGATTTATAGTTTTATAGATTTATAGTAGTCAGTTATAGTTCTTAGAAAGAAAATCTGAATCGGCAAAAATTGGTATTGGCAGGTCACACTTACAAAAAAATCAGAATCGGCCAACAAAATTGTAATCAGTGCATCTCTAACGGTTGTGTGAGTGTATAGGTAATGATAATCATCAATTTGCATGATAGGTGGTGTGCATTCAAATGCACAGCAGCATGATGATTGCAAAGTTGTGTTCTAAACCTTGTATGAAAGCATGATACGTTAAAATGAACTTCATGAAGGAGGTTAACTGTCTCTGTCTTTTGTGCTGCGGGTGGTGTGGAGAGCTGTTTAGACACAGTCTCCATTTTACGACTTGAGGGTTAATCCAGGTCGGGGTGAGCTAGCCTTTTTGTCCTTGGGCTTATCTGAGTTGAGCCAGCATTAAGGAGGCAGGATGGTTGATCTGAAGAGATGACAGCACATATTCCCATAGCTGATCAGAGAACTAAGGTCCGGAAAGGTGTTCGCCAAGTCTGTGTCCTTTTAGAAGATGGTATGAGCTTAGAGCCCAAGGATTCTCCACTGTGTTCCAGTATGGAGTTTTATTTCTTGACTCCTTGTGGCCTTAAAGGGGCTGATTGATCACTGTGCGGCAAGATCCTGCCAGAAGGCCTCTTTACAATGACTGTAGTGTTACTTATCTGTAAAATCATTGGAATGTCTGTTTGGATTGCCTTCAGTGGAATGTGGCTCATTGTCTCATATCTGCTAAGTTCTTCATTGCCTGGTTCTCTCAGGTCCTACACCAGGCTTCGCGGGCTATATCCAGCAGTGCTTGAAGTCACCGCCCGAAGAGAAGTTCGAAGGGAGGTCCCAGTTTTGGCCATCCTCATCTACCACCCATCGGAACATCCGCTTGAGCGTCTGGTTGAAATGCTCCACTAGTCCGTTGGTCTGGGGGTGGTAGACGGAGGTCTGGAGGTGTTTCACCTGCAACAACTGACACAAATCACCCATTAGTTTAGAGACAAAAGGCATACCTTGGTCTGTTAAGATGTCTTTGGGGATCCCCACACGGCTGAACAGGAGCACCAGTAATGGCAATAATGGGGAGAGGGATGAGTGGCGCGTGCGGTCTAGGGGTGGTAGATGGAGGTCCGGAGGTGTTTCACCAGCAACAACTGACAGAGATCACCCATTAGTTTAGAGACAAAAGGCATACCTTGGTCTGTTAAGATGTCTTTGGGGATCCCCACACAACTGAACAGGAGCACCAGTAACAGCAATAATGGGGAGAGGGATGAGGGGCGCATGCGGTGGTCTTTGGGGCTCTGTTCGCTGGCACTGTGGGCACTGCTGACAGAAGCCTCGCACGTTGGCATCTATGCTGGGCCAAAGGAACTGGTGCCGCAACTTGGCCAGGGTGTCACAGGCCCCGTGGTGGCCGCTGAGTGGGTGACTGTGGTCCAGGTGCATCAGGGGCCAAGTCTTGGAGTGAGGTATGACCAAAAGGTCACAAGGTTGACCCCAGCGCTCTGTCCTGTAGTATAGGAGACCGTTGGACACCAGGAAGTAGGTGGCGGGGAGGTGTTGCTCCACTTGCTGGTTGATGCCATCGATCAGATGCACCTGGCCCCAGCAGTGCCTCAGTCGGTCATCCTCCTTCTGTTTGAGTGACCTGGTGAAACACAGAGGAAACTGGGTTAGATGGTATGTGTGTCTCACCTGAGGAGGCTCATCCACCCGGTCCTTGGTGGTTGGCCTCTTCCTCTGGCATCGGCAGCGGTGGGTTTCTGTGGCCGGCGGTGTGTGGAATCCTGGCCAGTTCTGTCTGAGCAGCAGTGGTACCAGGAGCTTGGGAATCAGCCTGAGGAGGAGCCGCCATTTATCGGCCGGCTAGGAGACTGGGACTTTTATGACAGGGACCTCCCAGACATCTCCGTGGACGCGGGAAACTGGGAGGACTCCCATGGGCTCAGGTAGTGGGCTGAGGGCTGTTGGGCAGGCCAGGGTTACTGCGCTACCAGAATCAAAGAGGGCTGTGATGGGTTTGCCTTTCACTTTTACGGCTAAGGTTGGGGCATCTGGAGGTGAAGCGGCATAGAGGGCACAGCCAGCCAGCTAGGGCTTGATGACATGCTGCGGGGAGGCCCAGCTCGGGGTGTCTCATTGGCAGGGCGGCTTTCCTGCAGTCTTCTCTCCCAGTGTAGGCAGGGCTCCGGTCACCACGGGGCTTGGCCCATGCGGAGCCCTGGTGAATGGTCCCTCCACTTGCCCCTGCTGATGCTCAGTGTGGCTAGGGCACACTCGATGGCTTCCACCATCTCCCTCGGGAACCTGGCGCTTCTCATCCCCACCGTTTGCGTTCTTCAGGTGGCAGAGCCCTTAGAAGTTCAAGCTCAAGTTCAGTTTATTTGTATAGTGCTTTTAACAATGGACATTGTCCCAAAGCAGCTTTACAGAAGTATATAAATTCAGGACATAGGTTTTAAATTTATGAATTTATTCCCAATGAGCAAGCCAGCGGCGACAGTGGCAAAGAAAAACTCCCTGAGATGATATAAGGAAGAAACCTTGAGAGGAACCAGACTCAAAAGGGAACCCATCCTCATCTGGGTAACACCGGATAGTGCAATTATAAATAAATAAATCTCTTCTATAAATGTACCAGTACAACATGGTCAGATAGCAGTTGTGAGACCATGAAAAATTCATTACAGTTTTTATATGAAATCTGTTTTGTTGAACTTCACCACTGTAATCTCAATGACCCTTAGGCTGCACCGTGTGGGGCCATCCTCAGCAGCAGCATGTGACTTCAATTGATGAGCTCTCCAATCAGAAGTAGCTCATCAGGATGGATCGGGCAGGTCCAGAGAGCAGAAGGGGTCGGGATCACTGGCATCTCAGGAGTATCATGTGAATCTCGACAGAAGGAGAGAGAGAGAGAGAGATCATTAGGTATGCTTATTGTCCCGTAATGGTTAAGGACAATGTACTTTGCATAAGTGAAAGCAGGTACTCCGGCAAGACTAGCTTATGACAGGATAACTAAAAGGGAGAGCCAGAGGGTAACACAGACATGAGGGCTCCCTGGGACAAGCCGGCCAGCCACCCCACCACCAACAAACCTTGGTGGATGCCTGAAGGTGGGGGGTGACAGCATCCAGACATCCCAGTTCACCACAACACACTATGCTCGTGAGACCTCTAGATCTGCTCCTTTACCTAAGGAAAAAAAACTATTCACGAAAGGCTTGATTAAACAAATATGTTTTCAGCCTGGACTTAAACACTGAGACTGTGTCTGAGTCCCGAACACTAATTGGAAGGCTGTTCAATAACTGTGGGGCTTTGTAAGAGAAAGCTCTTCCCCCTGCTGTAGCCTTCACTATTCAACGTATCGACAAATAGCCTGCACCGTTTGATCGAAGCAGGCGTGGCGGATCATAAAAGACCAAAAGTTCGCTTAGGTACTGTGGCGCAAAGCCATTTAGCACTTTATAAGTCAATAGTAGTATTTTATAATCAATGCAAAATTTCACTGGGAGCCAATGCAGGTGATGTGGTCATATCTTCTAGTTCTAGTAAGGACTCTTGCAGCTGCATTCTGGACTAACTGGAGTTTGTTTATGCTCCTACTGGAACATCCAGACAGTAAGGCATTACAATAATCCAACCTAGAGGTGACGAAAGCATGGACGAATTTTTCTGCATCATGTAGTGACAATATATTTCTTATCTTACCAATATTTCTGAGGTGAAAGAAGGCTATCCTAGCAATATTACCTATGTGGGCATCAAAGGAAAGACTGGAGTCAGTAATCACACCAAGGTCTTTTACTGCTGCACATGATGAAACAGAAAGGCCATCCAGAGTTACTATGTAATCAGAAAACTTACTTCTAGCTGCATGTGGTCCTACTATAAGTACTTCTGTCTTGTCAGAATTTAGTAAGAGGAAGTTAATGAGCATCCACTGTCTAATGTTCTTTACACATTCCTCAACTTTATTAAACTAGTGTCTGTCATCTGGCTTTGCTGAAACATACAACTGTGTGTCATCAGCATAACAGTGGAAGCTAATTCCATGTTTACGAATAATTTGACCCAGAGGTAGCATATATAAAGAAAAGAGCAGTGGGCCTAAAACAACAGCACACTTTACCTCAGTATGCATAGATAATTCACCATTTACATCTACAAACTGATAACGATCAGTCAAATAAGACCTGAGCCAGGAGAGGGCCGCCCCCTTAATGCCAACAACGTTTTCTAGTCTACCAAGGAGAATAGTATGATCAATTGTATCAAAAGCTGCACTAAGGTCAAGCAACACAAGCATGGAGGCACAACCCTGATCAGAGGCCATCAGTAGGTCATTTACCACTTTAACCAGTGCTGTCTCTGTGCTATGATGAGGCCTAAATCCTGACTGATATATTTCATGAATGTTATTCCTATTAAGGTACGAGCATAGCTGCATTTTGCTTTATCTTGGAGATAAAGGGGAGATTTGATATTGGCCTATAGTTGGACAATTGACAGGGGTCAAGGTCAGGTTTTTTAATCAGGGGTTTGATAACTGCTAATTTAAATGATTTAGGTACATAGCCAGTGCTAAGGGAAGAGTTGATTATTTTTAGAAGGGGTTTGATTATTTCTGGAATAATCTGTTTGAAGAAACATGTAGGTAGGGGATCTAGTATACAAGTTGATGATTTTGAAGAAGAAATTAATGAAATTAGTTCGGTCTCTCTAAGGGGAGTAAAGCACTCTAATCTTTGATCTGATATTGCTATATTATTATCTACAGGGTTAGTAAGACTGTCTGGTTTTAAATTAATAGTCTGAATTTCTTGTCTAATATTTTCAATTTTGCCAATAAAAAAACATGAAATCATTGCTGCTATATAATGATTGTGTGCCTGTTTCTGTGGCAGTTTTATTCCTAGTTAATTTTGCTATAGTATTAAATAAAAATCTAGGATTATTTTTGTTATCTTCAATTAAGGTAGAGTAAGATAAGAGGTAAGAGATTTCCTATATTTCAGGAGGCTCTCCTTCCATACTGTTTGAAATACTACCAATTTGGTTTGACGCCATTTACGTTCTAATTGTCGAGTGATCTGTTTTAAGGTATGTGTGTGATCATTATACCAGGGTGCTAGCTTTTTCTCTCTAATTATTTTTCTTTTAAGTGGAGCTACCTTATCTAACGTGTAGCGGAACATTGACTCTAAGCATTGTCGCCTGATCAAGTTCTATGGGATCAGACAGTGATCGAATCATAGTTGATATCTCTAGGCGGTTATTGATAAAACTCTGTGCAGTAGCTGATGTGAATGTACGTTTGGCACAGTAGCATGGCAAAGTGCATATATTATGATCAATGCGCAATTTACACAAGATGAGATAATGATCTGAGATAGCTTCAGACTGCGGAAGTGTGACTATATTTTCTATATTTAATCCATATGTTAGTATAATGTCAAGAGTGTGACCACCATTATGAGTGGGCCATGTTACATTCTGATTGACCCCTACCGAATCTAAAATAGACACAACCGCTGTTCTCAGAGGATCTTCCGGGTTATCAAAGTGAATATTAAAGTCACCGACAATTAATCCTTTGTCTAAAGAAACAACCAGGTTCGAGATAAAAACTGCAAATTCACCAAGAAATTCAGAGTATGGCCCTGGGGGTCTGTAATTAATAATAAGTGGAATTGACTTGATCGACTTATCTTTTGTAGTTACTAGTATGAAGAACTTCAAAGGAGTTGAACTTATGGCTAGGTTTTTGTGTGATGCCTAGATTTTCATTATAAATGAGTGCAACACCTCCTCCTCTGCCAGTTAGATGGGGCTGATGTATATAACTATATCCAGGAGGACTGGCTTCATTTAGTGCTATGTACTCGTTTGGTTTAATCCATGTTTCTGTTAAACACATTATATTAAACTCCTGATCAGTAATGGTTTCATTAACAATAAGTGCTTTAGACGTAAGAGATCTAATATTTAACAGTCCTAGCTTCAGATCAAAGGTGCTGGCTGTGCGTTCAGTATGGTCTAATTTTATGTTAATTAGGTTACTCAAACAAACTTTCCAAAAATTTCTACATATTTGTTCAGCTCGGGGAACAGACACAGTCTCTATAGGATAAACTACAGATGTCGTATTGTCATTTAAGTGATTCGAACATTGACTATCATAACTGTTATTGTCATTTGAATTTGTACTTACGAGTCATATGGTGTGTAGTGTCTTGGAGATGTTGTCTGAGAAGAGATCCGCTCCGAGTTTGCTGGGGTGCAGGCCATCAGCGCGGAACAATCTAGGACGCTCCCAGAAAAGATTCCAGTTATTTATAAAGAGCAGTTTCTGTTCATTACACCATGACATTAACCATTCGTTCAAGGCAAAAAGTCTACTGAACCTTTCAAGTCCACGTCTGTATGTGGGGAGAGGTCCAGACATGATGATCTTCGTTGTGGGCGATGTTTTGCGTACCGTCTCGATCAGGCTGCCGAAGTCCCTCTTCAGGATTTCCATCTGCCGTAGCCTGATGTCGTTGACCCCCGCATGCAGCACGACAGCTCCGATGTTCTTGGCATCCTTCAGGATCGTGGGTACCTGTGCAGTGACATCAAGAACACGAGCACCAGAAAGACAGTGGGTGTGAACCTTACCTTTAGTTGAGGTAATGCGGATGTTCCGAACAATGGAGTCTCCGATGATCATGGCGTTGGGTTTGGTCTCGCGGAGAGGGGCGAAGCGGTTCCTGGTGGCGATCTCGAAGACTAGGGGTGGCGGAGGGGGAGAGGTCCTCGCCCGGCATCTGGGCTGTGCCTTCCGCTGTTGGTGCACCCAATGTCCGTGGTGTGTCGGCGCCGGAGTGAAGGAGACCTGGGCTGGATGCGCCCTGGGTGCATGGCCCCTGTGCAGAGAAACGCACGGAGTAGAGGTGGTGGGAGTGATTGTATCACGCCGTGAGCTTACCGTGCTTTTGTGAGCTTCAGCGCGGGACGTCTCTAGCACGGCTCTCCGTTCACGCAGCTGGGCCTGCTTCTTTAGTAGGTCGCAGATCTGCTTCTCCATGGCCTCCAACTCCAACTGCACTGTGTGCAATTCGAACGAGTCCTCACCTGCACTCAAAGGTAAAGAAACAACCGACATGTTGTCGGCTTTAAACAGCAGTGTTCGAGTGAGAATGTAAATAAGACTAGCTACAACAAATGGAAATGATACTGAAAAATTATTAATAAAAAGAGGAAACAGTATAATTTAAATGCCGACACAAGCAACAAGCAACAAACTCCCGGCAAATGATTCAAAAACAGGAACTAGCATCACAGGAACTACGTCACTTGCACCTGGATCACTTGCACCTACGTCATAAGTGATCCATCATGACCCGTTCCACCACTTCACTGGCGGTGTGCCGTTCTGGTTGGAGCAACCTTCAGGCTATCCAGAGCAGAGAGTCCATCTGGGTCTGCAGGGTGGCTCCCGGCTGGTAGGACCAGCTGTGGAACTCTGCCGCCGCATTGATGGGGGATAGACCACAGTGGTCCAAGATCTCAGCCTTCAGCATAGGATAATGGGGCCTCCCCTGACAGGGAAGAGGCAAGAATGTCATCCCAAAGTTCTTCTTCACATTGTTTGTGTCAGGCAATCTGCTCAAAGGTTAGGAGTAAGGCCTCGATGTCATCCTCGCTGGTAAGCTTTGTTAGGATGCTGGGAGCCTCCTGGCAGGGGTCTGGGAGAGGGATTGAGGCGGCGGAGCAGAGCTTTTTCTTCATCTCCAGTAGTTCCTGGATAGCAGCACGCAGGCTTTGGGCCAGCCCCTGAGTTACCGATTGCTGCTGGAGATTTGTCTCCAGCAGGTGTTGCAACATAGGGTCCATGACTGTTGAAGGGGGTGGTGGCTCTGTGTTCTTATGCCCGCATGAACACAGACACTCGGGAGGCAGAGGTAGTGGAAAAAAATGGTGCGTTTTATTCAGTATTTAGGTGCAGGAGTGGGGGTGAGGATGTGATGAGTATGGAGGTGGAGGTCGATGTCTTCCCGATGAGGGGCGCGACGAAAGGGCCGGAGTGGCCGTGAAGCGGGACCCAGGAGGCTTGGAGGAGGCCAAGGGTGCCAGCAAGAGGCGCAGCGCAGCCGGGGAGCTTCTCTTCCGTAATGTTCATTGGCGGCAGAGGCAGCAGCATCTGGAAGGTGAGAGAGAGAGAGACGCATTATTGGACATGCGTACAGAGAGCGAACTCAGCCCTCTGTGTCTGCTGCACCCTTTTATATCCACTGCTCTTTAGCAGGAGGGTGAGGAGCAGCCGCTCCAATCATTTGCTGCCAACCGTGTGTGTTTCTGCCGCCCCGCCTCGCAGCCATGCGCTCTCTTTCTGTCCAAAACAAACAGCGCCATTTCAGCACTCCGCTGGCAGTTGTGCGAGGAGCACGGTGTGTGTTGTGTGTTTGGGCTGCAGGCCCGCCGTCACACTTAATCCTAAACAGCACTTTATTGAGCACTATCCAGAACTAATTTGATGTTTTGGACTAGTGGTCAAGTTCTGGACCATGTAATTCGAGGCACAACACAGCTTTTTCAAAAAAGTTGTGCGTAACTCTGGCAACATCAAAAATGTAATGTATACATTAGCCTAGAAACATCAGCTGACACTTGCCTATTAACTTCATATGCTAACACTTTTTAAACGAGATGTGGAGGTTGAACATGTTTCAGTTGTTCCACTGAGTACCTTGATCATTAATTTAAGATGGCAATTCAGAAAAAAAATATGCCATTACGTCTGTGTCTGTTGCATCAACTGGCTGCTTACATTGCACCAGATACTCTGAAGGGATGTTCCTTTCTGTATGGCATACTAGTGGACTTCCAGATTTTGACCGACTTGTAAAACTATGGATTGTCATGAACAAGGCTGCATTTCTCCTTGAACTTTATTCAGCGTGGTATCATGAGCATGAGTTGAAAGTTGTTGACCAAGAAGAGCTGAATGATTACCACCCCTTGTCACCATATACCATAATTGGTGAAAAACTGATGATTTCATCAGACATTTCTTCTTCATTGAGGATATTTCTGTTTTTCTTTTTTTTTCTTTTATAGGATCTATTTTTTTCTCAACAACAGAAAATGATTCTCTGTGTGATTTTGTCTCCGGAAGATATTAGAAAAGTTTGTCTTGATTGTCAGCCGGAAACCATAGAAGTCCTTCAATCAACATTGAAAAGCAAGCTGAACAGGTGTGTTTACCCTTCAGTATGAAGACCCTGATTTTAGGAATGCTTTATGCAATCTCGCAAGTATCAGTGACCTCCCACCTGAAAAGGCAACACTTAAAGGTCTTTTTACGGCACCATCTTCTGACTCTACCTTGTCAGACCGGACATTAGACACAGCGATTTTATCATCATCATCTGGGTCGAATGTCAACAGCAGCAAGTAGCCGCTCGCAGCAATGGCCTGTCCATTTCATCATTCCAAGCTTTTCATACGATGTAGAATTAAGATTGTAACATGGCAATGAAAACTATGACAAAGATGGTTCACTCCTCAGCAGGTTCAGGGATGTCAAGTCTGAGATACTTGATAAACTTGCCACTGCAATCTATGCTTACAAGGCCTATCCATACAATGAAGAGTACGCGAGTGTGGCTAGGGCTCTCATAGAGACATACCCATGTTTTAAAAGAACCAGGATCAGCAACAGGATGGTACAGATGGAAAATTATCCTCAAATTCAAAATGGGAAATTTCCACAATAAACTTTGCGATGCTGGCTGTCCAGAACTTACTGTGAAAAGTGAAAAATGCCCATGTTCAGATGGAAAGGAAATCAAAGTCAAGAAACCAAAAAGATCAGAGATGAATTTTTTACCTGACTTACCAACTGGCACAAGCTTTGATTCTTTAGAGAATGAAAGGAAAGAAATGGAAAATGAGATGAAGACAAAAAATCCAAATTGGAATGTAATTGATGCAGCCATGGATTCATCTTACTCTGCAAGAAGAAAGAAAATTGTTGTAGATGAGCCCCCTGTCTCGGAAATAAGAAGCAGATGACCTTCTTTGTTCACTCAAAGACAAGAGTTTTAATGTTTATTTATTTTCCATAAAATGTTTGGTTACACAAATGTTTGGTTACACATAAATGCACACTTTATGCCTTCACAGAATGGTAGCTATTTGGCTCTTAACTATTTTACAATTTGGCTATCTTCAACAGGTTGTTTTTGAGTTCCACAGGCTTGTATCAATTGACTTAAAGAAGGCATTCTTTGAAGAGCTTGATCAGCACCTCCCATGACTCCTGCAGTTGTACAACAGCAAGAGAGGCAATGAAATAACAGAAATCCAAAATGTGATGAAGTGCCTTGATAAAGAGGTAAGTCTAATGAACTTCATAGTTAGTTCTGGTCAAGAAATGTGCCGATATCCAGCATAACAGCACTGATAGTTGTGTAAAAGACATGCACAGTAGAGCTGTCGTGATTAATAAATAAGCTTATGAATGCGATTACTTGATGACATTAGACAAAACTCTATAAATGTAAAATCTTTTGTTGAAATTCAGATGACACCACTGATGTATCTTCAACAACCGAGTTCTGCAGAAAGATCTGCAGATTTTGAATGCCTGTAATTCACCAAAGTTCTACAACAGGCCACGGTGGGCAAGTAATGTAATCAATGTTTGGCCTAACACCGGTAACACTGACTATCGCAGCAAGCCTAGATGTTATTGAAACTGAGTTTATTGTCATGTGAGTGAAAAAGAACACACTTTAGCCTGGGTACTCATCAGTAACACAAAAGTTTAAAAAAGCAGAGCATTTAGAACACTTGATTTGAACTTGCGTGCCATTAAACTGACAGAATGGGATATATTCAATGTATCAGAGCTATTTAATAAGCAGCAGAACACAATAAAGAAGCTCCATTTTGATTAGCGGTTTGTTTCACTAAAAGAGCAGGATGCGGTCAATGTTACAAAGCACTTGAAACCTCTTTTGCAGTAATAATACAGACAGTTGCGTTGAAGAGGATGCAGTCAGAACAGAAGCGAAACTGAACAATTTATCAAAATAATTTGCAGTTGAACAGTCTGTCTAAAAGAAAAAAATCTAAAAATAAAATAAAATAATAATAATAAAAAAAGACAAATAATAAAATACAATTCCTGCAGTGTGAATAAAGCCTTTGTATTGCTTTTAGCAAGTCTAGTACTCTCGGGTCCATTTTTACACAATTTACCACATTTAAATGCATTGTGGAAATTGCTCCACAATAAGTATCAGGGTTTTTTTCACAATGGTTGCATCACTTTTGCTACACTGTGTGTGTGTTACAAATCATTTTGAGGAAAAAACGAAGCCACTTTCACATTCCTACAACAATTGGTGGAGTCATGGATGACATTGTGGGGATCCCTTTAATGTACTTTTGTTTCTGGAAAAGACTATCTTGTACCTTGGCCCTTTTGTGGTTCTGGGTCTTCTTTTGGGGCTTTATACTGCTTTTATTTATTTATTTTTTAAATAACACAATGATGTAATTTCTTGGCAGAGCTCTAATCAGAAGAAGAGGGCAGGAGTTCTACAGGGCCTACCTTATTTCATGAGGGAGAACCCAAACAACTTTTTAAAAATTTCCGAGGTAAGTAAATATTGTTTATTTTTTATCTTAGAAGCAGTTTTGTATTCCTACTGTGTAGAAGTACAATAAATGACTAAGACCTCTCTCTTTCTTTTCTTGTCTCTTTAGCCATCTGATGATGTGGAAGTCACAATTAGGGGAGTTAAGGTGGGCATCCTGACTGTGAGTGAGGATACCAGACATGATGGTTTCTTCCCAGATGATGTCCTGAATGTTGCTGTGATGCTGGAGGGGGAGAATGTTGCTTCAGAACTAAAAGATGTTCCTAATGCTCCTGCTATACTGCTTGGACTACTCTATGTTCTGAACATTGATTATCCCAAAGAACTACAATATACCTTTGAGGAACTTCAGAGAATTTTCATGAAAATTGGTGGAGACAGCTGCACAGCAAGAGTTCACAGTCTAAAAAATAAATTAATGCAGTTAATGGTGCAATGCAACCTTACTGTTCAGAATAGTTTTTTTTTTTTCACATGGAGCTTGGGGGTTAGAGCTTGATCACCTAGAATTGGAACTTTTTTCACAATGATAAAATGGTTAAATGGATAATTCACCCAAAATGAAAACTTGCTGATAATTTACTCACCCTCAGGTCATCCAAGATGTGTCTGCCTTTCTGTCTTCATCGGAACACAAACACATAGGTCCATAAAATGCAAATGAATGGGTGAAAGAACTTTGAGTCCAAACTTTGAGTCCAAACAGCAGATACAGGCTGCATCAAAGTAATCCATGCAATTCCACTATGTAAATTGATGTGTTCTGAAGCCAAAAGTTAGGTCTATGTAAGAAATATTCCAATATTTTATTATGAACAATATTTCAAACTTTATTATAATTTGGTGTTTCTGGCCAACGGTTATACACATTTGTATTGGAGCCTATCAAGGTTGCACTTTCATATGTGTATTGAAAGTTTGCTTGCGAGATCACATTTTTATATTCTTTTCAAAATGGTGCTCACTTGTTCTGATCCTGGATGCCTAAACAACAACATCAGTCCTTACGTGGTTTCACAAGCGAACTTGTGTTACTCAAAAGGAAGTGCGACCTTGGTAGGCTCCAATACAAACACGTATAATTATAACTAATAAAGTTAGTTTTATTGAATACTACTGATAGAACTAACTGAGAAAACGTATCGTTATCATCATATAAGATTGTAGTCATATCGCCCACCCCTAAACATTAGCATCTGGTGATTCCAGTCTTGAATTTCACGGAAAATGTGAAATGTACTTCGTAATGTATTAAATATCATAAAACCCTGCTGATAGGGAATTTTTTTTTTTTCATTTTAGGAATTAAGAACAGAGCTATGTTCTGAAATGAGTTTGTGGTCATTCATAGACATATTAAAAGCAGTATTAAAGCATGAAGCTTGTTGTTATGACATGCTGCTAAATGTAACTCTACTCTGTACTCTCTCTCTCAGCCTATTTAACTGTGGGGGAGAGACATCAAATAATTGAAATAACTCTGGAGGAGAAATTTGGTGTGATACAATAACAAATTTGTATTTTCATATACTTGTAATATAATAGAAGATCTACATATACCTCTATATCCTTTTTTTCCCCCGTTGAAACCATGTTTTGATAGGAAACTAGTTGAGGTGCTGATGACATGAAATAAAAATATTTAATTGCAATGGCAAGATGTAATAGTGGTATTTTTTGTTATATTTATGTTGCCATTGGTTTGTGAAAGTTAAAATATTAATTTAACAGCTCAGTGTTGAGCTTACAATTGCAATTTAAAATCTTTTTTCAATTGAATTACTTTCTAGACTCAGCCTTGATTCCGACTCGGCCCCTTTTGGACTCGGACTTGATTGGTTAAGGACTTGGTCTCGACTCGAACTCGACAAAAGTGGACTCGTATCCAACACTAATGTATAGTGCTTGAGCATATACCTGGCAAGAGAGCTTTTTTTTTTTTTTTTTAATTTTTTTTAAAATTTTTTTTTTCCTTTTTTTTTTTTTTTTTTTTTTTTTGTATGTTTTTTTTTTTTTTTTTTTTTAACACTTTTCACACTGTCAGCTATTTTTATTACACCTGAAGTCATTCATGACATTACCAAATACAGGCATGTTACTTTTGTAGACACTTATGTATTGTAATAGTGGAAGAGCAAGAAAGAGAAAGACAGTCAATGAAGATATTATGGATAAGTGTAACGATAAATATATTTGACAGTTCTGGCATCTATGGCAGATAAAGCAAAGGGTCACTTCTCTTGAGAAGGACAAGGCTTATTTTTATCAATGACTGACTGAAGTGAAAATGCAGAAATCTCATAATGATATAATGGTATGCGTTTTTTTTTATACTAAAAGGGGGTCTAGCCTGAGGGCCCGGTCACTGTTGACTGCTTAGTAGGTTGTAGCTAAGAGCATTTTTTAGAGAGGAAGAGCCAACTGCACCAAACAAAGTGATACCTACAGTACTGTGCAAAAGTTTTAGACACATGCAAAGAAATGCTGTAGAGCAAAGATGCCTTCAAAATAATTAAATTAAATTTTAATTTAAAAAAAACAGTCAACAGTAGTAAATGAAACAAAGCCAATATTTGGTGTGACAAAAAAAAATAAATGAATAATAATAGTCTCTGGTATTGTGTTTTTTGTCTGAAAAGTGGTCTCTTACATAATATGCTGCTTTCTTTAATGACATACAAACATTTTCCTATAACATTTAATTTTGTGCTAGAAGACTAAAGTTTGGGAATCTAAAATGTTTTGTGTACTGACTTGATAATGTAGAAGTCATAAAATAAAAAAAAAAAACTATAACAAAGTTTGTACTAAAAAAATAGGGTGCCTAAAACTTTTGCACAGTACTATACATGCAAATAAGAGATGTCTTGGCTATGCATGTTCACATGAAAGAATAATCATGCAAAACTCTATGCAATTTCACATGACTAATGACTAACTCGTGGTCAAAATAAGCAAAAGTAACTTTTCTCACAAAAAATGTGAAAAACAACTGAATTATGTTGTGAATTGTGATTCTGAAACAGAATCATATTTATGGCCGTCATGAACACATACACACAGACACACAAACACACACGAGAAAAGAAGAAAAAAAATATGGAAAATAATATAACCCCAATTCTTCAAAAATTAGGACAGTATGGAAAATGCAGACAAACAAACAAAAAGAGTTATTCACCCTGTACTATATTGAAAACACATTATTTGATGTTTTACTTTGTGAATTTAATTTATTTTTGAAAATGTACACTAAAATCTGATGACTGCAACACACTCCAAAAAAGTTGGGACAGTTGACTGTTTACCACTGTGTAACCACCTTTTCTTTGAATAACACTTATTAAGTGTTTGGGCACTGAAGACACCAGTTGGTTATCAGTTATGTATTTCTTCAGCTGCGCAACTGTACAGGGCCTTCGTTGCCTTATTTTGCAACGATCGGAGACAGGTCAAGACTGTAGGCAGGCCATGCTATCACCCGCACTCTCTGCTTACGCAACCATCCGGGCAGAATATGGTTTGGCGTTGTCCTGCATTGGATGGCAGCATATGCTGCTCCAAAATGTGTACATACCTTTCTGCATTAATTGTGCTCTCACAGATGTGCAAGTTACCCATGCCATGGGCACTGAAACACCACCATACTATGACAGACACTGGCTTTTGGACCTGATGCTGATAACAGCTTGGATGGTCCTTTTCCTTTTTTGGATGGCTGTTTTGTCCAAAAACTATTTGAAATGTTGACTCATCGGATGACAAAACACTATTCCACTGTGCTATTGTCCATCTGAGATGAGACTGAGCCCAGAGAAGTCATCGGCGCTTCTGGACAGTGTTGATGTATGGCTTCTGTTTTGTATAGTAAAGCCTTAACTTGCATCTGTGGATGCAGCGGCAAATGGTGTTGACTGACAAAGGTTTACTAAAGTATTCCCGATGTACCAAATTTACCAAAGTATTGCCCATGTCAGGATATCCATTGCAGATTAATGATGGTTTTTAAGACAGTGACGGCCTTGCCCTTTACGCACCGAGATTTGACCGAATTCCTTGAATCTTTTAATAATATTGTGCACTGAAGGTGAAATGCCCAAAATCCTACCGATTTGTCTTTGGGGAATGTTATTCTCAAAGTGTTGGATTATTCACTGACGCATCTGTTGGCAGACTGGCAAGCCTTGACCCATCCTTGCTCTTGAAGGACTAGGCCTTTTTTGGAGGCTTCTTATATACTATGATTAGACGATTGCCTCACCTGTTTCATCTCACCTTCTTATTTAAACTTGTCACATCTCTGTTAGTCCTAAATTGCCCCTGTCCCAACTTTTTTGGAACCTGTTGCATGCATCAATTTCAAAATAAATGTTTATGTATTTCTGTTGGCAACTGCTTCGTTATTTTCAGTTGGAGCCTATTTTGCATGTTATGCCATGATATTAGAGTTAGCTAATTCGTTAGCTTGTTAGCTAGCAAACTCTAGTTTGCTATTTGAAGAGAAATTATTTTGGCAGCTCAAGGGTAACTCTTGTCATCTCTGGCATTTCAGGGAAAATGTTTAAAAATAAATGTTTCTGCGAGGAATTGGTTGAATGAAACTTGCTAGCTAATTAAGCTGTAACATTGCTAACTTAACTGTAACACTAACTAGTAATTCAAGGCATATACACGCCACACACATACGATTCTCATGGGTTAAATTTCACCCTGATTTCCCATTTGAATATCTACCTAGCTTTTCTGCCATGGGAACTTCTTACTCGATGTATAGCATTTGTTAATGTCAAATTTGCTGTCTTTTGGGCATTGAATAAAAAAAAGTTTGAATTTGTCTTACATTGAGGAAGAGTGACGGCAAACTACAAACAATTTAGGGGCAGTGTGGATTAGAGCATCAATTAAGTTGATACTATAAATGCGATGTTGTTTAAATTTTATTCATAATACTGTGCAACGTTCAAGTCCCGTGAAGCATCACGTAGCCCAGCTGTTAGAGTCATCCTCTCAGCACGACTCGTGAAAACTGCCGAGTAGCGCATTTCTGCATTCCCTAGCGCTGCTCACTGAGGACAGTGAGTAGCGCAACCTTTCCGTTCATAGACTCTGGTTTTGTTTATGTCACCATGCGCTTCTGTGTTTTGGTTTACGTTACGTCTCTGCCCTCGTTTGCTTATTGGTCCTTTGGTTTTGGTTTACGTCATGTCCCCGCCCCTGCGCGTTCATTGGTTCTCTGTTTTACGTTGTCATTATGAGTTTCAGGTGTTTTGTGTTTCTTTTGTATTATTTAAACCCCCGTGTTTCTCCGCTTCGAGGCGGAGTATTATATTGTGTCTAGATTGAATTAAGCATATGAATGAATGTTTGTTTGATTTTCACTGCCCTCGTGTTTCCTGGACTGTGGATTTTTGCCTCATGATTCTATGGATGATTGCCTCGCTATTTCATATATTATTGCCTCATTATTTTGTGGATTTCATGACTTGCTCCTCTTTGGATTAATACCCTGCCTTTTGGATTAATGCTTTGCTTTCTGTGGATTATTCCCGTGCTATTTTTGTGACTTTCTGTTCCGTTCTTGTGTGGATTATTACCTTGCCTTTTTTCGATTATAGCCTCGCTTATTTTTGTGGATTATTGTTTGTCTTTTGACCCTGCTGTTGTTTTGCGTTTTCCCCTGTCCATATATTTTTGGTTCTTCCTAATAAACTGACTGTTCCCCAGCACTTGCATCCAGTCCCCCTTGTGTTTCGTAACACCAGCTACAAACTGAAAATCCAGCAGGCAATAACATGTAAGTAAAATGATACACCGTCTCGTCTCCTCACGGTGGAACTCCCTGCTGAAAAAAACAGCATACAGGTGCATCTAAAAAAAATTTAATATCGTGGAAAAGTTAATTTTTCCCCTGTAATTTAATTCAAAAAGTGGAACTTTTCATATATTCTAGATTCATTAGAATTCTCCTTTTCTTGCATGTTTGACACAGTACATATTGATGCTAGGTCTAACGAATTCAAATTGCTCTTGGTTAAAAAAAAAAAAAAAGTTAATGAAAAAACTGTCAAGCACTTGTACTAAACTGAAGCAAAAGGCAATGGATATATCCTCTGTTAGCTATTGCATGGTATCTTCAGCCATCAGCTCAACCCTTCTTGGTTGCATCTGTGAGCTGTAATCCTTCTTTTTGTTTCAGGATTGCATTTCTGTTGCTGATGTTGGCATATAATTGTTCAACTGAGGCCAGAAAACAAGAATTTCTGCATCCTCAAAAGCTTTCTTGTGTTTAACTAAAATTCATGCAGTTTCATGGGAGGCCTTGGTCAAACACTGCGACACATTGGCAGATTGAAGAATGAACTTTGTTGGGTTTTAAGCAAAGACAAGATGTTCTCCTTTTTCCCCCACACATGGCAGATACAGGGGGAATTTGTAGCTCGACTATAAAATCAGTGCTGCGCATGTTGACAGGCCTGGGTGCCATCAGCAAGGGCAGCTGCAGTCTGCAGCGATCTTCCTAGCAGGTGTCAAACTTGTTGCTGTTGGCATCTTGAAGCAAAGGGCATCCTTGGCTGTGGCCAGAATGTTCTCAAAGTGATCTCACCATTGGCGCCGACAAACCATGTGCAGGACACAGCACGCCATGCACTTGGCTGATGCTTGGGTCCCCTGATTGGGTCCTATGATTTTAAAAGTTGTGTAATCCATCCATGGCTTTACAATGTTCTCTGTTTTTAGGGACTGTCAGAAACAACAGGCTCACAGTAACAGCAACAGAACAAGAGATAGAATCCTACATCAAAAGATGGCTTCACCTTGTGAGCGACCGAGACAGAGGGAGACGAGAGAGAGAGAGATAAAGACAGACTGTCCAAGAAACCCGTAAGTCAGTTACAATGTCTATTTTGCTACATGTGTGTAATAATTTGTAATATATAATACATTATATTGGGATACATAAGTCAAAAGGAAACTGTTAATTGAGGGCAAATTTGTTTTGTTTAGAAATTTGGATGAACTTATTGTTCTGTACAGTGGTTGTGAAGTGCAAAACAAAAAAACTATTTGGTAACCAAATTAACAAAACCAAAATACATTGGCAGCATTAAAACAAAACAAAACAAAATTACAAAACAACATGCATACCTCAAACAACATACATTTTCAGGAAACAAATGCACAAGTCCCGAAACAAAGCAACATTTCTGGAAGCAAATGCACAAAACCCAATACAGAATAGGTAGGGAACGTAATTCTTTTTGTTATTAGTCAGCATTTATTTATTTTATTTAAACGATAACATAACTTCCTGTGGCAAACCTTGCACAACTATGAACAGGAGTTGTGATAAAAGCTACGGCAGAAGAGATTGAAATGGAGGCAGAGATTGAAATAATAAGGGAATATTTTAAACAAGGTCAGTCATATGTTATTGTTAAGGCATAGCGATAACAGCTTTGACCTCAATTCCTGTTCAAGGTTTGTGAGCGGCTTGTGACAGGAAGTGACCAAAGGAAATTTTGACCAATAGCAAACAATAAGAGCAGAAAAAGACTTTTTCTGTTTTGGGTTTTTTTATATTGTTTCCTGAAATTATATTTTGTTTGGGGGTTTTGTAAGTTTGCTTTCTGAAACATTGTCATGTTTTTTTGTTTTCTTAATTTGGCTCATAATTTTTTTTGTGTGTGTTTAGCACTTCACCACCATTGCGCAATCAGTGTTCTGTTACTGAGTCAGCAGAGTTTATTCATTTAACTATTCCTTAAAGGCCTGCAAATTGCCATGACACTGATGGGCCCAGTCAAGGAGGTCAATAAATCCTATATTTTTTGATGGTTCCTGTTGCCAGAGTTGCTGTAGCGTTCTCTTCTGCATTGGCAGAAGAGTTTTGGGTGAGCTATCTTAACCCTAATTCATGGCTAATGGAAACATTAGAAATTTAGAACTTTGTGTTTCTACAATGTTTTCTATACAGCTATTTTGTGTATGTTTATTATTCGGGTTTTTGGCATGGTTGGATTGCTTCCCAGTAATTCTTTTGGAAATGTTATCATGCACTGGCTTTTTCATTGTCAATTTTAATAAATGATGATGCAATTAGAAATGTTTTTGGATCATCTGTTGTAACTTATTTGAAAATTTAGGGAGGCCATTATAACATTTCTCTTTACTGTATGTTAAATATTGTTGATGCAGAAGTCACTGACAGTTTCACTGATATTCAGTCCATGAGTCTATATATATAGATCTAGATATATATATATATATATATATATATATATATATATATATATATATATATATATATATATATATCCTCTCCTATCAATCTCCTCGCATCCCTATGGCCTTGCGTTCTTCGGACGGCAGAGCTCTCAGGAAATGGTCCATCACCACCCGCTCAATGACCTGGGAGGCAGTGTGCCGTTCTGGTTGGAGCCACCTCCTGGCGGTATGGAGCAGGGTGTCCATCTCGGCTCGAGGGGTGACTCCGGTGTGATAGGACCATTAGTGGAACTCGGCCGGCGCATTGGTTGGAGACAATCCGCAGCGAACCAGGATCTCAGTTTTGAGGGTCTCATAGTCAGTGGCCGCAGCAGGCAGGAGAGTGTAATACACGAGCTGTGCCTCCCCTGAGAGAAAGGGAGCGAGTGTATTGGCCCAGGTGTGTTCTTCCCATTCCTCACGTAGGCTTGGTGAGCAGGCATTGGGCCTCTTTGGCCGGTGTCTGGGAGAGGAATGGTGGCGGCGGAACGGGACTTTTTCAGCTCTAGGAGCTCCTGGATAGCGATCCTTAAACTCTGGGCCAGCTCCTGGGTCACCGCCTGCTGCTGGAGGTTGGTTTACAGCAGATGCTGTAACATGGGATCCATACTCGTAGTCTGGGCGGGGTCTGTAGGCATAGGTTCCATGCTGTGGGGTTGCATTGGGTCTGTGTTCATCATGCCCGCATCCTCCACCACTGTGGCAATTCTGAAGGAGGGTGAACACAGACACTCAGGAGGCAGGATAGAGGCAAAAATGTGCTCTTTTATTTTAAGGTGAAGGGGGAAAGTGAGGACATGAGAGGTCTTCGTGCTGTAGGGAGCAGCAAACGGTCTGTAGCGGGCTTGAGGCGGGACCCAGGGAGCGAGGTGCTGGCAGTGGGTTCCGGCCGGAAAGGCAGCATGTCCAGGAACTTCTTCGTTGGTGCTGTCGTTGTCCGCGTCTGCCTCTGGAGGATAAAAGACACTGGCGTTAGCTTTACCATACTGGAGATCTAGCTTACCTCTCTGTGCTGATGCGACCCCTTATATACGCTCCTGTTGCCTGCGGGAGGGTGAGGAGCTGTTACTCCATTCATTAGCCACCAGCCGTGTGTGCTTCCGTCTCCCCGCCTTGCATCCATGTGTTTCCCAGCTGTCCACAACACGCGAGGTGTTGAAGCGTAGCACTTGGGTGGCAGTCGTGTGAGGAGCGTACCGGTTTATGTGCGTGTGAGCTGTGTGCTCGCCGTCACTGTAAGTATATATATATATATATATATATATATATATATATATATATATATATATATATATATATATATATATACATATATATAAAGTGTGGAAGAAAAAGATGCACAACCAACCGAGAGAACCGCAGACTTATGAGGATTGTCAAGCAAAATCGATTCAAGAATTTGAGTGAACTTCACAAGGAATGGACTGAGGCTGGGGTCTGGGGTCAAGGCATCAAGAGCCACCACACACAGACGTGTCAAGGAATTTGGCTACAGTTGTCGTATTCCTCTTGTTAAGCCACTCCTGAACCACAGACAACGTCAGAGGCGTCTTACCTGGGCTAAGGAGAAGAAGAACTGGACTGTTGCCCAGTGGTCCAAAGTCCTCTTTTCAGATGAGAGCAAGTTTTGTATTTCATTTGGAAACCAAGGTCCTAGAGTCTGGAGGAAGGGTGGAGAAGCTCATAGCCCAAGTTGCTTGAAGTCCAGTGTTAAGTTTCCACAGTCTGTGATGATTTGGGGTGCAATGTCATCTGCTGGTGTTGGTCCATTGTGTTTTTTGAAAACCAAAGTCACTTCACTCGTTTACCAAGAAATTTTGGAGCACTTCATGCTTCCTTCTGCTGACCAGCTTTTTGAAGATGCTGATTTCATTTTCCAGCAGGATTTGGCACCTGCCCACACTGCCAAGAGCACCAAAAGTTGGTTAAATGACCATGGTGTTGCTGTGCTTGACTGGCCAGCAAACTCACCAGACCTGAACCCCATAGAGAATCTATGGGGTATTGTCAAGAGGAAAATGAGAAACAAGAGAACAAAAAATGCAGATGAGCTGAAGGCCACTGTCAAAGAAACCTGAGCTTCCATACCACCTCAGCAGCGCCACAAACTGATCACCTCCATGCCACGCCGAATTGAGGCAGTAATTAAAGCAAAAGGAGCCCCTACCAAGTATTGAGTACATGTACAGTAAATGAACATACTTTCCAGAAGGCCAACAATTCATTAAAAATATTTTTTTTATTGGTCTTATGAAGTATTCTAATTTGTTGAGATAGTGAATTGGTGGGTTTTTGTTAAATGTGAGGCAAAATCATCACAATTAAAAGAACCAAAGACTTAAACTACTTCAGTCTGTGTGCATTGAATTTATTTAATACACGAGTTTCACAATTTGAGTTGAATTACTGAAATAAATGAACTTTTCCACGACATTCTAATTTATTGAGATGCACCTGTGTGTGTGTGTATATATATATATATATATATATATATATATATATATATATATATATATATATATATATATATAATATATGTGTGTGTGTGTGTATGTATGTATATGTGTATATGTATTAGGTGGCCCAGGTAAGGTACCATAAGTTTATTTGCTTAATTTTTGGCTGACCTGTGGTTGTGCAATGGCCTGCTTGTGGACCCGATCTGGCAAACAGGAGTGCATTGCCAAAATGTCACCATTCCATGCAGCATGTGAGCCATATGAACATGAGTCATGTGGGAAAGTCCAGGGTTAGAATAAAAATCAATTGTGGCCCACATTAGGGCCAGGTATGGTTTATTTGGTACGTTCTTGGCTGACATGTGGCCATTCTGCGACCTGCTTGTGGCTCATGTTTGCGTAAACATGACCAGACTGTGCCCTTATTCCATGCAGCATTTGGGCAGATGAGGAAACGGAATGTGGGCCAGAATAAAACCAAACTGTGGCCCAGATTAGGGTCAGTTGTGATTTATTTGGTTCGTTCTTGGCTTACATGCAGCATTGCTATGACTTGCTTGCGGCCCAGATCTGGCAAACAGGAGCGGACCGCCCAAGTGCCATCATTCCATGCTATACGTGGGCCGGAGAAAGGTGTTGGATCTGAGCCAGAATTAAAGCAAACTGTTGTACAGATTTGGGCCAGTTCTGCTTTATTTGTTTTGTTCTTGGCTTACATGAGGCATTGCTATGGCTTGCTTGTGGCCCAAATCTGGCAAACAGGAGTGGACCGCCCAAGTGCCATCATTTCACGCAGTATGTGGCCCGGATGAAAGTGTCAGGTGTGGGCCAGATCTGGGCCACAGCAATTTTGCTATCTGGGTACAGTGCCCTCCACTAATATTGGCACCCTTTTGTTATTAATTATTAAAAATGCCACAGTTTTTGTATGATACACCATCTCAGTATGTCAAAATTATTTTGATGTGATTCCTAACCATTTCACAGCTGAATGGATGCAAGCACACATAGCTTACTGTTACTATAGTAAAGGGTGTAACTTCATGCACGAGCATGAGCACCAGTTAAAATACACAGTGTGATTAACGTGTTCTAATTTACATTTTTGTCATATGCTATTTTAATTAACAGTACTTTAGCTTGCTTCAGCTTGCTTCATTCACACTCAAGCCTTAAAATGACCTCAAGACAGCAGGTAAACTTCATCTTAATAATTTCACCATAAATATTTCATTTTGATGAACTGTGCAGGAAATTTATGCTTGATGCAGGTATATTTAGATTACAACATTTATTTTCCAAGAAAAAGTGTCTTTCAAACATTTACAGTATCTTCTTGCATTTAGCCTACTGGGCGTGCTCATGCATAGACAATAGTATGACCCATTTTAGGGGTGGTTAAATGTATACTGACATTTTCTTTTCAGATAGACTGAGCAATGCAAACTATTTTCACTAGTAAAACTTAGTAGTATATGAAAATTTCAAGACCCCCCTACATCTTGTTTTGACGTCCTTCAGTCGGGAACAAGCCTTATTTAGGGGTGGTAAAGACTTGGTCTTCCAGTGCTTCCATCTGGATGTGTTTTTAATTTAAAATTTCCCTTCAGATGGCAAGCAGAGTTTGGTCATCACCTTGCATCATGCTTGTCACTAAGCAACTGCATGCAATGTAAGATGACATACAGGTCTGGGGTGGGGCAGGATGGGGTACGTTAAATGCTTTAATCATTTTAACACATTATTTTTTCCATAATTAATTGCACTAAATTAACACATTAAATCAACAGTCCTAATATATACATAAATTATCTGTGTCAATATATCAAACCACTGTCTGTTTCTGGTCCCACGTCTGTTTCACGTCCATTTTCAGAAACATGGTTTAGCATTAATTAAGCTAATTTATCAAATAACTGCACTGTACATTGTGCTCCTGACATAATTTATAATTTCACATTATGAGACTGACATTTAAAAAAGCTGGTTGAAAAGAGCTGGTTTCCTGTTTGTCAGCCCATCTGGAACCCAGTGATGGTTTGTTAGTTGGTGGACTGAAAGCTAATGAGCAAGGAAGGCAGTCACTGGAGAAGCATTAATCCTGACCTTTCATTGCAAGGCAAAACAATTTATTCCTATTAACAAAGATACATTTACAGCATTTGGTAGATGCCCATATCCAGAGCAACTTACATTTATTTCATTTTATACATCAAGGGCCCAACAGTGGCAGGTTGGCAGTGCTGGGATTTGAACTCACGACCTTCCTATCAGTAGTTATTCTCTTTTACTTTTTATTTATTTTTTCCCTCCTTAACCCCAGGTTAAAGCCTAACTCCAAAAACAGCTCGTTTGGATGTGGTGGGATTTGTGACGTTACACAGGCAAATACATTTGCATATGACTGCAACAAGACATCAACACCTACTTTTACATCATCGCACCGTTGGCCCTGCCCACTGGCACTGAGTCACTGAAAACAGTTCTGCACGTGTTATGGCAGGGGGTGTTTATAATTAATTCATAGGCAAAGATGTTAGCCAATCATAGCAGCGGCTGGTTACATTGAAGTCTTAATGGTAAAGGACACAAAAACCGATCGTTTCAGCCAGAGGGTCAGAGACAGGGTGGAAAAAGTTAGTCATAAATTACTAAATTTATAAGTTTTTTTGTGCAAAAAACTTTACTAATATTATAATTACACCTCAGGGAAGATAATAAAAAAAGTCATGACCCCTTTAACATCTGCTTCTTAGTCATTTAGTGCCAGAGGTGGGTAGAGTAGCCAAAAGTTTTACTCAAGTACAAGTAAAACTACTTATAAAAATAATTACTTAACAGTAAAAGTAATAAAGTTAATAATTACTTGAGTAAGAGTAATAAAGTATCCAATGAGAAGACTACTCAAGTAGCAAGTTACTAGTTACAGATATGATTAAAATGAAGGGAAAATCCTGAATCTCAGACTATATGTAGAACTGTAAGTCACACCTGTCCTTGAAAGCCTGTCTGTTCTGTTTATATGATATAAAACTTGAGGTCAAAAAGAAGCAGCATATCCCAGTCCTGTGATGGGTACAATAACACAGGACCTGTCATTTTCAATACAAAATCTCACACCCCAAAAACACCCCAAAAAACAAACATTTTCTCAACAGTTGACTGTCTTTATTTTCACAATATGTTAGCCCCACAAACTTATCAGCATCTGCACTTAAACAAGACAACAGAGTTCCTGAGGAATCTTAGCCCATTCCTCATGAGCACTGGCCTCCAGTTCAGTAATATTCTTGGTTTTGTGTGCTGCAACTGCCTTCTTCAAATCCCACCAGAGATTTTCTATGGGGTTCAAGTCAGGTGACTGTGATGGCCCTGTAGAATCTTCCAGGACTTCTTCTGCAGCCAAGCCTTGGTGGAATTTGAGGTATGCTTGAGATCATTGTCCTGTTGGAAGGTCCAATGACACCCAAGCTTCAGCTTGAGGTTTTCTCCTAGGATCTCCTAGGAGAACAAAAGTACAGACTGGAACAGAACTGAAGAGAAAGTATGTGTAGAGAGAGAGAGAGTGAGTGTGTGTGTTAGTATGTTTGTGTGTGTGTGTGTGTGCGTGTGTGTGTGTGTATGTGTGGGTGTCCTACCTCTGTTGACATGCTCGCTTCTTCCCCCTCTTTGGCCACTATCTTCTCGGACTGAGCCGCTAAAAAAGTTAAGGGTTGTTCCGCATTTAGATCACTGCAGCATATCACGAGACTCACGACTCATTATACATGATATAAACTAATTATTAAAACTACATTTATTCATTAATATTTAACAGTAATAGAGGAATGCCACAGAATGATAAATCCAAGAAGGCTGCCAGTTCTGTTCTTTGTTTGTGTGCTTGAGTATGAATAAATAATTTTCTCAAATTAGTTTTTGGTTTTTTTGTGTTTTATATTGATATTGATCCTTGATTGTCAATGATAGTGATATTTTTATACTTATTTAAGGGTGGTGCATAGTAGGACTCTTTTTTGGGTCTTTTAAATAATCCAAAAGTTAGTAGAAGTTATTGCTGCTGGGCTCAGGAAGATCTATGCGAGTTGGAGGAGGCCTGCGAGCTGGAGAAGGCCTGTGAGCTGGAGGAGGCCTGTTCTAACTACCTAGCCTGCTGCAGGATTGTTGTTGGTTAATCAGTGAGCATGCACAGTTGAATACAGCTGGATATTCCTGGGTGTTCTTTGGTATTGTGCTCCCCTGTCTGGATCCAACTGGCTGACTCAGTGGTTTCTGCATTGCTACTCTTAATGTTTTTTCCAATAACGCATGATCCTGAAGCTGATAGCTGCTTGCTATATTAAAGCCATCGGCGCATTTTGTCTTTTTATACTCTGTGATTCTTCTACGCAGGCATCATGTATGTGTTGGTTTATTTATTAATTAATGTTTCTCGTCGAACTTGTTGGACCAGATATGGTATGTCTCACCTTTTACGTTCGATAAACTCTTTGTCTAGAGACACATTTAATCATCATCATCAAGAAATTCACCCTATGCTACAGCAAAAGCTTTTTAGCTCCCAAACACAAAGGAGTATTCTGCTGCACTTACAGTCTTTGAAAGTTCTGAATGATGTTTTCACTGTGCAAAAGGACCTCCTGCAGTTTCCTGCCAAAGACGTTGACTGTTATTAACTCATGTTCGGGGAAGCTAAAGTGCTATTTTGCTGCTGCTGTTGTTATCAGGGAATGTACAACTAAACCCAGGTCCTATGCAAAATATAATTATGCTGGAAGACTTTAATAGTAGATCTGGGCTTGGTCTTGTGCATTTTAATGTTATAAGTCTTCCTAAAATGGATTTGATAAAGCTTTGGGTTGTTACAATGGATATGGACATTATGGTGTTATCAGAAACTTGGTTTAAAAAAATCAATACCTGATAATTTGATTGCAATTGATGGTTACAACATTTACAGATTTGACCAAGTTGGTAAAGGTGGTGGAGTTGCAATTCATGTTAAATCCAAAATTTCTAGCTCTATGTCACAGTCTATAATTAAAGTGAGTACATCTAAGGACTTTCAGCTTACTGTCATTGGCTGTTATAGGGTGCCATTAGCTGCAAAAGAAGCCTTGTCTTCTCTTTCTGATGCTTTACACAGTTTAAATGATTCTGAATCTATTCTTATGGGTGATTTGAAATGGGATTGGCTTTCCTTTGCATCTTGCTTTAAGGATTCATGTGATTCGTTAAATCTTGCGCAATTTGTTGATGCTCCTACTATGCTCAACTATGATCATTAGGTAATGATCCAAAACAGTCGCCTCGACCTGACAATTTGGATCCTTATCTTCTGAAGTTTGCAGCTGATTTTGTTGCTGAGCCTATTGCACAAATTCTTAATTTAATTCTTCGGACAAATACTATTCCTAAAATTTGGAAAACAGCCTATATACTCCCTTTATTGAAGGGTGGGGACCCTTTGGATTTACATAATTATCGCCCATATCCAAACTTTCTACTCTTGCCCAGATTTTCAAATCTCAGGTAAATTCTCAGATTTGAAACAATTTGTGGCCGATAATAACATCTTAAGTGAAATACAGTCTGGTTTTAGAGCAGGTCATAGTACTATATCTGCAGCTAACAAATGATATCATCAATGCCTTGGATACAAAACAGCATTGTGTGGCCCTGTCCAAGGCATTTGATTCTGTTGACCATGAGATGCTGTTATGCAGACTTTGTGATATTGGAATGGGTGTCAAGGCTGTAGAGTGGTTTAAGAACTACCTTGCAAATAGAACCCAGTGTGTATATATAGATGCAATGTCAAGTTTTTTTTTTTTTTTTTGGAAATCTATAAGGGAGTTCCCCAAGGTTCAATTTTAGCCCCTGTTTAGTTTCTATTTTTATAAATAGCATTGGTAAGGATATGCCTACAGCTAAAGGACATCTTTTTGCTGATGATACTGCAATTTACTCAGTTGCTTCTTCTCTGAGTCAGGCTATTGTTGAGCTCCAGATTGCTTTTCAAAAGCTGCAAGCTTCATTATATGAGCTTAAGTTGGTACTTAATGCTAAGAAAACTAAATTTATGATCTTTTCTAGAGCTCACTCCAAGATCTCAGATATTGTAGGTGTTCATTCTTTAGGAGGCAAATCAATTGATAAAAGTATCATCTTACAAATACTTGGGTATTTGGCTGGATGATTGGCTTACTTTTAAAGTGCATATTGCACATTTAATGAAGAAGCTGAAGGTTAGGTTGGGATTTTATTATCGTAATAGGGCATGTTTTAATTTAGCAGTTAGGAAAACTCTTGTTCAGGCCACTTTTTAATGTGTTCTTGATTATGAAAATTATATATATGCATGCTGCTTCCTCTATACTTCACTGACTAGCTGTGTATCATAGCTCTTTACGTTATGATTTGGTCTCTTGGCCTTCATTAAGTTTAAGGAGACAGCAATTGGTATATTTTTTATTTGCAAAGCTATACAGGGAAAACTCCCTTCTTATTTGTGTAATTTTCTATTACCTATAAGCAGCAGTTATGATTTTCGCTCTTCTAGATGGTTGCTCTATAGGGTACCCAGGATTTGTTTAGGAACAGCTAGGAAGAAAGGCTTTTACTTATTTTGCGCCCTGGTCATGGAATAATCTTCAGCACACATTACAGCACATTTTTACAGTGGTTGTGTTTAAAGCCCTGATAAAAAAAATGTGTAACTGAATAGTGTAATTGCTATTCACAGCTCGATTTTGTATTATGCATTATTATTTTCTGTCTGTATTTTTATGATTGTTTTTGTGGTTTTGACTTTTAAGTTTGTTACTCTGTAATGGCATGCCTTCTTGGCCAGGTCTCCCTTGGAAAAGAGATTTAATCTCAAGGGACTTATTGCTTAAATAAAGATTCAATAAATAAAATAAATACAATTAACTTGAGTAAGAGTATAAGTATGCGCAGTTAAATCTACTCTTAAAATTAAATTGTTTTCAAAAAGTTACTCAAGTAAATGTAACGAAGTAAATGTAGCATGTTACTACCCACCTCTGTTTAGTATTCTATACAGCATACATGATCAGTTTTACACATTTGAGTCTTTTTTACTTAAAGGATTAAATATGTAAGCTTGTGGTGAAGGACATTTTCAGTAATGAAGGAAAATGTCCTTCATTACCGATGAATATAACCCGTTTTTTATTCCATGCTTAGCCGTTTGCACCCAACTGTCTAAATAGTTAAATACAAATTAATAAATACCAAAACAACAGTAGCATGAAGATGACAAGCTAACAAAAGTTTATGTAAATGAAAGCATGCCATAGTCCTGCAGAAACTGAGTGTGTTTACATGTGCTTATCAGTGGAGCACTCCACATTTGACTGAGAACAGCACTGCATTCAGCTGAAAGAGATTTAGCTATACTCTTTTTGGCAACACACAGAGACACACATACTATAGCTGTTTCTGAGAGGAACAAAGGCTGGTGGGAAAGCCAGATTTAAGCTCTGAAACATAAGAGTATGCATTCATCAACCTCACCACTTGTGCCTTCTCATACTGCTAAACACCTTGCTTTGTCTGTCTCTCTGACTAGTTCTTCCACTTTCCCAATTTATATGTAAATGTAAGGGTTCTTGACAATGGCAGGCCAGAGGCAGTTTATTTGAACTCCTCAGCGGTCTATAAACCCAACATAAATGCCATGAGTCCTTGATTTCAAGCATGGCCAAATAAATCATATGTATTTTTTTCTATTCTAAAAGTAACACTTCAGAAATAACCACAGTTTCCCTCCTCCTCTAAAACTGCTGAGTACTCTTCACACTGGTTTTTAAAACTGAATGCTTTAAGTAATACATGAAGAGTAATGGCAGGCTGATTTATCTCATTTGACACTGACTTTTGCTTTGGTGCTTTATAGAAAATAATACTAAATTGGCAGCCCAGCATCAACAATTCTGCATGAGTTAATATTTAGGAAAAACTTCTGATGCAGTGATGACATTCTAAGAAGCACTTAAAATTGGGACCACTTTTTTCCTGGGTACCAGCAATTCAATAATATAAAATTACAGGATGGTCTAATTATTAATACAATGGAAATGTGATTTAAATTCATTTAATTACAATGGAGTTGTAAGACGTTACATTTTTGTATGGCTTTTTTGTCCCTTTTGGCAGTATAATATTAAAATATGTTGTGATTTCTTTCTGACAAGTCACTGTAATTCACTGTAATCACAAGCACAAGAAATCACAAGAGAGAGAGAGTACATTTTATTTTTTAATAATAAGAATAAGACAGACTAAGACAGCTGTCCAATCTTCATTTGACCCTCAATCCATAATTTCATCCATAATTTCTAACATAGCTAAGTAAGAATGGAAGTAGTAGGGCAGAAAAACAAACAGTGATTGCCAAAGTTGGAGTCTGAGAGACTCTAACCAAGCTAAGCTAAAGTGATCAAATGTTCATATTTACTGTATATGTAAGGAATAAAACTCAAAAGTATGTGCTGTTATAGAAAAATAATCAATTACAATAAAACTTACATATTATACCACTTTTGAAAATAATGAGTTGATCATTTATTGAGTACACATTTTCTTCGCTCCATTGAAGAACTGATGGACCTCAATCCTCTGTTGGATTAGGTATTTGATTAGCAATATTAATATTACAGTGGGTATAGAAAAGAATCCCCCCCCCCTTAAAATAATCACATATTGTTGCTTTTCAGCCTGAAATGAAGACGGACACAGTTTTTGTTTCATCCAGCTGTATTTACTCAGTACAACTTATAACATCAAAGTGAAAGATATAACACCAACATGTCAGAAAAAAAAATAATAAAAAACAGAATCACTGAGTTGGAAAAAGGATCACCCCCCATTTCGTTAAACAACCTTTTGCTTTAATTACAGCCTTTAGTCTACTAACATTGCACATCTAGACTTTGCAATATTTGCCCACTCTTCTTTGCAGAATTGCTCAAGTTCAGTTGAATTTGATGGTGACCATTTGTGGACTGCAGTCCTCAAGTCATTCCACAGATTTTCAATGGGGTTTAAGTCTGGGCTCTGACTAGGCCATGCAAGGACATTCACCTTTTTCTCCTTCAACCACTGTGTGGTCAGTTTTGCTGTGTGCTTTGGGTCATTGTCATGTTGGAAGGTAAACCTTCTTCCATTGACAACTTTCTGGAAGAGGGCAGCAGATTTTCCTCAAGAATTTGATGGTATTTTGCCCCATACATTTTCCTTCTATCCTGACAAGTGCTCCACCCCCATAACAGGACATTACCACCTCCATGCTTTACTGTAGGAATGGTGTTATTTGGATGGTGAGCTGTATTGGATTTCCGCCAGACATATCGTTTGGTGTTGAGGCCAAATAATTCAATTTCAGTCTCATCTGACCATAACACCTTTTTCCATGTGGCCTCAGAATCTTCAAGGTGCATTTTGGCAAAGCTCAGTCATGGGTGGCTTTTTTCTTGCAACCCTCCCATACAAGTCACATTTGTGGAGAATTTGTGATATTGTTGTCACATGCACACAATTACCACTCTTTGTCATAAATTGCTGAAACTGCTTCAGAGTTGCTGTAGGCCTCTTGGTAGCCTTTCTGAGCAGTTTCCTCCTGGCTCTTTCATCCAGTTTGGAGTGACGTCCTGATCCAGGGAGGGTCTGTGTTGTACCAAATACCTTCCACTTCTTCATAATGGACTTCACTGTGCTTCTAGGCATTGATAAAGCCTTTGAAATGTTTTTGTATACATCTTCTGACTTGTGCCTGTCCACAACTTTATCCCGGAGATCTTTTGACAGTGCCTTGGCACCCATAGCTGATTGTTTGCTTCAGTTGCACTACAAAAAGCTCCAGGAAAGCTCTTTTCATGCTGAGCTAATCAAAATGACCACAGCTGATCACAGTTGAAAGTCAAATGGCTTTGTGTGCCATTGAGCAGGTGATTAGCTACACCTGATTAAGTTTACAAGTCATTTTTGGAGGGGGGTGATCCTTTTTCCAACAAAGTGATTCTGTTTTTTATTTTTTATTTTTTTCTGGCATGTTGGTGTTATATCTTTCACTTGGATGTTATAAGTTGCACTGAGTAAATACAGCTGGATAAAACAAAAACTGTGTCCATCTTCATTTCAGGCTGAAAAGCAACAAAATGTGATTATTTTAAAGGGGGGGGGGGATTCTTTTCTATACCCACTGTACACGTTGGTGGCCATTTTAGTGCGTTAGGCACTAGCTAAATGGCAAAACATCATATTAACATGTCAAATATCTAAAAGTAATACATGTAAGAAAACATGTTTGATTTAGCCACCCCAGTAGTGACAGTTTTATCTTGCAATGTAAACTAGGTAATTAACTATCTAAAATATGATGGGGTCATCACAGCTAGTTGGCAAAGTAGTCTGTGACAGACCGGGCTGTCATTGTTGGCTGTGGCAGCACTAGCTTTCATACATATTAACCATTTCACATTCCCCATTCATTGCTACAGAGATGTGAGAGGCACACTCACTCTATTAGCACACAGGATTCATACACACAAACATTTACACCCCATCTATAACCCCAAGAGTCATTCACACCCTAATGGAACACACAGACTATTGAGGAGCCACTTGATAGCAAGACATTCTTTCTCTGCTATCGAGTATTGGATCTCCCTTGTCAGCAGTTTCCTACTCAGGAATGCAGCTGATCTCTCTGCTCCTGCACTTCCCTGGACTAGGACTGCTCCAATTCTGACAGTGGACCAGGCTGGAACTGGAATTGGATTTTTGATTGTCTTGCTCAATAGTTTGGTTAGTGGGATGGTGATGGATGCAGAGTTAGGAATAAATCACAGATACCAGCCCACAAGTCCCAAGAAGGATCTTACCTCCATCTTTTTCTTTCGTCTTGAGCAGCGATGAATTGCTTCCACTTTATCAACTTAGGGCCTCAGTTCACCATTCCCCAAGTGATATCTGCTGTACTTTCTTGCTTCTCCCATTTGCACTTTGCCACATTTAAAGTCAGGCCTGCTGGATGGATCTTTCCCAGAGTCTGTCTCAGATGTTCAAGACGGTCTTCCCAGGTGTTGCTGTGGATCACCATGTCATCAAGAAACACTGCAGACCATCCCTCACAGCACTGGAGAACTCCAGAGGTCCATCAACCTCTGGAAGGTGGCAGATGCCTCATGTAATCTAAAGGGAAAGACAGTGAATTGGAATAGCCCTAGAGGAGTCCAGAATGCAGTGTAAGGTCTGGATGCCTCATCAAGGGGCAACTGCCAGTAACCTTTACAGAGATCCAGTGTGGTGATATATTGGGTCTAGTCTATCTTCTCGAGTAGGTCATCAATTTGTGGCATTGGGTAAGCATCGAACTTCAATTGGGCATTCAATTTGCAGAAGTCAGTGCATATGCAGAGGGTTCCGTCTTTCTTTGGATCAATGACTACTAGGCTACTCCATTCACTTGTGGTGGGTTCAACAACTTTCTGTGTTTCTGCTTTCAGGGGTGCCACAAGCTTCACAGGTACTCGATACAATCACTGTAGTGATGATGTGGTGTCATTAAGATTAACTGAATGGTGTAACAGGTTGGTCTGTCCAGGCCTCTGATGGAACAAAGAGGGGTACTGGTCGAGGAAGTGCTGCAACTCAGTCTTTTTGGAATCCTACAGATGCTTCAAATCCACTTTTGCCAGCTGCCTCTGCACTCTGTCCTCTGATTCCAGGTTCTCATCCTTGCCATCCCCCACCTTCTGAATCAGAAGTGACAGCTCAGTCTTTCGCAGCATGTTTTCGAGTATTTGATTAAAATGCACCACCAGTCCATCAGTCTGTGGATGGTACGGACTGGTATTAATTGCTGTGATGCCCAGTTGTTAGTATAATTGCCCCATCAGCCATGAGATGAAATTCACCCCTTTATCCATCAGGGTCTAATCTGGGATCCCTACCCTGGAGAACATTGGACAAGAGCATTGATGACATTGAGCGTGGTAATAGAGAAAAGTGGGAAGGCTTCAGGATATCTAGTAGCATAATCACTGATGACAAGAATATACAGATGTCCCACACTTCTTTTCTCAAGTGGCTCCACAATGTCCATGGTGATGTGCTGGAAAGGAGCAGAAATGACAAGGAAAGGGTGTAGGGGTGCCCTGCCCTGTCTTTTGACATGTGTGGCATGTGGTGCAGTATGTCTGTACATTAGTATACATGAAGGGCCAATAAAACCCTTTTGGAGTGCCACGTGGCCTGCCCATAGGACAGGGTGCGCTAGATGTAACAAGGGGGTGACAACATGCAGGAACCACTAAATGGGTTCATTCAAGAGTTTGTACAGCCGTGGCCAAAAGTTTTGAGAATGACACAAATATTAATTTTCACAAAGTCTACTGCTTCAGTGTTTTTAGATCTTTTTGTCAGATGTTACTAACAGTTACTGAAGTATAATCACAAGCATTTAATAAGTGTCAATGGCTTTTATTGACAATTACATGAAGTTTATGCAAAGAGTCAATATTTGCAGTGTTGACCCTTCTTTTTCAAGACCTCTGCAATTCGCCCTGGCATGCTGTCAATCAACTTCTGGGCCACATCCTGACTGATGGCAGCCCATTCTTGCATAATCAATGCTTGGAGTTTGTCAGAGTTTGTGGGTTTTTGTTTGTCCACCCGCCTCTTGAGGATTGACCACAAATTCTCAATGGGATTAAGGTCTGGGGAGTTTCCTGTCCATGGACCCAAAATGTCGATGTTTTGTTCCCCGAGCCACTTCGTTATTACTTTTGTCTTGTGGCAAGGTGCCTCATCATGCTGGAAAAGGCATTGTTCATCACCAAACTGTTCTTGGATGGTTGGGAGAAGTTGCTCTCTGAGGATGTTTTTATACCATTCTTTATTCATGGCTGTGTTCTTAGTGAAAATTGTGAGTGAGCTCACTCCCTTGGCTGAGAAGCAACCCCACACATGAGTGGTCTCAGGATGCTTTACTGTTGGCATGACACAGGACTGATGGTAGCGCTCACCTTTTCTTCTCCGGACAAGCTTTTTTCCATATGCCCCAAACAATCGGAAAGGGGATTCATCAGAGAAAATGACGTTACCCCAGTCCTCAGCAGTCTAATCCCTGTACTTTTTGCAGAATAGCAATCTGTCCCTGATGTTTTTCCTGGAGAGAAGTGGCTTCTTTGCTGCCCTTCTTCACACCAGGCCATCCTCCAAAAGTCTTTGCCTTACTGTGCGTGCAGACGCACTCACACCTGACTGCTGCCCCAATCCCGCAGCTGAATCAACTTTAGGAGATGGTCCTGGTGCTTGCTGGACTTTCTTGGGTGCCCTGAAGCCTTCTTCACAACAGTTGAACCTCTCTCCTTACAATCATATGAAAAATTAAGTATACCCCAAGGAAGTTGTTGTTTTTGACCACTCTTCCATGCAATATTCTTTCAGTTGCAAGATGTTTGAGGGTTTTCTTGCATGTACTGCCCGTTTCAAATCCCCTACAACATTTCAATGGGATTCAAATCTGGGCTTTGACTGGGCCATTCCATAACCCTCCATTTCTTCTTTTTGAGCCATTCCTTGGTGGATTTGCTAGTGTGCTTAGGATCATTATCCTGTTGAAAGGTCCACTTTTGGTTCAACTTCAACTTTTGGACATATAGCCTCACATTATCTCCAAGCACTCTTTGATATGATGCAGAATTCATAGTTGAATCAGTGAATGCAAGCTGTCCAGTCCCTGACGCAGTGAAGCAACCCCAAACCATAACATTTCCACCACCATGCTTCACAGTTGGTATGAGGTGCTTCTCCTGAAAAGCTGTCTTTGGTCACTGCCAAACACGCCTGCTGTTACTGTGGCCAAACAATTTCTATCTTTGATTCGTCTGTCCAGAGCACATTGTTCCAAAAGGCCTGGTCTTTGCCTATATGCTCTTTGGCAAACTGTAGTCTTGCTCTAATGTTCTTTTTAGACATTTTTAAAAGGCTTTTTCCTGGCATGCCTCCCATGCAGGTCAAATTTGTGCAATCTCTTTCTAAGTGTAGAAGCATGCACTTTGACACCAACAGTTGCAAGACTTACTAGCAGATCCTTTGAAATTTTTGGGTTCTTGGAGACTACTGGGACAGCTAGTTCTGGACAAATCAGCAGTCCAAATGTTGTGCCACTTGTAGATGATTTTCCTTACAGTGGAATGATGTATTTCAAATAATTTGGATATCTTTTTAAATCCCTTGCCAGACAAATAGGCATCCACAACCTTTTTTTCTGAAGGCCTTATAGAGCTCTTTAGATCTTGGTATGATGACACCACACACCTCAACAACAAAGGGAACACCAGACACTAGATATGAGAGGGGTATAAAGAAGACAGGTTCCACGTTCACTCCCTAAGCAGGTTCTAATCATGTTTCTTTTGATAGAGCATATTACCTCTATTAATAGGCACTGCTTCAAAGAGGATCAAATGTTTGCTTGTCCAAATATGTAACAAAAAAAACACAACAATAATTTCCATGGGTTGTACTTATTTTTTCACATGACTGTAAAACACATCATTTACAATGACATACTTCTCATGATTGGCAGCTGCTAGTGCTGTCTCTGGCTCCCATTCCTTTACCCGGGTATGGATATCATATGGCAGAACAAGAAGCAGCTGCTCCAGGACCACAGCCTCACTGATCTCCTCCTTAGAATGCAGTTCTAGCCTCACCCACCAATGGTACAAGTTCCTCAGCCAATGGTAGGCCTCTGTTGGTGACTCTCCAGCAGGAATGGTGGTGGCATGGAAACGCTGGTGGTAGATCTCTGGGAAAATGTTAAATTTTTCCAAGAGTGCCTCCTCCTTGGTTATAGATGGAGTGTAAATGTTTGTGTGTATGAAGCCAGCATGCTAATGGAGTGTGTGCCCCCCACATCTCCTTAGAAATGAATAGGGAATGCAAAATAGTTAATGTGTTTGAAAGCCAGTGCTGCCACAGCCAACAGTGACAGCCCGCTCTCCACTTTCCTTCTTCAGGCATTCCCCTCCACAGAGTGTTGCACATCAACAACTTTTTGAAGCTCTTTGGGTTTTCAAATGGGCACCCTTCCAGTGACCGTTCTGTTGATTTAAGCACATGGCACATCAGAAGGCTTCAACAGCAAAACCAGTGTGCTGGAACTGCCCCCTAGTGTGCTGCAGGCTGGCTGGTCTCCTGTGCACTGTGCAGCCTATGGAGATTGGTGGTGGTAGAACATTATACACAAAGCAATGCTTTTCCATGCTTCATAACTCCTGCCAGGTCAGAGACCTCTCCTCCACCTTTTCTGATCATTTTTAGCTACCCAGCTTTTTTCATCCAGATCTCTCTTTGCACTACACCATGACACTCCCTCAGGTTTGCCCGGCCTAGTAATGCAGCCCAGTCCAAGCCTACCCTGGTTAACTGGCACAATAATGTCAGCACAATGCAGCCACTCCTCTGCTTCCCTCAGTGCACTGCTGGCTGACCACTTCAGACCTGTCTGGATGTTGCCTGGCGAATATAGACATCCTTGTTGTCACATAGCATCATGACCTGACATGCGTTAGCCACCTTGTACTCTTCCACCGTCAATGTTATTGGGAGCTGCAGCTTGCTTGCTGTGCTATAAAGGAAATTAAGCAAAAGGCTTTTGGGACTAACAACCATCTTCTGAGGACTCTGTTAATAACTCCTCTGCTTCCCTCAGTGCACTGCTGGCTGACCACTAGAGACCTGTCTGGATGTTGCCTGGCGAATGTAGACATGATTGTTGTCACATAGCATCATGACCTGACATGCGTTAGCCACCTTCTACCATCAATGTTACTGGGAGCTGCAGCTTGCTTGCTGTGCTATAAAAGTCAATTACACAAAAGGCTTTTGGGACTAACAAGCATCTTCTGAGGACTATGATAATAACTAATTTATGTCAGGACAAACACACACCATGAAACAACAGGAATTATTAAATACATACTTGCTTGGTTGTGAAAATTACACATAGAGAACAAACTAGGATAACCTGCAGCACAAAATAATGAATTGAATGATCATGGGATGTTAAGAAATGAGGGATATCATTGTGGGAGCATAGCTGTGTGATGTTGCAATGGAGGAAATGAATACTGGCGGTTTAAAGGTTGCCTGTCAGTGTGGTTTATCACATCAAATAGGGAAATGGATTTTATGAACACTGTGTTAGGAATGGTTTACATTCTATCTTATTATATTACCAAAGCTCATCTCTATTTGCCACTCAAATACAAAGATGTTGGAGATCTACCCAAAGCTAGCGCCTTTGTGTGTGTGAATGGGTGAATGAGAAACAGTGTAAAGCGCTTTGTAGAACCGCTAAGGTTAAAAAGTGCTATATAAGTGGAGACCATTTACCATTTACCCAATTTCCTTGGTCATCAGGTATCTGAACATTTTGGATAATGTTGAATATTGAACATATTCAAAAAAGTTTCACAAACCAACTCATATATTAGAAGTTATTAGAGTTAGGGTAAGGGTGGGGTCCAACCAATTATTTCACTGTCACTTGCTAGAACTGGTACAAATCTTGCATGAGACAAGCTTGAGAGTTTTCCCTAGCATGACTGGAGTCTGATGGCTGACCAAGTAACATACAGACTTCACAAATTCACTTAATCTTCCTTGTACATTAGTGGAAGCAATTGTTTTGAATAAAAAAATGCTATGATCCTTATTATAAGTGTCGTTAAGTTGAAATCATGTTAAGTTTTAAAACAATTTTATACTAGGTGACATAATGTTATATTAAGTCAAATAACAACATAATATCTTGAAATAGGCTTGAAACACATTATTAAGAATTAAATTCAAATAATGAGTCACAATAACTGGCAAGGAACAGATGACCACTGACTACTTATTGTAAAGTCATGAGTGCAAATACAAAGCAATTTGTCAAGCCAACGCAAATGTTCAGGAGCTTAGGTGGGTTATTGGTTGTACAGTTGTTCTTCTTACTTTTACATGAAATCTAATTATTAGAAGTCCTATACATCTTTGATCAGGCTGACATAAATTAGTGACTTGAAACAACTTTTATTTATTTCAGACGTGAACACATTGGAACCCAGTGGTTAATAAGCAGTTCTAATCTCTGACCTGTGTACAACGGTTTCACATATATGATAACCTGACTGGTAATGCCAGTTTAACGATGCAGTGGGATCAAGCACTCTCCAAATTGCTTCAAAAAGCAAGCAAAACATGTAATCTCCTGCAAATCAATGAGATCAAGCGATGTAATCTCCTGCAAAGCATTTCCCGGACCTCCATATTACTTTGCTGTCTTTTTAGCTTCCTGAGGCAAAAGGCTGACAGCATTGATATTTGTAAGGTTTTTAAAGTGCCAGGCAGAGAGCAAAGCAAATCCCCTTTGATTTGAGACTGTGAAGACAAGACTCTTTACTGCAAGAGTATGAAATGGTGTGTACACACATAAATACCCAACCCTGTGTACTTTGGAGACAGCCAGAGGTGGTGATCTGTCTCCTAAGGTTGTCTAATCTTGGTTGTCTAAACACAGAGAGAAGTGTCACATCACAAGAAATTGGATAGTGAAACATTAGTCTTACTGTTTCGACAGCTTCAAGAATAAGACAGCTGTCCAATCTTCATTTGACCCTTGTCTCATCCATAATTTCTAATTCAGCTAACAAAAAACTACTAGGGCAGAAAAGTGATTGAACCACATTAACAGTTGCTTGTCATAGTGTATACTAACTGGTAGCCACATTACTAGGTTTGTATTTAATTTATACATATTCAACAAATTGTCAGCCACATTACCAGTTACTTCTTTTATACGCTATGTTCTTTTATAACTTTTTATAACTTTTATAGCTTGTACCATTTATACTTAGAATGGGCATCTTAGGATGGGGTCTGAGAGATCCTGACCAAGCTAAAGTGATTACTGGAGATGATGTGCCTTTGGACTATGTGTCTTGGGAAGTTGCATAAATACCGTACTTCCAACCAATTAATATATTCTTGGTCACTGTAATTTGAAAGCTAGCTGGAATGTGGTATGTATTACTGTTGTGTTTATATCAAAGCTCAATGGCATCATTAGCATTCATTTAATAATTGGTTTGTCAAAAAACAAGATGTGTTTGGGAAGAGTAAATGAAAGGATATAGAATGCTGAAATTGCCCATTTTAATTTGTATTCTGTTTTTTACTTATAGTAGTCATGCTTCACTTGTAGATCTTTTGCTGTGACAGATGTAAGGACATGAGGCATGTAATATAAGAAATTAAACTTGGAAGCAAATTGTAAATGTGTTCTTTTTTTTTCTTCTTCTTCTTAATTGCAAACACGCTCTTAGCTTCCACTGTTTCATCATTTATGAAAATCACTTTTTATCAGTTCCACAACATTGCCGACTTTGGCTCTTGACTAGTTTGAAAGATGCTGGCATTCTGGTTCATGCTTTCATAACTTCAAAGACTGCTGTAATTCCCTCTACTTTGACATTTCAGGTAAAAAAAAAAAAAATAAATAAAAAAAAATAGAGGTACTACAGCCATACACCCCTTCTCGAACGCTCAGGTCCACCAATACTGGACTATTGGTGGTGCTGGTGCCTGATAAGCATCTATCTATCTATCTATCTATCTATCTATCTATCTATCTATCTATCTATCTATCTATCTATCATCTTATTATTATTATTATTATTATTATTATTATTATTATTATTATTATTATTATTATTAATCACTTAAATGAAAGTTTTTTATTTTTACCTGTAATAATTTTAGCCTGTTCATTGTTTCTGGGCACTTACATCATGGATCAAGTGAATCAAATGTTTGAATCAAAACAAACTCACAAAAGTAAGTAGCAATGTCCATCACTACCAGCAGTAAAATATGTGAGCCCAAGTGACAACAATAAAACCAAATAATATGCTAAGAATTGCAGGAATGGTTTTATTCGATCAAAGGTAGAAAATAGCATGTGTGTGATTTACATCATTTATTTAAATAAATAAATTGAAGTTGAATATTAGAAAAAATAAAATCTCCAGGTCTTTTTACAGTCTTCAACTGTCCAGTTTCAGTGAGTCTGTGTCCATGATAGCCTCAGGTTCCTGTTCTTGGCTCACAGGAGTGGAACCTGATGTTGTCTTCTGCTGTTGTAGCCCATCGAACTCAATGATTGATGTGTTGTGCACTCTGAGATGTTTTTCTGCTCACCATGGTTGTGCTTATTTGTGCTTACTTGAGTTACTGTAGATTTCCTGGCAGCTCAAACCATTCTGGTCATTCTCCTCTGCTCTCTCATCAGCAAGGTGTTTCAGCCTGTAGACTTTTTGCACTGTAGAGTGTAAACTCTAGAGGCTGTTGTGTGTGATCCCAGGAGATCAGCAGTTTCTTGCTGCCGCAGGATTGGCTGACTGGATAACTGCGTAAATGATCAAGTGTCCAGGTGTTCCTATTAAAGTGGACAGTGAGTATATGTATATATCAGTTTAATGTGTTTATTACAGTGTTAATTTAAACATCAACAGAGCTAAAATTGTATTTGAATTTAAAAACTCACTGTGTTTCTATTTAAATTTATATATATACTGTATATATATATATATATATATATATATATATATATATATATATATATATATATATATATATATATATATTAATATTTACATTAAGAAAAAATAGGCTGCAAAAGTTTTAGGCACCCTATATTTTTAGTACAAACTTTGTTATAGATTTTTTATTTGATGACTTCTACATTGTCAAGTCAGTACAAAAATCATTTTAGATTCCCAAACATTAGTTTTCTAGCACAAAATTAAATGTTACAGAAAAATGTTTGTATGTCATTAAAGAAAGAAGCATATTACGCAAGAGACCACTTTTCAGACAAAAAACACAATGAAGGCTGCTGGGTTTAAGAAGCAAGTACAAAAGTCAAAGTCTCCAGAAGAACTGTGGCTGGTTCTGCAAGATGCTCAATAAAACTTACCAGCTAATTTCCTTATAAAACTGCACAAATTGTACCGGAGACTACTTTTTTATTTAAATTTTTATTTTTTTGTCACACCAAATATTGACTTTGTTTCATTTACTACTTTTGCACAGTACTGTATATACAACCCGATTCCAAAAAAGTTGGGATGCTGTGTAAAATGTAAATAAAATTTACATTACAGAATGCAATGATTACAAATCTCATAAACCCATATGTTATTCACAATATAACATAGAAAACATATCAAATGTTTAAACTGAGTAAATGTACCATTTTAAGAAAAAAGTGGGTAATTTTAAATTTGATGGTTGCAACACATCTCAAAAAAATTGGGATGGGGCAACAAAACAAAAGGCTTCGAAAGTAAGTGTTACTAAAAAGAAACAGCTGGAGGTTAATTGGCAACAGGTCAGTAACATGATTGGGTATAAAAAAAATGTTACTGACCTGTTGCCAATTAACCTAATTAGTTGCAAAATTTTCCTCAACCTTTTTATTTTTAGTAACACTTACTTTTCCAGCCTTTTGTTGCCCTCGTCCCAACTTTTCTGAGTCATTTTGCGGCCATCAGATTCAAAATTACCTTATTTTTTTCTTATAGTGGTACACTTCCTCAGTTTAAACATTTGATATGTTTGATTTGTTTTGACTTTATTGTCTGTTCAGATTTCCTGGACAGAAATTCATCTTTGACACTGGCATAAAAGATACAACTTTCAACAATCAGACAATACTACACATACCACAAAATGAAACACATTAAACACATTTGTCCCAAAAACATACACAAGTCAAATAAATACAATATACATATGTATATTTATATATATACACACGCACACATATACTCACATATGCATACACATGCATACACACACCTACCCATATAAATACATAGCACCTCACCTGTTAACAGGCTGAGGCTGAGCCGGCTTGGCCGGCTAAGGCATGATGGAGATCACAAAAATGGTTTCGCTGTGACAACTGTTTTCTTGTTTAAACCTTCAACAAGTTAACAGTTTATTCAGGTATTGTTAAACAAGTCCTGTTTAACCAAGGTTTCATTCTTAAAAAGAGCCAACACGCTGCCTTCCACAATTTTTTTTTTTCTGAGCTTGTCCGCACCAGTCCTGTTTCATTATGGGATTTTTAACTTGCGTAGTGTCCATCGGTTGCATACTGCAAAATCTCACTGTGAGCAGTACGTCATCCGGTTATTTCTCGCCTACTGTTTCTCGCCTACTGAGAATTCGGTCATACTACCCCTCTGGCATATTGCTTTTTGCTTACTGTGTAGTAGGGTAGTATGCGATTTCGGATGCAGCATATAACGGATGTGCCAACATTTACTGCTTAGATGCAGAATTGGTTTTTGACTCCTTGCTATGATCAAACGTCAGATCAAACATAAAAAAAATTCACATGGTGGAAAAGACTATTCACTGAAGGAAAAAGATACAGGATGTGAAAGATATTTAAGGTATTTGCTTTGCACCAACTTTATTTAGCAGAACTTTGACCTGGGAATAAATGAACCTCATTCTTTTGCACTGTGGGAATACAAATTTTAAATCATGGTAACTGAGGCTATCACCTTTTGTCTGTTATGGCTCTTGGTGCCCCGTCCCATTCTTTGAATTGGTGGCCATTGTTCATGATCAATACTTGAGTCAAGTGTAAATACAATGCCCTAGGTGTGGACTTTTCTTTATCTCTATGATAATGAAGTTGCCCGAGTTATATAGTTCCCTATCAAAAGCTACCCTCAATGCTGCGTATCAAATCTAATGAGAACATTCTTTGTTCGACTGGTTGCGAATCATGTGTCAAACGCGCCAAGAATTGGCTTAAATAACCTCGGTGAGTTACATCATTGATTACGTGCGCCTGCAGGTTATAAATAGACGTGACACAGACATACCTTCAGGTTTCTTTGTCTTCGAGACCGCTTTGTGCGTGTGTGTTGTCTCCTCTGTTTTGTTGAAAAAGAAAAGAAAAAAAAGAGAAATTAGATCATGTCTAGTGCATCGGTTAGGAGATGCTTGCCACTGTGTGCACAAGTTATCCCGGAAGATGATCCACATGATTATTGTTTGGAGTGCCTCGGGGAAGAGCATGCTATTGCTGCTCTTGAGGATGCTGAGTGTGAGCACTGTGAGTTATTTCCCATCGGAGTGCTCCGCTCGAGGCTTGCTTTCTTTCAAGCCTCGGCGTCCTCATTAAGATCATGGGGCTCGCACGTCAAGCTGGCTGAGAGACGAGGGGCACGCGAGTCTCCCCTCTCTCTCGCGCTCTCCCCAGATCACGAAGTCCCCACCCCCGCTGCTGAAGCGCGCCCCGGCGCTTCTTCAGAGTGAGACGAGGACGCGGGTTCTCTTGCCTCCGGCGAAATGGAGACCGAGAGCGCCGCCTCTGAGCACTCCTCACACAACGACAAAGCATTTGGGGAGTTACTTGAGGTAGTGACTAACGCGGTGGCCAGGCTTAAGTTAGACTGGCCACAGGAGCAAGAGAACCCCAGGCACTCCAAATTAGACGACAGATTTTTGTCAGGTGGCCAGGGGGAGAAATCCCAATATCGATCTCTCACCTTTTTCCCAGACCTCCATGACGAGTTATCTCGCTCATGGAATAAGCCTTACTCCTATCTTTGTACCCACAACGTCGATTTATTCGACTATCGTGGGTGCTAAGGTGCAGGGGTATGTGACGATGCCTCAGGTTGAGGAGATGCTTGGGGGCTATCTCTCCCCTGGGAGTTCATTGTCACATAAGAAGCCAACCCTCCCCACCAAGCCTTAGAAGCTTTTGATAAGTTTCTTCCCCACTGTGCTCAGGAGTCAGGGCTGTCGGCCACCCAGCCCCGACCCAATCCGGTCACTCTGTGGTGAGAGTCGCAGAAGCAGAGTGTGGCGAGCCGATCTCAGCAGCCCAGCAAGAAGCCGGATCTAAGGATTATTTTATTTCAACCAAGATGAAGTCCCGAGGGTCAAGCTCCCGGGACCGTGGGGGTGTGCCCCCCCCGGGGAGGGGTGTGAGAAGTTCCAACAGAAACTTGGATCCTGGCACCCTCAGGGGGCTGCTGTACAATCTCCGCCATCATTGGTGTTTCTGGGAACAGCGATCTCCAGCGAAATGTTAGGTGTTCGCTTGCCTCCTGCCATGTTTCAGGACACCAGCCATCTAACATCCCCCCATCAAAGCGAAGTGTCAAAACTAGTGCCCCTTTCAGAGAAGCTGGCAGTGTGGAAGCTACAGTCAAATATCTCTCCATGGATAGAAAGGACTGTAGAGAAAGTCTACAGGATTCAATTTGCATATCGGCCTCCACGTTTCAACGGTGTGGTCTCCACTTCCATGAAACTGGAACGAGTGCATTTGTTGACACAGGAATTGCAAGCTCTGCTGGCCAAAGGGGCCATAGAACGTGTTCCCCTGCCAGACAGAGAGTCAGGCTATTACAGCCGGTATTACTGGTTCCAAGAAAGATGGGGGGTTGCGTCCAATTTTATATCTTCGTGGGTTGAACCGCTACCTCAGAACATACAAGTTCAAGATGTTGACGATCAAGATGATTGTGTCTCAGATCCAATCAGGGGACTGGTTCGTGACAATCGATCTCAAGGACGCATATTTTCACGTAGAAATCTTGCCACAACACAGGAAGTTCTTGAGGTTCGCTTTTGGGGGCGAAGCTTACCAGTATCGGGTTCTTCCATTCGGCATAGCTTTGTCACCTCACACATACACGAAATGCATGGATGCAGCACTGGCTCCTCTGCGACTCCAGGGCATCCGCATTTTAAATTACATAGACGACTGGCTGATTCTGGCTCAGTCTAAAGAGCTTGCGCTTTGACATTGGGATGTCGTCCTAGCTCATCTCGAATCTCTGGGGTTGAGACTCAACACCAAGAAAAGCGTTCTCTCTCCTGCTCAGAGGACAACGTATTTGGGGGTTGTATGGGATTCGGTCACGATGCAGGCACAGCTGTCTCCTGCATGCGTCAAATCCATTCTAAATGCCCTAACGAACATCAAGCTAGGCCAGAGAATTATTGTTCATTACTTTCAGAAGGTTCTAGGTCTCATGGCAGCTGCATCCATGGTGATACCCTTGGGCCTCCTGCACATGAGATCGTTTCAGTTGTGGCTCAGAGCCAGGGGACTTCATCCAAGGGCCAATCTCCAGAGGCAAATAAGGGTTACGCGCCAGGGGCTTCGTACCCTTTCTATGTGGTTCAGACCCCGGTTTCTGTCTTTGGGTCCCACTCTAGGTCCGTGTTGTTGTTGCAAGATGCTAATGACAGATGCTTCCCTCACAGGTTGGGGTGTGGTCTTGGATGACCGTCCAGCCCAAGGGATCTGGAGAGGTCATCTTCTCGACTGGCACATCAATTGCCTCGAAATGATGGCTCTATTTCGGGCCCTGAAGTACTTCCTCCAGCAGTTAAGAGGCTAGCATGTCCTAGTGCAGGTGGACAACACAGCGGTAGTCCCTTACATAAATCACCAGGGCGGACTGCGTTCGCGCCGCCTGAACAGGCTAGTGCAGCAGGTTCTGCTGTGGGCACAGGACAAGTTCCTGTCCCTGAGGGCGATTTACTTCCCCGGGCATATGAATGTGGGAGCAGACTTGCTGTCCAGACAAGCTGTGACACACGGGGGATGGAAACTCCACCCCGAAGTAGTCAGTCAAATCTGGGAAAGATTTTACGAAACAGAGGTGGACCTCTTTGCTTCACAGGAGATGGCACAATTTCTCTCTGACTCCTCCAGCTCCCCTGGGTCTGGACATCATGGCCCATACGTGGCCCAGACAGGGTCTTTATGCATTTCCCCCGATCGCCCTGCTCCCGGGAGTCCTGGCCAAGGTCCGTCAACAGGGGTCTCGCCTCTTACTGATAGCACCGCATTGGCCAACCAGAGTATGGTTCTCGATGGCTCGCCATGGGCGATTCCCGGTCAGGAGAGATCTCCTATCTCAGGCACAGGGGACAGTATTTCATCCCCGGCCCGAGCTCTGTAACCTCCATGTCTGGCCCCTGAGGGGGATGCTGAGAGATGCTGGGCTTCCAGCCGACATAGTAGAGACTATTATAAGTGCCAGGGCTCCCTCCACTAGAAGAAGTTATGCCTTCAAATGGCACATTTTCGAAAATTGGTGTATGGCACACCATGTAGACCCAGTTCACTGCCAAGTTGTTTCAGTGCTGGAGTTCCTGCAAGAAAAATTGTCCTCAGGCACATGTCCTGGTACTCTCAGAGTCTATGTGGCCACCGTTTCAGCTTGACATGCTCTGATTGATGGGGTTTCTGTGGGAAAGCACCCTTTAGTCACCCGCTTCATTCGTGGAGCCAAGCGGTTGAGGCCGCCCACTAGAGCGGCAGTCCCTTCATGGGACTTGGCTATAGTGCTCGAGGGTCTGGTTGACACCCCTTTCAAACCACTAGAGTCAGCACCTGTCAGATTTCTGACCCTAAAGATGGTTTTTCTAATGGCTATTACTTCTCTGAAGAGAATTGGGGATTTGCAGGCTCTGTCAGTCTCGCTGTCCTGCCTAGACTTTGCCCCTGGGCTGGTCAAAGCTATTTTTCATCCTCACCCTAATTATCTTCAAAAGTTGCATTCTGGACCATACATTCGGTCGTTCTTGAAGCCTTCTGTCCTCTGCCATTCACGACAATGGAGCAGGAAAGACTTCACTTACTGTGTCCAGTATGTGCTCTTCAGATTTACGTCCACTGCACCAGCCAGTGGCGTAAGTCGGAGCAGCTTTTCATATGCTATGGGGGCCGCAACTGGGGGGCAGCTGCCACTAAGTAAACTATGTCACATTGGGTGAGGGATGCTATTGCCCTAGCCTACGAGTCGTGTAGTCAAGCTTCACCGCTAGGAGTTAGGGCCCATTCAACCAGGGGGGTTGCATCTTCTACGGCTTTGGCAAGAGGTGTCCCCTTGCAGCAAGTGTGTGATGCAGCAGGTTGGTCCTCTCTGCACACATTTGTCAGATTCTATAGTTTGGCTGTCCATGCTACTCTGGGCTCGCATGTCCTTGAGTCAGCATCCCTTAGGCATGTCAGACACTACACACTACACAACTACACACTACACAACCTTGGGGGTCCAGACACTTCCAGTGCGGCGGCGTTGGTATTCTCATTCCCATTAGCGTTTGATATGCAGCATCGAGAGTAGCTTTTGATAGGGAATGTCTCAGGTTACTTGACTGTAACCCTGTTCCCTGAAAAAGCGGGAACGAGATGTTGCGCCTCAATGCTGCACTGTAGACGTGTCTGGCGTCTCTTCAGACAAAGCGTAACCTGAAGGTATGTCCGTTTCACGTCTATTTATAACCTGCAGGTGACGTAATCAATGACGTAACGTAAAAGGTTATTTAAGCCAATTCTTGGCATGTTTGACACATGTGCTTCGCAACTGGTCGAACAAAGAATGTTCTCATTAGCGTTTGATATGCAGCATCTCGTTCCCGCTTTTTCAGGGAACAGGGTTACAGTCAAGTAACCCGAGACGTTATGCTGATTAAAACTGGTGAAACTCCAGAGCCTGGGGCGGGTTCCTATAACTGTTTACTTACTTTGCATACATTGTTTAAGGTCGTCACCTGCGTGCTTTGTCTCCACCTCTAAGCACTGCCCCTAAAATGTATATAAAACTATAATGTATAGCTCATTGTTTTTCGAATTGACTGCAGTGCAAGACAACACGTTCTGACCTGTAGACTGATGCTCCTGATGTTCTACAATAAAGAATCCTGCTGAAGCTTTATCCGAGGATCCTGGTCTTCGCTTCTGAGTTTCCAACAGCACCTAGAGAAAGCAAGAAACCAGGACTGTGATCATTTTGGTCAGCAAAAAAGGAGGAGCTGTTAATATTGGTCAGACCCATTGCTTGACCCACACCCTACGTAGATGTACAGTTACCTCTACATTCTCTCCAGAATCACACATGCCAGAACCAACATATTGTTGCTCCGTGCAGCAGTTAGTCTACATGCTACCAAAAAAGTCTGGCAGGGTCTGAGTGTGAGAATCTGAAATGGTTAACTCTATCCAAAAACATTTTTCCTTTGTATGAGAAATTAGTACTTTCTTTTTACTTTCTTTTTTTAATATATTGAGTATGTTGATATTTTCCATTCATTTCAAACTGCAAAGACCAACTTTTGAACTGTGCTGATGCTCAGACTGTTAGCTCTCGCCAATCGCTGCACTGGGAAGGAGCAGCATATCTCGCTGGCCCGCTACGGAGCAGCATGTCTGCACGCTTTCCAGCGCTATTAAAAAATTCCCCGATGGACATTCCATTCACAAAGACTCTGGTTTTGTTTATGTTGCCATGTGCTCCTTTGTTTTTGTTTACGTCATGTCTCTTCCCCCGCTTCCTTATTGGTCCATTGGGTATATGTCACATTATGTTTCCTCCCATGTTCTGTCATTGGTTCAACCGTTATTGTCTGATTATTGTTTCCAGGTGTCGTGCGTTTCTTCTTGTTTCCTTTTGATTACCGTTGTTACTAAAACCCCTATTTGTGTCCACTTCATTGCGGAGTATTGATTATGAATAACTGAAAGTGACTCATGATAACTAAACGTAACTATATGTCCCTGATGATAATGATAGGTAGTGAGGAAGCTAAAGAATCATAGTTTTTCCTAGGTTTTTGTTTACAAGGTGTTCCCTGGTCCTTGCGCTAGTTCTTAAGTTTTTGTTTACCCGCCGTTCCCGGGTTCTTGAATTCATGTTTCGCTACTTCCTGGATTTTTGCCCTGTAAGCCTTTGGATTACTGTTTCATGATTTCCTGGATTTTTGCCCTGTAAGCCTTTGGACTACTGGTTCATGATTTCCTGGATTTTTGCTCTGTAAGCCTTTGGACTACTCTTTCTTGATTTCCTGGATTTTTGCCCTGTAAGCCTTTGGACTACTGTTTCATGATTTCCTGGATTTTTGCCCTGTAAATCTTTGGATTACTGTTTCATGATTTCCTGGATTTTTGCCCTGGAAGCCTTTGGATTACTGTTTCATGATTTCCTGGGTTTTTTGCCCTGTAAGTGTTCTCATCTGTGGCTAACCCCTTTTTGGAAGGGTGACGTACTTATCTTTGTATTTTTTGTGGTGTTGTCCCATCACTTTTGAATGTGCCCTTTTGTTTGTGCCTAATAAACTGACCACTTTCCCCTGCTAGTGCATCCTGTCTCTCTCTTAACCCCGGTGTCGTAACACAGACACAAATGTCTACAAGCATTGCTACAAATATTTAAGTAAATATCAGCTAAAAATCTTCAGTTGTTTATTATTATTATTATTAGCAGCATAAAAAATATAGTGGACATTATGTAACAATTGTACACATTAAGCTTATACACTCAGCTGGTTGCTTATAAATCAAAAATTAAATATCAGTTACATTATTTAAATATCTCTGATTAAATATCAACACATTATTTTTATCAGTTTTATCACTGATGCTGTTTTTCCATTTAAACAAGACCTATAAATATTTAATATGATTCATTCTACAGCAGCTATATGATAATGATACCAGAGGTTCATCTGTCCACACACACACACACACACTTATAAACAGTGAAAATGAATGACAGAGAGAGATCTGATGCCTCGAGGCACCAGAATCACTGAAGCGAATCAACTCACCAAGCATCAGCCATTTGACTTCTGCTGCCCATGTGAGATGAAAGTGATAGAGGAGAGGTCTGATATGTTTAGAGAGGAAATTAAGAGGGCAAAAGAAAAAATGAAGACAGTACTCAAACAAATAGAGAGAGAGAGAGAGAGGGGTATGGGTGCAAACAAGAGACAAAAGAGTGAGAGAATAGAAAGGCTAAGGGGTGTGTGAAAGGAAGGAGGTGAGTGCCAGAAAATAAAATAAAAGATAGCAGATAGCAGGAGTAGCAGACTGAGAGAGGCAGCAGCATCCAAGCATATCATAATTGAATAGATGGGAGCTCAAACAGACATGCCCACTAGGCAATAGTCAGGGACTTAGAGCACCGGGTCAAACTCATTTAGTGCCCTGCCCTGTGAGAAGAGGCTATGACACTGCTGTCAGGCACACACACACACACACACACACACACACACACAGAGAGCTCACTAACAGGACCTGTGACTTCACCACTCAGCTGAAATATAAAATACTTTTCCAGCCAGTTTACCTATGAAGGGCACATGGATGAGAGGTTAATGAGGTCTTCTTGTATTTGCTAATGACTTGTCCTATGTGTGTATGTGTGCAAGTGTGTATTTGTCCTTTACCGAAAAGGTGGCATGCTAGATAAACCATGTTCCTTTGTCTTGTGTTTCTCTGCAGTACTCAGGGGTCATTGAGATTAAGCCCAATTATGTTTGCTATACTTTTGCTACAGATTTTTAGTTTTTTTTTTTTTCTTTCCTGAAAAAAGGCTTTCTAAGTTCCATTCTTTTGATGCTGCAGTGATATGCATAACTTATCAGATGTATATAACCTGTATATACAGTGCCCTCCACTAATATTGGCACCCTTGGTAAATATGAGCAAAGAAGGCTGTGAAAAATTGTCTTTATTGTTTAACCTTTTGATATTTTGTTCAAAGAATTCACAAAAACAATCTGCTCTCATGGAGATCAAACAATTGCAAACACAACACAGGTTTATCAAAAAAATAATCTTATGTTAAATATAGGTGTGCAACAATTACTGGCACCCCTATATTTAACATAGGTGGTGCTTGAAAGTTTGTGAATCCTTTACAATTTTCTCAATATCTGCATAAATATGACCTAAATCATCATCAGATTTTCACACAAGTCCTAAAAGTAGACAAAGAGAACTATATTAAACAAATGAGACAATATTATACTTGGTCATTTATTTATTAAAGAAAATGATCCAATATTACATATCTGTGAGTGGCAAAAGTATGTGAACCTCTAGGATTAGCAGTTAATGCTCATCAGGCTGGAAAAGGTTACAAAACCATCTCTAAATAGTTTGGACTCCACCAAGCCACAGTCAGGCAGACAAATGGAGGAAACTCAAGACAACTGTTACCCTCCCAAGGAGTGGTCAACCAACAAAGATCACTCCAAGAACAAGACATGTAATAGTCTGCAAGGTCACAGAGGAATACAGGTTAACTTCTAAGCAACTAACGGACTCTCTCACTTGTTAATGTTCATGAGTCCACCATCAGGAGAACACTGAACAACAATGGTGTGCATGGCAGGGTTGCAAGGAGAAAGTCACTCTTCTCCAAAAAGAACATTGCTGCCCTTCTGCATTTTGCTAAAGATCATGGTGACAAGCCAAAAGGCTATTGGAAAAATGTTTGCTGTAATTTTTGGTTTAAATGAGAAGCTTTATGTTTGGAGAAAGGAAAACACTGCATTCCAGCATAAGAACCTTATCCCATCTGTGAAATATGCTGGTGGTAGTATCATGGTTTGGGCCAGTTTTGCTGCATCTGAGCCAGGACAACTTGCCATCATTGATGGAACAATGAATGTTGAATTATACCACTGAATTCTAAAGGAAAATATCAGGATAACTGTCCAAGAACTGAACCTCAAGAGAAATTGGGTCATGCAGCAGGACAATGACCCTAAACACAAGTCGTTCTACCAAATAATGGTTAAAGAAGAATAAAGTTAATGTTTTGAAATGGCCAATTCAAAGTCCTGACCTTAATCTAATAGATATGTTGTGGAAGGACCTGAAGCAAGCAGTTCATGTGAGGAAACCCACCCACATCCCAGAGTTGAAGCTGTTCTGTACTGAGGAATGGGCTAAAATTCCTCCAAGCCAACGTGCAGGACTAGTTAACACTTACTGGAAACATTTAGTTGAAATTATTGCTGCACAATGGGCTCACACCAGATACTGACATCAAAGGTTCACATACTTTTGCCACTATATTGGATCATTTTCCTCAATAAATAAATGACCAAGTATAATATTTTTGTCTCATTTGTTTAATTGAATTCTCTTTATCCAGTTTTAGGACTTGTGAAAATCTGATGAGGTTTTAGCACCACTGTACATATACTGTAAATGTTTTCATATCTGATTATTTAACCAGCTTTCCAGCCAGTCCCTCATAGCTCGTGTCCACACCAGTGTCATAGGTTTACTCCACTCAGTGGGAAATCTCATGTTATTTACTTTTTCAGACCCTCTTTAGATTGCAAAGATTCTTTCTCTGTCCCAGTGCCACATAAATACAAGTTTGTTAAACCGAAACGCTTCAACAGACCGTCTGACGTTCCTGAGCAGACTAATAAAGAAAGCGTGTGTAAGAAGAGTGTTTGTAGAAGACAAGGTTCTTCCGGTGATGACAGTGACGTGGAGCAGCTTTTACCCCTCTATGTGCAGGAATCCATAACACTTTACTCCAATTTCCATCTACTTAAATCTCTATAGTGTCTGCATTACTTGATTATGTTATGTTTATAATGTACAGTTTGCTTGTATATAGTATGTTAAGTATAACTGTATTTTTACTTGAACCCTTTAACTCACATCTTTGGCAAACTATATTGCAATGATTCACTGAAAGTGCAGGTTACATATGGGGAGTGATAATTGGGGCAAGTGGTTGTGTGGGGAATTAGAGCAAAGTAGTGGCTAACATAATAGGTCATGTGACTGGGTTTATAGTTTGTTGTTAGGCTGATGATTCTGGGAAGCGACGTTTATGCTTGTGCATGGAGCAGACATGATACTTACACCTTGGATAATAAATCAGACAATGAAACTTTTTAACCAACAGCATTGATCAAAACATTTCGAGTTAATGGTTTATCTATTATCCAGTTGAGACCTTATAATTCTAAGGTTAGACCTGATAATGCTGTGATTTTAAGATATTGAACCATACAGCTTTAAAACTTAATTAAAGTTTTTATAATTTTAAGCAATATTTTATTGGAAAACATATATCCTATATATTAAGTTTCATGTAAATCAGTGGGTCTCTAACTTCATGAGGTGGCAGACTACTAAAGCAGTAAAACACACTGCACATTGCTGAAGTCAGACAAGAGAAACACATTCTAAAAGATTAATGTTAACATAGTGAGTTAATTTATTCATAAGACTTGACTAATTAGTTGGTGAATTCAGTGTTGGTGAGCTATTACTAACTACAATTATTTTATTTAGTTAGTTTTTTTTCATCCCTAGAATGAAAGCATAAATAAATCAACATCTAACAGTAACCATAACCATTCATAACTACTAATTTCAGGCCTTATGTGAATTCTTAAGAATTAGGATTTGTGAGACTGTGTTTGTGATAACATGAGCCTGCTGTCCTCTATAAACTACAGCTGCATGCTACATCATACTGATTTCACTCACCTCATGTAGGCAGTACTATAACAGCATTAGACATGTGCTTCAGAGGCTGAAGGACATGAAGGAATAAAGTAAAAAAAAAAAAAAAAAAAAAAAAAAAAACAAAAAAAACTGCGCATGAATCAAAGCTTGGTGTTTAGAGGTGACTCAGCCTTTTTAGGAAAGTCATCAAAAGCTCAATTTGTTAGCTGCTGCCCACAGCTGCCAACAGGAGAGGCTACACTCAAGAAACATGGGTTTAAAAGCAATCAGCATATGTTTGAAGGAGAGGGAGAGAGGGAGGGAGAGACAGATTGCATGTGATTCTGAGTGCAGAGAAAAGACAGACACAGACGGATTGAGGGAAGAAGTTCACAAGATGAGATTGCATGTCTGTGATTGCAAATGTGTGCAGACAGACAGAGAGACAGAGAGAGTGAATAAAGGAAGAAATGTAGATATAAAGAGAGAGGTACAGAGAAGTAGAGAGAGAGAGAGAGAGAGAGAGATTGGGTGATCGGTATTCCTGGCCACACTCCCTGTTTAAGAGCACTCTGGGTGAGATTAGCTCTCTCGAGTGTGTGTGACTTATGACTCGAGTGCATGAGCCTTTGCAAAAAACTCCATCTGTTTAAAGATGACGGCTTTCAGTGGAATCACACCACCAGTGCAATCATGCACCCTACACCCCCCAACACCCCCATAACTATCACATGTGTGCATGTGTGTATATTCTTCCATTTCCATCACTTTCCCAGTATATTTCCTATTTTCCCATTCTGTCTGCTCCACTTTTTTAATTGTGTTCTCTTTATCTCAATTAATTATTACACAGTAGAATTAAAAGAGGTAGCAGGGATCAAAGGTTTTTATGCCTCTCTCTCCCTTGCTAAATAAACAGCAGGTAAGGGCTCTAGACTTGTCACTAAACAAATAAACACATACTTAACAAACATTCTTGTCTGTGCCTTTTTATAGTAAAATAAAGACATTGACCATCATATTATTGATCATGGGTGGCTAGTATAAATGATCTAGCAAGACTAAACCACCCATGTCTTTCAAAGATCAACAGAAGGTTTCATTTTTGTCATCCATATCAGATGTCCATATTTGCTGTTAACAAATGTCTGGGTTATTTTGGACTGATATTTCTTAGGCTGCTTCACTGATACATCTGTAACAGGGCATCAGAAGTGACTGAGAAGGTGCATGTGATACACAGTTGCAGGTGTAATGAATGTGAACAAGGTGTTTTTTTTTTGTTTTTTTACTCTATCATCCTTTATTCCTCAAGATGCTTTTAGAGGATAATCTAGTAGTAGATAATTAGATAGACAAAGCACACACTGTCCAATTCAAAGTACAAATTACACAAAATAACAGATGACAGAACCATATGTTTAGTGTTTGGTATTTGGAGGAAACATGCCATGAACCCAGTAGAGCATTACAAAAAATTAAAAAAAAAATAAATAAAAAAACACAAATGTAGCTGCCTATCTGTCTTTAAGTGTGTGTGACACACACACACACACACACAATAGTTTGTCTCACATAATTCTTATTATGCAATCTATGAGACAACATGATATGTATTGCTCAAAGATTCATTGTTGTGCTTTTGACAGATATTACATTTTAGCCTAATATCAAGACGAGTCATCATTGTTATTTATTATGCAAATGCATACATTCATCAAACCATTCTGTTTTTAAATTGAAGACCAATGCCAGCAAGTAGAACAAGCATGCTTCCACTGCCAACACGTGTAGTCCTTCTTGTTATTTATTTGCATCCCTCAAATACCCTGACCGTGTTTGGATCAGTTCCAAAATGTAATCAGTTCTGAACTGCTCGTTACAATGATAATTCCATATAAATCCTATAAGCATTCAAGCACCCATTCTTAAGATAGTGACTTAGAGGCAGTGGTATAAAACTGTACCAGGCTGATTAAAGTAATTCAGAAGAAAAGGCACTCTGTTTTTATTTACCCCTCTTTCTCTGTGTGAGGTGAGAGGTTTTGTCAACTGTCAGATGCTCACCCAGAACATGAAAAGGAGAGGCAGCTATTGCAACCCACCCCACTCAAACACACACACACACACACACACACACACACACACACACACACACAAACCAACTCACTCACAGCCTGACACCGCAACTACATCTCCACACCCAAAATCAGCTTACTTTGCAGAGAAAGTTTCATTAAATATTTACTATTTTTGGCCCCACACTCATAAAACAGGTTGCTTCTAGCACCCTGAGAGGTCATTTAGTTTGTTCCTGTGTACAACCATACAAAGGAATGTTTCCATTTCTGAAAAGGTTTCAAGAACAGCCTGTTTTCAAAAGTACTAACCACCCAAAGAATTCCTAAGAATTCCTAGAGTGCATAATATGTTTTGTAAGTACTACTGTGGAACTAAGGAATGTGAATCACACTGATTGCCTGCACTATATGCATCACTGTGCTATATGAGATTAGTTGAGTTGTTCAACAAACAAGGATATTAACTGAGATACAACATAAACTGTTTATGGAAAGAAACACCAAATCAGTATTACTATTACTATTAACTACACAGTTTTCTTCATTCACTGTATATGAAGTAATAGCCTGGTAAACTCCTGTATCTCACAGTCTTTGACCTATCACCATTGCAATGTCACAGTCTTGCCTCCCCACTTTACACAGAGACTCCAATCACTACAGAACTGTGTGCTTTGTTTTGGTTCACTTCCTGCTTTGGTTCTTGTCTCCACCCTCCTCCTGTTATTGGTTGTATTTCAATGTTTTTTATTTTTTAAATAAATGATCATTTTGTCATTTAAACCCTGTTTGCTTCTCTGTTTTGCTTCTGTTATTTTTGGAATATTGTCACATATTTCCCCCTCCCGCCACCTGCAGAGGTGCTCAGAACCTATAGCAGCCTGCATCACTACGGCATACTTTTCCATGTTGTCATGTGTTTATTTACATTGCCACATGTGTTTTGTTTTGATTCATGTCTTGTCTCCTCCCGTGTCCTGTAATTGCTTGTTTTCCTCATGTTTCCTGATTACTCTTACCTGTTTTCATTTTGCCCCTTGATTTGTTTGTGTATTTATACCCTCGTGTTTCTGAGTTCAGTGCGAAGTATTGTTCAGTGTGTGCCTGCCTGATTTACCAAGCCTTTCTGTTCAGTGTTACAGTACTCTGGTTTTTGATATAGTTTCGTTTCCTGGTTCGTGTGTTTGGATCATCTCTGTGTGGAAACAGGGCATGCTAAAGTGCCGGTTTGTAAATGGAGGGCGGAGCTGGAGAAGGTGAGTGGTAAGGAATGCACACCTGTGGGGAATTCTATTAATGAATGTTTTGTGTTGCAGTGAGGAGCTGCGAGGATAACAAAGAGAAAGATCAGCACTGAGAGAAAGAGAGAGAGAGAGAGAGAGAGAGATTTATTAATTTATTTGTTGCTACTGTTTTGTTTTTGTTTTTTTTTTATTTTATTTAATTGTATTTTTTTTTAATGTTTATTATTGTTTGCTTTGGCAATACAAAAAATATTTTTTCATGCCAATAAAGCACACCTTGAATTGAATTGAATTGAATTGAGAGAGCAACCAGCACAAAGCCATGTGTGTGCGTGTGTGCATGTGTGTGAATAAATAAGCTGTAAAATGAAAGAAAAAATAAAGCACCTTTTGAGTTGTTCCAATCCTGCCTCCAGTGTCCTGATTTCTACCGAACAATTAGCAAGTGTGACACTGGTGCCAAAACCCGGGATCTGAGGAAGACACCAACATGGAGTCCTCACTGCTGGCAGGCATGGGGCTGGCCCCATGGTCACCCACCCAGGGTGGCCCACCTGTTGCCGCTCCTGACCGGGGAAGTCCAACTCGCAGCTCAGCAGCTACCAGTCGCCAATATGCTGGACTACCCGGACCTGAAACGAGCGATTTTGCAACAGGTCAGCCCCACCCCAGAACAGCACCATCAGCACTTCTGTTTGCTGACCTTTCAAGATCTCGGCCACCAGTTTGCATTCACCCAGAAGTTCTGGGACACCTGCCGGAACTGGTTTCTGACTGGAGGACATGGTTCAGAGGATAGGATCGACCTCGTAGTGCTGAAGCAATTCATTGCCCATCTTCCGGAAGGGACAGCGGAGTGGATCCAGTGCCACACACAGCGCCACTGAACAAGGACCACTTTGCAGCATATCCAGGGCAGGCAAGCCCCTCTCTTCTTCCTCTTTCTCTATCTCTTTCTCTCTCATACCTCTACCCCTCCTCCCCAGCCTCTCCCTGTCCCTGCACCACAAACGGGGCCCATTCCACCTTCGAGAGTTTGCATTGGGAGATAAAGTGCTCATTTTTTACTCTTTTTTTGCTCTAAATTACTCGCCAAGTGGCAAGGGCCCTTTGAGGTCACCCGGCTGGTTGGGGATGTCGAATATGAGGTAAGACAAATGGATAGAGGCTGGGCATGGCAAATGTACCACCTTAACCTCCTTAAACCAGGGCAGTGGTTCCCATGGCTTTGGCGAAGGTAAATCTAAAAACCATGGCTCAATCCACCCTGGTCCCTTATGGAGACCACCTCTCTTTGTCCTAAATCACAAACATTGCTAAATTGAAAGAGGAGTTTTCAGATGTGTTCTCGCCTCTACCTGGTCGCACTAATCTCATAGAGCACCACATAGAGACAACCCCAGGGGTGGTGGTATGCAGCCGCCCCTATCGTCTGCCCGAACACAAAACAAATTTGGTTCTGGTGGTGATGAACTCAAGGCTATGCTCGACATGAGAGTAATGGAGGAGTTCCAGCCCAGTGGTTTTAGTGCCCAAAGAGGATGGGATGGTCCATTTTTGTGCAGCTTGCTTTTATTCAACACTGGGTTTAACAAAGGGATATTGGCAGATCTCCTTGAACCCAATATCTCACAAACAAATTGAAGCCCCCCTGATGTTCCAGCGACTCATGGACAGAATCCTCCGTTCACACACGGCTTATGCCACTGCCTATTTAGATGACATTATTATCTACAGTAATGATTGTCAGCGGTACATGCAGCACCTGAGGGCTGTTCTGAGATCACTGAGATGAGCAGGACTCATAGCAAACCCAAAGCAATTGGACGGGTGGAAGTATGATATCCACCTGGGCCATGGGCAGGTGCATCCCCAAATTGATAAGACAGCAGCGATTGCGGCCTGCCAGAGACCCAAGACCAAAAAGGATGTGAGACAGTTTCTGGGGCTGGCTGGCTGTTATCAGAGGTTTGTAGTTAATTATTCGGACGTCACCAGTCCGCTGACTGTCCGCTGACAGTCCGCTGACTCACTAAAAAGGTAGCGCCAAATCTGGTCCAGTGGGCGTAGGTGTGCCAGCAGGCTTTCACTCAGGTGAAAGCTGCACTCTGTGGTGGACTACTCTTACATTCTCCTCACTTCTTCCTCCCTTTTGTTTTACAGACAGACATGTCAGACAGGGCGTTGGGAGCTGTTTTGTCCCAGGTAGTAGACGGGGTGGAGCACCCACAATAGGAAACGTGTCTTACCATGTGCTCATTGCCTGACCTCTGCCTGTGTACCGTTCCTGATTTTGATTCATGTTTAGGATTTGTCTGCCTGCTCTTTAAATAACACTCTTAACTGCATCTGCATTTGCCTCAGCCTTCATTACTTGACAAGTATTATATATCCAGCATTTTCCCTATTTTTTGCCTGTTTCTTGGTCTGCTTTCCCAATTGTGTAAGTGTAAACTCACAAAATGATGTGACATGCACTGTAATTACATACATAGGAGTGGTTATCACTTGACAAATGGATTTTACATAAGAAAAGTTATGTTTCATTCATATGAAATTCAATGTAATACCTTTTGCCCTAAATGTGGTCTATTCTAGACACCAAAAAAGATGAGTGCATTTTATTGCCTTTTCCTCCATGATCTGGAGTGTGCTACTTAAATTCTAGTCTTAATGCACTGTTTGTCTGGGCCACACTCCCCAGTGTGAAGGGCATCCCATAAAACAGTCCATTACTGTTATTATGATTCCGGCAGCAAGCCTAGCCACTCTGTGCTCATGGATGGAACCAGCCATTAAATATAAATTGAGCAATATTTTCTTTCTGCTGCCAAGGAGGGCTGTTAAGATGGATTCACATTTCATTGCACTTACTTGTTTATTTATTTTTTATTTTTTGCATAAAACTGAGAATGTGTTATCTTGGATTTTGGTTAAATGTCTGAACATTTTCAGTCCCTCAGGAATGTTTTAATACGCAAGTGTGAGAACACACAATTAAACACTTCTTAGGAACCTTTAAGGAAACCTTTCTGAAAGCATCACAGCACAAAGATCATTATTAAGTAGCAGAGTGAGCACCATACTGAATAATCTACCAGTTAACATAATCTTAACTTTACAATGCATTTGGGACACTGGGCCAAACCAGCCATATCATCTCAAGAGTCTGGCTTAAACTGTGATCAGATCTCAGGTAGGTGTAATGCTTTAGCATTAACTGATCATACTTCAGGCCTGTTCCCATAAACGGTAGACTGTTTTTGAATAAAAAAACAAAGAAAAAACATTAACTAGAGTACAGGATTATGTCATATGTTACAATTTGGGCTACAAAAATGACATCAATGTATCTTGATTGTTTATCACTGTCAGGTTTCAGTAGAGACGGAGGCGAAGGAGGATGCAAGTGCAGATTTAGGTTTTAATAAAAAGTGAAAACAAAATATAAAACCAGGAACAAATAAAGCTTGAAAATAAACATAAACCAATGACCATATACAAGAAACAAACTGTGGTGAGGAAAGACAAACGAAAGACAAAGTGTGCAGTAAAAGCATGACTCTATATACAAGTGCTCATTAGTTCCAAATGTGAATCAGGTGCTGACAGTCATGTGATGGAATCAGGTGACATGCAGTGGCTGATGGGAATCGTAGTCCTTAGTCTTATTCCGGTATTTACATGATAATTACAACCATTATAAACATTATGCCACCAACTTACAGTGACATAGTGACATATTACAGTGACATATTACTAACATGCAACAACAACAGCAATAATAATAATAATTATTATAAAAATAAGTAAATCTTTACACTGTATGGCATTTGGCAGATGCCCTTATCCAGAGCGACTTACATTTATTTCATGTATACATCGGAGCAATTGAGGGTTAAAGGCCTTGCTCAAGGGCCCAACAGTGGCGGTGCTGGGATTTGAACTCATGACCTTCCGCTCAGTAGCCCAATGTCTTAACCACTGAGCTACTACTGCCCTTATTAGATAGACAGATAGATAGACAGATAGATAGATACCATGACTGCTCTAGTGTCAGCCTTCTCTAACTACTGGAAGAGAAGACAGTAGTCTATCACATGTAACCTGAGTTAAGTCATTAGTCAGTTAAGTTATTTATTGGGTGTCTTTAAACCAGGACATCACCAAACTGTGTTGCACTCTGGCTTCACCTATTGGAGTTGGCTTTCCCTGTCCTGTGAACTAAATGTGATTCTCTGATATGACCCAATAAAGAAATATACTATGTCCTACTGACTCTTTATTTGTTGTGCATTTTAAAATGCTATGATATAAACAATTAAACCTTCATTGCATTAAACAGCTAGCAACCTGTTCTTCAATTATCCTTGCAGTGTATTGGGAAATTCACCACTGCCATGTTGTTGCCCTGAAATTGTAGTTTTAAATATTGCGTACTCCAAACCAATAGAAAATTGGAAACTTGGTTATATGCTAATTAATGCTAAGTAATATGGTTATAAGGAACAAAATCAGAGTGCTGTGGGCTGTGGTTGATCACTCTGCCCTGTCCTCGGCTGACAGTGGAGAATGTGCAAATTGGCTCAGAGCATTCTCAGTTCGGCCTGGCTGCCTTTGATCGACCGATGGTGTTCCTTAAGACAGAACCTCTTTTTATCTCTCCACATTATTGAGAAAGCACAGAGAGAGTGGGAGATCTGCTGGGTCTCGGAGGAGAAGAATCAAAGTCGTTTTTGATGTTGGGTAGAGTTCTAAATGAAGGACAGAGATAGGGTACAGGAACGGCGTGCTCTTGCAATCCGTCATCTCTGACTCAGTGCTGCTGTTCTGGTGTTTCAGTAAATGAAGATCAGCTGAAGACAACATTGAGACAGGTGGGATTGGGTGTCAGTTTTAGGTCTTATGTGTTATGATCAATGTGTTATTTGTGTCTTTATTAGTTTAACAGTTGGCCATTGTTTATGGGTACAGATTGGAGTTCAAATATGAATCTTAATTTCCTTCTCACTACACACACACATAGCCCAACTCTGAATACGGCCCAGTGAACATAAAGTCTTTTTGTGTGTTCTCTTGTTAGTTACACACATGTACATAAGGAGATAGGGGACTGAGAAGTATGGATACATATACAATACTCATACTACATACAACCCCAATTCCAAAAAAGTTGGGATGCTGTGTAAAATCTAAACAAAAACAGAATGCAATGATTTGCATCTCATAAACCCATATTTTAGTCACAATAGAACATAGAAAACATATCAAATGTTTAAACTGAGGAAATGTACCATTTTAAGAAAAAAAAAAATAATAAGGTCATTTTGAATTTGATAGCCACAACACGTCTCAAAAAAGTTGGATCGGGGGCAACAAAAGGTTGGAAAAGTAAGTGTTACTAAATGGAAACAGCTGGAGGAATATTTTGCAACTAATTAGGTTAATTGGCAACAGGTCAGTAACATGATTGGGTATAGAGTATCTTAGAGAGGCAGAGTCTCTCAGAAGTAAAGATGGGCAGAGGTTCACCAATCTGTGAAAAACTGCGTCTAAAAATTGTGGAACAATTTCAGAATAATGTTCCTCAACATAAAATTGAAGACTTTGAATATCTCATCATCTACAGTACATAATATCATCAAAATATTCTGGATGATATCTCTCTGCACAAGGCATAAGGGTGAAAATCAATACTGCATGCCCGTGATCTTCGGGCCCTCAGGCAGCACTGCATTAAAAACAGGCATGATTCTTTAATGGAAATTACTGCATGGGCATAACTCATTGTCTGTGAACACAGTTCGCCGTGTCTCCACAAATGCAGGTCAAAGCTCTATCATGCAAAGAAGAAGCCATATGAGAACATGATCTAGAAACACCGCCATCTTCTCTGGGCCAAAGCTCATTTAAAAATGGACTGAGGCAAAGTGGAAAACTGTTTTGTGGTCAGACGAATCGAAAATTGAAATTCTTTTTGGAAACCATGGATGCCGCATCCTCTGGACTAAAGAGGAGAGGGACCATCCAGCTTGTTATCAGTGCTCAGCTCAAAAGCCTGCATCTCTGATGGTATGGGGGTGCATTAGTGCCTATGGAATGGGCAGCTTGCATATCTGGAAAGGAACCATCAATGCTGAAAGGTTTTAGAGCAACATATGCTTCCATCCAGATGACGTCTTTTTCAGGGAAGGCCTTGCATATTTCAGCAAGACAATGCTGCATCTGTTACAACAGCATGGCTTTGTAGTAGAAGAGTCCGGGTGCTGATCTGACCTGCCAGCAGTTCAGACCTTTCAAGACTGTTGAGCATCTAGAATCCTGTATCAGACATGAATGGGACAGCATTCCTGTCCTGAAACTCCAGCAACTGGTCTCCTCAGTTCCCAGACGTATACTGACTGTTGTTAAAAGAAGAGGGGATGCTACACAGTGGTAAACATGGCCCAACATTTTTGAGAAGTGTTACCTTATTTTTTTCCTTAAAATGGTACACTTCCTCAGTTTAAATGTTTGATATGTTTTCTATGTTCTATTGTGAATAAAATATGGGTTTATGAGATTTGCAAATCATTGCAGCGTATGACTATGCTCAAACTGATTTCTGGATTGACCCAGACAAAACATAGAAAATTTTGTCACTCAGGTGACCGAGAATAACCCCGAGAGGCCTCCTGCGGCCAGATGCCCTTTGGAATGCAAAAAGTCTCTCTGGGACCCACACAGGACTTACCCCTGCAATAAAAGAAACCTTTGATGACTGAACGTCTGGGAAACTTCACGATTAGTTCGTCAGCAGGGGTCCACCAAAACTCCGACCAAGGGCCTGTAAATCTCTGATCTAATCTCTGTTTACGACCACATGATTTAGCCTCAAAGTCGCAAAGGCCAGAGGAGAAATGTCCTCCCTAAGGTCACCCTGAGGTGACCAAGGACCGGTGGGACATTAGAAGAACGCCAGCCCCCTCTTCTGGACATACACACGCGCACGCGCACACACACACACACACACACACACACACACACACACACACACACACACACACAAGCTTACCTTACACACACAATGGAGAAATCTCTCTCTCTTCAATGTAACGTGTAATTATATGTAATTATTCAATGTCTAAATAGTGTGATGTTATCTTGTTTACATATATTGTGTGTTTATGTAACTAACCTTAATGATTTTAGATAGTTTTAATCTAGCATATCATTTTAAATGTCTGTAACCAGGTTTTATTTGTAATATTCTTTACAAGTCCATCGAATTTGGTATGTAGTTAATCGTCTTGAGATACCCGGATTGATTATGCATATCATATTGCAATGGGATACATCATTTCATGTTTTCTCTTAATTTCATTTATAATACGGTATAAACCAGCTCCTCCCTGGACATTTAAATTAGGGTCCAAGACCAGACAAAGAGAGTTCATCCGGACATGCAAACCCAACTTCCTGATTGGCCCATAGCCCAAAGAGGCGTGTGCGTTGGTGTTGTCTTTAAAACAACACCATGCTCTTCTTCACACTACAACTCGAGTTAGAGTTCACTTCTCACTCTTTAACTTCACTTCTACACTCTTCCGGTTTCTCTCCCCCGGGGCCACGTGCCCTGGGAAGAGGAAACCAGGATCTCTCTCTCCCGGACAAAGGACGCAACTTCCTCGCGGCTCATGCCTTTTCAAACGGCGCAACGAACCAGCGAACTTTCAGACCGAAGCCATGCAAGTATAGTTAATGGATCTATATCTGCGTTTAAGATTGTACCCCTGTTTACATGAGATTTAAGTTTGTTGCTGGTTTTGAAAAAGGCTAATTAATTGTTGTTTTTGTCTGCTACCCTTTTATTTCATTACCTTCTGTCTAATCTCTCTCTCTCTTCTTGTATATAGATGTACATATGTACGGTCTGCTTAGAGTTAGTTGTGTGTATCTATAGTTACATCTAGTTATTAAAATCTATTATCCCACGCTTGATTGTCTGTTTTTGATTACGGGATAGAGTCAATTCTACACTGCATAAGGTCTTGTTACCCGCTCTAATTTTAATAACAAACTTCTTTGGTTAATCCTTCCTGGCCAGAAGGATAAACTCCCTCTTTAGAGTTCATAATTCTAAACTAGACTACAGCTAATCCTAAAGCTGATCTAGACCACATACATAGTCATAATTAATTATAATCCATTGTAGTTAATTATCTATATGTATATGTGCACATACGTGAATTCCCTTTCATGGAATGAAAGTTTGTTATTAAAATTAGAGCGGGTAACAAGACCTTATGCAGTGTAGAATTGTCTCTATCCCATAACCAAAAACAGACAATCAAGCGTGGGATAATAGATTTTAATAACTAGATGTAACTATAGATACACACAACTAACTCTAAGCAGACCGTACATATGTACATCTATATACAAGAAGAGAGAGAGAGATTAGACAGAAGGTAATGAAATAAAAGGGTAGCAGACAAAAACAACAATTAATTAGCCTTTTTCAAAACCAGCAACAAACTTAAATCTCATGTAAACAGGGGTACAATCTTAAACGCAGATATAGATCCATTAACTATGCTTGCATGGCTTCGGTCTGAAAGTTCTCTGGTTTGTCATGCCGTTTGAAAAGGCATGGGCCATGAGGAGGTTGCATCTTTTTGTCTGGGAGAGAGAGATCCTGGCTTCCTCTTCCCGGGGCACATGGCCCCGGGGGAGAGAAACCAGAAGAGTGTAGAAGTGAAGTTGAAGTAAGTGAAGCTGAAGAGTAAGTGAAGAAGCGTGGTGTTGTTTTAAAGACAACACCAACACACATGCCTCTTTGGGCTATTGGCCAATCAGGAAGTTGGATATGTTGGCGGGATGAACTCTCTTTGTCTGGTCTCAGACCTGGATTTGCATGCCCAGGGAGGAGCCGGTTTATACTGTATTATATATGAAATTAAGAGAAAGCATGAAATAATGTATCCCATTGCAATATGATATGCATAATCAATCAGGGTATCTCGAGACGATTAACCACATACCAAATTCGATGGACTTATAAAGAATATTACAGGTAAAACATGGTTACAGACATTTAAAATAATATCCTAAATTAAAACTTTATAAAATCATTATAGTTATGTTACATTAACACACAATATATGCAAATAAGATATCACAATATTTGGACATCGAATAATTACATATAATTACATGTTACATTCAAAAGAGGTTTTTCATTGTGTGTGTGCGTGTGTGTGTGCACGTGTAGGTAAGCTTTGTGTGTGTGTGCGTGTGAGCGCGCACGTGTGTGCTTTGTGTGTGTGTGTGTGTGTGTGTGTGTGTGTGTGTGTGTGTGAAGAGGGGGGTCGTGTCCCCTGTCCGCATTCCGATGGTATCTGGTGAAGACCAGAGGGTAGATAATGACTCATGGCTCAAAGAAACAGAGAAACTTCTTTGCTAAATCCAGGCTGATTCAGAAATCAGTTTGATACGTTCAGACGTTACAGGCCCTTGAAAGTAATTTTGTTGTTGTTGTTGTTGTTGTGTGATATTGATTCAAAGGAGGAGGAGTATTAAGTCTGTTGCCATTGTCTGATTATTTGTTGTAACCCACAATATTTCACCCTGACATGCATGTGTTGGCCAATGTAAATACTCCAGGCACTATAGAAATGCTATTTGATGGAATTAAGACAAAATATTTGTCACACCCACCAATATCAGCACCTTATTGAACTACACTGTTTGTCACTTCTTGGCCAGATCCCCAACAATGGCACAGAGGTGTGTGCAGAATATACAGTATAAGAAACATAAATAATGGAGCCAGAGCAACATAAAATTGGTGTATGAAGGATTATAGCAGTGGTAAAAAGGTGTTATTATATTTGGTATTGCAAAAGCACACCTGTTAATGGAAGTCAAATGTTCCGATGTGTCTCAATGGACAGTTCAATGTGTCAATAAGCAATGGAATAAACTTGATTATTTAAAATAGCAGGTGAAACACAAAGTCACTCAGTCAGTGGAAGAGTGGGTTAAAATGGAAAGGAACTCTGCCACTGTCAGTTCTTATTTGACAGAATTGGTGCTGTGGTTACTGTGGCAGGTGTAGCCATTGAAAGAAATGACACTTTTTAGGGCGAAGGATTGGTGGGTTGGAGAGGAGGTGCTTACTTGATGACAATATAAACGAATGAATCTGAGAAGCCCTGAAGAGGTTAAGAAGTTTTATTCCATGGGTATGCAGAAGCTCTGAGGCTTAGAAAGTTGCACTGTATTGTTTCTTCCTCTTCACCCGTTAACCGGCATTCTTGCCTCTCAGTCTCCATACTGGGTCAGTTTTTCCACATCTACCACCACCTAGCTGACTAGCCCGAGGCTGTGGACTGCTTGTGTGGTTCAGTGCTTTTCCCTTGCTGTGCCACGCGTTGTTCATTACTGAGTCTTTTAAGTTAGCTGGATTTTGCTAATATGTAGCTCTGGGACTAGACCTGGTTTCCCTTCCACACAATGGACCCCTTGTTCTCTTCAACTGGTTTGAATTTCCAAATTCCAAATTTTTCATAATACACCAAGTAGTTAGCCAAAGGCATCATGCTGCAAGACTTTCGTGTGTCAGGATCAGGCAGCAGCATCATAACAGGTAGAGGCATTATTATTAAAATCACAGTGTTAATGCTACACTGACCGCAATCTTCGTTATCTGTCTATATTTTTTTGTTTTGTTTTTGGCCTAGGGGGCTTAAAGACAAGTGATTGATTTAAAGGTGTTGGGGTAGACAATTAAAAAAATGAGCCACCTTACAATATAGCCAACTGTGTTTCTGCACAGTCTGTTACTACTAATGTATTTAACTTCAAACATAACTTCAAACATATCCAGGGACCCTTGTTTGATCATAAACTTGGGTTATTGAGTGTGCTGAGTGTCTGTGCATGCTCTCCCAGTAAACTGTGTGGATTTCTTCAGGGTTCTCAAGTTTGCAAAAGTATGTGGACTGGCTACACTAAAATTGCCATATGTGTCAATAAGTGCATGTAGGTGTGTGTGCATGGTGCCCTATAATGGACTGGCATCCCATCCAGGGTGTATTCATGCCTTGCACCCAATATTCCTGGGATAGGCTCCGGATACACTGACAAGGATATACTGATCACTGAAAAAAGAATGAATGAGTACAATGAAGATGGAAAGACCCATTAACACAAAAGTATCAGAGACATGTATAATCAATATATTGTTTTACCTTTTTTAACAACACAGAATGGCTTAAAATTTGCACCCACCTGGCCAATTCATAAAAAATTACATGGAAGCAAAATGACAGCCAGACTGTTTTTGTATTTTTGTAATATCACTCCTATACTTCCACAGGCTTTTCTTAACACCCTTTTCAACCTTTAAAAATGGAAAGGGAAAAAGTTTGCTTTCTCCATTAGGTCTTTGTTATATGAAATAATACCTTTTCATTCCACATTTGACCTTGGTCTTGTCTGTTTCTGGGAAAGCAGAACACAGGCCAGGTGGGTGCAGGCAGCAATACTTTTCAATAATGTATGTGAAAATGCAAGTTCCCCTCTCTCTCTCTCTCTCTCTCTCTCTCTCTCTCTCTCTCTCTCTCTCTCTCTTTCTTTTTTTCTTCTTTGCCATCTGAGGTCTGCTCGCCGATGGCGCTTCCTGAACCAAACAGGCATCTGAGGCAGCTGACGGTTTTTAATTATTTCTTTTGGAAAATTGCCATTTAATTTCGGTTCCTCAAGTCTAATTTACATTTAAGTGGTTTTAACCAGGTCAATGAGATGAATATCAATAGATACAGTCTCTGTACTGTGTGTTCTATTAAATACACATGTATTTTATAGTTAGTATATCTGTGTCAGAAAGTCTGAGTTCATGAGGTTGTTGAAAACTTTTTTGTCAAGTTATATATTTCAAAGAATTGTATGTCATTCTTTACTAATATATACATCAAAATTGTATGTACAGTATTATTCACTGTCAAAATGTCTCAAAAGTCCACTACTGGACTTATTGAGTTATGTTTAATACATAAAACATTCTAGTTTGTTTTACCTAAGTTAATTTATCTAACATTATTTTGCACATTAGTTAACATGAAAAATTTTTTTACTTCTGCAGTAATACAAGTAACATTAACATAACATATTGTTGACATTTTAAATAACAAACTAAATAAGCCAGATAGTCAATTAGCATTAACCAATATAACATCAATGAACAAAACATAACATCAATGAAAAAAAAAATTAAGCTCACAACCTCACATGTTGTAATTTAATCTGCAAATGTATGTGGACTTTATTGTATAAAAATGTCCAACAATTTATTTATTTTTTTTTTAAATTTGTGTTACTTTGTTAACATTACTTCTGGTTTATTGGTGCAATAAATAATCTCAGTTAAGGAAACCTTGATATAAATGCAATATAATATATATATATATATATATATATATATATATATATATATATATATATATATATATATATATATATATATATATATAAAGAAGAAGAAAAAAAGAAGCACAAAATACACTCACTGATCACTTTAATAGGAACTCTTGTACACCTGCTCATTCATGCAACTCATTCGGATTCAGCAAAACTGGGCAGTTGAAGACTGGGAAAACATCACCTTGTCTTATTCCACTCTTCAGCTGTTCAGTTTCTGTGATCCTGTTCCCACTGTAGCCTCAGATTCCTGCTCTTGATGGACATGTGGTCTTCTGCTGTTATAGCCCATCCACCTGAAGGTTCAGCTTGTTGTGCATTCTGAGATGCTGTTTTCTGATCCCCACTGTTGTAAAGAGTGGCTATTTAAGTCGCTGTAGCCTCACTTGATGTTTTTGTTGTGACTGTTGTATGTGAAAATCCCAAAAGATCAGCAGTTTCTGAAATAATCAAATCAGCCTGTCATGCACCAACAACCATGCTACACTCAAAGTGCATATTAAAGCCCTATTATTATTATTATTATTATTATTATTATTATTATTAAAGTAATTGAGGTTGTATTTTTCCCTGTTCATTTTTTTATGTAAACACTAACCAGAGCTCTTGCCCTGTATTTGCTCTGAATGTGCCACATCTGAAAAGCAATGTGTTTAAAAAAACAATACAAAATTTCACAAATTTGATTACAAAATATTCATATATGGCTAAATTGAAGCTTTTATTCACCATTATTGCCAGTGTTGTGTTTCAGTCTGTTCATATTAACCGAATTTTAATGATCTAGCTTCTGCTGTTGACCGGATGTGATTTATCCACTTGGACGTAATGCCAATATATATATATACTAGCTTTCTGTTCACAAGAACCCAGTTTCCTTCCAAGCTACAAATAAAGACATCAACAAACATGTCTTTAGATGGTTTAACCTGGCAGCAGGCCAAGGAGGTGGGCGTAAAGTGAATTTACCATCACCAAGCTCATGAGCATAACTGTTCAGCTAACCACCACAGCAGGGATGAATAGTAGGAGCTGTCATGTGGATCTGGACTGACTACAGGCTGCATCCCAAACCACTGCACACTAAGTAGAATACCTAAATGGTAATGACACTAATGGAGTACTGAAAAATTAATAAGTATTTTTTTACTGAATATCAGATTAAATTGACAGTCAAAAACATTATGTATGATGCAGACAGTGTTAGCTAAAAGACAGATGAAAGGACACAGATAAGTACAAAAATAAATACATACCTAGGATGAGCAGCTGCAACCAAACACTCACTTGCGTTCAATATAACCGAGATTAAAATACAAAGAAACAAAAATACAAGAAACACACAAACACCTCACATCCGTTATTAGCCAGCTATCATGAATTCTCTAGGTAAACCACGTCACAAATAGATAACGATATACATTCAAAACTGAGCCTGACTCTTACTCACTAGCCTCCCACCAAATTAGAAAACAAAAAATGCCTAGTTCTAAAAAGGAAAAAAAAAAAATCTATCTGGATTGAATCATTCATTCTCTTATAGTATATTTTTTCTCTCTGTGTCCTGATTGCTTGTGAGCTTGCACCTGTCCCTGTGTACTCAGATTTTATTCATTCCTAATTTTTTTGTCATGATGATGTTTGATGTAACGTCTGAACGTATCAAACTGATTTCTGAATCAGCCTGGACTTAGCAAAGAAGTTTCTCTGTTTCCTTGAGCTGTGAATCCTTATCAGTAACCCCCCCTCTGGTGTCTGACCAGATGCCATTGGAATGCTACAGGTGACATGACCCCCCTCTTCAGACACACACACACACACACACACACACACACACACACACACACACACACAAAGCTTACCTACACGCGCATGCGTGCGCACACACACGCGCACACACACACAATGGAAGAATCTCTTTTGAATGTAACATGTAATTATATGTAATTATTCGATGTCCAAATAGTGTGATGTTTTCTTATTTGCATATATTGCATGTAACCTAACTATAATGATTTATATTAATTTAGGATATTATTTTAAAAGTCTGTAACCATGTTTTACCTGTAATATTTTCATAAGTCCATCGAATTTGGTATGTAATTAATCGTCTCGTGATACCCCGATCGATTATGCATATCACATTACAATGGGATACATTATTTCATGCTTTTTCTTAATCGCATATGTAATACGGTTTAAACCGGCTCCTCCCAGGGCATGCAAATTCAGGTCTGAGACCAGACAAAGAGAGTTCATCATGCCAACAAATCCAACTTCCTGATTGGCCAATAGCCCAAAGAGGTGTGTGCGTTGGTGTTGTCTTTAAAACAACACCATGCTTTAACACAACTTCTACTTACTCAACTTACACTTCTACACTCTTCTTCAGACCCTCTTCAGGTTCACTTCAGGTTTCCCTCCCCCGGGGCCACATGCCCCGGGAAGAGGGAATCTCTCTCTCTCTCTCTCTCCCGGACAAAGGATGCAACCGCCTCACGGCCCACGCGTTTTCAAGCGCCACGACGAACCAGCGAACTCAACACGACCTTGCGCGAACTTTCAAACCGACAACACCCAAGCCATGCAAGTATAGTTAATGGATCTATACATGCGTTAAGATTGTACCCCTGTTTACAGGAGATTTAAGTTCATTGCTGGTTTTGAAAAAGGCTAATTAATTGTTGTTTTTGTCTGTTACCCTCTTCCTTTCATTACTTTCTCTCTAATATCTCTCTTCTTGTATATAGATGTACATATGTATTGCTTGCTTAGAGTTAGTTGTGTGTGTATATAGATGTACATATGTATTGCTTGCTTAGAGTTAGTTGTGTGTATCCGTAGTTACCTCTAGTTATTAAAATCTATTATCACCATGCTTGATTGTCTCTGTTTTGGTTACGTGATGAGTCACTTCTACACTGCAAGACCTCGCTACCCATTCTATTTTTAATAACAAAACTGGAAATCCTTCCTGACCAGAAGGATAAACTCCCTCTTTAGAGTTCATAATTGTAAACTAGACTACAGCTAATCCTAAAAGCTGATCTAGACCACATACATAGTCATAATTAATTATAATCCGTTGTAGTTAATTATCTATATGTATATGTGCACATACATGAATTCCCTTTCATTGCTGATGTATATTTATAACTGGTCACAACACGCGTTGATTAGATATATAGATATATTTCACGCCATTTGAGCTAATTCCCTACATAAATTGGAGAATACATTTAAATGTGTTAAACATCTTTTAATTCATTACATGAATTGTAACTGGTGGAGAATATATTTTAAACGTTGCAGATTCATCCGATTTACTACATATTCTGGTAGATAATGCGGGCACGCTTTAAAACTCATCTCCTTTAAAAAGGTGCTTTGAATCCAAGCGTGCGCTTCTGTTTCGTTTCATTCATTCATTTTTAAAGCTGATTCATTACATTGACATAGCTGGTGTGTAATGTGTGTATCCAAATTTTCCACCCATTCCGACCTGATACCCCATGACACAGCTCTGACTGTAAATTACCATTATAGGATCGTCAAGCTCATTCGAACCAGCTCAGAAACATAATATAAAATATTTTCCCCCAGCCCAATAATCATGATTTTTCTTTATTAAAAAAAAATTCAACACACTGTACAGCCGTGGCCAAAAGTTTTGAGAATGACACAAATATTAATTTTCACAAAGTCTACTGCTTCAGTGTTTTTAGATCTTTTTGTCAGATGTTACTAACTGTTACTGAAGTATAATCACAAGCATTTCATAAGTGTCAATGGCTTTTATTGACAATTACATGAAGTTTATGCAAAGAGTCAATATTTGTAGTGTTGACCCTTCTTTTTCAAGACCTCTGCAATTTGCCCTGGCATGCTGTCAATTCTGGGCCACATCCTGACTGATGGCAGCCCATTCTTGCATAATCAATGCTTGGAGTTTGTCAGAGTTTGTGGGTTTTTGTTTGTCCACCCGCCTCTTGAGGATTGACCACAAATTCTCAATGGGATTAAGGTCTGGGGAGTTTCCTGGCCATGGACCCAAAATGTCGATGTTTTGTTCCCCGAGCCACTTCGTTATCACTTTTGCCTTGTGGCAAAGTGCCCCATCATGCTGGAAAAGGCATTGTTCGTCACCAAACTGTTCTTGGATGGTTGGGAGAAGATGCTCTCTGAGGATGTTTTTGTACCATTCTTTATTCATGGCTGTGTTCTTAGGCAAAATTGTGAGTGAGCCCACTCTGTCATGTTGGCATGACACAGGACTGATGGTAGCGCTCACCTTTTCTTCTCCGGACAAGCTTTTTTCCAGATGCTCCAAACAATCGGAAAGGGGATTCATCAGAGAGAATGACATTACCCCAGTCCTCAGCAGTCCAATCCCTGTACTTTTTGCAGAATAGCAGTCTGTCCCTGATGTTTTTCCTGGAGAGAAGTGGCTTCTTTGCTGCCCTTCTTGACACCAGGCCATCCTCCAAAAGTCTTCGCCTTACTGTGCGTGCAGACGCACTCACACCTGCCTGCTGCCATTCCTGAGCAAGCTCTGCACTGGTGGTGCCCCGATCCCGCAGCTGAATCAACTTTAGGAGACGGTCCTGGCGCTTGCTGGACTTTCTTGGGCACCCTGAAGCCTTCATCACAACAGTTGAACCTCTCTCCTTGAAGGTCTTGATGATCCGATAAATGGTTGATTTAGGTGCAATCTTACTAGCAGCAATATCCTTGCCTGTGAATTCCTTTTTGTGCAAAGCAATGATGGCTGCATGTGTTTCCTTGCAGGTAACCATAGTTAACAGAGGAAGAACAATAATTTCAAGCACCACCCTCCTTTTAAAGCTTCCAGTCTGTTATTCTAACTCAGTCAGCATGACAGAGTGATCTCCAGCCTTGTCCTCGTTAACACTCTCACTTGTGTTAATGAGAGAATCACTGACATGATGTCAGCTGGTCCTTTTGTGGAAGGGCTGAAATGCAGTGGACATGTTTTTTTGGGATTAAGTTCATTTTCATGGCAAAGAGGGACTTTGAAATTAATTTCAATTCATCTGATCACTCTTCATAACATTCTGGAGTATATGCAAATTGCCATCATAAAAACTGAGGCAGCAGACTTTGTAAAAATTAATATTTGTGTCATTCTCAAAACTTTTGGCCACGGCTATAGCTTTAAGGGCCACTGCCACCACAACACTGAACATTTCATTACTTCTTAGATGACTGGTCTTTCTAACCAGTCCTAGCTCTCTGGAACAGAATATGAAATGAGATGTTGACACACTCAACCAGCATGCATTAAAATGTTCGGAGAGGTGCAAAAGCCCTTATGGCATCTGCTCTGAATTATGCATCCATGCAGTGTGTGTGTGTGTGTGTGTGTGTGTGTGTGTGTGTGTGTGTGTGTGTGTGTGTGTGTGTGTATGCAGTATGTGTTTGTGGATGTCTGTGCCAGATATACATTGAGAGTAATGTCGAAACAGTTAGAGTGCATGCATGTGCTTGGAGAAAGTAAAACAGTGTATGTGCTTATGTGTATAGTAATGCATATGGTACATACTGTATACTGTCATTTTGAATGAATGTATCATTTATATTCTGTTAAGTGCACATCAGAGAGTGGTTAGAGATTACCTGTTTTTTGGAAAAAAGATATGTATACTTCATCTCTCTCTCTGACCTCTGATACTTAGCTCATATTCACTTCCTGAATAATAAAAGTGAATGCTTTGGAGGTGTCTTTCAATGACAGTATATTGGCCTATGTTACAACAACAGTATACTGTATTTATTGACCATATATAGTCAGAGGAAATAGTGTGTTGGTGTAATATTACCAATGCTGTTCCCAAAACCTGAGAGCACTATATTTAATCATGACTTCCTACAAGATAATGTTTAAAAAATTCACATTCAATCAATACATATTCTAGTATTGTGTTTCTGTCAGGATCTCGGTCTCTCTGTGATGGCATCTGCTTTTGTTTTGATTTTACTCCCTGGTTTGGTTTTGTGTCTGCCAGAATTATTTGTTCCATTACTTAATTGTGTTCAGCTGTGCTTAGTTTTTATTCCCCTGACTACCTTTCGAGTATTTATACACACCACTGTCATTCAGTCTTCCTGAAGTCTTGCCAGCCCAACTATCCTGGTGAGTGTGAAAGAATTGAGGACACTGGAGAGGGCAGGCCCCCTCTGTGCTTTTCAGCACAGATATTCCAACTCCAAGATAAAAGAACAAAATTAAAGGCAAACAAAAACTAAAGACACACACTTCAAACAGGCTTACTAAGGCACTGTCAACTTCTGACAGGCACCAGCTCTCTTTCTGTGATTCCGCAGCTCACTGCAAGACACACAGGCCATATATTATTGTCCTGATCTTTACACATAGGTGTACTTACTCATTACCTGCTCATTACTGAGGTTCTTACTGTAACTCCAGAGGAACACCAGTAACACCGTGGCTGATCTTCTCCCCCCTTTTTACTTGTTTTTGCTTCTACTATAGTTTCCCACTTTTTACCCATTGGTTATAACTGGGGATGCAAAATGTTTTTTTGTTTTTTTTCCAGACAAGTAATGCTACATTTTTTTAGTACTTGATGCTCCCGATACTGGACATGTTTTTTGTATGGCAGGAGATAGAACAACAGCATACTTTGATTTTGATCTGCTTTGGCATCTCTAGCATTCAGTTATCAGTAGTTAGAAGGTGAATATTGTTTTAAGAGATATTAACTGTTTAAGGTTTAATAATTAATGAAATAAGCCTAGTTTGAGAGCTATCAAATCCCCCAGTGAAAACCATCACCCCTCTCAGCCAAGCCAACCTAAATCTTGTGTTTATGAGAATGATTGAAATTAATGAAAAGTTGTTGCCAAACTGTCCTGAAAATGCCACTACCGCAACAGATTTCATTTAAAGAGGGTCACTTTTCTGTCATTTGCTCTCGCGTTTTCTTCACTGCTGAGCCTGTTTGGTCCTTTGTGATCTGCTAGCTGTAATTACAAAATCACTCACCTAAAAAAATCTTGTCTTTTATTTTATTTCCTCATCTTGGTGTAAAATGAATATCACAACATACAGTACAAACACTTTGTTACACAGCTACAGGTTGCACAATCAGGACATCTTTGTAGAAATAACTTTAAATAAAGTGCACACCATATAGACAGTGTGCTTTTGTGATTTGGCCTTTACTGTTAATCAGAGACATCAATGAACATTTTATTTAGCTCTGTTTATGTTTCCCTGGTTTAAACGGTGGCCATTAAAACCCCACGTGTGGTTATGCATTTTGGCTTCGTTATAACATTAGCGAGTTGATTTAAACGAAGTGTATTAGCTAGCTATGTTAGTTATCTTGGATGGGGTAGGGTTTCAGTGGAGAAGAGAGAGTTTTGTTTCACTTTGGCGGAAAAAAAACACTTCTGTATAGCTGTAAGTAAAGTATGTTTAATTGGTTTTATTGTGTCGAAATCCCTTGTTGTCAATGTTCGATACTGGCTGATCATCAAGAACAACTTACTGGGTAAGGGCTGTTATTTTCATTCACCTACAGTAACCTTGTCTGTAGAAATTTTGCCTTGCCTAACCTGTGTATTTGCTGCTATGTGCTTCTAGCAATGAACTCCTCATTACTTGTTACTTGTACTGTAGGAAAATGCTGTAGTTCCTTCTTTTGATAATTTCACAGAGCAGAATTTTACAAAGCTTTGCTTTGATCATTATTTGTGAAATACATCCAGATTGCTCTCATTTCATGCTGCCTATGCATTAGCATGACAACATACACTAGCCTTGAGTTAATGAGCTTAGTATTGGGTCAATATCCAATACTAGTGTCTGTATCAATGCTTCCCCAGTTATAACAGTGGGGAATTTATATTTCCAAATATATCAAATATTTGTATTGGACTGATGATGACTGCAAATAATCCCAAAACAACCACATTATGGTCAGGAATGATGTTCATGATTTTTTTTTTTTTTTTTTTTTAATCTTAGAACAATTATGAGGTTGTTTTGAATGTAAATGTTTAGCATTTTTCCTTTTAAAAGACAAAAATAGATATGTTAACTGTACACAAAGGCTTTTGAACCAACATAGGACATACACACACATACACACACACACACCCACACACACACACCCACACACACACACACACACACACACACACACACACACCATGATGTATTGTTCTCCACAGCAGTAGGATGAGACTTGCTAGCCCTCGTTCAACTGTAGTGTCATCTCCCCTTATGATTTCATTATCACTCTGAGTACCTCCTTCCAGGAAGAAACAAATGAGTGCCATCCTTTCTTCCTTGGCCAGAATGAATGAGTGTCATCCCACCTTTCTGCCTGACTGCTCAGGGCCACTGTGTTCTGCGGTCTTTCTCTTCAGCCATCTATCCTACTTTATTGTACCTTCTTCAAACGGGCAAGCGGGTGGGGGTGGTAGGCGTTTTGGAGGGAAGGGGGTGTTTAAAAGAAAGAAAGTAAGAAAGAAATAAAGAAAGAAAGAGAACAAATGAAAAGTGGGAAAGGCACAACCGACAGGACCATTCCCTTGTTTTTCATTTTGTTTCATAAATTCAATCATCTAGAAGAGGTTGGACTTGTGTGACTGGGCAATCATGACCAGGTTTACTAACTGCATTTGTGTGCATGTGTGTGTGTGTGTGTGTGTGTGTGTGTGTGTGTGTGTGCTTGCATATGTGTGTTGAGGGTTCGGGATGAGAAATTTGAACAGAAATGCTTGTTGCTCTCATGACATCTCTAATTAGGCAGGATATGATATAGGCTATTTCTCAATCCCAGCACTAGATGCCTTAACTGATTGAATTTAGGAGGAAAATTAAAAGTTATGACCACAAATGCTCAAATCCACTCAGGTTAATTTAATTGAAATGTTCACTTTGATGGGTGGATATGAGTTTGTACTTGAAATAACCTTGGCCGTAGTGAAATCACAATCACTCTCTCTCTCTCTCTCTCTCTCTCTCTCTCTCTCTCTCTCTCTCTCTCTGTGTGTGTGTGTGTGTGTGTGTGTGTGTTTTGATTGCAGGCTAGAAGCTGAATTTCACAGTGCCATTAATGATACCACCTGTCCAATCAGTCCTCATTTATTAATTTACGTCTGTGTGTGTGTGTCCTTGCATTTGCAATCTCCATGTGCATTTGGGTATGTTTGCAAAAATGTGTTACAAAGAGTCTGCATGTATTTCATTCTCACTAAGCGACCTATTTTGCCAGAGAGGAATCGTCTGTTTCAGATGAATAAATGTTTGCTGCTTCTCTGCCTTACCTTATCTCATCTCAACTATCACCTCTCTCTTTCTCTCTCTCCTCCACCACACACACACACACACACATACTCTTATAGATCAAAGAGTTCTGCTAATCAGCCCAAAGACACCTGCTGAGCTCCAACATGGCTTCCCCCATAGCCCAGTTACATTATCGACAGGGCCATCACGAGCTATTGATCGACTTCCTCTCTCTCTCTCTCTCATACACACACACACACACACACACACACACACACATTTTCACTCTGCAGAATCACACTGGTTCCTGCACATTAAGGTGGTAATTAAGAGTTATGAAGGCTGAAAATGACATTGCTTTCTACGAATATATGACTAGGAGTGTTTTTTTTTTTTTTTTTTTTTTTTTATTTTATTAGAGTGTATTACTTATTGTCAGCTATTTTTGCTCTCTCTCTCTCTCTCTCTCTCTCTCTCTCTCTCTCTCTCTCTCTCTCTCTCTCTCTCTCTCTCTCAGAAATGGTCTTGGTGTGTGCCACAGAACACTTCATTAGTATGTATTAACTCACCTTATTTTAATTGTTTGGTGTGTTTCAATTTTCAATAGTAAGCTAAATAGTAAGTTTCACAGAGATCCCACAGTCATGTAAAATGTCCAGACATAAAATGTCCAGATATACTGTATTAGTGATGTCCTGGAGAGGTGTAAAGTTGAGCTACCTTCACTAGAAAGAAGAGGCCTTTATTTGTCACATATACAGTACATTATAGCACAGTGAAATTCTTCTCTTCACATATCCAAGCTTGTTGGGAAGTTGGTATCAGAGCCATGATACAGCACCCCTGGAGCAGATAAAGTTAAGGGCCATGCTCAAGGGGTCTACAGTGGCAGCTTGACAGTAATGGGGCTTGAACTCCAAGCTTCTGATTAGGAACCCAAAACCTTAAATGTTGAGCCACCACAAAGTCTAATAGGGTTCATCAGTAACCAAATAACCAAATACTGCCTGCTTTCACAGTAAGGGGCAATTTGATGATGTGCAACCACAGATCTCCTCCTAGGAAGTATGTCTTCATACTTGGTTGCAGGGGTGTCCTTTAAGTGTGAATGGTTTAAGTGCCCACAGGGCAGGGTATGGATCACCAATCTGTATCCTAGAAATAGAATCATTTAGCAGCAGAGCAGCTGCTTGACCATAAAAGAGTGTATCTTGATCACTCCAAAATGTAGCCCATCTGCAAAGACACAAGATTATCTCACTTACTGAAAGGTTTTCAGTCCAGTGACTATATCTAACTATTCTTTGTGTCATGGTGTTCAGGAGCCAGTCAGAATTTAAACCTTTTGAGGCTGAGACTAAATTGGACCACTGAAACAGCATATTTATTCTGCTCAGCTGACATTTTATTGGAACTTATCTTTCTAGATCCACCCATCAGAAGAGGTTCCGTGTATGCATTTGACCTTATTTTACCAGGATAATCTAATTGAGATATGATCTATTTTGCAAATGAAACCTGACCAAGAAGTAGAATAACATAGTTGGAATTCTGACCATATTTGGGATTTTTAAAAAAATCATTTTAGGTATCAGATTGTTTTTGTCCAATCATCAGCGGTCTGGTTGTAATCTTGGGTTGGAGTGGAAGGGTGAAAGTGGATTTGAACTTTACCAGCCACTGGCTAAGTGATGAAAAGCCTGTACCCTCCAGACTTCACCTCTAATATAAAATTGAAGAATTTGTGTGAGTGGATTTTTATGTTTATGCTAGTGTGTTAGTGTTTTTCTGTCAGTCAGTAAGGGGTTATTAGAGGTTGTATTCTTAATTTTAATATTAATGATGTTAGCAAATCAGAGTCATTCTAAGTTGAACCACCATGAACAAGAAAATGCCCTGGAGATGTTCTGCAAGATTAATTACTACAAGAGAAAATGATAACAGTACAATGTTAGTATGAAACACTAGTCGATATAAATTGACCTCAAAATAGATAGTCATTTTTAACATCATGGAGCCATTTTGTTTCTACAAGAGTGCACACACACACACACGCACAATCATATTAAGAAAATAATTAAATAAAATGGGACATGCTAAAATAATCAGTGACGTGGTGGTGTGATACACCCAGTGCAAGTTACTGTTACCATATTTTCCTATAATAGCAAGTCCTGAAGTATTGTATTCATACTACAATATTTATACAACACTAATTTGCCAAAGATATAGCAAAAATTTTAGCAAGTTAATTTTAAAAAAATGTGTATTGTTTTGTTACAAAGAAACCACAAAATGAATGCAAAATCCTTTGTCCTGAAAACTTTCTCAAGGCAGAAAGTTTAAGGGAACAGCTTTACCTCTACATGGACTGTGTCCATGAGTTGTTACTATAGAAACAATTACATATTAGAAAAGGGTGCATGAATAAAAGCTTGATTTGTGTTGCAGCCAGCAGGTTTGTCAGAACTGTTGTTATAGCTGATTATTAATACCTGTTAACCAATATGAATGAAGATTTCAACTGCTTAATATATGCTTAATATAACCCCTAAACCAGGTATTGTTCTGTTCTGCTGCTGTTCATCTGTCCCATCCAAGTTCTCCACATGTTATCTTTAACAAGAGATAATCATTACTTTTTTTTTTAATCAAGAGTGTTCAGCCCAGTCATGTTTCACTCGAGAGTGTGTATTTAATACAGAGGTTCGTTTCAAAGCAAAATGATATAAAAGAAGAACATGTTCTCTGACAGTCTCCATTACCCACTGCAATACCTGCTGAGACAGCCCAGCATGAGGCAGACCGGAGTGCTTGTCACGGACACCACACATTGGCTTTATAGAGAATATGGAAACAGTTCATAAGACTGAATATCTCTGCAGACTGCTAAATGTTTCTTTTCTCTCTCTCTCTCTCTCTCTCTCTCTCTCTCTCTCTCACCTCCTTATGATTGTGATAGTGCTAGGGGCATTACAGAAATACTATAAACAAATCTTTTAAAAAAAAGATACACTCTGAATGATTTGCATATTAATCTTTATAATCAACAGGGATCTTCAGTGGCATACAAGATTAATTTTGTAATGAGATTCTGAGTTGGCTTTTTTAGTTTCAACTTTTTCATGGACATGTTGGTCTGTTTCCATTTTGGCCACTGGTTTCCTACCTTACCCACAATGCCATTCAACTACCCCTTGATAGTAAAGCCAGTGGGATTTAACCCTGACTTCATCTCAACCTACTTCTATGTTGTATTGGAGTGAGAAAAGAAGTCTTGCTAGCCCTTATGTATGATTTTTTTTAATCCTCATTGTATCTGTGCTAGCAAAGTCCCCCTGTAATCTCAGCATGGCAGACAACTGCTAACTTCTAAGAGGAATCACTCAGCACATCACAAATATTTCAACAAAAGCATACAGTTGCAATCAAAATTATTCAGCCCCCATTGCAAATCAGGTTTATTGTCAAAATTTACAGACTTTCAGCTGTTTGCAATGAACAAATCAAACAAAAGCAATTGAAATAGTTCAACACAATGAACACGTCAAGTGGTTTCCCCAAATTCAACTGAAAATGCAACTTATAATGACTTCTCCTGTTTCAAAGCTATTCAACCCCTTCATGGCAAGCATCTTTAGTACTTAGTAGAGCACCCTTTTGCTGTTATGACCTGCTGCAAATGAGATGAATAGCCAGATACCAGGCAGATACTTCTGGCAGTGTTCCTGAGGAATTCCTCCTGAGCAATGGCCTCCAGTTCATTAATATCCTTGGGTTTGCATGCTGCAACTGCCTTCTTCAAATCCCACTAGAGATTTTCTGTAGGGTTCAAGTCAGGTGACTGTGATGGCCCTGAAGTCTTCCAGGACTTCTGCAACCAAGCCTTGTTGGAATTTGAGGTATGCTTGGGATCATTGTCCTGTTGGAAGGTCGAATGATGCCCAAGCTTCATCTTCCTCACAGACGGCATGACGTTTTCTCCTAGGATTTCCTGATACTTCAATGAATCCATCTTGCCTTCCACATACTGCAGGTTTCCAGTGCCAAAGGATGCAAAGCAGCCCCAGAGCATCACCAAGCCACCACCATGCTTGACTATGGACAGAGTGTTCTTTCTTCATTCTTCTTTCTCCAGACATACCACTGATCCATTGTGCTGAAAAGTTCCAGTTTTGATTCATCGCTCCACAGAACAGAATCCCAAAACTTCTGTGGCTTTTTTGTATGATTTTGAGCCGACGTTTCTAGTGCTTTTGGGTCAGTAGTGGTGTACGTCTTGGAGTTCTGGCATGGAAACCTTTTGCGTTTAGTATGCGCCATACTGTGCTCATTGAAACCTCAGTGCCTGTTGCCACCAAGTCTTTCTGCAGGTCTTTTGCAGTCACTCGAGGGTTTTTCACAACCTGCCTTCTCAGAAATCTGGTTGCAGCCGTTGATAGCTTCCTTTTTCTGCCCCATCCAGGTATTTCATGTATTTTTTGCCCCCAGCCAGTTTAGGTATTTCATGTGTTCCAGCTCAAGCACACCTGGCACAACTAATGAAGCTCTTGATAGGTTGCATCATGGGTGCTTGAGACAACACCTCTTTTGCATATTTGTGCTGTTTTGAGGTATTCGATTCAGGGGGTTGAATAATTTTGAGACTGGAGAAGTTGCATTTTCGGTTGAATTTGGGGAAACCACTTGAAACATTCATTGTGTTGAACTATTTCAATTGCTTTTGTTTGATTTGTTCATTGCAAACAACTGAAAGTCTGTAAATTTTAATGTAAATGTAACTTTAAATGTAGGTTTATAGTGAATTCTGAAAGTATATTAGAAACTAAAAAATGATTAAGTTTGCAAACTCTGTCTGTTTTTTGTTTCAAATATCCTTGTAGTGAGTTTCTAAGTACTAATGCCATCTACATCCCCAATTCTGAAAAAGTTGGGACAGTATGGAAAATGCAAAAAAAACAAACAAAAAAACAAAAAGAGTCATTTGAAAATTCAATTCACCCTGTACTATATTGAAAACACATTATTAACACATTATGTGATGTTTCACTTTGTGAATTTAATTTATTTTTGAAAATATACACTCATTTCAAATCTAATGACTGCAACACGCCCGAAAGTGTTGGGACAGTCAACTGTTTACCACTGTGTAACATCACCTTTTCTTTTAATAACACTTATTAAGTGTTTGGCCACTGAAGACACCAGTTGGTTAAGTTTAGCAAGTGGAATTTTCCCCATTCATCCATTATGCATGTCTTCAGCTACACAACTATACGGAACCTTCGTTGCCTTACATTCCCAATTGGAGACAGGTCAGGACTGCAGGAAGGCCATGCTAGTACCTGCACTCTCTGCTTATGCAATCTTGTGCTTGTAATCTGGGCAGAATGAGGTTTGGTGTTGTTCTGCTCTGGATGGCAGCATATGTTGCTCCAAAATGTCTACATATTTTTCTGCATTAATGGTGCCCCCACAGATTTGCAAGTTGCCCATGCCATGGGCACTGACACACCCCCATACCATGACAGACGCTGGCTTTTGGACCTGACATGATAACAGCTTGGTCATTTTCCTCTTTTGCCCGGAGAACATGACGGCTGTTTTTCCAAAAACTATCTGAAATGTTGACTCGTCAGACCACAAAACACGATTCCACTGTGCTACTGCCCATCTCAGATGAGACCGAGCCCAGAGAAGTCGGCGGTGCTTCTGGACAGTGTTGATGCATGGCTTCTGCTTTGCATAGTAAAGCCTTAACTTGCATCTGTGGATGCAGTGGCGAATGGTGTTGACTGACAACGGTTTACCAAAGTATTCCAGAGCCCATGTCAGGATATCCATTACAGACTCATGATGGTTTTTAATACAGTGATGTCTGAGGGATTGGAGATCATGCACATTCAGAAGTGGTTTTCAGTCTTGGCCTTTACGCATGGAGATTTCCTTGAATCTTTTAATTATATTGTGCACTGTAGAAGGTGAAATGTGTTTATCTTCAAAAAACTATGCAGTTGATTAGGTAAAACATAAATACCTTGTATTTATACGTTTTTTGTTTAAATACAAGTCAAAGTACATTTACAAATCACTCCTCTTTGTTTTTATTAGCATTTTCCATACTGTCCCAACTTTTTCGTAATTGGGGTTGTATATGGGTTTTGGATTTGTGTGTAGATCGGTAGATGTGTGTGGATATTTGTTGCTACAGAAAGACAGCATGATAAAAAGGGGCCAAACAACCCAGCCAACACACCCATGTGGGGCCCAAAGGGGTTGCACATGGGCTACCCAACTGGGGCCCAGCTAATTTTGTCCTCAGTTTCGGATTTCCACCAGACATATCATTTGGTGTTGAGGCCAAATCATTCAATTGTAGTCTCATCTGATGATAACATCTTTTTTCCATGTGGCCTCAGAATCTTCAAGGTGCATTTTGGCAAAGCTATTTTCTTGCAACCCTGCCATGTAAGCCACATTTGTGGAGAATTTGTTATATTGTTGTCACATACACACAATGACCACTCTTTGTCATAAATTCCTGCAACTGCTTCAGGGTTGCTGTAGGCCTCTTGGTAGCCTCTTTGACCAGTTTCCTCCTGGCTCTTTCATCCAGTCTGGAGCGATGTCCTTCTATATTAGCACTTATTATGTTTTAATATATTTTCTATGAGTGTTTCGTTATGTTGCTTTCTATATTAGCACTTATTATGTTTTAATATATTTTCTATGAGTGTTTCGTTATGTTCTTATTAAGAAGTGGAAGGTATTTGGCACAACACAGACCCTCTCTGGAACAGGATGTCGCTCCAATCTGGATGAAAGAGCCAGGAGGAAACTGGTCAGAGAGGCTACCAAGAGGCCTACAGCAACTCTGAAGCAGTTGCAGGAATTTATTACAAAGAGTGGTCATTGTGTGCATGTGACAACAATATCACACATTCTCTACAAATTTGGCTTGTATGGGAGGGCTGCAAGAAAAAAGCCATTTCTCACTTACTTGTATATTTAACACTTTAAAGCACAATAAATGCCAAATTTCTACTTTGTTTGTATTAATAGACCTGAATGTGCATAAGCCACAATATACGAATGATGAACAACAAAAAAAACAACAAAAAAAGAACAACAAAAAAACAATTTTTACAGTTTCATATATAGGAGAATATAGAATTTCAAGAGTGGACTGAAGCGTAGGGCACTGAAGAGAAAGAAAGTGAAAGTGTGTTTGTAATTTTGACTATTGGTATCCTAACAGAATTCATAATCCTGACAGTTACATAAATAAAGCAAATAATAATGTTATTTTTAAATGGATTTGGATGGATTTCTATGGAGTATCACAGCTGAGTAGAAATGCATAAAATAGTAGCTTATGCACAACTAAATGAAGTGTCATAAAAGCTTTTGATGTTATTTAACCTTTAGTAGCCATACCTGAATGGCTTATTGTTATTTGTTACAATTAAAATAATTTATCTTTTTCTTATTTAATTAGTATTTGAAGGTAGGTGTTTGCTTAAGAAATTAAAGGAAACACAACACAGTGCATTTTAGTAAGGTGTTGGGCCAGCAAGAGCCACCAGAATGGCTTCAATGCATCTTGGCATAAATTCTACAAATTTCGGAAACTATACTGGAGTGATGAACATCATTCTTCCAAAATATGTTCCATCAACTGGTGTTTTTATGATGGTGTTGGAGAGCACTGTCTAACACGATGCTCCAAAATCTCCCACATGTGTTCAGTTAGGTTTAATCAGGTGACCATGAAAGGCCATAGCATATAAATGACATCATCTTCATACACAGCAACCTGTTCAGTAAGCCCTTGTCTCTGTGGATGGGGGTGGGGTCATCCTGGAAGAGACCACTACTATCAGGAATAAATTTCTTCATCCTAGGATAAAGGTGGTCAGTCACAATAACGTTGTATTGATTTACAACGACTTTTCAAGTGGACCCAAACCATGCCAGCAAAGTGCTTTGACAGAATAACAGAGTCACCACAGTAATTATGGTGAGAAAATCGTTTACCTTTTGCACATTTTCTCTTTAATGCAAATTGAGATCTTCGCTAACCTGATATTTGTATTTTTATTAATTAGTTTTTTTTAGATGCATCGCATTGACCAAAAGTGACCTATGAGGCTTGTCAACACTTGCCAGGTGTTGTGAACTCCACCACCCACCAAAACTCTTTGTTTGGAGTGTATTTAACCTTGGTTTGGAGGACTCTGCTCCATACGTTTAGAGGAGTGTGTACAGATGGGTCCTTTTCATGTGGTCAGTGAGGCAGAACTGCCTGCTGTCACTGCCTGGGTTCACACATTCAAATAGGTGCAGAATTAGAGACTTGCAACCTGATTTTCTTCATCTATTAGAAAAGCAACATAATAAATATTCAGAAGTATTTGTTTATAAGAAAGCCATCGACCGACCTGCTTTGCTTTATAATAAATCCACCTCTAAAGTTATGTGTGGAGTTCATAGACAGTGTTGTGCCAGTTATAAGGTCATTACAGTTATTTGAATATGTTTTGTTCCATTGAAAAAAATATAAATTTACATTATTAATGCAGTCCTTGAAGCCTGTATACATACAGGTTTATGATTATGATTGTGCTTTCAATTCTTTTGAATTTAGTAAAAAAATAATTTGTTTGTGGCAACAGGGCCAGCCCAACTGTTAGGAAATATAGGTGACTGCCTAGGGCCACATCGTGGCCAGGGAGGCCCCTGTATGCCGTTCCCCCTAAATATATTGTGTTACATATTAAACATATTGTGTTTTAATCTTCACATATTCTAGAATTCAGAAATCATGACATAACTTTCTTTCTAGGTAACTTAATTTCTGATGCACATCAAAATTAATGTATTGAGTCACTGAATACATCACATAATACTGACTTTGAGATAAGACACTGACATTCGAGCTAGTATAGAGACATTTCATGAGCATTCGCATCACTTAATGTCAACTGCTCCATTTTTGGTCCAAAAATGTCAGCAAAACAGTATCCATCCAGAGCAGGGCAAAAAAGTAGAAGAAGACAAAAACAGTATCCAAGAAGATATAATTATCTCCTGCTGTTACCATAGTCTCCTTATCATTACAGACATGTTATGAATATCAGGTTACCAAGTCCTAGATCTAGAACAACAAAATTACAACCCCAATTACAAAAAAGTTGGGATGCTGTGTAAAATGTAAATAAAAACAGAATGCACTGATTTGCAAATCTCATAAACCCATATTTTATTCACAATAGAACATAGAAAACATATCAAATGTTTAAACTGAGGAAATGTACCATTTTAAGGAAAAAATAAGGTAATTTTGAATTTGATGGCCACAACACGTCTCAAAAAAGTTGGAACAGGACTATATTTTTCACTGTGTAGCAGTAGCAATTCTAGCTGCTCAACAGTCCTGGGTCTTCTTTGTCATATTTTTTGTTTCATGAAGTGCCAAAAGTTTTCAATTGGTGAAAGTTCTGGACTGCAGGCAGGCCAGTTCAGTTCAGTTCAGTTCTTCTACTACGAAGCCATGCTGTTGTAATAGATGTAGTATGTGGTTTAGCATTGTCTTGCTGAAATAAGCAAGGCCTTCCCTGAAAAAGACGTCATCTGGACGGAAGAATATGTTGCTCTAAAACCTGTATATACCTTTCAGCATTGATGGTGCCTTTCCAGATGTACAAGCTGCCCATTCCATAGGCACTAATGCACCCCCATACCATTAGAGATGCAAGCTTTTGAACTGAGTGCTGATAACAAGCCGGATGGTCCCTCTCCTCTTTAACCTGCATTTGTGGATGGCATGGTGAGCTGTGTTCACAGACAATGAGGTATTTCTGAGCCCATGCAGTGATTTCCATTACAGAATCATGCCTGTTTTTAATGCAGTGCCGCCTGAGGGCCCGAAGATCACGGGCATGCAATACTGATTTTCACACTTGTCCCTTGCACACAGAGATTTCTCCAGATTCTTGGAATCTTTTGATGATATTATATACTGTACATGATGAGATATTCAAAGTCTTCGCAATTTTATGTTGAGGAACATTATTCTGAAATCAGATACTCTTTTAATACCCAGCCATGTTACTGACATGTTGCCAATTAACCTAATTAGTTGCAAAATGTTCCTCCAGTTGTTTCTTTTTAGTAACACTTACTTTTCCAGCCTTTTGTTGCCCCTGTCCCAACTTTTTTTGTGGCCATCAAATTCAAAATTACCTTATTTTTTTCTTAAAATGGTACATTTCCTCTGTTTAAACATTTGATATGTTTTCTATGTTCTGTTGTGAATAAGATATGGGTTTATGAGATTTACAAATCATTGCATTCTGTTTTTATTTAAATTTTACACAGCATCCCAACTTTTTTGGAAATGGGGTTGTAATAATAATTTGTTAGCTGATTCCTACAAAAGCTCGCAGAACACACTTGCAGAACCGTCAGCACCAGAGACATGAACATTGTCCTTTAGAGCCATGTACAGCTTCACACCAAGTAAGCACAGCTACATCACAGCACTGGTGTCAGGTCAGCTATGGGTGAACAGAACCCTAAGCATTGCATGCATGGAGATATGTTCTAAAAAATACTGCAATTAATTTCTTTGATAACTAATAAACAAGTTGCAACATAAGTGTTGCTATTTATCATAATGTCGTGCAGCCCACTGCACCTTTAATATTTATTAAGAATTAGTTATGTAATTATCTTGGACATTTAAATTGTCATTAACAAGTGCTTCGGGTGAAGTGATTAATATTTTAAATTAATCCTCATTATATTGTAAGTAAAGTATTATAAACTTTATTTTATCTAAAGTATTAAGTGAAACATTGAGGTAAGGGTTCATAGGGCTACATGACACAGGACTACAATAGGTGTCAATGTAATAGCTGACAGTTTTCACCTCACACTGACTTAAAACCTGAGTCAAGTGACATGAGGGCATATTTGTTGACATAACATTGTGTTATGACATTTTCCAATTTTCCAATTACAGTGTTATGGCCTTGCCATGGTATCATATTATACATAGAAATAAGACACACACTTTACTTAGGGGTCAGGAACAATAACACAACCCTGATGTTGCAGTGTAACGATTGCCACTGTCAAAACTTGTTTCAAGGTGTCATGACATAATCTGCCTCAAATGTGTCATAATTCAACCTTACATCAACACAACCTTATATCAAAACAATTCAAGTATTGTGCCATCTGGGCAAAACTGGGGGGGAAGTGTTTGTTATATTAGCTGCTTATTGGAACAAAACTTAAAATTTATGTAGTTTTGTAGGTTTTCTGTATGCTGTCTTGAAGGACATGTAGCCATATAAAAAAACTGCTCTTAAATGAAAAATCCACACTGAAAAACTTGCATATTAATCTTTATAATTAACATGTGATCTTCAGTAGAGTCCAAGGATTATATTAAAATGAACTAATTAATTGACATTTAATTAATTGACATGTTTTGAACTATTTTCTATTTTTATTTTCACTTTGGTTAACAGCTTCCAACATTACCCACAATACCATTTGACTACCTGCTGATAGTGGGTTTTAGCCCTTGCTTCATCTCTACCTCAAAAGAGTGATGCAGCAGCACTTCAGTTGCTTTTTACTCTGTCTGTAACAGGAATAATGGAAATAAATTAGCACTAGAATTGCTAAGCAGAGAGAAGCAAGAGTTTTCCTTTAAGTAAAGCATTACCAAACAGTGTTTGTGAAGATAAATATAGCCACAATATGACAGTTCAAAATTCCAAAAAAGTGAAATAACACAAATATGAGTCGTTTCTTTCGTAGTTTTGCAATGTGTTTCTCGCTTTTCTATCTACAGCTATGTTGCACTTGTTTCTGGTCAGTTAGTGGAAAATGGTCTAAATTGCAGCCATTTTAAACTATAATTATTACATTTCAGACACATGATGAATAGTGACATTTAGTTAATAGAGATGAATAGTGAGAAGTTTATGATTAATTAACCATTATTTACTAGAAAAATATGAATAAAAAAATATAACTTTACAAAAAAAAAGATTAACAAAGAAGGCTTCAGTGAAAATGCAACATTTTGAATTTCATCATTTCTGTATATGTCTCTTTGATGATGTGTTTATGCTTTTTCACTGTGTAATGTCTAGCATAATGTATGTTCTCTCTCTTCCCACAGAAGTCAGAAAGACATTGAAAAACCTGTTGTCAGGCTATTTGAATGCAAAAGGCTGCAATTATTTATTTGGACTGAGTGACCAGGAGCAAATCATCTCATAATAGAAGAAGATGAAAGAAGATTGGGGCCATTATTTATGATTCATAGGAGGAGGACTCATGGAAAATCAGATTTCTCGTCAGTTCATAGAAATATTAGTCACAAAACAGGATCCCAAATCGTCGCGCAAGAGTGGCACTCTGCATATTCTCCAACATTTTTCTCAGTTTCTTAAAGACAGAATTAACATTTTAACACAACTAACTTGGATCTCTAAATAAATACATAGGTACATACAGTGCCCTTTATTTTAAACACCTCTGGTGTTTATTGCCAAAAAGCTCTATTTTGGTTTCATCTGACCATAGAACCCAATCCTGTTTGAAGTTCCAATAGTGTCTGGCAAACTGAAGACGCTTGAGTTTGTTTTTGGATGAGAGTAGAGGCTTTTTTCTTGAAATCCTTACAAATAACTTGTGGGATTGTAGTTTTGGAGACTTTCTGACCCCAAGACGCAACTAACTTCTGCAATTCTCCAGCTGTGATCCTTGGAGATGTTTTGGCCAATTAAACCATCTTATTTACAGTGCGTTGAGACAATATAGACACACATCCAATTCCAGGTTGTTTCATAACATTTCCAGTTGGCTGGAACTTCTTAATTATTGCCCTGGTTCGTAGTTGGGAAGTTATTTATTTAATTAATTATGTGTGTGTTTGTTTGTTTGTTTTGAATGAAAATAAATAAATACATTAATTAAATACATTTTTAAATTATATTTAGACAGATGACCAGAGTGTAAATATAAATTAAATATAAACGTATAAATATAAATACCTTTATAATATATAATAACACGTATTTCATGTCTCCTCCAAACAATATGCTCTAAGATTTTCAGCTCTGTTAAGACTCTTACCTGAGGTGGTCTGATCGGTTCTGTGAGGTTGTGTGCTGATAGAGAAGCATTCCCATTAGCTGCAGTGTGTAGGTATTATGGCCAATCAGGAAAGTCCCCATGCTTATGTGCGGAACTCACATTCATAGGCTTTCGAGTGAATAACAGATAGAAACCCTCTTCATTCCCCAAAAAACTCCCCCCCCCCCCCCCCCTTTAATTCAATCCCTGGACTCACATCTTACACATAAGCCCACATTAGTAGCACACTGTCACCTGTCTCCAACACATCCAGTGACTTGATTTACAAATGGGGTTAGGTGAGAAACTCACATTATCTTCTCTTTTTTATTTATTTATTTATTATTGAATTATGAAGACAGCTTTTTGCTACTATTTTGAAATGCTACTGGGAGTCTCATTCAAACAATACACATTTTAATTGAATGTACATGCTATTTTAATATTTTTCGCCATTCTGACACACTGCCGAAGTATAGAAGTTCAACAATATAAATAGACAAATTTCAACATCCATCTGGCATTGCTAGTTCCTCAACATCAAGTAAAGTTTGGGAACCTCTGGTTTAATGCAACTATCTGGTTTCCTTGAATAAAGCATATGTAAATCAGCATGGTGTCAAACTTGTAAATTTGTAACCAATATTATACCACAAATCGTATGCAAATATATGAAGGGCAAGGCTAAGGTTAAGGATTAGTGTCAGGGTTAGTGTTCATTACAACATCATCCATATAAATTCAAACAAAACTATTTTTTTTCAAATCAAATTTAAAATTTTGAATGAATGAATACCAAAAATTGTTATACAATATATCTTCATCTTTTCCCACATACTCTCTGCATTTAATTGGAAATCCATAAAAAGCATGTGCACCTGAAACTTTGATTAAGTTGGAACTCAGCTGGACAGAAATCTAAATGAATCTGAGAGATCCCCATTACCTTGGGCTGGCCTCATTAAGGTAAGAAATAAATGTTCCTCCTTGGTGTATGTGAAAGGGAAGGTAATGTACATCTGGATTTAATGAACGCAGAATGTTCTGGAAGGTCAGCAAGTTCTCCTGCCATCATCAATCTGGATAACTCTCTCTGTATAGACATGGATTGGAATTTCAGACAGCCAAAGTACCACTGTGTTGTGTGAAGGAGAAAAATAAGCAATCAGAGCTGATGGACATTGGCCTAGGTATGAATCTCTATGCACTTCCTGCTCTCCCAATTATCCCCGTGTCTTAGATTTGCGCATCTCCATTCAGTAGAGATACTGAGATTAACAGGGGAGTAACTAACCTTCTCTCTCTTTTGCTCTATCTTCAGGTAAGTGTAAACCTTTTTCTTTCCTTCTTTCTTTCTTTTTTTTGCAAAACTGTAATTGTTTTCTAATAAGTACAAACCATTATGTGAAATGAGTCATAGTATCAGATTGCCAGATGCCAGTGACTGCAACAATTGCAGAGTGTTTTTATTAAGTGAAGTAAAAGTGAAAGCGAAAGTGACATGTGAAGGCCAATGTATGGTAACCCATACTTGGAATTTGTCCTCTGCATTTAACCCATCCAAGTTAGTGCACACACATTAGAAGTTGTGAGTAGTGAACACACACACACACACACACACACACACACACTACAAGCTGTGAACACACCCGGAGAAGAATAACTGTCAATAGCAAACAAATCCAAATCATGAGGGAAAGATCAAAAATACAAAACAGGCCATGTGTCAGGTGATTTGCAAACAGAGTATCCAAGAACAAGGCAAAAATCAAGAAACTATGAAACACGCTAAGGTCAAAACCAGAAATAGCAAATATAGATTAAAGGCTTCCCAGATAGCATGGAGTAATTGGCCCAAGCTCGGCAGCCCTGCGGCGCCTGCAGCTCAGACTCGGCATCAGCATGTATTATCCAGGCCGAGTGTGGCACGTGTTTTTCTTATGGCAGTAAAGCACTGGGCCGATTCTTGTTCACCCTAACTAGCCCGGATCTGGCTATAGAGTCTGGGCCACTTCTGGCAATGAGTCGGTTTGGTTCAATCAGATGGTTACGTAGCAATAATTATTATGCTTAACATAAAATTGACTTAATTCCTTGACAGTCTCTGATAATGTGTTAATTGCACGTTTAATGTTTAAAAACATTAACTGCACGTTTAAAAACAAAGTATCCGCAGTAAAACATAAATTAAAAATAATAATACTATAAGACAGAACATGCACTAATATTTATAACAGTAGCAAATATATTTAGATATAATGCAGCAGGTCATTCTTTTATATGCTTTTATTTAATTCAAACGCACTTTGTTGTGCTCTCAGGTGATTTCCTCATCACTTGCACAGCAGTGGGAGGGGTCTTGTACCTGTAATAGTGGGAGATGTCCGCCATGTTTGTGCGGTTTGGATGCAAAAAAAACAATGGATTATTTACCAAGACATATGCGATCATTTAGATAAAACAATTCGGGTAAGTATTGATTTGCATTTACATTTACATATTTCTTCAAGGACAATAAAGGCTTTAGTGAGAGTTACGAGGATTTGTTTGTACTATTAAGTAATACTATAACTCTATGCATTTATTTTTCAGTGGTGGCTTTTAAGCTAGGCAGATGAATGCCATATCTGTATATTCAAACATTGGTAACTTTTGTTATTACACATATATTTAATAGGAAGACTTATGTAAGTTTTAAGATTACACTAAACTGAGCTTGAAACGGTACATACATGACAAATTTCAAATCTGCATAACAATGATGTATGTCTGTTGCCGGTTGCTACTGATTGGATGACGTTCTGCCTGAATGGAGATAAAGGTGTGAACGCTAGGAGGTTCGGGTTCAACATTTCGGTTTTGGAATTCAATCACTGAGGTAAAGTTTCTGCTACTGATATACTGTCGAACGTATGACTCTGTTGTTAAATTGTACTGTTTTAAAACATTATTCACAATGTGATTGTAAAGTTTAGTTAGGTAACCATTTTAAGGTCAACTGATTTAAGTCTTTTTAAAAACATGACTAAAACGAATTAAATAGAACTCATAAAAAGGTTTCTATAAAGACAAATTGGCATTTTTAGTTCCCCAAAGAACCTTTTGGTAGTTGTTAAAAAAAAAATTAATACTTAGGAATCTTTGAGTGTGCAATAAGGTTCTATTTGTTTTATTTATTTATTTTTGTTTATTAGCTTACAGCAAATAATCTTGTTTATCATACAGCTTCATGTTAATATAAGAATAGACTATTTTTCATGTTAGTTGATGTTCATAATGTATGAACTGATGTTAACATTCAGGTTTTAAAGTAAAAATGTTTGCAACACTTTGCAATAAGGTTTTATTTGTTAACATGAAATAACAATGAACAATAAATTTCCAAACATTGTATCTGTTAACATTAGGTAGAACATTATGAATTAATATGAATGAACAATTGTGTTTTTATTAAGTAATATAAACCAGGATGAATAAGTCCTGTAAAATATATATATATATATATATATATATATATATATATATATATATATATATATATATATATATATATATATATATATATATATATATATATATATATATATATATATATATATATATATATATATATATAGCTCTTTGTTAGTTCATGTTAGTCAGTGCATTAACTAATGTTAATGAATGGGACCTTATAGTAAAGTTTTGCCAAATAAGTTATTACATGTGGCCAAATGCTTTTGTTTAACCTAATAGAACATATCCAGACTCCATGATTATGTATAAAATGGTGAAAATGTGAGTATAAAATAGATAAATCCCAAGAGAGGGCAATCTGCAGTACATCAGACTTTTATTTTTATTTTTTTAAATATATATTTTATATTTATATTTTATTTTATTCTTTTTTGGTGGGTGTCCAATGGGTACAGACTAAGATTTAATTGCCCTGTTTCTCTTACCAAACACTATATGGCAATAAACCAGAAGTTGATGTAATGCTCATTTATTATTTCTGTATTTTACAGCCCTGCTGACTGCAGGTTTAAGAGCACAAGAGTTCATGAAGCAACAGCTGGTCATGATTCTAAAAAATCAGCAAAAGCAGGGCACTGCTCAGTCTCAAAATGATGGTGACCTACCAGACATCAGCACATTTGATCTACCTTAAACAGACTTGTCTGATCTGGAAAGGCTTAAAAGCCAACTGAAGGAGCCAGAAGAAATTAAAAAGTTGGTAAGTTAAATGCAGTATTCAGATACCCTTTGCACCACCCTTTTTTCTTTTAATGTAATGCATTTATTATTTTTTTTTATGATATTCTATTACTGTTTTATTGTTAATGTGACCTTATTGATGTTTAATTTTGTGTGTGTGCTTTTTTTTTTTTTTTTTGCCTCAAGGTATCCTATTTTGGAATAATTGGTGGGTTTTCCACTAAAGAGGCAGTGTGGCGTGTCCTGGGAAAGCTTTTGACCACCTCACTGGCTAAAAAAATAAACTAGAGTGGAGCAAACCAAAAAGTGGCCTTTCGTACATTGGCCCTTAGGACTGTTGTAGTCAATAAGTTGATTTTTACATATCTCTATCTGTCTATCTATCTATCTATCTATCTATCTATCTATCTATATATATATATATATATATATATATATATATATATATATATATATATATATATATATATATAATGTGATATATATAATATAATATATATATAATGTGTGTTTGTGTGTGTATGTTGTACTTGTTTGGTGGCATTCACACTTTTTTTTTTTTTTTTTATAAATATTTCAATTTCATTCCACAGTAAAGTATGTATTTCATTGAAACATTCTGTTATACTATATTGACATGCATATTGTTTGCTGTTTACAGATGCAGTAAGGAAAAATGCCCACACCAAGAGCTCCACCGATAAAGATGTGGAAAAATATATAACAAGATGGCTACAACTTGCTCCTGACAGGGATGGAGGAAGGAAGCAAAGGAAAAAAGCAATTTAACAAATGTTTCAGTTGATTGTTGTTTGACAATTTTGTTTGACAATTATTTTGTTTGTGCCATTATTTTCATATATTCTTATATTTATATTTACTTTAACATTTTTCCTATATTCATAATATATCATAACCGTGTTACTTCTTCCACCTGATGCTGGGTTGTCATTATACATTTGCTGTAATACAACACAAGTAGTTACATAAGTTACATAAGTTATTCAGGAAATATTAATGAAGGTATAAACGGGCCGATTCCGGCGTGACTGCAGCAGCATCGGTCAGTTACCGGCTGCCGCATCTGGCCCGATTGAGTGAGTCCACAGGCATCCGGGCCAAGCGCGGCAGATGTAAGCAGGCCGAGTGGAAAGCCTCCGGCAGGTGATGTTCTAACCGGAACTGGCCCGAGTGTATTTTGCTAACTGGGTTAGTATATTAGGTGAACAGAATGAATATTTCACAAAGTACTGGTACTTGTGGAGGTGATTGAGTCCAGGTGTGTGCAATCAGTAATCGGGATGACTGTGAACAAGGTGTCCATGTTTGTAGCCGGAGCTGCATTGTGGGAAGTGGAGTTCAGTGCAAAGTCCAGCGTAGACACAACACAGATATGTTGTAGAGCATACCATAGAAGAAGAAGAAGAAGAAGAAGAAGAAGAAGAAGAAGAAGAAGAAGAAGAAAAAAAAACTTGTTGGAACGTGCTGTTATATGGAAAATAGTTTATGACAAGGTGGTGTGATACAGCGCAAAGTGGATTATTTTCTTATAATAGCACATTGTTTTGTTACTTTTATGCCACAGTAATCTGCTATTACAGTTTGAATTTATTAATGAATGACATGTCATACTTTTTAACCATTTATAGTTACATTTAATGTTTAAGGAATGTCTGCAAGACAATTCCTGTTATCACTTACGATAAAGACTCTATAAACAGTCATTCCCTCAGCAGCTTCTTTTTTTTTTTTGTTACTGAGAAACTGCATTTCTATTAATGTTAATTAAACATTTCATAAAAGAAAGCTTCACCATATAAAGGATTATTATTATTTATTTTTCTAAATAACAACTATTTTTTTAATCCGTTGATTATTAGTCTTAGATTATGTAGATCATTTGCCATACATGGCCCTGTGTATGAGCTGTTACTATAGAAAAAAATAACGGATTACAATAAAAGAGTTAATATGAACACATCATTTGATATACATCACTATTTTCTGAGCTGTACTGTTATAGTAAACTACTGTGGTATAATATGATGTAAAAATATTATTATAATAATAAGTTAATATTGTTACTGACACTGGAACACTACATGGTCTTATGATTACAAATTGCATGAAAACTTTAAATTTATGAATGATTAAGGTTAGGATTATTTGCTAAGGATATGAGGGCAAGGTACTTGCCAGTAGAGGTTGGAAGCCAGTGTTTTGCTGCCCAATCTCTGCCCAGTGCCCAGCAGGTTGGGCATTGAGGACATAGAGGAGTGAAGAGCCATCCACAGTATCACTGAAGACACTGAGAGAGACCCTTGAGATGGCTGTGGCTCAAGACAGGAAAGTCATTTGGACAGTAGCTAGCTCAATGATGATGTGTACCAGCATTAGCAGATGTATTAACAGAGAATGGGTTTTTATGGCTTTATTGATACAAATCTAGATAATTCACTCCCACAAATGAAAATCCCTACATTTATGCATTAGAAGTTGCTTTTATCCAACTGAGGCAGAATACAGCCTTACTCAAGGTATATTTAAGCCTTGTTCAAAGGCCCAACAGTGATTCTCTGTGAAAATCTTTTCGGCATGAAGGATCAGCAGTATGTCTGGAGAAAGAAGAATGAAGAAATAACACTCTGTCCACAGTCAAGCATGGTGGTGACTCGGTGATGCTCTGGGGCTGCTTTACATCCTCTGGCACTGGAAACCTGCAGCGTGTGGAAGGCAAGATGGATTCATTGAAATATCAGGACATCCTAGGAGAAAATGTCATGCCGGCTGTGGGGAAGCTGAAGCTTGGGTGTCATTGAACCTTCCAACAGGACAATGATCCCAAGCATACCTCAAATTCTACCAAGGCGAATGATGGAGATGGAGTTCTGGAAGATTCTACAGGGCCATCACAGTCACCTGACTTGAACCCCATAGAAAATCTCTGGTGGGATTTGAAGAAGGCAGTTGCAGCACGCAAACCCAACAATATTACTGAACCGGAGGCCATTGCTCATGAGGAAGATTCCTCAGGAACACTGACAGGAGCTGGTGTCTGGCTATGCATCTCATTTGCAGCAGGTCATAACAGCAAAAGGGTGCTCTACTAAGTACTAAAGATACTTGCCATGAAGGGGTTGAATAATTTTGAAACTAGAGAAGTCATTGTAAGTTGCATTTTCAGTTGAATTTGGAGAAACCATTGAAGCATCCACTGTGTTGAACTATTGCAATTGCTTTTGTTTGATTTGTTCATTGCAGACAGCTGAAAGTCTGTACATTTTGACAATATACCTGATTTGCAATGGGGGTTGAATAATTTTGAGTGCAACTGTATGTAGTTTTATTTGACATGCTGGTGCTATAACTTTTATTATTAGATATTGAAAACAGCAGCAAGGTTAGAGAAGCTAGTCTTAGTTTATTGTAAAAGGGAAAAATGCACCAGCTACTCTGACAAACTGACAAGTGAGTTGCGAGGAAAACAAACACTTAAAAGAGCTATAATAAATTCCTGTATATGCAAGGCAAGAAGAGAAAGGCAACTAATTACCAGAAACCTAATGTACAGTAGATTTAGTAGGAGTGCTATCAGATGTATTTGGTGTCACTATGGAGCTAATGGAGATTCAGAATGCATAAAAACTGCATTCTCCAGAATCTAATTCTGGACATTCAAAAGCTAAGAGGCAGATAGTGGCAAGTCTTTGACATTTCAAACAGCAACTGTAAAACAGAAGCACACAGCTGATTATGTATATATTCAAAATACATCATAGACATAAGACATGATTTTATGCATGACTTTCAGGGATAGGGACAGAGGTAGTGGTTATAACTGTATAGAAAATTACATGGAAGTAGTCTTGTAGCAATTATTAGAATCACCTTCCAAAATAAATTCATTCTATGAAGTCTCTGGGTGGTATGGTGGTACACCGGGTAGTTTGTGGCTCACAGCTCCAGGGTCCCTGGGTCAAACCTGAGCTCTGGTTACTGTCTATGTGAAGTTTCCAATGTTCTACTCAGGTTCATGTGGGTCTCCTCTGGGTTCTTCAGTTTCCTCCCAAAAACACGCCAGTAGGTGGTCTGTGCTAAATTGCTTCAAGGTGTTAAAGTGTATGAATGTTGCCCATCCATGGTACTGTACATTCTCACCTCATACCCAGTGTTCTTGGGATAAGCTCCAGATCCAATGCAATCCTGATAAAGTGGTTACTGAAGATGAGTGAATGAATACCAGTTTTCAGGCTGCAAAATAAGTCAGCACACTAAACAAGAATTTCTAAACATTAAACGTTATCCACTCAGATATTAATCATATAATGCAATCTACTGAAACCACAATTTAATTATTTTCTACACTGTATGGCCAAAGGTTTATGGACACCTGACCATCACACAAATATGTGGACCTGTTCCAGCATGACAATGCCCCTGTGCACAAAGCAAGATCCATGAAGACATGGTTTGCCAAGGTTGATGTGGAAGAACTTGAATGGCCTCCACAGAGCCCTGACCTCAACCCCAGTGAAAACTTTTGGGATGAATTGAAATGCTGACTGCATGCCAGGCCTTCTTGTCTGACATTAATGTCCTACCTGACTAATGATCTTGTTATAACAGCAAAGGGGGTTAAATCTATAACGGGATGTTCAACAAACGCATACGAGTTTGATTGGTCAGGTGTCCACATACTTTGGGCAGTATAGTGTATCTAACCTCAGTGCATGGCAAATAAAGATAATCTGAATTGTTAACCGACTTTCCCTAATCTAATAAACTCTCAGCCAATCTCATGTATTATAATCTTGTTTTAAGCATTTTTGTCAAGAATCTACGTTATGTACTCCATGTCATCTACTCAAGCCTCAGCAGGCTTGATGTAACCTACTGAAGTACATTAGTCCATTTTCTATACTGCTTATCCTGCACAGGGTCATGGGGGAGCCTTGAGTCTATCCTAGGGAACTCAGGGCAGAAGGTATGGGACACCCTGGATGGGGTGTCAATCCATCGCAGGGCTCAATCACACACACACACACACACAGACACACACACACACACCCATTCACACACTATGGACAATTTGGAAATCAGCCTACAAAGCATGTGTTTGGACTGGGGGAGGAAACCAGACTACCTGGAGGAAACCCCCATTGCACGGGGAGAACATGTAAACTCTGCACACACAGGGCAGCAGTGAGATTTAAACCCCCAACCCCGGAGGTGCGAGGCAAACGTGCTAACCAGTAAGCCAACGTGCCCCCCATCTACTGAACTCTTCTTACCAAAATAATTAAATTTGCTACCAAAACCTTACACAAATGCACATAATCAACTGAACTGCTTCTCATCTATGTAATCCACTGTACACCTAATTCCTTCCTCATGCTTCCTTTCCCCCCAAGCTTCATCTGAGCTCCATAATTACATACCAGCATTACAGTCAGCTCATTTTTATGTATCTACACATTCTGGGAATTGTGTATTCTGTCTATTGTGCACTGTTGATGATATTGACCTTTTGTCCTGCGACAGGCAGCATCAGGCAAATTCCATGTCTATGCCTAGTATTAGTGATCAAAAGTGATCTCACTAGGTGATACACAACCTATTAGACATAATATAAATATTAATACCCTTTCCTCCACAGTCACTCATCACATCTCTTCATTTTTAATTATGAACAGAGCACATCAAAGAGTTTGGCAAATATTTAAGTGACAATCCATACATCTTCTCTACAGCCATGTTGAACGAGTGTTCCATTTTTCACTATGGCCTAATAGTGACAATGTGATACATCACCCATTTCCACACGTTAATGACCGATCCGCATCCAGTGATTAATGTGATATCTTATGATGCCATATCCATGATTAATCTCTAATAGAAGCACAATCAATTCTGCCAGAGTTGAGAATGTTCAGCAACTGTATGTTAGGTTCTCTCTTTCTCCCGCTCTCGCTACGCTGCAAAATGAAGCGTAGCCTACTTCTGCATTCCATGGAGTGCATTCCGCCTCCTGTCAGAAAGACTCTTGTTTTGTTTACCTTGGCCATGTGCATGTGTTATTGTGTTCACGTCATGTCTCTGTCCCCACCTCCTTGTTTCCTCATTGGTTTAATTTGTGATTATCATTTCCAGGTGTCGCGGATCTAATCTTGTTTAATGTTAATGAACTCAGCTACTTAAAGCCCTGTTTGTGTCCGTTTCAACGTGATGTATTAGCCTAGTTTAGTTTGGTTTGGTTTAAATTCCGTAGCGCTTTGATCCGTAGTCTTTGTTCCTATGTCCGTAGTTCCGAGTTTGTGGTTCCCAGACCACTTCCAAGTTTCGAGTGTTTTTTCCCTATCTTTTTGGATTACTGCTTTTTCTCCAGTTCTTTGTGTTGTGGATTAATGCCTTTTTGTAAATAAACTTTGCTGCATTATCTGACGTCTCCCCAGCGCATGCATCCTGACTACTTTCCCCTGACACTTCAGCCTGCACTGGCTATACATAACAGAATACACCGCCTAAACATGGATGCAGCGGGGAAACTCCGGAATAACTGCGCCCAACCTGCCATCCACCAGCCTCAAGCTTCAGCCAGAAACCCAGCTCTTGGACGTTCACGAGGAGACCTCCACTCCTGTCCAGTCCCTGTCGGAGATCCAAGAGGGGTGCTCTGTTCCTGTCCAGTTCCCGTCGGAGACCTAAGAGGGGTGCTCCATCCCTGTCCAGTTCCTGGAGGTTCAAGAAGAAACCTCCTCTCCTGTCCTGCTTATACCAGAGGTCCATGAGGAGACCTCTGCCCAAGCCATGTTCCTTCCAGAGGTGCAAGAAGAAACCTCCACTCCTATCCTGCTCATGTCAGAGGTCCATGGGATGACCTCTTCCCAAGCCCAGTCAAAGTCTGAGGTTCACGGGATGACCTCCTTTCCAAGTCCTAGTCCATGTCCCAGTCCATGTCCAGGTTCCGACCCAGTTCCTAGTCCAGTTCCTTGTCCAGTTCCTAATTTGGTTGCTAGCTATATTGGTTTAATTTCTGGTTATGTTTTTGCTCTCATTCTCAGTTCGGATGCTGATTTAATTCCCAGCTCCGTTTCCAGCTCCGTTCCCAGCTCCATCTCCAACCCATCTCACTCCTCTGTCTCCTCCTATGTCTCCTCCTCTGTCTCTAGTTACCTTCCTAGCTCAGCTTCCAGTCCAGTTTCAGAATCTGTCTCCAATTTAATTTCCAGCCCTGTCTCCAACCCTGTCTCTAATTTAGTTTCCAGCTCTGTTTCCATCCCTGTCTCTAATTTAGTTTCCAGCTCTGTTTCCATCCCTGTCTCTAATTTAGTTTCCAGCTCTGTTTCCAGCCCTGTCTCTAATTTAATTTCCAGCTCTGTTTCCAACCCTATCTCCAGCCCTATCTCTAATTTAGTTTTCAGCTCTATTTCCAACCAAGTTTTTGATTTTGGTTATGGTTTTGGGTCTAACCTAGTTCTCTGTCCAGTTTCCAAGTCTGTTTCCAGGTCTGTTTCCAAGTCTGTCTCGAAGTCTGTTTCCAAGTCTGTCTTGAAGTCTGTTTCCAAGTCTGTTTCCAAGTCTGTTTCCAAGTCTTTCTCGAAGTCTATTTCCAAGTCTGTCTCGAGATCTGTTTCCAAGTCTTTCTCGAAGTCTATTTCCAAGTCTGTCTCAAGGTCTGTCTCGAGGTCTGTATCCAAGTCTGTCTCCAAGTCTGTTTCCAAGTCTTTCTCGAAGTCTGTTTCCAAGTCTTTCTCGAAGTCTGTTTCCAAGTCTGTCCCTGATTCAGGTGCCAAAGCTGTCCCTGATTCAGGTGCCAAAGCTGACTCCGATCCAGGTGCCAAAGCTGACTCCGATCCAGGTGCTAAAGCTGACTCCGATCCTGGTTCCAGGCCAAGCTTCAAGCTAAGCATCAAGTCAAGCTTCAAAGCAAGCTCCAAGTCAAGCACCAGGTCAAGCACCAAGTCAAGTACCAGGTCAAGCACCAAGTCAAGCACCAGGTCAAGAACCACTCCAAGTTCTCGTTCAAGCTCTCGTCCAAGCTCTCGTCCAAGGCTCAAAGGGAAACCCGACACACTCTGCTCTGGTTTCGGGACCCTGGACATCACCATCCTCAGGTCCTGGAGGGCAGAGGTTCGGATCCTGTCCAGGGGCCCAGGTCCGCCAGAATGGATGGAACTTGCGGCGCTTCGGGAGCCGTGCCTTAAGGGGGGGGCTCTGTTAGGTTCTCTCTTTCTCCCGCTCTCGCTACGCTGCAAAATGAAGCGTAGCCTACTTCCGCATTCCACGGAGTGAATTCCGCCTCCTGTCAGAAAGACTCTCGTTTTGTTTACCTTGGCCATGTGCATGTGTTATTGTGTTCACATCATGTCTCTGTTCCCGCCTCCTTGTTTCCTCATTGGTTTAATTTGTGATTATCATTTCCAGGTGTCACGGATCTAATCTTGTTTAATGTTAATGAACTCCGCTACTTAAAGCCCTGTTTGTGTCCGCTTCAACGCGGTGTATTAGCCTAGTTTAGTTTGGTTTAGTTTAAATTCCATAGCGCTTTGATCCCAGACCACTTCCTAGTTTCAAATGTTTTTTCCCTGTCTTTTTGGATTACTGCTTTTTCTCCAGTTCTTTGTGTTGTGTATTAATGCCTTTTTGTAAATAAACTTTCCTGCATTATCTGACGTCTCCCCAGCGCATGCATCCTGACTACTCTCCCCTGACTCTTCAGCCTGCACTGGCTATACATAACACTGTAAATGAGCAGAAATTACTGGAAACAAACTGCACAAAGCACTTCTTCTGTGTAATGCAGGAAATTAATGTAGAACTTCAAGAGTTTGACTAACTATTCTTTATCTAAAACCTTGATATAAAAGTAATAATACATGACACACACCACGTGGAACACATTTTTAGTGAAAGAAAAAAAGAATGCTAGTACATGCTAGTACCTTGCTATTTCTATTATATTTAAAATGCCTTTATTATGGCAAAGAGGGGCCTGGCAATGTGACAATATGATCTCAGCTACTTTCTCAAATGCAGAGAAAAAAGGGAGAGGTTTTTTTTTTTTTTTTTTTTTTTTTACAAACTGATTTTTTGTGATTGTTTTGTAATAAGTACAAACCACTATGTGAAATGAGTCATAGTATCAGATAAGTCATACATCAAATACTACTACTACTACTACTACTACCACTACTACTACTACTACTACTACTACTACTACTAATAATAATAATAATAATAATAATAATAACACTACTACTACTACTACTACTACTACTACTAATACTACTACTACTACTAATAATAATAATAATAATAATAATAATAATAATAATAATAATTATTATTATTATTATTATTATTATTATTATTATTATTATTATTATTATTATTAAAGCTGCAAGCACCATTTTCACAGGCCAATCCGCTCATTCACAGATGCACTACAATTGTTGCATAAGCAATCACAGAAAAGCAGAGCCATAACTTTAGGCAAATGGATTCAAGAGTGAATTGAATTTTCATTCATTATGTGTATGTTTTGACCACGGACAGTGGTCGAATTCTCTGACTATAGGAGGAAAAGTGCAGATCAGCAGTCAGGAACGTTTTCAGCTGACAGAGCCATAAAAGCCAAAAAAAAAAAAAAAAAGTTTTTGTTTTAAAGAGCCAGAGAAAAGTTAACATATTTTTTTGACATTTTTATATATGACAATAAACCTGATTTGCAGTGGGGGTTGAATAATTTTGATTGCAACTGTATGGTGTTGTATGTTGCTACTTTGACCTGTGGTTGTGATTGCTACTGCTCTGACCTGAAATTTTTTTCAGTCCTGTAGATGCCTGCCAATATTTGTGTCAGTGTGCAAGGTTGTTGCTGAGATATAGCCTCACTTTCTGTTTGGTGGCCTTGCTCTCAGATTTGCTGGCACATCACGGGCAAACCGGTTGGAATATCAACATTCTTTGTCCAGGTTCATTCTTCAAATGATATCATTCTTCAGATGATATAAGGACAAAATGAAAGTTGTTACAGTTCTTCACCACAAGGTGACAGTCACAAAACATCTTGGGTACATTCAAGGCATGGTCCTGAAGATACTTATCGAGCTTCGTGCTGATAAGTAGATTTATTGCTGAGATACATCCTCACATCCTGTTTTTTTGCATTTGCCAGCGCATTACAGGAGAATGGTTTTGAATATCAAAATTTCTTTTGTTCAAAATTACTTTTGATCAGACAGGTCTCAAAATTATATGAGCCAATTTTGGTGAAGTTTGGAGGAAGAGTAGCAAAAATGGCAGTTAGATGTAAGCATCTCGTTAGGTGGAAATTGGACACACTGTTCAAAAGTTATGGCCATAAACCTACTTGCAAATTAGGTCCAACTTTGACCTGATGGTGGCCCAAATTTGGTCAGAGTGTTTGTTAGACACTCCCCAATCAGTGGGTCAAATTTGACTTTTTACCAGATGGTTCTATGGGATGCCATAGACACTCTAGCCAGAAGAAGAAGAAGAAGAAGAAGAAGAAGAAGAAGAAGAAGAAGAAGAAGAAGAAGAAAAGGTAGAAAATAACCATATTTTACAATAATAAAATAATTAGAATTATAAAGATTAGAAGGAAAATTAGTTATAGGAAAATAATTTTCATGGTGTGATACAGCACAGAATGGATTATTTTCTTATAACAGCACATAAATATTTCCTAAAAGGAAGCTTCACTATATAAATTATTATATGTTTTTTTGTCATTAAATAACATCACAATTTTTAAATCTGTTTATTATTAGCCTTAGATTATGTGGATTATTTGCCATTAATGTCCCTGTGAATGAGCTGTTAGTACAGAACAAATAATGTATTACAATGAAAGCATATAAAGAAATATTACTGTGATATAAAAATAACATAATAATAAGTACTTATTGTAACTGATACTGGAACACAGCATGGTCTCATGATTACAAACTGTATGAAAACTTTAAATTTATGAATGATTAAGGTTAGGGTTACTTTGCTTATTATGATGGTACAAGGGATTGCCAGCAAGGTGCTTGCCAGTTGAGGTTGGAAGCTGCTGCATACAGGCTTTTAAATTGCCATTTACTTGAAAATGTTGTTATTGTGACCTTAGAATTATGAGGTTCTATCCTCGCCCAGACTATTGTAATATAAAGGTTGGTTAAGCTAAAAAGTATTTCTCAGGACAGTAGATATATTATACATGTCTCTTTGTGCTGCTAACTGCAGAAAATGAAATCTAAAAGATTCAAATTAAATGATGCAAAGTCCAGCTTGAAAATCGGAATTTCCTTTGTGGGAAGCCTATGTCTAAAGATTAACTATTGATGGTCACAGGGTCAGCCATATGGCCAATAAGCTCCCAGAAGCTAATGAATCAAAAGCAACTACTGTTTGGCCAAGTTTATGGGAGATTGTTTCACCCATTTTAACCCTGGCTTGAAAAGTGAGTCGACTATCTACACCTCTTTTCTTCCAGTTACAGCTGTGTGTTCTGTGTGGCTCTGAGTGGAAATTTGCTCTAAACTAATGAGTTTAGCAAGGGGCACATTAGTTATTTATTTCATGAGCTTGTTTGGCTGAGTAAAAGAAAGGGCAATCCAATTAGCCACAAAGACTTGACATGGCAATGTCCTTGTGCTCGGACAGAGAAAGAATAAGATGGAGAGGATTCATGGCTCTCTGTCTGAAATGCAAAATAACCTACTTGCTCATGTAAGAAGACAATGGGAAAAGCGCAAGGTTGTGTGTGTGCGATTCTCCTCTACTTATCCACATACATGTATGAAAACGCAAGTACTGTTAGTCTGTTGAATGTATTATGCAGTGGAAGCAGAGGTTTGATTGACTCAAGGCTCTGTGGACTGAGGGCTTACAGCTACAGAGCTGATCATACATATGCAACAGCAGCAGCATTTATTCCTTGTGGACAAGACCCACTATGGTACCAGGTAATGAAAGGTGAGAAAAGAACCAATTTATTTTTCTTTAACCTAAGAGAAGTATATCTTGACCTGATAAGGATCTAACTGTTCTGTCTCAGATTTTGTTTGAAGAGTTCAGCACAATAACATCATTATTGGAATGGCCTTCATTTGGTCTAATTTAAAAAAAAAGATGGTACAGTGCCCTCCACTAATATTGGCACCCTTAGTAAATCTGAGCAAAAGAAGGATGTAAAAAATTGTCTTTATTGCTTAAACTTTTGGTCCTGTGTTCAAAAAAATCACAAAAATACTCTGCTCTCATGTCATGGATATCAAACTATTGCAAACACAGGTTTATCCGAATATATATATATATATATATATATATATATATATATATATATATATATATATATATATATATATATATATATATATATATATACAGTATCTCACAAAAGTGAGTACACCCCTCACATTTTTGTAAATATTTTATTATATCTTTTCATGGGACAACACTGAAGAAATGACACTTTGCTACAATGTAAAGTAGTGAGTGTACAGCTTGTATAACAGTGTAAATTTGCTGTCCCCTCAAAATAACTCAACACACAGCCATTAATGTCTAAACCGCTGGCAACAAAAGTGAGTACACCCCTAAGTGAAAATGTCCAAATTGGGCCCAATTAGCCATTTTCCCTCCCCGGTGTCATGTGACTCGTTAGTGTTACAAGGTCTCAGGTGTGAATGGGGAGCAGGTGTGTTAAGTTTGGTGTTATCGCTCTCACACTCTCTCATACTGGTCACTGGAAGTTCAACATGGCACCTCATGGCAAAGAACTCTCTGAGGATCTTAAAAAAAGAATTGTTACTCTACATAAAGATGAGCTAGTCTATAAGAAGATTTCCAACACCCTGAAACTGATCTGCAGCACGGTGGCCAAGACCATACAGCGGTTTAGCAGGACAGGTTCCACTCAGAACAGGCCTCGCCATGGTCGACCAAGGAAGTTGAGTGCACGTGCTCAGCATCATATCCAGAGGTTGGCTTTGCAGAATAGACATATGAGTACTGCCAGCATTGCTGCAGAGGTTGAAGGGGTGGGGGGTCAGCCTGTCAGTACTCAGACCATACGCCGCACACTGCATCAAATTGGTCTGCAGGGCTGTCATCCCAGAAGGAAGCCTCTTCTAAAGATGATGCACAAGAAAGCCCGCAAACAGTTTGCTGAAGACAAGCAGACTAAGGACATGGATTACTGGAACCATGTCCTGTGGTCTGATGAGACCAAGATAAACTTATTTGGTTCAGATGGTGTCAAGCGTGTGTGGCGGCAACCAGGTCAGGAGCACAAAGACAAGTGTGTCTTGCCTACAGTCAAGCATGGTGGTGGGAGTGTCATGGTCTGGGGCTGCATGAGTGCTGCCGGCACTGGGGAGCTACAGTTCACTGAGGGAACCATGAATGCCAACATGTACTGTGACATACTGAAGCAGAGCATGATCCCTTCCCTTTGGAAACTGGGCCGCAGGGCAGTATTCCAACATGATAATGACCCCAAACACACCTCCAAGATGACCACTGCCTTGCTAAAGAAGCTGAGGGTAAAGGTGATGGACTGGCCAAGCATGTCTCCAGACCTAAACCCTATTGAGCATCTGTGGGGGAGTGCAAGGTCTCTAACATCCACCAGCTCTGTGATGTCATCATGGAGAAGTGGAAGAGAACTCCAGTGGCAACCTTTGAAGCTCTGGTGAACTCCATGCACAACAGGGTTAAGGCAGTGCTGGAAAATAATGGTGGCCACAAAAAATATTGACACTTTGGGCCCAATTTGGACATTTTTCACTTAGGGGTGTACTCACTTTTGTTGCCAGCGGTGTAGACATTAATGGCTGTGTGTTGAGTTATTTTGAGGGGACAGCAAATTTACACTGTTATACAAGCTGTACACTCACTACTTTACATTGTAGCAAAGTGTCATTTCTTCAGTGTTGTCCCATTAAAAGATATAATAAAATATTTACAAAAATGTGAGGGGTGTACTCACTTTTGTGAGATACTGTATATATATACAGGTGCATCTCAATAAATTAGAATGTTGTGGAAAAGTTCATTTATTTCAGTAATTCAACTCAAATTGTGAAACTCGTGTATTAAATAAATTCAGTGCACACAGACTGAAGTAGTTTAAGTCTTTGGTTCCTTTAATTGTGATTATTTTGGCTCACATTTAACAAAAACTCACCAATTCACTATCTCAACAAATTAGAATACTTCATAATACCAATAAAAACAACATTTTTAGTTAATTGTTGGCCTTCTGGAAAGTATGTTCATTTACTGTACATGTACTCAATACTTGGTAGGGGCTCCTTTTGCTTTAATTACTGCCTCAATTTGGCATGGCATGGAGGTGATCAGTTTGTGGCACTGCTGAGGTGGTATGGAAGCCCAGGTTTCTTTGACATTGGCCTTCAGCTGATCTGCATTTTTTGGTCTCTTGTTTCTCATTTTCCTCTTGACAATACCCCATAGATTCTCTATGGGGTTCAGGTGTGGTGAGTTTGCTGGCCAGTCAAGCACACCAACACCATGGTCATTTAACCAACTTTTGGTGCTTTTGACAGTGTGGGCAGGTGCAAAGTCCTGCTGGAAAATGAAATTAGCATCTTCGAAAAGCTGGTCAGCAGAAGGAAGCATGAAGTGCTCCAAAATTTCTTGGTTAACGGGTACAGTGACTTTGGTTTTCAAAAAACACAATGGACCAACACCAGCAGATGAAATTGCACCCCAAATCATCACAGACTGTGGAAAATTAACACTGGACATCAAGCAACTTGGGCTATGAGCTTCTCCACCCTTCCTCCAGACTCTAGGACCTTGGTTTCCAAATGAAATACAAAACTTGCTCTCATCTGAAAAGAGGACTTTGGACCACTGGGCAACAGTCCATTTCTTCTTCTCCTTAGCCTAGGTAAGACGCCTCTGACGTTGTCTGTGGTTCAGGAGTGGCTTAACAAGAGGAATACAACAACTGTAGCCAAATTCCTTGACACGTCTTTGTGTGGTGGCTCTTTATGCCTTGACCCCAGCCTCAGTCCATTCCTTGTGAAGTTCACTCAAATTCTTGAATCGATTTTGCTTGACAATCCTCTTAAGGCTGCAGTTCTCTTGGTTGGTTGTGCATCTTTTTCTTCCACACTTTTTCCTTCCACTCAACTTTCTGTTAACATGCTTGGATACAGCACTCTGTGAACAGCCAGCTTCTTTGGCAATGAATGTTTGTGGCTTACCTAGTGAACCAAACTGAGAGACCATTTTTAAGGCTCAGGAAACCTTTACAGGTGTTTTGAGTTGATTAGCTGATTGGTATGTCACCATATTCTAATTTGTTGAGATAGTGAATTGGTGGGTTTTTGTTAAATGTGAGCCAAAATCATCACAGTTAAAATGTCTACTTTTAGGACTTGTGTGAAGTTTTAGGTCATATTTATGCAGCTATATAGAACATTCTAAAGGGTTCATATAGAACATTCTAAAATGTTCAATAAATAAAAGGTTCACAAACTTTCAAGCACCACTGTAGTTAATGGCTTGCAAATGCAATTCTATCGAGTTAGCTAAACACAGTAGATTGCTATGTAGTTACTGCCAACCTTAACTAGTTGAGGGGTGTCAATTTCCAGTCCTAAAGGGCTGAAGTCCTGCACACTCTGGTAATTTCCCTGATCTAAAACATAGATTTTTTGGTTTGTCAACAAACTACAGTTGTCAGAAAGTCAGTAGTCTAGCTAAGAGGAGTGCAGCAAGCAGTGATTACCACTAGTGTTAGCATGCATTCCAGACATTAGAAGTTTGTTTTGTCCTAAAAGAAAAGTGATAATGAATTCTCATCCAAAGATTGAGTAACAGTAAACATATTATTATGGTACTGGTTGAATGAAGTTAATTTAGCTGTTTACATGAACAAGACGTGTGAAGGCAGTGGCACTGGGAAGGCCAGACAGACTACAGGGGCAGACCCTTAGTTTAATACTTTAACTGAAAAAGTGTCTGTATGTTCTCTTGCTGTGTGTGTCTTCAGCTCCCCTTCCTTTACTCATATTTTCCAAATTTGTTAATTTTTTTAAAATGATACTGTTAGCATATAGTAGTTTATTATGTAGTAAATAAAGTGTAAATTATACTCATATAGCATGTCATAATTGTGTTAAAATAGTAACTGCTGGTTCTCATGTACTGTAGGTCCAGAATATATATGAACTCTCTGATGGCAGACAGGGAAAGATGAAACACATGTTGGTAGTGGACTAGTATGGACAAAAAAATGTAATTAATAAATTAATAATATATTACTCTGAAAATAAGTACTTGGAATGGAAGGAAATATAGTAGCAAAAGGAAAAAAAAAATACTTGGATCTCAGCCACCCCAACTTTGCTCCCTCAATATCATACAAAATCAGGTGGCCATGTTATGATGTTTGTCATTTCATTACTGCTGCCATAGTGTTAACGCTCAGTTTATTGCCATGCTGTAAGAATTATTCAACAACTTCAGTGAAACTGTATATGTAGGTGTGTAAAGTTTACATTAGATAGGAGAAAAACATTTACAATTGTAGCGGAATGCTTTGAAATTTTACTGTTGTTGGGCCACCCTAAAAACAGTATGTAATGTTAATTACCAGACAATTGGAATATATTTTTCAAGCTAAATATTAAGTATTAACATGATCTTATGGTGAATCAGAATAAATTGTTTTAAACAATGACTGATTTAGTCATTACTGGTTTAGTTTTCATGAATTGTCTTGAGTTTGACTCTAATGACCTTTGAAATGTGAGAATGACTAAATGAGTTGTTTATGAACATGTTGTTTTGACTGTGGTGGCCATTGTAAGATTACACAGCTGTACTTCTCCATCACAATGCATTTTTATAGACTCCTTTAGATGAAGTCCTTTTTAGCGGTATTCGGAGGCCTTGAAGAGCAACAATCAAATCAGCCAGCACATATCACCCAAACGTGTTTTGATGCAGAGCTTTCTTCCTTAATGACTGTCTGGGTTTGTGGCTGTTCTGTGTTTAGTGTTGGCATCAGTACAGACAAGTCCGTCTATGAGTGTGGCAAGGGGCAATTTATGATCATCTACTTCTATAACAATGCACTATATGGGTCTTCATGAATGTAAAGTACAACCTGATTTCATGTCAGGCTGTGTGTGTGCATGTGCATTGATGCAGGAGATTAATGCCTGCAGCCGCATACGGTTTCCACAGCTTCTACAGAGTTTTATTTAGTTTTCTGCATTTTTTTAATCAACACATACTCAAACACCTGGAAAACACATACACACACACAAACATTTAGCATCCACTGACATAATTATAAACATTAATGACACTAATTATTTACAACTAAATCTACCCTAACCCAAAACTTTTTTTCCTTTTCCAAAATGAAAGTTTTTGTTTAGGTATTCACCCATCCATCCATTTTTTGTACCGCTTATCTTACACAGGGTCACAGGGAGCCAGGGGACTTGGGGCACAAGGCAGGGGACACCCTGGACAGGGTGCCAACCCATCACAGGGCGCAATCGCACACACACTCACTACAGACAATTTAGAGATGCCAACCAGCCTACAACACATATCTTTGCGCTAGGGGAGGAAACCTCCAAAGCAAGGGAGAACATGCAAACTCCACGCACACAGGGCGGAGGAGAGAATCGAACCCCCAACCCTAGAGGTGTGAAGCAAACATGTTAGGTCTTTGCCAATATGCTCATTGGCAAACTGTAGTCTTGCTCTAATGTTCTTTTTAGACAGCAAAGGATTTTTCCTGGCACGCCTCCCATGCAGGTCAAATTTTTCCAATCTCTTTCTGATTGTAGAAGCATAAGCTTTGACACCAACAGTTGCAAGACTTACTAGCAGATCCTGTGATTAAATGTTGGGGTTCTTGGAGACTTCTTTTTGCACAAGACGGTCTGCTCTTGGGCTGAATTTGCTGGGATGGCCAGTCCTGGACAAATTGGCAGTCAATCTGCGCCACTTGTAGATGATTTTCTTTACAGTAGAATGATGTATTTCAAATAATTTGGAGATCTTTTTAAATCCCTTGCCAGACTCATAGGCATCCACAACCTTTTTTCTGAAAGCCTAATAGAACTCTTTAGATCTTGGCATGATGACACCACACCTCAATAACAGGGAACACCTTTGTTCCACCAGCACTCTGTAAGCAGGTTCTAATAACTGGCACCCAAACACATGATTCTAATTTTATGGATTCGAAGGTGTGATAAATGTAGGGGTGTACTTTTTCTTACTTTTTCCATGTAGCTGATCTGTTTCCTTGTTAAATTGTGAAAATTACTAGTCAATTTTATGTGTCATTTAATAGCATGTATCACCTTTAATCATAGGCACTGTTTCAAAGAGGATCAAATGTTTGCTTGTCCAAATATGTTTAATAAATTTATAAATATACTGTACTTCTATTGAACAGAGTAAATCACAGGTTGGTGCTGCTTTGTGTTTCCCTTGTTAAAATGACCCACAGCCTTTAAATCAGTCTGACCACTGATTTAGGTCTGATTCAGGCCTCAATGATTTGCTAGATGTCAGAGGAGAAGTGCAGAGGTAGAGAGAACAAGTGAGCAGAGCTGATTAAAATCACACAGTGGCCATGCAAGGTTTAGTTAACAGTGCTATTTGGTCTTTTAGTAATTGTGCAGTGCTTCTCTGAACTCCAGCCTCCAGGGTTTCTTATCATAGCTGTCACTGTAGGAGCAAACATAAGGGGTGTTTCTCAATAGCAAACTGCAGAAGGAATGGACTTAGATCCTTGGAAAGTACATATTCTGCAAGTAACTTTGCAAGAATGGACTCAGAAGAAGGGAGAATGTACCCATACAGTCAAGAATTCCACCTCTTGGTTGGAATGAAAACCTGCACCCACACTGGCCCTTTCCAGATAACATTGGACAACTTTGTTCTAAATGATGCTGGTATTACCCAGGTTTGGTACGATATTTGATCATAACAAATGCACAGCCAGCACCTTTGATTTGAACCTAGGACTACTAAATACTGGGCTCTCTTACATTTAAAGAACTTATTGTAAATGCAACTATAACTGATTTACATAACTATAACTCAGGGATTTAATATACTTTGCACCCCTTTATACTCCGCAATAGAAATGGTCTGCCAGAGCCTATGTTGATATTTTGCTGTGATGTCATTTTGTCTTCAAATGCTTCATATCCCTAAAATAAAGCTAAGAGACTTTGTAAATTAACAAACCATAATAACTGGAAAAGAAATAATGAAATTGTATCATAAATGCACACATTTTGTAAAGTATTACTAAATTATTTTGTCACCTCATTTTACTAAATTAAATGAACCAAACAATGGTCAATGAAAGGGACATGAACAAAATATATCTCAACACTTTGTATTTGAACTATGTACTTATTTTGGTTTTTGAGACATGCTCATTTTTGTGAGCAGAGTAGAAGGAGTAAAATGACACACAAGGGCACTTTGCAAGCCTTTCAAATAAATGGTGCTTCTCCCACACAACTTGCACTTTTCACATCTCTCAGTTGCTTTTTTGGAAGGTAGCAATGGCTACAGGTGTGTAATGGTACTGTCCCTCTTGTGGTGGTTCTGAGATGGAGTCTGGTTACACTCCACAGAGTTCAGCATACAGCAGTTCCTGGAAAGCATGGTGTATCATGTACTGCTCCTCTCTGATGCCACACAGCTGCTTGTGCAATATGTATGTCAGAGAGGTCGACACCGCCAATAAAACAATTGTAGTTCCTCAAAGCCGAAGGTATTGGAATGGCCAACATAATCATTGCTGGTTTTCTCCCTTCTCATCACTGTCTCTCCTGAGGATCCGCTCTGAGGTTTATTTGTCAAGTCATACACCATGGTTGTTGGGGTTTCAATTATGTTGTTCCAGTAGGTCCTGCACATTCTAAATCCCAGCTCACTGAGATGCCTGAAGAGTGCTGACCTAAAAAGAGTGCTACAGGAGGGGGGAGTCTACTTTCATCAAATCGTGACACAAGCGTGGTACAATGTGATCATGTTGTCAGTGACATACTTGCAAAAGGCTATGACATCTCAACCACATCCTCGGGTTGAAGGTCACAGAAGAAGTAATTTGTAACAATGTCCTTTTGGAATCTGCTGAATTAGAGAACCCAATTAAACAAATGAGACAAAAATATTATACTTGGTCATTTGTTACTTGGTCATTTATTTATTGAGGAAAATTATCCAATAGTAATCATCCATCAAATCATATCCAATCTGTGAGTGGCAAAAGTATGTGAACCTCTAGGATTAAAAGTTCATTTGAAGGTGAAATTAGATTCAGGTAACTTCTAAGCAACTAAACTAAAGGCCTCTCTCACATTGGCTAATGTTAATGTTCATGAGTCCACCATCAGGAGAACACTGAACAACAATGGTGTGCACGGCAGGGTTGCAAGGAGAAAGCTTGTTTGAGTATTTCAAAAACTGCGGATCTCCTGGGAATTTCACACACAGCAGTCTCTGGAGTTTACACAGAATGGTGCAAAAACAACAACAAAAAAACCTTCCTGTGTGCGAAGGGTCTGCAGGCTGAAACACCTTTTTACAACCCCAATTCCGAAAAGGTTGGGACAGTATGGAAAATGCTAATAAAAACAAAGAGGATTGTTTTGTAAATGTACTTTCACTTGTATTTAAACAAAAAAAATGTATAAAGACAAGGTATTTGAAGGTTTACCTAATCAACTGCATAGTTTTTTGAAGATAAACGTTTATTTTGAAATTGATGCACGCAACATGTTCCATAAAAGTTGGGACAGGGACAATTTTGGACTAATAGCGATGTGACAAGTTGAAATAAGAAGGTGATGTGAAACAGTTGAGGCAATCGTCTAATCATAGTATATAAGGAGCCTCCAAAAAAGGCCTAGTCCTTCAAGAGCAAGAATGGGTCGAGGCTCACCAATCTGCTAACAGAATAATCTAACACTTTGAGAACAACATTCCCCAAAGACAAATCGGTAGGATTTGGGGCATTTCACTACAGTGCACAGTATAATTAAAAGATTCAAGGAATCTGGTCAAATCGCGGTGCATAAAGGGCAAGGCCGAAAACCACTTTTGAATGAGCGTGATCTTCTATCCCTCAGACATCACTGTCTTAAAAACTGTCATGAGTCTGTAATGGATGTCCTGACATGGACTCGGAAATACTTTGGTAAACCTTTGTCAATCAACACCATTCGCCGCTGCATCCACAGATGCAAGTTAAGGCTTTGCTAAGACTATGCAAAGCAGAAACCATACATCAACACTGTCCAGAAGCGCTGCCGACTTCTCTGGGCTGTGTCCTATCTGAGATGGACAGTAGCACAGTGGAATCATGTTTTGTGGTCCAACGAGTCAACATTTCAAATAGTTTTTGGAGAAAACATCCGTCGTGTTCTCTGGGCCAAAGAGGAAAAGGACCATCCAAGCTGTTATCAGCGTCAGGTCCAAAAGCCAGCATCTGTCATGGTTTGGGGTTGTGTCAGGGCCCATGGCATGGGTAACTTCCACATCTGTGAGGGCACCATTAATGCAGAAAGATATGAACACATTTTGGAGCAACATATGCTACCATGACCTGTCTCTGATTGAGAATGTGTGGCGCATTATGAAGCACAAAATATGGCAATGAAGGCCCAGTACAGTTACTCAGATGAAGAAATGCATAATGGATGAATGGGGGAAAATTCCACTTGCTAAACTTAACCAACTGGTGTCTTCAGTGCCCAAATGCTTAATAAGTGTTATTAAAAAAAGGTGATGTTACATAGTTGTAAACAGTCAACTGTTCCAACTTTTTTGGAGTGTGTTTCAGTCATCAGATTTGAAATGTGTACATTTTCAAAAATAAAGTGAAACATCAAATAATGTGTTAATAATGTATTTTCAGTATAGTACAGGGTGAACTGAATTCAAACCTTGAGGTGGATGATCTACAATGGCAGAAGGCCACATCAGGTTCCACTCCTGTCAGCTAAAAATAAGAATCTGAGGCTATCATGGCCACAGACTCACTGAAACTGGACACCCAGTGTGGTCTTCTGCGGTTATAGCCCATCCACCTCAAAGTTTGATGTTTTGTGCATGCTGAAATGCTTTTCTGCTCACCACAGTTGTAAAGAGTGATTATATGAGTTACTATATCCTTCCTGGCAGCTTGAACCAATCTGGCCATTTTCCTCTGATCTCTCTTATCAACACAGCATTTCCACCCACAGAACTGTTGCTCACTCAATGCTTTTGTTTTTGCACCATTCTGTGTAAACTCTAGAGTGTTGTGTGTGAAATTCCCAGGAGATCAACTAGTCCATCTGGCACTAAAAACCATGCCATGATCAAAGTCACAGAGATTGCACTTTTTCTTCATTATGATGTTTAATGTGAACATTAAGTGAAGCTCTTACAGTATAGTTACAATTTGATATATAACTACTGTATGTAGAGAACAATATAACCACAACAGTACAGCGATTAAAATATTTTACTCCCATCCAACAGAACTGAACTAATTTAACTGATTTTCCCTTTGCATACTAGATCCCTTACCTAAGCATTTCCTTAAACAAATACAACCAAGGAAATCAAACCCCTATTTAACAATAATCAACTCCTCTCTTAGCATGGACAATGCACTTAAATCCGTTAAACTAGCAGTTATCAAACCGTTGATTAAGAACTTCTTGACCTTGACCCTTATCAGCTGTCTTATCAACTACATGGCAACAACAAACCACTCCTTTATCAACAAGATCCAAGAAAAGGTTATAGCTTATTTTTGCATATTTGCATAGGAATCACATTCATGAAATCTTTCCACCCAAATTTAGGCCTCGTCACAGTTCTGAGACGACACTGGCCAAGGTGGTAAATTACCTATCTCTGACCTCTGATAAGTGTTGTGCCTGCCTGCATTTATTGCTCACTTTAGTGCAACTTTTGATACCATAGATCATAATATTCCTCTTGATAGACTAGAAACTGTTGTGGGAGTTAAGGGAGTTATTTCCTGGCCGAGGATATAGTTGTCTGGTTGTTATCAGTTTGTAACAGTTTGTATCAGTAAAGGGGGACTTCTCTATGCATACAAAAGTAAAGTTTGGTTTACAAGGCTCTGTTCTAGGCCCACTGCTCTGGGTACAATTATTCGTAAACATGGTATTAGCTTCCACTCCTATACTAATGACACACAGCTAAATGTTTATACAAAGCCAGATGGCAACCACCAGCTTTGTAAAGTTGAGGATGGTGTAAAAGATGTCCCCCAGCTTGTGTGTATTGTTGGGTCTGGTGTCTCTCATCTTCATCAAGCACAGTAATACCATGGTCAGCAAACTAGTTACTAGTAGTTTTGGCACTGTGGGCAGGTGCCAAGTCCTGGAAAAGAAATTTAGCATCTCCATAAAGCTTGTCAGCAGATGGAAGCATGAAGTGCTCTAAAATCTCCTGGTAGACGGCAACATTGACTCTCGACTTGAGAAAACACAGTTGACCAACACCAGCAGATGACATGGCACCCCAAATCAATCACTGACTGTGGAAACTTCACACTGGACTTCAAGCAACTTGGATTCTGTGCCTCTCCACTCTTCCTCCAGACTCTGAGACCTTGATTTCCAATGAAATGCAAAATTTACTTTCATCGGAAAAGATGACTTTGGACCACTGAGCAATGGTGTTTTGAGTAAAAAAGGTATTTTGAGTTAATTAGCTGATTAAAGCTGTTCTCAGGTTGACATTGCTGTATTATAAATTCTTTATTCTAATATTTTTGAGATACTGGATTTTTCCAGTATCTCATTTCCATGAGCTGTAAGCCAAAATCATCAAGATTAAAACAAAACAAAAAAAGGCCTGAAATATTACACTTTATGTGTAATGAATCTAGAATATATGAAAGTTCCACGTTTTGAATTAAATTACGGAAAAAATGAACTTTTCCATGATATTCAAATTTTTTGAGATGCACCTGTACATCCTGAATGGGACAAAATCCATTGCCATCTTGGTACTGTGTTCTTGGGTATATGTATTCAAATTGGACATTAAAATATGACCTCAAGCAAGGACACAGTGATGCAAGAACACACCAGAACGCACTCTGAGATATACCCAATATCAAGGTCATTCACATGAGCAGCATTTTGAAGCACAAACATAAACCTAGATAAAAATAGATTTCTTCCTTGCATGGCATAGGCATCAGACAGGCAGGAACTGAGAGATGTAGTGTATTAATATGTAATCTCTAAGATTTGTTGAGTGCTGTAGCTTTGGGAATCTCATAGGTTGAATACACCACCTTGAATGCATTCATTAAGATTTCATCAAATCTGTGTGGCATGCTTTATTTTAGCTGTTAGGTTTGCTCTTGACACAAATGTAATCTTGTGTGTGTGTCTGTGTGTGTGTGTGTGTGTGTCTTTGTATCATAAATTGACAAAATGCCACAATACCCAAATGTCAACTATATTCACATCTTTGAAATAAAGTTTTAGGAAGCAAACACACACGTACATACATAGTCCTATCGCACGACACCAGCTGTTTTCTCCTATAGCATCAGTTTGCTTGGTAATATTTTGTCACATGTACACCATCACCTCTCTCTCTCTCTCTCTCTCTCTCTCTCTCTCTCTCTCTCTCTCTCTCTCTCTCTCTCTCACAAACACACACACACACACACACACACACACACACAGACACACACACCATTAAGCCATTGAGAAGGTTATGAGTGTTATCTCACTGAAAGATTAGAACAGCTTTGTGCAGGTTGTCATTTCTATCCTAGGTTTCTGCATATGAATTCTTTCTCTACACTTTTACTTTAAAAAAGGGTTCTTTGGTAGAGGAAATGGTTACAGTTGTATACAGTTGTTTGGGCACCTTTTTTAAGTGATAAGATGTAAACACAATACTATTAGAAACTATTAAAAACATTTTCTACAAATATTAAAACATTCTGATGAACTTGAAAAATAAATAAATAAATTAAGCAATTGCGGCATGTGCAAAAATCTGTACAACAGTCAGTAATTAGTAACACCGCCTTTGGCAAATATAAGAACTTGCAAATGGTCTTTGTAACCAGCTAGGCATCTTTTATTCTTGTTTAATGAATTCTCACCCACTTTTCATTGCAGAACACTTATATTCCTGAGATATACTTGGGCCATCTTGCATGTGTGACGGATGTTAATGAGTATATACTCTCAATATTAATGTATTTCACTAATCATCCTTTCTTTCAATTTTTATTTATTTACTTAGTATTAATTTGTCCACGAAAACCTTATCATTTTGTTTTGTATCTTATTTTTGCCATTTTTTTGGAAAAGTTTTATATCTCGTGGTGACGTCACTTCCGTTTAGCCCGCGCTGCATCCTCAGACCGCGCTGAGCGCGCTGAGGAGAGGTAAGCAGTTAACGGTGCTCTCTCAATATAGGCTTGTAAAAGTTCTGAGAAGTTTGATTAAGTCAATAATATGCAGTAATATTATTGTTCACAGTGTTATAAATGTATTAGAAAATGTTTTATGAATGGATGGATTGGATTCAACGGTTTTATTACTGAGTACAGAGGTTTGAGTATGTGTTTGCGATTGGTTTTGCACTTAATGTCATTACAATGTGTTTTATGCCTTTTGTTTAAGTTATTTTATCATTGTAATGTTTACTGAGACCGCGCTGAGCGCGCTGAGGAGAGGTGGAAAAAATCACAGATGATAATTTTTTCATGCTGTACTCTTTAATCTGTCCAGTGCCATCTAGAGGCCCCAGAATAAACTCTCCAGATCAACAGCCGTTCCAGTTCTCCCGTGTCTTCTGTTACACAACGCAGATTGTAACAGTGGTCAAGAGTGGGCCGGTTACACATGCGCCAATATATATATATATATATATATATATATATATATATATATATATATATATATATATATATATATATATATATATATATATATATATATATATATTTATAGTATCTCACAAAAGGGAGTACACCCCTCACATTTTTGTAAATATTTTATTATATCTTTTCATGGGACAGCACTGAAGAAATGACACTTTGCTACAATTTAAAGTAGTGAGTGTACAGCTTGTATAACAGTATAAATTTGCTTTCACCTCAAAATAACTCAACACACAGCCATTAATGTCTACACCGCTGGCAACAAAAGTGAGTACACCCCTAAGTGAAAATGTCCAAATTGTCCCAATTAGCCATTTTCCCTCCCCGGTGTCATTTGACTTGTTAGTGTTACAAGGTCTCAGGTGTGAATGGGGAGCAGGTGTGTTAAGTTTGGTGTTATCGCTCTCACACTCTCTCATACTGGTCACTGGAAGTTCAGCATGGCACCTCATGGCAAAGAACTCTCTGAGGATCTGAAAAAAAGAATTGCTGCTCTACATAAAGATGGCCTAGGCTATAAGAAGATTGCCAACACCCTGAAACTGATCTGCAGAACGGTGGCCAAGACCATACAGCGGTTTAACAGGACAGGTTCCACTCAGAACAGGCCTCGCCATGGTCGACCAAAGCAGTTGAGTGCACGTGCTCAGCATCATATACAAAGGCTGGCTTTGCAGAATAGATGTATGAGTGCTGCCAGCATTGCTGCAGAGGTTGAAGGGGTGGGGGGTCAGCCTGTCAGTGCTCAGACCATATGCCACACACTGCCTCAAATTGGTCTGCATGGCTGTCGTCCCAGAAGGAAGCCTCTTCAAAAGATGATGCGCAAGAACATATATGTATATATATATATATATATATATGTTAGGTCGCGCAAAAAGCGCGACTCCAGTTCCCAGAACTCTCTGCGGCTCAAGGACATGGCCGCCACTGACTCTCCTTCACACACCCCACACTACACTTCCCAGCTAGCTCGGCGGACTACAAGCATGGCCGCTAGAGACTACAACACCCAGAGCACCCACACACTACCAGGTTCACAATCACCTTCATTTTAATCCCGCACACCTGTCTCCAATCCCACTACACATTATTTAAGGACTTTTGTTTTCCAGGTTGGGTGCGAAGTATTGTTTGTTCTCCCCGAATCTCACATTACCGAGCGATTAACTCTGGACTGATTCTCACGGCATTTGATCACAAGCTAAGTACTTTGGGTTCCGACTTCCTCTAAGCCCTCTACTAGTTAATGAACATTTCTGTGATAGTTTAACGTGCACTTGTTTTCCCGAGTGTTTGCTTCAGCTAGCACTGTGCAGTTTGCATACCGTATGTTTTTGACTGCTGGTACATGTAATAGTATTCTGGGTGTTTACGACCGTTAACCATTATAGTTCCTAACAGTGTGTTTTGTAAGTGAAGTACATTTCTGTTTTGCATTTCCGTTTCAGTTTTCCACTAAGGGATAACTCCTCGATAATTATGTTACACATCTAATACTTGGTTTGTTTTGCTACCGCCAGTATATCACAGTTATCTGTTGTGTGTTAACCAACGCGCTCTCTGTGTCAAACTATACACGTACGACTGTGAATACACTATCTCTGTGTCAAACTATACACGTACGACTGTGAATACACTATCTCTGTGTCAAACTATACACATACGACTGTGAATACACTATCTCTGTATCAAACTATACACGTACGACTGTGAATACACGTAGTATTATGTTTAAAGTGTTCTACCATTTGTTACTGCAATACCATGATGCGTATTTTCCATAATTAGTTCTTGTAAACCCCACTGTGCATTTACCACTGCTAGTCGTTGCTATTACATACTGTGTGTCTTTTACTGCTAGTTCTAGCTATTTGAGAGATTGTATATTCTTAGCCACAGCCCCATACGAAGTCTCGAAGCCTTCCTAAAGCATTTCTGTTGCCCTGTGTCCTTTCCACATGTTTGCCGAATAAAGTGATGAACTTTTGACTGCAACTGTGTCCAGCCTTCTTCCTGTGGCATAACTAATATATATATATATATATATCTCTTTCTTGTGTGTGGGTGTTTTTTTTTTTTTTTTTAGTACTTCATGATTGATTTTGAATTATGTTTTGGATCATTGTCCTGTTGTTGCTGAAGCCAATCTCTTTTCAGTTTCTTGACTGACTGTCACATTTGCATGAGCAGATTTGTGCACAGATGAACCTTCCTGCAGGTCTTTAGTGTCATAAGGGGGTTTTGCTTTGCCTTTCTGGCCAGCATAAGGTCAAATCTATCTGAGTTTTCTTGGTATATTCAGAAATTTCCAGGCATTTCTTAATGACATTGCAGATAGTGGAAATTGCTTTGATATCTCTTTTATAGCCTTCATATGCTTTGTAGGCATCAATTAGATTAATTTTCAGATCCTTGGTCAGCTGTTTAGAGGAGCTCATGGTTTTGATCAAAAATAAAGTACAGTAACATTTTGCAGGATTACTATTTGTTTTAATACAATAGTTTGCTGCAGAGTGTGTGTTGACCTGTGGTGCCCAAACATTTGCCCAGAGTGCCCAAACATTTGCATACAACTGTACATATAAAACCATGGCAATTTAAAGAAATATTTGAACATTAAAGACCCATGAAATGCCTTAAGAGTCGTGATTTGAGCTCTGTTGGGGTATTTTCTTTTATAACAGGAAGTCATAATGACAGCATGTTGAAGTACTTGACTGATTTACACAACAGCCAATAGTGTTTGAGATACCGCACACCCCTGCTAAATCTAAGCAAACTTGACAGTAGCTTAGTAACCTAGTTAAATATAGAGAACAGCAAATAGTTTAACAAGATCTTTTTTTTTTTTTTTTTTTTTTTTTTTTTTTAAAACTGTGAAGGATTTCTCACTGCCACCTTCACCCATGCCTGTTGACTTTTACTAGGATGATATCCTAGACAACATGCCTTGTGGTTTTGGAGTTTGAGCCACAGTCAACCATCAGCGGCACCAGTGATGACAGAGGGCCACAGGGTCATCACCAGGAGTCATCTGACACATGTCAGTGGTAGGCTTTATTAATTTTAAATGTTATGCTACTTGATAAAATAATATATAAAGATGGAATCTCATTCTCAATCAGTCTGAGTTACCAAGACATTCTGGCACTAAACACCCCCAAGTTGGTAACACTTCTCTGAAAATAGCATGTTACATAACACCAACCTTGCACAAATTGCACCCCCTTCAATATAAAAAATAAAAAACTTGACCCTTTTTTTAACCAAAGGATGGTTGAAAAGGAGAATAGTGTGTGGAAAGACACACAGCCAAAAATGCACAGACCACATTTGTTGCTGCTACTCAGCTAAAAGCTGCTACTCTAGAGCAAGACCTGGAGATCAGATCTAGAGATCATGTAATTGAACCAACATAAGTCTAGTACAGGGTGAATAATAACAAAAAACTAATTGTTTTCCAGGAAATGACATGGAAAAAAAAGGCTACATGTCCATAACATTAGTCTCAGTTTAATATATATTAAATATATGCAACAATCAGCCATAACATTAAAACCACTGACAGGTGACGTGAATAACATTGATTATCTCGTTACAATGGCACCTGTCAAGGGGTGAACCGGTAGTTATCAAAGTTGATGTGTTGGATGCAGGAAAAATGGGCAAGTGTACGGATCTGAGCAACTTTGACAAGGGACAAATTGGGATGGCTGGATAACTTGATAAGAGCATCTCCAAAATGGCAGGTCTTGTGGGGTGTTCCTGGCATGCAGTGGTAAGTACCTACCAAAAGTGGTCCAAGGAAGGACAGCCAGTGAACCGACAACAGGACCATGGGCACCAAAGGCACATTGATATGCATGGGGAGCTAAGGCTAGCCCGGCTGGTCAGCATAAACTGCTGACAAAGTTAATGCTGGCTATGATAGAAAGGTGTCAGAACACACAGTACATCACAGCTTGCTGTGTATGGGGCTGCATAGTTGTAGACTGTTCAGTGTGCCCATGCTGACCCCTGTCCACAATCAAAAGCACCTACAATGGGCACATAAGCATCAGAACTGGACCATGGAGCAATGGAAGAATGTGGCCTGGTCTGAGGAATTGCATTTTCTGTTACATCTTGTGGATGACCGGGTGCATGTGCGTTGCTTCCAGGGGAAGAGATGGCACCAGGATGCACTATGGGAAGAAGGCAAGCTGGTGGAGGAAGTGTGATACTCTGGGCAGTGTTCTGCTGGGAAACATTGGGTCTTGGCATTCATGTGGATGTTACTTTGACATGTACCACCTACTTGTTGCAGACCAAGTATACCCCTTAGGATAACTTTCTATAGCTATAGACAAGTTGGGATATTTATTCAGCTGCTGTTTTTAGTAAGTAATATGGTTCCTTAGCTAAACCACACCCAAAAAAGTAGGTTATATTGATTAGTCACACAAGGAAAGTTGAATAAAGGGAAGTTGAGCTGAATTTCTCAAGTGTATGGTAAGAGTGTGCAAGAGTACCACCATCACAAAGTACTGCCTCTGTTAAAGATCAGACTCATAGAGAGTTCCATATACAGAAAAAAACAAAAAACAAACAGAAAACAAAACGAAACCATAACCTACGTATAAGCAGAATAAAAAGGATCAGAACTTCTACATATCCAACAGGAAAATTCTAGCAGGCAAAGAGAAATGACAGGAACCCGAGGCTACAGTAGGCACAGGCTCACTGAATCTGGCTAGTTGATGATTGAGAAAAGACCAGGTGATGTTTTTCCAATCTTCAGTTGTCAAGTCTTGCTGAACCTGTGACCACTGTAACCTCAGATTTCTGTTCTTGACCACAATTGTAAATAGTCGTTATTTCAGTTAGTGTAGACCAGTCTGGCCATTCATCTCTTACCTCTCTCATCAACAAGGCATTTCCACCTGCAGATCTGCCACTTAGTGTTTGTTTTTTGTATTTTGCACATTAACTGAAGCTCATTGTACACATGTACATTTGCATATGCTTTCAATTATGTGTGTACATACAGTGAGGGAAAATTCATAGACCTTTGTTTTTGTTATTTTATATACATCCAATGCATACTGTATATCCACTTCAATTTACAAATAGATTATAATGGTGTGGGTGTTATGTAACACGGAGGGAGGCAGGATGCAATCGCAGGGGAGACAAGGAGGTTTATTTAAGGAAGAGGGGGAAACAAAATAACACCAGAGTCCAAAACACACAATAATCCACATGAGGAGACATGACATAAACCAAAAGCAAATAACCAATGAACAAATGGGGGCAGAGACATGATGTAAACCAAAACAAAAACGCACATGTCGGAGGTAAACAAAATGAGAGTCCATGAATGAAACAGTCCAGCGGATTTTGTGAATGAAAGTGAAAAGCGCTACTCGGCTGTTTGGCGAGCAGCGCGGGGAATGGAATGCGGAAGTGAGCTGCCGGCTGTCCTCAACAGTAGCATGGGATGAGACTCATGCTACTCGGCAGTTTTCACGAGTTGAGTGAAGAATGGAATGCGGAAGTGAGTCTCTCCGCCTTTGCGAGAGACTCCGAGTGCGAGAGGCTCTCTAACAGTGTTTTTTTTATATATCTAAATATAAAAACATGTATTCATAAGCTTAAATGAAGATATGTTTAAAATAATAAATTTGTGTGGAAAAACCTATTCAGACAACACAAATTACCAACACTAGTACTTTGTTGCAAAGCTGTTATTGGCATGTTAACTCCAGAACTGGTGTCATATTCCATCCCCCAGAATGCACCGGGGCCTGCAATCATGAACTACACTTCCCTAGCCACCACGGACTACACTTCCCAACCCATACACTCACTGACTACATTTACATGCACATCAAATTCCATTTAAGGTCCTTATTCGGGTTGCAGCCATATTCCGAATACAATGTTTATATGCATACAGGCATATGAATATTCCTGTATACATGGTTGTTGTAAGTATGCTTGAGTTGCCATTCCTAAATACCTAGTCTGCAGCTTAGCATCTGTTAGCACCCACAATCATTGGGGACTGAGCATGCACATACAGGTGCATCTCAATAAATTAGAATGTCATGGAAAAGTTCGTTTATTTCAGTAATTCAACTCAAATTGTGAAACTCGTGTATTAAATAAATTCAATGCCACAGACTGAAGTAGTTTAAGTCTTTGGTTCTTTTAATTGTGATGATTTTGGCTCACATTTAACAAAAACCCACCAATTCACTATCTCAACAAATTAGAATATGGTGACATGCCAATCAGCTAATCAATTAAAAACACTTGCAAAGCTTTCCTGAGCCTTCAAAATGGTCTCTCAGTTTGGTTCACTAGGTAAGCCACAAACATTCATTGCCAAAGAAGCTGGCTGTTCACAGAGTGCTGTATCCAAGCATGTTAACAGAAGGTTGAGTGGAAGGAAAAATTGGGGAAGAAAAAGATGCACAACCAACCGAGAGAACTGCAGCCTTATGAGGATTGTCAAGAAAAATCGATTCAAGAATTTGAGTGAACTTCACAAGGAATGGACTGAGGCTGGGGTCAAGGCATCAAGAGCCACCACACACAGACGTGTCAAGGAATTTGGATACAGTTGTCGTATTCCTCTTGTTAAGCCACTCCTGAACCACAGACAACGTCAGAGGCGTCTTACCTGGGCTAACTAGAAGAAGAACTAGACTGTTGACCAGTGGTCCAATATCCTCTTTTCAGATGGGAGCAAGTTTTGTATTTCATTTGGAAACCAAGTTCCTAGAGTCTGGAGGAAGGGTGGAGAAGCTCATAGCCCAAGTTGCTTGAAGTCAAGTGTTCAGTTTCCACAGTCTGTGATGATTTGGGGTGCCATGTCATCTGCTGGTGTTGGTCCATTGTGTTTTTTGAAAACCAAAGTCACTGCACTCGTTTACCAAGAAATTTTGGAGCACTTCATGCTTCCTTCTGCTGACCAGCATTTTGAAGATGCTGATTTCATTTTCCAGCAGGATTTGGCACCTGCCCACTCTGCCAAAAGCACCAAAAGTTGGTTAAATGACCATGGTGTTGGTGTGCTTGACTGGCCAGCAAACTCATCAGACCTGAACCCCATAGAGAATCTATGGGGTATTGTCAAGAGGAAAATGAGAAACAAGAGACCAAAAAATGCAGATGAGCTGAAGGCCACTGTCAAAGAAACCTGGGCTTCCATACCACCTCAGCAGTGCCACAAACTGATCACCTCCATGCCACGCCGAATTGAGGCAGCAATTAAAGCAAAAGGAGCCCCTACCAAGTATTGAGTACATGTACAGTAAATGAACATACTTTCCAGAAGGCCAACAATTCACTAAAAATGTTTTTTTTATTGGTCTTATGAAGTATTCTAATTTGTTGACATGGTGAATTGGTGGGTTTTTGTTAAATGTGAGCCAAAATCATCACAATTAAAAGAACCAAAGACTTAAACTACTTCAGTCTGTGTGCACTGAATTTATTTAATACACGAGTTTCAAAATTTGAGTTGAATTACTGAAATAAATGAACTTTTCCACGACATTCTAATTTATTGAGATGCACCTGTATATCTCCTTTCAGTTGATTTTCTGAATAAGGTGTTTACATGCAAAAAATTTCCAATTAAAACAGGCATATTCCAGGAGTGGCAATCAGAATTTGGGGAATCAGAATATTGTTTTAATGTGAATAGGGCAATCAGATTTCAGTGTTTACATGACTCAGTACTAATTAGAATCCAATTCATATCCGAAATCCGAATATTGATGTGCATGTAAACATAGTCACTGTCACGCTCAAGCTTCTCTGATTACTACTCAAGCACACTTGGACTAAATCACACACATACACACACATACACACACACACACACACACACACAGACTATACAGACTCAAAACACTCACTTGATGCAAAGTATCACTCAGTGTTTTTCATTCACTTGACCAAAACTTGTTCCTCCTGAATGCTTAGATGGTTTTGATCTGCTCTCATTTTTTATTCAGACTTTTAGCCTGCTTCTTGATTACTTGACAATTTGCCTGTTTTTGACCATGCTATTCTCTCAATTTTGGATTTGTTTGCTTGTCTTTTTGAAAATAAAGCACTTCCTGCACCTGCAGCCATCTGTGCTGCCTGACAGTAGTATACTGCACAATCCAACATGGATGCAGCAGCAGTGCTGGACTGGCAACAAGTGCTAGTGGCTCAAGGCTCACCCAAACCACCCTCAACCAACACGCTAGCAACCAATAGCTGCGATGGTGGCATCTTCTCATTCTGCTCCTCCACTCATTGCACAGCCAGACAACTACTCCAGAAACCCAGCCCTATGTAAGGGTTTCTTGCTACAATAATACCTATATTTCTCTGGTCAATATGGAGTTACCATGTGACACAAAATCATCCTGTTTATCAATCTTCTCTCAGACAAAGCACTAATATGGTCCACAGTGGTCTGGTCACAGGGAGGGTGACTACTTCATAGAACACTTCCAACATGTTTTTGATCACTCTCCTGAGGGCACGGAAATAGGAGAGCAATTCCTGTCCATCAAGCATGGCAAACATATTGCTGCCAAGTTTTTGCAAGAATTAAAAATTCAAATTTTATTGGTCACGTACACAACCATACACAGTACAACATGCAGCAAAATGCTTTTTATCTTACTGTCCATGACATAAAAATAGAAATTACATAAACCAGAATTTATTTCTATTCAGGTAGGGAAGTCATGTTTCGATGATCAGGTATCTCTGGATTCGCTCATTGACCTTTCTGTTCATTTGGATCGAATCTTGCGAAAACAAAGAGGATTGAACGCAGATCGGAAGCCAGCCATTGATACAAGTGTCATGGAACCAATACAAATAGGTCAAGCCAACATCAACACTGAAGAAATGTGAAAGGTGCCAGCAGGAGAGACAGTACAGTAGCAATCCTCAGCACAGTGTGGCACAGTGCCCCTCATGCCCCTTGTCAAAGGTTTCACAGCAGTTTCCTGAGTGATTGACCATCTGAGTCCTTTCTTATCTCTGCAGGCATTTTCATTTCAGATCAGATGTGATACTCACAAGGTCTCTCTGTTGTTTCAGCCATGATCGACTGTGGAGCCACTGGCAATTTTATCAACCAAACCCTCCACCTTAGCACCAAGCCAAATTCCCATACAAGTCCAAGCCCTCAACAATGGACACATTAAAGGGGGTTTCACAACCATTTGCACTGAGCCAACCATGCTCCATGTCAGTGCCCGGGACCAAGAGAACACTTTGTTTCTGGTCACCATCACTACCAAGTGCCCCATAATTCTCAGCTTTCCCTTAATGCAAACCTACAAACTTCAGATCTCCTGGGCAGAAAGGGAAATCACATGCTGAGTTCTGAAGTATGCTCCAAGGTGGAAATTCTCACTGACCTTACAACTGCACTATTAACCCCATGCCCCCTAGAAACTGCATCTATCCGCTGTCTGCCATGTAAAACTAAGCAGTACATTCAACCCTCCACTTCTACTATGTCTCCTGGATTCTTCTTTGTGGAAAAAAGGGGGTGGACTCAGATCCTGCATTGATTATCTTAGGCTGAATCAAATAACAGTCAAGTACCATTATCATCTGCCTCTGGTTCCCGCAGCACTGGGGAAATTCAGGAATCTGGACTTCTGGATGTATCAAAGGGGGGATGAATGGATGATGGCTTTTAGAACCACCTCAAGCCACTATGAGTAAAACCTTCTACTATGTAAAACCGTATAGGCTCTAGTGTGCACAATCTGTCTTCCAGTATCTTTTTAATAATGTGCTCAGAGACATGCTTGGTCAATTTGTGATGGTATATATTGATGACATTTTGATCTATTGGCTTTCCACAGAGACTCATGTTAACCACATCAAGCAGGTACTGGCACACCTTCTCAAGAACCACTTGTATGTCAGGGGAAGGAGAGAAATGTGAGTTCCATGTGTTAAAGGTAAGTTCTCATGGAGCAAAACAAGGTTTTCAAATAATGGACAGAGCCCACCACAGTCAAAGATCTACATAGGTTTCTGGGCTTCACCAACTTTGTTGTTGAAATTGTTTTCATATAAATATATAAATAATTGCCAGGGTTGTAGTTTTATCCCAATTGGGCTAGTTTTAAAAGTTTTGGAAGTTTTGCTGAGACCTGACAACCCTGCAAATCAGTGCTTTTTTGTTGTTATATGCTGCTAAAAGTCTAAATGAATCACTCAAATACCAGCCAAACACTGTCATTATTAAGTTTCAATTATTGTACTATTATAATGTTGAATGCTTTAATCAATTGAAAATGGAAGCCTAAGACACATTCAGGTGATGCATAGAACAACTTACAGGTGCATCTCAATAAATTAGAATGTCGTGGAAAAGTTCATTTATTTCAGTAATTCAACTCAAATTGTGAAACTCGTGTATTAAATAAATTCAGTGCACACAGACTGAAGTAGTTTAAGTCTTTGGTTCTTTTAATTGTGATGATTTTGGCTCACATTTAACAAAAACCCACCAATTCACTATCTCACCAAATTAGAATACTTCATAAGACCAATAAAGAAAACATTTTTAGTGAATTGTTGGCCTTCTGGAAAGTATGTTCATTTACTGTACATGTACTCAATACTTGGTAGGGGCTCCTTTTGCTTTAATTACTGCCTCAATTCGGCGTGGCATGGAGGTGATCAGTTTGTGGCACTGCTGAGGTGGTATGGAAGCCCAGGTTTCTTTGACAGTGGCCTTCAGCTCATCTGCATATTTTGGTCAACTGTTTCTCATTTTCCTCTTGACAATACCCCATAGATTCTCTATGGGGTTCAGGTGTGGTGAGTTTGCTGGCCAGTCAAGCACACCAACACCATGGTCATTTAACCATCTTTTGGTGCTTTTGGCAGTGTGGGCAGGTGCCAAATCCTGCTGGAAAATGAAATCAGCATCTTCAAAATGCTGGTCAACAGAAGGAAGCATGAAGTGCTCCAAAATTTCTTGGTAAACAGGTGCAGTGACTTTGGTTTTCAAAAAAACACAATGGACCAACACCAGCAGATGACATTGCACCCCAAATCATCACATACTGTGGAAACTTAACACTGGACTTCAAGCAACTTGGGCTATGAGCTTCTCCACCCTTCCTCCAGACTCTAGAACCTTGGTTTCCAAATGAAATACAAAACTTGCTCTCATCTGAAAAGAGGACTTTGGACCACTGGGCAACAGTCCAGTTCTTCTTCTCCTTAGCCCAGGTAAGACGCCTCTGACGTTGTCTGTGGTTCAGGAGTGTCTTAACAAGAGGAATACGACAACTGTAGCCAAATTCCTTGGCACGTCTGTGTGTGGTGGCTCTTGATGCCTTGACCCCAGCCTCAGTCCATTCCTTGTGAAGTTCACTCAAATTCTTGAATCGATTTTGCTTGACAATCCTCATAAGGCTGCCGTTCTCTCGGTTGGTTGTGCATCTTTTTCTTCCACACTTTTTCCTTCCACTCAACTTTCTGTTAACATGCTTGGATACAGCACTCTGTGAACAGCCAGCTTCTTTGGCAATGAATGTTTGTGGCTTACCTAGTGAACCAAACTGAGAGACCATTTTAAAGGCTCAGGAAACCTTTGCAGGTGTTTTGAGTTGATTAGCTGATTGGCATGTCACCATATTCTAATTTGTTGAGATTGTGTATTGGTGGGTTTTTGTTAAATGTGAGCCAAAATCATCACAATTAAAAGAACCAAAGACTTAAACTACTTCAGTCTGTGTGCATTGAATTTATTTAATACACGAGTTTCACAATTTGAGTTGAATTACTGAAATAAATGAACTTTTCCACGACATTCTAATTTATTGAGATGCACCTGTATATTTGCTGTATCAAAAATATATATCAATACACCACTGTATCATATCATATCGTATTTGAATTTTGTGTGTTGCACTCCTAATTTATACTGTATATAATATGCCATCCTTCGTTTCCTTCAGTGTGTCACTTTAGAAGTGCCATTAGTCAAGGAAACCATGTCAGCTCATTATGTAATTTCATTAAGCCTAACACTAAACCAATTCCTCACTCAATCCAACCAATGAGAGCATACATTATTTACTGAAGCACAAAAACAGCAAACCATGAATATTTTAGCAGTGATGGCTGTGGATTGTAGTAATATTCTGCTGGCTGCAAGACAAAATATACAATAGCCAGACACAATAGCTCAGAAGATCGCTTACATTTGTATAAATTATCTCAGAGAAAGAATGTGGCAAGGTCACTGGCTGCTTTTATTCCAGGTCAGATGTAATAGCTATAGGTGTAGAAGTGTGTGTGTGTGTGTGTGTGTGTGTGTGTGTGTGTGTGTGTGTTGTAACGAATTAAAAGATGTTTAAAACGTTGAAACATATTCTCCACCAATTTATGTAACGAATTAGCTCAAATGGCATGAAATATATTTATATATCTAATCAAAGCGTGTTATGACCAGTTAGAAATATACCTCAGCCATGAAAGGGAATTAATGTATGTGCACATACACATATAGATAATTAACTACAATGGATTATAATTAATTATGACTATATATGTGGTCTAGATCAGCTTGCAGGATTAGCTGTAGTCTAGTTTTAGAATTATAAACTCTAAAGAGGGAGTTTATCCTTCTGGCCAGGAAGGATTCTCCATTTTGTTATTAAAATAAAGCATGCAGCGAGGTCCCAGTGTTAAAGTCACTTAAATGCATGAGCAAACAGAGAAAATCAAGCGTGGTGATAATAGATTTTAATAAGTGAAGCGTAACTACGGATAACCACAACTAACTCTAAGCAAACAATACATATGTACATCTATATACAAGAAAAGAGAAAGTATAGAAAGAAAGTAATGAAATAAAAAGGAATGACAGACAAAAACACAAACGGTTAGCCTTTTTAAGAGATCCAGCAACGAAGTTAGAGTCTCCTGAAAACAGGGGTACAAACTTAACGCATCTATAGATCGATTAAACTATACTTCCTGATTAGTTGTTGGTTTCAAAATTCGCGCGAGGTCGTGTCGAGTTCGCTGGTTTGTTGTGCTGTTTGAAAAGGCGTGGGCCGTGAGGCAGTTGCATCTTTGTCAAAGAGAGAGAGTGGCTGTAGCCGGCCTCGTACTCTGCCATTCTGGAACCCGGAAAACCAAAGGCAAGTGTGCCAGAAACAGAAGAAACGGAAACAGAAGAGTTTTAGAGCAATGCGTGTGGTTGTTTTTAAAGACAACGCCAACGCACATGCCTCTCTGGGCTATTGACCAATCAGGAAGCTGGATTTATTGGCGGGATGAACTTCCTGTGTGTCCTCTTAGAGTGGGTTGCCCATCTGGGGCAGCACCAGTTTAAACTGTATTATATGTGGAATTAGGAAAAAGCATGAAATAAATGTATCCCATCGTAATATGATATGAATAATCAATCAGAGCATCAAGAGACGATTAACTAGATACCAAATTCGATGTAATTAGAAAATATTAAAGGTAAAACATGGTTACAGACATTTAAAATGATATCCTAAATTAAACTATCCAAAATCATCCTTGGTTATATAGGCACACAATACATGCAAACACAAATACATCAAAGAATGTCTTAGACATATAAGTACATATAATTACATGTTACATTCAAGACAGCTTGTCACATTGTGTGTGTGTGTGTGTGTGTGTGTGTGTGTGTGTGTGTGTGTGTGTGTGTGTGTGTGTGTGTGCGCGTGTGTATTGGCATTCTGGGCATCCCAACCGGGGGTGCCTGGGGAAGGCCCCCCCATTGGTGCCTGGAGAGTCTCAGAGACCTTTGAAGTCCCTGGGGGGGGGGGGGGGGGGGTGCTCAACATATATGGATTTAAAGCTCAAAGAAAAAGAAACTTCTTTGCTAAGTCCAGGTTGATTCAGAATCAGTTTGATACCGTCAGACGTTACAGTGTGTTACAATGTAGGCTCTTGTACAGACTGAATGATGGGAAAAGTATCACAACTGTCAAAGTTTCATGACAGCACTGTCATTTATAGCACATTTACTGAGTCTACTCAACAGTGTTTCAATAATACATGAAGGGTATATAAAGCATTTCCACTATGAAAGATAGTGTGAGCCACATTTTGAAGCACTGGCATGAGTTTTTGTTATGTTTAACATTTCCCCTTAAACAATATTGGGCATTCAGTTTTACAGTTGACTAAGCTTGAATTCCATCTTTGCACACAATCACAAATGATATTAACAGACACAAATGAGATTATGGATAATCCAAAGCTGTATTCAAACTCTTCCAGCAAATAATGTCTTTTTTTGGGAATAAACTGTATATCATATGCACTGTAATTTCAAATTTCAAAAAGGGGAAATTTGAGGGGGAAAACACAATAAACACCATTTTGAATATGTGCTGATTGTGTATTGTTTATTTACTTGAAAGTGCTCATATCCAAACCCTTGTGGCCACTAACAGACAACCTTTACCACTGAGTTACCATTACTTTTTACCACTGGAATTTACTTACCCTCTTCTTAAATACATGAATGTGGTTACAACATAAATCACTTTTTTTTTTATTAATGACTGATCAATCAAATTAACAAATTGAGATAACTAATTTGATCACAAGATCTCTCACTGCAAACCTGTTCTGTTAGGTTGCTCTTTGGTTAGACAATCTCACACTCACACACTTCAGCATTTGGAATTCTTGTCCTTGCTCTGTTTGGCCAAATGGTTAAAGTAATGTCAAAAATACCAGAATTTCATTGTACAAAGTTCAGAGTGAGGGCCATGTAGGTACACACACACACACACACAAACACACACACACACACACACACACACACACACACACACACACACACACACACACACACACACACACACACACACAGCCGTGGTTGGCCATGCCTGACAGAGGCATATTTGACCAATTCACAGCTGAAAAAAGATTGATGCTCTCTCCTATGTGATTTATAAATCTCCCTGAAAATACAGAAATTACAAATGAATTTTAGCTCCACAATTCATCTAAAAGACCTGTGCTTACTGGTGTGTGTGTGTGTGTGTGTGTGTGTGTGTGTGTGTGTGTGTGTGTGTGTGTGTGTGTGTGTGTGTGTGTGTGTGCGCGTGTGTATGTGTGTATGTGTGTGTGTGTGTGTGTGTGTGTGCTGCTGTCCCAGGCCCAGGCTGAGTGGGAGGTCCTGGAGGGTTTAGTAGTCCAGTGACATAGAATAAAACAATCTGAAATATATCCATAAAAAGCAATGAAGAAAAAGGGAAGAAGGACTGTTTAAAAAACTGGAATGTTCTTAAATCGATAGTTATTATAGCATTAGAATTAGTTATATTTTGATTAGATGTTCCAGCTGTTTTATTTCAAAGGGTGTGTATGTCTGTGTGTTTTTCCTTGGGGGCCCTTTTTTAAATGGTTTGTTCCAGGGAGAGAGAGAGAGAGAGAGAAAGAGAGAGAGAGAGAGAGAGAGAGAGAGAGAGAGAGAGAGAGAGAGAGAGAGAGAGAGAGAGAGAGAGAGAGAGAGTATATATATGTGTGTGTGTGTGTGTGTGTGTATGTGTGTGTGTGTGTTTGTGTGTCACATTAATGTGAGTAGATTAATGTTATTAATAGATTAATGTGAGTCAATTGTGAATTTTACCCTAATGGATTAACATGTCCGCAAAATCTTAGAAGTTTGCTAATAATGATTTGTGACCTAAGGCAGACCAATATTCAGAATAAATATATTAAAGTAATATGTTCATTAATCTACTTATTTATTATTCAAAAGTAATTAACAATGAATTATCCAACACCAACCTCATCCTTACTGATTACATAAAGTAAGGAGTAATTTATTATATACCTGATGAAAACATGTTCTGTATCGCTCTCTCTCTCTCAGAGCTGAAAGAGGTCAGTGACGAATACAACAGCAACACTGAAGCAAACACTGCACCCAAGGATAACACTGACACGAACACTGCTCACATTAAAGAAACTCGATGCCACTACAGGCAATAGCGCTAGAAGTGCCACCGTCCCTAGGTCTGCACTGAGAATGATCCTGACTCCGTACAACAGCAGCAGGAGAACCCACAAGCACCGAGTAACACTGATAAAGCACAGGACACTACAGCAAAGCTGACAAAAAGCCTCCGAAAGCGAGGAGACGATGAACTTTGCAAAACTATCAGTAAAACCAAAAAACTGCAGTAAATCAGGAAATGTTGTTAAGATGCAGGAGCAGAGTGCAGCACAGGTACTACAGGAGGAAATCTCATACATACGGAGGTTGGAGAGATTGAATCAGATCTTCTTCTTTTCCTTTCGGCTGTTTCCTTCAGGGGTCGCCACAGCGAATTATCTGCCTCCATCTAGCCCTATCCCCTGCATCCTCTTCTCTCAGACCGACAGCCTTCATGTCCTCCTTCACTACATTCATAAACCTCCTCTTTGGTCTTCCTCTCGGCCTCCTGCCTGGCAGCTCTAACCTCAGCATCCTTTTACCGATATATTCACTCTCCCTCCTCTGAACATGTCCAAACCATCTCAACCTGGCCTCTCTAACTTTGTCTCTACAACATCTCACATGTGCTGTCCCTCTGCTGTACTCATTCCTGATCCTATCCATCCTCGTCACTCCCAAAGAGAACCTCAACATCTTTAGCTCTGCTACCTCTAACTCTTCCTCCTGTCTTTTCCTCAGTGCAACTGTCTCCAAACCATACAACATCGCTGGTCTCACTACTGTCCTGTACACCTTTCCTTTCATTATTGCTGGTACTCTTTTATCACACAACAGACCTGACACTTTTCTCCACCCATTCCAACCTGCCTGCACACGCTTCTTCACCTCTTTTCAACACTCCCCGTTGCTCTGGACTGTTGACCCTAAGTACATAAAATCCTGCACCTTCTTTATCTCTTCTCCCTGTAACCTCACTGTTCCACTTGGATCCCTCTCATTCACACATATGTATTCTGTCTTGCTGCGACTAACCTTCATTCCTCTTCTCTCCAGAGCAAACCTCCACCTCTCTAGACTTTCCTCCACCTGCTCCCTGCTCTCACTACAGATCACAATGTCATTGAGATTGAATCAGATGAACCAGCATTATTTGACAGTTCAGAAACCCCACACCAACAACCTGGAGATCTGTACACCACAGCAAAAATTAATCGCTTTTTAGAACAGACAAAAGGAACATCTCAATTTCCAGCTATTCCGACGATAAGGCGAAATTTGTTAAATCAGCACAAAACACCACAAGAAATGACAATCTAAGAGAAGTCTCACAACGCAGTAGATACAGACTCAGAAAATGGACATCAGCGGCACGGAAGACTCGGACTATCGGACTATGGGTTTATTTAAAGTGAAAGTAACGTGAAGGCCAATGTATGGTAAGCTATACTTGGAATTTGTCCTCTGCATTTAACCCATCCAAGTTAGTGCACACACATTAGAAGTTGTGAGTAGTGAACACACACACACTACAAACCGTGAACACACCAGGAGCCCAGGGAGCAGTTGAGGGTTAAGGGCCTTACTCAAGTGCCCAACAGTGGCAGCTTGGCGGTGCTGGGATTTGAGCTCATGACCTTCCGATCTATAGGCCAACTTCTTAACCACTGAGCTACCACTGCCCCCAATAAGTGCAATTAGTATAAGACTGAATGGGCTTTTGGGTTCATTTTTTGGTGGGAACGTGTGCGGTGGGGGTGTGAGGGTGTTTTTAAAACATGTAAATATGTAAAATTGTTACATTAAAGGCACCGTAAAAAGTCACACACACACAAAAAAGTCTCTCTCATTACCAGGAGAATCATACAGGAATATTTAACATGTTCAGGAAACAGGTGTGAGTGAACATTTAATGACTGTTTGAGTATGATAATTAATCTTACTCTGTGTGTTTCTGGGCTCCACTGTCACTTGAAATGTAGGAAGGTATAAATTCTAAAAATAACTTCTGTTGTAAGTCTATAAATACTGATATAATTGGCTACTTTTCTTAAATTGCACCCTGTAACCTATTCAAACATGCATTCAGTTAGATCTAATAATGTACACCATGACAGTTGCCCCCTCTAGTGGCAGAGCAGCATACTGTAGTGTGATTAACCAAATGTAGGATTCAAATTTTTCTAACACAATGTATAATTTTATAGAGGGGTCCATACAGTACTGTGCAAAATCTTAGAAACCAAACATTTTATATAATTTTTTCTTACTGCATCCGTGTCAGTTTTTTTTTATTTCTCTTAAAGAAAATAAAAAATCCTAAACATTAATAATAGTTAAAAAATCTGTTTTTGTCACTCATCACCCCTTATGCATCACTGCAGGAGTTTGTATTACCACTACTGACAAAATGGATGCACTGATCTCTACACAGTCCACTGCAAAGAATTCTTTTGGTGCTCACTTATCATCCCACTAATGAAACAGTGGCTGAAATTATACTTATAAACTGTAAAATTCTGCGGGATAATCCATAGAATGCTTTCCTTTTTAAGGAACCTCCATTCATCTGTTCTAGTGCAGACAAAAAAAAAATCAGACAACTTGTCAGGAGAGAACTGAATAATGAACCCTAAATGATCATATTTTGTCATTCATCACTCCTCCTGCATCACTGCAGGAGATGTTTTATTGTCTTTCCTGCAAGAGATCAGCCATACATTTCGAAACCAAGAGGAGACTTGCTGATCATTTTGTATCATCAGAAATGAAGGATTTCTCCTTTCCACTGTGGAGACACTTCAACAGCAATAGACATCTCTGTTTGCACTGCTAGTTGTTGTTATGGGAGACATGAAGTAAGGAAACGTACAGTGAAGAAGCCCATCTACACAGTTACACAGTGTAAAGTTTGAATGAAGTTCAATTTGAACTGACAGTTCAATTTTGCCAAAAGATGGTCATAGGCTTTTAAAAACTAGTTTTTGTCAATGCTCTACTACTGTTCATCTTGTCATTTCAAAACTACAAGCTCTCAACAGGAAAGGGCTGTTTAAACTTCCTATGTGTTGATTTTTCCCCACAAAGACAGAAATAAAAAATATATATATTTTTAAGTAAATCATACTGAATAATTATGTACAGCATTACACATAGGTTGATGGGTTCAAAGATTCAAATTACAATACATGTATTTTTGAAATACAGTTCTATTTCAATCACCTGGATACCTTTTTGTGTATGTGCACATGCATGCCAAGACAAAGTCATGATATGACTTAGAAATTGCAATTAATAATGCTGTCATATAGCCATCTCTCCTTTAATTCTTCTCACCTCATACACATGCTGGATCACGTGTACACCATATGGAGTGATTTGTGTAACAGCTTGTGAATGTCCGAGCCACAGGTATTCTTTCCTGCAAAGCTGTTGATAGACTCCAATCATTTCGGGTTAAGTCCATTTTACTTACATTCTAGCACCCTTTCTGGAGAACACTGAAGAACTCCGTGGCACACACTAAAATCCACTTGGTTTCCTTCATTAGTATTTTGCATTAGCATTTTTAACTTTATTTACTGTGCTTCTCACAAGTTAACTCCTACTGCTCAGTGTTGTTGCTCAGTGGCAGCACTCACCACTCATTCTTCTGTCTATCTAGAGGACTAGTGGCCCTGTGCATAAATGGCACTAACATCATTGAGTGGGTGCCCTTTCCTTCACCTCTCCACTGGGTCGGGTCCTCCATCTGTATTACAGGTTGAGCGATTTTTCCACATTCCCATGTTGTATGCCGAATGCTGGGCTCATGCGAAAAAACTGCGTATGTGGTCAAGTGGTTTTCCCTTGCAGTGCCACGTGCTGTTTAACATTGAGGCTAGTACATTAGACTAGTAGATTCAGGTTTCTTTCCATTCACCCCTCATTCTCTCTGCTGGGACATGTCTTCCCTCTCTGTTTTTATGTTCAGAGATTTTACACTTCCTGCTGTCTATGTACTGTCTATTCTCTAATAAATATCTTGCCAGTCAATTCTGTCAAAAAGTAATTAGTAAGAAGCGAAGTCACTTTTTGTGCATATGGACAACCTGGAGGAAGACAGCTCAGGTGAAATCACTGATTCATTAATTGGATCTGAGACTGGGCAGCATAGCAGCTCATGTCCAACAACACACCGGACTTACCATTCCTTGTCCAAGGAGAAGGAGGATACATTGTCTACGGCAGCATCTGGGAGTTTTTCCAGGCTTATAACTTGATAGTTGAACTGACATGTTACATCCAAAAGCCAGTCTTGGTTGGTCTCTGTCAGTTCACATGCGCTAATGACAGGCTATAAACAGCCTCTGTTAAAATGGCAGGGGTCCGAGTGTGATTTGATAGTAATGTGCAATCTCTGGCACCCAGTGATTTCTTTTGCACATAGTGGTGTGTGTTAGCTTGTACAGTGGGTATAGAAAAGAATCGCCCCCCTTTAAAATAATCACATTGCTTTTCAGCCTGAAATGAAGATGGACACAGTTTTTGTTTTATCCAGCTAGTATTTACTCAGTGCAACTTATAACACCAGTGAGAGATATAACACAAACATGTCAGAAAAAAAAAATAAAAAAACAGAATCACTGATTTGGAAAAAGGATCACCCCCTTGCTTTAATTTGCCTTGATTTTTTAATTACAGCCTTTAGTCTGTTGGGATATGTCTCTACTAACTTTGCACATCTAGACTTTGCAATATTTGCCCACTCTTCTTTGCAGAACTGCTCAAGTTCAGTTAAATTTGATGGTGACCATTTGTGGTCTTCAAGTCATTCCACAGATTTTCAATGGGGTTTAAATCTGGGCTCTGACTAGGCCATGCAAGGAAATTCACCTTTTTCTCCTTCAACCACTGTGTGGTCAGTTTTGCTGTGTGCTTTGGGTCATTGTCATGTTGGAAGGTAAACCTTCTTCCCATTGACAACTTTCTGGCAGAGGGCAGCAGATTTTCTTCAAGAATTTAATGGTATTTTGCCCCATCCATTTTCCTTCTATCCTGACAAGTGCTTTTTTTTTATCCCTAACCCTAACGCTATCCTTTTTTTTTGTATCCATCTCCTGACTTGTGCCTGTCCACAACTTTATCCTGGAGATCTTTTGAGAGTGCCTTGCCACCCATAGTTGATTGTTTGCTTCAGTTGCACTACAAAATGCTCCAGAAAAGCTCTTTTCATGTTGAGCTAATCAAAATGACCACAGCTGATCACAGTTGAAAGTCAAATGGCTTTGTGTGCCATTGAGAAGGTGATTAGCTACACCTTATTGAGTTTACAAGTCATTTTTAGAAGGAGGTGATTCTGTTTTTTTATTTTTTTTAAAAATTTTCTGACATGTTGGTGTTATATCTTTCACTTGGATGTTATAAGTTGCACTGAGTAAATACAGCTGGATAAAACAAAAACTGTGTCCGTCTTCATCTCAGGCTGAAAAGCAACAAAATGTGATTATTTTAAAGGGGGGTGATTCTTTTATATACCCACTGTATGATTGACCACAAGCAGGTGAGCCTGTGCCACATATCTAGTGTTAATTCCTTCACCAGTGTTACTGGTGGTCTCACCAGATGAAGCTCTAATCCCAGATGTGTGCTGCCCAAGCACTGAATGTTGCTGAGGTGCTAGTGAGCATTTACAATATTGCATAACATAAGGAATGCACCAAGCAATTGACCTTGCACCGTTCTATGTAGGCAAACCTGCAGAGTGTTCTCTGTTGTGCCTAGTATACAACTTCCAGCACTACTTAGATCAAACAGCATCTTAAATTTTTCTGTCACATAGTCACAATGGAAATACATGAGGGGCTCCCTTGTCTAAACACTACACTAGTCTACTCGATGGTGGACACCATCAGCATGGTTTATAGGAAAGCTGTACCCTCAGCCGCTACCATGACATGCCATTCTTCGAGGTGTGTCTCTTCCTCATAAGCATTATCTAGAGGTGTGCCACTCCAGGAAGTTTGTGCTGGGTGTTACATTCACCTTCTCCAGGATCTACAAGGTTAATGAGATATCAAGGTGATTCTTATTACCCTGGCAATTATCTAGGGTTCAGGAAACCATAGTTACATTAGTAACTAGCTTAATTCCTTTATGATTTACTTTTGATTACCCTTTGCTGATAACATGCATTAATTATTAGAAACATGTTTTTTATTCTAGCAATTCAATAAAAATGACAGTTTTATCGACCACACATTGCTAGTTCTGGATGAGATACTGCATGTATTTACAGCAAAGCTTAAGAGGATGAGTAGAGGGAGCCTGCACCCAATATTTCAAACTACATGTACTTATTGAAATATAATTTGAAATTATAATGAAGGAATGAACTTTATTTAATACATTTAATAAAGAAAAAAATTCAAACATATACAGTACCTAGAGCATTTTCCTATTATTAGTTATAGTAGAAAGTGTCCTTGATTTCATGTAGGCAGACTAGAAACTGATGAAGCATTAGGCATTTTACTCAATTAATTATGAGTATTTTCCTTTGCCTATGGTGACTGAAACCTATAGGAAAAAAGACTTCCCTATAAAAAGCAAGCTCTTTTCATAAAAGGTATAATAATTAGGTAATGACTGTCACATGCCATGTAGGGTCAAACATCAGGGCACAGCATCCATGTGATATCTCAAAAGGCAGTGTCATTAACAACCCCTTTCACCTAGTCAGATCCATTGCACTTATTTTCACAGTAAAACTCTCAAATATGGATCTCATCCTGCAAATCATAAAATCTCTGGCTTGATGTGGGCTATCACAAAAATTATACCATTAAAATAAATCTCTCATTTTCACTAAGAGCTCAGACAGTCTGGTTGCTCCGGTTCCTAAAATCCCTCACATAATAACGCCAAGAAATTTCACATTAACAAGGGTGGATGAAGGATTTCCTTTTCCTTTAAGAGCTAAGAGAAAGAAAGTTAATGTCACAAAGAAAAAGTTGTTAAAATAACATGCACATTTGTAGAAATGATAAAACAACAAACCAAAATAAATGCTATAACCAATAACCCCACTCCTCACCCAGACCTAAAATGATCATAACATTCCATAGGAGTTGGGTGGTGAGAATCCTTCTGGACCTACAGTGAAGGAAAAAAATTATTTGATCCCCTGCTGATTTTGTATGTTTGCCCACTGACAAAGAAATTATCAGTTTATAATTTTAATGGTAGGTGTATTTTATCAGTGAGAGACAGAAAAACAAAAAAAAAATCCAGAAAAACGCATTTCAAAAAAGTTATAAATTGATTTGCATTTTAATGACTGAAATAAGTATTTGACCCCTTCGACTTAGTACTTGGTATTAGGACACGTGGTGTGGGAGAGAAGCAGGATGCACTTGCAGGGGAAAGTGGTCAGTTTATTAGGAACAGTTCAAAATTAAGTGAACACAAAAACTTCATCCAACATAAATCCATAAACAAAAAGGTCACAGTAATCCAAAATAATATTATACTTGGCCGTAGAGGCAGTAATCCAAAAAAGGGTACAGTAATCCAAATAAGAAACACAGTAATCCACGACGGGTAATAAATCCAAAAAACACAGGGAAATATACGCTAGGCTAGGAGGTGGTCTGGAAACCACGAATTACGAGCTACGCAAGTAAATGTGCATCGCTAGGAGGTGGTCTGGAAACCACGAATTACGAGCTACGGAAATAAATGCGCATTGCTAGGAGGTGGTCTGGAAACCATGAATTATGAGCTAAGGAAATAAACGCGCAATGCTAGGAGGTGGTCTGGAGACCACAAATTACGAGCTATGGAAATAAACGCGCATTGCTAGGAGGTGGTCTGGAAACCACGAATTACGAGCTATGGAAATAAACACGCAACTCTAGGAGGTGGTCTGGAAACCAAGGAAAAAGAGTTAAGGGAAAAACGCGCAAGGTTAAACACATCTAAGCGAAGCTAATCTAAACTAATACTCGACCCCGAAGTGGAAACAGAGTGGCGTATTTAAACACATATCAATCCCCTGTCTAATCAAAGACACCTGAATCCAATCCTTACGCATTACACGGCGAACCAATGAGGAAACGGGGCAGAGACATGACGCAACGCAAAAACAAACGCACATGGGGAAACACAGAAGGCGGAGACATGACATGAATATGACAACATGAGAACACATGGCAGAGGTAAACAAAACGTGAGTTCATGAATGAAACGTCCATCAGAGAGTTTTTGAATAGCGCTGGAAAGCGCGCAGTGGAATGTGGAAGTATCCCACTCGCTACTCCTTGCAGCGTAGCGAGAGCTGGAAAAGAGGAAAGCTAACACTTGGTGGCAAAACCCTTGTTGGCAATCACAGAGGCCAGACGTTTCTTGTAGTTGGCCACCAGGTTTGCACACATCTCAGGAGGGATTTTGTCCCACTCCTCTTTGCAGATCCTCTCCAAGTCATTAAGGTCTCGAGTCTGACATTTGGCAACTCGAACCTTCAGCTACCTCCACCGATTTTCTATGGGATTAAGGTCTGGAGACTGGCTAGGCCACTCCGGGACCTTAATGTGCTTCTTCTTGAGCCACTCCATTGTTGCCTTGTCTGTGTGTTTTGGGTCATTGTCATGCTGGAATACCCATCCACGACCCATTTTCAATGCCCTGGCTGAGAGAAGGAGGTTCTCACCCAAGAGCAGTGCAGTTGTCCTGTCCCCTTAGCAGAAAAACACCCCCAAAGCATAATGTTCCCACCTCCATGTTTGATGGTGGGGATGCTGTTCTTGGGGTCATAGGCAGCATTCCTCCTCCTCCAAACACGGCGAGTTGAGTTGAGGCCAAAGAGCTCGAATTTGGTCTCATCTGACCACAACACTTTCACCCAGTTCTCCTCTGAATCATTCAGGCAAATTTCAGATGGGCCTGTACATATGCTTTCTTGAGCAGGGGGGACCTTGCGGGTGCTGCAGGATTTCAGTCCTTTATGGCGTAGTGTGTTACCAATTGTTTTCTTGGTGACTATGGTCCCAGCTGCCTTGAGATCATTAACAAGATCCTCCCGTGTAGTTCTGGGCTGATTCCTCACCGTTCTCATGATCATTGAAACTCCACGAGGTAAGATCTTGCATGGAGCCCCAGACCGAGGGAGACTGACAGTTATTTTGTGTTTCTTCCATTTGCGAATAATCACACCAACTGTTGTCATCTTCTCACCAAGCTGCTTGGCGATGGTCTTGTAGCCCATTCCAGCCTTGTGTAGGTCTACAATCTTGTCCCTGACATCCTTGGACAGCTCTTTGGTCTTGGCCATGGTGGAGAGTCTGGAATCTGATTGATTGATTGCTTCTGTGGACAGGTGTCTTTTATACAGGTAACGAGCTGAGAATAGGAGCACTCCCTTTACGAGAGTGCTCCTAATCTCAGCTCGTTACCTGTGTAAAAGACACCTGGGAGCCAGAAATCTTGCTGATTGATAGGGGATCAAATACTTATTTCACTCATTAAAATGCAAATCAATTTATAACTTTTTTGAAATGTGTTTTTCTGGATTTTTTTTGTTGTTATTCTGTCTCTCACTGTTAAAATACACCTACCATTAAAATTATAGACTTATCATTTCTTTGTCAGTGGGCAAATGTACAAAATCAGCAGGGGATCTAATACTTTTTTCCCTCACTGTACAATTATGAGACCCTGTTAGTCTGACGGTACAAAAGGGGGGCAACTAATGTATTTTTTATTTATTTATTTATTTATTTATTTATTTATTTATTTATGTTATTTTTTATTTTTTAAATATTTTTTTCCCAGATAGATTACTCCAATAGATAATAAAATACTAGCCCTTAGAGAAAGTCAAACGTAAACCACCATTATACAGTATCTCACAAAAGTGAGTACACCCCTCACATTTTTGTAAATATTTTATTATAACTTTTCATGGGACAACACTGACGAAATGACACTTTGCTACAATGTGAAGTAGTGAGTGTACAGCTTGTATAACAGTGTAAATTTGCTGTCCCCTCAAAATAACTCAACACACAACCATTAATGTCTAAACCGCTGGCAACAAAAGTGAGTACACCCCTAAGTGAAAATGTCCAAATTGGGCCCAAAGTGTTAATATTTTGTGTGGCCACCATTATTTTCCAGCACTGCCTTAACCCTGTTGGGCATGGAGTTCACCAGAGCTTCACAGGTTACGGTAAGTGTAACTGTTCTCCCTTACCTGACATAAGTAGAAACTTCTCCAGCCCATTTGCAAACCAAATTAAATTGTAACAATTGTTAACTGTGAGCCCCAATGCTAAACTTGATCATTCTTAACCTTTAATATGAGTTGCCCACTGCAGATTCTTGCAAGCCATGAGATCCCCCATTGTACACAAGAATGATATAGTGATGAGTTTGCATTGGTTAAGGTTTAGTGCAAACAGCCAGACTCGACAGAAAATGAATTTCAATTACCCTTGGTTGAAACCCCTTGTTTAAAAGGAGACAGATTGTGTATGTATGTAGTTCAGTGGGTATAGAAAAGAATCACCCCACTAACACATCACATTTTGTTGCTTTTCAGCCTGAAATGAAGACAGACAGTTTTTTGTTTTATCCAGCTGTATTTACTCAGTGCAACTTATAACATCCAAGTGAGATATAACACCATGTCAGGAAAAAAAAATAAAATAAATAAAAAACAGAATCACTGAGTTGGAAAAAGGCTCACCCCTTGCTTTAATTTGCCTTTTTTATTACAGCCTTTAGTCTGTTGGGATATGTCTCTATTAACATTGCACATCTAGACTTTGCAGTATTTGCCCACTCTTCTTTGCAGAACTGCATAAGTTCAGTTAAATTTGATGGTGACCATTTATGGACTATAGTCTTCAAGTCATTCCACAGATTTTCAATGGGGTTTAAGTCTGGGCTCTGACTAGGCCATGCAAGGACATTCATATTTTTCTCCTTCAACCACTGTGTGGTCAGTTTTGCTGTGTGCTTTGGGTCATTGACATGTTGGAAGGTAAACTTTCTTCCCAGGGACAACTTTCTGGCAGAGGGCAGCAGATTTTGACTATATTTTGCCCCATCCATTTTCCTTCTATCCTGACAAGTGCTCCAGTCCCTGCTGCAGAGAAACATGCCCATAACAGGATATTACCACCTCCATGCTTTACTGTGGTTCTGCCAAATAATTCAATTTTAGTCTCATCTGACCATAACACCTTTTTCCATGTGGCCTCAGAAACTTCAAGGTGCGTTTTGGCAAAGCTCAGTCGTGGATGGCTTTTTTCTTGCAACCCTCCCATACAAGCCACATATGTGGAGAATTTGTGAAATTGTTGTCACATGCACACAATGACCACTCTTTGTCATAAATTCCTGCAACTGCTTCAGAGTTGGTAGCCTCTTGGTAGCCTGTCTGACCAGTTTCCTCCTGGCTCTTTCATCCATTTTTGGAGTGATGTCCTGATCCAGGGAGGGTCTGTGTTCTACCAAATACCTTCCACTTCTTAATAATAGACTTCACTTTGCTTCTAGGTATTGATAAATCCTTTGAATTTTTTTTTTTTGTATCCATCTCCTGACTTGTGCCTGTCCACAACTTTATCCTGGAGATCTTTTGACTGCCTTTTTCATGGTGAGCTAATCAAAATGACCACAGCTGATCACAGTTGAAAGTCAAATGGCTTTGTGTGCCATTGAGAAGGCTACACCCTATTGAGTTTTCAAGTCATTTTTAGGAGGGGGGTGATCCTTTTTCCAACTCAATGATTCTGTTTATTTATTTTATTAAAAAAAAAAAATCTGACATGTTGGTGTTATATCTTTCACTTGGATGTTATAAGTTGCACTGAGTAAATACAGCTGGATAAAACTAAAATTGTGTCCCTCTTCATTTCAGGCTAAAAAGCAACAAAGTGTGATTATTTTAAAGGGGGGTGATTCTTTTCTATACCCACTGTATATATACTTCAGCACATTTCTCTCTAAGGAGCCAGATGCAGTGCTTTAAAAATTAATGGAGCCTCTTTTTGTTAGGTTCTCTCTCTCTCGCTACGCAGCTAGCGGAGGCTGCTGAGCCTTGGTTGCTGAGTTAGTTTCCAGCTCCGTTCCCAGCTCCGTTTCCTACCCCGTTAACAGGTGAGCACACGACTCTGTCTCCTCCTCTGTCTCTAGTTACCTTCCTAGCTCAGCTTCCAGTCCAGTTGCAGGTTTTGTCTCCAACCCTGTCTCCAGCCCTGTCTCCAGACCTGTCTCCAGTTCTGTTTCCAGCTCCGTTTCCAGCCAAGTTTTTGATTTTGTTTATGGTTCTGGGTCTAACCTAGTTCTCTGTCCAGTTCTTGGTCCAGTTCTCTGTCCAGTCTCGAAGTCTGTTTCCAAGTCTGTCTCAAAGTCGGTTTCCAAGTCTGTCTCGAAGTCTGTCTCCCAATCTGTTTCCAAGTCTGTCTCTGATCCAGGTGCCAAATCTGACTCCAGTCCTGGTTCCAGGCCAAGTTTCAAGCTAGGCACCAAGTCAAGCTTCAAGGCAAGCTCGAAGTCTAGCACCAAGTCAAGCACCAGGTCAAGCATCACTCCAAGCTCCAAGTCAAGCTCTAGGTCAAGTAGTTCTCGACCAAGTTCTCGACCAGGGCTGAAGGGACAACCCGACATGCTCTGCTCTGGTCTCGGGACACTGGACATCGCCAGCCTCAGGTCCTGGGGGGGGCAGAGGTTAGGATCCTGCGAGCCCGGGCGAGAACTTGTGGCGCTTCAGGAGGCGCGCCTTGGGGGGAGGGGGGGGGGCTCTGTTAGGTTCTCTCTCTCTCGCTACACAGCTAGCGGAGGCTAGCGAAGTAGTGTACTTCTGCATTCCACTGAGCGCATGCCAGCGCTATTCACAAAAAGTTCCGGACTGTTTTCATTCATGAAAGCAAGTTTGTTTTCTTTGCCATGTGCTTCTGTTTTCATTCATGTCATGTCTCTGCCTCCTGTGTTTTGCCATGTGCGCTAGTGTTTTGGTTTGTGTCATGTCTCCGCCTCCTTATGTTTATTGGTTCTTTAGTTTACATCATGTCTCTGTCCCCGTTCTGTCATTGGTTCTTGTTTATTGAGTGTCATGATGAGTATCAGGTGTCTCTGATTTGTGTGTGCATTTAAACCCCGCTCGGTTTCTGCTTCCTTGCGGAGTATTAGAGTTAGAATAGAGTTCAAAGTAAGTTGTTCGTAGTTCATGGTTCCCAGACCATAGATACCCGTTCATAGTTCGTATTCCTTAGCTTGTTGTTCGTGGTTCCCATACCACTGTATAGCATCATATGGTTGCTCCTTTTTGTTTTCGTTTTTCAAGTGTTTTTCCCTTTTTGCATTCCAACATGTGGATTACTTCATTTGTGATGGATTATCTCCTTATGGATTACTGCATGGATTATGGTTTGTTGTTTTTTGTGTGTTCCTTTATTTTTGAATAACACGTTCCTAATAAACTGACGTTTCCCCTGCGCATGCATCCTGACTCCCCTTCCTCCAGTTTACGTAACACTTTTCTTCAAGTGTTTATAGATGGTTGGGCATAGGATGGCTGGTTTTCTTTTGACATGACAGTTTGCTGCTGAATTAATCAGGAATAACTTTTACCTCACCTGCAAAAAATGCTACATACATTGTTAAGCCCAATTTGTCAAAATGTCAGAATAAAGCATTGTTTTCATTTAAGTAATGACTGTCAGTGCAAATGTGAAGAGACCCACAATGATGTGTTGACAAATAATGTACCCCATGGTAGCAAGTTCAGTACAATAATCTTGACATAGACTGATGGCAGTATTGATCTAGAGTGCATGTAGACTTTTCATAAGTTCGTATTTTTTGTATTAAATAAACAAGATCAACATATTTTTTTTTCTCTGTAAACAACAAATGGATATGATGTGATAATAGTAATTAATTTTATCAATACTGCACATACTGTATTTATTCTGTTGTTCTTTGGTTAATTGACATGGTTGGTTCATGTACATTGGATGTTTTTACTGTTCCTGTAAATCTACAAGCAGACACTCAGTGTAATATTTAAGGGTTTGTTTCAAATCTAACTGTGCTCATTAGCATGTGCTATCCCATTAAGTCATTTCATAATGCAAATATCACACACCTTTTAATCTGAATGATTAATTTTGAAAGGCATGGCACATAGCATGAAGACCAATGCTAGCAGTTCTATTTCAATGTGACCCAAAATGTCACATCTTCATGAGTACAGTCACATGCATTAGGTATTAGATGGTCCAGTGGCAATAACAATTTTCACAACATAAATTCAGAACAGGATTTTGTTTAAAGCTTACAGTGCCATTATCATAGACAGACCCTATATAAGGTTCCCAACTGTTTGGTGACCACAGGCCCAGCACTCTTATATAAAACATTTTATTGATACACAAAGTTTCAGGTGGACACTCACTCTGCAGGTACTGTCAGCCAAATAAAATGTTCTGTTTTAAGGGAAAACACTCTAAAATGAAACTGAAGAGGCATGTGGACACATCTGCCACACCATATGCACCTCAGCAGCATCTGAGACTCATGAAATAAAATACAGAGTTGCTCTTAAAGCACAAGCAGGCCACACACTAAAGAGTGGCTAGCTAGTGGATTCATTTATGCCCTTGGGGAAAGTTTTATATTGGATTGAATTTTAAAGTAAAGGTCTGGATATCAAACTGAATGTTCTGATTTAATAAGACGAGTAAATATGCCAGCATATGGTAGGTTAACTTACAGCCTCCTGGAAGATTTTTTTTTTCTTTCTTTCTTTTTTAAAGAATGTTTGTGTTTTAAATCCATATCTCTAAAGTGTAAGCAGATTGTTTTCACATAAAATTTCCAAAAAAGAGAAGATGAACTGAGAGAATGGTCAGTTTTTCAACAAATTAAAACTCCAGCCAAAACCTGTACCTTTCTTAACCTTCAATAATTCAATAAAGATATACAAGGAAGGGGTTAATATTAGTTGTGCTTAGTAAATGTGAGTAAGAGTGGAGTTAAAAAGCCAGCTGGAAGGTTGGTGGAGATTAATGTCTGTTTCATCAATAGTTCCTTTCTGCCTGGCTGTAATCACACCCATGCATGGCTTCCTGCATAATTGATTTTTAATCCGCTAATAGAAAGCAAATCGCATGAGTAAAGCATGTGTTTGCCAAACTGCAGAGCTGTGGAAATAGACAGAGAGAAAAAGATGGAGGGAGACAGAGAGAAAGAGATTAATGTAAAAAACAGAAACATGTTAAAGTGTGTGTGGAAGATTATGGGTGGTAGCTTGGTGTGGAAAGATTACTGGTGAAGAACATGTTGATAAGGAGGGGGCATGGACATTTGCAGGTAATATAAAACATTCATAATAATTGACATTATAATTTTTGTTTGCATATTTTTTTTCTTTTACACTCTCAAGGTCCGCCTTATTTCCATTTCTTCTTCCTTGATTTTTTATTTATTTATTTATTTATTTTTTGACGCTCAGAGATCTAAGACTATTTCTATGTACAAAAAAAAAACTATTTCTCTCAAATATTGTTCACAAATCTGTCTAAATCTGTGTTAGTGAGCACTTCTCCTTTGCTGAGATAATCCATCCACCTCACAGGTGTGGCATATCAAGATGCTGATTAGACAGCATGATTATTACACAGGTGTGCCTTAGGCTGGCCACAATAAAAGGCCACTCTAAAATGTGCAGTTTTACTGTATTGGGGGGTCCAGGGGGTCCGAAAACCAGTCAGTATCTGGTGTGACCACCATTTGCCTCACGCAGTGCAACACATCTCCTTCTCATAGAGTTGATCAGGTTGTTGATTGTGGCCTGTGGAATGTTGGTCCACTCCTCTTCAATGGCTGTGGCAAAAGTTGCTGGACATTGGCATGAACTGGAACACGCTGTCGTATACGCCGATCCAGAGCATCCCAAACATGCTCAATGGGTGACATGTTCGGTGAGTATGCTGGCCATGCAAGAACTGGGATGTTTTCAGCTTCCAGGAATTGTGTACAGATCCTTGCAACATGGGGCCTTGCATTATCATGCTGCAACATGAGGTGATGGTCGTGGATGAATGGCACAACAATGGGCCTCAGGATCTTGTCACGGTATCTCTGGGCATTCAAAATGCCATCCATAACATACGCCTGCCCATACCATAACCCCACCGCCACCGTGGGCCACTCGATCCACAACGTTGACATCAGCAAACCACTCACCCACATGACGCCATACACGCTGTCTGCCATCTGCCCTGTACAGTGAAAACCGGGATTCATCCATGAAGAGAACACCTCTCCAAAGTGCCAGATGCCATCAAATTTGAGCATTTGCCCACTCAAGTCGGTTACGACGACGAACTGCAGTCAGGTTGAGACCCCGAGGAGGACGACGAGCATGCAGATGAGCTTCCCGTTTCTGACAGTTTGTGCAGAAATTCTTTGGTTATGCAAACTGATTGTTGCAGCAGCTGTCTGTGTGGCTGGTCTCAGACGATCTTGAAGGCGAAGATGCTGGATGTGGAGGTCCTGGGCTGGTGTGGTTACACGTGGTCTGCGTTTGTGAGGCCGGTTGGATGTACTGCCAAATTCTCTGAAACGCCTTTGGAGATGGCTTATGATGGAGAAATGAACATTCAATTCACGGGCAACAGCTCTGGTAGACATTCCTGCAGTCAGCATGCCAAATGCACGCCCCCTCAAAACTTGTGACATCTGTGGCATTGTGCTGTGTGATAAAACTGCACATTTTAGAGTGGCCTTTTATTGTGGCCAGCCTAAGGCACACCTGTGCAATAATCATTCTGTCTAATCAGCATCTTGATATGCCACACCTGTGAGGTGGATGGATTATCTCGGCAAAGGAGAAGTGCTCACTAACACAGATTTATACAGATTTGTGAACAATATTTTAGAGAAATAGGCCTTTTGTGTACATAGAAATAGTCTTAGATCTTTGAGTTCAGCTCATGAAAAATGGGGGAAAAAACAAAAGTGTTGCATTTATAATTTTGTTCAGTGTATATCTATATAAAGGATCAATTGGAGGCATGGCGAAATGCTAATTTGGTTGATTTTGTTGAAATATAGCAGTAACATATCCAGTGCCTCAAGCATAGCCTACACTTTATTTTAATAAATTGATTTGCAAATATGTAGATTCATGTAACCTCATGCTTGACATGGGGAAGAAAATAACCATGTCTCATCTGAAACAATACTATAGACAAGCACTATAAGGCAAATACAACACTTTTATTCTTCACAGTTCTCATTAGGGAGATAGATAAAGAGTCAAATATATAAGGAATAACACACAACAGGCCTTGCAGTTATATGAAAACAATTAACGGTGGTAGTGTGATTGCGTCAGGCTGTTACCACCACAACATGGATTATTTTCGTGTAACAGCGTGGCTTAGAGTTTGTTATTCTGCATATAACACAGGGATTTGCCAATGATTATAATGTTTAATTTATTAATGAATGACACGTTACATTTTTTAACACTTAATTTAAAGTTTGATTTAATATTATTGAACGTCCACGAGAAAAGTTAATTCCTGTCACTTAAGTTAAAGCAACTGTCATTCCCTCAGTTGCATCTCTCTCTCTCTCTCTCTCTCTCTCTCTCTCTCTCTCTAAAGAAATGCAGCTTGTGAAAAAGGAAAGCATATACTCCTCAATCCTGAAGACTTTGAAAAGCACCAAGACTCTTACAAAACACTAACATCCAAGACTCCTTCCATAAATGTTTAATAAATGTCTCAACAAATACTTACACCACATTTGATTATTATATGTTTTTTCTTTGATGAACAATGCATTTTAAAAATCTGTTTATTATTAGTATTAGATTATGTGGAGAGTTTGCCATACAAATCCCTGTGTATGAGTTGATACTGAGGAACAATAGAAACAATAACATAATAGAACCAGCACATTACTATTAACCTTTTGTTGGTGTTATAGCTGGAACTACTGTCTGAACAGTTATACTACTGTCTTTTGCAGTTATACAAAATTAATGTCCATCTTCTGACCAAAAAGATTAGAGGATTCAACTGCTCTCTGGTATAAGTAAGAGCATAGTCATTTTATTTAGACTGCTTCAAAAACCTTGGCCCAAGACAGTTAGATAAAATATTCACTGGGATATCCATAATCATAATATAAAGAGACAGACTAGGGTCAAAAGCCAGGAAAACAGCTGAAATTCAAATTGTGGAAAATATGTATAGTGTATACATGATTAATAAATCCCTTGATTTTGTAAAAAGTGCTGCCTACATTTTCAGCATTTTCAGCGCTGTAGACTTTTGTATTAAATTGCAGGTGGGATTGTTTGTCTAATCATGATTTTTTTGTTGTTGTTTTGACGGTTGTAGGTAAAAAAAAAAACATGCCTTCATGTACAACAAGCTGTGAATCATCAACGTTTCTCGCCAGAACCTTTGTTCTTGTGTTTTATTCTGCTCAGGTGACAGAAGTGTTGCCAGGTCTGAGACTTTACCATTGAAATGAGGCATTATTGAGTTTAATGGGATGACCACTTGGGGAAAATACGATTAGCATTTTCTTCATTACTCCTCTCTTAAGCTTCAGCCAGCCGGATGAGAGCTGACAATAAAAACTCAAGGACTCCTCACAGAGAACTGATGGTTTGGAGCAGGACTTGAAATGGAAGATTTTACAAATCATTTAACAAAATATGATATGCCTGTAGGCTGTAGCCAAGTGGAACTAGGAAATTCATGAATCTCTCTGAGTCAAATGTCTATTTTTGGCCATAAAATGCAATATGATCCATGAACTATCACCTAAGATACTGCTGTTAGGTAAACGATCTAAAGACAGGATATTGTTTTCATTAGCTAATTATGTTCAATGGTAGGTACTGTTATATGAAAAAAATGTATACCACCAAGGTGGTGGTATATGTGTCAAATATAGCTTGTCTTGTTACAAAGAATCTGTAATTTGCAAAGTTTTTGGAAACAATGGAGCTTCCTTCCATAAATGTTTAGTAAATGTCTCCTTATAGAAAGTCTCACTATATCACTATACATTTTTGCTTGTTAGACATAAGTTTTTAAAAACACATTTACTATTATGCTTAGATTATATGAGCATCTGCCATACAAGTCCCTGTGAAACAGCTGTTACTATAGAAATCATATGGTCTCACCTTGTCCACATGGGTTTGCTCCAGGTTGTACAGTTTTCTCCCACCTTCCAAAAACATGCCAGTAGGTGGACAGGCTATGCTAAGTTGTCTGTACGTATAAATGTGTGCATCCAATCCATGGTGTATTCTTGCCTCATGTTCAATGTTCCTGGAATATTCTCCTGACCCACTGACATCCTGACTTTTATTTAGGATAAATGAATGAAATATGCAAATGATAGATATATTTATGTTTGTTAAATTCTGCTAACAGTCGGCACTACTGTTAGAGCCGTGCTGTTCTAAAAAAATGAATAATTTCTGATCGATCAGATTTCAGAATTCAACAGTGCTGTGGTATAACTGATATTAACTTCATCCATGAATAATAATAAATCCACATAAATTACCATGAATTGGTATCATAGCATGTTACTGACTTTAAGTCTCTGGGTATACAGTGCCTATAGAAAATCATCATACCCTGTCAAAATCCTTACCTTTTGTCACATTACACTCTGCAAATTAAAATAAATAAAATGTAACTTTTGCCAGCTGTATTTACACTTTAAAACCCTTGACATCTAAGTGGAAATAACATTTTTAAAAAATTCTGAACAATTATTAAAATTTAATTAGTGAAATACCTGGTTTGGATAAGTGATCAGCCCCTTAGAATAACCATTATAAACATGCTCAGGTACAACCAGTCACTTCCCAGATCACACACCATGCTAATTGCCCCCCACATGACATCATTTGCAGTGGTTTTGATAACTTTATAAGAAACCCGGCTGTTCCTTGATGATTCCATTACTAGTAGTGCATGGCAACGCAAAGAATACATCATGGTTGGAAAGATGCTTTCAAAAGGGCTCTGGGACAAAGTTGTGGAAAGGCACAAGTTAGGAGAAGGATACAGAAAGCATTCAAAATCTTTAGCTATCCCTCTGAGTACCGTTTAGAGCATTATTAAGAAGTGGAAAGCGTATGGCACCACCAACACCTTGCCTAGATTGGGCCTTCCCTCCAAACTGGATGACCGAGCCAGGAGGATATTGATCAGTGAAGCTACCAAGAGTCCTTATGGAAGATTGGTCAGTCTGTGCATGTGACAACAATCTCACATGCTTTACACAAAGCTGGCCTGTATAGCAGGGTGGCAAGAAAGAAGCCTCTTCTGAAAAAGCTTTGCAAAAAAACACTTGGAAGATTCTAATGCCATGTGGCAAAAGGTTTTTTGGTCAGATGAGACCAAGATTGAACCTTTTGGACTGAACTGCAAGCGTTATGTTTGGCAAAAACACAGCACACCACCCAAAACACACCATACCTACTGTGATGCATGGTGGTGACAACATTATGTTGTGGGGGTGTTGGTGTTGGTGGTTCATCTTCCAGCACGACAACGACCCTAAACACACTGCCAAAAAAAAACTACACAGTGGCTTAAGGATAGGAAGGTGAATGTCCTTAAGTTGCCAAGTCAGAGCCCTGACCTAAATCCAATTGAAAATCTGTGGATGGACTTGAAGACAGCAGTCAATCTCCACTCACCATGAAATGTGACTGAACTCGAACAATTCTGTAAGGAAGAATGGGCAAATATTCCCCACTCTAGGTGCGCAAAGCTAAGAGAGACATATCCAAACAGACCGATGGCTGTAATTATTGGCTCTACAAAGTATTAAATCATGGGACTGATCACTTTTCCAACTCTGTTATTCTAGTCTTCTTTTCTTTTTTTACATTTCTGAACTGTTGCATTTTTATGTTACTTGAATGTTGTAAGGCAGAATGTGTAAATAAAGCTGGAACAAAAATATATTTTTAATGGGTTTTGATCTCAGGCTGTAAGACAAAAAAGTAACTATTTCAAAGGGCTATGATGATTTTCTATGGGCACTGTAAATATTGAACAACATATTCATTTTCTGACCCATAAATACATGGACTCCACAAGACCTCTGAAGGTGTACTGTGGTAAGCAGCAGATCCTTTAAGTCTTGTAAGTTGCAAGATGGTGCCTCCATGGATCAGACTTGTTTGTCCAGCACATCTTATAGATGCTTGATTGGACTGAGATCTGGGGAATTTGGAGGCCAATTCAACACTTTGAACTCTTGTCATGTTCCTCAAACCATTCCTGAACAGTGTGGCAGGGTGCATTATCCTGCTGAAAGAGGCCACTGTCATTAGGGAATATCACTGCCATGAAGGGGTATACTTGATCTGCAACAATGTTTATGTAGGTGGTATGTGTCAAAGTAGAACATTGCAGAACATTGCCCAGAGCATCACACTGTCTCCGCTGGCTTGCCTTCTTCCCATAGTGCATCCTGGTGCCATTTCTTCCCCAGGTAAGCAACGCATACACACCTGGCCATCCATATGATGTAAAAGAAAACGTGATTAATCAGACCAGGCTACCTTTTTCCATTGCTCCATAGCCCAGTTCTGATGCTCACATGCACATTGTAGGTGCTTTAGGTATTGGACAGGGGTCAGCATGGGCACTCTGACCGGTGTTTCTATTATAGCCAGCATTTATTTTTCAGCAATTTATGCTGCAGTAGCTCTTCTGTGGGATCAGATTATGGGCTAGACTTTGCTCCACACATGCATCAATGAGCCTTGGGAGCCCGTGACCCTGTAGCCGGTTCACTGGTTCACATGGACCACTTTTGGTAGGTACTAACCCTAATGGGAACACCCCACAAGACCTGTTTTGGACATGCTCTGACCCAGTCATCTAGCCATCACATTCTGGCCCTTGTCAGAGTCACTCAGATCTTCATGCTTGCCCATTTTTCCTGCTTCCAACACATCAACTTTGAGAACTGACTGTTCCACCCCTTGACATGTGCAATTGTAACAAGATAATCAATGTTCATGATAATCAATGTTCACCATTTATCATTTATTATTAATAATTCAGCATTTCTTAAGGCATGAAATGTCATAAAACTACTTTCTTCAATTTTAATATGAAGTTTAGATAACACCTGTGTCAAGTAATGTAGATTATTGTTGATATAAGTTATGTGTTATGAGTCACATTATGCTGATGTTATCATGCATGAGTAGTCCTAGTTGTAACTGTCAAATTAATCACTGCAGATTTGGTTTAATTAATTCATTTTAACAAAATGGCCTTGACTCTCTTGGCAGCTTATAAAATACCACATATTATTGTTCAATTTCATTTTTGTAATAATGTGCTATTTATGCACACAATTTAATGAAGCTATGAGAAACTAAATCTAGGTCATGAAATCATAATGTATGCACAGGGTGTAGGCTACGTTTTAATTTTGAATTGTCAAATTAATAAAAATAATGCCAATGTACCACAGTTTGAAGGATACACTGATCAAGCACTTTCCTGCTTCATTTATGGTTCACTTTAAGTGAATTCTTAACTTTATAAATAAAAATATTGGATGAGCAATAACTCCGATTAAGATGCTGTGTCTTAAACTCAACATGAAACTCACTGGGCCTCTTGGAAATCTAGGTCACTTGACTTGGTTTATGTCAGCTTGACCTATAAATTTAAATAAAATGGTATAGACTTTGACAATTGATGATGTTGGAATAACCCTACAGCTGTCAAAAAAGGTTTATGTTGTGTAGCTCTATGAACACTACTCTTAAGCAAAGTTTTATTCTTTTATATACAGTATCTGTCTGTTCAAAGGCATTTGCAGATTTATTGTTCAAGGCAGCTATAAAATATCATAATAACAGGTTTACTTATGTGCCATCAAGAGTTCCTGATATATGGAATCAAACAAAGCTCAGTATGGGGAACAATTTATCTGTACTCAGTGACAGAGTTTTGATGAAAGCCTATGATATAGCTCTCAGTTACAATTCCTACAAATTGCCTCTGCAGCCATAGCAGCAGTTAAAAGACTACTGGTCCACAAAGAGTAAAGAAAGAACTGAGGATATCATGGGATTAGAAATTAGAAATAGAGACAGGGATGAAGCAATTCAGTCTTCTGAACTCTCAACCAAAAGCTGCAAGGCAGAATGTCACTCTCTGTATCTGAGGAAGATAAATGTGCATATGTTCAAACAGGGAGGAAGAGGGTGAAAAAAGAAAGAGCACATAGTGTCTGTCTATGGTGATGAGTGGTCAAAGGATGACTAATTGCCTGGAAGACAAGTTCCTGAAATGGATTTATTCTAATAAGCAGCCTTGGAAAGCTGAACCTGAATAAAGAGAATGGAAAGAATGACTGTCTGTTTGAGGGTTATTTTTTAGTGTGCATGTGTTACCGTGTGACCTTGTCAGGCATCACTTTTTAGTGGCCTCCAATCCTGTCAGAGAGACCGGGTGACGGGATGAGACTTGTCACTTAATATGTGCATGTACAGTGCCCTCCAATACTATTGCCACCCTTAGTAAATATGAGCAAAGCAGGCTGTGAAAGATTGTCTTTATTGTTTAACCTTTTGATCTTTTGTTCAAAAAAATCATAAAAATACTCTACTCTCATGGAAAAAAAAATCTTTGTTAAATATGTGTGCCACAATTATTGGCACCCTTTTAGTCAATGTGTTGTGCTACCTCCGTTTGCCAAGATAACAGCTCCGAGTCTTCTCCTATAATGCCTGATGAGGTTGGAGAATACATGGCAAGGTATGAGTCTGAGACCATTCCTCCATACAGAATGTCTCCAGATCCTTCAAATTTTGAGGTCCACGCTGGTGGACTCTCCTCTTCAGTTCACTTCACAGGATTTCTATGGGTTTCAAGTCAGGGGACTGGGATGGCCATCGGAGGACCTTGATTTTGTGGTCAGTAAACCATGTTTGTGTTGATTTTGATGTATGTTTTGGATCATTATCCTGCTGGAAGATCCAACCACAGCCCATTTTAAGGTCTGGCAGAAAAACAGCCCCAAAACATTAAAAGCGACACACAATCTGAAAGGTAAGAGAGTTATAAAATAAAAACAAAAGAGGTTTTGAATGTAACATGTACGTGTGTGTGTGTGTGTGCACGTGTAGGTAAGCTTTGTGTGTGTGCGTGTGTGTGCTTTGTGTGTGTGTGTGTGTGTGTCTGAAGAGGGGGGTCATGTCCCCTGTCCGCATTCCAATGGTATCTGTACAAGAGGTTAGGATTCATGGCTCAAAGACACAGAGAAACTTCTTTGCTAGATCCAGGCTGATTCAGAAATCAGTTTGATACGTTCAGACGTTACAGCATGATTTAAGAAATAAATGATGCTTTTCAGTTTGTAAACTACTCTTACTTAGACACAGTTAACATTACATATACTTAACTGTAAAACAACAATCAAGGGCAACCTCCACTAGTCTTGGCTCTTTTTGTGTATGAAAATATTTAGCTTGTTCACTTTATTAATAATTATTTGATGGTAATCTATATACCATTGAATAATGGGTGTTTGCTACAATATGTGCTTGTTATTTCATACTGGCTGATTCTAACTCACAGGCTATAGCATAAATGAGGTCAGGTGTCATACTCCATCAAAACAGTTTTTTTTTCTTAATTAATCTTTTTATAACATTAATTAAACAGAAAATCCTCAACGCCTATCTATATCACTCCTGATAACCATGTTAACCAGCTGGGTAATTAACTGTGCCAAAAAAAAAAAAAAAAAAAAAAAAAAAGGAAAGATAACAAGCTACCAACCTTTTGTGTGTTGTAAGTATTTTCATTTTCGGTTCTCATAAGTTACAAATAAATTTGTATCCATTGCCATGTGAAACACTTTTGCTCATAAACACTGATAAATATAGCCATGGACATTGTTGTCCTGTTTTCATCATTAGAAGAATAGATCCCCTGTAGCTTTAGCATTATCGTTATTCTCCAGACAGGTACAGTTGCAATCAAAATTATTCAACTCCCATTGAAAATCAGGTTTATTGTCAAAATTTACAGACTTTCAGCTGTTTGCAATGATCAAATCAAACGAAAGCAATTGGAATAGCATGGCATGGAGACCTTCTGCGTTTAGTATGCTCATTACTGTGCTCACTGAAACCTCAGTGCCTGTTGCCACCAAGTCGTGCTGCAGGTATTTTGTGGTCACTCAATTGTTTTTCACAACCTGCCTTCTCAGAAATCTGGTTGCAGCTTCTAGTTGATAGCTTCCTTTTTCTGCCCCATTCAGGTAGTGTAACCACTGTTCCCTTAACTTTGAACTTGTGAACTATGTTTCCAACGGTGTCTCTAGGAACATTCAGTTCCTTCGCTATCTTTTTTGTGTCCTGTTCTTGTTTGTGACGGGCAATGATCTCTTCTTTTAACTTTTTGGAACATTCTTTTGACTTAGCCATATTTCTAACATGCAGTCAAATTTGACACTCAACAAACCCCTAGCCAGTTCAGGTATTTCATGTGTTCCAGCTCAAGCAACTAATTAGTGCAACTAATGAAGCCCTTGATTAGTTGCATCAGGAGTGCTTGAGACAACACCTGTTTTGCATATACAATGGGGGGAAAAAGTATTTGATCTCCTGCTGATTTTGTACGTTTGCCCACTGGCAAAGAAATGATCAGTCTATAATTTTAATGGTAGGTGTATTTTAACAGTGAGAGACAGAATAACAACAAAAAAAATCCAGAAAAACACAATTCCAAAAAAGTTATAAATTGATTTGCATTTTAATGAGTGAAATAAGTATTTGACCCCTTCAACTTAGTACTTGGTGGCAAAACACTTGTTGGCAATCACAGAGGTCAGACGTTTCTTGTAGTTGGCCACCAGGTTTGCACACATCTCAGGAGGGATTTTGTCCCACACCTCTTTGCAGATCTGAGTTAGCAATGGTTTTGCTTCGCCACTTATCCATGCCATTTTTCCCCAGTGTCTTTCAGATAGTGAAGCCATTAACAGTGACCTTTATTGATGCAAGAGAGGCCTGTAGGTCCTTTGATGTTGTCCTTGGCTCTTCTGTGACTCACTAGAAAATTGAGTAGTTGCTGTGCTCTTGGAGGAATTTTGGAAGGTCGACCACTTCTGAGAAGGTTCACTACTGTGCTGAGTTTTTCCATTTGGAGATAATGGCTATTTGGAGATAAAGAACTGTGGTCCTTTGGAGTCCCAGAGACTTTGAAATAGCTTTATAACCCCTCCCAGACTGATGTATTTCAATCACCTTCTTCCTCATAATTTCTGGAATTTCTTTACATTTTGGCATAGTGTGTTACTGGTAAGACCTTTTAACCAACTTCATGCTGTTGAAAAAGTTATGTTAAAGTGTTGATTTGATTGAACAGGGTTTGCAGTAATCAGGCCTGGTTGCGTCTAGTCCAGCTGAACCCCATTATGAATGTAGTTTCATAGATTTTGGGAATTAGTAACTATTGGGGCAAATACATTTTCACACAGACCCAGTGGTTATTGGATAACTTTTTTGCTTCAATAAATAACATTATTGTTTAAAAACTGTATTTTGTGTTTACTCAGGTTGCCTTTGTTTTATCTAAGATTTTGTTATAATTTCTGAAACAATTTAGTATGAGATATACACAAAAACAGAAGAAATACTTTTTCACAGCACTGTATGCATGTATGCAAAATGAAGGGGAGAGAGTTTACATGCATGTTGAGGAAGGACTGGGGTGTGAGGTACTTTTTTCATATAAAACTGTGAATGAAATGAGCTTCTAAACATTGCAGTAAATAGATAGTAAATATACAGCCGTGGCCAAAAGTTTTGAGAATGACACAAATATTAATTTTCACAAAGTCGACTGCTTCAGTGTTTTTAGATCTTTTTGTCAGATGTTACTAACTGTTACTGAAGTATAATCACAAGCATTTCATAAGTGTCAAAGGCTTTTATTGACAATTACATGAAGTTTATGCAAAGGGTCAATATTTGCAGTGTTGACCCTTCTTTTTCAAGATCTCTGCAATTCACCCTGGCATGCTGTCAATCAACTTCTGGGCCACATCCTGACTGATGGCAGCCCATTCTTGCATAATCAATGCTTGGAATTTGTCAGAGTTTGAGAGTTTTTGTTTGTCCACCCGCCTCTTGAGGATTGACCACAAATTCTCAATGGGATTAAGTTCTGGGGAGTTTCCTGGCCATGGACCCAAAATGTCGATGTTTTGTTCCCTGAGCCACTTCGTTATCACTTTTGCCTTGTGGCAAGGTGCCCCATTATGCTGGAAAAGGCATTGTTTGTCACCAAACTATTCTTGGATGGTTGGGAGAAGTTGCTCTCTGTGGATGTTTTTGTACCATTCTTTATTCATGGCTGTGTTCTTAGGCAAAATTGTGAGTGAGCCCACTCCCTTGGCTGAGAAGCAACCCCACACATGAGTGGTCTCAGGATGCTTTACTGTTGGCATGACACAGGACTGATGGTAGCGCTCACCTTTTCTTCTCCAGACAAGCTTTTTTGCAGATGCCCCAAACAATCGGAAAGGGGATTCATCAAAGAAAATGACATTACCCCAGTCCTCAGCAGTCCAATCCCTGTACTTTTTGCAGAATAGCAGTCTGTCCCTGATGTTTTTCCTGGAGAGAAGTGGCTTCTTTGCTGCCCTTCTTGACACTGGGCCATCCTCCAAAAGTCTTCACCTTACTGTGCGTGCACATGCACTCACACCTGCCTGCTGCCATTCCTGAGCAAGCTCTGCACTGGTGGTGCCCCGAACCCGCAGCTGAATCAACTTTAGGAGATGGTTCTGGCGCTTGCTGGACTTTCTTGGGCACCCTGAAGCCTTCTTCACAACAGTTGAACCTCTCTCCTTGAAGGTCTTTATGATCCGATAAATGGTTGATTTAGGTGCAATCTTACTAGCAGCAATATCCTTGTCTGTGAATCCCTTTTTGTGCAAAGCAATGATGGCTGCACGTGTTTCCTTGCAGGTAACCATAGTTAACAGAGGAAGAACAATAATTTCAAGCACCACCCTCCTTTTAAAGCTTCCAGTCTGTTATTCTAACTCAATCAGCATGACAGAGTGATCTCCAGCCTTGTCCTGGTTAACACTCTCACCTGTGTTAACGAGAGAATCACTGACATGATGTCAGCTGGTCCTTTTGTGGAAGGGCTGAAATGCAGTGGACATGTTTTTTTGGGATTAAGTTCATTTTCATGGCAAAGAGGGACTTTGAAATTAATGGCAATTCATCTGCTCACTCTTCATAACATTCTGGAGTATATGCAAATTGCCATCATAAAAACTGAGGCAGCAGACTTTGTAAAAATTCATATTTGTGTCATTCTCAAAACTTTTGGCCACGGCTGTACAGTCCCCTTGGAACAGCAAGGCTGATACTTTTGAACCCATCCATTTGTCAGCTAACAGGTGTTTCTTGTTGCCCAGGTGTGCCCTGTTAGATTTATTATTTAAGCATTTAATAGCTCTAAATGTCTAATCTTTTTTGAGCCCAGGTTTCACCTGTGAAGACTGCACTTCTTGTTTAGAATGAGAACCAGTATGTAGACCAGAGAGCTGTCCATGGGAGAAAATCAAGCCATTTTGAAGCTGAGAAAATAGGGAAAGTCAATCAGAGCCATTGCACAAGCATCAACCATAGGTAATACAACAATTTGGATTGTCCTAAAAAAACATTGGTGTACTAACAACCAGACATCAAACAGGTCGCCAAGGAAAACAACAGCAGTTGATGACAAACATCATGAGAGCTATGAAGGAAAACCCCACAACAACCAGTGACATCATCAACAACCTCCACAGGGCAGGGGTGAAGGTATCACAGTTCACTCTTCGAGGAAGACTTTCAGGGAAGAAATATGAAGGCCCGTCCCACAAGATGCGAACCACTCATCAGCAGTAAGAATCCGAAGGCCAGATAATATGCAAAGCAATACAGAGATGAAGTTCTGGAATCAAGATTAACCTCTGGAAAAGTGATGGAAAGACCAAAGTGTGGAGAAAGAAAGGATCTGCTCATGATCCAAAACATACAAGCATTGGTTAAGCAAGCTGAAAGTAGTGTAATGGTTTGGGCTTGCATGGCTGCTTCTGGAATGGGCTCACTAATCTTTATTGATAACTTCTTTATTGATAATCTTTATTGTAACTCATGGTGGTAGTAGGAGAATGAATTCAGAAGTCTACAGAAACATTCTCTCTGCCAGTTTACAGATAAATGCATCCAATCTAAACAGGGCAGTTTCTGGCCATTTTGGCACCCTAGGCAAGATTATTATTGGTTTGTGTGTATGAAAGAGAGAGAGAGAGAGAAAGAGAGAGAATGAACTGCAATGCTAGAATAATCTGTAATGCTAGAGCAATCAGCGCCCACAGAACTACAACTTGCCTTCATGCCAAAGGCAAAATCTGTTAATTTAAAACATTTCACAGCATCTGCCTCTAATGCCTTAAACCTTTTTTTGCAGAGCTCTTCAGCTCCACCTTATCTTTTCTTACCTTCCCTTATTCATCTATGGAAATCAATCTCACTGTCTGTACGAATTAGACGTTAAAGGGCAGTATTTCAAGATACACAATGGAGCAGACCAAACTAATTTTTGAGAGGGGGGTAATAGATTAGAAGTATTTTGAAGGAGACGAACAACAAAACCCGCCCCCTCCCCACTCTCGGCGGTATTACGGTATATACCGTTACCGCGAAATAAAATGTCTACCGTTACAGATACCGCGAAATGTAAATAAGTGGGTGTGGTCAACTTTGTCGTAGTGCTCCTGCACGTGAGAACGATCGAGAAGCTGTACATAAGAGTAGTTGTAAGAGGAAAAACATGGAGAAAGATAAGCACGCTGGTGAAGAAGTCCCACAAACCAATCCTGAGCAGGAGGAGGAACTTGTTATGAAAAGAGGCGCGACATCGGTGGTATGGACATGGTTCGGGTTTACAAAATCTGACAAAGAGCACAAAAATGTTATTTGCAAACTGTGTCGCGTGAATGTTTCTGCTAGCAGCGGTAGCACAAGTAACCTGTTTTATCATCTTAAAATGAAGCATGTCAAAGCGTACAATTGATTTACAGTTGATTTACCAGAATGACTATTTTTTTACGAGATGTATATCGTTACCATGAAATAAAATTACTCATTCTGTGAAATAGATTTTTGGTCATACAGCCCACTCCTAGCCACTGGTGAGTCACCCGCGCCAAAGGAAAGGAGACGCAATATTATCGTTACTGTCATTATTTATGTATGTATGTATATATATATATATATATATATATATATATATATATATATACATATATATATATATATATATATGTATGTGTGTGTGTGTATATATATATATATATATATATATATATATATATATATATATATATATATATATATATATATATATATATATATACACATATATACATCAGTATTTCTGTAGCAGCGGGCCCGTCCACTTTGCCCAGCAGCCCACCGGGAAAACTCCTGGTGCTCCAGATGGCCACTCTGCTCCTTCATGGCCTGTGGTACTACAACCCTAATTACAAAAAAGTTGGGAAGCTGTGTAAAATGTAAATAAAAACAGAATGCAATGATTTGCAAATCTCAACAAAAAAGTTGGGACGGGGGCAACAAATGGCTGGAAAAGAAACAGCTGGAGGTTAATTGGCAACAGATCAGTAACATGACTGGGTATAAAAAGAGCATCTCAGAGAGGCAGAGTCTTAGTAAAGATGGGCAGAGGTTCAGCAATCTGCGAAAAACTATTCTGAAAAATAATTTCTGAATAATGTTCCTCAACATAAATTTGCGAAGACTATGAATCTCATCATTTACAGTATCCTCAAAAGAGTCCAGGAATCTGGAGAAATCTCTGTGTGCAAGGGACAAGTGTGAAAATCAATATTGCATGCCCGTGATCCTCGGGCCCTCACACGGCACTGCATTGAAAACAGGCAGGATTCTATAATGGCAATCACTGCATGGGCTCAGAAACACCTCCAGAACTCATTGTCTGTGAACACAGTTCGCCGTGCCATCCACAAATGTTGGTTAAAGCTCTATCATGCAATGAATAAGTCATATGTGAACATGATCCAGAAATACTGCCGTCTTCTCTGGGCCAAAGCTCATTTAAAATGGACTGAGGAAAAGTGGAAAACTGTTCTATGGTTAGATGAATTGAAATTTAAAATTCCTTTTGGAAACCATGGACGCAGCGTCCTCTAAACTAAAGATGACTAAAGAGGAGAGGGACCATCCAGCTTTTTATCAGCACTCAGTTCAAAAGCCGGCATCTCTGATGGTATGGGGGTGCATTAGTGCCTATAGAATGGGCAGCTTGCACATCTGGAAAGGCACCATCAATGCTGAAAGGTATAGACAGGTTTTAGAGCAACATATGCTTCCATCCAGATTCCATCCCATCTTTACTTCTGAGAGACTCTGCCTCTCTAAGATACTCTTTTTATACCCAATCACGTTACTGACCTGTTGCCAATTAACCTAATTAGTTGCAAAATGTTCCTCCAGCTGTTTCTTTTTAGTAATATTTACTTTTCCAGCCTTTTGTTGTCCCCATCCCAACTTTTTTGAGATGTGTTGCGGCTATGAAATTCAGAATTTAACATTTCAGTTTAAACATTTGATATGTTTTCTATGTTCTATTGTGAATAACATATGCGTTTATAAGATTTGCAAATCATTGCATTCTGTTTTTATTTACATTTTACACAGCGTCCCAACTTTTTTGGAATTGGGGTTGTATCTTTCTCGTTGGTAGGTGAGTCAGACAAGGGCTTTGGTTCGCCTATGCCTAGAAACGGCCCTGAATCTAAATCGGAGGAACATCATGCAGCAAATCAATGACCCAAAACACACTGCTAACACAACAAAGGACTTTATTGGGGGGGAAAAAGTGGAAGGCTTTAGACTTGCCAAGTCAATCATCAGATCTTAACCCAACTGAGCATGCATTTTACCTCCTGAAGAGGAGACTGAATGGAGAAACCCCCCGAAACAAACAACAACTGAAAGAAGCTGCAAGTACAAGCCTTTAAACACATCACAAAAAGAAGAATGCAACAGTTTGGTGATGTCAGCCGGTTGGCAGCTTAATACGGTTATTGCAAGCAAGGGATATGAAACCAAACATTGAGTGTTATTTACTATCTGTTCCAATATTTTTGCTCACCTAATGATTGGGTGGTCTGCCACTAAAGGTGCCATGTTCTAACACATCTAGATGTAAATATCAAGAAATTAAGCTGCATTTCTCATCTATCATCTCTCATTCATTTTTTGGTGTCAAACCCAAATGTCTTCAGTGTATAGAAAATAAAGAACATAAGAATTGGCCTTGCTGTTCCAGTACTTTCAGAGGGGACTAAAAGTTTGTTTTGCTCAAAATTTTATCCTTATCCAGTGATTGATGGTTCAAAAGGAGCTTCATTAACTCATAAATATTCAGGAATATTCCAGTGATCTCCAGGACTAAAAGTGTATCAACTGCTTGTAAATGCAGTATATCCATAATAAAGTTATAGTGCCCTCTATAAAAAAGTATAAATAAATGAAAAAAAAAAAAAAAAGAATGAATGAATACATGCTGGATAAGATTCTGATTTTTTTCTGAAAGAGTTCTGAAACAAGATAAAAAACAACAACTATAGAATACAAAAAGAGAGAAAACAACCTGTTGTGTATGGCTTATTAATGCTCATAAGGTGAAAAATAGGAAGGATGATTAAAACCAACACCTGTCTGATATGATTTATTTCAAAAAGAACACAACCTTGTGGTGGAAATTATGTTTTTATTCCTTTTTATCTGAATTAGTCACATGTGTTTTTGATTTAGATTTAACTAAGCAAATTATTCGAACCTGGGCTATGGACATGCTTTGTGATGGCAATAATTTATGGCTGCTTTTTGACTACAATGTATCTGGGGGACGCAGCTGCTGACTCTGTCATTTGTTTTAGATCAGTGGATCATGCAGGTGGTGAATGTTGCTTTACACTCCATTTCCCACTGAGGCTATTGGTGCATTGAGCTTCTAATTAAAAACAAATTACAAGGAAATGTTGAATTTTAATTCTAGGATTGGACAAACGATTCAAGAACGTCATAACATCATGATCAGGACTCCCTGGAAGAAGAGCTCTTGTATCTCAATGGGACTTTCCTGGCTAAATAAAGGATAAATAATATAAATAAATAAATAAATAAATAACATGTAAAACCCACATATGTTTAAGCATATTTCTGGGTGTAGCTTGATAGTTCCCATTATCAAGAAGGTCTAGCCCACAAGTATGGGATGAAATTAGTCTCAAAATTATTAACAAATGCATGCACAGTTATCCATGAACTTGATAAATGTTGCAAGTGCATCTTACTATCCACAAACAAATGCCTTACACAAACAAATTTGTGTCTGAGAAATTCAGAATTAAATGAATGTGCAGCGATTTGTACAAATAGAGACATTTGTGAATACAAATGTTCTATTTTGTATTAATGTACTAAAATTTGTGGATGCAACAAGTAAGATGTGCATTTGTGGATCATGTGACATGCGTACATTCATTGACGTTATCTTTGAGTCGATCCTGTTCGGTGCATTTGGATTCTGACACTTTCTTTCCGTGATTTTTAGCATTGCATGACCCACACACAAACCACTACCAATGAACAAGCCCCCGTGCTATTCATTAATGTGTGCACATCTACCTATCGATTTGAAAATGTTCACAAATGTGAGTTACTACACTCAAACAAATGTTTTCCCACTTGTGTCTGTGAGATTCAGAATTAAATGAATGTTCAGCGATTTGTACAAATAGAGACATATTTGTGAATAGAAATGTTCTATTTTGAATTAATGTATCATAATTTGTGCATGAAACAAGTAAGATGTGCATTTGTGGATCAGGTGACACACGTGCATTCATTGGTGTCTTTTCTGAATCGATTCTGTTCAGTTCATTTGGATTTTGAGACTTTCTTTCCTTGGTTTGCCTTGCACAATCCACACACAAATATCTCCCAATCCACACACACCTGTGCCTAAGAAAAGCAGAGCTTTACAGAGTTGGCGGCACCTGCCTGCTTGTGCTTGATTTGAGAGCAAAGGCTACTGGACTTTTTTGGTATCCTCCCAAAGAACTCCAGAAACATAGATTAAAATGGATAATACAAATTTAAACCAGCAAGCTGGATGGGTAAGTACAACCAATTTGAACTACGTAATATGATGCCAAGTCTTCAAGCTTCCTTTTTTTTTTTTTTTTTTTTTTTAATCTAGTTAAACGAAAAAACAGTTACCAGTGTGGGCTTTGACTTATCAGAATTTGTATCAGACTGCTCGGGTTTGATGGTATAAATGATAAATTCTACCTCTTTAAAGCCTGGTTCACTCTGGCAGAGGCATCAGTGATGGTGTTGGAAGTCTGAACTGTGTTGCTGCTAGAGGGAGTATTGGTGTTGAGAGAGGCACATGGAGGCCTGACAGGTGTAGAAACAGGGGTGTTGTGACTGGCTGACAACTTCCCAGAGATGGCTGTTACTAGAGCCTGAGCCATAATCTCTACAATGTTCTATTAAAAAACCCCACAGAAATAGAAATTACATAGCCTTGCCAAAATGCATTTATGTAAACTTTTAACTTGAGCCAAATTTAAAAACCTGTTCAGGCCTAAATGGTTAAGCTTGCTATAAGTATAGCAAAAAAAGAGGGTTTTTTTTCCTTTCATCATTCTTTTTTTAATATTTTCTTTCATAGAATATGAGTGTCCAATATTCACTATATTAAATTTGTCATCAAACGTCAACAATCAACAATTTGAGTTAGACTAGGCTATGGCATTGGCTCCTGTGCTAGGGTTAGTGCTACCATCAGGGACAACAAACTATCCCTGCATGTTAATTTAAAAAAAAATGTGGTACAACCGTTGTCGTAGACTTTACTTACAGCAGTAGCAGTCATTGGCACTGATTGTCCCGCCATGATTTGTCGCTCTTTCTGAAGGGTGGTTACTATGACTGGGAGTCAATTTCAAAAAGAATCAATTATTCGATTCTGAGTCGTTGTGAATCTAGTGACTAGTTTAGAATGTGTTCATAAGTACTGTGTAATTAAAATATCGGAGAAAATACAGATACAAATATATAGAATTTATACAATCGAACCTGACCAGTCTGATAAAATTCTGATAAGTCCAAGCCCACACTGGTAATTGTTTTTTCTTTTAACTACATAAAAAAGGAAGCTTGAAGACTTGCCATTGCGTTATGTAGTTCAAATTGGTTGTAGTTACCCATTCAGATTCTTCTTCTTCTTTTCCTTTCGGCTGTTCCCTTCAGGGGTCGCCACAGCGAATCATTTGCCTCCATCTAGGCCTATCCCCTTCATCCTCTTCTCTCAGACTGACTACCTTCATGTCCTCCTTCACTACATCCATAAACCTCCTCTTTGGTCTTCCTCTTGGCCTCCTGCCTGGCAGCTCTAACCTCAGCATCCTTTTTACCTATATATTCACTCTCCCTCCTCTGAACATGTCCAAACCATCTCAACCTGGCCTCTCTAACTTTGTCTCCAAACCATCTCACATGTGCTGTTCCTCTGATGTACTCATTCCTGATCCTATCCATCCTTGTCTCTCCCAAAGAGAACCTCAACATCTTCAGCTCTGCTACCTCTAACTCTTCCTCCTGTCTTTTCCTCAGTGCAACTGTCTCCAAACCATACAACATCGCTGGTCTCACTACTGTCCTGTACACCTTTCCTTTAATTCTTGCTGGTACTCTTTTATCACACAACAGACCTGACACTTTTCTCCACCCATTCCAACCTGCCTGCACACACTTCTTCACCTCTTTTGCACACTCCCCATTGCTCTGGACTGTTGACCCTAAGTACTTAAAATCCTGCACCTTCTTTACCTCTTCTCCCTGTAACCTCACTGTTCCACTTGGATCCCTCTCATTCACACACATGTATTCTGTCTTGCTGCGACTAACCTTTATTCCTCTTCTCTCCAGAGCAAACCTCCACCTCTCTAGAGTTTCCTCCACCTGCTCCCTGCTCTCACTACAGATCACAATGTCATCCACAAACATCATAGTCCATGGAGATTCCTGTCTGACCTCATCTGTCAGCCTGTCCATCACCACCGCAAACAAGAAGGGGCTCAGAGCCGATCCTTGATGCAGTCCCACCTTCACCGTGAACTCCTCTGTCACACCGACCGCACACCTTACCACTGTCCTACTGCTCTCATACATATCCTGCACCACTCTAACATACTTCTCTGCCACTCCAGACCTCCTCATACAATACCACAGCTCCTTTCTTGGCACCCTGTCATACGCTTTCTCTAAATCTACAAAGACACAATGCAGCTCTTTCTGAACCTCTCTGTACTTCTCCATCAACATTTTCAAAGCAAATATTGCATCTGTAGTGCTCGTTCTTGGCATGAAACCATACTGCTGCTCACAAATGCTCACTTCTCCCCTTCCTCTCACTCTCTAAGACCTTGTTGAACAACCTAGTTGAAAACTCTACTGCCATCTCTCCTAGACACTTCCATACCTCCACTGGTATGTCATCAGGACCCACCGCCTTTCCTCTCTTCATCCTCTTCAAAGCTCTCCTAACTTCACCCTTGCTAATCCTTTCTACTTCCTGCTCAACCATATTTGCCTCTAGTACTCTTCTCTCCCTGTCATTTTCCTCATTCATCAGTTCCTCAAAGTACTCCTTCCATCTTTCCCTCACCCTCCTGTCACCTGTCAACCCATTTCCATCTCTATCTTTAATCACTCTAACCTGCTGCACATCCTTTCCATCTCTATCCCTCTGCCTCGCCAACAGATACAAATCCCTCTCACCTTCCTTACTATCTAACCTACATGTCCTCATAAGCTTTCTGTTTGGCCTTTGCCACCTCTATCTTAACCTCACGCTGCATCTCCCTATATTCCTGTCTACTTTCCTCTGTCCTCTCACTGTCCCACTTCTTCCTAGCTAACCTCTGACACACCTAGCACCTTCCTACCTGTCTCCCTGATCACTTTGGCTGTAGTAGTCCAGTCATCTGGAAGTACCTCCTGATCACCTAAAGCCTGAAAACCACACAGCACTCTTCCTTTTCCAACTTCCACCACTTTGTCTTCTGCTCTGCCTTTGCTCTCTTCATCTTCCTCACCACCAGAGTCATCTTACACACCACCATCCTATGCTGTCTAGCTACACTCTCTCCTACCACTACTTTGCAGTCACTAATCTCCATCAGATTACAGTGTCTACATAAGATATAGAGTTACACATCCAGCTTGCTGGTTTAAATTTGTATAATCCATTTTAATCAAAGTTTCTGGAATTCTTTGGGAGGATACCAAAAAAGTCCAGTAGCATTTGCTTTCAAATCAATCACAAGCAGGCAGGTGCCACCAACTCTGTAAAGCTGAGACTGCCATCTAGTGGTAGCTGCTTTTCTTAGGCACATGTGTGTGTGGATCAGGAGATATTTGTGTGTGGATTGTGCAAGGCAAACCGTGGAAAGAAAGTCTCAAAATCCAAATGAACTGAACAGGAGCAACTCAAAGATGACGTCAATGAATGCACGCGTGTCACATGATCCACAAATGCACATCTTACTTGTTGCATGCACAAATTATGATACATTAATACAAAATAGAACATTTGTATTCACAAATATGTCTCTATTTGTACAAATCGCTGCATATTCATTTAATCCTGAATTTCACAGACACAAATTTGAAGGCATTTGTTTGTGGATAGTAAGATGCACTTGCAACATTTATCAAGTTCATGGATAACTGTGCACGCATTTGTTAATAATTTTGAAACTAATTTCATCCAATACACAAGGTCAAGTGAGTAGGTATGTGATGTTTTTACTTAATGAATAATTGTACACAGACAAATCAGGCTCATATTTCATAACATAGACTTCAGCAAATCAACAAATAGTATACTCTTATTATTATTTCCATCATGCATTCTAATACAGCTTGTCCCAAGTATTCTTGTTTACTGACAGCAGTAGAAATTATAACAAAGAATGCATAAAGGACTGCATTAATTGGATCAGTATCCAGTGTTCTTTTCCAAAAGCAAATGTGTGTGAACATGCAAGATGCAAACAGCTACAAATGAATTTATCTTCATTTTAAATAATATATTGTATATTATGTATCATGTAATTACTTTTTAAGGATATTTTAATTGCTTATGGAAATATTGGCACTGCATGGTTTTTGTTTTTGTTTTTTTTGTTTGTGAGGCAAACTGTATTTTTCCCCCCCAAACATGACAGAGGAAAAAATTGAGGTCATGCAATCATAATGTATACTCAATATATACTTTTTAATGCCTTCATCATGCTATATTGAGTTTTATGTTTAGTGAATTGCACCCATGGTTTGTTTAGTCTCTTTCTAAAGAAAGAAAAAGTACCCAAGGTACTGTATAACATGACCAAGTGGTCATCTGCTATGCTTACAGCTGATATAATATGCCATGTAAAATTTAGGATATTTAGGATATTTATGTAGGATATTTAGGATATATATAGTCCTCAGGATATGCACTGTTTCTGATTAAGATGTTGTCTCCTCTTGTTAGGTCCTCTCTCTTTTTCTCTCGCTACGCTGCTAACGGAGCAACGCCCTTCTGCATTCCACGGAGCGCATTCCTGCGCGATTCATAAAGACTCACGTTTGTTTACCTCTGCATTGTGCCTTTTTTGTTTTCGTATTCAAGTCATGTCTCCGTCTCCTGTGTTTCCCCATGTGCTTTTGTTATTGTGTTGCGTCATGTCTCTGCCCCCGTTTCCTCATTGGTTCTCCGTTTAATGTGATTATCGTTTCCAGGTGTCTTTGATTTGTGTGTGTTTAAATACTCCACTTTGTTTCCTCTTGCTCGCGGAGTATTAGTTTGAAGTTAGCATAGTTTAGAAATGTTTCCGTAGCTCTATGTCCATAGTCCTTAGCTCTGTATCCGTAGTTATAATTCTTGTTCCGATTTCCGTAGCTCCGTGTTCGTGGTTCCCAGACCACTTCCTTGTCTCGCGTATTTTTCCTGTCTTTTGGATTACTGCTCTTTTGATTACTACCTGGATTATGGTTTGTCTTTTTTTTGTTGTGGATTCCTGTGTTTTTTGTGTGAATTAACTTTTCTAAATTGACTGGTGTCTCCCCAGCGCATGCATCCTGACTCCTCTGCCTAATCACTTACATAACAGAATACTCCGCCTAAACATGGATGCAGATGGGAAACTCTGGGATAACCGTGCCCCACCTTCTGTTCCCCCCCTGGACTCTATTTCTTTTCAGGCCTGTGTTCTGCCTCCTACCGCCTATGACGGCGTCTCGTGGCACCCCAGGTATTTTTTTTTTACAAGCACAAGGATTTTTTGTTGGTTTAGAGGGTCCAAAACCCAGTGAGGAACTATGGGCGCGGTTCCTCCTCTCCCGTTTGGTCGGCTCAGCCTGCTGGTGGGCGGAGACCCACTTTGCCAGCGGATACACAGAACTGGCGACAGTCCCAGGTTTTGTGGAGCTCCTATCACGGGAATATGGGAGCCCAGAAACTGAGTCTGACCTCAATTCCCTACTGAACTCGGTGCGCCTGCCCGGGGACCAGGACCAGTCTTTACTCGAGCACTATGAGAGGGAGCAGGCTAACAGGGCAGCCTGCACCTCTCAACACCTGACCCAGGAGTGCACCACCAAGGGATGCACCAACCCAGCCACTCTCCAGTGCCCAACCTGCAGGAAACAGGGAGGAAGGAACAGCTACTTCTGCTCACAATCCTGTTTTAAGGGCAGCTGGCGGGTGCACAAACAGCTCCACAGGTGGGCTACCCCCAGCTCCAGCCGGAGGCCCAGCAGGAGGTCTCCACAGTGGAGCTACCCCTGGAGGTTAACATGGCAACCTCCAGCCCCGAGCTCCAGCCGGAGGCCCAGCAGGAGGTCTCCAAAGCGGAGCTGCCCCGGAGGTTAACATGGCAACCTCCAGCCTCGAGCTTCAGCCGGAAACCCAGCAGGAGGTTTTCCCAGTGGAGCTGCCCCTGGAGGTTAACATGGCAACCTCCAGCCTCGAGCTTCAGCCGGAAACCCAGCAGGAGGTTTTCCCAGCGGAGCTGCTCTTGGAGGTTCACGAGGAGACCTCCACTCCTTTCCAGTTCCTGTCGGAGACCCAAGAGGGGTGCTCCGTTCCAGCCCAGATCCTGTCAGAGACCCAAGTGGGGTGCTCCGTTCCAGCCCAGATCCTGTCGGAGACCCAAGTGGGGTGCTCCGTTCCAGTCCAGTTCCTGTCGGAGACCCAAGAGGGGTGCGCCGTTCCAGCCCAGTTCCAGTCAGAGACCCAAGTGGGGTGCTCCACTCCAGTCCTGCTCCTGCCACAGGTTCAAGAAGAAACCTCCACTCCTGATCTGCTCATATCAGAGGTCCATGGGATGACCTCTTCTCAAGCCCAATCCATGTCTGAGGTCCATGGGATGACCTCCTTTCCAAGTCCTAGTCCATGTCCAAATCCAAGCCCAGGCTCCAACCCTGTTCCTAGTCCAGTTTCCAGTCCTGTTTCCAACCCTGTTCTTGATTTAGTTGATAGCTCTGTTTTTGATTTAATTTCTAGTTCTGTTTTTGCTTTCATTCTCAGTTCGTTTGCTGATTTAATTCCCAGCTCCGTTCCCAGCTCTGTTTCCAACCCAGCACACTCCTCTGTCTCCTCCTCTGTCTCCTCCTCTGTCTCTAGTTACCTTCCTAGCTCAGCTTCCAGTCCCGTTTCAGATTTTGTCTCAAGCCCTGTCTCCAACCCTGTGTCCTGCCCTGTCTCCAGCTCTGTTTCCAACCAAGTTTTTGATTTTGTTTATGGTTCTGGGTCTAACCTAGTTCTCTGTGCAGTTTCCAAGTCTGTTTCCAACTCTGTCTCGAAGTCTGTTTCCAAGTCTGTCTCAAAGTCTGTCTCGAAGTCTGTTTCCAAGTCTGTCTCGAAGTCTGTTTCCAAGTCTGTCTCGAAGTCTGTTTCCAAGCCTGTCTCAAAGTCTGTTTCCAAGTCTGTCTCTGATCCAGGTGCCAAAGCAGACTCCAGTCCTGGTTCCAGGCCAAACTTCAAGCTAGGCACCAAGTCAAGCTTCAAGGCAAGCTACAAGCCTAGCTCCAAGCCTAGCTCCAAGCCTAGCACCAAGTCAAGCACCAGGTCAAGCATCACTCCAAGTTCTCGACCAATTTCTCAACCAAGGCCGGACGGACAACCCGACACGCTCTGCTCTGATTTCAGAACACTGGACATCGCCAGCCTCAGGTCCTGGAGGGCAAAGGTTAGGATCCTGCCCAGGGGCCCAGGTCCGCCAAGACAGATAGAACTTGCGGCGCATCGGGAGCCGCGCCTTGGGGGGGGGGGGGCTCTGTTAGGTTCTCTCTCTTTTTCTCTCGCTATGCTGCTAACGGAGCAACGCCCTTCCGCATTCCATGGAGCGCATTCCTGCACGATTCATAAAGACTCACGTTTGTTTACCTCTGCATTGTGCCTTTTTTGTTTTCGTATTCACATCATGTCTCCGCCTCCTGTGTTTCCCCATGTGCTTTTGTTATTGTGTTGCGTCATGTCTCTGCCCCCGTTTCCTCATTGGTTCTCCTTTTAATGTGATTATCATTTCCAGGTGTCTTTGATTTGTGTGTGTGTTTAAATACTCCGCTTTGTTTCCTCTTGCTCGTGGAGTATTAGTTTGAAGTTAGCATACTTTAGAAATGTTTCCGTAGCTCTATGTCCGTAGTCCATAGCTCTGTATCCGTAGTTAGAATTCTTGTTCCGATTTCCGTAGCTACGTGTTCGTGGTTCCTAGACCAACTTTTCTAAATTGACTGGCATCTCCCCAGCGCATGCATCCTGACTCCTCTGCCTAACCGCTTACATAACACCTCTGATCTTCTCTGTGTGCAGCAAATAAAAAAAAATCCTGTCCACTACACAGATGATTTGTATAATCAATCAATTAATTAATTAATTAATTAATACATCAGGGATTAAGCAGTTACTGAAGATGATAAATATGATAGTCATATCTACAGTGGGGTCCAAAAGCCTGAAACCACATTGCATTTATTAAAAGGTTTTTTTTATTCATTTTTTTTTTTATTCATTTATAACTTGAAATACATAGAAGTAAAATTATAACAAAGAAAAGGAAATGTTCAAAATCTTAAATATACATGATTCTGCACAATTTGTTGGTTACTGTTTAGATTTAAGCAAATTTATGACATTGTGACATTTGTAACTCCTTTGTACAAAGGTCAGATATTCTTTGAGATTCCACTGAAGAGAATGTTCAGATGACACTCTCATGGTTTTGATCTAACATGAATCATCAGGTTTTACACAAACTTGTGGAGTCTATGCCATGTTTAATGACATGCCAGTCATTAAAAGCAAAAGGGAGACATACTAAACACAAAGAAATTTTCAAACTCATGAAATATTTATACTTTTCACTCAAGTCACTGCCGATAATAAAATTTGTAATTAAACATTTTGTATTAAATTAGTAAATAATGCAAAATTCTTATGTTCAAAGTCACAACTGAGCATTACTGACATACACCACTGTTTTCCTGTACAACTTTGAGATGTGTGTAATTCTGTATTTATTTCTGATATCTAAATATCGATGTAAACACTAATTTAATTTGTGAATACTTTAATTGTGAAATGTGAATGAATGTGAGTTCAGTATTACTTCACTACACTCAGTTAACATATATCTAAATGTGGCCCAAGATTTCTTCCTCATGTTGTCTGATGGCAGTCAACTATGGCTTACTCATTAGGGATCTAAATCTACAAATCTAATTTCAGCTTTCTGTAAAGCTGCTTTGTGACCATGTCTATTGTTAAAAGCATTTAAAAAACAAACAAATACAACTGAATTGAATTGAATTGCATTAACAGTGACCTGTTTGAACTTCTGTTAGTTTCTTCCTCACCTAATGTCAGTGGCTGCCAATTGCTGCAGAGCTGGCTAGTTTGATAGTTTGGTAGACATTTCTGTTCCTGAAACTGAGTTTTCCAATACATCATATCCTAAGTGGGTTTCCAGTGCTTTAAGTGCTTCATAAAGAAGCATGAATCAGGATGCCTAATCATATATTTTGTCTCTGTAATTTATTTACATTTTAATTTGTTTTTTGTTTCTTTTGTTACTCAAAATCATTGTAAAGTATGCATTTGCCATTCGCCTAGATCACCAAGTTGACAAACAGCTATAACAATGTTGGATACCATGAGCAAGAGGCATGTGTAGACTGGCAGAGAAAGCTTTAAATTTTGCTTTTCTAACATCAACTTTGCTTCATTTATGCATTATTGTATTACTATTACTATTAGCTCTATTCAGACTTTATATGTTTAACATGGGAGCTAGGGTAGTTCTATTGCCGATATTACCAGATAGCTCCATTTGGACTGGATTGGTTTTTGGGATGATTTCTACAGATTCTTTTTTTATTTTTAACTCTGATGTGTGATCTGGTTGTAAATATAATACAAAGTAACACAAAGATGAAATTACCCCAGTACACTGTGTAAAACTAATCTTGTCTGAACATGGTTTGTGTACATGTTTTTCTCCTTCCACTTCCAAGAAAATTTTGGTTCAATATACGTGATACTTTTCTACAAGCTCAGCGGTGGTCTAGTCCAGACCAGATAGACACCTTTGTGATTTGCCTCTTGTGTTAGAAAACATTTTCAGCTTCTGCTACTTGCCTATTTATCATTTTTGTGTGTGCATCCACTGAGCATACTGTGGGTTATATCACTTCATCTCCTTACTATCTTTAGAATGAAAAAGTGAAAAAATGTGATTCAAATGGCTATTATAATCAATGTTTTTTTTGTTTTTTTTGTTCTTTGTGGCAAAAGCCACAGACAAAACAAATCTACCCTTGCATTAATAAAAATCATCCTGTAAATCAGACACAGCTGTGTTTCTGGGCATTTGAAAAGCAGCCTAATTCTGTTGAAAACTGCAGACCTGGTAACACTAGTGTCTATGTTGTCTTATCTTGTTGGGGTCGCAGCAAGACACATCACAGTTCACAGTACAAATGTGGCCACATGATTATCTCCACAAGTGGTATAAATTTATAGATTGCATCCCAGATAGCATTACTGTGGCCCAGATCCGGCCCACACCTGACACTTTCATCCGGCCCACATACAGCATGGAGTGATGGCACTTGGGCGGTCCACTCCTGTTTGCCAGATTTGGGCCACATGCAACATATTGGGCCACATCCACATGCAACATACGGACTTCTTTTCGCCGGGCCAAAAGAAGTCCAGCAATGCCGCATCACTGCCTGAAGTGGCCCACATCCGGATGCTATCTGGGATTTTAACCCATTTACACCTGCACTTAATGGTGTCCACTTATAATCAAATCACCCAAGATGAATGGGGTTTTAGAAAGCTAATAAATGCAAGAAAAATAAATTGTACTGAATGAATGCATAATAAAATGCATAAAATATCAGTTCTGGCCCAAAGGACCTTTATAGATTCATCATTCATTTATTAATCATCAACTTTATTCTAATCAGGGTGGATCCGCAGCCTGTGCTGGGAACAGGGCATGAGGCATGCACATTCATACACTCTTATGGGTCACCTGTTCCCATGTCAGAATCTTTTTAGAAGGTGAGAGGAAACTGAAGAACCTGGAAGGAACCAACAAAAACACAGTGAGAACATGTGAAGCTCCACACATACAGTTTCCCAAGCTCTGGATCGAATCAGGGACTACAGAGCTGTGTGACCAAAACACTACTCGCTGCGTGACCACATTGCCCCCAAAGAACTTTAACTTTCTTTAAAAAAAATTCTAGCCTCCTGTGTTTGTGAGGCAGTATTCTGTACGTTGTCCAAAACTTGATATTACTTTGATAATAAATATTGATTAAAATAGACAATTTAGATCTCAACGGTTAATCCTCTGGGTTACTGATCTGAAGGTTGGGGGTTCAAGCTCCAGCACCGCCAAGCTGTCAATGTTGAGCAAGGCCCTTAACCAGTGTTCCCTCTAACCTGCGCGTGTGCGTGGCCGCACATACTAATTGAAGGTCCCACGCAGCACAATTTTAGGCTGTGCACAAAAACTGGTTACCAACTCGAGTAGGCGAGCACCCAGTGAGCAGAAATAAAAAAAAATGAAAAGAAAAAACGTTACTTCTACAACATCTTAATAAAAAGGTTAGCTTGACTTCCAAACAAGAATGACTAAATGAAATGGTTCAAACGAATACAAGTGATGATCCTGGTAAGACAGTTAAAATGTCTGACATATTTAGCTAGGGAGCTAGTGGGGTCGTGTGCAAAGTTTGCTCTGAAGCTAAAATCAAAGGAGAGTTTTCCAATTTGACTACCTAAAATGTCACTTAACCCAAAAAAGTCACACTGATGCTGTGAAAAGAACATATAATTGAAAACATGGAACTTCGATGAACCAGCTTTTTGGCTAGTTGCGAGAATCGAGAGAAAAGCGTATTAAATCTGGACAAGGTCTACAACCACTGGAAAGCAGACAAGAACAGATGGGAGTCTTAAGTTTTAAGGTAGGCTACAATACTAAATAAATACAACCCCAATTCCAAAAAAGTTGGGACGCTGTGTAAAATGTAAATAAAAACAGAATGCAATGATTTGCAAATCTCATAAACTCATGTGTGGGAGGAGGAGGAGGGAGCCAGGTGTGCGTCCTCATGGCCTGGCCACTCCCTCCTCCTCACCACACCATGTTATTCACAATGGAACATAGAAAACATATCAAATGTTTAAACTGAGGAAATGTACCATTTTACGGAAAAAAAAAAGCTAATTTTGAATTTGATGGTGGCAACATGTCTCAAAAAAGTTGGGACTGGGGCAACTAAAGGATGGAAAAGTGTTACTGCGAAGAAACAGCTGGAGGAACATTTTGCAAATAATTAGGTTAATTGGCACCAGGTCAGTAACATGATTGGATATAAAAAGAGTTTCTTAGAGAGGCAGAGTCTCTCTAAGAAGAGATGGGCAGAGGTTCATCAATCTGCGAAAAAATGCATCTACAAATTCTGGAACAATTTCATAATAATGTTCCTCAACTTAAAATTGTGAAGACTTTGAATACCTCATTGTCTACAGTACATAATATCAAAAGAATCAGAGAATCTGGAGAAATCTCTGTGCGCAAGGGAGAAGGGCAAAAATCAATATTGCATGCCTGTTATCTTCGGGCCCTCAGGCGGCACTGCATTAAAAACAGGCATGATTCTGTAATGGAAATCATGTGAACATGATCCAGAAATGTCACCGTCTTCTCTGGGCCAAAGCTCATTTAGAATGGACTGAGGCAAAGTGGACAACTGTTCTGTGGTCAGACAAATCGAAATTTGAAATTCTTGGAGGAGGAGGAATGCTGCCTATGACCCCAAAAACACCATCCCCACTGTCAAACATGGAGGTGGGAACATTATGCTTTGGGGGTGTTTTTCTGCACGTCTGCAGTGCAGCATTGAGGCGCAGCATCTCGTTCCCGCTTTTTCAGGGAACAGGGTTACAGTCAAGTAACCCGAGACATTCCCTATCAAAAGCTACTCTCGATGCTGCGCATCAAATGCTAATGGGAACGAGAATACTAATGCCACCGCACTGGAAGTGTCTGAGCCCCCAAGGTTGTGTAGTGTGTGCACACAAACATTGAGGAAGGTCTCAGACATGCCTAAGGGATGGTGACTCAAGGACATGTGAGCCCGGAGTAGCATGGACATCCAAACTATAGAATCTGACAAATGTGTGCAGAGAGGACCAACCTGCCACATCACACACTTCTCTGGAGGGGGACACCTTTTGCCAAAGGCATAGAAGATGCAACCCCCTTGTATGAATGAGCCCTAACACCTAGCAGTGAAGCTTGACCACGTGCCTCGTAGGCTAGGGCAATGGCATCCCTCACCCAATGATACATCATTTACTTAGTGGCAGCCGCCCCCCGATTGCGACCTCCATAGCATATGAAGAGCTGCTCCGACTTATGCCACTGGCTGGTGCGGTGGATGTAAATCTGAAGAGCACATACTGGAGACAGTAAGGGAAGTCTTTCCTGCTCTGTAGTCGTGAAAGGTGGAGGAGAGAAGGCTTCAAGGATGACTGGATGCATGGTCGAGAATGGAACTTTCAGGAGGTAATTAGGGTGAGGATGCAAGATAGCTTTGACCAGCCCAGTGGGAAAGTCTAGGCAGGACCGTGGGACTGACAGAGCCTGCAAATCCCCAATTCTCTTCAGAGAAGTAATAGCCATTAGAAAAAACATATTTAGGGTCAGAGACCTGATAGGTGCTGACTCTAGTGGTTGGAAAGGGGTGCTGACCAGACCCTCGAGCACTATAGCTAAATCGCACGGAGGGGCTGTAGCTCTCGTGGATGGTCTCAACCGCTTGGCTTCACGAATGAAGTGAGCGACTAGAGGGTGCTTTCCCACAGAAACCCCATCAATCGTAGCATGGCAAGCCGAAATGGTGGCCACATAGACTCTGAGAGTACCAGGACGTGTGCCTGAGGATAATTTCCCTTGCAGGAACTCCAGCACTGAAACCACTTGGCAGTGAACTGGGTCTACATGGTGCACCATACACCAATTTTCAAAAATGTGCCATTTGAAGGCAATTGGACGCAACCCCCCATCTTTCTTGGGAACCAAAAAATACCGGCTGTAATAGCCTGACTCTCTGTCTGGTATGGGAACCATGCATGATAACCTGCAGGTGCACGTTATCAATGACATAACTCACCGAGGTTATTTAGGCCAAATTCTTGGCGTGTTTGACACACATACTTCGCAACCAGTCAAACAAAGAATGTTCTCATTAGCGTTTGATGCGCAGCATCAAAAGTAGCTTTTGATAGGGAACTAAGTTGAAGGGGTCAAATACTTATTTCACTCATTAAAACACAAATCAATTTATAATTTTTTGAAATATGTTTTTCTGATTTTTTTGTTGTTATTCTGTCTCTCACTGTTAAAATACACCTACCATTAAAATTATACACTGATCATTTCTTTGTCAGTGGGCAAACGTACAACATCAGCAGGGGATCAAATACTTTTTTCCCCCTCTGTAATTCCTGTTTGCCTCATGTCTCCTTCAAGTGAGTTATGACTATTTTTTTCCTCTTTGAGAGGGAGGAAAAAAGAGCATGCCAGAAACAGAAAAAAATAAGCGGTGACAGACGCATGTACGTATGCTGGCGAATTCTTCATCATCATAGCGCTTCCTCCTCCACATACATGAAGACAAGCGGGGAAGTGTTTAACAACCAACTCAGTCACAAAATAAAAGGGAACAAAAACAAATATAAGTGGAGAGCAGCTATCCCCTCACACTTCCCATCTCTCTGCATTGCTCTAACATGCGCAGTTGTATCTCTCCCCCATAAGTACCGTTATCCTTATGTGACCATAATACAGAGATTCCCACTATAAATTAAAAGTATAGAAATTCCAGTTTTTGAGTTGATGTATTTGCACAGCAGAAGAATTAATTAGGAAAAAAATGTATATCAAGAATCATTTTGGAATCGGATCGTGACTCCCAGAATCGGAATCGGATCGGATCGTGAAGTGCCTAAAGATTCCCACCCCTAGTAAGGAGACAGTTTTGAACACTGATTTTTTTATGCTCTCGCTCAGTAATTGATTTTTGTTCATTTTTAACCAACAAAAGTTCAATACTGCAGCTTTAACATAATCCTCAAATCAATGCAGTAGATTCCAAAAATAAATAATCGAGTGTTTGCGTGTGCACCATTTTGTAAAAATTTGTGAAACACAAAAATATTTGTTCATCTTTTTATTCGTGGATCTCATTTTACTTTTATGGAACTTGGGTTATGCATTTTTGAAAATTATGCATTTAGACCACCATACTATTCAAATTTCTAGATTAGCTGTAGATGAAAATAGGTTTAAATATCATTTAGTAACTAAAAATACAGCAAGTGGTGGTTCTCTTTATTGTTTACATTTGTTTCCAGTCTAGACCAGATCTGACTTTACCATGCTTCTGCTAACATGGCAGCAATAGCTAAGCTCCACCTCTTGATACAGGTCATTTATCATCCTGGGAGACTCATTAATCACAGCCTGAAGCTCCACATGATTATCCTCCAACCAGCAGTGCTCACAAGGTGGTAAACCGCACACTTCCGCCCTTCCCACACGTCTTACACAATGCTAATTACTGTATGCCAAAGGTGCCTAGTGTGGATGCCACCCCATTTAGTGCATTAGAAAGCACAGCTTTCTAGGGTTAGTGTGTGTGTGTCACAGAAAGAGAGAAAGGACTACTGGAGAGACCCATCTCATTTAGCGAGTGTCAGTTCCCAATAATTAAAATGACCACAACTATGAATAAATGGGGCAGGGGGTAATCGCTACAACCATATGAGAGGAAGTCAGAGAAAGAAAAAAGAGAGAGACTATCATGACCAGGAATTGTTTTTACATAAAGAACCAGACACTCCTAATGTAATGGGTCCTGGAGAGAGAGAGTCTATAGCATGTTGAGGCATTTGGATGACATGTAAATGTCATATAAATCTTTTTTTGGACAGCTAATACCAATTTAAGACAGAATGATGTGGTGCAGTAACACTTGCACTGTTCTGTAGAAGGCTTATAAAATTCCCTTTCGATAGTATTAAAACGTTCTATGTTAAAGTTTCTATCCCAACATTTTTATATATAATATAAAAGTCAAATGAACAGAAACAATAGGTGAACAAAAAATGAACAGAAACAATAGGTCCTGTTGTTTTTCTTTTGAAAAACAAAAGTACCTATAGTTGGTATAGTTATAGCAGTTATGGAAATTGAACTGCTGGATATTCAGGCGGTGCTTTGAAAACAATGTATACTTTATATATGATTGGGATACCTTTGAGGTCAAGTCTGACATTTTAGACTGGGAAGGTGGGATGGAATCCATCCCACTCGGGGAGGTGCTACTGTTATTTCTCATAATATAGCTTAGTTTTATGACAGGCCTAGTTAATCTGTAACAATCCAGAGCCAGGGTCAGACAGCAGATAAAATGTCTAGACTGACTGACTGATAGCTGCTTTGAAATGGGTGTGTTCTCCAATCTAAACATACACAAAAATAGATAAAATATCAGAAAATTCTTTCTTCTAGTATTTTAATAAACATAAAATTAAATAATGCCAAATGCACTGCCAGCAGCTTTGCTCTGTAGCTACTATAAAATATAAGATCGCTTATAGCTAAAGCACTTATTGTTACTTATGAATTTAAACTATTACTGATGAGGGATTGGATTATATCAAATGAGTATGTGATCTTTAAATGAAGCTAGCCCTCCATGACACACATATGCCCATGTATGATGGGTGTGTAGGAGGCATCACACCTATTTATAAGATTACCTAATATACAGAATGCTGGATATGAAGTTAACTCATTTGAAATACTTTTTATTATCATAACTGATTGTAGCAATGTCACTGATTGTAGACAACACAGCAAACAGGGTTGTATCGTCCTCCTTGCTTGATTATGGTGAAGTTAGCCTGTAGTTCATGCAGCACTGATTCCCATATTGATCTACTTCCATTGAAACTATAGTGAGGGCTTTGGAGTTCATAAGCAAAATTTCTTTTTGCAGAGCTGGGGAGAGTAAATTGACTGTATCTGCAATCATGGCCCAGACCACACTGTCCAAAGGCAAAGATAATTATCCATGGTTCCAGAGGGTTGGGGGACCATTCAGGTGGTTGCTTAAGCTGCTGATACTTGCTGTTTCCCTGCTTTTCCTTTTTTCCCCATTTCCTTCTTACAGCTGTTGCATTTCTAACTACAGTACTTTGTACTTTCATCTCATTTAATGTGCAATGTGCAACTATAACAAGCTACTGAAAATCTGCCAGGATATTTTATTTAATTTGATATGTTTGCCCCTCAGAACTCAGTCAAGTGACAGAATGCCTAGAGTCAGTGTTTTGCTTTACATTAGATAATGTTGCCATATTTAAATGATAGTTTAAATAAATATGAAAGCATTAGCCAGCATATGATACTTCGAGCATAGCTGGCCAAAATGAGGTGCTTCCTGACTTTCCATTGTTTTTACACACCTTGCTCTGAATGCCAAAAAGCATGAAGGTGTGTTTAGTATTCTGCAACTGTGCTGAAGCCCTGACCCTGTCCTGTTCTTCCAGTGCTGACCTTTCATCCTCTCCTTTCTCATTGTTATGCCTTTTGTCACCTTGTAAGCTGATAACCTCAACCTGTAACCATATGAAATACTAATCTTCCATTTCTTCATTCACTCATTCTGCTCCAGGACTCAGACCAAGGGCAAATCCAGCAACCTGTCAACCAGACTAACTGGATGTACTGAAATAATGCTGGATTGCTAGGATATCTCCATATTTATAATGCTTAATTCATAATTTATGAGTATAGAGCAGGCCTGAAACGAAATAGATTTTACAGGTGTTTTAAAAATACACTATATGGATAAAAATATGTGGGCATCTGACCATCACAGCCATATGTGAGCCTTCCCTAAACTGTTGCCACAAAGGTGGACATAAACAATTTTCTAAAATGTCTTTGTTTGCTGAAACATTAAAATTTCCCTTCACTAGAACTAAGGGACCTAGCTCAAACCTGTTCCCATATGACAGTGGCCCTGTTCACAAAGCGAGCTCCATAAAGACATGGTTTTCCAACGTTGGTGTGGATGAACTTGAGTGGCCTGCACAGAATCCTGACCCCAACTCGACTGAACACCCTTGGGATGAATTTAATTGCCAACTACATGCCAGGCCTCTTCACTCAGCATGAGTGCTTGACCTCACTAATGCTCTCATGGCTGAATGGGTAAATCCTATCAGTCTGACAAGGGAATAGGTGCTTCAAAAACAGGGAATGATAAATGAATGTGTTTACTTACTATATCAGATTTTAGTGGGTCAAAAGTTTACAAACACTTTATTAGTATTTGGTGGCATTGCCTTTAAATGACTTACTTTGAATCAAATGCTTTGGGTAGCATTCAACAAACTTCTCACAATACTTTTCTGGAATTTTTGCCCATACCAGGTCCACAAATTTTCTATGGGATTTAGGCAAGGACTATGTGATTGCCACTCCTATACTTTTACTTTGTTGTCTTTAAGCCATTTTGTCACAGCTTTGGATTCTTAGGATCACTGCCCTGCTGGGAGACCCAACTGCGACCAAGTTTTACCTTTCTGTCTGAGTTCTTGAGGTGTTGCTTCAGTTTTTCTAGATAATCCTCCTTCTGCATGATGCTATTTTCTGAAGTGCACCAGTCCCTACTCCAGCAAAACACCCCCACAAAATAATACTGCCATCCCCATGCTTCACAGTTGGCATGATATTCTTTGGATTTATATGCTGGTCTTGGAGTTTCTTCTTTACAAAAAAGCCTTTAAGCCCATCACTATGTGGGACTCTTTTAATGGTGGAGGTACATATTTTGGCACCTGGTGCCTCCAGCCCTTCACCAGTTCCTTTGTTGTTGTCTTTGGGTTCAGTTCAACCTTTTGGACCAAAGTTTGTTTATCTTTGTGAGTTCATTCCTGAATGATGTAGTGTCTATGTAAATGTTTTATATTTGCATATAATTGCTTTTACAGATGCTTATAGTGCCATCACTTGTTTGGAGATTGCTCCTAAGGACGAGCCATTTGTGGAGCTCCACATTTTTTTCTGTGGTCTTGGCTAAGTTGCTTGGAATTTTCCATGGTATCGGGGCAAAAAGGCACTGGCCGTTAAATATATCCACAGGTGCACTCCCAAATAACTCCTATTTATGACACTTGGCCAATCAGAACCTTCTAAAAGTCATTACATCAATTTCTGCCAGACTGTTTAAAGTGACAGTCACCTTGGTGTATGTAAACATTTTACAAGTGGAATTCTGATATACAGTAGTGAATTAAAGCTGGAATATTGTCTCTAATGTATTGTTTTAAAATTATCTCTGATCTCTAAGCACATCAGATGCCCTAAGTGACAAAAGAATTGCATGGTAAGATGAAATGTGTGGAGTTCTGAAAAACTGAGATTAAACATCTTTAGCTTAGGTTTATGTAAACATTTGGCCTCAACTGTGGAATCTGTTCGTGTAGAAACAGTCCTTTAGGACTCAGAGTTGTTCAGAGAGGTATATTACCAGCATTAAACAATTTACACTGATGGACCACTCAAAATTAGCTGTTTGAAAATAGCATAGCCTTTCCCAAAACACTGGAAGTTTAGCTTTTTATTTAATCAGTCACCAGCTTTTATGTTATACACAGTGAGCATGCAATTGCATGAGCAGCATGACCAACAATTACTGAACAGCTTGGGCGGAATAAACTGCATTTCAGTCTGTAAACTCTGCATCAAATTTAGGTTTACTTTATGTTCAGTTCAGAAATCACTGTCTATGTATTCTACAGAGACCTGCAAAAACAGCATGTTTTTTTTCTCCATTTGGAGGTTACTTAATGCAGTGTGACTTATAAATGATCCAGAACACAATCCAAACACAGAAGTAAGAAGTTGAAAGACCAACAGGGCAAGCCTAGGCCTCACCTGTCACCCTGCCTCTCCACCTGCCTCTCTTCCTGCTCTGTCTGAGCTACTAAAGGACTGCTTCTGTCACCTGATAAAATAACACATTGATGCATGCCATATGAACAATGAGACAACAACATGTGCCTATTCAAAGCTCTAATTTCAAACACACATTGATGAACCATAGAGTACAGGTGCATCTCAAAAAATTAGAATATCATGGAAAAGTTTTTTTTTTTTTTTCCCATGGAAAGTGGAACTTTCTAGATTCATTACACATAAAGTAAAATATTTCAAGCCTTTTTTTGTTTTAATCTTGATGATTATGACTTACAGCTCATAGAAATCAAAAATCCAGTATCTCAAAATATTAGAATAAAGAATTTATAATACAGAAATATCGACCTTCTGAAAAGTATGTTAATTTATGCACTTAATACAGGGTTGGGGCTCCTTTTGCATGAATTACTGCATCAATGTGGCATGGCATGGAGGCAATCAGCCTGTGGCACTGCTGAGGTGTTATGGAAGGCCAGGTTGCTTTGATAGTGGCCTTTAGCTCATCTGTATTGTTGGGTCTGGTGTCTCTCATCTTTCTCTTGACAAAATTCAGGTCAGGCAAGTTGGCTGGCCAATCAAGCACAGTAATACCATGGTCAGCAAACCTGGTAGATGGCTGCATTGACTCTCAACTTGAGAAAACACAGTGGACCAACACCAGCAGATGACATGGCACCCCAAATCATCACTGACAAAATTTACTTTCATCTGAAAAGAGCACTTTGGACCACTGATCAGTGGTCTAGTTCCTTTTCTGGTTAGCACAGGTAAGATGCTTCTGATGTTGTCTATGGTTCAAGAGTGGCTTGACACTAGAAATGCATCACTTGTAGCCCATTTCCTGGACACATCTGTGGCTCTTGATGCACTGACTCCAGCCTTAGTCTACTCCCTGTGAAGCTCCCCCAAGTTCTTGAATTGGCTTTGCTTGACATTCCTCTCAAGGCTGCGGTCATCCCTGTTGCTTCTGTACCTTTTCCTACCACACTTTTCCCTTCCAGCCAACTTTCCATGAATAATATTCCATGAACCAGACTGAGAGATTAAAGGCGCATGAAACCTTTGCAGGTGTTTTGAGTTAATTAGCTGATTAGAGTCCTTCTCTGGTCAACATTTCTGTATTATAAATTCTATATTCTAATATTTTGAGATACTGGCTATAAGCCGTAATCATCAAGATTAAAACAAAAAAGGCTTGCAATATTCCTCGTTATGTGCAATGAATGTAGAATATATGAAAGTTCCACTTTTTGAATTAAATTATGGAAAAAATGAACTTTTCCACAGTATTCTCATTTTTTGAGATGCCAATGTATATCAGCCTAACATTTGTCACAATCCTGAATCTCACTACCATCACCACGTCATTGTTCGACCTGACCTGTGACCCTGCCTCTCCATCTGCCTCTCTACCTGGCAGCACTGCTTCTGTCACCAGACCTGACATAACACATTGATGCGTGCCATATGAACACTGAGGAAAAATAATTTATGGCTTAGTTAAGTATTATTACCATTATTGTTGACTATACACATTAGCAGTTGAAAAAATATTTTAAGTGGTTTACACTTTTACTTGTTGTAAAGTAGCTCCTAATGTCCACTCGTGTGTGTGTGTGTGTGTGTGTGTGTGTGTGTTTGGCAATTAGGCTAATTTGGTGATATGCTGAGTCAGGATGGCAGTCAAAAAAAGAAAGGTGGACATTAGGAGCTACTTTACAACAAGTCAAAGCATACACACACACAAACTAACGTTCAGGCTTGCCACTCATCCCATTAATACAGGATTGTCACGTTGTTACAAAACCAGGGAAGGAGGGAAGCAGGATGCACTTGCAGGGGAAAGTGGTCAGTTTATTAGGCACATCCAAACAAAAAGGAACATTCAAAAGTGATGGTACTGCTTAACAAAAATCAAAAAATAAGCAAGTCAATATTCCACTCACATGATAGGGCAATAATTCCAAATAGGGTAGACACTGATCCAAACACTTACAGGGCAAAAGTCCAGGAAATCACGAAACACGAATCCAAGAACTTACAGGGCAAAGCTCCAGGACGATACGAGGCAGGAATCCAAGAACCCAGGAACGCCGGGTAAACAAAACCATCAGAAAAACACTGGAACCAGGGAACGCCTGGTAAACAAAAACATAGGACAAGCTTTTGCTTCGTTGCTATCTTTAATGATATATCGGTACGTTAACCTCAATACTCGAGCACTCTTTAACATCCAAATCAATACTCTGCGCCGAAGTGGACACAGACATGGGTTTAAGTAACCATGTTACTCCTAAGGCAAACAAGATTAAACACCTGGAAACAATAATCAGAAGGAAAAAAAGGAGAACCAATGGCAGAACATAAATCTAGCGAACCAATAAGGAAGCAGGGGCAGAGACATGATGTAACACGAAAACAAAAGCGCACATGGCAAAGTAAACAAAAGCAGAGTTCATGACTTAGTTCAGAGAGTTTTTATGAATTGCGCTGGAATGTGCTCCGTGGAATCCGGAAGGGTGCTGCTCCGCTAGCAGCACAACAAGAGGGAGATGCTAACAGAGCCTGTGCTTGAACTGGTGCTTGGCCTGGCTCTCAGAGCTGCGCGTGACCTGGCACTTGGCCTGGACCTCCGAGCTGTGAAATTAGAGTGGAGTCAGGGCTGGAAACAGAGCTAGGAAGGTAACTAGAGACAGAGGAGGAGACAGAATCGTGTGCAGAACTGGAAACTAGGTTAGGGATAGCACCGTCAACAAAATCTAGAACAGAGCTGGGAATGGAGATGGGAACGGAGCTGGGAATGGAGCTGGCAATTAACTCAGCAACCGAACTGAGAACTAATGCAAAAATAGGGCTAGAAATTAAATCAAAAACAGAGCTGGCAACTAAATCAAGAACTGGGTTGGAACCTGGACTGGAAACTAGACTGGAAACTGGACTGGAGACAGGACCGGGACTGGGAACGACAGCAGGAGCGGGACTGGGAGCGGGACTGGGAGCAGGATTGGAAACGGGACTGGGAACCAGACTGGGAACAGGACTGGGAACTCGCTTTGGGCATAGGCTGAGGCATGGACTGGGAACAGGACTGGGAACCAGACTGGGAACAGGATGGGGAATGGGCCTTGGAAAAGCACCGGAAACTTGACTGGGAAGTGGATCAGAAATTGGCCTTGGAATAGGGCAGAAACCTGGACATGGACTTGGACATGGACTAGGAATAGGGCAGGAACCTGGACATGGACTTGGACATGATTTTACGCTAAAACATGGGCTACAACTTGGAAAGGAGGTCATCCCGTTGACCTCAGACATGGACTGGGCTTGAGAAGAGGTCATCCTGTGGACCTCTGACATGGACTGGGCTAGGAAAGAGGTCATCCCGTGGACCTCTGACATAGACTCGGCTTGAGAAGAGGTCATCCTGTGGACCTCTGACATGAGCAGGACAGGTGAGGAGGTTTTCTCTTTAACTTCTGGCCGGATCATGGCCTGGGCGGAGGTCTCCTCGTGGGTCTCCGATGTGAGCAGGACAGGAGAGGAGGTTCTCTCTTGAACCTCTGGCAGGAACATGGCTTGGGCGGAGGTTTCCTCATGCACCTCTGGTATGAGCAGGCGAGGAGAGGAGGTTTCCTCTTGAATCTCTGGCAGGAATGTGGCTTGGGCAGTGGTCTCCTCGTGGGCCTCCGATATGACCAGGACAGGAGAGGAGGTTTTCTCTTGAACCTCAGGCATGAACAGGACAGGAGTGGAGGTTTTCTCATGAACCTCCAAGGGCAGCTCAGCTGAAGGGACCTCCTGCTGGGTCTCTGGCTGGAGCTCGGGGCTGGAGGTTGCCACGTTAACCTCCAGGAGCAGCTCCGTTGAGAAGACCTCCTGCTGGGCCTCCTTCTGGAGCTCGGGGCTGGAGGTTGCCACATTAACCTCCAGGAACAGCTCTGTTGAGGAGACCTCCTGCTGGTCCTCTGGCTGGAGCTCGGGGCTGGAGGTTGCCACATTTACCTCCAGGAGCAGCTGTGTTGAGGAGACCTCCTGCTGGGCCTCCTGTTGGAGCTTGGAGCTGGAAGTTGCCACGTTAACCTCCAGGAGCAGCTCCGCTGAGAAGAGCTGCTGCTGGGCCTCCTGCTGGAGCTCGGGGCTGGAGGTTGCCACGTTAACCTCCAGGAGCAGCTCTGTTGAGGAGACCTTCTGCTGGACCTCCTGCTGGAGCTCGGGGCTGGAGGTTGCCACGTTTAACTCCAGGAGTATCTCTGTTGAGGAGACCTCCTGCTGGGCTTCCTGCTGGAGCTCAGGGCTGGAGGTTGCCACGTTAACCTCCAGGAGCAGCTCTGTTGAGGAGACCTCCTGCTGGGCCTCCTGCTGGAGCTTGGAGCTGGAGGTTGCCACATTTACCTCCAGGAGCAGCTGTGTTGAGGAGACCTGCTGGGCCTCCTGTTGGAGCTTGGGGCTGGAGGTTGCCACGTTAACCTCCAGGTGCAGCACCATTGAAGAGACCTCCTGCTGGGTCTCCAGATGAAGCTCGGGGCTGGAGGTTGCCATGTTAACGTCCAGGTGGCGCTCTGCTGGGGAGACCTCCTGCTGGGAGGCCACCATGTTAGCCTGCTCCCTCTCATAAAAGTCCAGGAATGACTGGCCTGGTCAATCGCCCAGACGGTCCTTCCCCAAGGAAGGTCGGCTTGGAAGTCTGGGCTCCCAAACACCTGGACCAGTAGATCCACAAAGCCCGAAACTGTCTGGAGCTTCGTGGATCTACTGGCGAGGTGAAGCTCCGCCCATTGGCGAGCGGAGCCGACCAAACGAGAGAGGAGGAACCCCAACCACTGTTCTTCGTCGGGCTTGGGGTCCTCCAAACTCAGAAAATATAACTGTGCCTGCAAAAAATAGCATTGTGGCCAAGTGGCAAAGCCATCGTAATCATCTGGGGGATAAACGAAAGTCCATTGAGGGAAAAAAATTTAATTGTGTGCAGGCATTTTAAATGTGGCGTAGCGTGGGGTGCCCTCACTTTCCCCGCTGCATCCATCTTTTGGCGGAGTATTCTGTTACAAAACCAGGCAAGGAGGGAAGCAGGATGCACTCGCAGGGGAAAGTGGTCAGTTTATTAGGCACATCCAAACAAAAAGGAACATACAAAAGTGATGGTACTGCTTAACAAAAATAAAAAAATAAGCAAGACAATATTCCAATCATATGATAGGGCAATAATTCCAAATATGTTAGACACTGATCCAAAGACTTACAGGGCAAAAGTCCAGGAAATCATGAAACACGAATCCAAGAACTTACAGGGCAAAACTCCAGGACGATACGAGGCAGGAATCCAAGAAACCGGGAACGCCGGGTAAACAAAACCATCGGAAAAACACTGGAACCAGGGAACGCCTGGTAAACAAAAACATAGGACAAGCTTTTGCTTCGTCGCTATCTTTAATGATATATCGGTACGTTAACCTCAATACTCGAGCACTCTTTAACATCCAAATCAATACTCCACGCCGAAGTGGACAAAGACATGGGTTTAAGTAACCACGTTACTCCTAAGGCAAACAAGATTAAACACGCGACACCTGGAAATGATAATAAGAAGGCAAAAAAGGAGAACCAATGGCAGAACATAAACCTAGCAAACCAATAAGGAAACGGGGGCAGAGACATGACGTAACACGAAAACAAAAGCGCACATGGCAAAGTAAACAAAAGCAGAGTTCATGACTTAGTTCAGAGAGTTTTTATGAATCGCGCTGGAATAAGCTCCGTGGAATCTGGAAGGGCGCTGCTCCGCTAGCAGCGCAACGAGAGGGAGATGCTAACACACGTATTGAAAAAATGAACTGTCCCTGAATTAATATGAGATGCGACTGATTTGTCCTGTTTTTTTTTTTTTTAATTATTATTATTACATTAAATGCACAGAAAACAATAACAACTATTGTCATCATTATACAAGCCAGGGTCCTTCAGTCTTTCAGTCCAGATTGAGTGCCAAGTCCTCCAACAAAGCCACTGTTCTTATTGCTTTCAAGTTTGTAGAGAATTCAATAGATTCGATATACATTTTCAAGTTTGAATCTAAAAAAACAGTGGTTTGCTTTTAGAAAATTTACATTTATGAATGTGATATTTAGCTAACAGGAAAATAATTTGATAGGGATTTTCATTATGTCATAATTACAGATTAATTATAATCTTAAACCACCTAGTTTGGAAAAAATAAAATTCCAAATAGATTCCAAATAGAAGAGGGCTTATTAATAAAGTTCTTAATCGAATTTATTTTGAAGGTATTTGAAGTGGTAAAATCAAATTTTATACTCCCCTTCTCAATGGTGTTCAAAAGTACAGATTTTTCATGAGGATGGTGTCTTCCTCACGTACCAGTAAACTGCTAGTTGACGGAGCTTTGGTACTTTGTACAACTGAATGTACAGTGAGGGAAAAAAGTATTTGATCCGCTGCTGATTTTGTATGTTTGCCCACTGACAAAGAAATTATCAGTGTATAATTTTAATGGTAGGCGTATTTTAACAGTGAGAGACAGAATAACAACAAAAAAATCCAGAAAAACACATTTAAAAAAAGTTATAAATTGATTTGCATTTTAATGAGTGAAATAAGTATTTGACCCCTTTGACTGAGTACTTGGTGGCAAAACCCTTGTTTGCAATCACAGAGGTCAGATGTTTCTTGTAGTTGGCCACCAGGTTTGCACACATCTCAGGAGGGATTTTGTCCCACTCTTCTTTGCAGATCCTCTCCAAGTCGTTAAGGTCTCGAGGCTGACGTTTGGCAACTCGAACCTTCAGCTCCCTCCACAGATTTTCTATGGGATTAAGGTCTGGAGACTGGCTAGGCCACTCCAGGACCTTAATGTGCTACTTCTTGAGCCACTCCGTTGTTGCCTTGTCTGTGTGTTTTGGGTCATTGTCATGCTGGAATACCCATCCATGACCCATTTTCAATGCCCTGGCTGAGGGAAGGAGGTTCTCAGCCAAGATTCCACGGTACATGGCCCCGTCCATCATCCCTTTGATGAGGTCCAGTTGTCCTTTCCCCTTAGCAGAAAAACACCCCCAAAGCATAATGTTTCCACCTCCATGTTTGACGGTGGGGATGGTGTTATTGGGGTCATAGGCAGCATTCCTCCTCCTCCAAGCACGGTGAGTTGAGTTGATGCCAAAGAGCTTGATTTTGGTCTCATCTGACCACAACACTTTCACCCAGTTCTCCTCTGAATCATTCAGGCAAACTTCAGAAGGGCCTGTACATGTGCTTTCTTGAGCAGGGGGACCTTGCGGGCGCTGCAGGATTTCAGTCCTTCACGGCGCAGTGTGTTACCAATTGTTTTCTTGGTGACAATAGTCCCAACTGCCTTGAGATCATTAACAAGATCCTCCCGTGTAGTTCTGGGCTGATTCCTCACCGTTCTCATGATCATTGAAACTCCACAAAGTGAGATCTTACATGGAGCCCCAGACCGAGGGAGACTAACAGTTATTTTGTGTTTCTTCCATTTGCGAATAATTGCACCAATTGTTGTCACCTTCTCACCAAGCTGCTTGGCGATGGTCTTGTAGCCCATTCCAGCCTTGTGTATGTCTACAATCTTGTCCCTGATATCCTTGGACAGCTCTTTGGTCTTGGCCATGGTGGAGAGTTTGGAATCTGATTGATTGATTGCTTCTGTGGACAGGCGTCTTTTTACAGGTAACAAACAGAGATTAGGAGCACTCCCTTTAAGAGAGTGCTCCTAATCTCTGCTCATTACCTGTGTAAAAGACACCTGGGAGCCAGAAATCTTGCTGATTGATAGGGGATCAAATACTTATTTCACTCATTAAAATGCAAATCAATTTATAACTTTTTTGAAATGCATTTTTCTGGATTTTTTTTGTTGTTATTCTGTCTCTCATTGTTAAAATACACCTACCATTAAAATTATAGACTGATAATTTCTTTGTCAGTGGGCAAACTTACAAAATCAGCAGTGGATCAAATACTTTTTTCCCTCACTGTAGCTACAGCCTCTCACACGGTAGCAAGAAACGGCAAATAATCCTATTAGCGATGTGGGTTAGGGAGGCGTGACTCGTAGTAGAGAATGAGATCTGTTAACCTTTTGTGTACCACAAACGGTGCTACTGACTGTCTTGGCCAGGACACTCTTGTAAAAGAGATTCTCAATTTCAGTTAGACTTTTCCTGGTTAAATAAAGGTTAAATAAAAAACCCAAGACACAAGATGGACAACAGTGGTTATAAATATATTTTAATTATTTGATCAAAATTATTGCTAGGGACAATTCAGTAGTCGCTGGATATTGGTAGGGACATGTCCCCTACTAAATTCGACTCCCCTGGTGCCATTACTTTCTACCAGGCTCGGAGAGTTACGGAATACATGTAACGGCGTTATGTAATCAGGATAAAAAAAAAACAACTGGTAACTGTAATCTGTTACTGTTACGTCAAAAAACAAAGTAATCAGATTACAGGTACATTTAGTAAAAAATTGGAATACTAGGAGGTCGAATGAGTTTCTGTGAAGACTGCCCATTCAAGGAAAAACTTATCTACTCTCTCCCTGGATGAATGCTATTGTTTGCCTTGTTTATTTTGCACTATTGACCAAACTTCTTTCGTGGGTTAAATTGAGCAGTTACATTCATCGATATTCACTTGTTGTGCATGCTTATGTGAATGTCTCAACATAAGATAACATAGGATGTGAGTAATTATGACCATAGAAGCACGAAAAAAAAATATGAATACATACATACTGTAAGTGTATTCTACGTTGTAGGAGCAATCCCCTTTTCCTCCAAAAGTGAATACAGAAAAACTGATTAATGCTGTCTCTCCATCACTCCCCAGAAAAAATGCTATAAATGTAGTCAGTGTAGTAATCAAAGCACATTATTTTAATATTACATATATATTAAATATATATTATATACAGAAAATTGCTGTAAATATAGTCGCTGCTGCTGCCTGTGCCGCTTAAACCCATTCAAACAGGTTGACAGCGCGGACTTATTTGGAACTATTGAGAGCTACATGAACCACGTGACTGTGTTGTGGCGAGATCAAAGCGTGTTGCAACTCTCTTTTTGAACGGCGCTGGTTCACACATACTCTGTTTGCAGTACGTATTGCAGTACATATGCGGTGCGGAAGCAATACGCGCTCTTTGTGCTTTCACATAAGACACGTTTTCAGTGCGCAGCAAAGGATATGAAGGTGGAGGGTGACAGGACTTTGAGTGAAGTTTAGCACAACACAGTATAGTAATACGATCTTTCATAGACATAGTCATGTTTAAACACAATAAATTTAAACAACGTAATATTCCATTCATTACTTCTATATAGATTTTTATATTACGTTGCTCAAGCAAGTGGCAAAACGTTGCACTTCTCTTATGTGAAAAGGTAGTATCACAAACATTTTAAATAAAAACTTACCATTGACACAAACAGATTGCAACACAAACTGCCTCCCATGTCTTTTCTTTTGCATTTTTCTTTATACAAGAAATCCTTCGGTTCATACAGAACGTGACGTGTCACGTGATTGCCGCTTTCTGCTGATATGCGAGTGTCTCCCCCCCTCACACACACACACACACACACACACACACACAATATAACATACTGTGTAGTGTATGTCGCATAATATATATATATATATATATATATATATATATATATATATATATATATATATATATATATATATATATATATATATATATATATATATATATATATATATATATATATATTACACTTTAGATATAATTTCTTATCTCACTTTAGATTATAAACTCCTGGTAAGTGTTTTGGGTTTTTTTTGCTTTACCCTGGGGGTAAAGTAATAAGATGACTCTGAAAAACAGTAGGATACTTTAATTATATGCATTTATGGTGAAATTACTACATTTTTGTCAATCCGTGTTCATTTTGACGACGAACAATCAATCACTTTAATTCAGCGCGAGCAAAAATAGACTCGGTGCGGAAATGATCGGTGTTCTGCTGCACCGCACTGCTCCTGCAATGCACTGGTCGCTCCCCATCCATGTGCAGTGTGAATGCTCTGACCTGTTAACATGGGCACGGAAAAAAATACGCACTGCCAATGAAGTATGTGTGAAGCCTACTAGAGTATTTTATTTTATTCTACTGACATTCAAAAGAATGTAGGAATTTATATATATTTATGTGATGCTAATAGTGGTAATAGTGAACCTGTTTTTAAGATCTAAAATAAGCTCTAAATAAAAGTATTTTAGATCATATTGCTTTTTTCCCTTTCACTTTATTAACATATGTGACCTTGAAGTAATCCAAAAGTAATCAGATTACATTACTTTCATATTGTGATACTTGGATTACATTACTGGTTACATTTTTATGAAGTAATTTGTAACTGTAATGGAATACATTTTTAAAGTAACCCTCCCAACCTTGCCCTCTACTATGAATGATAAACTTGCATCAGGGTGTTTTAGAATAGGAGCCAATGTGAAAGCTTGTTTAAAGATGATAAAAGCATTATCTGCATAGGTAATTTAGTGCATTTTCTTAGATCCTCCTAGAATCCTAGAGTGACATGAGAGCAATTGTGTTGATGATGAAATTTCTTATAAATTGTTGGTAGAAATATGCTAAACCTAGGAATCCTTGTAAGTCCTGTCCAGTCTGTATGGCAGTCTGTATGGCATTACCAAATATTCATAGTAACTTGAGGTCATACTAACAGTCATCTTCCATTAGTCATGCTCTCTAATTCAAACTAGGTTGTAGGCACTTCAAAGAACTTCAGGTTTAGTGAAGTTGGTGGCTCTTTTCAGCTGTTCTAGAGCTGAGGGCACCAGAGACAGTGAGTCTGTTTCACTGTGATTTAGTTCAGGCTACAATAAACTAGGCCACAGTTTGCCTTGTTGCCACTACTTACCTTGTTGAGCTCAGCATAATGTGTAGTTATTTAAACTCTTTAATTACCACTGTTCTAGAGCATATACTCAGTTGCTAACCAAGAATCAGCACACTTGAAGCAGACATCAAACGTTAATCGTTCTCAAAAGGCAATGGAAGCCCTTTAAAGAAAATAAATAAATAACAAATGTCCACAATCTATCAGCAACGTCTCATGCACTTCATTGCAGTCCTCGTGTATCAACAAAAGTGCATACTTTTGTAAGACGTAAGCTTAGATAAGGTACAAAAATGTAATATCTCAGCCTCATTTACTGTATGTATTTTAGAGATTCTTCCATTTGTGATTGTGAATACTGGATTAATTATATAATTAAACATAATACACTGTATTAAAAAAAAAATGAAGTAGCATGTTTTATTTTATTTTTTTTATTTTACTTCTACTTGAAAAAAAACAAGCTCATATTTAGCTTTCTAAAACTATTCAGCCTGTTAAATATTTCAGTAAGAGAGCTTAACTAACTCCCTCAGTGGGAGGATAATGGGGTTTCTCTTGTTATAGGTTTTAGTATGCCTGTTAAATGAAACAAGGTAAGCTCTTCTCACCTCAAAGGTATTTTGATCCTTTTCTCTCTCATTCTATTATAGACAATCCTCTGTCTTTCTCTTCCTTTCTCAAGCACTCCTCCTAGCTCTCTCATCATATCTTCACTTCAATTTCTCAGTCTGTTTCTCTGTATCTCATATTGTGTAGTTCTAACATTATCTTTGTTCCCCTCCCTCTTTCTGTCCCCATTTACCTACATATATGCTTTTCTCCTCTGGAGCTCACACTGTGTTATCACAGTATCATCCTAGTCCACCATTTACTTTTTGGAAGCTGTTAGATTGCTGTTATGATAGTGGGCCACCCTCTCCAGTCTCTCTAGCCTCATCACTTCTGTAACGAATCAATCATTACTAGCATTATTCTTTTCCACCAGAATAATGTAATGAATCAACTTTAAACATGAAAAATGAAACAGAAGTGCAAGCTTGGATTCGAAGCACCTTTTTAAAGGAGACAAGTTTTAAAGCGTGCCCGCCTTATCTACCAGAATGTGTAGTAAATCGGATGAATCTGCAACACTTTAAAATATTCTCCACCAGTTAAAAGATGTAACGAATTAAAAGATGTTTAACACGTTTAAATGTATTCTCCAATTTATATATGGAATTAGCTCGAATGGCGTGAAATATATCTATATATCTAATCAACGCGTGTTGTGACCAGTTGTAAATATACATCAGCCATGAAAGGGAATTCATGTATGTGCACATATACATATAGATAATTAACTACAACGGATTATAATTAATTATTATATGTATATGTATGTGACTATATAAACTGTAAACTGTAGTCTAGTTTAGAATTATGAACTCTAAAGAGGCAGTTTATCCTTCTGGCCAGGAAGGAAATCTCCGTTTCCAGAGCGGGTAATCAAAAAATTTTGTTATTAAAATTAGAGCGGGTAACCGAGATTTTATGCAGCGTAGAATACACTCATCACGTGACCAAAACAGAGACAAATCAAGCATGGTGATAATAGATCTTAATAACTAGATGTAACTATGGATACATACGACTAACTCTAAGCAAAACATACATATGTACATCTATATACAAGGAAAGAAAAGGGATAGAGAGAAAGTAATGAAATAAAAGGGAATGGCAGACAAAAACACAACTAATTAGAAATTAGTTGAGGTCATACTAAAATTCAGATAAGCCTTAATGTTCTTCTGGGTTAGCAGTGGTTTTGGATTTTTTTTTGTGACTTGCTGGATGAGTAGTTGCTGTGCTCTTGGAGGAATTTTGGAAGGTCGGACACTTCTGGAAGGGTTCAATACTGTGCAAGTTTTTTTTCAATTTGGAGATAATGGCTCTCACTTTAGAGTCCCAGAGCCTTTGAAATAAGTTTGTAACCCTTCCCAGACTTCTTCTTCATCATTTCTGGAATCTCTTTCAACTTTGGCACAGTGTGTTACTGGGTAAGACCTTTTAACCAACTTTATGCTGTTGAAAAGGTTAAATTTAAGTGTTGATTTGATTGAACAGGCCTGTAATCAGGTCTGGTTGCGTCTAGTCCAGAGGTCTTGTGGAGTACATGTCTCGACAGGTCAGACCTGTTTTGGCAGCACAAGGGGGACCAACATAATATTAGGCAGGTGGTTTTATGGCTGATTGGCATATATATTATGAGGGGCCAAACAGGAAATAATTAGATGAAATCTGAATATAAACAGTGCCCTCCACTAATATTGGCACCCTTGGTAAATATGAACCAAGAAGGCTGTAAAAAATTGTCTTTATTGTTTAACCTTTTGTTCTTTTGTGAAAAAGATTCACAAAAATACTCTACTCTCATGGATATCAAACAATTGCAAACACAACACAGTTTTATCCAAAAAAATATCTTTCTTAAATATAGGTGTGCAACAATTATTGGCACCCTTTTAGTCAATACGTTGTGCTACCTCCCTTTGCCAAGATAACAGCTGTCTTCTCCTATAATGACTGATGAGGTTGGAGAATACATGGCAAGGAATCTGAGACCATTCCTCCATACAGAATCTCTACAGATTCTTTAAATTTCGAGGTCCACACTGGTAGACTCTTCCTCTTCAGTTCACCCCAAAGGATTTTTGTGTTGATTTTGATGTATGTTTTGGATCACTGTCCTGCTGGAAGATCCAACCACGGCCCATTTTAAACTTGCTGCCAAAGGCACTCGAGTTTTCATTTAGTATCTTTTGATATTTATTAGAGTCCATTATGCCATGTATCCTAACAAAATGTCCAGGTCCTCTGGCAGAAAAACAGCCCCAAAACATTAAAGAGACACCACCATTTTTAACGTGGTCATGAGGTACTTTTCCATATGGCTACCTTTCTGTTTGCACCAAAACCATCTATGGTGTTTATTGCCAAAAAGCCCTATTTTGGTTGATGACACTTGAGTTTGTTTTTGGATGAGAGTAGAGGCTTTTTTCTTGAAACCCTTCCAAACAACTTGTGGTGATGTAGGTGACTTCGGATTGTAGGTCTGGAGACTTTCTGACCCAAAGACACAACTAACTTCTGCAATTCTCCAGCTGCGATCCTTGGAGATTTTTTGGCCGCTCAAACCATCCTCTTCATAGAGCATTGACACAATATAGACACGTCCAATTCCAGGTTGATTCATAACATTTGCAGTTGACTGGAACTTCTTTATTATTGCCCTGATGGTGGAAATGGGCATTTTCAATGCTTGTGCTATTCCAAAAGGTAAAATAATAGTTTTACCTCATATTTATACATATTTGAACAATTTCCTGTTCCTAGTCATATAGGTATCTCTCTCTCTCTCTCTCTCTCTCTCTCTCTCTCTCTCTCTCTATCTCTCTCTCTCTCATATATATATATATATATATATATATATATGAGAATACAAAAGACTCTTTGGAACCCACACAGGACTTACCCCTGCAATAAAAGAAACATTTGGTGACTGAATGTCTGGGAAACTTCATGATTAGTTCGTCAGCAGGGGTCCACCAAAACTCCGACCAAGGGCCTGTAAATCTCTGATCTAATCTCTGTTTATGACCACATGGATTAGCATCAGAGTCGGCAAGGCTAGAAGAAAAAACATCCTCCCTGAAGGTCACCCTGAGGTGATCAAGGACCGGTGGGACATTAGAAGAACGCCAGCCCCCTCTTCTGGACATACACACACTCACGCACACACACAGTGAAAATGTCTCTTGAATGTAACATATAATCATATTTCTAGATAGTTATAATGTATTCATATATGCATGTGTTGTGTGTCTAGATAACCTAACTATAGTGATTTTAGATAGTTTGAGTGAGAAGCTAATTTTAAGTTGCCTGTAACCATGTCTAATGATCCTTCACTGTCCAAGATATCATAATTTCCTTGAAGTTTGGTACGAAAATCATTGTCTCGTAATATGCCAATTAATGATGCATACTATAGGACGATGGGATGTATCATTCTATACTTTTCCATATTTTATCCTAATCCAAACTTAATACAAACCCCGCCTTGACAAGAGTCCCGCTCTGGGACAGACCAAGAAAGTTCTCCCCCCAGAACTTTCTCATCTCTCTCTGGATTCGCCAGCAGCTCAGAGAGGCATGTACATTGGCATTGTCCATAAAAGACCGCGACACGCATTCCTCTATGCTTTTTCTTGCTTCTGCTTTGCTTTTGCTTCTTCCTTTTCACTACTTATTCTTCTTCTTCTCCTTTCTCTCTACTTTGACTTCACATTTCTCTCTCTCTCTCTCTCTCGCGGACTTGCTCTCTTCCGCCTTCCTTTTCTGGTATTCCTCCGGACTCTCCTTTGTCTCGTTAAACCACGTGGCAATTACCACTTTTACCAATTACCAATTCTTTCTTCTTTGGTGAGACCCAACTCCGTTCACCCCAACTCTACCGACACGGAAGATTCAGCAAACTCCTCACTAAACCTACGAACCAAGGACCCTCGTGAACGGCATAAAATTAACGCAAGTTAAATTTTAATCGATCTATAGAGGTGTCCTTTAAGTCAGTGCCCCTTTGTTTAAAGGTAAATTTCAATTCATTGCTGATTCTCAAGGTTAAACTGTTGTGTGTTCTGCCATTGTTATTTTCATCATTTTTCCTTTTGTTTCTTTCACTTACCCTGTATATATGTATTATTTGTTTATACCTAGTTGTGTATATCAGTAGTTTTTACGTAGTTATTAAAATCCATGGTTAAACCCGCTGGATCGTCTCTGTTTTTACTCATGGCAAGGTTCACTTTTAATGTTGCTCTTCGCTACGTGCTGTATTTCTGTTAACTTAGAATAAACTATGCTTCGTGGCCAGAAGAATAATTTATTCTTTTAGAGTAATACGAAGATTGCCCTGGTTTGTTTGGTGGACAAACAGATCAAGCTGCTTCACATTTAATTCTAAAGCTAGACTACAGTAATTAATATAACATTCCCTTTCATGGTCGATTTATATCCATAACTAATCAGAACACGCTTTGATTAGAGCTATAGATATATTTCACCCATTTGAGCTAGACTCGCTACATTTTAATGGTGGAGATTGCGTGGGCACGTTTTAAAAACCTTGTCTCATGAGTGAATGCGCTTCGAATCCAACACGCCTTTGTTCGTTTCATTCTTAAAACCATATTTCACGCGTTCAGCGAGTGAGCATCCCGAGCTCACTCCACTGATAACTGAAAAGCTCTAAGCTGATTTTCAGTTCAGCACGTTAACAGCGCTATATATTTGTCTGACAAATTTAGCTGCGGTTAAGTGCTTAAATTTAAAACTGCAGTTCATAACATTAAACTTGTGTCTGAAGACGAAGAAATCGCAATACAGCACATTTTTAATTGTGTAATCACCTGGTAAAAACGAAGAAAGCTTCTTCCAGCATAGCAAAAGATTGATTTGAGCGATGTTCCTCTTATCTTTCTAAAAGGCATTATTATATTGCTAGACTCGATGCATTGCGTTGGACCAATGTTAATTCGACAGGCAATAAGTCTCTTCTGGCAGAGCTAAACCGGCGTAGCTAACCATAAGACGCACTGCATGTAGAAACCAGCCTCAAATGGTGATTGATATATAAACAAAGAGCCCAACACTCTGATCAATTGTAAATTTAAACAACGGCGAAGAAATCCCGTTGTGATTTTGTGTGCATGGCAGCGAAGAAATCCTGCCCACATTTCTTGTGCATAAATAGCACAAAAGGATCCCTGAGATCTAAAAAGTTCTCCATTCTCGTGATAACACATGAAATCGCCATTAAAGCCGTCTCCTAGGGAACGCGCGCCGATTTTACTTCACGTCTGAGCTAGGGCAGGTTGCAGTACCTCTGACTGAACACCAGAGGGCCGACCGCTTGAGGGCTAACCGCGGTAAAACCAACCCCCCCCTTTTAACTCACTATTGTGTGGGCCACTGCCGTCACCTTGTGGGCCTTCTCTGTTAGGTCTATGCTATTTTCGTTCCTGCATTCGCTGTTCTCTGTCTCAACCTCTCTGTCCTTTCTAGCTATCTTACTCTAGTAGGATTAGTGTTCTCAATTTTTCTTTTTTTTTTGGTTTGTTTTATTATTCTTTTTTTAATTGTCTGTTTTACATTTTATTTCTCTCACCACTTTATTTTTCTTTATTAGTGTTATTAGTTTTTATTTTAATTATAAATGTTTTTGTTTCATTATTATTTTTAATTTTTGTGTTTATTATTTATTTTTATTTATTTATTTTTCAATTTTTTTCTCTTCTTTTCCTTTCCTTCTCTTCTCTTCTTTCATTTTGTCATTCTACTTATATTTTGATTCTTTTTTTGCCTCTCCCAATTGATAACACTCTTCCACTTAAAGAATTCCTTACTGTGCATGCTTACTTAGTGTGAACTAAAACTAAGCTGAAGTAAGATTTGAATTTCAGCTTTTGTGTTAGCCATTGGCATCTGCCTATTCATAGGACTTCCACAGGTAGAGAAGGCTTTCTCCTTACTCCCCTTCTCTTTGCTATCCTTTAATTAGTTCAATTTTATTTGTTCTGTTTAGCTGTTGTTTGGTTGTGACTTGTTTCTTCAAGCTCACCTAAAGGCATAAGCCTATGGGAACCATCAAGGAAAATGCTAAAACCCTAGATTTTATGACCCAGGCACCCAGTGTCATTAGATGACCCACTAGGCTACTGCCTGTCAAAATCTTCTAATTCAGATCTGGCACGCACCCACACCATTTGGCCCTTCCCGGTCACTTATGGCCAAAGACAATAAGTGTCTGGCCTACATACCACTAACTGGCTGTACCAGTTAGCCAAATTGATATTCACCACGTACCTAATTAAGTACAATTGTGACTAGCTAATTTGCGTGGACTTGCATTAGCGTCTGCCTTGTTCTTCTCTTGTCAACAGTTGCCATGTCCTGAGCAAGCAGCCCCACTGCCCATTGGTACAACCTTGAGACCTGGCTGACTTCCATGACGACTGCGTTCCTGCCCAAAGCAGCTACTGACCGGCAGCACTTAAGCAGGGAGCAGCTGGACGAGGAAGTAGACAGGCTGATGGCGCATGATCCCACCCAGACCTACAGCTACAAGGACTGGGCCAAGATAATCGGAAGCCTCGCTCACAACCTCCTTATCCAGGCATGGTACAAGGAGAAGAGCAACATCGACCTGGAGCAAACAGTAACGATGCTCCAATTTCAAGTCGAAGAGGCCCGGGCAAGCCAGGCCCACGTTCAAACTAACCTGGTTCAGCTATCCCCCGAGACCATGGACCAGTGCAGAACGGATTCTGAGCTACAAGAGGAAGTGGAGAAACTCCAAAAAGCCCTGCAAGACCTTCAAGCAGCGATAGAGCAAAGAGGGCAGCTGGAGAAAAAAAACAGGGATGAACTGAACAAGAAAATCCAAAAAAGTGACATTCTCCTGATCAAAGCAGGGAGTGAACTGGAGGAAAGGCACGCTAAGCTCAAGGCCTGCGAGAACCACCTGCTGATGGCCCGAACTGAAATCGAGGCCTTAGTACAAGAAAAAGACTCTCTCAAAGATGAATTTGACACTGTTCTCCGAGAATTGAAATATTCCTACTTGCTCCAGAGTGACCAGACAACGGAAACACTCACCACAGAGTTTCCCATGACCAGTGAGCCGAGGCCTCCCGGCCATGAGCTCCTAGCTCAAAAGGAGCCCACTGCTTAAGAAGTCACCAAGCAACAGTCAAGAATCCCCGTCAGCCACAAGGGGGTGGAAGCCTTTCCAGAGCATTCTTCCCACCAGTCACGGCATGGCTCACAAAGAACTGGACAAGCTGGCCAGGAACATTCCAACGTTCACTCCAAACCCGGCAGGAGACCACGACATTCATGCCTATCTACAAGACATAGACTTTCTTTTACAGACTTTGAACAATGTGACTATGTGGGACAGATTTTACTTGCTCAGGATTATGTCCAGTCGTGATGTGCGGAGCTTCTTAGATCGACAACCAGAGACTGTCAGATCGGATTACCAAGAACTACCACAGGTGCTGATTAAGGAGTATTCCGAAACTGAATCAGATCAAGGGATTATTGCAACTATGGACTTAAGACAGAGCCGGCTCGAAACCCCACAGGCCTATTACCACAGACTCTGGCGGGCCTACTTCGGGGCACGGAATGAGCCAGGAATGGAGGAGGACGTCAACTTCAGGACTCTGTTCCTCCGAAATCTGCATCCTACAGTGAACCATCACCTAGGAGTCCTAGCCTGCCCGCGCAGCATGTCCACTCAACAGCTGCGGGACCTGGCCCACAAGGCCTACACCAAGCAGAAGGCCGCCACCGAAAAGACTGTGAAAAATCCAACTATTTACCCTGTCTCTGATCACTGCTCAGAACTGGCCCTAGAGGCTGCACCAACACACTACAGTGACCGACCCTTTAACAGAGAGAGAGGACCGCTACCAGCCAGCAGAGAGCACTACAACCGAGGTGGTGCATGTCCCAAACACCAGACTGGATGCCCTGAAAAATTCTGGGACCAGCCACATCCAGCTAACAACCCAAAGGGCGGAGTCACATGGGAACCCTGCTGATGGCCTAGAAACGGCCGACCTTCATCGGCCCGGGAACCTAACCCAGACAAGCCTAAGTCCGAACCTTCACTAAAGCAGGACGACACGGCTACGTCTGAATCTGCAGAGATCCTGAGAATGCTGAAGGAGATCATCCGGAATAAAGCTCGCAAATTAAATGATAAAGACAAGCCAGACTCCTTGTGACTAAGAGCCAGGCCTGAAACCAACCTCTCTAGAAGGCCTCTGACTGACCCAACAACACCGACTCCCGCTGATCAGCCACTAAAAACAGAAGGAACTGAGACATCACCAAGTGACAGTGTCACCCACTTACCTCTGCTGACGGCTGCACACCCAGAGCAAACTGACCCACTGCTTCACACTGCTGACCAAGACTCCAAGGTACCAGAAAGTGCTGTTTTAGTTGTCTGCCTCTCCAACGAATCACCTGACACCAGCCCCACCTGCCTATCAGTCACTAAACAAGCCAAGGCTCCTGGGAAATCTGATTGAAAAGGGAGTGGCCCGGAAACTCTACCTAGCTATTACACTGGAACATGCAGTTGAACTGGAAGCCCTGGTGGATATGGGAGCAGACCTCACTCTGATGTCATCCAAACTCTTTGACAGACTCAGAGTTGAAACTAAGAGACAGAATCGGACTTCAACATCACAAAGGTGCCAGCTGAATGTCCAATCATACAGCCAAAATGAGGTACAGCTTGAGCGAATAGCACCTATTCACCTAACCATCGGTCCTATGAGCCTGGTGCACCCCGTGTACATCTCACCAATGGACACTTATCCCCTTCTCGTGGGAAAAGATCTACTAGACTGCTTTGAGCCCTTATTGGACTTCAGACAGTTAAAAATCTGGGCTCAAGTTCGGGAACCTCTGCCTCTCCAGTCACACAGGTCACCTGAGCCAGACTGCCAGGTCACAGAGGTCACGGGAAAACCTCAGGTCACAGAGGTCATGGGAAATCCCACGGTCACAGAGGTCACGGAGGTCACGGGAAATCCCATGGGCAACTGCAGGAACACGAGGATAGCACCAGAGCAAAGTTCAAGTCCACTACTCTGCACTTTTGGACTCAACAAAGACTCTGAGTCCTTCTGCCCTAAGGTCACGACCGGCCTGCAACTAAATGATGTGAAAACCACAGACATCATACTGGCATTATAGGCAGACAACTCAGCCATCAGCCTCACGCTGTTTAACACCCTCCTTAAGGGCATGCCTGACCTTCCGTTCGTCAACAAATGCACCCGCTTTCCCTGGGACCCCTGTCTGTCAACGATGACAACTGCAAAGGGGATCTGTGTATTGAACGTGAAATGGAACAGTCGGTGCATAACCCATTAATTCCTGGTCTTACCAGACCCACCACATGATGTTTACCTTGGAGCAGACATCCTGATTCATCTTAGGGCCCATGTGGACTTTATAAATGAGGTGGTGTGGGCCCCAATGATCTCACAGCCCCCTGTTGTTCCTGTCAACCATGAGAACCTCATGTCAGGGCAGACCATTCCAGAAGTCTGCACCCTGGTCAGTGAACAGGACACTGTAGTCCCAGCTTACACCAAAGGGGTCACTGTTCGGCTTAACCTATGATGTGGTCAAACATTAAACCACACGCTGGGCTTCTTCCAACCTTCACGTGAATGCTTGGAACTGGGACTTACTTTGGAAGCCACACCCCTCACTGAAGTGTCATCCCGTGCAGTTTACATCCTGTTCAACAACTGCACAGCAATGGACATTAGAATTCCCAAGGCCTACCGCCTGGGGTGGCTAATGAGCCACGACTTTCATGACTTTGAACTGAGTTTACCGATCATCGGGCCAATTCCAGCTCCTATGGTCCCAGAAGGGAGCTCAGATGACACAGTGTTGACAGCCCCCTTCAAGCTTGTCTCCATCATTTCAGTCATGCCAGTAACCACAGGAGTAGCATGCAGAACAAAGCTAACGAAGGACCAACACCTTGCAGTCTACACAGTCTCCAACCAGCCTGCCTGTGAGACTGATGAGAATACTGCCCCTCTGACTGCTAACAAGACAAGAGACACTAGCACAGAGGAGCCCTATCCAGGATTTGAGACAAAAGTCCAGCAAATTCTGAAGGATGCAGACGCCATACAAAACGATACAGACCGTCAAAAACTCAGACAGGTCTTGTACAAGTTTAAAGCGTCATTTGCCAAAGACTTTCTGGACTGTGGCCTCACGGGCCTCCATACGGTGTGCATCCGGACGCACCCAAATGCTCCTCCCACTTTCGTCAAGCAGTACAAGATTCCAATCGTCTCACATGAACCCGTGCAGGAGATTATCGATTCCATGCTTGAGAAAGGTGTCATCCGCCCATACAACAGCACCTATTCTGCTCCCATCTGGCCCGTCCTTAAGCCAAACTGGAAGTGGCGACCCACCATTGACTACAGAAAACTGAACCAGCAGGTGCCACTGTCACGATGGCCCATGACCCAGCTGGAGCAGGAAATACCCAGAATACAAGGAGCCACCATCTTCTCTACGCTTGACGTGGCCTCAGGATTCTGGACTATACCTGTACATCCAGACGACCAACACAAGCTGGCCTTCACTTTCAGCAACCGACAGTACACGTTCACAAGGTGCCCATTCGGCTATGCCAACTCACCGGGGGAGTTCAACATCTTCTTGAACAAAGCATGCCCGGACGCCAGAATGAGAGGCAACATCATCTACGTAGATGATCTTGTAGCATATGACTATGCTCAAACTGATTTCTAAATTAACCCAAACAAAACATAGAAAGTTTCACCACTCAGGCGACCTAGAGTAACCCCGAGAGGCCTCCTTTGACCAGATGCACCTTTGGGATGCAAAAGACTCTTTGGAACCCACACAAGACTTACCCCTGCAATAAAAGAAACCTTTGATGACTGAACATCTGGGAAACTTCATGATTAGTTCGTCAGCAGGGATCCACCAAAACTCCGACCAAGGGCCTGTAAATCTCTAATCTAATCTCTGTTTACGAGCAAATGATTTAGCCTCAAAGTCGCAAAGGCCAGAGGAGAAATGTCCTCCCTAAGGTCACCCTGAGGTGACCAAGGACCGGTGGGACATTAGAAGAATGCCAGCCCCCTCTTCTGGACATACACACGCGCACACACGCACACACACACACACACACACACACACACACACACACACACACAAGCTTACCTTACACACACAATGGAGAAATCTCTCTCTTTTCAATGTAACGTGTAATTATATGTAATTATTCGATGTCTAAATAGTGTCATGTTATCTTGTTTACATATATTGTGTGTCTATGTAACTAACCTTAATGACTTTAGATAGTTCTAATCTAGCATATCATCTTAAATGTCTGTAACCAGGTTTTATTTGTAATATTCTTTACAAATCCATCAAATTTGGTATGTAGTTAATCGTCTCGAGATACCCTGATTGATTATGCATATCATATTGCAATGGGATACATCATTTCATGTGTTCTCTTAATTTCATTTATAACACGGTATAAACCAGTCCTACCTGGACATTTAAATTAGGGTCCGAGACCAGACAAAGAGAGTCATCCGGACATGCAAACACAACTTCCTGATTGGCCCATAGCCCAAAGAGGCATGTGCGTTGGTGTTGTCTTTAAAACAACACCACGCTCACTTCAACTCAAGTTAGAGTTAGACTTCACTTCTCACTCCTCTCTTCTACACTCCTTCCGGTTTCTCTCGCCCGGGGCCATGTGCCCCGGGAAGAGGAAACCAGGATCTCTCTCCCGGACAAAGGATGCAACCTCTTCACGCCTTTTCAAACGGTGCAACGAACCAGCGAACGCTACACGACCTCGCGCAAACTCTCAACCTTGAGGCTATGCAAGTATAGTTAATGATCTATATCTGCGTTTAAGATTGGACCCCTGTGTTACAGGAGAATTAAGTTTGTGCTGGTTCTGAAAAAGGCTAAATAGTTGTGTTTTTGTCTGCTTCCCTTTCTTTCATTACTTTCTCTCTATCCCTTTTCTCTCCCTGTATATAGATGTGTATATATGTATGTTTTGCTTAGAGTTAGTCGTGTGTATCCATAGTCACATATAGCTATTATCCCACGCTTGATTTTCTCTGGTTTGTTGACGTGATGAGATATATATAGAAATATATAGATATATTTCACACCAGTCGAGCTAATTCCTTATATAAATTGGAGAATACATTTAAACGTGTTAAACATCTTTTAATTTGTTACGTAAATCATAACTGGTGGAGAATATTATTTTAAACGTTGCAGATTCATCCGAGTTACTGCACATTCGGGTAGATAATGCGGGCACGCTTTAAAACTCGTCTCCTTTAAAAAGGTGCGTTGAATCCAAGCGTGCGCTTCTGTTTCGTTTTTCATGTTTACAGTTGATCCATTACATTATTCTGGTGGAAAAGAATAATACTAGTAATGCCTTTTGAATTCGTTACAATTTTCTCATGAAAAGCACAACGGTGGCTGACCACCTGAGAGAAATAGACTATGTACTGAACCAATTAACCACTGCCGGTGCCAAGATCACCCTCCACAAAGGACAGTGGTGCCGAACCAAAGTCAACTATGTGGGCCTACTCATCGGATCATGGAGCATTGAACCTCAGACCAGCCGCATCCAGGCCATCCAGAACATCAAGCCTCCCACTAATGTCTCAGAGCTGTGGAGTTTTCTAGGCGTGTGCAACTACTCACGACAGTTCATCGAGAACTACTCGGACATTGCACGACAATTAACTACGCTTCTCAAAAAGGACTGCCCATTCGCCTGGACAGAGGCTCAAGCGAACGCCATGAAAGAACTTAAAGGACATTTGTGCACAGCTCCATGCCTGGCTTACCCTGATCCACAAAAAGAGTTTTATTTGAAGCTGGATTCTCCAACCACTGTCTTCAGTCTTTACCAAAAGCATGACCAGGACAAAAGATTGGTTGCATATGCCAGCAAGACACTCCTTCCACCGGAGACTAAATATTCAGACTGTGAAAAGGCGCTGCTCTGCACTGTATGGGCCATACAGCGATTCTCCAACTACATCAGAGCACAAAAGGTCATCATAGAAACAGCCAACGCATCCGAGATGGCGTGGTCACCAATTCACGCATAGCCACGTGGTTGATGGCCCTCCAGGGGCGCAACGTTGAGGCACAATACTCCCAGAATCACAAGTCTCTGCTGGGTAACGGCTTGGCTGCATGCCAAAACTGCTCTAATGACACACCTGCTGCAACACTGGATGCAGAGGGACCCCAGCAACAACAACCAACCTGTCATAGGTACTTTGAGGAGAAGGTGTGCCAAGGGATGCCTACTGCCTATGTCGATGGGTGTTCCTACAACCACGAAGGCACCTTGGTTATGGCTAAACAACCACCCCTGTCCACCGCAACATTTCCAGTTGGGCCCTCAGTCATCACAACATGCTGAAGTAGCAGCCATCCTGATAACCCTTCAGATCGCTGCGGCCCATAACATCAGAGAACTCCTCATTTGCACAGACTCTAACTATGCAAGACTCAGTTTCACATGCCATCTTTTGGGCTGGAAACAAAATGGGTTCAAGACGGCAAACAACAAGCCGGTCAAACACCATCACCTGTTCCAAGCATGTGAGGACATCACAAAAACACATGACATGATCATCTATTGGAAAAAGGTGAAATGACACTCAAAACAACCAGGCCTGGATAAAGACCTGAATGACCAAACTGATGCCCTTGCCAAAATGGGCGCACTACATGGAGACCTATGGTCACCTCCAGCTCAGCCACCCATCTTGAATGTGGCAGCAATAACCCGCTGCAAGTGAACCCTTCCTGCAACACCACAAGCCTCGCAGCCACTTTCGCTGGCACCACAAATCTCTAACAATGACATAGCTGATAATCAAGCCTCAGACACCTCCATCCAAGCTATGCTACACCACCTCTCTGACCCCTCCAACCACCCGATCACACGGTCTGACCTCACTGCTGCCCCATCCTTCAGATGAGATCAAAGACATGCTGCGTGTGAAGGACAACATTCTGTGGTATGTCCCTGACGACCTCACAGTGCCAAGGCTCGTGGTGCCACAGGGCCAAAGGGGGGTCATGTTAATGTATGCCCACGACGCACCATGTGCTGGACATCATGGCACCAGAGCCACTCACGACACACTGAAGCAAGTGGCATACTGGCCCAGTATGCAGCAAGACGTGGCAGAGTACGTCAGAGGGTGCCTGGTTTGCCGCCAATTTGAACCAGCAAACCCAAACCACAGAGCCCCACTGCAACGCAGAGGAGTCACGTTCCCATGGTCAGACCTCCAAATAGACTGGGTGGGACCTCTGCCCAGGTCAACAAGGGGCAACAAGTACTTCCTCACAGTAGTATACCAATTCACCAAGTGGGTAGAGTGTCTTCCAGCACCCAATGACACTGCCCAGACCACGGCATACCTACTGATGAACCATATCTTCTCCAGGTTCGGACTGCCGCTAAGGGTCAACTCTGATGGAGGCACACATTTTACAGCTGAGATCATGCAGCAGACTTGGAAGCTCCTGGGTGTACAGGCTCAACTACACATCAGCCACCACCCCATGTCCTCAGGCCAAGTGGAGCGAACCAATCGAACTGTGGTCAGCATGCTGAGAAAATACGTGTCTGCCAACCAAAAGGACTGGGATGCAAAACTTCCCCTGGTACTTATGGCCATCAGAGCCACCCCGCAGGAATCAACTTGCGTGTCTCCCTTCGAATTGATGTCTGGGCGGCAAATGACCCTACCGCTGCACCTGCTGTACCAACCGGGAGACTCCAACCTTGTCACAGCCTACACCACACACCAATACCTGGATGAGCTACACCGGCACCTAAGGACGACATTTGCTTTTGCCCAACAACAGCTGCAAAGGAGCGCTGAAGGCCAGAAAGCATATTATGACCGGAAAGCATCACACCAGGAACTGAATGTGGGTGATAAGGTCTGGTACTACAACTTCACACAGCCACTCCAGACAGCCTCCAAATGACTGTCGAAGAAGCTTCTCCCCCACTGGACAGGACCGCACGAGATTGTGGACAAACTCTCCCCAGTCGCGTATAGAATCCAACTAAGGCGGGGACAGAAAGACCCAATTTTCAAATGGGTCTATCGAAATCAAATAGACATAGGGCCGCTGGCAGGGAAAGGCAAGGGGGGGCTAATATAAACTAACCCAGTCACAGAACGCAGAGCAAGGAAACGGTCCTGACCAACCAGGGACATCAACCGCTGACCTACTGCCTTTATGCCTGTATACTGTGTAAAGACAATAAGTCAAGTAGTCAAGTAGATTTTTTATTGTCATTCCTCTATATAGCATGTATACATTGGAATGAAATTACGTTCAGGACCATGGTGCAACACAGAACAGAACGCAAGACTACATAAAGTGCAGATACACAACAGTGTGAGATGAGTGCAAAACAATAAGTACACAAAACAAAACAATAAATACACAGGACAGTAAATACAAAGGACAATAAATACACAGAACATTGACTGTAAACTGTAAACATAGACCATAAACTATGAGCTATTGTGTAATGTAGCAGCATAAGTATAGCAGTAATACTGGCAGCAAAAAATTTTGTTCCATGGTAAAGTGACTGATGCAGCTATGTAAAGTGCAGTGTGCAGTAGAGTCTTACTGGGTTAGGTGTTTGACTGGCCCAGGTGAGCATTGGGAGGCAGCAGGGTGTTGAGTAATCTGACTGCCTCAGGGAAGAAACTATTGCGGCGTCTGCTGGCATTGGCACGGATGTTCCTGTACCTTCTGGCTGATGGCAGGAGGGTGAATAGTCCGTGAAAAGGGTGAGAGGGGTCACACGCAATACTGGTGGCTTTGCGAATGCAGCGGTTGTTGAAGGAGGTGTCGACGGTGGGTAGAGAGACCCCGATGATCTTTTCAGCTGTCCTCACAATTCGCTGTGGGGTCTTGCGGTCAGAGGCTGTGCAGTTCCCGTACCAATTAAGTAGTTAAATTAATTAAATTATTCAAAATGAGCTGTAATGAACCTGCCTAGAAGAGGATGCGCATGTATTTTGCCCCCATGCCCAGTGAAGAGAAGTGCGTAAAGACAGAAATTTCTCCAGTGTTGAAGTCTGGAGATTTGGAGAATCTGGTATCTTATTTGGTTTCACCAATTCTACAAGTAGACACCACCACTATGCTAACAAACTATTTAAAAGTTGTGCCAAAATAAAGTCTGTTATTTCATCTAACCACAAGCGAAATCACCTAGAGTTCACTAGACTCAACTAGAACTTTGACTGGAACAGGGTTCTATAGTCAGATGAGGCAAAAATAGCTTTTTGGCAACAAACATTCAAGATGGATTTTATCATAAAAAAGGATGGTTATGCAAAAAAGAACCCAATTCCAACTGTTGTAGTATGATAGAGGATCTGTGATGTTGTGGGTCTGTTTGTTTTTCCTCCAAAGGCCCTGTGAACCTTAAAATATGTGTTATGATGGCCTCTGTGAAGTTTCAAGGGATTTTAAACTAATATTTGACTTCCCTTGCCAAGAAGCTACAACTATGTCATTGTTGGTTCTTCCAACAGGAAAACGAACACCAAAACATACATCAAAATCCACACAAAAATTACCACAGAATCAAGCTTTTGGGCAGCCCTGTCTCCTGACCAAAAACTTGACCTGGGGACATTCTGAGGAGTCTCAGATTCCTTGGTCTGTATTCTCCAGTTTCACCAAGGATTATAGGAGAAGACTGAGTGTGGTTATGTTGGCACAGGGAGCTTGCATAAGTACTAAATACAGGGTTGATGTAGTTTTGATTTTTATTTTGTTAGAAGAAATTCATTTTACTTTTCTCTCATATTTTCAGTCACAAAAAAAAAAAAAAAAAAAACATTTTCTTTTCCATAAACATTTTTGTCCATCTTTTCTAACGCTGCCAATAAATCTGCATTGATTGTAAATGCATACACACTCAAAGGGAGAATTCTGAGAATATTCAAGCATTTTCCTTTCTTTGACTTCCTTTCAATTAAAATTGTCTCCAAATAAAGAAGCATTTAAAATGTGTGTGTGTGTGTGTGTGTGTGTGTGTGTGTGTGTGTGTGTGTGTGTGTGTGTTTGTAGATGAGAGAAAGCAATTTACTCTCAATATCTGGAGCTCTTGTCCTTTCCCAGTAGGCTGAATGTTAAACGGTAGCCAGCCACATACCTCCAAGCTGATTATATGAAGATGTCATCAGCATTTTGCCTCAGCGTGCCCTTGCAAATGGCTGCCAGACACATTTCCTAGTTTACATTTGTTATTGCCACAAGACTAATTTCTTCACTGAACACAAAGAGAAGTGTGACCTTTTCATGACAATGGGACAGTCTGCTTGTTTCTTGCATATAAAATATTCTACCACGCTGACTTTATCTAACTTTATCTGACTTTATCTAACACCCCGCCCCCCAAACAAAAAAAACATATTAGGTGTTAGAAAATTATGTTATTATACAGTATGTTATGTTTCCCAGGAGGCCATATTGGCTATTGCTTGCTTCACAAGAACAAAAATTGAAAGATAAGCACTGTTTTCTCTGGGCCTGAATGACTATGTCAGAGAACGAGTAAGACAAATCACTATGAGAGAGGTAACAGCAGTGATATGGGACCATCTCACTCTCACTATTTTAATGCATCATTAGCACAGCTAGGAGCTCCTTGGATTCTAAACTAACATCAGGACATTGAAAGGCAGGTCACGGCAAGCAATTTAGCCTCCATATTTTCTCCTGAATTACCTCAATGACGCCTCTAATGAAATTTGGCCCAAAATGAGCGAGAGAATGTGTGTGTGAAAGAGAGATATATAGAGAGAAAGGCACACATAGAAATAAGTTATGCTTTGTTTTTTTTTTTTAAATAAAGATTCAAGTGGTGTATTTTATGTGATATGAATTCCTCCATTTGCTTGTGTTTGGAAAAAAAGTGTCCATAGCGGAAATATCAGTCAGCTACTTCTATCTAAGTCATGTTCAGGGAGTAACCTCTCACCTATCTCATGCTCCATCAAAACAGTAGGCTTTTTCACCTCTTTCTGCTGCTCCTTCTTCACACTTCTCTCTCTCTCTGGTGAGAGAAATGCAACTTTTTTTAAAATTGAATTAATCCAACTGCAGAAAAATTAATTCCCTGCTTCATCGCTAACCTAACCCACTATATTAGCAACATTCCTTGTTAGTTTAAATTACAAGTTCAAAGTTAAAACCCAAAATAGCTTGTGCTTTACTCACACATTCAATCTCTACTCCACCATGTCTATGTACCTCTATCTATCTACCCCCTCCTGCTTTTTTCCAATAGCAAGAGTAAACTAGTTGAACACTCCTTTATTGGAGAGCGTCGCTCTCAGCAGTCAACTATGATAGGTTTTCAGTCAGGATGGGAATGTGAGTGTGATGCGGACTGGCAGGCATGTCATTGCTTTTCTGGAGGCAGAGTGTGTTTCACCACACCTCCACAGTGATACCAGGCTCGTGAGATTGGGCACGGTCCAGCTTTCAATATGCAGTCATCCCTGGGTGCTTATTAATATGATTTGCAGACAATGATAGACCAGTCAGTCAATACTGACAATGTTCCACCCATCAATCAAATAGTCACTTATCATGGTGTGATGGGACTGGTAATATAATCAATTTCCCAATGGAAATGGCATGATTTTCATGATTTTCTTTTAGGTGACTCTGTTCAGAGCTTTTCTTTCAGAACAGTGATACGGGTCCAGTAAAACATTATGCTGTAAGTTGCATTATAACATAGTATCTATACATCTTTACATTTATGGTGTATGTATAGCCATGAATGTTGGCTTACACAATACACTGTACTTTAAAGGCCCAAATGTGAATTAAGATATACATTTGGCTGTAACTCATGAAAGCTGAATTCAGAAGGATGAACACGTATCGAACTCAAGGCCAACCTTGTTTCTTACGGCCTGGACGATCATGCAAAAAATAATTGTGAAACTGTCAAGAGTACCTACTCCTACAAAACTTTTTCACACTGTCTAGAATTCACAGAAGACCCATAGTGTAGTGATTTCCTGCACCACTCTACAGCGTGAGTGGCCTCACATCAAACAGTGCTGAAAATCGACACCTATCTGCTGTGTTTGATGCGATTCAGACCAAAATCTAAAAAAAGATTGAGAACTGCATTAGATAATGGCCTTTAGTGTGTGATTTGGTGATTGACTCCAAATCATGAAATGTATCACCCAGTGTACAGACCTACAAAAGCAGCTTTGCCTTGCACCTCCATTGTTCAAATCCCACCTCTGCCCTGTGTGCATTGAGCTTGCATGTTCTCACTGTGTTGTGGGGGTTTCCTCTCGGTACTAAAAGTTTTAGGCACCCTACATTTTATGCTAATTTTATTATAACTTTATGGCTTCTCCATTATTGAGTCAGTGCAAAATATGTTAGATTTCCAAACATTACTTTTTCAACAAAAAAAAATTAAATGTTACAGAAAAACATTTGTATGTCAGTAAAGAATGTAACAGTCTGTCAAGCGGAAGATACGGACACAGGTGTAAACAATACCAATATGAAATCCAAAAACAGTGTCAAAATCCAGGCAAGGATCAGGCAATGTACAAACAACATAAACTAGGGCAGTCAAGAGCAAGAAGAGAAAAGTAGAAACGTGATCAAAACTGGAGAGACAATCAACAATCTAAAGGCTTGGTATAGACTGGTATGGAAAAACAGAGCATATACTTCACAAAGTGAGTGTGGTTAGACAGTCCTTATATACTGTGGGTGAATGTGAATGTGATGAGAACCATGTATTCATGATCGGTAATAAGGGGAAGGTGAACATGGGAGAGTCTGTGAGGGCTGTGTGTTGTAGTTCTCACCGACCATGTTTGTAGGACGCTCTGTGTTCTGGAAACTGCAGACATGTCAATGCTGGAAATGGCGTCAAGTCTGTTGGAATTTACCTGCAAAAACAGAAGTAAATATGACAGTCAGAGTGTTCAGAAGTGTGGCAGATTCTTGAGGATGTTTAGTAAAACCAGCCAACATTCCCATAAAAGTGTAGCTTAAAAAACAAAAGGTTGTTACAACAAATACTGACTTTGTTTAATTTATTACTGTTTACTCTATTGTATATTTTTATGAAGAAACATTTAATGTTCATCTTTTCTTTAGAGCATTTCATTGCATGTGACTATGATTTTGTACTGTACAATACTATATATATATATATATATATATATATATATATATATATATATATATATATATATATATATATATATATATATATATATATATATATACACAGTCCTCTTCCACTCCTCCATGATGACGTCACAGAGCTGGTGGAGGTTAGAGACCCTGCGCTCCTCCACCTTCCGTTTGAGGATGCCCCACAGATGCTCAATAGGGTTTAGGTCTGGAGACATGCTTGGCCAGTCCATCACCTTTACCCTCAGCTTGTTTAGCAAGGCAGTGGTCGTCTTGGAGGTGTGTTTGGGGTCGTTATCATGTTGGGATACTGCCTGCGGCCCACTTTCCGAAGGGAGGGGATCATGCTCTGCTTCAGTATGTCACAGTACATATCACAGTACACTCCCCAGTGCCGGCAGCACTCATGCAGCCCCAGACCATGACACTCCCACCACCATGCTTGACTGTAGGCAAGACACACTTGTCTTTGTACTCCTCACCTGGTTGCCTCCACACACGCTTGACACCATCTCAACCAAATAAGTTCATCTTGGTCTCATCAGACCACAGGACATGGTTCCAGTAATCGATGTCCTTAGTCTGCTTGTCTTCAGCAAACTGTTTGCGGGCTTTCTTGTGCATCATCTTTAGAAGAGGCTTCCTTCTGGGGCGACAGCCATGCAGACCAATTTGATGCAGTGTGCAGCGTATGGTCTGAGCACTGACAGGCTGACCCCCCACCCCTTCAACCTCTGCAGCAATGCTGGCAGCACTCATACGTCTATTCTGCAAAGCCAACCTCTGGATATGATGCTGAGCATGTGCACTCAACTTCTGTGGTCGACCATGGCGAGGCCTGTTCTGAGTGGAACCTGTCCTGTATGGTCTTGTCCACCGTGCTGCAGCTCAGTTTCAGGGAGTTGGCAATCTTCTTATAGCCTAGGCCATCTTTACGTAGAGCAACAATTCTTTTTTTCAGATCCTCAGAGAGTTCTTTGCCATGAGGTGCCATGTTGAACTTCCAGTGACCAGTATGAGATAGTGTGAGAGTGATAACACCAAACTTAACACACCTGCTCCCCATTTACACCTGAGACCTTGTAACACTAACGAGTCACATGACACCGGGGAGGGAAAATGGCTTCACTATTTATACATATATATAAACATATATATATAAAACAACAACCTTATGTTACCGTATACACGATACATCACACATACATGTGAATTAACAATTAAACATTAGAACACCATGAACTGTGCATTTATAGGAAAATAATGAAGATCCAACCACGGCCCATTTTAAGCTTTGTGGCAGAGGCAGTCAGGTTTTCTTTTAATATCTGTTGATATTTGATAGAGTCCATGATGCCATGTATCCTAACCAAATGTCCAGGTCCTCTGGCAGAAAAACAGCCCCAAAACATTAAGGAGCCACCACCATATTTAATTCGATTAAATTAAATTCTATTCAGTTTTATTTGTATAGCGCTTTTAACAATGGACATTGTCACAAAGCAGCTTTACAGAAATATATACATTTCGGATCTAAATTTTAAATTGTTAAATTTATCCCTAATGAGCAAGCCAGAGGCAGTGGTGGTAAGGAAAAACTCCCTGAGATGATATGAGGAAGAAACCTTGAGAGGAACCAGACTCAAAAGGGAACCAATCCTCATCTGGGTGGCATAACCATGGGCGTGAAGTACTTTTCCATATTGCTACCTCTCTGTGTGCGCCAAAACCACCTGTAACGCCTCAGCACAAGCAGTATTATATAATTCACACAATTATAACCAGAAGAAATAAAACAATGGGCCTTCACAGCCAGAGAACCCACAAGAAACTCTGGACCATAATGTCTCCACTCAGGGAGCCATAAAACAAGGAATCCACACCCAGACACCAAGGAGCCACTTAAATCCAGCGTATGCATCTGCCTTATCTCAACCAACACGAAAAGCGTTAAAGGCCTCCCTGACCCAGGGCTGAACCCTCTCGACCACAGAAACTGCTCTCAAATGCAGTGATTTAGGCCTTTTGGGCCAGACCAATTTGCTTACTCAACAGATAAGTCCAAAGTACCTTACCACTAAGGCCAATAAATTCTGGAAGAAAGAAGTGACCTTTTCACCAAGATTACACATTCCACAATTCCACAAGTTTACACAAGGACTCACACACTCCACAATCGGCACCTACCAGGAGCAACGACTGTGAGAATTAATACATCTTTGAACAACTGCAATCACCTATTTCCTACCATGTGTTGTTCTATTTTCTTCATTTGTATCACCATTAAGTTGCCACTAACTGTTCGATTTTGCATGTATTAGTGTAGTAGCCCTAGGAGGATCATTGTGTTTTAAATATTAGTAATGCACTTTAAATATAATCAAACATGTCTTGTTTGGTATGTATGTGTTCATTTAGTGATTTCCTAAATCATAAGAGTAAGGAAATTTGTGTAGATTTTTCTGATATGTACATGCAAAGTTTCAGGACAAAGTTTAATAATCCACTCATCATTGAAGAGTGTGGAACCACTCATCTGCAGGGACAAGGGGCTGATTAGCATAATAGGTGGAGAATCTGGCTAACACCCCGCCCAAAAACAATATTGATTGGAGGAAGCACTCTGGGCTGGACTAGCCCAGGAAGTTTTAAAATCCTAAGAACACAAGAGTTTGGCGGCTCATCGCTTGCTTCGCTCTCTCCCTTGCTTCTTGGCACGCTTCGAAGGACAGGGTCGGCGGAGGGTCTCCAGAGCCAATCGACGTCGGCGAGATAAGATTATGTTTACATCGGCCTGGGGACCCATTGAGAGCTGCCGCCTGCTTTTCAAGCCTCCCGCCTTCATTCCACTCAGCATTCCGATTGGTCTTCCGAGACGCCTCTCACCGACCAGACCGCTGACGACGCCACGACGTAACGAGGAAATCCCTTCAACACAGCTAAGGCAAGTGCAATACCCCAGAATCTAGCTAATCTGGTGTCTATAATAAGTTGAGCCCTTCTAAAGGAAGTGAAGATAACTTAATAAGTTGATGGTTCATTCAGATCATGGTCTGTGAAATAGCATGCAACGCTAGAGACTCGGAACTTCATTCACTCTTCATCATCACCCGTTTGTGTGTGTGTGTGTGTGTGTGTGTGTGTGTGTGCGTGTGTTTATATGTTAGATTAGTTTGTATGTCATAGAGTAGTTCAATAAAGTCTCGTCTGCTCTTAAATATACGTGTTTTTATTGCTTAAAAGTGTCTATTGCCTTGAATTGCGAATCTGCTACATGCTCTTAAAATAATGTGTCACTATGTTTAGGATATTATCGGCGGTGGCCACGGAGGTAATGCATAATTAAGGAATACACTAGGTTCAACTTATTGCTGGATGAATAGTTGATCAGTAATACTAAATTAGTCAAATTTCCCTTTTCGAGCTGATCTGTTAATCTCTCCAACATCTTTGGAGGAGAATAAAGATAGCTCGATTTAACAACTAATTTTTACTTACGTAAAATGGTGGAGAATATATCAAATTAACCCAAACAGCTCATTTTCACTACACACCTCTGGTGTTTATTGCCAAAAAGCTCTATTTTGGTTTCATCTGACCATAGAACCTGATCCCATTTGAAGTTCCAGTAGTGTCTGGCAAACTGAAGATGCTTGAGTTTGTTTTTTGATGAGAGTAGAAGTTTTTTCTTGAAACCCTTACAAACAACTTGTGGAGATATAGGTGACTTCAGATTGTAATTTTGGAGACGTTCTGACCCAAAGATGCCTTCACTATCTTTTTGTATCCTGTTCCTTGATTGTGAAGGGCTATGATCTCTTCTCTTAACTTTTTGGACCATTCTTTTGGACCATTCTAACATGCAGTCAAACATGACACTCAAAAAACCCCTACCCACTTCAGGTATTTCATGTGTTCCAGTTCAAGCACACCTGGGGCCTGTACCACGAAGATAGTTGAACAAACTCAGGGTTGTGGGATTAGTTTTGAGTTGACAAAACCGAAACAATCCAATCAGGCTTTATTGGTACCATGACGCTGGTTATCAACTTTCTCTGTCAACTCAGGCTTTGATCCTTAAGCTATGATTAGTCCTTGAGCGCGTGCAAATAAAAGCAAGACATCGGCACCGAACACCCAATAGCGTTCAACATGGAAAAAAGCAGCAAGAAATGATTATGGGGAAATATGAGGAATTTAAATCTACACTAACCACAAAATCAACATAGTTTCGGTTGCCAAAGCCCGGGAACATTGTTGATTGTGTAAATGCTCAAGTTTACTTTCATAGGCTCACAATGAGAATAAACGGATTGACAATTTATAACCCCGACATATTTCATGTAATTTCACTTAATATAAATATAAATCTTTGAATTTAAAATTTAAAACAAATATAAATTTGTGAAAATATATTAGGACAGGAATAATGCCACCACATGCAAATATGTACCACTCGCAAAGAACCACAAAGCAACACATACAGTCTGCGGTACAGTAAGAGCTTCAGCGTATCAGATTATTCATGTGTGGCTCAGGAGGCTAACAAAGACATGAGATTCCATCAGCGGAAAATCGATATCCTCCATGCAAGTAAGTATCAGGGAAAGCCAGGGGATTTTGTCTATCCCTAAAAACTCATTCTCTGCAAAGTGCTCTTCTTACAATTTGCGCTGGGAAATTGAATTAGTTGCGTCACTTACAAGCCACTTTGCTCACAGCTGATTGGTCCAAGTTGGGTTTGTGTTCTCTTACCCAGAACATAACCTGCCCTGGAGCAGGTTAGCCATGGAGCGTAAGTTACTATGGTGATGAATACCGGTAAAAGCTCAGTGGGGGATGAAGTACCTGAAAGCCACACTTGAGTGTAAAAGTACAAGTAAATGCTGTTAATACAAAAAGTTTATTCTTTTTAAGCATGCTGAGTCTCTAGCAGTTTTGTCAGGGGCAACATGTCATTCAATTTGCCAAATTGCAAAACTTTCAGAGTAATCAGCTCACCATATGGCTGACCGTCTGCCTTCTGCAGTATGACATAACTTTAATATTGTACTGAGCAACAAGTGTGTCACTCTCTCACCACGTCTGTCACTGTTTCTCCAGAGCCCGTCTACTTAAAAAACAAAAAACAAACAAACAAACAATAAACTTGCGGGTGTCAGGGAGCCGCATTAAAATGCAGGAGACTCATGGAACTTATCTTTCTGCTAATAACTAACATTGTCGCTATTGTCGAATGGAACTCCTAGGCTTGAGTGGAAATGGAAAATTAACCACGGCTTGGAGAGCACTTGTTTTCATAATGGGATTTAACCAGTGATCTAACTTGCAGGCACCAGACCACTGATTCGTCAAATCTGCTTGCTTGCTTGTGTTCTTCCTATTTTATTTTGTAGTAGCAAAGATGCTTAGGGGAAATGTATTGGAGTAAAAGTATACATTTTATTTAGGAAATGTAGTGGAGTAAAAGTGAAAGTTGACAGAAATATAAGAACTCAAGTAAAGTACAGATTCTCCCAAAAAAATACTTAAGTACTGTAACGAAGTATTATTACTTTGTTACATTACACCACTGCAAAAGCCAAGCCACTTTCATGGTACCTAAAACCCAGGGTTAGCACAAACTAAACTGAAACTTACCTGGCTAGCCACCTAAACCGGCTTCATGGTACAGGCCCCTGGTGCAGCTAATGAAGCCCTTGATTAGTTGTATCAGGGGTGCTTGAGACAACACCTGTTTTGCATATTTGTGATGTTGTGAGGGATTCCATTGAGGGGTTGAATAATTTTCAGACTGGAGAAGTCATTATAAGTTGCATTTTCAGTTGAAGCATTCATCGTGTTGAGCTATTTCAATTGCTGTTGTTTGATTTGTTCATTTCAAACAGCAGAAAGTCTGTAAATTTTGACAATAAACCTGATTAGCAATGGGGGCTGAATAATTTTGATTGCAACTGTATATATGCCATTCCCTCACTAGCCTGTCTTTTTTTTCTCTTTAAGTTATTACTACCAAAAAGAAGTGGCTTGTCATATTACAGAGATGCTGGAAAAAGATTGTTAGCCTTAAATTATGTTGAGTGTATACCATGCATGATTGAGCTGTTAATATAGAAACAATAATGTATTATTATGACCGCTATCAAGGTTATGCTGAAATCAGCACTGAACTACGTTTCACATCTGCCACTGCACCTCACTGATCATCTCACATGACTGCTTGCACCTGTTTCACCTTTTGGGTTTAATGAGCATGTCTTGCACCTCACCCATTTTCTAACATTTGTCTGCAATTGCTGTGCATTACTCTTGTTATGATCTTTAGTCATTCTTGCCTTGCTATCCTAGTTCATGTTTTTGTATTTTTTAACCCTTTAACAGCCTCACTATGAAAAAGGCAATGGAAAATTATTGTTGTTTTTTTGTTGTTGTTTTATGTTTTATTTCCTTGGGGCAATAACAACTCAAAATCAATGTTAATTTTTTTAACAGATCCCAAAATGTGACAAGCACATTACCATAAACTTGTGATTTGTATTACAGGCAGCATTACTGTCTGTAGAAAATTAATCAACATCTTCTGACCAACCAGATTTCAGAACTCAACAGCACTGTGGCATATATTCCATTAAGAATTACATTCAAGATTTAAGATTAAAATTAAGATTTATTTATCAGTGTTCACTATGGCACTGTAATCCCAAAGTCCTCCAGGTAACATACTATTTGCAGTGCATTCTTACAAATGTGAGAGCACACACCAGTGAGATCTCCTTTCTGGATTCTGCCAAGTTGGTCATGTTGGTGATAATTGAGTCTTTTTGAAAGCTTCTGAACTGTGACCTTTTCCAGTCAGGTGAGATCTTCTAAGCTACTGTTGCCAGCTTTCCTACTCTAAACTGTCTGGAAGTGAGCACCGTCAGGCCATTACACCAATTCAGCCCAGCAAAAAAACAAGCTTATAGCAAGTGTGAAGTTCTTTTCCGAAGCAGGCGCTTCATAAAGGCCATTTAGAATAATGAATCTGGAAGCTGGTAGAAAGGCCCCCACTACAGCTCAGGAATTAAATGTCAACTTTGGTCAGGGAAAATTGGGCAGAATTGTCCAAGAGGCGAACTCCTCTGAAATGAGCTAATTTAGCACTGAGAGGCATCTGTGTGCATGGCAATAAAGGTGCTCCAAAGAAAAGGGAGTTGAGGAAAGGGTGTGTGTGTGTGTGTGTGTGTGTGTGTGTGTGTGTGTGTGTGTGTGTGTGTGTGAGAGAGAGAGAGAGAGAGAGAGAGAGAGAGAGAGAGAGAGAGAGGGAATATGAAGATGGGAGTGAAAAGGCCAAAGGCAGCAACAGATGAGGATGACAAAACATGATGAGGAAGAAAGATGAGGAATGGTAAGAAATATATCTGCATTGTGGTGTGGTGTGAGTCTATGAGACATCTACTTAACATGCAATACTGTATGATGCACTAAAATGCATTATAGTTGCATTATAATGCCTGCTTTGTATAAAATGTTTTACATTCATACTTATTCAGTTGCCAGATGATGTTATCCGGAATGACTCATTAAAATAAGATATTTTCACAGGGCTACATGACACTACATACTTACTGATGGATGACAAAATAAAGGGAAATAAACCAGCAAAACAACACAGCTTTAATGTGCTTTGGAATAGATTCTACAAATCTCTGGAACCAATGTGGATGGATGAACATCATTCTTCAAAAAGATATTCCTCAATTAATGTTTTAGTGTTTTTAGTGTTAAGTCCAAAAATCTTAAATTAGGTAGACTGTGAAGGCCATAGCATATAATTCATGTCAATTTCATACTCATCAAAGCATTCAGTGACTCCTTGTGCCCTGTGGATTTAGGCAGAATCTGACACCACTGTCATCATAGTGCCATTACACTGACATAAGTATTCAAATTATTATTTATTTCATACAGTAGCTATAAAACCTACAAACGCCTGTTAAAATGGCAGGTTTTTGTGATGTAAAAAAAATAAACTAAGTTAAATTATGTCAGAACCTTTGTTGTGAAAATATCAGGAGAGGGTTACAAAAAAATTCCAAGGCATTGGATAAAACATATAACACTCTAAAGAAAATAATCAACAAGTGGAGAAAATATGGCACGACAGTGACACTACTAAGAACAGATGAAAAGATCAGGAGAAAACTGGTCAGGGATGCTGCCAAGAGGCCTACAGCAACATTAAAAGCGATTTCCAGCAAGTGCTGGTTGCTCCCTACATGTGACAACAATCTCCTGAGTTCTTCATGTCTCTGGGCTATGATGTAGGGCAGCAAGACTATAAATAAAGCCAATAAATAAATAAAATACATCCAATATATCCAAAGTTGAACTTTTTGGCCATAATACCAAAATATATGTTTGGCACAAAAAACCCCACATCACCAAAAGAACACCATCCCCATGGGGAAGCATGGTGGTGGCAGCATACTTTAGTGCTATTTTTCTTCAGCTGGAACTGGGGCTTTAATCAGGGTGGAGGAAATAATGAATAGCTCCAAATACCAGTCAATTTTGGCACAAAAGCTTAAGGCTTCTGCTAAAACGCTTAAGATGAAGAGGAATTTCACCTTTCAGCATGACAATGAGCCAAAGCAAACCAGATCCACAAAGGAATGGCTTCACCAAAAAAAGTTCAAGGTTTTGGAATGGCCCAGCCAGACTCCAGACGTAAATCCAATCAAAAATCTGTGGGATGACCTGAAGAGGCTGTGCACAGGAGATGCCCAGCCAATTTGAGTTGGAATGCAAGGAAAAATGGCGAAATATTGCTTAGTCAAGATGTGCCAATCTGATTGACTCTTACCCAAAATGATTGAATGCTGTGATAAAATCTAAAGGTGCTTCAACTAAGTATTAGTTTAGGGGTGTGCACACTTATGTAACCAGGTTATTGCAATTTTTTTTTCTTTTTCTTTTTTTTTCTTTAAAATGATTCTTATTGTTTCTCACTTTAATTAATAGGATAAAATTTCTAAATAAAAGGTTCTCACATGATTTATCTTGGTTTCATTTTTTTTTACATCACAAAAACCTGCCATTTTAACAGGGGTGTGTAGATGTTTTATATCCACTGTAATTGGGAAGTACATTTACTTACAAGTAAGTAGAAATGTGCATAAATCTATTGTTACAGTATGTTAGTGCTACTTGACTCAGTTCTAATATCAATCTGACATGAAAACAGATTAAATGAATCTGACAGCTGACACATGTTGGAAAAAAGTGTTTATATACATGTTTATCTCAGATGTCATGAATGAAGAGCTTATGAAGAAGTCATATAGCCCTATAAACACCAGTTTTATTAGGCTTGTATCATACATTGTGTATCTACGGAGACGAATTAAGTTGTACACATGCTCTGACTAATGACACTCTTACTTACCTTATACTTATTTGTTCAATAAATTATATTTATTAATTATATTTAATATAATAATATATATTATTATATTTCTTAGGTCCATATCCAACAATGTTTGTTATGATAAACTGGTGCATTGGTCTCCATTCTCCACATGGCCTGACCTCATTTAGACCAGCAAGCAATAAAGCATGTGTTTGGCATGATAGATGAGAATGAGACAGAGCAGAGCAATGCTCAGATTATTTATCGATCAGCTATCAAAGCCCTGGTGTAAGGTGGAACCTGTTTCAGAACTGACCTCTATATTACAGCCAAGCTATAAGACTCATCTGCAGACAAGCACATATTTTATTTATGGGGTAATTTATCAATCTTTTAATAAAATTGAGTGTAAATGTTTTCACAAAACATTCATACCCGAATCAATTACACAGATTTTGACTGTACTCACATGACAACTAAACAGCGAAAGAGCACCTCCTAAGGTCAGAGTGTTCTAAATCCTCCAATAATACAGCTCAGCCATTGCAATGCATCACCTACCACATGTACACACTAAAGACATTTTCACACTTGGTCTGAACACTTAAGTCTGCACCCATGACCGATTCTGGGCTCATTTGGGGGAGGGGTTCATGATTGCATTCGGCTTTCAGATAGAAGCATACAGGCCAGAATGAGCCTGTATTTTACATGATGCTTTCAAAGCTAGCACTTGCACCACATATATGAGCTAATTAGAGTGCTCCAGTCCTACAAAAGTTTGTTTTTATATATCAATAACCATAACAACCCTTTCCCCTGTAGCCTACACACCTGATGCACTTGAAGCAAACTTGAAGTAAACCCCTAAACCACTGTTTTCAAGAGGATCAGGGATTGGTTCTCTACACTGCTCCCGCTTCTTTCACATTTCACCAATCATACTAAACTCTGGGCTCAAATGGCTCCAAGTTTGGAAAAAGTTTGAAAACAAATGAATGCTTTATCCCTTTATATTCTTTCAATTCATTCGTTGAAAGTTAAAAAAAAAAAATCAACCTTACAATAGAAATATATAAGCTATTTAAGCTAAACTGATTTGAAACCATTGTGGTTGACATTAGTGAGTTTCCTTATATGTCAATTTACAAAACCTCTGGTGCTCTTATGGTGTAAGATATCAATATTTTTCTTCTGAGCAAGCTGAATTTGAATACTGCATTTGTTCTGTAAATGCATTTACGGCATTTGGCAGACACCCTTATCCAGAGTGACTTACATTGATTTCATTTATATATCTGAGCAATTGAGGGTTAAGGGCCTTGCTCAAGGGCCCAGCAGTGGTAGCTTGGTGGTGCTGGGATTTGAACTCACAACCTTCCAATCAGTAACCCAACTTCTTAACCACTACCAATGAGCTACCACTGCCCCTGTGATTCACAAATAAATGTGTTCATATGAAGTTTGTTTGTGTCTGCATTCTCCTATGGTTGTTCCTCTAACATCATCAGTACAGTGCATTTTGTTCTCATTCTATTTTCACCCTAGTACTAACCAATCATAAACAGTGCAGGCTGGCATGGCTGTGAGGTCTCATATACACACATGGCCTGATTATCTGCTTATCTAATTTTTTTTTTTCAGCAATGCCATATAAAGAATCAGTACTCTGTTTACACTTTGACAATTAATGTCTATAGATTCAAGGTCAGTCTACATTTTCATTAAGTCCTTAATTTGCATATATTTTCTTTAATTTTTATTTATTTAATTTTATTAAGAAATACAAATGCCCCTTAATGGAAAATGTAACTCACTCTGGCTGGCTATACACACATGGCTATATAAATAATTACTGTAGTATGTCTTGGGGGGGAAAAGAGCTAGCTTTTTAAAAAGTGCGAGATCCATAATGTTTAATAGCAGCCTTGGCAAAGCCATCATTCTTGTTTATCTATCATTAAGTAAGTTTCATTGCCAGTGCCAGTACAGAAGCAAGTCATCCTTAGCACAACAGTGTCAAAAATATTTTGCTACTCAACACTTGGGTAATGGTGGATGGAGACTGTCCTATAAAACTGACCAGTATAAATGGAGGTGAGTGAAAAGTCACAGCCAGCCATTAATATATTAAAGTGATGTTTTGTTTTTTTGCCCACTAGACAGTTACACAGAGAACTTCTGCCAAAGGTTTAGCTGGACCTCGATTACAACTTCTTTTTCTATTGTGTTTTAAATTGTTTGAATGTGTCACGTCAGACCTGTTAAGGTCACCCAGGTGGGAGATTGCTATGAAGATTGAGCTTTTTCATTAGGCCAAAGCAGATGATGCATCACTGGTGCAGACATCTGGAACAGACACAGCAGGAAAAATGGATAACAACATTTCCATCCATCCCTCCCTCCATCCATCCATCCATCTACCCACCCATTATTTCTTTATTTTTTTGTTTATTACACAAATGGTTGCACTGTATAATAAAATGTTTTACCTCACTGGAACCCTTTGGAATAATTATTTTTTGTAAGTATTACAGTACCTTGATATTTTTTAAATGCTTAGATAACTTTAAAAATGTGTTTTGTGTAGCCACCCAAAATGACTGGTATTCCCCAAAACCTTATCATTTAATTAGGAAAACTCTGGAAGTATGTATGTATATATGTATGTAATTAAATGTATTTATTTATTCAATTCAATTCAGTTTTATTTGTATAGCACTTTTAACAATGGACATTGTCCCAAAGCAGCTTTACAGAAATATACAAGAAATCAGGATATAGATTTTACATGAATTTGAATTGAATTTATTCATAATGAGTAATCCAGCAGCGACTGTGGCAAGGAAAAACTCCCTGAGATGATATGAGGAAGAAACCTTGAGAGGAACTAGACTGAAAAGGGAACCCATCCTCATCAGTATCCATCCATCAATTTTCTGTATTGCTTATCCTACACAGGGTCGCAGGGGGCCTGGAGCCTATCCCAGAGGACTTAGGGCACAAGGCGGGGGACACCCTGGACGGGGTTTGTTTGTTTGTTCATTCGCTCCAACAATATTCAGTTTCTCACTCGATAGTATTGGTAGGCCATCCCATTAATCCAAAATTATTGTAGTTTCTATACTCCATCAAACTTGAACTTGTTTAATCATGTTTATATGATATACAAATTATATGATATTAATATTCACACAGTGCAGTTGGCAATCAAGTCTTGAATGTACATTCACAATCTCTTATACAAAAGCTGCTTTTTACTCTACTGTTCTGGCTATATAACAACATTAAGCTGTTTAAACTATTTGTTTTACTTTACTTGTCTGGCTATATTTAAAATGACATAGCTGAATTAAAGTAAATTATATAAATCACTGGTCCCAAGACTTGGGCTGGAGTATCTCTGATGGACTGCATGATAGAACTATTATAGGGAATCTAAAAAGATGAAGGCTACATAATCTAAATGATATTTTGATTAACCATTTTCTGGATGGTTTTCCTCATCAAGAGAATTCACCATATACTGTAAAATTGCTTAAGAATTTCTTCAGGCTAATAAATGTTTTGGAACATCAAACAAAATGTTTCTTTATGATTCCTACCCAATCCACATCACACCAGGAGAGATGAAACTTGGCCAAACTTGACAGATGGCCAAAACATCAACAACAACAACAACAAAAACCTTCTCAACATGGCCATGTTAAACTTAAATACACATTTTAATTAATATTATTATTATTTTAAAATCTCAGTTACTGTTTAAACTGATTTAATTTAGATGGCTCAAGGAAGATGGCAAACCTGTGCAAATATTAATCTAATGGAGTTATTTATAAACAGTAAACTGGCAACAATTTGGCCTAAATTGGTCTCCATCAGTGAATGTCCAACAATAATTGAACAGTACATAGGTTTTCTTTCTTTAATGACCTTCCTGTCAGTAACAATCGATATTTCATCATTTAGGTTTCAAGATTTTAGGTTTCACCAAAATATGTTCACAATAAAACAAAACAAACTATTAATGGACAAAGTGTGCATGATAAATATAAAATAATCATTCAAGTACAAGTACATACATGTGTTCCAGTTCAAGTGTGTTCAAGAGAATCAATAAACGAACCAGAGAATTGTTTATAAAAGGTTTGTATCAGATTTTATCCAAAATTTCATGAATTTGACCTTAAAATTGTCATGCAGATCAGGATATTGGAAATGTGAAAACTGAAAATTATGTGTACAATTTTGTTATTCTGTGCCCATGCACCACTAGTGAGTATGCCAATTTTTATGGATGCAGTGTTTTTATTCAGTGCCTTTGACATTTTAATTTGTTAATAATCTAACATTGATTATGAATTTCCTGTGGAAAACTGAGAATCAAATCGCAGAACAGACATTAAAACTGGAAAATGTAATAGAAAGGGCATTACAAAAAGGGTAATGACATATTACTCACAGAACACCTTTTCCAGGATACACTACTTTTTTTTTTTTTTTTTAAAGTGTCTTATGAGTTGAAGTCAGCTACTGAGAGCCATCCTTTTGCAGTGTGGAATTACTATTGCTGTTTTCTTAATCAGATACTCATATTGCCATATCAGGATATCTGTGGATGTTCTCTAAGTGAAGTGGTTTTAGGATGGTTTACATTTAACAAACAGGCCAATGGTCAGGACGGATTTTGGCAACATATTTAGATGTTTTATAAATTACTTTTTTATCTCATTGAGCAGTTGAGCAGTTGAGGGGTAAGGGTCTTGATCAAGGGCCCAACAGTGGCAGCATGGCAGAACTGGGATTTGAACTCACAACTTTCCAATCAGCAGAGGTGTGTAGAGTAGCCAAAAACTTAAACTTAGTAAAACTACTTAAAAAATAATTACTCAAGTAACAGTAAAAATAATGATGTTACATAAAATAAAGTATCCATTGAGAAGATTACTTAAGTAGCAAGTTACTAGTTACTTCGGATCTGATTAAAATGAAGGGGACATCCTGAATCTCACACTACATGGTCTGAGATTCACACCTCTCCTTGAAAGTCTATCTGTAAATGTACATTTCTGTGATTAAAAATGAACTTGAGTAAGAGTATAAGTATGGCCAGTCAAACCTACTCTTAAAAGTACTTTTTTTTTTTACTTCAAAAAGTTACTCAAGTAAATGTAATGAAGTAAATGTAGCATGTTACTACCCACCTCTGCCGATCAGTAGTCCAACATCTTAACCACAGATGTGATAGTCCTTTGCATCAAAAATACAGGATTTAAAAAGCCTACACACCCCTGTTAAAATGGCAAGTTTTTGTGTTGAAAAAAATTCAACCAAGATAAATAGGAAAAAAAAGAAAGAAAAAAAGTTACATAACCTTTTTGCATGAGTGTGCACACCTTTTTATAATTGGGGATATGGCTGTGTTCAGAATGAACCAATAACATTCAATCTTATGTTCAAAAGTAATTATTATACAGCTGTCATCAATGAAATTATTCTGATTAACCCCAAATAAAGACCAGCTGTTTCTGTAGGATTTTCTTGACATCTTCTTGGTTGCATCTGAGGAATCGATCAGGAGAGGGGTACAAAAGAATTTCCAAAACATTTAAATGTACCATGGAACATTGTGAAGGCCATCATCAACAAGTGGAGAAGATGGAGCACCACAATGACATTACCAAGAACAGGACATCCCTCCAAAATTTACAAAAGGACAAGACAAAAACTTACCAGGGAGGCTGTCAAAGACCAATGGCAACATTAAAGGAGCTGCAAGAATATCTGACAAGTACTGATTACTTTCTGCATGTGACAACAATCTCTCGTATTCTTCACATGTCTGGGCTATGGAGTAGGGTTGCTAGACGGAAGCCCTTTCTCACAAAAAACATCCAAGCCCAACTAAATCACTCCAAACCATGTGGCAAAATGTGTTATAGTTTGATGAAACCAACTGCAAAAGGTATAATAATTCCATAATTACAAGAGGTTTGTTTGACATTAAAAGCACATCAACAAAATAACAACATACCAACAATGAAACATGGTGGTGGCATCATCATGCTTTAGGGCTGATTTATTTATTTATTAATTTATTTATGCATTTATTTATTTCTGCATGTAATTATACTTAAGTCATTTTCCATCCTCTATAATCAACACTAATAAACTATGCTGAAGTGATCTTGAATCTTTGCTGATAAATTGCTAATGTATAATCTGTAGCTGAAATTAAAAATGTCATTAAAGATAATAATTTCTACCACACATTTATGCATTCAGTTCACCATAAGTTTGACAACCACATTTCAAAGGTTGTAAATATTTGTATGAAGTTCAGTTAAAGGCAGCACAGTGGTAGAGTTGGTAGCATTGTCTCCGCTTGGGTCCAGGGTCCAAATTTTATCCTGAGGTTACTGTCTGTTTGGAGTTCTGCATGTTCTCCCTGCATAGATTTCCTCCAGGTTTCCATCCACTGTCCAAAAAATGGTGGTAAGCAGACTGGCAAGTCTAAATAGCTCCGATAGGGGTGTGTGTATGTGTGTGTGTGTGTGTGTGTGTGTGTGTGTGTGTGTGTCATCAGAGGTGTATCCATGCCTAGTGCCCAGTGTTACTGGGATGGATTCCAGATCCACCATGACCGTGACCAGGATAAAGTGCTTACTGAATGTGAATGAATGAGTTTAGTTAAAATCAAAGAGATGAAACAATTAGTCCTTGACTGAGCCTAATTTATAGCTCTAACACTCCCCATATAGCAAATATTTGTGTTGAATTAAAGTTCAGCAGCATTACAGGGTGTACATTGTTAATTTCACCTACATCAGTCAGGTGTTTTTGAAGGTCGAAAAGCTCAAACAGAATGAATCAAGGAGAAAAGGCTGGAAGACAGAGTGAGCTTCTCCCATGCATGACAATAGTAATTGGGAATAGCTGTCAGTGCAGCTGTGATTTATTGCATAATTAATGAACAATTAAGTGACAGATTAATGTTGTCTTGTTTGTTTGGTATAAAAAGTTTCTGAGTTTTAATGAGGTGCGACTAAGTATGAATCCAATATTTGGCAAAATGGCCAGAGTTCCTTGATTCTCTTTGCTCTCACTTACTCATCATATTTATATGTTGTTTTTGTATCACTAATTCATTCATTCATCTGTGGATTGTTCCCTTACAATAATTCCCTTAATTTATCAAAAAGCAATAAATAATAATACACATTTAATTCCAGTAATTTAAACTCTAACAAATTAATGCCATCACTGCATACAGTATGTCTCATATCCATTTATATGCTTGACCATAATGCTTCCAGGCAAGATCATTTGATTAATCTCTCTTCTGGGAGTTTTAAACAAAGCGATTTGAGAGTAGCAGTAATAGCTAAACCTGATTTAGCTCTGTTGTGAAAGGATTAGGGCTTCTAAGACAGTGAGACTCATGGAAGAAGGTCCATGCCAATAATATAAGTAGTGGGGATGGGAGGCTTTTGTAGCCTTCCTGTTAATGGAAGACAGGATTCTGTTTCAATAACCTTCATTCTGAAGGTGAATTTCACCTCATTCATCATTTAGACACAGTTACTAATCTATTGCATTGTTCTGAAACGTCAGATGCTCCTTTGTGAGAAAAGCAATTAGATAGTTTGTCCTGTTGTTGAAGTTGACTCTTTTGTAATGTTATTTTGAGGATTTTCAAAATGCTTGGCTACTTTGGAGTTATGAAAGGATGCTCAAGGGTTCTCACACACAAACAAATGACAAGACAACAAAAGGATTATTGCAGTCTTCTCACAGGGCATGCTTGTTATAATAAGCGGACATTTTTGAATCCCTGTTTTTACACTGAATTGTCGATGTCCCTTTATTTCATTTAAAAGTAGCTAGATATGCCATGACTGCAAAACCTAATCCTCATCCTAGAAGCTTACTCTGGCTTGGATGGGCTCCCAAGTGGTGCAACAGAAAAGTGTTGGCCCTATCATATGGCAATCACGAGCTCCAATCCCAACAATGTCACAGCCATCCGTAGCCCAGTTAGGTCTCCCCTAACATACAGCTGTGGCCAAAAGTTTTGAGAATGACACAAATATTAATTTTCACAAAGTCTACTGCTTCAGTGTTTTTAGATCTTTTTGTCAGATGTTACTAACTGTTACTGAAGTATAATCACAAGGATTTCATAAGTGTCAATGGCTTTTATTGACAATTACATGAAGTTTATGCAAAGAGTCAATATTTGCAGTGTTGACCCTTCTTTTTCAAGACCTCTGCAATTCTCCCTGGCATGCTGTCAATCAACTTCTGGGCCACATCCTGACTGATGGCAGCCCATTCTTGCATAATCAGTGCTTGGAGTTTGTCAGAGTTTGTGGGTTTTTGTTTGTCCACCCGTCTCTTGAGGATTGACCACAAATTGTCAATGGGATTATGGTCTGGGGAGTTTCCTGGCCATGGACCCAAAATGTCGATGTTTTGTTCCCCGAGCCACTTCGTTATCACTTTTGCCTTGTGGCAAGGTGCCCCATCATGCTGGAAAAGGCATTGTTCGTCACCAAACTGTTCTTGGATGGTTGGGACAAGTTGCTCTCTGAGGATGTTTTTGTACCATTCTTTATTCATGGCTGTGTTCTTAGGCAAAATTGTGAGTGAGCCCACTCCCTTGGCTGAGAAGCAACCCCACACGAGTGGTCTCAGGATGCTTTACTGTTGGCATGACACAGGACTGATGGTAACGCTCACCTTTTCTTCTCCGGACAAGCTTTTTTCCAGATGCCCCAAACAATCGGAAAGGGAATTCATCAGAGAAAATGACATTACCCCAGTCCTCAGCAGTCCACTCCCTGTACTTTTTGCAGAATAGCAGTCTGTCCCTGATGTTTTTCCTGGAGAGAAGTGGCTTCTTTGCTGCTCTTCTTGACACCAGGCCATCCTCCAAAAGTCTTCGCCTTACTGTGCGTGCAGACGCACTCACACCTGCCTGCTGCCATTCCTGAGCAAGCTCTGCACTGGTGGTGCCCCGATCCCGCAGCTGAATCAACTTTAAGAGACGGTCCTGGTGCTTGCTGGACTTTCTTGGGCACCCTGAAGCCAACAGTTGAACCTCTCTCCTTGAAGGTCTTGATGATCAGATAAATGGTTGATTTAGGTGCAATCTTACTAGCAGCAATATCCTTGCCTGTGAATCGCTTTTTGTGCAAAGCAATGATGGCTGCACGTGTTTCCTTGCAGGTAACCATAGTTAACAGAGGAAGAACAATAATTTCAAGCACCACCCTCCTTTTAAAGCTTCCAGTCTGTTATTCTAACTCAATCAGCATGACAGAGTGATCTCCAGCCTTGTCCTGGTTAACACTCTCACCTGTGTTAATGAAAGAATCACTGACATGATGTCAGCTGGTCCTTTTGTGGAAGGGCTGAAATGCAGTGGACATGTTTTTTTGGGATTAAGTTCATTTTCATGGCAAAGAGGGACTTTGAAATTAATGGCAATTCATCTGATCACTCTTCATAACATTCTGGAGTATATGCAAATTGCCATCATAAAAACTGAGGCAGCAGAGTTTGTAAAAATTAATATTTGTGTCATTCTCAAAACTTTTGGCCACGGCTGTACAATAGCTACCAGTCTGGAGGGTGAAGGCTATCAGATACTTCCTCCAAGAAATGTGAAGCCAGCCCCCTGTGTCTTTTCGAACTGCTGCTTATGCTGCATCACGGGGTGTTGAAACACAATTGAAGGAAAGCGCTTGGCTCCCAGCCACAGATGGCTAAGGCATCATCAGGATTCAATCTTGTGATCTCCGGACAAGATAGTCACAGATTTCCCCAGAAAAGGGCAAACACTTTTCTGTTGCACCACTCAATTGCAACAGACTTTTTTTTTTAAATTGAAAATAAGGTACAACAACCAAGTGTAAAGGTTTATTTGCATATTATGTCCAATACAGCAATCAGATTTCACTTGGGCTAATCGGAGACACATCTGATTACAAATGTAAATGTATTCGGTTAAAAAACGGGAAATGACCAGGTGTAAAGGGGACTATAGATTATATGATGTGTTGTTCTTTCTTCTTCCCTGTACTTTTGTTCAGTAAACAGGTGTCCCACTTGTATTAATATAGCAATGGAACTATACCTATTAGCTTATTATGTGCAGTAATGAACTTATCTCAAGATTAAATCTTCCTTCTTTTTTGTCTAATTGTTGCTTCTGTAAACCATAATAGACTTATTACAGACCAGTCAATACCAAAACTCTTTCAACTGTCTCAACAGTTTCAACAGTATCTAGTATCTTCTAATAGTACCTCTATCTAGTATCTCAGTATCTCTCTCATATATATATATATATATATATATATATATATATATATAGATATATATATAGGTGCATCTCAATAAATTAGAATGTCGTGGAAAAGTTCATTTATTTCAGTAATTCAACTCAAATTGTGAAACTCGTGTATTTAATAAATTCAATGCACACAGACTGAAGTAGTTTAAGTCTTTGGTTCTTTTAATTGTGATGATTTTGGCTCACATTTAACAAAAACCCACCAATTCACTATCTCAACAAATTAGAATATGGTGACATGCCAATCAGCTAATCAACTCAAAACACCTGCAAAGGTTTCCTGAGCCTTCAAAATGGTCTCTCAGTTTGGTTCACTAGGCTACACAATCATGGGGAAGACTGCTGATCTGACAGTTGTCCAGAAGACAATCATTGACACCCTTCAAAAGGAGGGTAAGCCACAAACATTCATTGCCAAAGAAGCTGGCTGTTCACAGAGTGCTGTATCCAAGCATGTTAACAGAAAGTTGAGTGGAAGGAAAAAGTGTGGAAGAAAAAGATACACAACCAACCGAGAGAACCGCAGCCTTATGAGGATTGTCAAGCAAAATCAATTCAAGAATTTGAATGAACTTCACAAGGAATGGACTGAGGCTGGGGTCAAGGCATAAAGAGCCACCACACACAGACGTGTCAAGGAATTTGGCTACAGTTTTCGTATTCCTCTTGTTAAGCCACTCCTGAACCACAGACAATGTCAGAGGCGTCTTACCTGGGCTAAGGAGAAGAAGAACTGGACTGTTGCCCAGTGGTCCAAAGTCCTCTTTTCAGATGAGAGCAAGTTTTGTATTTCATTTGGAAACCAAGGTCCTAGAGTCTGGAGGAAGGGTGGAGAAGCTCATAGCCCAAGTTGCTTGAAGTCCAGTGTTAAGTTTCCACAGTCTGTGATGATTTGGGGTGCAATGTCGTCTGCTAGTGTTGGTCCATTGTGTTTTTTGAAAACCAAAGTAACTGCACCTGTTTACCAAGAAATTTTGGAGCACTTCATGCTTCCTTCTGCTGACCAGCTTTTTGAAGATGCTGATTTCATTTTCCAACAGGATTTGACACCTGCCCACACTGCTAAAAGCACCAAAAGTTGGTTAAATGACCATGGTGTTGGTGTCCTTGACTGGCCAGCAAACTCACCACACCTGAACCCCATAGAGAATCTATGAGGTATTGTCAAGAGGAAAATGAGAAACAAGAGACCAAAAAATGCAGATCAGCTGAAGGCCAATGTCAAAGAAACCTGGGCTTCCATACCACCTCAGCAGTGCCACAAACTGATCACCTCCATGCCATGCCGAATTGAGGCAGTAATTAAAGCAAAAGGAGCCCCTACCAAGTATTGAGTACATGTACAGTAAATGAACATACTTTCCAGAAGGCCAACAATTCACTAAAAATGTTTGTTTTTTTTTACTGGTCTTATGAAGTATTCTAATTTGTTGAGATAGTGAATTGGTGGGTTTTTGTTAAATGTGAGCCAAAATCATCACAATTAAAAGAATCAGAGACTTAAACTACTTCAGTCTGTGTGCATTAAATTTATTTAATATAAGAGTTTCACAATTTGAATTGAATTACTGAAATAAATGAACTTTTCCACGACATTCTAATTTACTGAGATGCACCTGTGTGTGTGTGTGTATATATATATATATATATATATATATATATATATATATATATATATAATCATTACTGTTATATTAGTCCACTGGAATACTTTCCCAACCCATCTCCAAAGGCACACACACACACACACACACACTCATAGTCAGCCTAATCAGCTACTATACCTACCAGCCTGAGCACACTCTTAAACAAACATTTTTTATTTTTTTTTAACTATAAAAAACATAAAGGTAAATATAACTCAGATTGTACAGGCAAAATTGGACTGGGCATCCTCATAAAGATGCTGGTTCTGCTCTGTTAAATTCTATACTGACGAATTGTACAGTGCTGGGTCCTGCACTACTGCTGAGTGAGTCTTGCATTGTTGAATGCTACACCATGGAATCTGCTGCTCTGAGCTACACTTCAGATTAAATACAATAGTACTAAATAATACTACGAAAGCATGCACTGCTGATTCATACACTAGTGAATTCTACACTACTGAATTTTACATTGCTGAATCCTGAACTAATTATCCTTATATTGTCAAATACTGTGCTGTTAAATGCTACATCCTACACTACTTAGGCTTACCCTACATGCTGAATGACATACTGCTTTATCTTATAATACTTAATGCTGCACTGCAGATTCTTTCACTGCAGAATCCTGCACTTTTCTAAATCCTTCAGTGCTAAATTCTGGTCACTCCTGGTCACACTCATAACCAGCTAGGTAATCAGCAAAAAAAACAAAAACAAAAAAAAAACACTTTGTGTTATCAAATTGGTGCTTATAGTTTTGGATGTTGACAATATTTTTATTTCTGGTTTGCATACATTTGGTACAATCATGCATCTGTTGTCGTGTGACTATCTCATGTTTTGTTTTTATCACTAGAAAAATGCATCATCTGTAGTTGTAGCATGATCCAGTTATTCTCCAGAGAGCCCCATGCAGCTGAGGCACATGCACTAAAAGCACTTTACACTAATTAGAGCCATTAACTTGGTTAGGGAGGAATGCAATAGTTTACACATTGTGATTTAGTTGATTCAAAAATACACTATATGGCCAAAATATTCTGGACACCTGACCATCACAGTCATATGTGCTTTTTGAACATCCCATTCCAGATTAAACCCTTTGCACGCTTTGCACGCTGTCATTCCAGCTCATCCCAATAGTGTTCAGTGGGGCTAAGGTCAGGGCTCTGTGCAGGCCACTCAATTTCATCCACTTATACCTCCTCCTTCAAACCATGTCTTCATCTACCTCGCTTTGTGCACAGGGGCATTGTCATGCTGGAACATGTTTGGCCTCTTAGTTCAAGTAAAGGGAAATTGTGATGCTACAGCATACAAAGATATTCTATACAGCTGTGTGCTTCTTTGTGGCACTAGTTTGGGGAAGAACCACATACAGGTGTTATGGTCAGATGCCCATATATGTCCAGATTTTGACCATATAGTGTATATCAATTACTGTGTGAATGTTATTATTATGTTTGATAGTCTTGTTTTTGTCACTAGAAGAATGTATCTCTGTAGTTGTAGCATGATCTTGTCTCCAGAGGCACATGCACTAATGGGTCATTCCATCTCAAGTGGTCCAATGCAGGTTACTTGACTATTTTTAATTTTACAAATTTTTTTGAGTGATTACCTATATGTATTGACATTGCAAAACCACCAGTTTTTATGTTTTATTTATTTATTTATTATTATTATTATTATTATTATTATTATTATTATTATTACTATTATTAATTTTACTTGGTTTAACTACGGTGGCACACAACAAATTTTGGTTATAGAGCTGTTTATGGAAACCTCAGTATCTCCGCTCAAGATGGTCCTAGCTCCTTGGAACAAAAACTGATCTCTACAGCACATTACAAGGCATATATAAACATTTTGCATATTCTTGTTCCTTAGACTTAGAACTTAAGTAATGCTCAAGATTGCTCACAATTCCACTTTTAGGGTCAATTTATAAAGGGAAGGGTTCGAGTCTACAGCTCAGTAGTCACTTACTGCTTTTATCACAGGAGAAACAACACCACAGCTCTGTTTATGACACTGTTAATTTGTAAAGCACCAAACTGAACACTGTAGTCCCATATTTGGATAAACTCTATTCATGCATACCAACTGTACACCTGTAACAACATGATAGATCTTCAAATCTGGCCCTCAAGGTCCACTGTCCAACAGAGTGCAACAATGTAACCTGAACAAGCTAACATTGGTCTTCATGATTACTAGAAAATTACAGGCAGGTAAGTTCAGAGGTTGGAGCTAAACTCTGTGATAGAGCATGCTTTACTGTTGCCAATAGTAAATGTAATAACATTTTAGACCTTACTGACAAGCATAAGCTATTGTCTGTCAATCATAAACATACTTACTGTAAAATATAGTTCATTTTTATTATTTGTTATGCTTATATTACACCTGTTAATTTCTCAAAATGCATGAATAAAGTAGGCTTCTCCCCAGATTTCTACTAGCCCTAGCTCTGTAACCAGAACCAAAAAAAAAAAAAACACTTTTTCTTCCAAAGAGCTAGGACCATTCTGAGCTGAGATATTGAGGTTTCCATAAACAGCTGTATAACCAAAATTTGTTTGTAGTTAAACAAAAATTTGTTTTGTTTGTAGTTAAACCAAGTAAAATTAAATAAAATAAATACAACTTTTGGCAATGCCAATACATAGAGGTACTCACTCAAAAGGAAAATTAAAATGGTTAAGCAACCAACTTGACACATATTGGACCACTTGAGATGGACTGACCCTAATAGCATTCTACACTAATTAGAAATATTAAACTTGGTTCCAGATGAATGCAATAGTTTGCACATTGTGAATTATTTGATTAAAAAATAACACTGAAATGGTTATATTAAAAGGGAAAATGTCGCAGTGTATCGCAACAAAATGCTATATGCTATTTTATGAAAAAGTATTATTATTCCAAGATACTAAACATGTAGTTAAGCTAGTTATAGCTGCTATTTATAGTTAGCTGCTCTGCAAAACTGATTCCTACATTGCTGATCTGTGCATTACTGATTTAGTTTCTCTGCTCCAAGACCTGTTAGAAAGCTTAAGGGATTCTGTACCATCAGTGCAGATCTGAAATAGAGTGAGTTAATCGGTTTCACAAGCTCCACTGGTCAATGGATCAGCTCTCCAATCAACAGTGTTTTAAGGGGAGAATTACAAAAGCTATGAGTCACTATGTATCAAAGCTAAACAGTCTCTTCCCATTCAATTCATATTTAAAACCTTGCAAAGCTTCGCTCCTGTTTTAAGCACTCTTGAGTCATGTTGAGTCATGCTCAAACCACTACTTTTAATGGTTCTCTTGTTCTCCCTCTCAGTACCCCAATCACAAACAACCACTGCAATCCCAAATGTACAGCAAGTGATTAATCTCCTTCTGCCTGCTGTGAGGAAACAGTGCAGGTGCTAATAAAATCATGCCATGCATATGATGCTGCTCTTAAAATGTTCACTGAGGGCAGTAAGAGCAAAAGGCTTAGCTAACCACTGTTGTTTCTCTAGTTTCTGTATTTCTCCATCATCCAACCACATTCACACCAAAACACACAAAATATATATAATTTTCCCAAACTATTTCTCACTTCTGCAAACCTTAATTTTGTTTTGTTGCATGGCTTTAGTCTGGCTTTACCCCAGCTGGGAGAAATGCTTTGGAGTATTTATTTATTTTTAATTTTTTGATGTTAATTTTTGAGTTGGGTCAATCACCTTATACTTATACACTAGGGGTGTAACATAATGCGCTATCTGTGTCTGTTTAGTGCTGAAAATATCCGTATCTGTATCTGTATTCAGATTTTAAATTTTAAACCAAGGAGTCTTTTTTTTTATTTTCTTTTTTTAATGTTAAATAATGTCATATTTGTGCTGCGAGCTTCATACTATTGCTGACCAAGTAAAAACCTCCAGTTCACACATCTTTTTTGTTACATTCCCCAGAATCACAGCCTCTGGATGCACACCTTTAATGGTCTCAACCAGATGTCCTGTGAATCCTATGAAAGTTTCCCAAAGAATAAATAATGAACAGCACACCTCCTATTTGTATATTTACAGTGCCCTCCACTAATACTGGCATCATTGGTAAATATGAGCAAAGAAGTCTGTGAAAAATTGTCTTGATTGTCTTCTGTTAAAAAAAATTCACAAAAATACTCTGCTCTCATGGATATCAAACAATTGCAAACACAACACAGGTTTATCCAAGAAAATATATAGTTGTGCAACAATGGCACCCCTATGAATTCATATGAGAAGTACAGTACTGGGAAAAAGTGTTAGGCACATGTAAAAAAAATGCTGTAGAGCAAAGATGCCTTCAAAATAATGAAATTAAATGTTTCTACAATTTAAAAAAATACCGCAAAGAGCAGTAAACAGTAGTAAATAAAACAAATTCAATATTGGTGTGACAAAAATATAAAAATAAAAATAGTACAATTTGTGCAGCTTTATAAGGAAATGAGCTGGTAAGTTTTATTGAGCATCTTGCAGAACCAGCCACAGTTCTTCTGGAGACTCGCACTTGCTTCTTGTTTTTGCAGCAAAACCCAGCAGCCTTCATTGTGTTTTTTGTCTGAAAAGTAGTCTCTTACATAATATGGTCCTTTCTTTAATGACATATAAACATTTTTCTGTAATATTTAATTTTGTGTTAGAAAACTAATGTTTGGGAATCTAAAATGTTTTTTGTACCGACTTGATAATGTAGAAGTCATAAAATAAGAAAAAATATTTTATACAAAAAAAAATAGGGGGTCTAAAACTTTTGCACAGTACTGTATATTCCCATTGATATTTTACATTTTTTTTAGTACGCCTGGGTGACTAGGAACAGGAAATTGTTCAACCATGATTTCCTGTTTCACAGGGGTATAAATATGAGGTAACACATAGGCCAAATTCCCTTTGTCATTCATAACAATGGGTAAGACCAAGGAATACAGCTGTGATGTGCGGCAAAAGGTTGTTGAGCTTCACAAAAGGGGAAGTTGAGCTTCATAAAATGGGAGATTGTTGAGCTTCACAAAAGTATTTACCAAGGGTGCCAATATTAGTGGAGGGCACTGTATTTGTATCCATTTCGAACACATTTTTATTCAGCTCATTTTTATGAGGAATATTTCATCTTAATTATTCACCACTTTTTGTGAATTTATACAAATTTGCATTAATGAAACCATGTTAGTATATTAGGCTAACTCATATATAACACATAATAGTAGTCCTAGAGTTGATTTATATTATTATGCTTATCATTATACACATGATTTCATGGGATATCTTGTGGTATACAGCTGTAGACACCAACTCATTAATAGACACAGTATAACTATAGTTATATACACAGTATAATAACAAACTGTATAACAAACTAAGTGTGTTGGTGATGACAAGTATGTTCTCATCTCTGTTTTCTCTGTTGCCCCACTTATTTCAGTCTCACCCTATTTCTCTCTCACATGCAGAGTGCAACTTGTCTCTTCCTCATATCTAAAGCTTGTTTTTAACTCACACTGAAGTTTTAAGATATGTTGGAAAGAGATTGTGTATGACTCAAGCACAGCAGGAGAACACCATTTACCCAGTGCCTAGTACATCATTAGTGAAGGAGTGAAACCAACCATTCCAGGCAAAGACACACACACATAGACACAGACACACACCAGATACACACAAATACATACACACACACACACACACACACACACACACACACACACACACACAGAGAGAGACCACATATAATCCCAGGGAGCCCAGCATCGATCTCCATCTCTTCTGATGGCTGTTTGAGAACAGAGGATTTATTGGTCACCATGCTCTTTATTTAGAGAACTATCTTTACAATAATATGCAAAAGCAAATAGTGAAAACACTGGCTTTTCTCTCAGAAAGAACCACCAGAGCTAATTTATATGATAATGTTTTTGATGGGGTGCTTACATATTATTTTACATGTCTGCCATTTTCTGCTTGGTTTAAAAAAAGTAATTAAATAGAACAGGGGAATGTGGCCAAACGGTGGTAAGCCGCTTAAGTGGGGAATAGCCTGAAGGTGCTGCCTGGGCCACCGCATACATGCGAGTGAAATATATCACCAAAAAACCTCCAGAGCAGGCTGCAGTCTGAAGGTTGTTCAAATGATAAAGTCAGGTGACTTAAGCCATAGGGCCTATTTCCAGGCTGGGCCCCATCATTTCTTATCATGGAGTAAGAGAATAAGATTTTGAAACTCTGATTTACAGTTGCAATCAAAATTATTGAACCCCCATTGCAAATCATGTTTATTGTCAAAATTTACAGACTTTCAGCTGTTTGCAATGAACAAATCAATCAAAAGCAAGTGAAATAGTTCAACACAACAAATGTTTCAAGTGGTTTCCCCAAATCCAACTGAAAATGCAACTTACAATGACTTCTCCAGTTTCAAAATTATTCAACCCCTTCATGGCAAGCATCTGTAATACTTAGTAGAGCACCCTTTTGTTGTTATGACCTGCTGCAAACAAGATGCATAGCCAGACACCAACTTCTGGCAATGCTGAGGAATCTTAGCCCATTCCTCCTGAGCAATGGCCTCCAGTTCAGTAATATTCTTGGGTTTGTGTGCTGCAATTGCCTTCTTCAAATCAAAAAGTCAGGTGACTGTGATGGCCCTGAAGAATCTTGCAGGACTTCTTCTGCAACCAAGCCTTGATGGAATTTGAGGTATGCTTGGGATCATTGTCCTGTTGGAAGGTCCAACGATGCCCAAGCTTCAGCTTCCTCACAAATTGCATGACATTTTCTCCTAGGACTTCCTGATACTTCAATGAATCCATCTTGCCTTCCACACACTGCAGGTTTCCAATGCCAGAGGATGCAAAGCAGCCCCAGAGCATCACTGAGCCACCACTATGCAGGGCAGAGTGTTCTTTCTTCATTCTTCTTTCTCCAGAAATACCGCTGATCTATCATGGTGAAAAGTTCCAGATTTGTTTCATCGTTCCATAGAACAGGATCCCAAAACTTCTGTGGCTTATTTATATGATTTTAAGCCGACATTTCTTGTGCTTTTGGGTCAGTAGTGGTGCATGTCTTGGAGTTCTGCCATGGAAACCTTCTGCGTTTAGTACGCACCATACTGTGCTCACTGAAACCTCAGTGCTTGTTGCCACCATCCTTGCTGCAGGTCTTTTTCAGTCACTCGAGGGTTTTTCACAATCTGCCTTCTCAGACATCTGGTTGCAGCCATTGATAGCTTCCTTTTTCTGCCCTGTCCAGGTATTCCATGTATTTTCTGCCCCTAGCCAGTTCAGGTATTTCATGTGTTCCATCTCAAGCACACCTGGTGCAACTACTGAAGCCCTTGATTAGTTGCATCAAGTGTGCTTGAGACAACACCTGTTTTGCATATTTGTGCTTTTGTGAGGGATTCTCTTGAGGGGGTTGAATAATTTTGAGACTGGAGAAGTCATTATAAGTTGCATTTTCAGTTGAATTTGGGGAAACCACTTGAAGCATTCATTGTGTTGAGCTACTTCAATTGTGCTTATAGTTCATGAGAAGTTTCAGATTTTAGTAGCTTACCTGACCATCTGTAGCAAGTTTGTAGTATGAATCCCAGGGGACTTGGGGCATGAGGCGGGAGACACCCTGGATGAACCCATCACAGGGTACAATCACACACCCATTCACACACTATGGAAATGGAAATGTCAATCAGCCTAGAACGCATGTCTTTGGACTGGGGGAGGAAACTGGAGTATACATTGCTTTAAGGCAGGGGTGTCAATCATGACCCATGGGCCATATATACAGTCTAATAAAGATTCTATTTCAGGCCACTATATGAATTTAGGATGTGTGTTCTAAATAAAAAAATCATTATTTGGATGGCAATTGACTTGAAAGATAAAAAGAGAAAAAATAACAGTGGCTCTCTGTTACCCCACTAGGAAGACAGAACAGCAAAAACTCAGGGCCCTAAACTCAGCTACTGACAAATGTGCTAATTAATTCTTAAATAGAAAGCTAAATATGGGATACTGCAATAAGGGGTAAGTATTTATCACAACAATTTTTATGTTTTTTTTATTGTTTTTTTTTTACTTGTACCTGTCACAGATTCCCCCTTGGCATCACAGTTCCATTGGCTTAACTCTGTCTATCATTTGACTCATGCAATGGATTTGTAGAAAGCCCCAAATAAACAACATGCTGAATTTTTGCACTTCAGCCACACATTGCAGACATTTATGATAAATGCTGATAAATGAACACATTTTGTTGATGTATTATTGGTCCACTAAACATACTGTGTGGTCCAGCCCACTTGACACTGGACTAAGTGTAATGTGGCTCATTACCTAAAATGAGCTCAATACCCCTGCTTTAAGGCATATTTTCAATTCCCCAAATACAGTACCACAATTTGCTACCCAAATCTACATATCATATAAGTTTAATTCTTATCAAAAGCCAGATCTGTTATGTCATAATTTTCTATACAGAAATGAAGTGGTGAAATTCATATTAAATGAAGTGACTATAGCTGAGCTATTTTTTTTTTTTTTTTTTTTTTTTTACATTGGTGTATTTCATGTCTTGTATTTGACATTTGTATGTGTTGCTGGCAGGTTGAAAACATGACATTTTGCAAGAGGCTACATCTGTGGACTACAAACGAGCCACAGTAATTGTTGTGCATTCATATGGATGCAGCACCATACAAGGTTACCTAGGAGATGATACAGTCACTTTCCTAGCAGCAGATGTTCAGCAACATTCAGGAGCATTGCCAAGGATGTGGGATCTGATGGGCAAGCCTGTCACAAGCAGCCATTATTGGGTTTTCTGTCACCTAGACCTTGAAATCTGAAGATAACCCGCAGAAATCATTAAGCAAACAATAACCAAATGCCTGAGCATGCATGGTCATGCTGTTCATATCAGAACCTCAATGCTAAGCCCATTCAGCCCATTTTTTTTTTAAAGAAATTGTTTGGCTGCATGATGGGATGTTCAAGTTGTTTGAGCATAGCCTCGATTTCTAAATGACAACAGAAGCAGAGCCACAGCTATGTAATCAGCTCTCCCATTTGGTGAAGGCAACTGTCTTTCAAATACCACATTATTTGAGTGAATCAAACAACTGTGGATTGTGACCTGGAAGGATTTACCTAGGTTTTTTCCGCATGCAAAATGACAGACTACTGTAAATTGTTTGAAGTTAAACACAGAGAATCTGATGTACTAAGAAACAACGGAAATAACATCTCAAGCCATAAAAAAGTTAAGAAAGTAATAAGGCAGTTTGTATGCTGTAAGAATTTATTTCTAGCTTCACAAAACCAGTTTCTGCAGGACTAAAAATAAATTCATCATGCTTTATTCTGTATTTATAAACATAGCATTATTGAATTCTCAAATATTTTGATTCGTTTTCTATAACAGTAGCTCTGACAGTAGTGTCGACAGTTTTTCAAATCACAGGTTCATACAGTATTAATGCACTCATTCTATTATGTTATCATTTAACAAGTCATTCACAGAGACTTCCCCTACAAAAAGACCCTACAGGAATTCTGCAGGATTTAAATTTTTCTGCAGGATGTTTGCTGGTATCCTGCAGGAATAATGAAATCCTGCAGGACACATTGACAAACTGTGCAGGATATTCCTATAGGTTTTAGAATTAAGCCTTCAGTCAAATAAACATGTAAGAATGTCCAGCACACTTGCTGCTCAAGGGAAAAATCCTGCTGGATTTTATCATTCCTGAACGACTGCTGCACACCTCCTGCAGAAATAAAATGAATCGGTTGAGTAAATGATTCGATGAGTCATTCAGAACTGAGGTGATGTCATTCTTTGGCACCATAGTCGCACAGGTATTCGAATGCACAAATTCAACTGTCACCAACCGTTGTGTATCTGTAGAGGTATAGTCCCACTTTAATGTGCAACCCCAATTGCGAAACAGCTGGGACAATATAGAAAATGCTAATGAAGACTTTTTCTTTTACATTTAAGCAAAAACAACAACAAAAAAAATGTATGAAGACAAGGTATTTGATGTTTTACCTAATGAACTGCATAGTTTTTTGAAGATAAACGTTTATTTTGAAATTGATGCATATAACACATTCCAAAAAAGTTGGGTCAGGGGAAATTTAGGACTAATAGCGATGTGACACATTGAAATAAGGAGGTGATATGAAACAGGTGAGGCAATCATCTAATCAAAGTATATAAGGAGCCTCCAAAAAAGGCCCAGTCCTTCAAGAGCAAGGATGGGTCGAGGCTCACCAATCTGCCAACAGATGCGTCAGCGAATAATCCAACACTATGAGAACAACATTCCCCAAAGACAAATAGGTAGGTTTTTGGGCATTTCACCTTCTACAGTGCATAAAACAATCAAAAGATTCAAGGAATCCTGTCAAATCTCCTTGGCAAGGCTGAAAACCACTTCTGAATGCGTGTGATCTCCAATCCCTCAGACATCACTGTCTTAAAAACCGTCATGAGCCTGTAATGGATATCCTGGGCTCGGGTAAACCTTTGTCAGTCAACACCATTTGCCGCTGCATCCATAGATGCAAGTTAAGGCTTTACTATGCAAAGCAGAAGCCATACATCAACAATGCTGCCAACTTCTCTGGGCTCGGTCTCATCTGAGATGGCATAGTGGAAAAGTGTTTTGTGGTCCAACGAGTCAACATTTCAAATAGATTTTGGAAAAAAACAGCATCATGTTCTCCAGGCCAAAGAGGAAAAGGACCATCAAAGCTGTTATCAGTGTTAGGTCCAAAAGCCAGTATCTGTCATGGTATGGGGGTGTGTCAGTGCCCATGGCATAGGTAACTTGCACATCTGTTAGGGCACCATTAATGCAGAAAGATATGTAGACATTTTGGAGCAACATATGCTGCCATCCAGAGCAGGACAACGCCAAACCACATTCTGTCCAGATTACAAGAGCATGGCTGCCTAAGCAGAGAGTGTGGGTGCTAGCATGGCCTGCCTGCAGTCCTGACCTGTCTTGGATTGAGAATGTGTGGCGCATTATGAAGCGCAAAATAATGCAACGAAGGTCCTGTACAGTTGCGCAGCTGAAGAAATGCATAATGGATGAATGGGGGAAAATTCCGCTTGCTAAACTTAACCAACTGGTGTCTTCAGTGCCCAAACGCTTAAAAAGTGTTATTAAAAAAAAAAAAAAAAGGTGATGTTACACAGTGGTAAACAATTGTCCCAATGTTTTTGGAGTGTGTTGCAGTCATCAGATTTGAAATGAGTGTATATTTTCAAAAATAAATTAAATTAACAAAGTAAAACATCAAATAATGTGTTAATAATGTGTTTTCAATATAGTACAGAGTGAACTGAATTTTCAAATGACCATTTTTGTTTGTTTTTTTGCATTTTCCATACTGTCCCGACTTTTTCAGAATTGGGGTTGTAAATCATTTTTTTGATCATTATGGTGTACTAAATTACTGTTCTGTTATGTATTTGCGACACAGCGGTTAGCGTAACATTAGCTCACTTACTATCAAATATGGCTCATTTTATTATTTATCCTCAGCGGTTAGCATAATGTTTCATTAATTACAACAATTTTTTAACCTTTTTAATTTTTTTTTTGAGGTGTGAAGTGTACTCTGGCTTGGAAACTTGGAAGTCATTATGCGACACAATATCAATAAATTTAAAAAAATCATTTGTGAAAATACTTTGCTTTTGTTGTTTCCCCTGTATGTATCATGCACAATAGTCCTGCAAGAAGTGTGTGTTTTAAATAGACCTGCAGGACTTTTTTTTTTTTTTTTCCTTCATAGAATTCCTGCAGGAATTTCTACAGGAAAATTATCTGAAAATCCTGTAGGATATCTGCATAATATTCCTGCAGGATTCCTGTATTTAACTAAGAAATGGTGATGCTTTTTGTATGGAGATGTTTATTTAACATTTATAGAAGGAGTTTTGAGTGTTAGCACCTTGTAACAGTTTTCCACCATGGGAGACTGAGGATTATGTACTTTGTGATTTCTGACTTAACAACATGACAAGATTTATTTTTGTGTTATTGACTTCAAGAGTTAGAAGAGAGGCTGTGAGGAAACAACTTTTTATGACTGCTATAACCTAAGTAACAACAAGAACTATGTTAGGTTCCTTCTCCCTCTCTCTCGCTACGAAGCTAGCGAGTAGCATACTTCCGCATTCCACTGACCGCATTCCACAGGAGCGCATTCCAGCACAATTCACAAAGACTCACAGTTTGTTTACCTTTGCCATGTGCTTTGTGTTGTGTCATGTCTCTGCCCCGTTTCCTCATTGGTTCACCTTGTAATGTGTAATCATTGGTTTCAGGTGTCATTGATTGTGCATGTGATTCGGTATGTTTAAATACGCTGCTCCGTTTCCGCTTCGGGGTGGAGTATTCGTTTAACCTTACCCTAGTTTAGACTTAACTTAGAGATATCCCGTAGCTCGTTATTCGTGGTTCCCAGACCACCTCCTAGCCTCACGTGTTTATCCCATAGCTCATCATTCGTGGTTCCCAGACCACCTTCTAGCTTCACGTGTTTTTCCCTGTGCTGTTTGGATTACTGCCTTTTGGATCCCTGTGTTTTTTGGATTTACTGCTTTTTTCGATTACTATGTTTTTTGGATGACTGCCTTTTTGGATTACTGCCTCTTCGGCTAAGTACACTATCATTTTGGATTATTGTTACCCTTTTTGTTCATGGATTATGTTTGATGGTTTTTTGTGTGTTCCTTTATTTTTGAACTTCCTGTTCCTAATAAAGTGATGTTTCCCCTGCGCATGCATCCTGACTCCCTCGTCCTACTACACACCACGTGTCGTAACAGAATACTCTGCCCAAAAAATGGATGCAGCGGGGAAAGTGAGGGCATGCCACGCCATGCCATGCCACGCCACATGTAATATGCCTGCTTATGTTTTTTCCTCAGTGGACTTTCATTCATCCTCCGGACGAGTATGACGGCTTTTCCACTTGGCCACAATGCTTCGTTTTGCAGGCACAATTTTATTTTTTGAGTTTGGAGGACCCCAAACCCGACGAAGAAGAGTGGTTGGGGTTCCTCCTCTCTCGTCTGGTCGGCTCCGCTCGCCAATGGGCGGAGCTTCACCTTGCCTGTAGATCCACGCAGCTCCAAACAGTTTCGGGCTTTGTGGATCTACTGGTCCATTTGTTCGGAAGCCCAGACTTCCAACCCGACCTCAGGACCTTTTTGGGGAAGGACCGTCTGGGCGACTGACCTAGTCAAACATTCCTGGAGTTTTATGAGAGTAAGCGGGCTAACGTGGTGGCCTACACCTCTCATCCCCTAAACCAGGAGCGCCACCTGGAGGTAAACATGGCAACCTCCTGCCCCGAGCTCCAGCCGGAGACTCAACAGGAAGTCTCCTCCATGGAGCTACACCTGGAGGTTAACGTGGCGACCTCCAGCCCCGAGCTCCAGCCGGAGGCCCAGCAGGAGTTCTCCACAGCGGAGCTGCTTCTGGAGGTTAACATGGCGTTCTCCAGCCCTGAGCTCCAGCCAGAGACCCAGCAGGAAGTCTCCTCCATGGAGCTACAACTGGAGGTTAACATGGTGACCTCCAGCCCCGAGCTCCAGCCGGAGGCCCAGCAGGAGGTCTCCTCAAGGGAGCTACACTTGGAGGTAAACGTGGCAACCTCCAGCCCCAGGCTCCAGCAGGAGGCCCAGCAGGAGGTCTCCTCAAGGGAGCTGCACCTGGAGGTTAACATGGCAACCTCCAGCCCCGAGCTGCAGCCAGAGACCCAGCAGGAGGTCCCTTCAGCTGAGCTGCTCTTGGAGGTTCAAGAGAAAACCTCCATTCCAGTCCTGTTCATGCTACAGATTCAAGAGGAAACCTCCTCTCCTGTCCTGCTTATACCGGAGGTCCACGAGGAGATCTCCGACCAAGCCATGTTCTCGTCAGAGGTTAGAGAAGAAGCCTCCACTCCTGCCCTGTCCATGTCAGAATTCCACCGGATGACCTCTTCTCAAGGTCAGTCCATATCCGAGGTCCCAGTCCTGCTCCCTGTCCTGTTCCTAGTCCCACTCCCGGTCCGGTTTCCAATCCTGTTTCCAGTCCTGCTCCCATCCAGGTTCCAGTCCAGTTTCCAGTCCAGTTCCCAGTCTAGTTTCCAATCTAGTTTCCAACCCTGTTCCTAGTCCAGTTCCTAGTCCAGTTCCATGTCCAAATCCAAGTCCAGGTTCCGACCCTCTTCCTAGTCCAGTTCCTAATCCCGTTCCTAGTCCAGTTCCTAGTTCAGTTAAATGTCCAAATCCAAGTCCAGGTTCCGATCCTGTTCTTAGTCCAGTTCTTAGTCCAGTTCCTAGTCCAGTTCCTGATTTAGTTGCTAGCTATATTGGTTTAATTTCTGGATATGTTTTTGCTCTCATTCTCAGTTCGGAGGCTGATTTAACTCCCATCTCCGTTTCCAGCTCCATTTCCAACCCAGCTCACTCCTCTGTCTCCTCCTCTGTCTCCTCCTCTGTCTCCAGCCCTGTCTCTAATTTAGTTTCCAGCTTTGTTTCCATCCCTGTCTCCAAGTCTGTTTCCAAGTCTGTCTCCAAATCTGTTTCCAAGTCTGTCTCTGATCCAGGTGCCAAAGCTGTCCCTGATCCAGGTGCCAAAGCTGTCCCTGATCCAGGTGCCAAAGCTGACTCCGATCCAGGTGCTAGAGCTGACTCTGATCCTGGTTCCAGGCCAAGCTTCAAGATAGGTTCCAGGTCAAGCTCCAGGCCAAGCACCAGGTCACGTGCAGCTCCGAGATCCAGGCCAAGCACCAGGTCACGCGCAGCTCCGAGATCCAGGCCAAGCACCAGGTCATGCGCATCTCCGAGATACAGGCCAAGCACCAGGTCATGCGCAGCTCCGAGATACAGGCCAAGCACCAGGTCACGCACAGCTCCGAGATCCAGACCAGGCATCGGTTCAAGCACCACTCCAAGTTCTCGTCCAAGTTCTCATCCAGGTTCTCGTCCAGGTTCTCATCCAAGTTCTCGTCCAAGTTCTCGTCAAAGGAAAACCTCACACGCTCTGCTCTGGTTTTGGGACAGTGGACATAACCAGCCTCAGGTCCTGGAGGGCAGAGGGTAGGATCCTGCCCAGGGGCCCAGGTCCGCCAAATTGGATGGAACTTGCGGCGCTTCGGGAGCCGCGCATTGGGGGGGGGCTCTGTTAGGTTCCCTCTCCCTCGCATACTTCTGCATTCCACTGACCGCATTCCACAGGAGCGCATTCCAGCGCCATTCACAAAGACTCACAGTTCGTTTACCTTTGCCATGTGCTTTGTGTTGTGTCATGTCTCTGCCCTGTTTCCTCATTGGTTCGCCTTGTAATGTGTAATCATTGGTTTCAGGTGTCATTGATTGTGCATGTGATTCGGTATGTTTAAACACGCTGCTCCGTTTCAGCTTCGGGGCGGAGTATTAGTTTAACCTTACCTTAGTTTAGACTTAACTTAGAGATATCTCGTAGCTCATTATTCGTGGTTCCCAGACCACCTCCTAGCCTCGCGTGTTTATCCCGTAGCTCGTTATTCGTGGTTCCCAGACCACCTCCTAGCCTCGCGTGTTTATCCCGTAGCTCGTCATTCGTGGTTCCCAGACCACCTCCTAGCCTCGCGTGTTTATCCCGTAGCTCGTCATTCGTGGTTCCCAGACCACCTCCTAGCTTCGCGTGTTTTTCCCTGTGCTGTTTGGATTACTGCCTTTTGGATCCCTGTGCTTTTTGGATTTACTGCCTTTTTGGATTACTGTGTTTTTTGGATGACTGCCTTTTTGGATTACTGCCTCTTCGGCTAAGTACACTATCATTTTGGATTATTGTTACCCTTTTTGTTCATGGATTATGTTTGATGGTTTTTTGTGTGTTCCTTTATTTTTGAACTTCCTGTTCCTAACAAAGTGACGTTTCCCCTGCGCATGCATCCTGACTCCCTCGTCCTACTACACACCATGTGTCGTAACAAACTAACTTGTTTTTTGACACTTTAAAACATTAAATGTAATTATATATTGTTTAAAAGTATGACATATTCATTAATAAATTGGAAATTTTGAGCATTGGCAAAGTTCTGTCATATAAAAGAAATAAAACACTTTGGATGTACTGCTATAGGAAAACATTCAACTTTGGGGTTGTAACAGCCCGTTGTTTATTATTATTTTTCTATAATAGCATGCACTGATCATGTTTTATTCCTTACATAATGGTGAATTGCAGTTTTTACACCAACAACAAAAGAATTAACACCTGGATGGTATGCTTCAAAACTCAAATTATTTGTTAGCCTACTACCGGAGTTTTCAATCAATGGAACTGCCTTCAGCTCAGCTGACTGATTCCTTAAAACTGAGGAGGCCAAACTTAGCTTCCTGAGGTACAAATACATAGAGTGTTCTCAAGACCAGGTTCAGGTTTTTTTTTTCCAGTGCACCACTTCATTTCCTCTGCATGAGCTGGATTTTGGGTAGGGTTTTTTTTGTGTGTATTTTCCCTTCTGTCTCACAGACGCTCCTTCCTGAGTGGTCTCTCTCTCTCTCTCTCTCTCTCTCTCTCTCTCTCTCTCTCTCTCTCTCACACACACACACAAACACACACACACACACCATGTAGCAGGTCACCACTAGGACACTACTCAGTGGCACAGTTTAACAACATTAGCTAAATAAGACTAGGTAGTAATAAGAAATCCACTCCTGGTCATAGATATGCATGTATGAGAAAGAGGAAAAATATTTAATACAAGCAATTCAAGCAGATGTTTATCTGTTTCCATGATAGGGAGCAATTGTTCTTGTAGAGGAAATTAGAGGAGACCTCAACCCTGCTCTGCAAATTCATCCGTGCAGTGTATCAGTGTCTTTACTTGATTCTGCTATGTTCCTGGCAGCTTTTTTCACTCATTTAGTATGCTTTATGCTGTGCACTGAGAGTCAGCAGAATCTGAGAATAAGCTTATCTGATCTGACTAAATGTTGTAGCAAAGCATTACTAGGACAAGCACTGTCCTCTATTTCCTCAATCATGGACTTCTTTGTCTGCATAAATATTTACTACTTGTAAACTAGTCAATATCTTACCATCAGTAACACTTTATTGTCTCCCTTTATATCTTGGCTTAATTTGTTTGGACTGTTTTATTGTGTAGTTGATGGCATGCCCATGCACATTATAATTAACTATGAAGAGAATGCACTGACACTGTGAAAATAGAGAGATCTATGAAAGACAATTAGACAGACTTTTCTGGCTCTAAATGCTGAGACAGTCTAGCTGGAATTCCATGGTTCCAAGGACAGGCTGAATAATAAGAGGACATCGACAAAACCTCAAAGCAACACATTCTGCTCATGCAAATCTCTCACCCTAGCCAGCAGATCGAACAATAAATTAAAACAATGAAAAAAAAAAAAACATCCATCTAAGTTTTTTCAGAGTTGTGAACTGCCACGATAACATGTTCAAATCACCCATATGACACTTAGTGGTGAACATTGTCAGTTCAGGTTAATGGGCTGCTGTAGAAGGCACTAATAATACCTGGCAGCCAAAGGGAACACAATACAAAAGTTAAGACCAAGCCCAGTTTTAACAGTACTTTTGAGTAAACACTATTAGACTCAAACTCAGCATCCTCTGAGTCTGAAGTCAGCAGTCTTTGATAAGCAGATCTGCTGAAGCAGCATCAATTAAACCAGTATTGGTAATTACATGTGTGAATCAGTGTTTCAGGCATGGAAAGTGGAAGCATCAGAAATGATTATGGATATTGGGAGTGGAGATAGTGGAGATACTGTATGTGTTTGTGCAGGGAGCCTGAATACCATACTTATTCCCATTATTAGTCCCATTATTTTAGATTAGAATAATTCAAGAATGTGAGGTGCATGGGATTTGTAGGTTATCTAAAATGATTGGTATCTGAATGTTTAATGAATTCATGTCAGTCTTCAAATTAATTATTTGTTTTAGATATGCTTTTACTTGGTCGGGATGAAATGTCACACTGACCCCTTTTCAGGTTAGATTGAACACTTTTAATGTAGGATTAGCTGTGATATGTAGTTCAGTAAGTGAACCACTACTTTTTACTAATAATAGCATTTTTCATTTGAATGTACACAACTGATCTTAGTAGCCTAGTAGTGGAGTGCCAAATGAGCTTTCATTTTGTCTAGCAACACAAGAGGTTCGTGGGCAAGGTCTGAGAGTCAAGGGAGAGAGTTAGCTGGCTAACAAGGATGGAATGAGGATTTAAAAAAAAAAAAAAAACTGTAGTTGTGACAAGCCAGCCTGAGGGAGGGTTAGAGAATAAGGGTAAAGAGTGCTCTCTAGTGGTAAGACCAGCTCTTTTTTTTGTGAACAGTCTTTCTGAGAGAATATTGAATTTAGCCATATGCATTTAAGACCAGTTCCTTGTCATGGTCCTCCTCTGAACACCTGTTTTTCATAACTGGCAGAATCAGAATAAGTCTTCTGAATTTTAGTTTTCTGCAGGTGCAGAGAAGGTAACTGAGAAGATCTGCTGTGAGGGGGAAAGGAAGGGAGATGGAGAAGGAGAAAATTGCATGTGCCTTTCCTTTGAAAAAGACACCCACTCGGGTAGGGGTTAAGGAGTTTCCACTACAGTCACCCTGCTCACAAGAGGGGTGCCTCATGACTGAAATTGTTCAGGTAAAAGGAAAGAATCAATGATGTATTTGAAATGGCTTGACTGAGATTGGGTGTGCACAGAAAAACTACTGTTTTATTGCATTTTGTGGGGTGGGTGGTGGGTTAGATGGGGGTAAAAAAAAAAAGAAAAAAAAAAGAAAAAGAAAATTAAATAGTTATCAAGGCGATATGTGAAGCAGTGCCTACTCTCTCTAATGCTGGAGGCATTGGGTTTTCAGATTGTCTGTGTGTCCACCCGTGCATCCATCTGTCTATCCGTCCATGCATCTGCCCGGCATTTTCATTTTGTTTCATTTCCTTTTGTTTAATAGTGCAATCTCAGGAAAGAATTGGTTGAATGTTTGTAGAGTTTATATGGAGAATTTCTAAGATTTACAGTAGAAATTGTTTCGAGGGTCAGATCACAGCAAGATCAAATGTCTGAAATAGTTTTTTCTTCAATAGCTTTCTTCCAATTTGAAGAACATTTTAAGTAGGTATTTATGGCATATAAATTAGTAACAAGAAAGACTAGAATTCTTGGTTGTGGAGGTAGAAAAAAAACTGCATGAGCTGGATTAAAAAATCAGTCCTACACACCTCTAGTTGACACCATTTATGAACTGGAGTGATGTAGCTGAGGTTGAGGAACTGTCAGAGCCAGAATTCACAGAGCATTCTCTGTGAATTCCAGTGTTTTCCATTGCTTCCCAGGGCATTGTGTATTCATTTTTAAAAACAAACTACAAAAAAAAAATTCAGGTTTAGGCCATTCCAATTTTGGTTTTAAATCCAAATACAGATGCAGATACAAACAGCACTAAACAGATACAGATATAGATATAGTGTCATTGCATTACAGCTCTAATACACCTGCACACAAGCACACACAGTGAGATGTCACTGGAAGGTTGTATATTTCTCATAATTCAACAATGGCTGTTGGAGTATGGATGTCTCAGAACTTGCATGTGTATGATAGCCTGGTCTTAGGGCATGCACTGTTCTCATATCACCCTCTCATGCACAAACACACATATCAGGACCCAGCAATCACAGCCCTTATTTTCTACCCTTCAGTCCTTCTGCTTTCACACTAACCCCCTCTGTGTCCTAACCTTGATTTCTTGCTATCATGACCCCCCAAACAATACACCCTAAATGCTGTAATCATACACATATACACATACAGAGAGAGAGAGAGAGAGAGAGAGAGAGAGAGAGAGAGAGGAGGAAGTGGAGGATGACCCAAACTGTGCACTGGAACAGCATAACACATATTCAAAGTCCAAAAGTTGCTACCCCACAGAGCCGATTGGCATTTAGTCACACTTTTCCATGACCCGCAGGCTCAAGTTTGACCAAAACCATTTAGTGAGATAGTGGAAGATGAAGAATGAGGTGAGAGTTTGGCAAATACAACAGGCTGTAAACCAGGGGTTGGGAACCTATGGCTCGCGAGCCATATATGGCTTTTTCAGTGATTGCCTAGGTCTCAACAGCAGGAAAAATAAATAAATAAATGAATCACAAAAGCTAGTGTCAATTCAATTAAAACTCTACATATTACATATTTTAAAATATTACATAATTCATAATTTATGCCCGTTTGTCATGTATCAACTCGTGTATCAACAAGCTCAGATTTCACTGGACAATGTGAAGCAGAGCAGCATTTTCCCAGTCTAATTCATAAATCGGTTGAAAACTACGTAGCCAGTCTGTTTTCAGCTTTTTAACAAAGGTGAAATGGCTAAAAGAAAAAAAAAAAAAAAAAAACACGATGAGTATAGTCCTTTCCAGTCTGAACAGACGAATTTGCATATTTGGAAGGTGCATTAATGGTAAGTAGTGTTCAATTTACTCTTACTTACGTATTACATTTTGTATTGATTTACAATTTGATTAAACTATCATAGTTGGTTAAATTATGTGCCACCTGCTGGACTATTAGGTGAAGTGCAGGCTGTTAGGTCAAGAACATGCAAAAATGTCAAATGGCCTTTATTACATTACCACTTTTTATAATTATGCATTAATAGTAAAGATAATAACTATAATAATAATAATACATATACAGTACTGTGCAAATGTTTTACGCACATGCAAAGAAATGCTGTAGAGCAAAGATGCCTTCAAAATAATGAAATTAAATGTTTCTACATTGATACAGTAAAGAGCAGTAAACTGTAGTAAATGAAAGTCAATATTTGGTGTGACAAAAGAATAAAAATAGTAGTCTCTGGTACAATTTTGCAGTTTTATAAGGAAATTAGCTGGTAAGTTTTATTGAGCATCTTGCAAAACACAGTTCTTCTGGAGACATTAACTGTCACACTTGCTTCTTAGTTTTTGCAGCAAAACCCAACCTCTTCATTGTGTTTTTTGTCTGAAAAGTGGTCTCCTACGTAATATGCTGCTTTGTTTAATGACATACAAACATTTTTTCTGTAATATTTAATTTTGTGCTAGAAAACAAATGTTTGGGAATCTAAAAAGTTTTTTGTACTGACTTGATAATCTAGAAGTCATAAAATAAAAAAAATCTAAAACAGTAGTTTGTACTAAAAAAATAGGGTGCCTAAAACTTTTGCACAGTACTCTATCTATCTATCTATCTATCTATCTATCTACCTACCTACCTACTTTATCTTGTCATGCTAAATCCATGACTTTCACCAGAAGAGTCAAAATGTCTAAGGCCATTAACAAGAACCACTTTTTTTTTATTATTCATGAAAAACTAATCTCTTAGTTGATGCCTGCAATTTGTGGATTTACTATTTAAAACTAAGTCAAACTATGTTGTCTCCAAATGAGTAAAACCTGATAGTGATTCAGTTACAATAGAAATTGTATGTGTTACTATCACTACTTCTTTTAGTTAATATAAACTTTTTTGGGTCCACAAAAAGTCTATATTTAAATTGTTTTATTTATTTATTTATTTTTTAGAAACTTAAATATAATTTGTCAATATTATACTGTTGCAGTCAAAATTATTCAACCCCCATTGCAATTGTCAGTTTGTTTGTGAAAGGCAATGATCTCTTCTCTTAACTTTTTGGACCATTCTTTTGACTTTTTGCCATATTTCTAACGCAGTCAAATGTGACACTCAACAAACCCTTACCCAGTTCAGGTATTTCATTTACATTCCAGCTCAAGCACACCTGGTGCAACTAATGATTAGTTGCATCAGGAGTGCTTGAGACAACACCTGTTTTGCATATTTGTGCTGTTGTGAGGGATTCTATTCAGGGGGTTGAAATTTTGAGACTGGAGAAATCATTATAAGTGCATTTTCAGTTGATTTTGGGGAAACCACTTGAAGCATTTGTTGTGTTGAGCTATTTCAATTGCTGTTGTTTGATTTGTTCATTGTAAACTGCTGAAAGTCTGTAATTTTTGACAAACCTGATTTGCAATGGGGGTTGAATAATTTTCATTGCAATTGTATATAGGGAAAGGAGAAGATCATTTTTAACAAGGTCAGTTTGTTTCTATTTTTGTGACTTTTTCATAATGACTTTGGCTCGGAAACAAAGCCTTGGCCATGCAGAGACAGAAACAGAGAGAAAGAGAAAGAATATTTAGAAGTGCAAGTGTGAGTGTTTCCATTCTTACTCTCTGAGTCTCGTTGGTGTCTGCATGGAGAATCCAATTAGACACATGGGGGCAACTCTAAGGTTCGATGTAGGGGCCCATTCTCTGCCAGCAAACACTGGCAGCTCTTAGATTTAATTACATTCACAGTATGGTAAACACTACACTGCCACAGGCCTAGTACACTCTCTAAACACACACACACACACACACACACACACACAAACATCCATTTACAATCCTGCAGAGACATCCAATTTATGAGCAGGTATAAATTATGACTGAACTGTAGTACAACCTACCCCTTGGTAACTCAGCTGTGATTGTATAAGATGCATTGCTATTTTAGTACCTTGTCCCATGTGTGAACTCTGTCTTATTCATTTTATAGGTTGCTTTGCAATAAATATCTATTATCATAAAAAAATAGATGCACAATCATACTGTCCAAAAAGATATGAATACAAAGCAAATACTGGAAGTTTTCATGTCTATTAGTGATATTCAACAAACCAATATATTGTTTATTAAGTATTCTTATAGTATCATGTCTCACATATACTGTATATTTTTGTGTTGTATTTCTTTGTGAAAGCACAAAGAGACACAAACAAATCAACTTCCACTAATTACACGCAGTTGAGAATCATTACACGTTACCTGCCTCCTCTCCATCCACAGCCAACACTCGACCACATACCCCTACTGCCCGACTCAGGCCAGGGAGCCATCCAGCCTACAGGTGATTGCACTTCTTGATCCAAACACAGGGTGAAAGGGTGCCCCAGTAAGTAGTACCGGAGGGTGAGGACTACCCACTTGATGGCCAGACACTCCTTCTCAGTGGTACTGTACTTTGTCTCTCTCACCAAGAGCTTCTGGCTAATTTACAGCATGGGGCACTCCTCTCCCTCCACCACCACCAAACTGACCCTCAACCCTCTATCCCAAGCATCAGTCTATAGAACTAAAGGAAAAGTCAGATGAAAGCAACAGCAGGCCCCCACACAAAGTTACTTTAACTTGACAGAAAGCCTGCACGACTCCATCCACTGGATTGGATCTGGTGCCCACTTATTAGTGATGTCAGTCAGTGAGCTGGTGACATCCAAAAATTAGGTACAAATATTCCATAGTAGCTAACCAGCCCCAGGAACTGCCTCACCCCCATTTGGTCTTTGGTCTCGGGCAGGCCGCAATCGCTGCTGTCTAATCAATTTGAGGACACACTTGCCCATGACCCAAGAGGAAACCCAGATACCATACTTCTGCCTGCCCGAATTGCACTCTTCTTTGGGTTTGCTGTGAGTCCCACCCATCTCAAGGATCTTAGGACAGCCCTTAGATGTTGCAAATGCTGCTGCCAATAATTACTATAAATTATTATGTCATCTAAGTATGCAGCAGCATATGCATTGTGCAGGCATAGGATTATGTCCATGAGTCATTGAAATGTTGCTTGGGCTCAAAACACCCCAAACGGAAGGGTGACAAACTGGTGTAACCAGGGGTTAAATTGGGATTTGTTATGGGGGGGGGGGGGGGGGGCTCTGTGGTTTCAGGCTTTCGATGGGTGCACATGTGTATGCAAAGCCTACAAAATCTTATCAATTAACCAACTGTAAAATATAACACGTTGAGAGAGTCTGCTATGAACACTAAAATGCTGATCAAAATCATTCTAGATGCTGGCAGTGTGCAAAGCTACATCTGATGACAATAAAATCTTTCTGTAGGTTTGTGCCCTCACCTTTGTGTCAGTATCAAAGATAGGAATGATGTAACCATTAAAGGAGAGAATATGAATACAAAATTTTGAGTGTTTAACAGTCTTTTTTATTAGGAAAATTAAACTGGAATTGAGTTATATCCTATAGCATTACAATACACAAATTATTTAAACAGAGTGAAAATATGCTGAGGAACAACAAATTAGCTCGTCTATTCAGTTTGGCACTTTTATATCAAAAAATAAAATTGTCTCGGATATAAGAAAGGATGGCATTTGTCCGTCAAAAAATTATTAAATCGTTTGAATACACCATACAGGGTTGGACTGGGACTAAAAAGTGGTCCTGGACTTTCTAGCACATGGTATGTATGTATGTATGTATGTATGTATGTATGTATGTATCTATCTATCTATCTATCTATCTATCTATCTATCTATCTATCTATCCATCCATCCATTCATCCATCCATCCATCTATTACAGTATACAGGCTGTGCCGGTAGACGGACATGGTATTTTAAAACCGGACTGTCCGAACTAAAATCGGACAGATGGCCACCCTATTTAGCATTTTTATTTTAAACAGTTGGCAAATACTGCTGTATTCAGCCTTGTCATGTTCAGCTCCTTACATCTTACCTCGCATTATTCAAGCGTTAAAAAAACACTGCGCTGAATTACTGCTTGGGTTCGAATTCTGTGAACAGTAAACCCTGCTTTAATTGATTTGATTGGCCATCTCAAAATTTTGACTTTGAGAAGCGCTGTTAGACTACTGAAATGAGTCTGAGCCCGCTAAATAGATTAATCATTTTGAGTCATGTTGGCCACGTGGGCATTCACCTGGGTCGACAGAATACATAAATGTACTATCATTCGTTCTTTATATATTTATGTAGCAACAGGCTGGCCCACATTGTCCAGCGGCCCAACGGGAAAACCATATGATATGAAATGGACTCGAGAACAGCAGGCGTTGTAGGCTCTAGAACATGCTAGTAAACTAGCATACCTGAGAAAAAATTAAAAGTGTTCAGAAGACCTAGGTGTCAAGTTCCAAATTTAGTGATTTTTTTTCACGAATAAAAATGAATAAAAATGTTTCAAAAGCATAGGCTTTTGCTTCACAAATCTCACCCTGTGGCAACAAACAGGTAGCCTACTGTACATGTTAAGCAGTGACTCACACATACGTAGCCTACCTTTTGAAGTAGTCTGTAAGCTTCCTCCTCTTTGCCTCACTCATATCTTTTACCTCTGAAAACTTTGAGATCGGATCATCAGTAGGAAACGAACTTGCAACTTACAATCTTGTATAATACAAGTGCAAAAAAACATAAATTAAACAAAACCTTACATACACTTCACGCCAAAGTGGTGGGGACATAAACCATCACTCTGATTGCCCTATGAATGACGATATCAAAGATTTTTTGAAGCTCTGACATGTAAACTTTAGGGGCGGACCTCATTTATTATGTGTTACAAAGGCAACGCTTTTGAATCATTGCTTGAGTTAGTGAGAACAAGAAAGGTGTAATATATATATATATATATATATATATATATATACATATATACACAACAATAGCATATATTGTTGAAAATGTAGGAGGAAAGTAGTAAGCCTATGAATCGGATGGCCCCAGCCCAATTTAACCCCTGGGTGTACCCCAAACAGAGTGGAGAATGCTGGTTTTTCATGAGATATTGGAGTCAAGGGAATCTGCCAAGTCAAATCCAGTGTTGAATAAATGCAAGCCATGCCTAACCAATCAAGCAGTTCATCAATACAAGGCATTGGAAATGCATCAAATTTAGACACCACATTGACTTTTCTAAAGTCCACACAAAAATGGACTGACCCATCAGCCTTGGGCACCAAGACCATAGGCCTGCTCCAGTCACTCTGGGACTCTTCGATTACCCCCATGTCAATCATAGCATTGAGTTCATCCCAAACCACATTTTTCTTGTGTTCAGGGAGCTGGTATGGGCAGCTGCATACAATCGAACCTAGGGGAGTCTCTATGTGGTGTTCTATTGATGTGGTATATTTGAAGTGCATTGCCTCTATCCATTCATCTGACCTCATAGTCGATTTCTCCCACTCGCCATGAGACTTAAATGGGCCCTTGCCACAAATTCCCTTAGCTGAGTATACAGCTGGGATTGATACTCTTGCACCTGCAGCAAATTCTCCTGTGTTAATGGCCCCAATGTGTGGAGTTTTGCTCTCATGTCAAGAACGTACTGAATTTAATTTTGCTATTAGAAGGTCCCTATTCCCAATTTTCCCTAATGATGTCTAAGACGCCACGAGGCTTTTACCCATGCAATAATTCAAATGGGGAAAACCCGTGGAGGCTTGTGCAACCTCTCATACTGCAAATAACAGGGGGTCGAGCCACTTATCCAAATTCCGAGCATCATCTTGAACAAACTTACAAATCATATTTTTAAGCATCTGATTAAACAATTCAACCAGCCCATCCATCTGAGGGAAATTTCCCAGAAGGTCGGGAGGGGGCGAGCCCTTGCCACCCTCTGTGCCTTCCTGAGGCAGAACTGACATTGACGGTCCAAGCAATGACTTCCCAGCCAGTACTGTGCACCTCCCACCTCATGCTTCACTACTGCAGGACACATCCACAAATACTTCCCTCACTAATGTCTGAAAACCTGGCCAATTTGCTCCCAGAACCGCTGCCTCCACTCTATGCTTTTTCCCCAAGAATTTTATAGACAGGCACCAGCAGATATTCATGAATATCCCTGTGCACACACCTCACCTTCACCAATTGTGCATTTCCCAATGCCCCGCTTCAGCCCCGCAATCAGGCTTTGATAGATGGTGGTCTAGTACATTCCTGCTCAATTGGGGGAGGCCTGCGGCGTGTACAAGATCCTGGATCAGCATTCCCAGTTCCATGAAGGAATTCTTATCCTGGAAATGCCTGGCTTCCCCGCCAGAGTGGTGGACCTGCCCGGGCTTTGCCTCAGTCCTGGTGGGCACGGATGGTTCTACCTGTGTGGAGAGAGGGAGAGTTAGGGGAGACATCGGAGGTGAAGGAGACAGAGAAGAGGGAGAGGCAGGGACACCCCAGGGAACTGGTTTCAGGGGAATTGGTCCCCATTTCCACAGTGCAAGGACAGGAGATGTGCAAGGGGAGGAGGGGGTAGAATGAGAGAGAGAAAGGGAGGGAGAAGAGGGGGGCTTGCCTGTCCCCAGAAACGCCGCCAATTGGTCCTCTGCCATCTGGATCGCCTCACCTAGCAATGCCGGATGATGGCACTGGACCCACACCACCATCCTTTGTGGTAGTCTGGTGATAAACTTTTCCAGCACCATGAAGTCAACTACTGCTTTAATGTCCCATCCCTCCTCCAGCAGCCATCTTCAGCAGGCATCAAGAGCTGCTGGGCGAACGTGAACAGACATTCCAAAATCACCCACTTCAGGGCCGTGTACTCCAGCAGGTTCACCACTGGGAGCTACTGGGCTACAAGCTGGGCTTCCCCAGACAGGAGTGGCAGTAACTGGGCCAGCCCCACACTTCTGTGGTCCACTCGAACAACTCAAGGAATGCCTCCAGGTCGTCCCGTGGTCCTATTTTTGTGAGGGTGATTTGGGCAGTCAATGGGGCTGCTGCTGGAGTGCCTGCCTGCTGGACCAGGCTCTGGATCACCTGCTGGTCCTCTGCCTAGGCTTTGAGCAGGGCCTGGATGGACTGCTCCTGGTCTTGTTGTAGCTAGAGGAGGGCCTGATGCTGGGTCTGGTGGAAGCTGGTGAGGGACCTGATGATCTCTGAGAAAGATAAGGACTCCATGATGATGAGGAAGTTGGAGGCAGGCTTGGAACAACTCAAAAAGTGCTTTATTATTTGGCTTTTATTTTTCACATTTCATTTTTATTTCATACACACGCATGCACATGGCTCTGTGCTGGTTAGCTTTCTCTCTCTCTCACTCCCTCTCTGGCTTCTATTTGTGACAAGTGAAAAGCACAAAGAAACCCAAACAAATCAACATCAACTAATTATACACAGGTGAGAATCATTACAAGATACCTGCCAGTGCAACCTGCCTCCTTTCCATCCACAGCCAATGCTGGACCATGCCCCCACTGCCACAGTCAGTCCAGTGTACAAAACAGACTAGGGAAACCACAATCTCAAAATTGAAGGACAATAGCAAAGTCAGAATAACCAGGATATAAAAACACTGTAAATAAAGTTTGCCACATCAGGAACAAAAACACTGAATTGTACTTTGCGTCGGAGTGGTGTTTGATGTGTATATGTAGAGATGAGTGGTGATTGGTGATAAAGACCAGGTGCGTGTAATCAGTAATCCATTTGAAATCGTGTACTGTGACAGTACCTGCATTAGATTCAGAACCTACTGCTCGGCCGTTGATACAGTATTTACTGACCAGTATAAGTGTGTAGCATGAATTTAATCTGGACGTACTACATCTGCTATGTTGGCATTATCATGTGACCTACAAATTTTTTAAAAAGCCGACGCGCTGCCTTTCAACATTTTTGATTCTGACAGCTCTTCCGTGCCAATTCCATTGCATTATGGGATAGTGCAGTGTCCATTGGTTCCATACTGCTTCTGCCAAGATTCTGAAGTAGGTCATCTAGGTACCTCTCGCCTATTGTTTTATGAATACATGCTACTCATTTGACATACTGCTTTTTGCCTACTGTAGCCATTTGGTTGAGCATGTGTGTTGGGAACTGGAGTTCATGGTGGCCATGTTTTGTAGACTGTGAGGTGGGTTGGGAACTGGAGTTCAAGGTGGCCATTTTTGCAGTTCAGGGAGCAGTCTGGTAGTTGGAGTTCCTCATGGATTCCAGCATAGACATGACAGTACCCCCTCTGATGAGCACACTCTGGGTGCAGATTGTCTCTTGGCCAACCCCAAGCTCAAGGATGTTCAATGTGACTGGTATGGTATTTGTTGCAAATGAGATGGTCTAGAACATCTTGGGCTGGTACACAGCATCGTTCCTCTGAGCTATAACACTCCCAATCAATGAGGTACTGAAGATTGCCCCTCTTACGATGTGAGTCAAGGATCTCTTTGATGATATATACTGGTTCCCTCAATGCCTAGGGGTGCTAGGGGTGCTGTAGGTGGAATGTTGGGCCTAGAGTGACTTCAGTTGGGACACATGTGTGGTTTCAATTGGGACACATGGAATGATGGAGCTAGGCAGCAGTGATGGGGCAAATCCAGCTTGTAGGTCACTTTGTTAATTTATTGTAGGATCTTTGTTAATTTATTGTAGGGGCATGGGGTCTCCTCTGCATCAGTCAGCAAAATCCTTATATGTTTGTGCTGCATGTTTGAGTCACTAGTGAGTGTTCTTCCAGAACTGTTCACTTTGTTGGAACCATTTATCCACAGCTGGCAGCTGGTAACCAAGTACACACTGGAATGGGGTCAGCTGTGTGGCAGAGTGTTCTGGGTGTACTCAGCCCAAGGGAAAAACTGGCACCAGTCCTCCTGGTCAGTGGCACACAAAGTCTTTAGAAACCTACTGGATGAGTTGGCCCATTTCACTCAACCACTGCTACTGAGGGTGGTATCCTGAGGTGAGACTGACTCTGACTACCAATTTTTTCCCATAAAACTGGACCAGACTTGGTACATGAATTGTGCACCACTATTACTGATGACGTCCTCCAGGATACCAAAGTATCTGAATACATATTGAAATAGTTGTTTGGCAGTTGCAAAGGCAGACAATAGGATGAGGAGCAGGGATGTAGAAAATCCATCAACGATAATGATTATGACTGTTTCCTAGGGACATGGGAAGATATATGACAACATCAATGGCTGGGTGGGACCATGGTCATTGAGCAATGGGCAGAGGAATTAGTTTAAGTGCTGGTAGGGTTCTGGTGACTTTGGCTTGGGCACACTGGAAGCAGAAGGAGCAAACCTCCAGGCCTGGCCGATAGTACTTATTATGGAGGAGTTAGTGGGTTTTGAGCACATACAGTGCCCCCCACTAATATTGTCACCCTTGGTAAATATGAACAAAGAAGGCTGTGAAAATTTTCATTATTGTTTAACCATTTGATAACCTTTTTTTTTTTTTAATCACAGTCACAAAATCACAAAAAAATCATGGATATTAAACAATTGTAAACACACCACAGGTTTACTTAAAAAAAAGTATCTTTGTTAAATATAGGTGTACAACAATTATTGGCACTCCTATGAATTCATATGAGAAAGATACATTTGAAGTACAGTACTGTGCAAAAGTTTTAGGCACCCTATGTTTTTAGTACAAACTTTTCTTATAGATTTTTTTATTTTATTTTATACATTATTAAGTCAGTACAAAAAAAAAAATAGATTCCCAAACAATAGTTTCTAGCACAAAATTAAATGTTACATAAATATGTTTGTATGTCATTAAAGAAAGCAGCATATTATGTAAGAGACCACTTTTCAGACAAAAAACACAATGAAGAATGCTGGGTTTTGCTGCGAAAATAAGAAGAAAGTGTGACAGTCAGAGTTTCCAGAAAAACTGTGGCTGGTACTGCAAGATGTTCAATAATACTTACCACTAATTTCCTTATAAAACTGCACAAATTGTATCGGACACGACTATTTTTATCTTGGCAAAGGGAAGTACTGACTAATACTTCCACACCTATATTTAACAAATATATATATTTTTTTATAAATCTGTATTTTGGTTGCAATTGCTTGCTATCCATGAGAGCAGAGTATTTTTGCGAATTTTTTGAATAAAAGTTTAAACAATAAATACACTTTTTCACAGCCTTCTTTGCTCATATTTACCAAGGGTGCCAATATTAGTGGAGGACACTGTACATCCTCTACATGGGGCAGGACTCTGGAATGGGATAATCTTGTGATTGGTTTATTTCTCAGTCAATATCCCAGGAATTCACACCCATAAAGCATAAGTGTGGTAAAATGCATTCTCATTTGGTGTTGGTGGTGGTGCAGGATAGAGAGAAGATAGTGAGGCTACTTTGGTGTTTTTGGACCCTGACCTGTAGGAGAGTAAGAAGTGGAACTGGGAACAGAATATTGCCCTTCTTTTGTGGCAAAAGTTGAAACACTTGTGTAACGAATCAATCATTATTAGCATTATTCTTTTCCACCAGAGTAATGTAATGGATCAACTTTTAAAATGAAAAACCAAACAGAAGCGCACTCTTGGATTTCGAAGCACCCTTTTAAAGGGGATGAGTTTTAAGTGTGCCCGCATTATCTACCAGAATATGTAACGAATCAAATCATTACTAGCATTATTCTTTTCCACCAGAATAATGTAATGGATCAACTTTAAATATGAAAAACGAAACAGAAGCGCACGCTTGGATTCAATGCACCTTTTTAAAGGAGACGAGTTTTAAAGCGTGCCTGCATTATCTACCAGAATGTGTAGTAAATCGGATGAATCTGCAACGTTTAAAAATATTCTCCACCAGTTACAATTCATGTAACGAATTAAAAGATGTTTAACACGTTTAAATGTATTCTCCAATTTATATAAGGAATTAGCTCGAATGACGTGAAATATATCTATATATCTAATCAACGCATGTTGTGACCAGTTATAAATATACATCAGCCATGAAAGGGAATTCATGTATGTGCACATATACATATAGATAATTAATTACAACGGGTTATAATTAATTATGACTATGTATGTGGTCTAGATCAGCTTTTAGGATTAGCTGTAGTCTAGTTTAGAATTATGAACTCTAAAGAGGGAGTTTATCCTTCTGGCCAGGAAGGAAATCTCCGTTTCCAGAATGTGTAGCCGAGATCTGTAGCGTTTAAGGGACTCATCACATGACCAAAACAGAGACAATCAAGCGTGGGATAATAGATTTTAATAACTAGATGTAACTATGGATACACATGACTAACTCTAAGCAAAACATACATATATACATCTATATACAAGGAAAGAAAAGGTATAGAAAGAAAGTAATGAAATAAAAGGGAATGGCAGACAAAAAAAACACAACTAATTAGCCTTTTTCAAAACCAGCAACGAACTTAAATCTCCTGTAAACAGGGTTACAATCTTAAACGCAGATATAGATCCATTAACTATACTTGCATGGCTTCGGTCTGAAAGTTCGCGTGAGGTTGTGTAGAGTTCGCTGGTTCGTCGTGCCGTTTGAAAAGGCATGGGCCGTGAGGTGGTTGCATCTTTTTGTCCGGGAGAGAGAGATCCTGGCTTCCTCTTCCCGGGGCACGTGGCCCCGGGGGAGAGAAGCCGGAAAGAGTGTAGAAGTGAAGTTGAAGAGTGTGAGTGAAGAGAGACTGAAGAAGAGAGAGAGTTTCAAAGCATGGTGTTGTTTTAAAGACAACACCAACACACACACCTCTTTGGGCTATGGGCCAATCAGGAAGTTGGATTTGTTGGCGGGATGAACTCTCTTTGTCTGGTCTCAGACCCGAATTTGCATGTCCAGGGAGGAGCCGGTTTAAATCGTATTACCACATACCAAATTCGATGGACTTGTAAAGAATATTACAAGTAAAACATGGTTACAGACATTTAAAATAATATCCTAAGTTAAAACTATCTAAAATCATTATAGTTATGTTACATAAACACACAATATATGCAAACACGAAAACATCACACTATTTGGACATTGAATAATTACATATAATTACATGTTACATTCAAAAGAAATTCTTACATTGTGTGTGTGCACGGGTGTGTGCTTTGTGTGTGTGTGTTTGTGTGTGTGTGTGTGTGTGTCTGAAGAGGGGGGGTCGTGTCGCATTCCGATGGCATCTGGTGAAGAGGTTAGATAAAGATTCCCAGCTCAAGGAGACAGAGAAACTTCTTTGCTAAATCCAGGCTGATTCAGAAATCAGTTTGATACGTTCAGACGTTACACTTGGCAGTCTTGATATACTCAAGATTTTTGTTGTCAGTATAGACGATAAATGGATTTTCAGCCCCCTCCAGCCAGTATTGCCCTCCAAAGCCAGTTTAACAGCTAGAAGTGTGCCAATGTCATAGTTCCTTTAAGCTGACAACAATTTCCAGGAAAAGAAGGGAACAAGATGAAGTTTGGGTTTGTCTCCAAATCGCTGAGAGATCACAGCTGTTTCAGAATTGTTCACCTCCACAAACTGTCTGGAGTGGTCTGGGTGCTTAAGGATGGGGGCAGTGGTAAATGTCTTCTTGAAGTGAGAGAAGGCTTATTCTGTAGCTGAAGTCCAATTTAATTTCTTGGCCCTCTTTTTAAGTAGGGAAGTGAGCGGTGCTGTAATGAGACTGAGGTAGCAGATGAATCATCAAAACAAATTTGAAAAGCAGAGGAATCTCTGAAGGTCCTTCACTGTAACAGGAATGGGCCATTCTCTGATGACATAGGAGCAGTCTGGCAGTTAAAGTTCCTTGCCAATTCTAGCACAGTCATGACACACTCACTTTAAGTTTTGTACAATGGCTTGATGAAAAGAAGAATAAAAAAGCAGAAGACAAAAAACCAACCTGATTATCTGTAAAAACACAGTCTAACTATAACCATAATTCACCAGTCAACTTTAGCGTTGAAACTATTTATTGTACTTATGCAAAGAAAAATCGATACATCAGTACCATTTTTCCCTGTATACATAATTACATAATTTATGATAGGTTAATTGGCTTTAATCTGAGGTCAAGTAGAAAAGACAGGCAGACAGACAGGCATACAGATACACAAATAGATAGAATGTGCCCAGGTCATCCTGATTACCTTTCTCTAAATTACTGTCTGTTTGGTATAGTTGATTCCATTATATCTTTATGGCATTTTCAGCCTAGTTCACTTTAGACAGACAGAATTGCTGCCAAAAAAAAATTGACTGAGATGATGACATTAACAAATGAAAATTAAATAAACTGTCAGATATCCCTCCCTCAAGTGGTTTTGATTTGATGTTTTTGTGTCACACAAGGTGACAAGCATAGTATCACATAAGAGGCTCTCATCTGTACATATTTTATTTTATACCTGCCTCTCCCTAACATCATACTATACCACAAAATAACCATAAAAAACAATGTCCTTGGCTCAAATAGAAGGGGGTGACACTAAATACACCATGGCACTCCTGGCTGTACCCTTCATTAAAAACCCACCCGTACTTTTTTGACATGGCACTCTGTCTCATTACACAAAGCCAAAGGCAAGCCCTCCTAAATCTAATTGATTTGTGCTCTCCTCTGTTTTATGCAGCTCTGTAGAATACAAATCCACACAGCAGCTCACAGCAGCAAGCACACCTGTTACATGCACACTGTCAAAACAATCTAACAAGCCTGTAGTTTCCAATGTTTTCATTCATTTAACTACTTCTGTCCTCAGGTGGAGGATGAGGGGGGAAGCATGGCCAGTGTTGAAATGTTTTGAAAAAGAAAGCGAGACAGAAAGAAAGAGAGAAAGAAAATACAACCTGAGCCATGATGGATAAATTACACACTACATGCAAATGCAAGGGAAACCAAAAAAGACATTTCATACACTTTGTGTACTATATCTTGAGATCTGAAGTCCAGTAATGAGCAGAGAAAAGACTTTGTTGACTTGCATGCTAGGGTATGCCTAGGGTATTGCTAGGAAATATAGCATACAATGGATTACACCGCCCTGCATCTAGAAAAAAAAGTTTATGCTGTTTTGCAAATCACACTTGTTTTTACCTACTTGGGTCATGCTGAGTTCAAATATGCCACTGAAAATTCCCCATCACGTACTGTTTTCCCACAAAATAAGAATTAATTTTTTAATAATTTTGCTAAATTTATATTGCTTTCAGGGTTTTATTTAAATTGGTAGAAGCTGTCAAATTTCACTATTATTATTATTTATTAATTACAACAATAGGCACACAAAACATAACACTTGTTTACAACATGAACAGCAGACAAATAGTCTGTGAAATGTTTGTAAAAATCTCTAAATAAAGCTATTTCAAAAGAGGAACATTATAATAATATTCAGAATGCTTAAAGAGTGAACTTCCTTTTGAGTGATTTTCTGGAATGGCTGACTTCTTGACAATCTCTCTGAAGGCACTAGCAGTAGTCAGCCATCATGTTCACATTCCATCTACCATGGTTTGTCCTGGTCACCCAGCTTCATTCCAAAATATGCATAATATGCCTTTTTTACAAAGTCTGTAATTTTCTGCCATTGTTTGGATGTTGAAAAACACCCACAGATGTAGCAGAAATCATCTGGGCTATGCTTGCATTTCCGTCTTTCACTGGTCATTATAAATCCCTGAAATCAGGAGTTTTGTGTGCATGTAAGTGTGCCTAGCATTCATATAAGGGCTAATCAGTGGAAAAGTGATAAATGTTGCTCACCTATTATACATAAACATAGTGTTTCCTGTGTTGGTGGCAGTGTATCTGGCAATAGCTTGTTTATGGTCCATCTTAGGCAAAAAAAGCTCTACACTGGACATCAGGCTTTGTGAAAAGTTGTGATGATCTAGAGCAAAACTAACAGCATATCTGGACTCAGCATCTAAGTATTAGTAAGAAACAACTATCAGATCCTATTCAGCAAATCTGATGCAGGGCGGTGTTATTACTATAGTTAATGTATACATTGCATCTGTATGTTTGCTTTACTTAAGAGTGACATTCATAGGTCTAAATAACAACTTCATAGGTCCTTTATGAAAAGTAAAATAAACCTACAGTTAGGGCTGTAGAATTCAAGTCCAATCTTGGACTCAAGTTCTTTCTTGAGATGTTTTCTGTAATGTCTTGGACTTGAATTAGACTTGTCTCTGATTTACTGGCAAGTCTTCTTGGACTCAACTGAGAGTTTGTAAAAATAACAAGTCAAAATGACCAAGTCAAGATCGAGTCCAAATGAAAGTGAGAGTCAAGATTAAGACCAAATACCATCAAATGGTCTTTGAGGCCAACCCTTTTCTTCAACTAGCTGGCTTTATTCATGTATTGCACCAATGTTTAGGCTGTTTTCTAGAGAAAGAATTACTTCTTGTCAAACTTTGTGCATACACAAATAAAAGATATCACAAATGTTATTTTTACAAACTCTCAGTCGAGTCCATGAAGACTTGCCAGTAAATACCGTAAAGAGCATTAAACAGTAGTAAATGAAACAAAGTCAATATTTGGTGTGACAAAAAAAAAAGTAAAATAAAAATAGTATTCTCTGGTACAATTTGTGCAGTTATATAAGGAAATTAGCTGGTAAGTTTTATTGAGCATCTTTCATAACCAGCCACAGTTCTTCTGGAGACTATGACTTTTGCACTTGCTTCTTATTTTTGCAGCAAAACCCAGCAGCCTTCATTATGCTTTTTGTCTGAAAAGTGGTCTGTGGAGGTGGGGGCATGGTTGAGCACCGGTTTGTGAATGGAGGGAGCCGGAGAAAGCGAGTGGTAAGGTTTCCACACCTGTAGGAAATTGAGACTAACGAGTGTTCTGTGTTGCAGTGAGGAGAAAAGGAGGAGAGACATGCGCCTCGAGAGAGAGAGTGACGCCGACACAGAGCTACATGTGTGCGTATGTGTGTGTGTGTGAAGAGTGAGAAAAATAAATAAAAAATTGAAAGTTGGAGTCAGCCTGTCTCCTGTCTGGTTCCTACGTCCCAGCCTGGAATTATTACACTGGTGCCGAAACCCGGGAGTAACGAGAGGAAATCGCCGCCATGGAAGGCTCACCTCTAGACCACCTTATAACTCAGCTGGCCAACCTCCACCAGACCCAACACCAGGCCCTCCTGCAGCTCCAGCGCGACCAGGAAAAGTGCTTTAAGGACCTCCTCGACACCCAGGCCGAGGACCGCCAGGTGCTTCAGGGCCTGGTGCAGCAGGCCAGGATTCCAGCCACCGGCCCCGCAGCCTCCGCCACAGCCGCGCCTGCGGCTCTGCCCCACATCACACTGATGAAGATGGGACCTCAGGACAATCCAGAGGCTTTCCCGGAGCTGTATGAGTGCTCTGCGCGGGCATGGGCCTGGCCTGAGGGTCAGTGGGCGGCTCACCTGGTGCCGCTCCTGTCAGGCGAGGCGCAGCTCGCGGCCTAGCAGCTGCCCATTGCGAGCATGCTGGAATACCCGGACCTGAAGCGGGCGATCCTGCAGCGGGTCGGGCGGACCCCCGAAGAGCACCGGCAGCGCTTCAGAGCCCTGGCCTTCGCGGAGCTCGGCAGGCCATTCACCTTCGCCCAGAAGCTACAGGACACCTGCAAGAGGTGGTTGTTGGCTGAGGAGCGTGACGCAGAGGAAGTGATCGACCTAGTGGTGCTGGAGCAATTCATCACCCGGCTTCCCGCCAGGATGGCGGAATGGGTCCAGTGCCATCATCCTGTGTCACTGGATGAGGCAGTTCAGCTGGCAGAGGATCACCTGGTGGCGTATCCAGGGGCAGGCGAGCCCCACCCTTCTTCCTCTTTCTCTCTCTCTCGCCCTCGTGTCTCTCCCTGTACTTTCCCTGTCCCTACCCCCCGGAGATGCAGGCTGGGTCCACCCCGACCCATGCCACGCTCCCGTCCCTTCCCCCCTCTCCCTCCCACTCCCTCTGCCCTCCATGTTTCTGTCTCTTCCGCTCCTCAGGTGGGGGAAACCAAAGCTGCCGGTGCAGGAGGAAGGCCTGGGTCGGCGTGCTGGCATTGCGGGGATCCGGGGCATTTCCAGGACCAGTGCCCAGTCATGGATGTGGGACCAATGGTCCGCCTCCCCGACGCGCCACAGGCTGCCCCCGATCGTGCAGGGACATACCGCATACCGGTGAGTGTCCAAGGGGGTACATACCAATGCCTTGGTGGATTCAGGATGCAATCAAACCTCCATTCACCAAGGCTTGGTTCAAGGGGAGGCATTGGAAAATGCACGTTTGGTGAAGGTGAGGTGTGTGCACGGGGATATTCACGAGTACCCATTAGTGCTCATTGTCATCAAATTTCGAGGGAAAAAAATATAGTGGAGGCGGTGGTTAGTCCCCATCTCACCCATCCACTAATTTTGGGAACAAATTGGCCGGGGTTTCGTTTATTAGCGAGAGAAATGTTTGTGGATGGGTCCTGCATTAGGGAGAAGCGGTGTGGAATGTGCACAGCCTTGGCAGGAGAGGCGGTGCCAGGGCCATCGATGACAGCTCCATGTCAGCATGACAATGAGAGCGGGGGGAGAGCCTCTTAGCAGGGATTCCCCTCGGGGATTTTCCCCTGGGGCAGTCACGCGACGAAACCCTGAAGCACACCTTTGATCAAGTGAGAGTAATCGATGGTCAGCCGATCCAGCCCAATGTTGTGCTCTCCCACCCCTACTTCTCCATTATTAAAGATATGATTCATAGAGTGACGCAGGACACTCAGACCCAGGAAAATAAAACCCAATTGTTGGTTCCGAAGAACCGTCGGGAAGGATTATTCCAGGCGGCTCATTATAACCAGATGGCGGGGCACTTAGGGCAGGCGAAAACATTAGGTCGGCTCTTGGCTCGCCTTTATTGGCTGGGCATTCGTGGCGACGTTCGCCGGTGGTGCGCGGCGTGCCGCAAATGCCAGCTGGTGAATCCACTGGCCACCCCAAAAGCGCCCCACCCCCGTTAATCGAGGTCCCCTTCGAGAGAATTGGCATGGAACTCGTCGGGCCATTAGACCGATCTGCACAGGGGTATCGCTTTGTATTAGTATTAGTGGACTACGCAACGTGATATCCGGAAGCGGTGCCTCTACGCAATATCTCTGCGAGGAATGTTGCGGATGCAATCTTCCGCGCTATCTCCCGGGTTGGGATCCTGAAAGAGATCCTAACTGATCAGGGCACATCTTTTATGTCACGCACCCTGCGAGAGCTGTATGAATTGTTGGGGGTTAAAGCAATTCGCACCAGCGTTTATCATCCGCAAACGGATGGGCTGGTAGAGCGCTTTAATCAAACGCTTAAAAATATGATTCGTAAGTTTGTGCAGGAAGATACATGGAATTGGGATAAGTGGTTAGAGCCCCTGTTATTTGCAGTACGAGAGGTCCCACAAGCCTCCACGGGGTTCTCCCCATTTGAATTATTGTATGGACGCAAGCCGCACGGCGTACTAGATGTCATACAGGAAAATTGGGAGGAGGGACCTTCAGCCAGTAAAAATGAAATTCAGTATGTTTTGGACCTGAGAGCAAAACTCCACACATTAAGAACATCAAGAACAGGGGTGCACGGCTATGCGAGTTCACTCCGGGAGATAAAGTGCTCATATTACTACCCAAGGCAAGCTCCAAATTACTCACCAAGTGGCAAGGACCCTTTGAGGTCACACGGCAAGTCGGGGATGTCGACTATGAGGTAAGGCGAACGTATAGAGGTGGGGCACGGAGGTTTATCATCTAAACCTGCTAAAACTATGGAGGAAGACGGCATCGGTAGCATTGGCAATGGTAGTTCCTGAAAGGGAGGAGCTAGGGCCAGAGGTAGATCAAAAATTGGCCAGTCAATCCCCTCCGGTGCCATGCGGGGACCACCTCTCCCCAGCCCAAATTACAGACATCAAAACCCTACAGGCAGAGTTTTCTGACATGTTCTCGCCTCTCCCCGGCCTCACTAACCTCATAGAGCACCACATTGAGACAGCCCCAGGGGTGGTGTTTCGCAGCCACCCCTATCGGCTCCCCGAACACAAAAAATGTGGTCCGGGATGAACTTAAGACCATGCTCAAAATGGGAGTAATCGAGGAGTCCCACAGTGACTGGAGCAGCCCGGTGGTCTTAGTTCCTAAGGCCGACGGGATGGTCCGGTTTTGTGTGGACTTTAGAAAAGTCAACGCGGTGTCTAAATTCGACGCATATCCAATGCCTTGCATTGACGAACTGCTTGATCGGTTGGGCGCGGCTCGCTTTTATTCGACACTGTATTTAACCAAGGGATATTGGCAGATCCCCTTGACTCCAATGTCCCGGGAAAAAATGGCCTTTTCCACCCCGTTTGGCTTACACCAATTCGTGACCCTTCCTTTTGGGCTGTTCGGGGCTCCCGCGACGTTCCAGCGGCGCATGGACCGAATACACGTTGCATATGCCGCTGCCTATTTAGATGATATTATTATATACAGTAATGACTGGCAGTGACACATGCAGCATTTAAGGGCGGTGTTGAGGTCACTGAGGCATGCGGGACTCACGGCCAACCCAAAGAAGTGTGCGATAGGACGTGTGGAAGTACGGTATCTGGGCTTCCACTTGGGTCATGGACAGGTGCGTCCCCAAATTGATAAGACAGCAGCGATTGCGACCTGCCCAAGCCCCAAGACCAAAAAGGAGGTGAGACGGTTCCTGGGGTTGGCTGGCTATTATCTTAGGTTTGTGCCTAATTATTCGGACGTCACCAGCCTGCTGACTGATCTCACTAAAAAGGGGGCACCAGACCCGGTCCAGTGGACGGAGCCATCCCAACAGGCTTTCACTCAGGTAAAAGCTGCACTGTGTGGCGGACCACTTTTACATTCTCCTGACTTCTCTCCCTTTTGTTTTGCAGACGGATGCATCGGACAGGGGGCTGGGGGCCATGCTGTCCCAGGTGGTGGAGGGGGTGGAGCGCCACATGCTGTACATCAGCCGCAAGCTCTCGGTACGGGAGACAAAGTACAGCACCATTGAGAAAGAGTGTCTGGCCATCAAGTGGGCGGTCCTCACCCTCCGCTACTATATGCTGGGGCAGGCCTTCACCCTCTGTTTGGATCATGCCCCACTCCAGTGGCTCCACCGCATGAAGGATGCCAACGCGCGGATCACTCGTTGGTACCTGGCACTTCAGCCTTTTAAATTCGAGGTGATCCACAGACCGGGGGCGCATATGGCTGTGGAGGACTTCCTCTCCCGGCAAGGGGTGGGGGAGTCGGCAGTAGGCCGGATGGCTCCCCGGCCTGAGTCGGGCGGTGGGGGTATGTGGAGGTGGGGGCGTGGCCGAGCACCGGTTTGTGAATGGAGGGCAGAGCCGGAGAAAGTGAGTGGTAAGGTTTCCACACCTGTAGGAAATTGAGACTAACCAGTGTTCTGTGTTGCAGTGAGGAGAAAAGGAGGAGAGACATGCGCCTCGAGAGAGAGAGTGACGCCGACACAGAGCTACATGTGTGAGTACGTGTGTGTGTGTGAAGAGTGAGAAAAATAAATAAAAAATTGAAAGTTGGAGTCAGCCTGTCTCCTGTCTGGTTCCTCCGTCCCAGCCTGGAATTATTACATGGTCTCTTACATAATATGCTGCTTTCTTTTTTGACATACAAACATTTTGCTGTAACATTTAATTTTCATAAAATAAAAAAAATCTATAACGAAGTACTAAAAAAAGGGTTACAGTATATGTTATATATCTGTTAAGTTTTTATATATATATATATATATATATATATATATATATATATATATATATATATATATATATATATATATATATATATAATGTGTGTGTGTGTGTTAAATGAACTACACTGTAAAAAGTACTGTAGTAGTAATGCACTGTTTACTGCCAAACATATTTACAGTAAACAACTGTAATAGTCTACATAGTATAAAATAGCACACAGTCCAGTACATTTGCTTATTTGGCTGATGCAGGATACAACTGAGCTGAAGGTTGAGGGTCTTGCAATTAGGTGATGCTGGGATTTCAAAGCCTTAACCTGTAAATTTACTGTAAATTGTACAATACAAAATTTACAGCATTTCTTTTTACAGTGTAGGTGTCACACAATTTTGTCAGTTGTCAGGAAGGGTTTATTTACAGTAGGTGTTACCTGCATAAGTGTTACCGAGTTGCTCTTACACCTTACTGTATGCACAAGACCTCAAGACATGAAATTATTACAAACAATAAACAAACAAACATTTTACCCAACAGAAACTGGCTTTAAAGTTTAATTCTAGGATAGTATCTTTAGAAGTTCAGTCCTGTCATTTTGTTGTTGTTGTGGGTGTGGGTGCCTCAAAGCATTTAAAAGCACAGGAACCTTTATGCTTTCGGCTCTTTATGTCCTGGTGGGTATCAAGTATCACAGGATGTTTCATCAGGAAGAGAAAATCTCTTTGTTATAGGAATAATAAGTTGATGTCAGCTAACTAACTCACTATTGGTACTAAATATTAGTAATATTTGCTACTGAGATGAACTTTCCAGTTGTCTCAAAATGTAGCTAGCTAACTAACATGGCTACAAGGCAGAATTGTAGTAAGTCCACTGAACTGCTGCTTGATGAAGGTGCATTAGGAAAGATTATCAATATAAATGAAAATGAATCTTCTTAATAAAGTACAGACACTTTATGCAGTCAGTCCTGTATTAGGTTCTCAAAATGGCAGTTATTATACAATGTGACATCACATGAAACTGAAGGATATTCACTTAGTCATTATAAGCCATACAACAGTCTCTCTCTCTCTCTCTCTCTCTCTCTGTGTGTGTGTATGTGTGTGTGTGTGTCTGTGTTATTAGTTATCTGTGTGTGTGTGTGTGTGTGTGTGTGTGTGTGTGTGTGTGTGTGTGTGTATGTGTGTGTGTTACTAGTTATCAGTTCACCCAGTGCCATCATCTCTGGCATTCAGTATCTCCTCTCAACTTGCTCTCACTACCACTTCTCATGTAGAGCTATCTCTCAGACCATTTATTATTTACACATACAATTTAATCATTTCTCACTTCTACAAATCAATTGCATGCCTTCTTTCTCTGCTGTCTTCGCTCTCTGTTATGGCACTTGTCTTTTTCTCCTAATTTTCTATCCTGAATAACTGCAACATGGAATGGAAAAACAGTCCAGAGAGGATTAATGTAACTGCACACTGTGTCTTTGGGATGTGATCACATTCTTTGTCTGTACTATGTCCATCTCTATCTGTAAATCTGTCTCTTTATCTGCTTTTTCCTTTATCTCATGCCCCCAGTGTGTGTGGGTTTTAGAATTCCACTTGCAGTTGTATAAGTTAAATGGTAAAACTTTTATATTCTTATATGTGTAATGTGATATTAGGTCTTTGCAAGGATTCTGTTGTACCCAAAGGACAAGCATGCTGAAATGAAAGTGCTGAATCTTATATCAATATTTCTATTACAGTATGTGTCTGGAAAAGCACACCTGTTATTGTTTCCACAGTCTCTGGAGTAATGTATAAATTCTGTATCCAGCAGTAAAGCCTTCTCTACTCTCTAACCTACAACTTCTACTCAAGGCCCTTGAGACCTGATGTCATCAAATTTAAACATAATTCCACTGAACAGAAACAGAGCTGCCTCCAATGTGAATCAGCTGGTGTAGCTTAAGAAATGAACATTTCCATCATGTTAAAAGTATTGAGAGGAATATGCTCTGTAACGTCTGCCGGTATCAAACTGATTCTGAATCAACCTGGACTTAGCAAAGAAGTTTCTTTTTCTTTGAGCTTTAAATCCATATCTGTTTAATGACCATTTTTGCTCCAGCCTGTTTAATTTAGAATATGATTCGAACTGGTGTGTAACCATGTTTTACTTTCAATATTTTCAAATCACATTGAATTTGGTATCTAGTTAATCGTCTCTTGATGCTCCGATTGATTATGCATATCATATTATGATGGGATACATTATTTTATATACACATGCTTTTTCCTAATTTCATATATAATACAGTTTAAACTGGCTCCTCCCAGGACATGCAAATTCAGGTCTGAGACCAGACAAAGAGAGTTCATCCCGCCAATAAATCCAGCTTCCTGATTGGTCAATAGCCCAGAGAGGCGTGTGCGTTGGCGTTGTCTTTAAAAACAACAACACACATTGCTCTAAGGTTTTTTCTGTTTCTGGCACTGTTATCTTCGGTTTCCAGCTTCTCACTCTCGCTCTTTTCGATGCAGTTCACTTCAGTCTTACTTTTCTTCTTCTTCTGAGTTCTGGCTTCCCTCCCCTGGGGCCAAGTGCTCCGGGGAAGGGACCGCGCGCTCCCTCCTGGACAAAGATGCAACTGCCTCATGGCCCACGTCTTTTCAAACAGCACAACAAACCAGCGAACTCAACATAAACTCCTACTGGACCGCGCACAAATTTTGAAACCAGCAGCACCTAATCATGCAAGTATAGTTTAATCGATCTATAGATGCATTAAGAGTGTACCCCTGTTTTCAGGAGACTAAGTTCATTGCTGGATCTCTCAGAAAGGCTAATTGTTGGTGTTTTTGTCTGCTATTCTTTTTACTTCATTACTTTCTTTCTCTACTTTCTCTTTTCTTGCATATAGATGTACATATGTATTGTGTGCTTAGTTTTAGTTGTGTGTATCCGTAGTTATGCTTCACTTATTAAAACATATTTTCACCACACTTGATTTTCTCTGGTTTTGCTCATGGAATTAAGTTACTTTAATGCTGCGACCTCGCTACATGCTTTATTTTAATAACAAAACGGAGATTCCTTTCTGGCCAGAAGGATAACCTCCCTCTTTAGAGTTTATAATTCTAAACCTAGACTACAGCTAATTCTACAAGCTGATCTAGACCCCATGTATAGTCATAATTAATTATAATCCATTATAGTTAATTATCTATATGTATAGTTCACATACATTAATTCCCTTTCATGGCTGAGGTATATTACTGGTCATAACATGCTTTGATTAGATACATAAATATATGTCATGCCATTTGAGCTAATTCATTACATAAATTGGTGGAGAATATATTTCAACGTTTTAAACTCCTTTATTTGTTACAGCTCTCATGGAATATTTTATATAAATTTAAACAAATGTTGAGACAAAAAGAGAGAGTGCAATGCAATAATTCTCAAATGCAAGCAGACCAAAGACCATCTCTGCAACATATTATAATCAAATTTCTGCCACTGGTATGTTTATCAATCTGTCAGTCAATTATTACATTAATAAATTCATAACTTCTTGTGATTTCTTGATTTTTTTGTTTTTAAGAACAGGATGACAAGCTGTTAGTTTTGCCATACAATGACGGACATGATCAGTTCCGAGTTTGTTTGGGATCTGAGCACCTTTGACAGGCACTTAGAGAAATATTTAAATGTGAACATTCTGATGGCTATGCATTACCTCCCTCTAACACTGTGTTGCTGCAGCAGGGAGTGAAGCAAACAACACACATGACTGCAGAGCCCACTAGGTAAAAAAAGGCATTTTCAGCACCTTGCTGCAACAAGAACCAAAACATCCAAAAGACTAGGCCAATCAGCCTTATGGAAGAGGTCAAATGAGTATGTTCTCTGCATAGCAATGCAGAATAGCACAGTTGGCAGAAGATATGAGCTAAATGCAACAGTTGTTAGTGGTAATGCAATATTGTAATAATGTACAGAGCTTGGAGGATCTTAGAACAGCTGCTATGCATACAAAAACGCTGATGTCCTTTCAAGGAAGCCTGTCATCAGAGCAGTGGGAAGATCAGCACAGCTACATCTGTGCATTAGACTGGCATTAAGGCTGCACTGGCAAAACAAAACCTGGATCCTCCACCTAGCACAGCTATGCAAATGCATATTTCATTTCATAGTACATCTGCTGAAGGGAGTGGCTGGGCTATTCCACATTTCACCAAGGAAGCTGAGACCTGATAAAAGACCACACACTGGCTGTAATAATAGAAACACCCTAGGGATATGATCTGGCAGAGCCTTATTAGTGGTACAGGCTGATGAAGCCTTCAGCATCCACACTGGCTACAGTTTAATGTTTAAGAGAGCTAACATGCTGGTTTGCAAAGCATATGATACACTGGTGAGTGTAGGTTGTATTTCAAATACATTGGGACATTAAGGAAATGCCCACAACAAGTGATAAGGGGCATAGAGGTACTACAGTACAAAAAACACTTCTAAATATAGGCATCATTGCAGTGGGGTGTGGTAAATTACTGGAGCCAAAACAAGTTTGGATGTCTATAATGGAAATGCCAAAGCTTGATAAAACACCTAAACAGGTCAGCACAGGTCCACGAGGCCTTTTTTTAAAAAAAAAATCTTTTTAAAAGATAAACTGAACACGAGATAACATCTAACTTTTATGCACCCTTCTATGCTGTCATATTATTCCCATAGAGTTGGTTGCCAAAATGTGACTATTTCAAAGGGGTTTGATGATTTTCTATAGGCACTGTATGCCTTGAGGTATTCTCCCTGAAAAAAGGGAAATAGTAATGACAGATAAGGGGTGGTTGGAAAAACCTGAATGTGAAAGAATAGTGGACAAGAAGTCAATGCCAATTGTAGATTAACATACTTCCTAGTAGGAGGCTTAGTGTTACCTGAGCCGCACCATGGCTTCTCATCTTTTGTCCTGCCATGTCCCCTGTGTTATCTGGGAACCTCTATTCAAAGATGTGACACAGCCTCTTCCCATTAGATCTACAAGCTGATAGTTGTTACTTTATTACATCGAATGGGTACTGGGATGGCCACTAAGCAAACAAAAAGGTAACAATGTGCCAGAGTTAGTGCTTGGGGATTTTCACAATTAATTCGGTTAATTCAAATTAATGTTTTAATGCAATTTATACCAATATGAAGGAAAACACAGTCTTCCTAACCTGATAAATGTCTCAGACAGCCTGTGCTACTCCCAAACACTGTGCTCTTCGATTTAAAAACAAACAAACAAAAAAAGGCAAGATAAACAGGCAGCACTTCACCAAGGACTGAGCTCGTAGCAAAGAAGGGTTCAAATATCACTTCAGAGATATACAACTCCAATTCCAAAAAAGTTGGGGCGCTATGTAAAATGTAAATAAAAACAGAATGCAATGATTTGCAAATCTCATAAACCCATATGTTATTCACAATAGAACATAAAAACATCAAATGTTTAAACTGAGTAAATGTACCATTTTAAGAAAAAAATTAGGACGGGGCAGGGGGACGGGGGCAACAAAAGGCTGGAAAAGTAAGCGTTACTAAAAAGAAACAGCTGGAGGTTAATTGGCAACAGGTCAGTAACGTGATTGGGTATAAAAAGAGTATCTTAGAGAGGCAGAGTCTTTCAGAAGTAAAGATGGGCAGATGTTCACCAATCTGTGAAAAATTGCATCTTCAATTTGTGGAACAATTTCAGAATAATGTTCCTCAACATAAAATTGCGAAGACTATGATTATCTCATCATCTACAGTACATATCATTAAAAGATTCCGAGAATCTGTTAAAATCTCTGCGTGCAAGGGACAAGGGTGAAAATCAATATTGCATGCCCATGATCTTCATGCCCTCAGGCAGCACTGCATTAAAAGCAGGCATGATTCTGTAGTGGAAATCACTGCATGGGCTCAGAAACACCTCCAGAATTCATTGTCTGTGAACACAATTTGTCGTGTCATCCACAAATGCTGGTTAAAGCTCTATCATGCAAAGAAGAATCCATATGTGCACATGATCCCGAAACGCTGCCAACTTCTCTGGGCCAAAGCTCATTTAAAATGGACTGAGGCAAAGTGGAAAATTGTTCTGTGGTCAGACGAATCAAAATATGAAATTCTTTTTGGAAACCATGGACACTGCATCCTCTAAACTAAAGAGGACTAAAGAGGAGAGGGACCATCCTGCTTTTTATCAGTGCTCAGTTCAAAAGCCTGCATCTCTGATGGTACAAGGGTGCATTAATGCCTATGGAATGGGCAGCTTGCACATCTGGAAAAGCACCATAAATGCTGAAAGGTATATACAGGTTTTAGAGCAGCATATGTTTCCATCTAGATTCCATCCCATCTTTACTTCTGAGAGACTCTGCCTCTCTAAGATACTATTTTTATACCCAATCATGTTACTGACCTGTTGCCAATTAACCTAATTAGTTGCAAAATGTTCCTCCAGCTGTTTCTTTTTTAGTAACACTTACTTTTCCAGCCTTTTGTTGCCCCGTCCCAACTTTATTGAGATGTGTTGCAGCCATCAAATTCAAAATTACCTTATTTTTTCCTTAAAATGGTACATTTCTTCAGTTTAAACATTTGATATGTTTTCTATGTTCTATTGTGAATAACATGAGATTTGCAAATCATTGCATTTTGTTTTTATTTACATTTTACACAACATCCAAACTTTTTTGGAATTGGGATTGTAGAATTAATACAGGTTGAAAAGTCAGATGAACAAGTTTATGTAAAATATAATGTTGCATTACATCCTAAGCGATAATTTGCCAGTCGGAATTGCGTAACTTTCGACTTCGATGACTTTCGACACTGATGCCCCCATGTTCGTATTTTGTTAGCAACAAGTTAGACAGCTATCTCAGATGAGTGATGTATATTTCCTTTCTCAAACAGCGAACTATTGGTCTAAAGCTAATATTTGAGACTAATTCGAAGGTAAGAAGTTTTACTTTGTTTATTTCGGATGCTAGGGTGGCATGGTGGCTTAGTGGGTAGCATGTTTGCCTCACACCTTAGGGATTGGGGGTTTGAATACTGCCTCCACCCTGTGATTGGTTGGCATCCCGTCCAGGGTGTCCCCCACCTTGTAACCCGAGTTCCCTGGGATATGCTCATATGCCTATTGTAGGTGCTTTGGACAGAGATCAGCATGGGCACTCTGACTGGTCTGTGCAGCCCCATACGCAGCAAGTTGCGATGCATTGTGTGTACTGACACCTTCCTATCATAGCCAGCATTAACTTTTTCAGCAATTTGTGCTACAGTAGCTCTTCTGTGGGATCAGACCAGACGGGCTAGCCTTTGCTCCCCATGTGCATCAGTGAGCCTTGGGCACCCATGACACTGTCGCCGGTTCACTAGTTTTCTTTCCTTGGACCACATTTGGTAGGTACTAACCACTGCATACCACATCCCACAAGCATTATGGAGATGCTCTGACCCAGTCATTTAGCTATCATAAATTGGTCCTTGTCAAAGTGACTCAGATCCTTACGCTTGCCCATTTTTCCTCCTTCCAAGACATCATCTTCAAGAACTGACTGTTCACTTCCTAATATATTCCACCGCTTGACAGGTGCCATTGTAACCAGATAATTAATGTTATTCACTTCACCTGTCAATGGTTTTAATGTTATGGCTGATCAGTGTGTGTGCGAACACTGACTGCATAAATGAAGTATCTCAAAATGAGACAAGTATTGTGCAGACAGGTTCCCTATCCACTTAACTGTGCTCATCAGGAAGCAAATGTCAAAAACTAATCTTGTAGTCTTACTCTGACAAGTTGGATAATTGTGTCCTCTGGTGATTTTATTCAGTAAGAAAAGTGGTCTCTTTTCAAATTCGGTGTTCTCTGAAAACACTTTGAAAATTATTTTGATGAAAAGGAAATGATTTTGACCTCTTTTTTCCCCACTGCTGTCATATCCACAAGTGCATGTTTAAGGAACAGAGCTGGGATGATTCCAATTTATTTTCATGAAAAAGTGTGTATGTTTGGGAACATTCTTAAGGGTGAACCCCGTTTAAATTACATAAGTGAAAGATTAAGCATAAGTGCCTAACATTAATGCAATAATCTCCCCAATATTTTGCCCTGAATTTTTAAAAAACATGTTTCTGTGGGATGAGCTTTTTACAAGGTTGTATTATCCTGCTGTAATTCAGTCTCACAAAAGACTTACTCTGCCATGAAATAACACTGTTGATGGGAAATTGCAGACTGCAAGGTGATAAAAAAATTTTTTTTTATTCTTCTGGCAGTCTACCAACCTGAATGGATTATTGAGAAGAAAAAAAAAAAAAAAGGGCAGAAAAAACATCCTGTTTCCTTTTAACTAACAAGAGGAAAGACAGTTAGAATGAGAGATATAAATACTATGTTTTAAAATGAGAGCATTAAGCAAAACCTGTTATGTTAATTTTTCCTGACATGACCTGTGCATTAGCCTTTTGAGGAAATGCATAACTCTTGGGTGTGCAGGACTAAGTATATTGCTATAGTCCAGAATTTGGACCTGAGATCATAGCTGAGATCATCTCAGGCAGAGGTGTATTTTAGGTCAAAGTGTAGTACTCTTCAGAGCTTTGTAATTTACACCACAGCCTTCCCTCTACACATTACTGAAGGCAAATTTAACAAGGCCGGACAGAAGCTAAAGGCAGCCAAGACCAGGAAGTGCATAATGAATCTAGTGAAATAAAAAAAAAAGCTCACCATGATTTGCAAACTCATCCTTATCTCAGCTAGACAGTGAGGCCCAGTGTAACAAATGTGAGCCAGAGGCAGTTGGACATAAGTTTAGAGTTTGTCTTTTAGGGCCTTTGTCACTGAGGTAGTGGCAGCCCAATGATTAAGGGTTTGAGCTACTTGTCAGATGTTGGTCAGGATGCCTTGAGAGCTATTGTTCAACCCTTGGGCAAGGCCCCTAATCCTCAACTGCTCAGCTCTAGCCTGATGTTTGTAAGTCATTGTGGAGGCGGGGGTGTGGTCGAACGCCGGTTTGTGAATGGAGGGCAAAGCCGGAGAAAGCGAGTGGTAAGGATCACACACCTGTAGGAAATGAGACTAATGATTGTTCTTTGTTGCAGTGAGAAGATAAAAGGGAGGAGAGACATGCACCTTGAGAGAGAGAGAAAGAGAGCAACCTGCACTGAGCTGTGTGTGTGCACATAAAAAATAAAAAGAGCGTGCTGAAAAGCGGAAAAGGGAAAAAAAGTAAAAAATAATCCTTCTGAGTTGGATCAAGCCTGCCTCCGCATTCTTCCTCCTTGCCCGACTTTAAATCATTACAGTCATATTTGCATAGCAGCATTCAGGGTTCACAAGGGTAGACCATATTCGGAGTCAAAAAAAAAAAAGAAAACAAAAATCGAATGGCTGAAGCAGGAAACAAGCAAAACTAGATGATGAGGAGATTATCAAGGGAGCTAGGAAAACTAGGAGAATATTGAGAAATTGCTTAGAGCAGCTGCTAACACATGCACAAGTTTGCAAAGAATCAACACAAATAAGAAGACACAGTGAGACTTATTATGAGAAACAAGTGGAAATGATCAGGGAAATCATCATGCTGAAGCCAAAGTAGTGTGCAATTGGAGCCCATCATTGTGGACAAGACATAACACTAGCAGGCAGCTCAAATTGGGCATCCTGACTCAGGGTTTTGATTGGAGTGACAGATGCAAGTTAAACACAATCTTGTGACCCATCAAGCTTACTGATTCATTTAAGTACTTGCTACTACTACTACTACTTGCTTAAACTTGCTATTAAAAGAAATATGTAGGTAAAGTGAAATTGATGAAGTGTATTGATATTTTAGAGTAGCTTGTAGTGGGAAAGGTGTTAAATAAATTGGAGATTGTGTCACTGATTTTGCAGAAACTACAAAATAAAATAAATAAATAAATAAATAATAACTGAAAACAAAAATATTATTTGTAGTAGACTCTGACCATATTTTATATATATATATATATATATATATATATATATATATATATATATATATATATATATATATATAGCTAGGCTTGATGCTTTGCAACATTTATTTTTGAATAGAAAAGCTGTAGAGCAAAGATGCCTTCAAAATAATGAAATTAAATGTGTCCACATTAAAAAAATAAATAAATAAATAAAATAAAATAAAATTAAAAAAAAAACGTAAAGAGCAGTAAACATTAGTAAATGAAATAAAGTCAATATTTGGTGTGACAAAAAATAAAAATAAAAATAATTGTCTCCGGTACAATTTGTGCAGTTTTATAAAGAAATTAGCTGGTAAGTTTTATTGAGCATCTTGCAGAACCAGCCACAGTTCTTCTGGAGATTTTGACTTTCGCACTTGCTTCTTATTTTTGCAGCAAAACCCAGCAGACTTCATTGTGTTTTTTGTATTAAAAGTGGTCTCTTATGTAATATGCTGCTTTCTTTAATGGCATACAAACATTTTTCTGTAACATTTAATTTTTTGATAGAAAACTAAAGTTTGGGAATCAAAAATGTTTTTTGTACTGACTTGATGATGTAGAAGTCATAAAATAAAAAATCTAATAAAGTTTGTACTGAAAAAATAGAGTGCCTAAAACTTTTGCACAGTACTGTACATCAGAAGAGTTCATAAATTCCTGTTACATTGGGCTCTACTGATCTTCCCTGGTTTGTTATTCAGCTTGAGCCATTGTCCTTCAAAACCTTATGAAAATGGTCACTGGCTATTAATTGCTTGGCTATCTCTCAAGTGTGACACCCTCATTTACAACACAGAAATCACTTGGCTGAGACAATGTGTGTGAGGTGGCAAAAATGAGAAAATGAGAAAATGAGAAAAGACAATTTTATAGATGGTTGAGGCAGAGCAAGAAAGAAAGACAGGAAAAGACAGAGGAAAATAATAGAGTGAGACATGTAGATAGATGAGCATCAAGATAATGTATCTGGTGAGGTCTCAATGGAAAGAGGTAGAGAAGATTGGGTGCAGTATGAAAGCTCAATATTTACAGAACATGCTGGATTGAAAGGATCTCTCCACTTCTCAGCAGGGTCACAATTTATATGACACATAAGATGATCAGAGTTAGAGGTTATGACTAAGAGAGTAAGTAGCAAATAAGAAAGAGTAAATGAGTAAAGATAAACATAGGACAACTATATATAGTGGTCAGAAAAAGACAAAGAGAAATGACCAAAGGCACCGAAAATAATAAATAGACAGGTAACATAATCTCTGCTGAATAAGGAGACTAAAAATAAATGTACCTTTGGCAAAGGGCTGAGATGAAAGGATGGAAAATGGGCAGGAGAATATAAATAAAACTAGAAAGAAAGAAAATTGAGAAAAGGAAGAAACAATGAAAATCTAACAGCCTATGGAAGTCAGCCATATTCACTGACTTCTGGGAATGTCAATGCTGTCAGGAAAGCTGAATGCTCTCCTCTGCTTCTCCCTCTATTTCCTCTCTTCTAAACTACCTAGGGATTTCACTCCACTCATTACAGCACCTCACAGGTCCATCAATTATTGCAGCAGTATTGTCAACCCTGTAATTATGAGTATGTGGCCAGCCAGCAAAGCTTTACTATTTCCCTGCAGGGGGTGGCACTAAAATCACCTGAAGCCTTTTAATTGTTTCAGTTCAGGAAACAAAAGTGGCTAAATAAGTGGAATCAGGTGGATGATAATGGAGGCAGAAATATTAATTCACTGGGAAACATTTGGATTCAGAAATGAAGCAGACAAAATCCACAGTGAGTGCCTATTATGTAGTTGATGATTTGCTGGTCAGGTCTGCCAAAACTGTAGAACCCACCTGGGCATTAGTTCATCTAAACCCATTGTACATTTATACAATATTCTGCAGCAAACCCCTGTGTTAGGGTGGCTTTTTTTTTGTTATTTTGTGTGACTGCTGCAAAAGCTTCAAGAATTCTATTCTCCATTTGCACTGTTTTAATTAATTTGGCTTTTATATTGATACCCTGATCGCAGCTCCCAATATCAGACTGTTTGTGCTTCTTGGAGACTATTGGGTCAGTGTGCTTGGGCTTTGATGCTGTGCAAAATGTTGTAATGGTTTAAAGGATTATGGCAGTGAGACAAGACAGCTAGTTGAATGAAGCAGTTGTCTTGTTTCTTGCTGATATTTGATAAAGCAGTAGAAAAGAGGAACTTTAAGGGAATTAGATTCAGAAGCATATACTGAACTCTTTTTTTTTTTTTTTTTTCCCCAGTACAATTTCCAGGAAATCCTCCTGGAAATCTAATGTCCTGCAAAACTTAGTTCCAAATCAATCAGACCTTATGAAACTGACCAAAGTTAACAAGAGCACAAACATGCACTCACTGTCTACTTTATTAGTAACACCTGTACACCTGCACATTAATGCAGTTATTGTTGGGTTTTATGGCATGATCTCTGTGTCTCAGTTCTTAAGGTCTCTAGTTTGTGTCACGATGTACCAGAACAGAATTGTTTTGTGTTCCTGGGATGTGTTTTGAGCACTTCTAATCACCCCGCCTGTCCTCATTCTCTCTCTCGGCTCTTGTTATTATTATCTGGTAGAATAGATGTCTTTAGTTCTTATATCACTCAAACCTATGTAATAGATGTTCTGACTCTAGCTTTGTCCTGTTCTAACTTACATTCATTATTTTTTATCAATATTTCTGTGTGTATATATACTATGCTTTCTGTATCATTAAACTGAGAAGCTTTCACTGAACTTTGCGTCGGTGTGACTTCTCCCCGGTACCGGATGAGAGAAAAATCAGGAAATCAGCCTCTGGTTCTGTGAAGGGTATCAGATATGAACTTAATAGTTTGGTTGAAATATCACATTTTGATCCACGGTTCTTCCGTGAACACAGCCTGTCTTAAAAATGCTTTGCGTACGTGATTTAAAAAATTCTGGTTACTACTTCAAAGGAAACTACAGAGGTTGAAATATCACGCTGGTATTGGCAATCATGTGATTCAACAAAGCATCTGATACCCTTTATTGATTGAACAACACTGTCTGATATCCTCTCGTGATTATTAAATTGTAAGCTGTAACTATGGGTGGAAATTGTCAGTCTAGTATCACACCAAATCAGTGGATGTATGATCATGGTAAAGGCGTTTTTTTGCAGCCTTTCATCGATAATTTCAGGCTGGACAGAAGGTCAGCCTCAGTTCAATCCTTACCCTCGTGATGGAACTTTTGACGAGGCACATTTACTCGCAGCAGATATGTGTGTTTGAGAATTGGGGAGATCCCAGCTGGGATTATGAATACATGAAATGTGCTTTATCTGCATGGAAAGATACTAAATCCCAATGGGATGATGAACATTCCGGTAAGAAAAAGGGTAAATCTGTGAAATCATCTAACAAAGAAAAAGCCAAAAAGGTACAAACAGTAAAATAAGTAATGGCATCTAGCTCAATGACTAGTGCCTCCACCATACCCCAACGTAGAGAAGAAAAAGACAAAATCTAACACGGTTACTGAGCAAATAGCAGATATGCTGAACTCTGGCTCAGAGCCAGAAGAATCCGAAGCGCGCTCTAGCTGTGATCCCAATGTCACTGCACCTTTCATACAAGTAGGAACAAGTTTTACATTGAAACCTCCTAGTATTATGGAAATAAAAGCTATATGTGATGCTTTGCCTTCGCCAGAAAAACTGGTCACTTTGTTGACTCGCTTAAACAGCAGACTAGATACACTCAGTTAACGGGTCCAGATTTCCGCTGTATTTTGTTAAAGGTCCTTGATCATGACATCACCAAGGAAGTTTTAATTGGCATTCCGACACTGGGCTTAACACATGATAGTGTCCAGGCCATCGGTCAAGCAAGTAGACCGTTTGAATATGCCTGGGCTGACCCAGATCATCTCGCTAACTTTTATGCTGAGTTATGCACATTTTTGCAACGAAGAACTCGAGGGAAACAGGATGTTTCACATGCAGCTAACACTAAACAACACGCCCACAAATCCCCTAGCTCATTTTTAAATCGCTTCCAGAGTGAATGGGAAAACAATTCACGTTTGCCTTTAACCGGGCAACATTCCATTTTATTCATAAACACGTGTTTAAACAATATGCGCTTCCAGTGCACTCAACCAATTGGAATTACGACACAAAAACTACAAACAATGACAGTTCCAGATTTCGCCACGCACGTCAGGGAAATGGAATCTGCCGGGGCTTTTGAAGCCCCTGTCAAACAAAAATTTAAACCTGTGATGGTCTCTACTAATGCCAACAAGGGTTCCTCGCACCCCTCATGCCAGAAATGTAATAAGAGAGGCAGACGGCCAGGTAATTGTCATTACTGTCACACTCCAGGTCACTGGGAAAGGGAGTGCCGTAAAAAGCATAGGGATTTTAAAAAATTATCCGCCACAATCTGCCCCTGTCACCACAGGGTCGAACCCCAACCCACCCCAGTGGCAATTTCAACAAAACCAATAGGGATGCCCACAAAGTGAAGGAACCCCTTCTATGCTTTCTCTTGTAAGAGAGACACATTGCCTATTATTTACCTTTGTGTCGAGGGTAAATCATACCCTTTCATGGTTGACACGGGTGCCACTTACACCTCATTTGGTAAACAGTACAAAGGGAGAGTATCAAGCTCTAGCATTAACTCTGTGGTAATAGATGGGGTTCCTATCCCCTGTCCAAAAACACACTCCCTACATGTCACATCTCCTGACGATCCTGATATCATGTTTTATCACAAATTTGTCATCATCGTCTTATCCTTTCAACCTTCCAGGTAGAGACTTAATGTTTAAACTGAAGTGTTCTCTTACAAGAGTTCACTCTGTTAATTCCATCTAATCTTTGTTTTTCTTCTGTCTGCCATGTGGGTGATGACGAGCAAAAGTCTGACTGCACGGAGCATCCGCTGCCTGAAGCACTTGCCTCTGTGCCTAAAACTTTATGGGCAAAGCATACTAATAAAGTAGGTCTCATTCAGGTAACCCCTTATACTGCGAACCTCAAAACTATTCGGCCCATTTTCTGTAAGCAATATCCGCTATCAGCTGAAAAGGAGTTAGGCATAGAGCCAGAGATTGATTCTTTACTCATGCAGGGTGTGGTCGTTCATTCAGTATTTCCCTACAACACACCTGTTAACCCTGTACGCAAGCCAAATGGGAAGGGATGGCGTTTTACTCAGGACCTTAGATGAATTAATGATATAGTAATTCCAGTAAGCCCTCTTGTACCTGACATGACTTCTATTCTCACTGCTATTCCTCACATACACACACATTTCACGGTACTTGATTTATGTAGCACTTTTTTCAGTGTCCCTGTACTTGAGCAGACACAGCCTATCTTTGCTTTCACTTTCAAAAATCATCAATACAACAATATGTGTTCTCGTCCGTGGTGCATCAAGCCCTCTCCTCACTCATTTAACCTGAGGGATGCTGCCTTGTACAGTACTCAGATGACATTCTTTTATCAGCTGAAGGACACGAGCTCTGCACAGAGGGCTCTCTAAAACTCTTGACCCACCTGGCTCAGTGTGGTTTCAAGGCTTCGCTAACTAAACTTCAGCTCTGTCAGACACTAGTCCAATATCTGGGTTTCCATATCTCTCAGGGACAGCGCCGCCTAACCAGGCACCAGTGCACGCTATTGTCAACGTCACACCTCCTGCCACACAAAGAGGTATGCTGAGTTTTCTGGGACTTATAAACTATTGTCGTCATTCATTCCTGTCTGCTCACACCACGACAAAATTCTCAGACACTGTTGTCTCAAGGATTCTCCACAGAACATTGAATGGACTAAGGAAATGATGAACTCTTTCTGTTATCTTAAACAGTCATTAAACTCCGCTCCGGCTCTGGGACTCCCGGACTACTCGTCTCAGTTCCAACTGTATGTTTCCAAGGAGCACTGTGGCGGGGGTCCTGGCCCAGGAACACGGTGGTAGCTATCGCCCAGTAGCATATCTTTCCAAATCTGTAGAACCTGTAGTTCAAGGTATGCCTGCCTGTTTAAGGGCTGTTGCTGCGTCCGCTCTCATGGTCACTGACGCTGAAAAAGTGGTTCTTTCACACCCACTCACATTGCACACATCTCATCAGGTCTTATCTATCCTGAATAACATTCAGACACAACACATGACTGCCCAGCGTAGATCCGGATATGAAGCTATCCTTTGCGCTACACACTACCTCACCATTAAATCTGTAAACACTGCTAACAGCCCTGCAGTCTTGCTTCACAGACTTCTGTGTGCCTGCTCAGAGGAGCCCGCAGCTGAAGCTTGGTTGGAACATGATTGTTTGACCTACATACATGACTCCTCTTCACTCCACTCTGATCTGTCACAGCATCCCCTGGAAGGAGGGGAGAAAGTATCTGTTGATGGATTGTGTTCTAAACCTAATGACTCAACATTTTTATCTGGCTACTCTGTTTGTTCATTACCAAATATTGTTCATGAGGCTCACTCTATCCCCTTTAATTCTGCTCAGGCCACGGAACTCGTTGCTCTCATGCATGCTTGTCATCTCTTTAAGGGTAAGACTGTTACTATTTACACTGATTCGTGCTATGCTTTTGGTATCGCACACGATTTTGGTAAGATATGGTATGCATGTGGTTTTCGTACTGCCAATGGTAAGCACATATCGCATGCTTCGCTCGTTTCTGATCTTTTAGAAGCCTCACTCTTACCTGACAGGCTTGCTATTGTTAAGGTTAAAGGTCATGACCCCTCTCATGGTGTCGGAACTATCAGAGTCCCTCTCCGAGGTCAGACATCCAGGGTGGTGTCAAGAGGTCTTCAGTTCTTCGTTCTTTCAGCAAATTTACTATTATTCTACTCAAAATTTAGTTAAGAAATAAATTCAGACCTTCAGTCTCAGATGAGAAAAGAGCAAACGTTGTTTATTGTGGTTCAAGAACACACAAAAATCCATTGAGCTCAAGGAGACACTCACAACACAAGACACCTCTCGGTGAAGTTGCATGCAAGTGCAAATATCCCCTGAAAAACCCCTACTATTTATCCCAGGTGCTGCAAACCACCTCCTTTTTTGTTTTGCATATGCCCCACCAATTTCCCATTATTTCTTGCCTATGGCTGTCTTATTCCTCCCATCAGAATTTGCATGCTCTTCCTATTTCCCCTTATTTTCCACGAATTCCGGGAAACTCCTCCCAAAGGTTCATTTCCCTATTCTCTGAGTTTCCCTTATTTTTAGCCAATCCCTTGCTTTTGTCCTTTTTTGGTCTTTTTCCGTCTCGTGGATTTTCCCTTATTTTCGACCTGTTTCGTCATTGATTTTTTTAAAAACTGTTTGTCATATAAAATGTGGCACTTCCTAGTTCTTTTTACATTTGCTCTGAGATTCTCTTGCTGAAGGAAGTCTCACCGCTATTCAAGATGTCTAGAATGTGTAAGTTCTTTACTCTTTTCTCATTTTATTGTTAGATGCTTTTAATCACTCTAGCCTTTTGTTAGTTTAAATAATGAGCGCTGCCTGCTCTCCTATACCACTGATTGCTGCTATTATCCTATGGCCTGAATACCATGTTTGCATTCTGTTAGAGATATTTACTCTCTACGCACTTGTCTAGTAAAGCTGATTAGGTTCATTGTATTTTTGTTTGACTTTAGGCAGCTGTGAGTTGGGCCATACCACTTACACATGTTTACCCTCTTCTTATCTTATGTGTGTCCTAGCTCGTCCTCGCCAGGTGTCTCCTAGGCCTCATCCTTATGGCCGCTCTTTCAATTGTTTTGTGTTCCTGGGATGTGTTTTGAGCACTTCTAATCACCCCGCCTGTTGTCACTCTCTTACTCTTCTCTTGTTATTATTATCTGGTAGAATAGGTGTCTTTAGTTCTTATATCACTCAAACATACATAACAGATGTTCTGACTCTAGCTGTGTCCTGATCTAATTGACATTTATTATTCTTTATCAATATTTCTGTGTGTATATATACTATGCTTTCTGTATCATTAAACTGAGAAGCTTTCACTGAACTTTGTGTCAGTGTGACTTCTTCCCGGTACCAGACGAGAGGAAATCAGCCACTGCAGGGTCCAAATTCTGGTTCTGTGACAGGTATCAGATAAGAACTTAACAGTTATGTATCAACCAATCATGTGGCAGCAGTGCAATGCATAAAGTCATGCAGATACTGGTCAAGAGCTTCAGTTAATGTTCACAACAAACATCAGAATGAAGAAAAGTGTGATCTCTGTGACTTTGATCGTGACATGGATGTTGGTACCAGAAGGGCTGGTTTGAGTATTTCAGAAACTGCTGATTTCCTGAAAATTTCATACACAACAGTCTCTAGAGTACACAGAAAGGTAAAACAAAAGACTGGTCTGAGCTTAGTCTATAGTAAGTGAACTACAGTGAGGGAAAAAATTATTTGATGCCCAGCTGATTTTGTACGTTTGCCCACTGACAAAGAAATGATCAGTCTATAATTTTAAAGGTAGGTGTATTTTAACAGTGAGAGACACAATAACAACAAAAAAATCCAGAAAAACGCATTTCAAAAAAGTTATAAATTGATTTGAATTTAAATGAGTGAAATAAGTATTTGATCTCCTATCAATCAGCAAGATTTCTGGCTCCCAGGTGTCTTTTACACAGGTAACGAGCTGAGATTAATCTCAGCTTGTTATCTGTATAAAAGACACCTGTCCACAGAAGCAATCAATCAATCAGATTCCAAACTCTCCACCATGGCCAAGACCAAAGAGCTGTCTAAGGATGTCAGGGACAAGATTGTACACCTACACAAGGCTGGAATGGGCTACAAGACCATCGCCAAGCAGCTTGGTGAGAAGGAGACAACAGGTGGTGCAATTATTTGCAAATGGAAGAAACACAAAATAACTGTCAGTCTCCCTCGGTCTGGGGCTCCATGCAAGATCTCACCTCATAGAGTTTCAATGATCATGAGAACGGTGAGGAATCAGCCCAGAACTACACAGGAGGATCTTGTTAATGATCTCAAGGCAGCTGGGACCATAGTCACCAAGAAAACAATTGGTAACACACCATGCCGTGAAGAACTGAAATACTGCAGCGCCTGCAAGGTCCCCCTGCTCAAGAAAGCACATGTACAGGCCCGTCTGAAGTTTGCCTGAATGATTCAGAGGAGAACTGGGTGAAAGTGTTGTGGTCAGATGAGACCAAAATTGAGCTCTTTGGCATCAACTCAACTCGTCGTGTTTGGAGGAGGAGGAATGCTGCCTATGACCCCAAGAACACCATCCCCACCATCTAACATGGAGGTGGAAACATTATGCTTTGGGGGTGTTTTTCTGCTAAGGGGACAGGATAACTGCACCGCATCAAAGGGACAATGGACGGGGCCATGTACCGTCAAATCTTGGGTGAGAACCTCCTTCCCTCAGCCAGGGCATTGAAAATGGGTCGTGGATGGATATTCCAGCATGACAATGACCCAAAACACACAGCCAAGGCAACAAAGCAGTGGCTCAAGAAGAAGCACATTAAGGTCCTGGAGTGGTCTAGCCAGTCTCCAGACCTTAATCCCATAGAAAATCTGTGGAGGGAGCTGAAGGTTCGAGTTGCCAAACGTGAGCCTCGAGACCTTAATGACTTGGAGAGGATCTGCAAAGAGGAGTGGGGCAAAATCCCTCCTGAGATGTGTGCAAACCTGGTGGCCAACTACAAGAAACATCTGACCTCTGTGATTGCCAACAAGGGTTTTGACCTTGTACTAAGTTGAAGGGGTCAAATACTTATTTCACTCATTAAAATTGTAACGAATCCAGCATTACTAGCATTATTCTTTTCCACCAGAATAATGTAATGGATCAACTTTAAACATGAAAAACAAAAACAGAAGCGCACGCTTAGATTCAAAGCACCTTTTTAAAGGAGATGAGTTTTAAAGCATGCCCGCATTATCTACCAGAATGTGTAGTAACTCGGATGAATCTGCAACTTTTAAAAATATTCTCCACCAGTTACAGTTTATGCAACAAATTAAAAGATGTTTAACATGTTTAAATGTATTCTCCAATTTATATAAGGAATTAGCTCGAATGGCGTGAAATATATCTATATATCTAATCAACGCGTGTTGTGACCAGTTATAAATATACATCAGCCATGAAAGGGAATTCATGTATGTGCACATATACATATAGATAATTAACTACAACAGATTATAATTAATTATGACTATGTATGTGGTCTGTAAACTGTAGTCTAGTTTAGATTCATGAACTCTAAAGAGGGAGTTTATCCCTCTGGCCAGGAAGAATTAACCCACGAAGTTTGTTATTAAAGATTAGAGCGGGTAGTCGAGATCTTATGCAGCGTTTACTGACTCATCACGTGACAAAACAGAGACAGATCAAGCGTGGGATAATAGATTTTGATAACTAGGTGTAACTATGGATACACCCGACTAACTCTAAGCAAAACATACATATGTACATCTATACACAAGGAAAGAAAAGGGATAGAGAGAAAGTAATGAGGTAAAAGGGGATGGTAGACAAAAACACAACTAATTAGCCTTTTTCAAAAACCAGCAATGAACTTAATTCTCCTGTAAACAGGGTTACAATCTTAAACGCAGGTATAGGTTTATTAACTATACTTGCATGGCTTCGGTCTGAAAGTTCGTGTGAGGTCGTGTAGAGTTCGTTGGTTCGTCGTGCCGTTTGAAAAGGCATGAGCCGTGAGGCGGTTGCATCCTTTGTCCGGGAGAAAGAGATCCTGGCTTCCTCTTCCCGGGGCACGTGGCCCCGGGGGAGAGAAACCGGAAGAGTGTGAGTGAAGAGTTTCTGAAGAGCCTGAAAACTAGACGGAGAGGAAGAGCAAAAGCGTGGTGTTGTTTTAAAGACAACACCAACACACACGCCTCTTTGGGCTATGGGCCAATCAGGAAGTTGGATTTGCATGTCCAGGTAGGAGCCGGTTTATACCATATTATAAATGAAATTAAGAGAAGACATGAAATAATGTATCCCATTGCAATATAATATGCATAATCAATCAGGGTATCTCAAGACGATTAACTACATACCAAATTCGATGGACTTGTAAAGAATATTACAAATAAAACCTGGTTACAGACATTTAAAATGATATCCTAAATTAAAACTAAAATCTAAAATCATTAAGGTTAGTTACATAAACACACAATATATGTAAACAAGATAACATCACACTATTTAGGCATCGAATAATTACATATAATTACACGTTACATTGAAAAGAGAGAGATTTCTCCATTGTGTGTGTAAGGTAAGCTTGTGTGTGTGTGTTTGTGTGTGTGTGTGTGTGTGCGTGTGTAGGTAGCTTGTGTGTGTGTGTGTGTGTGTGTGTGTGTGTGTGTGTGTGTGTGTGTGTGTGTGTGTGTGTAGTTAGCTTGCGTGTGTGTGTGTGTTTGTGTGTGTGTGTGTGTGTGTGCGCGTGTAGGTAGCTTGTGTGTGTGTGTGTGCGCGTGTGTAGGTAGCTTGTGTGTGTGTGTGTGTGTGTGTGTGTGTGTGTGTGTGTGTGTGTACCAAGGGGGGAAGTTTGGTCGTTAGCATTCCAAAGGTATCTGGTCAAACTGGGGCCAGAGTGGTCATTAAACAGATAGGGTTTTACAGCTCAAAAGAAACAAAAGAAACTTCTGTGCTAAGCCCAGGTTGATTCAGAAATCAGGTTTGTACGTTCAGACGTTACAAAATGCAAATCAATTTATATCCTTTTTGTGTTTTTCTGGATTTTTTTGTTGTTATTCTGTCTCTCACTGTTAAAATACACCTACCATTAAAATTATAGACTGATAATTTCTTTGTCAGTGGGCAAACATACAAAATCAGCAGGGGATCAAATAATTTTTTCCTCACTGTAAGCACTCTTTATAAGCATGGTGAGCAGAAAAGCATCTCAGGATGCACAACATATCAAACCTTTAGGTGGATGGGCTACAACAGCAGAAGACCCATAATTTCTGAGATGATGACAGAGCAGTAAACAATGATGCTACTGTACAAGTAAACACAAACACATTCTTCCTTGCAGAATTGTTCGAGTTCAGTCACATTTCGTGGTGAGCGGCAATTGACTGCTGTCTTCAAGTCCATCCACAGATTTTCAATTGGACGTAGGTCAGGGCTTTGACTTGGCAACTCAAGGATATTCCCCTTCCTATCCTCATGCCACTGTATAGGTTTTTTTGGCGGTGTGTTTAGGGTCGTTGTCATGCTGGAAGATGAACCACGTGCCCATCTTCAGCTGTCTAGCAGAGGGCCACAGGTTTTCCTCAAGAATTTGGGTTTACTTGGCAGCATCTATTTTCCCTTCAAGCCTGACCAATTGCCCAGTTCCTGCTGAAGAGAAACACCCCCACAACATAATGTTGCCACCACCATGCTTCACAGTATGTATGGTGTGTTTTGGGTGGTGTGCTGCGTTTAGTTTTTGCCAGACATAACGCTTGCAGTTCAGTCCAAAAAGTTCAATCTTGGTCTCATCTGACCATAAAACCTTTTGCCACATGGCATTAGAATCTTCCAAGTGGTTTTTTGCAAAGCTTTTTCAGAAGAGGCTTCTGTCTTGCCACCCGGGCCAGTTTTGTGTAAAGCTTGTGAGATTGTTGTCACATCCACAGACTGACCAATCTCTGCCATAAGGACTTTTAAGTCCTTCAAAGTTGCCATTGGCCTCTTGGTAACTTGGTATCAATATCCTCCTGGCTCGGTCATCCAGTTTGGAGGGACGGCCCAATCTAGGCAAGGTGTTGGTGGTGCCATACACTTTCCACTTCTTAATAATGCTCTGAAATGTACTCAGAGGGATAGTTAAAGCCTTTGAAATCTTTTCGTATCCTTCTCCTAACTTGTGCCTTTCCACAACTTTGTCCCAGAGCCCTTCTGAAAGCATCTTTCCAACCATGGTGTATTCTATGCGGTGCCATGCACTAATAGTAATGGAATCATCATGGAACAGCTGGTTTTCTTATGAAGTAATCAAAACCACTGCAATTGATGTCAGGTAGGGGGCAATTAGCATGGTGTGTGATCTGGGAAGTTGAACCCGAGCAAGTTTATAATGCTTACTCTAAGGGACTGATCACTTATCCAAACCAGGTATTTCACTAATAAATGTTCAGAATTTTTAAAAAATGTTATTTCCACTTAGATGTGGAGGGTTATAATGTGTAAATACAGATGGCAAAAGTTAGATTTAATTTATTTTAATTTCCAGGGTGTAACGATTTGGACAGGATATGATGATTTTCTATAGGCACTGTATATATATATATATATATATATATATATATATATATATATATATATATATATATATATATATATATATATATATATATATATACACAGACTTACTGTAGGCCTCTTGGTAGCCTCTCTGATCAGTTTCCTCCTGGCTCTTTCATCCAGTTTGGAGTGATGTCCTGATCCAGGGACAGTCTGCGTTGTACCAAATACCTTTCACTTCTTAATAATAGACTTCACTGTGCTTCTCGGCATTGATAAAGCCTTTGAATTCGTTTTTTGTATCCATCTCCTGACTTGTGCCTGTCCGCAACTTTATCCCGGACATCTTTTGACAGTGCCTTGCCACCCATAGTTGATTGTTTGCTTCAGTTGCACTACAAAATGCTCCAGTAATGCTCTTTTCATGCAGAGCTAATGAAATGACCACAGCTCATCACAGTCGAAAGTCAAATGGCTTTGTGTGCCATTGAGAAGGTCATTCGCTACACCTTATTGAGATTACAAGTCATTTTTCATAGGGGGGGTGATCCTTTTTCCAACTCAGTGATTCTTGGATTTTTTTTTTCTGACATGTTGGTGTTATATCTGTAACGTCTGAACGTATCAAACTGATTTCTGAATCAACCTGGGCTTAGCACAGAAGTTTCTTTTGTTTCTTTTGAGCTGTAAATCTCTATCTGTTTCATGACCACTCTGGCCCCAGTTTGACCAGATACCTTTGGAATGCTAACGACCAACCTTCCCCCCTTGGTATACACACGCACACACATACACACACACACACACACACACACACACACACAAGCTTACCTTAAACACACAATGGAAAAATCTCTCTCTTTTCAATGTAACATGTAATTATATGTAATTATTTGATGCCTAAATAGTGTGATGTTATCTTGTTTACATATATTGTGTGCCTATGTAACCATAACTATAATGATTTTAGATAGTTTTAATTTAGGATATCATTTCAAATGTCTGTAACCATGTTCTAACTGTAATATTCTTTATAAGTCCATCGAATTTGGTATGTGGTTAATCGTCTTGTGATACCATGATTGATTATGCATATCATATTGCAATGGGATACATTATTTCATGCTTTCTCTTAATTTCATTTATAATATGGTATAAACCGGCTCCTCCCTGGACATGCAAATCCAACTTCCTGATTGGCCCATAGCCCAAAGAGGCGTGTGTGTTGGTGTTGTCTTTAAAACAACAGCACGCTTTGAAACTCAGTCGGCTCTTCTCTTCAGTAACTCTTCAGTACACTCCTTCTGGTTTCTCTCCCCCGGGGCCACGTGCCCCAGGAAGAGGAAGCTAGGATCTCTCTCTCCCGGACAAAAGATGCAACCGCCTCCCGGCGTCACGCCTTTTTCAAATGGCACGATGAACCAGCGAACTCTACACAACCTCGCGCAAACTTTCAGACCGAAGCCATGCAAGTATAGTTAAATGGATCTATACATGCATTAAGATTGTACCCCTGTTTACAGGAGATTTAAGTTCGTTGCTGGTTCTGAAAAAGGCTAATTAGTTGTGTTTTTGTCTGCCATTTCCTTTTATTTCATTACTTTCTCGCTATACCTTTTCTTTCCTTGTAAATAGATGTACATATGTATGTTTTGCTTAGAGTTAGTTGTGTGTATCCATAGTTACATCTAGTTATTAAAATCTATTATCCCATGCTTGATTTTCTCTGTTTTTGTTCACGGGATAAAGTCCCTTCTTCACTGCATAAGATCTCGGTTACCCGCTCTAATCTTTAATAACAAACTTCGTTGGTTAATTCTTTCTGACCAGAAGGATAAACTCCCTCTTTAGAGTTCATAAATCTAAACTAGACTACAGCTAATCCTAAAAGCTGATCTAGACCACATACATAGTCGTAATTAATTATAATCTGTTGTAGTTAATTATCTATATGTATATGTGCACATACATGAATTCCCTTTCATGGCTGATGTATATTTATAACTGGTCACAACATGCGTTGATTAGATATATAGATATATTTCACGCCATTCGAGCTAATTCCTTATATAAATTGGAGAATACATTTAAACGTGTTAAACATCTTTTAATTCGTTACATAAATTGTAACTGGTGGAGAATATTTTTAAACGTTGCAGATTCATCTGATTTACTACATATTCTGGTAGATAATGAGGGCACGCTTTAAAACTCGTCTCCTTTAAAAGGGTGCTTTGAATCCAAGCACGCGCTTCTGTTTCGTTTCATGATTAAAGTTGATCCATTACATTATTCTGGTGGAAAAGAATAATGCTAGTAATGATTGATTCGTTACATTATTATGGTGGATATGTGGGCAGTGTTTTAAACTTTATTTTGTGAACAATTCCGTTTCAAATCTAAGAGTGTTTTATTAGATTTTTGTGCTATTAGATGTGTTGTATTTTCGCGCGCTCGCGAATTAACCGAGTCACCAGTGAACCGAGTCAGTGAGCCGAGTCGCAACGTCCCCCACAGTCGGTCCCCTCCCCCACAGCGTTGATAACTGAAAAGCTTTAAGCTCATTGTTTCAGTGTAGCATGTTAACAGCGTCATATTTGTTTGACAAATTTAGCCGTGGTTAAGTGCTTAAAGTTAAAACTGCAGTCATAACATTAAACTTGTGTCTGAAGACGATGAAATCGCAGTACAGCACATATTTAATTGTGTAATTAAATTACTTTTAACTTTTTTGCCACTTTTTCAAATGGCACGATGAACCAGCGAACTCTACACAACCTCGCGCGAACTTTCAGACCGAAGCCATGCAAGTATAGTTAAATGGATCTATACATGCGTTAAGATTGTACCCCTGTTTACAGGAGATTTAAGTTCGTTGCTGGTTCTGAAAAAGGCTAATTAGTTGTGTTTTTGTCTGCCATTTCCTTTTATTTCATTACTTTCTCGCTATACCTTTTCTTTCCTTGTATATAGTTGTACATATGTATGTTTTGCTTAGAGTTAGTCGTGTGTTCACTAAAAATGTTTTTTTTAAATTTTTTTATTGGTCTTATGAAGTATTGTAATTTGTTGAGATAGTGAATTGGTGGGTTTTTGTTAAATGTGAGCCAAAATCATCACAATTAAAAGAACCAAAGACTTAAACTACTTCAGTCTGTGTGCATTGAATTTATTTAATACACGAGTTTCACAATTTGAGTTGAATTACTGAAATAAATGAACTTTTCCACGACATTCTAATTTATTGAGATGCACCTGTATGTGCAAAAAAAAGTGTAAGTGAATAGTGATAAAGGTCAATTGAAGAAAGGACCTTAAGGGTTGGAACATCACGGTGGTAAATATATGACAGTTTTCATTTTTGGGTGAAGAATGAAAATTCTGTCATCACTTACATCACACATCTTCCAAACCTGTATGACTTTTTTTTTTCCTGTAGAACTCAAAAGCAGATACAGATTGAGTCCTTTTAATGAAGGTGAATGGTGACTAAAAGCCTGTTCATTCAGATATGTATTCAATGAAAATGCATATTCACTCTCTGACAGTAGGTGGCTCTTATAGAAATGCAGAAATACCCCATTTACCCCGGTACACAAAGCAGCGCTGCGCAACATTCAATTTCTGACACCCGCTTGTCACAGAGAGGAATAAAGGAAGCCAAGTAGTATTTTCAAACAGTCGTTCAACCTATTTAACCAGTCCTATTCAGATTTTTGTATTGCATGGAATTTATTAAACAATACCAATGACAAGAGCTGCTCAATGTCCATCTCCACTGCCAGTTATGGGTTCTCCTTCTGCTATTCATTGTCGCTTGGCAAAATAAAGTGTGCCTGAGTGACACCAAGTTGTTGGTTTATATAACTGCAGCAGCTCCAGCCATGTGTTTGCCAGTCTTCTTCACAGTGTGAGAGAAAAGAGATTAGAACCCCTCTCCATAAAAAAAATCTGTCGCACTGATGGCATGCAAATGTTTACCGTGCTGAATTTTTGTGACTAACATTCGTCTTGGTCAGAACAGGCCTTTAGGCTGTCAGACCCTAGCATTCTGATTAAAATGGAACAACCTGAATGAGCATCAGTGACATTTTTCATTTTTGGGTAAAATATGCCTTTACATAATTAATGCCAACTGCTCAAAAAGTTTTAGGAACCCCATCTTTACTGATTTTTCTCCTTTAAATATATTTTTAGGCCAAATAGGAATCTTTTTCTGACGAGTGAAGAATCAGACACTCTTAGTAAGGATGCACTACCATGGTTAACACCAAAGGACCTGCCCAGAGAGTCACTGCCACTGGCCCTGATGGCCAAAGAATTGCCACATTATTAGGGGCCAATCCAGTAACCAAGGATAAATCCATACTGGACCTTGGTATATCCCACATGGGCTTCATAAACAGGGACCAATATGGGTCTTATGCGTTTTGCCCAGTTGGGCCCCACATTATCCCCCGACAGATTCTACATGAGATGCTAAATCAGATAGGGAAATGAATGCAATGTATGAATTATCAAAGACGCGATCTGAGTGAAGCACCGACGCATCGCCGATGTCAGCGAGATATCTAGCATGTTAAATATCTGGACTTGTCTGCGATTCCAAATCGCGTAATGTGAAATGTCTTTTGACTGAATATAACTATAGTCCTGATGTACCTGCAACAGATGTATTCTTACTGCATTCATGTAATTTAATTTATTGGAAACAACAAACACCAGCAGGCAGTTACCTGCATTCATTGCAACATTTCTTATTTACCTCCAAGTCTCTCTGCAGAACAGACAATCATTGCTCTCCACGTCTTTCCAACCATTCCCTCCTCCATAGTCTTTTCTTCTTCTTTTTCGACTTTTCGCTGCAAATCAGCACACAAAGTGTCCACGAGAACGCCTACTCACACGTGATCTTGTGTAATTCTCGTATCACTTCTCGGGTGTGCTCTGTTGTGAAACATAATTTGGAGTCCAGGCAGAGTCTTCGGGGATTCATCAATAGTGAAATGTTTTGTAATGTGTCGTGTAGTGTGTAGAAGCCATTAGACAGCACAAGTATTTAATTTATTATTATTCAAGTACTGCCTCAAAACATTTCTCTTATAGCTCGTATAGCTCTTCTAACAAAAGACAAAAACTGGCTGTTTTAGATCCCTAATAAAGGTGCCAGTGGCAAGGAAAAACTACCTGACATTACAAGAGAAAGAAATTTTGAGAAGAATCAGACTCAAAAGGGAACTTATCTTCTTCTAGGTGATACCAGATATTGGGCTTAAAAATAATTACTCTTATATGACTATATACTATAAAGTACTATACTAACTATATACTATAAAGCAGGGGTGTCCAATCTTATCCGCAAAGGGCCCTGCATGGGTATAGGTTTTCATTCCAATCAAGCAGGAGCCACACCTGATTCCACCTGTTTAATCAGTTGAGCTTGGCTTTCAATAGAATCAAGAGTGGCTTCTGCTTGGATGGAGTGAAAACCTGCACCCACAACAGCCCTTTCCGGATAAGATTGGACACCCCTGCTATAAAGTATATACTCAGTGTTGGGATAAAAACAGAAAATTTTTTATGATTACAACAACAGTTATGTACAAATCTACAACCCCAGTTCCGAAAAAGTTGGGACAGTATGGAAAACCCTAATAAAAAAAAGAGGAGTGACTTGTAAATGTACTTTGACTTGTATTTAAACAAAAAACGTATAAAGACAATGTATTTGATGTTCCCTTTCTAAGGGAACACAACATTGTGTGAGCTTCACGCTGTGGGAAGTGCCTCCGCGCATGACCTCCGGCACCTGTGAACCACGCCATCAGCCTTATTATCTTCATGTCGGTTGTCTGTGTGAATACTCCTAAAAACTCTTCACTTTCTCTTTATTTTTCAGAAAAGAATATACAGTATCTCACAAAAGTGAGTACACCCCTCACATTTTTGTAAATATTTTATTATATCTTTTCATGGGACAACACTGAAGAAATGACACTTTGCTACAATGTAAAGTAGTGAGTGTACAGCTTTTATAACTGTGTAAATTTGATGTCCCCTCAAAATAACTCAACACAGCCATTAATGTCTAAACCGCTGGCAACAAAAGTGAGTACACCCCTAAGTGAAAATGTCCAAATTGGGCCCAATTAGCCATTTTCCCTCCCTGGTGTCATGTGACTCGTTAGTGTTACAATGTCTCAGGTGTGAAAGGGGAGCAGGTGTGTTAAGTTTAGTGTTATCGCTCTCACACTGTCTCATACTGGTCACTGGAAGTTCAACATGGCACCTCATGGCAAAGAACTCTCTGAGGATCTGAAAAAAAGAATTGTTTCTCTACATAAAGATGGCCTAGGCTATAAGAAGATTGCCAACACCCTGAAACTGAGCTGCAGCACGGTGGCCAAGACCATATAGCGGTTTAACAGGACAGGTTCCACTCAGAACAGGCCTCGCCATGGTCGACCAAAGAAGTTGAGTGCACATGCTCAGCATCATATCCTGAGGTTGGCTTTGCAGAATAGACGTATGAGTGCTGCCAGCATTGCTGCAGAGGTTGAAGGGGTGGGGGGTCAGCCTGTCAGTGCTCAGACCATATGCCGCACACTGCATCAAATTGGTCTGCATGGCTGTTGTCCCAGAAGGAAGCCTCTTATAAAGATGATGCAAGAAAGCCCACAAACAGTTTTATGAAGACAAGCAGACTAAGGACATGGATCACTGGAACCATGTCCTGTGGTGTGATGAGACCAAGATAAACTTATTTGGTTCAGATGGTGTCAAGCGTGTGTGGCGGCAACCAGGTGAGGAGTACAAAGACAAGTGTGTCTTGCCTACAGTCAAGCATGGTGGTGGGAGTGTCATGGTCTGGGGCTGCATGAGTGCTGCCGGCACTGGGGAGCTACAGTTCATTGACGGAACCATGAATGCCAACATGTACTGTGACATACTGAAGCAATTCCCTTTGGAAACTGGGCCGCAGAGCAGTATTCCAACATGATAATGACCCCAAACACACCTCCAAGATGGCCACTGCCTTGCTAAAGAAGCTGAGGGTAAAGGTGATGGACTGGCCAAGCATGTCTCCAGACCTAAACCCTATTGAGCATCTGTGGGGCATCCTCAAACGGAAGGTGGAGGCACACAAGGTCTCTAACATCCACCAATTCTGTGATGTCATCATGGAGGAGTGGAAGAGGACTCCAGTGGCAACCTGTGAAGCTCTGGTGAACTCCATGCCCAACAGGGCTAAGGCAGTGCTAGAAAATAATGGTGGCCACACAAAATATTGACACTTTGGGCCCAATTTGGACATTTTCACTTAGGGGTGTACTCACTTTTGTTGCCAGCGGTTTAGACATTAATGGCTGTGTGTTGAGTTATTTTGAGGGGACATCAAATTTACAGTTATACAAGCTGTACACTTAGTACTTTACATTGTAGCAAAGTGTCATTTCTTCAGTGTTGTTGCATGAAAAGATATAATAAAATATTTACAAAAATGTGAGGTGTGTACTCACTTTTGTGAGATACTGTGTGTATATATATATATATATATATATATATATATATATATATATATATATATATATATATATATACTTCTCTGTCCCTCATCTCTTTGCGAGTATGAGATAATTCAGGAAGTGTTATTCCGTGCCCGGTTTTATTTCGGACACACTTTTTATGTGAAGTGTTTAGGGGTGGAGCATGCTGCAGCGGCCCTCGAAAAAAAAAGTGTCTGTGCGCGTAGGTACCTCCGCTCTTTTCTCATCTGAATTGAGTTGTGTTCGGAGACTCGCGGCTCTGGGGTCTTGGGGATCCTGTATGGCTCTGGAGGAGAAACCGGAGATGAGTGCTGCTCTATTTCTTGCTCCTCCTTCCGGTATGGAGAGTCAACCCACCCTCTCTGATGCTGAGGAGCCAGAGGGGGGTGCCAGTGCACCAAAAATGGAGAGCAGCTCTCAATAGTATAAAGAGCTGCTTGAAGTGATCACTAGGGCTGTAGAAAAGTTTAATTTAGACTCGCCCAGGGAGATTAAGTGTCTCATAGCAGGCTGAAGGTATGCATGGTCTGCAGATGGGCCTAAGCCACCTGACACCATGCATAAACCTCGAAGTTAGAGGATGTTGCCCCACAGAGGCTCTATCAATAGGGGTATGGCTGGCCAAAATGGTGGCCATGTAGACCCTAACTGTAGAAGGAACTCCAGGACCGTAGCTATTGCGCAATTTACTGGGTCTAACTGACATTCCTCACACCACAAGACAAAAAGTCACCACTTGAGCGCATATAATTTTTTTGTGGATGGTGCTCTAGCATTCAACATGAATCTATGAGCTGGTGCCCCTCAGGGGCCAGACCACAGTTTCCATAGTTCCGGCCGAGGGTAATAAATCAACCCTCTGGCTTGAGACAGAAGATCCCTACGAATGGGAATCTCCCAGGGAGTGCCGTCCAGCAGGGATATCTCCAAGAACCAAATTCAAGCTGGCCAATCTGGTGCTACTAGCAGCAGATGTAGCATGATCTTGGCGAACCCTGTGAGAGCAGAGCAATCGAGGGAAAGGCTTACAGATGTGACCTCGGCCATGTGTGTATCATAGCGTCCGGCCCTAATGGTGCTCCGCTTGGCTGAACCTCCGCCATATGGACACCACCACTTGTGGATGGAGCCTCCAATCACCGCGCCTCAGCCCCAGCCTTGACAGGATGTCTGCCCCCATATTCAGGTTACCCAGAATGTACATTGCATTCACTGACAAAAACTTTCCTTCTGCCCAGATAAGTAGTAGCTGCGCCTGCCTGAACATGGGGGTGCGAATGTAGCCCTCCCTGGTGGTTGATATATGAGATCACCGCTGTATTGTCTGTCACAACTAACTCATGGTGACCTCTCAACTGAGGAAGAAAGAATTTCAGTGTTAGGAATACGGCCCGCATTTCTAGGCGATTTATATGCCACTCTAGATGAGCGCCTCTCCAGAGACCATGAGCAAGAGCAAGATGGCCATCTAAGACTGTGCCCCAGCCCGTGTCATTACCATCTTGCGATAAGGAGATGCCCCTAGAGTGTGACCCGATGCTAGAAACTGGGGACATCTCCAAATTGTCAGAGTATGTAGGCATCGCCGCGTGACACTGTTTATTCTTAGGGGTTTCATCCAAGGATGAAACCCCTGACTTTTCAACCACCACTGAAATGGTCTCATGTGCAATAGGCCCAACGGTATGATGTTGGCTGCTGCTGCAATAAGCCCCAACAGCCTCTTGTAGAGACAGGAGGGGATGCCCAGACACAGCTTTATCTTGCTCAATGTTGATAGGATTGTCCCTATGTGTGTTGGGGATAGATATGCCCTCATCGTAGTGGAATCCCATATGACCCCTAGAATAGTCATCCTCTGCACAGGAGAAAGCACGCTTTTCTTGGGGTTCAACCTGAGCCCCTAGCTCCTCATGTGAGCGAGAACAATATCTCAATGTTGGAAACGCCAACTCCCTCGATTGCGCTAAATTAACCAGTTGTCCAGGTAGTTTAGTACACAGATGCCCTGGAGTCACAAGGGAGCCAGAGCAGCATCCATGCACTCTGTGAAGGTGCAAGGGGATAAAGCTAGATCGAAGGGAAGAACCCGATATTGGTATGCGTTGCCTCCAAACACGAACCCCAGGAACTTCCTGTGACTGGGCAATATTTCTATGTGGAAATATCTCGCCTTCTGTGCCTCCCTCGACCCGAGGGGAAGGAAGTGGCCGCTGTTTGCTGTTTCACCTTTCGAAACCTGTCGGCGATGGCGTTAAATGCGCCGCCGAACAGGCCGGAATGTCGAGCTCATTCAGCAGGTCTGTTTGGTAGGCCTGCAACACTGCAGTGGCCCATAAGCAAGACCTGCCGCCGCATAGGCTTTGCTAACCAATGCCAGGGTGGCCTTACACGGCTTGGATGGCAAAGCCGGCCCCCCTAAATTCCCTGTCGTCGATGGAGAGAGGTAGCTTGCAAGTGCGTCCTCCACCTTGGCATAGCCAAATACTCCTACTGTTCATTCCCCACGATGGCCGAATAATCGGATGTTGCAGGCTTGTAAATATATCTAGTGTATGGTTTTTCCCAGAAGCGCGATATTTCATAATGCACTTCTGGCAAAAAAAAGAGGGAGTTTTCTGCAGTGTGAGGGAGTTTTAATTTCACCGGGGAGAAAGCGCTCATTCAGTCTGCTATGAGCTGCTTAACCTCCCTGGGCCAGTCTAAATTCAACTTTTCCACAGCCCTAGTGATCACTTCAAGCAGCTCTTCAGATGATTGAGAGCTGCTCTCTGTTTTTGGTGCACTGGCACCCCCCTCTGGCTCCTCGGAGTCAGAGAGGGTGGGTTGAATCTCCATACTGGAAGGAGGGGACAATATAGACACACGTCCAATTCTAGGTTGATTCATAACATTTCCAGTTGACTGGAACTTCTTAATTATTGCCCTGATGGTGGAAATGGGTAGTTTCAATGCTTGTGCTATTTTCTTATAGCCACTACCCATTTTGTAAAGCTCAACAACCTTTTGCCGCACATCACAGCTATATTCCTTGGTCTTACCCATTGTTATGAATGACTAACAGAATTTGGCCTATGTGTTACCTCATATTTATACCCCTATGAAACAGGAAGTCATGGTTGAACAATTTCCTGTTCCTAGTCACCCAGGTGTACTAAAAAAAATGTAAAATATCAATGGGAATATATTTCAAATATATTTTTCTCATATGAATTCATAGGGGTGCCAATAATCAGGGGTGCACACCTATATTTAACAAAGATATATATTTTTTGGATAAACCTGTATTTTGTTTGCAATTGTTTGATGTCCATGAGGTAGAGTATTTTTGTAATTTTTTTAACAAAAGATCAAAAGGTTAAGCAACAAAGACAATTTTTCACAGCCTCCTTTGCTCATATTTACCAAGGGTGCCAATATTAGTGGAGGACACTGTATAATGAAAGCACGGCTACCTAATGCAGCCACAGAAGCTAAATTATTTTAAATCAGTGTGTTTCTATCTGTGATAGGGTGTCATTTTCCATTATTAAAGAGTCAGGAGGCTGGGTTCAGTCCATTGCTGCCTCACTCAAAGCCTTGTGACACTGACAGCCAAGAGAGCTGTATTATTCCAAAAGCCATGGTAAATATTTAATGGGCACCAAGAACTACCTGTGGCATTTAAACCTGACACAACTCTTCCTCTATTCCCCTTTCCCCTGTCCTTTTGTTGCCTACGTTCTTGGTTTTTCCACTCACTCAAACTGTTTTCTCTAATTTCTTGCTTTTCTCACACAACAACCACAGTCAAAGCAAATTTGCATCTCTACATAATGTACACTTTTTTTTTTTTACTTTTTCACTTTCTCCTTTTGTGTTTTTGATTACATGGCTTAATAACTTTAGTTATTACTGAAGATTTCCTTCAGAAAAGTCATTCTCTCATCTCTTTTATCATCACTGATTTCCCATAGTGTGCTTTTCAGAGAGCAGCTTATTAAATAGAACAGGTTTTGTTATGGACATGCAGTGATTACTGATCCATTCAGGACCACACAAAGGCCGTTGTTCTGTGCTGCAGGATGAATCGACAGACATTAAAGATGTTGCCACAGACAAGTATCATTTGAATGATCTGCTGTTATCTGACTTGTGTTTGCTTCTAATCGATATGCTAAGACAACTTTCAGGAGATCCATTAGATAAAGTTATCTGTTTAAATAAACTAACAGAGTTAAGTGATTGAACAACTGTCTAATTGCTTTACAAGGTTTCTTTCACTGCATAAATTTAAACACTACTTTTTTATCACAAGTCTTCAATTGAAGCATTTTGTGTGTATGTGGAATCAAGGGCAGTTGAGCTTGTATTGTGCACCAGAGGCAAGTTTAAAGCACTTGCTGATTATGAAAAGACTAATGCTCTAATGTCTGCTCCTTTCTTATGGCCTATGATTTTTCTAGTCTTGTAATTTCACTCTTTTCCAGAGGATTTTTTTTTCCTGGTCCATTATAATTGCTGCAAAAAGAACCTTCAATTATTCAAGGATTTGAATCCATGTTGTTGGGGTAGATGCTAGGAACTTATGATTTTTGCCCAGGTCAGAATATTTGTTGTCATTCCAAACTTTAATGTTGTAGTGAATATAACTGTGCTTTTGTACTGTAGCTGGCCTACTTGGGTGACAGTTTACAATACTGTTCAACAACTCATAGGTAACTATGCAGGAATTAAGAAGGAACTAATGAGTAGTTCTGTTGCAGTCAGGCCACAGAATGTGTGTACAATATGTCCTGATCTTTGTGGATCCTATTACACATCAGGTTGAATCCCAGGTCAACAGCATAAGCCCTGCACTGCTGTCTATTGATCTGAGTAACTGCTGGGTTAGGGGTTGAGGATATATGCTAGCTAAGCAGAGTGGGTGAAAAGAAAGAGAAATGGGGTGTATAAATAAATAAACAGTTTGTGAGTGTCAGCATCATTCATTTATTTCTATTACACAGATTCAATATACTCCCTTCTTTTGCTTTTTCTGTGTATTGCCAAGTCTGTCTATTATGCAGTCTTTATTTCTTTATTTCTTTCTTTCTTTCTTTCTTTCTTTCTTTCTATACATTCATGCTCATTCTCTGTTAATAAATTTCTCTCTTTGTCACTAATTCTGTGTCTGCTATTCAGTGTCTCCCTCATGCTCTCTCTTTCTCTCTCTTTTCTATAATCTGTCCCTTTTCACCATTTCACCTTATCTTGTAGATGGATTTGACTCACTTCTTTTTGGCCAGCAGGTGAGGTTTGTGCTGAGGACAAGAGCCATGTTGTGTAAGCACACATTTGGAATAAGGTTGATGCCAAACAACTCCCTCATATCAGTTCCGTTGCCCAGTGCTCATCTTCTTGATGATGCTGCCTTCTGCACGTGTACTACTGATGCATGCTTATGCTTGTGTGTGTGTGTGTGTGTGTGGGGGGGGGGGGGGGGGGTGAATTTGGGGAAAGTACAGTAGGAAACACTAGTGGATGTAGAAAACACACCAATGGTTGCCATTCCTCTCTGCAGGCCTTTAATTGGTTGGTAAGACCCCTGAGTTCTGTGAATCCCAAGCATGCATAGCACTCTAAATATGGCAGAACAACACTCTCTCACACACACACACACACACACACACACACACACACAAACATAAGCATGTATCAGTAGTATAGATTATGAGTATAGTATAGTATAGTATATTATAGTATAGTATAATATAGTATACTATAGTATAAAATCTGAGGCTTAGACTTAAGTCTGGCTTAAGTCACAATGTAATTGTATTTGTCTATGACTTGAGTCCAGATTTTAACTTATGAGCTTATGAGACAACATGTCAGAGAATTTATTAATGGACGGCTAAAACAGTGTGTTCATCATGTGGCATTGATTCTTACCATCATCTCAAAGGTGTGGTTTAGATTCTGTTGTTTTTGTCCCCAGTTTCATGTCTACATATGCATCATTTTATGACACTTACGGTTCAGTGGTTAAGGTTCTGAACATGCTTTGATGTGTAAACAGGCTATTTAAATAATCGTTCCATCAACTTTATACAATGTAGCTCAAACTATGCTACTTCTAACTATGTTACTTCAATTATGCTTAAGGTAGCCAGATTTTTTTTAAAAAAATCATCAAACACCATCATCCTCATGGATTCCACTGTCTTGAGAATTCAATCAGATTATGAAGTTGACTAGCTTGTGTGGGTGGGGTGACCTGTCACTGCATGCAATGGGTAACAGTGGACAATCAACTGTCCTTCTCCTCTCACACTGCTAAACTGACACACACATGCAGATTTCTCTTTCACAACACCAGAAAAAAATGTCCATTTCTATCCACGCAGGCCACTCAGGTGCTTGTTTACTCCCTTGTCATTTTGAGACTAGACTACTGCAATTCGCACCTGACAGGCCTGCCTATGTGTGCCGTTTGCCCTCTGCAAATGATCGAGAATGCAGCTGCGCAACTTGTTTCCACCTTACTAATTTCTCCCACACCACCCCATTGCTACACTCCCTCCACTGGCTTCGTATAGCTGCCTGCATCAGATTTAAAACACTGATGCTTCCCTACAAAGCCAAATATGGACCCGGACCGACCCAAAGGACATTAGTGTTACTGTCACGTATCTTCTCTTTGACTAACATTAGGAAGCTAGTGAGCTACAACAACACACTAGTTAGTTTATTAGCTAGTTACCTATGTTGGATGGTAGCTAGCTAGCTGGCTAAGTAGTTTGGTTTCACACATTAGTTCACAGTTGCACAGTTCAGGGAAGTAAAATATAGCGGCCTTCACACCAAACCTATAATGTTTGGTCATGCCACACAGTGGCCGGCCCAGAGTCGCGAGGCTCCAAAACCTCTGGCTGAGGAGAGAGCGAGCCAAGAGCCTCCTCAAGGGCCACTGCAGCATGCTCCACCCCCAATCACTTCACACAGAAAGTGTGTCCGTCCGTCCCTGAAATAAAACTTCACACTTCCTGAATTCTCTCTGACTCATACTCGCAAAGAGGTGAGGGACAGAAAAGTAAAGATATATATATTCTTTTCTGAAAAATAGAGAGGAAGTGAAGAGTTTTTGGAGTGTTCACACAAGCATCCGACATGCGGTTTTTCGCTGAAGATAATAAGGCTGATGGCGTGGTTCACAGGTGCCATTTTTATATCATGTGATGCACTTAATTGCAACATCACCTGACCATGGCAGGCCTATAAATAGGTGTGATTTTACACAGACATCAGATACCGTAATGTTGAGTTCCCTTAGAAAGGGAACTTTCCTGGCTAACCAAAAACAAACCATAAAAATGTATGTTCTGGTAACCAAAAACTTGTTAATGTAATGTTGAAAGAGTAATGTTATTATCTTGCTAACCTACTCAAAGTCTTGCATCCATGTTTTGTTTGTTTAAGAAGGGAAACAATGTTGTGTTTGAGGTTGAGGTCAGCAAGATAACTTGTGTCATTTTTGAGCAATTTTCAAATACAAGGAAAAGATGGGCCTTCTACCAGTCAGAATAGTAACATGTATAGCAATTATTTTTTTCATGCACTGTGTGCTTGAATGTCAACACATACATTATGATAAAGACATGATTAAATCGTTTTATTGTTGTAGTTTATTGTCACATCATCTCATGTCAACAGTCAAAGAGGCCAGCTTAAGGGGCCATCAGAAATGACCAGGTCAGCACAAAACTTTATATTGCACTTATAATATACAGTTGCAATCAAAATTATTCAACCCCCATTGCAAATCAGGTTTATTGTCAAAATTTACAGACATTCAGCTGTTTGCAATGAACAAATCGAACAAAAGCAAGTGAAATAGTTCAACACAACAAATGCTTCAAGTGGTTTTCAGTCTCAAAATTATTCAACCCCCTGAATAGAATCCCTTACAACAGCACAAATATGCAAAACAGTTGTCGTCTCAAGCACACTTGATTCAACTAATCAAGGGCTTCATTAGTTGCGCCACGTGTGCTTGAGCTGGAACACATGAAATACCTGAACTGGCCAGGGGCAGAAAATGTATGAAATACCTGGACAGGGCAGAAAAAGGAAGATATCAACAGCTGCAACTAGATTTCTGAGAAGGCAGGTTGTGAAAAACCCTCAAGTGACTGCAAAAGACCTGCAGCAACACTTGGTGGCAACAGACACTGAGGTTTCAGTGAGCAGAGTATGGCACGTACTAAACGCATAAGGTTTCTATGCCAGAACTCCAAGACATACACCACTATTGACCCAAAAGCACAAGAAAAGTCAGCTCAAAATCATATAAATAAGCCACAGAAGTTTTAGGATTCTGTTCTGTGGAGCGATGAAACAAAACTGGAACTTTTCGGCATGATGGATCAGCAGTATGTCTGGAGAAAGAAAAATGAAGAAAGAACACTCTGTCCACAGTCAAGCATGGTGGTGGGTCGGTGATGCACTGAGGCTGCTTTGCATCCTCTGGCACTGGAAACCTGAAGCATGTGGAAGGCAAGATGGATTCATTGAAGTATCAGGAAATCCTAGGAGAAAACGTCATGCCATCTGTGAAGAAGCTGAAGCTTGGGTGTTATTGGACCTTCCAACAGGACAATGATCCCAAGCCTACCTCAATTTCTACCAAGGCTTGGTTGCAGAAGTAATCCTGGAAGATTCTACAGGGCCATCACAGTCACCTGACTTGAACCCCATAGAACATCTCTGGTGGGATTTGAAGAAGACGGTTACAGCACGCAAACCTAAGAATATTACCGAAATGGAGGCCATTGCTCATGAGGAATGGGCTAAGTTTTCTCAGGAATGCTGCCAGAAGCTGGTGTCTGGCTATGCATCTCGTTTGCAGCAGGTCATATAGTGTATTTTCATATATTAACCTAATGTATTTTTATATATTAGCTGACAGTATTTAACCCACTATTTCCATGTATTGACCAATAAATCAATTGTAAGGGAAATCAATCATTGAATAAAATTAATCAGTAGATGAAACCTTTAGTATAAGGTAAAAAGCAGGCCTTGAAACTTTTGGCATATGATCCCAGTGTGAAACTCACTATCTGCATAGTTGAAACCAAGTAAGGCCTTGACATTTTTGGCTGTCAAGACCAATTAAGGCCTTGAGACGTCTAGCCTTGAAACTTTTTAAAAAATACACTGATAGACCTCGCGCCACGGTTGTTTATGAGATACATAGAAAGACACATAATTGTGGCAAGCGCCAGAGGTGTGATTAAAGAAAAAATGGGGAAACCCCGCCTGAATGTGATCATTGTATTAGAAATGTATAAAAACTGATGTATTGGCTGTATTTGTCAGATGGTCTGCAGACGTCTCGGCTTTGTTGTGTTTTCAATAAAGTCTGATTTTTGACATCTTAAACCCCAGACTCTCGAATACTTTGTTACAGAATAACCAGGACATTTTCCACAATAGTCATAACAGCAAAAGGGTGCTCTACTAAGTACTAACGATGCTTGCCATGAAGAGGTTGAATAATTTTGAAAATGGAGAAGTCATTATAAGTTGCATTTTCAGTTGAATTTAGGGAAACCACTTGAAGCATTTGTTGTGTTTAACTATTTCAATTGCTTTTGTTTGATTTGTTCATTGCAAACAGCTGAAAGTTTGTAAATTTTGACAGTAAACCTGATTTGCAATGGGGGTTGAATAATTTTGATTGCAACTGTACATCTGGCTATGTATTGTAGATCTGTTCTGGTAGTTACAACTTTTTTCTCAACAGGTCCTTTCCTGGATTGTTCTCAAATTGCAGAGGCTGGACATGTCCTGTGCACAGTAAACAAAAACCATTTCAGGTCATGTTTCACCTGCTGCTGACTTAATGTGAGCTGTCCCCTAGTGGGCCGGATAAACTGCTCCATGCACAGGCAGAGTTAGGACGCAGAACTGCCACTCTAGATGAACATGATTCATCAGGAGGTACATAATTGTTATCTTTGTGAATGGTCATATAGAGCAGCAATAGTAGTTGGATTAATTAATCCTGTTATGTTTAACAGTTATGCAATACACTCACGGAGTTGTATCCAAAATTGGTAGGGGTGTAACTGGTGGCTTGCTCCTTTATAAAGCATCAGGTAATATTAACTGCCTTGAGTAATTGGTTGATCTAGTTGTTTAAATATATTATTATTGTTATTATTTGCGTGTGTGTGTGTGTGTGTGTATAATAATATACATATAACTCGGAGGTGGAGAGTGAGGACTCCATATCCTACAGACACTTCTTACACATTTCACATCACTGAGCCATGTGCTTGTATAGACTATGAGAATGTTAAACTTCTGGTCAAAAAACTCAAGCAAAAAGGGATGCTTAAAACATCAAGCATTTCTGAACTAATAGCAGCAATCATCTGTGACCCAAAGAAAAAAAATGCATGTAAAGTGTGTGTGCCAAGTGCTGCTATGATGGGATTGAGGTTGAAGTACCTGAAGAACCTGTAAAGATTATGTGGCAACAGTGGGAAAGAGAGAAGTCTGTAGTAGGGGATAAGCCATTCACCAACATTGTGCAGAAGACAAAAACTGGGAAGTTTCATTTCACTTTGGTGGCAACCAAAGGCAGGCTGCCATGCACACAAGGGTAGCATACACATCTGAGTCACCAGTCCTATGCTACAATTTCAGATTCTTTCCGTCATGATGAACGTGCTGTCTGGGCTCACCTTAAGCCAGTACTGGAGAATTTGAGGGAAAAAATCCATCAGTCACCACACTACACTGCATGAGTGATGGCCCAGTAACCCAGTACAGAAATCGCAAGATTTCTTACCTGATGAGCACCATTCCTTTTCTCCTTGGGTTCAAAGACATGATATGGAACTTCTCTGAGAAATGTCATGGCAAAGGGGCACCAGATGGAGTGGGTGGTGCTGTCAAGAGATGTGCTGATGACTTTGTACAAAAGTGAAGAGATATTCAAAAAGATCTCTTCAAAGTCCTCCAAGACACCGCATCAAGCATCAAATACTTTTGGATTGGTGAGACTGAGGTATGGTGAAGCTGTTCCAAATGAGCTGCCACCTGTGAAGGGCACTTTAAAAATTCACCAAATTGTGGCACACAAGCCTGGGAAGATCCACCATCGGGGGGTATCCCTTTTCTGCTCCAGAATCAATGCTACTTGTGAATGTGGACCATCAGTGCAGATCAACTTCCAAGCCCTCCAAGAGGTCAGTGGTACAAATACAGAAGCCTCTGTGACAGTGGAACCTGCTGAAGACTTAAGTGGCATATTTGTTGTGGTCCTCTATGATGGCAAGTCCTTTGTTGGACAGGTTTCACAGGCTGTAGGTGATGAATTAAAGGTTAACTGCATGCATCAAAGTGGAGCTGGAAAGAATGCATTTGTGTGGCCAGAGACACCAGACAGAATATTTTACTTCATATCTGATGTGAAAGCAATTGTGTCTGAACCTGAGCCATTAACCCTTGAGGAAGTCCAAACTCACTAGTGCAGATTGGGAGAAGTTTATTTTTTTGATGCTTGAAAACCTAGATGCATTATCCTGCTGAAAGTGGCCACTGCCATTAGGAAGTACAGTTTCCATGAAGGGGTGTACTGATTAGGTAGTAGGTACATGTCGAAGTAACATCAACATGAATACAAGGACTCAAGGTTTCCCAGCAGAACATTGCCCAGAGCATCACACTGCCTCCACTGGCTTGCCTTTTTCCCATAGTGCATACTTGTGCCATCTCTTCCCCAGTTAAGCGATAATGCACACACACCTGGCCATCCACATGACAAAAGAAAACGTGATTTATCTGACCAGGCCACCTTATTCCATTGCTCCATGGTCCAATTCTGATGCTTACATGCCCATTGTATGTGCTTTCAGTGGTGGACAAAAGTCAGCTTGGGCACTCTGACTGGTCTGCGGCTACAAAGCCCCATACGCAGTAAACGGCCATGCACTGTGTGTTCTGACCCTTTCTACCATAGCCAGCACTGACTGGATGGATCCCCCAAAAGAGCTACTGTAGCAAAAATTGCTGAAAAAGTTTATAGTATCTCCACAACAACCCCATGATTATTTCTCTTTTTGCTGTATTGAAACATCAAATTTATGGTATCAGTATGACATTTATTTTCTGCTCTTTTAGAATTTACTTTTTGAGTTGAATTTTGAATTAAGGTATTTATATGTCTTCAGAATTATTTGAAAGTAAAAAATCTAAAAATTGCTTAATTGATAAGTTACCGCCTCAGTGTGCAATTATAGATTTGAGTTGCAGCAATTGTAGATTTGAGTTGTTTTGGGATGTCTGTCTATGAGCTTCGCACATTTTGATGTTGACATTTTCTTTCATAGTTCAATTCAAATTCTCCCCAACACTGCCAAATTAAATGGACAAAGTTGGTGGACAGAAATTCCAGGTCATGCTGCAGATTTTCAATTGGATTAAAATCTGGGCTTTGATTCAGCCATTCCAAAACACAAACCTTCTTTTTTTCAGGTCATTCCCTTGTAGTTCTTGCCCTGTGATTTGGCTTATTGCTCTGTTGAAACACACATTTTTGCCCAAAATGCAGATATCTGGATTAAGTGGAATAGGTTATCCTCAAGAATTTGCTTATATTTGGCTCCATCCATGTTGCCTGTGGTGGAAATATGCTTTTCTGTTCCTCCTGTTACAAAGCTACTCCAGACCATGATACATCCACCAATTTGCTTCATAGCAATGGTGTTACCTGGGTGTTGGGCTGTATTTGGTTTGGGGCAAACATTATGTGGCTCTCTCAGAGTTTCTAACAAGGCCTCAGTAGTGGCTTCCTTCTGGATATTCTCCCATAGAGGTGAGTGGAAATGGTGGTGATATTGTTGAGATCTGCACAGGTTCTCTTATTCTAGCCAGTGAGCTCTGTAACCCCTTGTTGTTGCAGCTGGACTTTTGAACACTTCTCTGACAATTTTCCTTGCCCGAGCACTCAGTTTGGCCTGATCTTGGTAGTGTCTGGGTTGTGTCATTTTTTTTTTATACTTTGTTATAAGGGATTTCACAGTTCTCCTAAGAAGGTTCAAAGTTTTAACAATGTTTTAATAATCTTCTCCATCTTTTTTGCTCCTAACAACTTCATCTCAAAACTTCACAGGCAGTTCCTTGGTCCTCATGATAGCTGGACTTGTCTGAGCTGCCATTTTAGTTGTGAGACCTCCTAAAGTCAGAGATATTTATTGTGCAAGCATACAACTGGACACATGTGGATATAATTCAACACAGGCATACATTGTTTAACATATTTAGTGTGACCTTTCAAAAATTAAATACTAGTCTTAATTTAGATTGCTAAAAGAAATGGGGTTCATGATGACTCTATGTGCAAAATATGAAAGGAGCAATAACCTGTTAGGCTATTAGTGTGCAAATTTTGATTTTGATATATGTCTATTAGTTCCAAGGATGAGTATTAAGATGATGTTATTGACAAAGAATCACTGTTTTCACCTCAGAGTAGTGCTGCTGCAACAGTGATACTCAGTATCACTAATATCATAACATATCAATAACAGCAGTGCCAAGCAGATTATAGCTGCTACAGTTCACAGTGTCCATTGTCATCAACTATTTCTTCTATTCCATTCTCATTTTCTTTGAGCCCCTGCCTCCTTCATTATCTTTTTATAAGAAAAACTTATTTTAAAAAAACTTAGCATTAAAAAAAAATAATTTGATGCAAAATGTTTTGTATGTTATATGGTTTGTGTATTAAACATACAAGCAGAAAGTAGTCAAAAATAATGAAAATATAGTACAAGTTTCTATTCTCATAGTTTAGGCACCTCATTAAGAGGAAAATAAATTATAAATTATTCAAGTGAAAATTAGAGATAATATACAGTAATTTATAGATGCAGATACAATAATAATAATAATAATAATAATAATAATAATAATAATAATAATAATAATAATATATTCTGTTTATTCTACCTAAATATTTTCAGTTTACAATGTTACGGCTTTTGCACTTGTCACAAAATCATGCTGTTCCAACAACTGAGTTCTTGGATGTAATTTTACTGCATTTCTAACCTCTGTGATAAGCAGACAAAATGTTTAACAAGAGACAGATTGTAAAAAAAAAAAAAAAAGCAGTCAGTTTGCATCTGGATCTTGTATCTAAAGCTCACCAGTAGCTGATTGTTTTAGTGCAGGGCTTAAGAGTCTCTCTATGCTGTACTCTGTTAGTTAGCATACACTCTACTAATTGAGGTCATGTTTTTGTGCTGCCAGCTCCTCTGAAATTACCAAGAGCCCAGAGATCCAAACATAGCCATAAAGGTTTAGAAAGCAAAGCCTCTTCTACCTAGCCACCACAGAGCTTTAATAAATTGCAAATACTTTAGATATTTGAATAAATGAACATTCACATGCACTCAAAGAGATAGAGAGACATAAAATGGAATGCCTTAATTTTCCTCTTCCTATCTCTCCAAAGCACACTCATGCATACAGCAAGCCACAGACTCCACTGCCACATCATTTATCATTTAGGAAAATCCATGCAGATGTTTCAGTGTGATTCACCTAGGGAATGAGGCTACATTCTGTGCCCAGAAAGCACTGGGGGAAAATTACTTAGAGAAAGTTTCAGCATGTACCTTAAGTCAGCAAATATTCTGTTCCTCATTGATAGCATATATGAATCAGCAACCTCCATACCTTGACCTTCACAAAAATCAATAAATTCTAGCACAAGCCTAAACTAGCAAGGAAAACAACTTGGGAGAAGGGAGAAAGACGAAGAGTCAACCATTAAAAAAAGGATGACTCTATTCAGATGAAACCCTAAAGTGTTTTATGGTGATTTCCACCGTGGCAAAGAAAGAATCCACTATATGAATACAATATATTGAACAAACGAAGGCACGATTCTCAGTAAATAGAAGTTTTTGCTGACAGCAAAGTCAAGACATCACAACTCCCTATTATCCTGTCTTTTTCTGCCTTGTTTGTAAAGTGTAAAATTGCCTATGAAGTCAGTTGTGATCTCTTGACAACAAAGTCAAGAAATCACAACTGATTTCATAGGCAATTTTACACTTTACAAACAAGGCAGAAAAAGACAGGATAATAGGGAGACGACACAGGCTACATATATCTTCATTATTCAACATCTAGATAGGGAATATATAACTATTAAGATATCAAAGGCACTAGCAGCACATCATGCCATGGCCTCAAGATATCATTCTGAAAATATACAAATCTATCACATAAATCTACTGAAAATATAAATCTCTGTATGTTACCAAATATACAGAAATTAAGAGTAGTAGTAGTAAAGCAAGAATACTTTTAGTGTTGTCAAGCCAGTCAAAAATGATGTCAAAAAAGTGCCTATATACTGTATGCTGCAAGAAAATGTCCAAGTAAACAAACCCATGGGGCAGTGAATTGATATCGAAATGTCCAGAAAATTACTATAGCCTTTTTCATGATTGTATGAACATTGTCATCATTTAAAATTGGAATTTTAGGATTCAGGTAATTCAGGATTTCTTGAATATAGGGCCAATATGAAAAAAAACAATTCATTGTAGTGGGAGTAGTCCAATTTATTGTCCAGGGAGCAGACATTGGAGAGCAGGATGGACGGGAGAGCCAGCCGGCTAGGGCTTGTTTTTGGCCTAGCATGGACCCCCATCCTTTTGCTGTGCTTCAGCTTCCTCACACACCGCTTGCGACATACCCTCCCCTGGCCACCGGCATCAGGTGACTTCGTGGACTGGAGTTTTGGTCCTCGCAACACACCGAGATCATGTAACTTCTCCAGCAGATCATCATGCAGGTTGGTTGTTGCATGATGATCTGTATTTTAGCAGTGTCTGGCGATGGTCTACATGAACACCAATTGCTCCGATGTTTATGTGCTGTAAACAGTCAAGCTAAGAGACAAAAATAGCACCATTTTTGGATCCGGAGAGGCTGCTACGTGCTACTGCAGTGCTGCCAATTTGGCAAATATGTTAGCCGCACATGAAATATCCTGTTTCCCTCGAGTTCTTTGCTGCAAAAATGTGCATAACCCAGCATAAAAGTTAGCAAGATGGTCTGGGTTGGCCCAGGCATATTCATACAGATCACCTGCTGTACCTTTGCCCTGGACCTCAGCCTGAGTTAAGCCAAGTGTGGGAATGCCTGCGATTAAAAGTTCCTTGGTGAAGTCCTGACCAAGGACCTTTAACAAAATACTGTACAGTGGAAATTGGGACCTGTTAACTGAGCGTATCTAGTCTGCTGTTTAAGCAGGTCAACAAAATGACCAGGTTTATCTGTTGAAGACAAAGTATCATATATCACTTTTATTTCCATAATACTAGAGGGTTTCAATGTGAAACTTTTTCCTATTTGTATGAATGGCGCAGCGACATTGGAATCGGTGCTAAGGCACACTATGGCTCCTTCTGGCTCTAAGCCAGGGCTTAGTTTATCCGTGGTGGGCTCAGTTTGCTCAATAACCATGGTAGATTTTTCTATCGTTTTCTTCCCTACATCAAGATATGGTGGCGGTGCACAGGGAGCACTAGGCATCGGGCTAGTGCCATTACTAGATCAAAACAATATTTGGTGTGACCACCCTTTGCCTTCAATACTTTGTGCTCCCTTTGCCAAGATAACAGCTCTGAGTCTTCTCCTATAATGCCTGATGAGGTTGGGATCTGAGACCATTCCTCCATACAGAATCTCTCCAGAACCTTCAAATTTTGATGTCCATGCTAGTGGACTCTCCTCTTCAGTTCACCCCACAGATTTTCTATGGGTTTCAAGTCAGGGGACTGGGATGGCCATGGCAGGACCTTGAATTTGTGGTCAGTAAAGCATTTTTGTGTTGATTTTGATGTATGTTTTGAATCATTGTCCTGCTTGGAGATCCAACCATGGCCCATTTTAAGTTTTCTGGCAAAGGCAGTCAGGTTTTCATTTAAAAACTGTTGATATTTGATAGAGTCCATGATGCCATGTATCCTAACAAAATGTCCAGGTCCTCTGGCAGAAAAACAGTCCCATTAAAGAACCACCACCATATTTAACTGTGGGCATGTGGTACCTTTCCATACGGCTACCTCTCTGTGTGCACCAAAACCACCTCTGGTGTTTATTGCCAAAAAGCTCTATTTTCTATAAGTTCCATCAGTGTCTGGCAAACTGAAGATGCTTGAGATTGTTTTTGTATGAGAGTAGAGGCTTTTTTCTTGAACCCTTCTAAACAACTTGTGGTAATGTAGGTGACTTCAGATTGTAGTTTTGGAGACTTTCTAACCCCAATATGCAACTAACTCCTGCAATTCTCCAGCTGTGATCCTTGGAGACTTTTTGGCCACTTGAACCATCCTCTTAACAGTGTGTTGAGACAATATAGACACAAATCCAATTCCAACCCAGGTGTACTAAAGAAAAAGTAAAATATCAAAGGGAATATACTTCAAAATATATTTTTCTCATATGAATTCATAGTGGTGCCAATAATTGTTGCACGCCTATATTTAACAAAGTTTTTTTTTTGATAAACCTGTGTTGTGTTTGCAATTTTTTGATATCCATGAGAGCAGAGTATTTTTGTGAATTTTTTGAACAAAAGATCAAAAGGTTAAACAATAAAGACAATTTTACCAAGGGTGCCAATATTAGTGGAGGGCACGGTATATTGTGATCCGATAGGAATAAAACTGGAAATTCGCCACATAGTAAAAAATACAGTGGACAAACACACACACACACGATCGTTAACTGATAAAGTACAAGGAGGCACAATCTCTCTCTCAATATACAAACCATAACATTAGTCTTAATGTGCTAGTATACGAGCAACTTCACATGCAATGTTGACCTACACTGCAAAAAAGTCTGTAACTTATGTGAATGCTTTAACGTTTAGCATATTATATTATGCGTCAGCACCACTATTTTCTTTAATCAATCAACAGACTGTTTACTGTAATGAATGGTACTGCATAATATGAAATACATCTTACTGTGCAAATCATCGGAATGATGACTCTGGGACTGGAATGAAAATGTCTTCAATTCACACCACACAGTACTGGAAATTCCCTCTGGCATGAAGGAAACTGTGCATGTGTTATATTCACACGCATGCGCAGAGAGGACCTCAAATGAAACCATCTTACTTTTTTTCTAACTGACTTTAATTAATTCACATAGCTTGGTTCAAAACACATGTGATATGCATAAAAAACAATTAATATGTTTCATTAAAATCAAATTTGAAATTAAAATTTTAATTTATTAATTCAGCCAAAATCTTTTTTTTTTTCAGTGAACCCCTCTGAAGCTCTACCTCTGGGATCCTTCTAGGTCTCCCCCTAGGTAAGTTCTGAGCCATGATTTTCTGGATTTGTTACGAAACACAGACGTGTTGGTCAGAAGAGGGAGTCAGGATGCATGCGCTGGGGAGACGTCAGTAAATGTAGAAGAGTTTATTATAAACAGAAGAATCCATACTATGAGCAAAACAAACTATAATCCAGGCTGTAGTAAACAAGAGTAGTGATCTGGGAAACACCGGAACAAAGCGCACGGTTAAACACATCTAAATTCTAAAACTGCACTATGTCTAAATTCTAACAAACTGAACTATGGACAACAATACTATGAAAAACCAAGACTATGATTAACTATGACAAACTTATACTACCACTAAACTAAGGTAAACTAAACTAATACTCCGCCCCGAAGCGGAAACGGAGTGGCGTATTTAAAGACACACAAACCATACACACCAAATCAAACACACCTGGAAACGATAATCACCTTAAACAGAGAACCAATGAGAACTAAGGAGGCGGAGACATGACACAACCCAAAACATGAGCACATGGGGAAACACAGGAGGCGGAGACATGATGTGAACGAAAACAAAAAGCACATGGCATAGGTAAACAACACGAGAGACTTTATGAATGAAATGTCCATCGGAGAGTTTTTGAATAGCGCTGGAAAGCGCGCAGTGGAATGCGGAAGTGTTCGAGTCCACCGCTCGCATAGCGAGTGACTCGGAGAACGAGGGGAAACTTCTAACAGGATTGATCTTTTGTGTATGACCCTGTTTTCCTTAACATGTTTTTGACTTTAAAATCAAATGACCATTTGATTTTATACCATCTCTGTTTTTGGTGTATTGACCTTAACCTGTCCCGTGACCACAATTTTTAATAAAATTTTGTAACTGATTTATTGTGTTTTTTTGGTATTGACCCGGACTGTCTTTGACCTCAGGTTTTTGAAAATAAACCATCTGTACATGGATCCTCATTTTGTGTCTGCCAGCCCTTTGATACTAACACATTCAGGAAAACTGAGGATGCCGTTGATTATAGAAATGTTGACAGTGGTCACTAACAGAACAATCTAATAGAACAAAGAGATTATTTTCTTGAGTATGGAATGTAGTCTCTCTTCTGCATAGTGTTTCCCACCAGAGCTTAAACAGGAAGCTCCTACCCTGTGAGAAGTGCATTAAAATGCCTAATTGTACATGTACTTAATGCAAGCACTTTGCTCAAGTCTCTGTTACAAAGGTGTACCTATCATTGAATCTCACTGACTGAAATGATCGTTAAACATGCATTAATGTTTCACAGCTCATTTAAGAATAGAGGAATACTTATTGTAAGGGTACAGGAAAAAACATGAGTAAATGCATAAAAATTATATGAACTCTCATTTCTTAACACTTTTTTCAAACGTGGAATAACTTTTGTTAAAGTTTATTAATGATCCAATGATGAAAAGTGTATACACACATGAGCAACTACATGAAGTCTCATTTATAAACATTTGTTAGACCAATTAATAACATGACTTGTTTACCACTATTAAATAATTAATAATAGTGTATACACACATAACTACTGTAACGTCTGAACATATCAAACTGATTTCTGAATAAGCCTGGACTTAGCAAAAAAGTTTCTCTGTTTCTTTGAGCTGTGAATCCATATCAGTAACCTCTTTGACCAGATGTCATCGGAATGCTACAGGGGACACGACCCCCCTCTTCAGACACACACACACACACACACACACACACACACACAAAGCTTACCTGCATGCGCATGCGCGCACACACACACACACAATGGAAGAATCTCTTTTGAATGTAACATGTAATTATATGTAATTATTCGATGTCCAAACAGTGTGATGTTTTCCTATTTGCATATATTGTGTGTTTATGTATAATAAACGATTATATAATGATTTTAGATTTAGGATATCATTTTAAAGGTCTGCAACCTGTAATGTTTCACCTTTTAATATTTTCATAAGTCCATCGAATTTGGTATGTAATTAATCGTCTCTAGATGCCCCGATCGATTATGCATATCACATTACAATGGGATACATTATTTCATGCTTTTTCTTAATTTCATATGTAATACGGTTTAAACCGGCTCCTCCCAGGAAATGCAAATTCAGGTCTGAGACCAGACAAAGAGAGTTCATCCCGCCAACAAATCCAACTTCCTGATTGGCCAATAGCCCAGAGAGGCGTGTGCGTTGGTGTTGTCTTTAAAACAACAATACGCATTCAAACTTTTTCTTCAACGCAGACTCTCCCTGGACTCTCTACACTCTTCAGTCTTCTTCGGTTCACCCCAGTTCACCTCAGGTTTCCCTCTCCCGGGGCCACGTGGCCCCGGGAGAGGGAATCTCTCTCTATCTCTCTCTCCAGACAAGATGCAACCGCCTCACGGCCCACGCCTTTTCAAACAGCACGACGAACCAGCGAACTTGACACGACCTTGCGCGAACTTTGAACAAACAACACTTACGCCATGCAAGTATAGTTAATGATCTATATATGCGTTAAGATTGTACCCCTGTTTACAGGAGATTCTGATTCATTACTGGTTTTTGAAAAAGGCTAATTGTTTGTGTTTTTGTCTGCCATTCCCTCCTAATTCATTACTTTCTTTCTACACTTTCTCTCTTCTTGTATATAGATGTACATATGTATTGTTTGCTTAGAGTTAGTTGTATGTCTCCATAGTTACACCTAGTTATTAAAATCTATTATCACCATGCCTGATTGTCTCTGTTTTGGTCATGTGAAGAGTCACTTCTACACTGCAAGACCTCACTACCCGCTTTTGAAATGGAGATTTCCTTCCTGGCCAGAAGGATAAACTCCCTTTAGAGTTCATAATTCTAAACTAGACTACAGCTAATCCTAAAAGCTTATCTAGACCACATACATAGTCATAATTAATTATAACCCGTTGTAGTTAATTATCTATATGTATATGTGCACATACATGAATTCCCTTTCATGGCTGATGTATATTTATAACTGGTCACAACATGCATTGATTAGATATATAGATATATTTCACGCCATTCGAACTAATTCCTTACATAAATTGGAGAATACATTTAAACGTGTTAAACATCTTTTAATTCGTTACATGAATTGTAACTGGTGGAGAATATATTTATACGTTTCGTTTTTACATCTGATTTGCTACATATTCTGGTAGATAATGCGGGCACGCTTTAAAACTCTTGACTCCTTTAAAAACGTGCTTTGAATCCAAGCGTGCGCTTCTGTTTCGTTTCATTTTTAAAGCTGATTCCTTACACTACATTTTGCAAATTCTGGGTAACTAATGATTTGTGCATATCTATTAATTATGTATTAATGAAAGCCTTAACACTGAAGCAGTCCTGTATACTGTTATTCAGTCAGTGCATAAAGAGAGACAAAAATACAATCACTTGAAGAAAAGACAGTATCAGGGTAAGCACTGCTGAGGAGAACTAACTGCTCCCCACTAACAGCATTCTTTTTATAGGTATTAAAAAGCCACAAACAGTGATTTTTGCACAGAACCCAACCCAAAATGATTTCTATTCTTCATTTAACCCAAAATGACTTGGGGAAGATGGGGCGTGTCACTAGGTATCGAACATCACTGAAAGTTCCTTCCTACAGTCACCATTGATTTGCTCATTAGTTGTCTGGAACTGTATCTCTGCAAAGGTTTGTTTTGTGCCATATAAACAGAGTTCTGTGTGTGTGTGTGTGTGTGTGTGTGTGTGTGTGTGTGTGTGTGTGTGTGTGTGTGTGTGTGTGTTTCTAAAAGAGATTCTGTTTCTGTAAGAAAAGAGATTAGAAAAGATGAGGAGACTTTAGATATAATTCATAATCCAAAATGTAGCTATTAAGCTTTTATTATCTTGTATTTAGGCTAATATATCTGGCAAGTAAGTCATTATATCCAAATATGTCAAATTTGGTATCTCTGTTGTAATGAATCAGCTTTAAACAAAAATGAAACAGAAGTGCACGCTTGGATTCAAAGCACGTTTTTAAAGGAGACGAGTTTTAAAGCGTGCCTGCACTATCTACCAGAATATGTAGCAAATCAGATGTAAAAATGAAATGTTTAAATATATTCTCCACCAGCTACAATTCATGTAACAAATTAAAAGATGTTTAACATATTTAAATGTATTCTCCAATTTATGTAAGGAATTAGCTCGAATGGCGTGAAATAAACCTATATATCTAATCAACGCGGGTTGTGACCAGTTATAAATATACATCAGCCATGAAAGGGAATTCATGTATGTGCACATATACATATAGATAATTAACTACAATGGATTATAATTAATTATGACTATGTATGTGGTCTAGATCAGCTTTTATGATTAGCTGTAGTCTAGTTTAGAATTATGAACTCTAAAGAGGGAGTTTATCTGTTACGTTACTTGGGTGAAGAGTCAGGTAGGATGCACTCGCAGGGGAAAGTGGTCAGTTTATTAGAAACGAAAAAACATCAGGCACATTCAAAAGTGAAAACATCAACATAATAAATAAAGAGCAATCGCAAGGTTTACAGGGCAAAAATCCAGGAAGAGAAATCGCAAGGTTTACAGGGCAAAAATCCAGGAAGACAAATCGCAAGGTTTACAGGGCAAAAATCCAGGAAGACAAATCGCAAGGTTTACAGGGCAAAAATCCAAGAAGACAAATCGCAAGGTTTACCGGGCAAAAATCCAAGAAGACAAATCGCAAGGTTTACCGGGCAAAAATCCAGGAAGAGAAATCGCAAGGTTTACAGTTTAGTTCAATATCATTTTCATTTGATCTAACTCAATACTCCGAAAGATCTGGACAAACTTAGGGGTTTTAGTATCCAAGGAAATTAAGCGCGAATCAGAAGTAATACATGACACCTGGAAATAATAATTAGAAAATAACCATGGAACCAATGACCAAACATGGGAGGAAACATAACAGGCGAACCAATGAGGAAACGGGGGCAGAGACATGACGTAAAACAAAAACAAAGAATCACATGGCAACGTAAACAAAAACTAGAGTCTTTCTTATCGGAATGTCCAGCGGAGAGTTCTTTTTTAATACTAGCGCTAGAAAGCGCGTAGACATGCTGCTCCTTAGCGGGGTAGCAATTCATGCTGCTCCTTCCCGGAGCAGCGATTGGCGAGAGCTCTAACATTATCCTTCTGGCCAGGAAGGATTATTAGTTTCAAGAGCAGGTAGCGAGGTCTTGCAGTGTTGAACTGCAAGACCAAACGTGACCAAAAAAGAGACAATCAAACGTGGTGATAATAGATTTTAATAACTACGTGTTACTATGGATACACACAACTAACTCTAAGCAAGCAATACATATGTACATCTATATACAAGAAGAGAGAGATTAGAGAGAAAGTAATGAAAGGAAGAGGGTAACAGACAAAAACAACAATTAATTAGCCTTTTTCAAAACCAGCAATGAACTTAAATCTCCTGTAAACATGGGTACAATCTTAACGCATGTATAGATCGATTAACTATACTTGCATGGCTTCGGTGTTGTCAGTTTGAAAGTTCGTGCGAGGTTGTGTCGAGTTCTCTGGTTCGTCGTGCCGTTTGAAAAGGCGTGGACTGTGAGGCGGTTGCATCTTTAGTCCGGGAGAGATAGAGAGAGAGATTCTCTCTCCCTGGGGCACATGGACCCAGGGGAGGGAAACCAGAAGTGAACCTGAAGAGAGTCTGAAGAAAAGTGTAGAAGAGGTTTGCAGAAGTAAAAAGGTAGAAGTTTGAATGCGTGTTGTTGTTTTAAAGACAACACCAACGCACACACCTCTCTGGGCTATTGGCCAATCAGGAAGTTGGATTTGTTGGCGGGATGAACTCTCTTTGTCTGGTCTCAGACCTGAATTTGCATGTCCTGGGAGGAGCCGGTTTAAACTGTATTGTATATGAAATTAAGGAAAAGCATGAAATAATGTATCCCATTGTAATGTGATATGCATAATCGATCTGGGTATCTCGAGACAATTAACTACATACCAAAGTCGATGGACTTATAAAGAATATTACAGGTAAAACATGGTTACAGACATTTAAAATAATATCCTAAATTAAACTATCTAAAATAATTATAGTTAGGTTACATAATCACACAATATATACAAATAAGGAAACATCATACTATTTGGACATCGAATAATTACATATAATTACATGTCACATTCAAAAGAGATTCTTCCATTGTGTGTGTGCGCACGCGTGCACATGTAGATAAGCTTTGTGTGTGTGTGTTTGTGTGTGTGTGTGTGTGTGTCTGAAGAGGGGGGTCGTGTCCCCTGTAGCATTCCGATGGCATCTGGTCAGACACAAGAGGGGGTATACTGATAAGGATTCACAGCTCAAGGAAACAGAGAAACTTCTTTGCTAAGTCCAGGCTGATTCAGAAATCAGTTTGATACGTTCAGACGTTACAGTCCCCCCTTTCGGACAAGGATGTCCAGGTGTGGACATCATTGGGCGACAGTCGTCATGGTGATCGGATGACAAGTGGATCAAACTGATCGATCAGCAGGTGGGTCCTAAATGTCCTCAGCCTTTGCTTCCTCAGGCTGAGGGTCCATCTCGATGTGTTTGTTTGTGCGCCCTCTAGGGCCAGTTCAGAGACAGGGTAAGTGGTTGGTTTCTTCCACAGCCTTTTCGGTAGCAGTCCTCTGCTTGGCATAGGCCTTGTGGATTCTGCATGGTGACACATTGAGCAGTGGGCTTCCACCCCCCTTTTGGAATTAGGGAGTGGTGGCTGGGAGGCTTGCGCCCACTGGTCAAGGAACACTCTGTGGTGAGTGTTTACCTTCTCTGGTCACTTTGCAGTAGGTATGACCAGTTCAGTTCTCTGTGAACGGTGTTAAGTCCATCTGTGAAAGTGTATCCTGGTTGTGCTGAAGTATGGATTTCAGCTGAGGTCACCAGCAGGTGGTTTTTGCAGGCTTTGACCTTAGCATTCCTTTCTTTTCAGTTCACTTTCTGCTCTGGTTAGGAGAGCTTCACTTGTTGAAGTTTCCTGTTGAGTTCCTCTCTGGATTCTCTCTCCAACTGCTCTCTGTGCTCTGTCTCTGCATGAGGCTCGGCCAGGGCCCTTTGTAGTCTTTCCACTGCCTCTCGGAGCTCTGGGTCCATTCCACCTTCTGTCCCGCACTGGTTCTGGGTCTTGAGGAGTATGCTTATCTAGGCAGCTTTGAGCGTGGGCCTGGTTCCTTCAGGCCTCCTCATTCTGGAGCTTGAGCGCGCTGCTTCTTCTTGCTCCAGGTGGATGTTGCTCGTTTCGCTGAGTCGTGCCTGGGCAACGAGGTTGTGTGCAAGGCTCCCGATGATCTCTGCCCATCCTTTGGGGTTCTGGATCAGATTGTGGGCTGTCTGTCCACTCACATCGTTGTCCAGCTGCTCTCTGCTTAGGTGCTGTAGGTCGCCAGCAGCTTGGAGCAGGAACTCAGTAATCATGACATACAGCCAGGTCTCGAGGTGGTCCCAGTGGGTGGCAAGACTGGATGATCGGGACATGGTGGCTCACTGTTGGTGAGAGAGAAAGAACACCAAAGGCCATAGAAGTCTGTGCAGAATTAATGAGCTACAGTGATACTGAATTTGGTACGCAGGGAGTATAAATTTGGCTAACTGGTGTAGACAGTTAGTGGTACCTAGGCCAGATACTTATGGTTTTTGGCCGTAAGTGGCTGGGGAGGGCCAATTTGTGTGGGTAAACGCCGGATCTAAATAGGGGTTTGGGCAGGCAGTAGCCTAGTGGGTCATCTTAAAGACACTGGCTGCCTGGGTCATCAATCTAGCATTTAGCTTTTTCCTTGCTGGTTCTCATAGGCTCTGCCTGTATGTGAACTTTGAAGAGGTAAGTCACAACAGAACAGCAGCTAAAACAAAGGAAAACAAAATTGAAACAATTAAGGAGGGAAACATAGAATAAGATGCAAATGAAAACAGGTATAGATAGAGGAAAATAGAAGATCTAAGTTAGCTATCATGCATAGGGTTTATGACAGACCTGCCGGAGTGGGGGCGCTGTTGAGTCATAACCCCTATGGAGATGGTATGGCTTAAGAGAGAGAGAGCTGGGCCAAACACTTAAATAATCAGAGATGCCATGGCTTATACTAAGTGGATGGGCCGTATGCCCTCTAGATATGCCCGGGGTGAACTGAGGTTGCTCAGATGAGAATCAGTGGTGAAGCCAACCTACCTGACGGTCCCCGAACACTCAACTGCAGTGTGACTCAGGGCCCCTCATTTTCCCGTACCACGGTGCGACCACTCAAACAGTTATGACCTTTAGCCCAATTGGGCGGCGGTCAGGTGAGGCATGCCAACTGCCAGGATGCAGAGCCAGAATTGGGTTTCCTCCTAAAACCCTTTTTGGGCCAGCTGCATCAGGGACAAGCTGTGCCAGACAGGCAGGTCCGTCGGTACGGAGCCTTACTGTGGGTACGTAACCAAACTGCTCTGGTGGTCAGTTGGCCTCGTCTGCCTTTTCACCTGGAGTGCTCAAGTGCTGATGTCGCCTGCGTGCCGCCTACCAATGGTACGAGGGCCGAGGCGTCCGTCGTGTACAACCACAGCCAGCGTTGGGTCTGCCAGTCCAGGCAACTCCATTCACCGAATTCAACCTGGGAACAACCGTCGCTTCTCCGCAGAGCACTAGGGGGAGCACTACCTGAAGGTATACAAATGGCTGAACAAATGTAACTTGATATTAATTTAAAATTTCAATTTAAAGTTTATTTAAATTAAATCTAAATTAAACCAGGTGTAGGGTAAGAGATAAAGCTGATACCTATAGTAATCAGACTCACTCAATTAATGGGAAAGATAGAAATATAGAAATAAGGAAATAATGAACCGTACAGGAAAATTAGAGGTGCAAATCAAAGAGGAGAAAAGAGGAGGATGCCTTCTCTATCTGTGAATGTCCAGAGGAGAAGTCCTACTAAGAGGCAAGTACCAATGGACAACACAGGAGCTTGATTTAAATCTTACTTAAACTTGGTTTTAGTTCAACTAAACAAGCCTGCATCATAAGAAAGGCTGAAATGAAAGTGTTACCGAATGGTAATAAAAATGAAATAAAAGAAATGAAAGGAAGGAAAATATAAAAAGGGAAAAACCCAGATAGTAGTCCAAAAGACTAAAAATAAAAATAAAATAGCAAGAGGGAAGGTTGAAATAAAAGAGGAATCAAATGAAATTAAAAAGGAAGGAAATAGAGTAGACCTAACTATGAAGGACCACAAGGTGGCTTACCGTGAGTAAGGAAAGGGTTAGGTTACCACGCGTTAAACGCTCAAGAGGGCAGTCAGAGGTACTGCGCCCTACCTACCCTAAACTCAAACAGGAAGTGAAATCGGCACGTGTTCCCTAGGAGACGGCTTTTAATGGCGATTTCATGCCTTACCACAAGGACAAAGAGAACTTTTGAGATCTCAGGGATCCTTTTGTGCTATTTATGCACAAGAAGTGTGGGCAGGATTTCTTCGCTGCCATGCACACAAAATCACAATGGAATTTCTTTGCCGTTGTTTAAACTTACACTTGATCAGAGTGTAGAGGGCTCTTCCATTTATATATCAATCACAGCGTTTGAGACTGATTCTTTTTTTTTTTTGTATGCAGTGCGTCTTCGGGTAGCTAAGCCGAAGTTGCTCTGCCGGAAGAGACTTATTTATTGCTTAGTCGGATTAACATTGGTCATACACAATGAGTCGAGTCTAGCAATATAATAATAAGGCCTTTTAGAAAGATGAGGAACATCGCTCATATCAATCTTTTACTGCGCTGGAAGATTTCTTCATTCTTACCAGGCGATTACATTATTAAAGATGTGCTGTAATGCGATTTCATCATCTTCAGACACAAATTTAATGTTAGGACCTGCAGTTTTAACTTTAAGCACTTAACCGCGGCTAAATTTGTCAGACAAATATGGCACTGTTAACGTGCTGCACTGAAACAATGAGCTTAAAGCTTTTCAGTTATCAGTGGAGTGGGGGAGGGGAGTGTAGAGGGTGAAGAGTACTGAAGAGAATCTGAAGAAGTGAATGAATGCGTGTTGTTGTTTTAAAGACAACACCAACGCACACGCCTCTCTGGGCTATTGGCCAATCAGGAAGTTGGATTTGTTGGTGGGATGAACTCTCTTTGTCTGGTCTCAGACCTGAATTTGCATGTCCTGGGAGGAGCCGGTTTAAACTGTATTACATATGAAAATTAAGGAAAAGCATGAAATAATGTATCCCATTGCAATATGATATGCATAATCAATCAATCTCGAGACGATTAACTACATACCAAATTCAATGGACTTATAAAGAATATTACAGGTAAAACAGACATTTTTACAGACATTTAAAATAATATCCTAAATTAAACTATCTAAAATCATTATAGTTAGGTTACATAAACACACAATATATGCAAATAAGGAAACATCACACTATTTGGACATCGAATAATTACATATAATTAAATGTCACATTCAAAAGAGATTCTTCCACTGTGTGTGTGTGCGCGTGTGTGTGTGTGTCTGAAGAGGGGGGTCATGTCCCCTGTAGCCTTCCGATGGCATCTGGTCAGACACCAGAGGGGGGTTACTGTTAAGGATTCACAGCTCAAGGAAACAGAAAAACTTCTTTGCTAAGTCCAGGCTGATTCAGAAATCAGTTTGATACGTTCAGACGTTACACTGTGTTAGTTATAACATTTCCAGAATGCTGGTGAACCAGGGATTTTCATAACTCACTACGTAATTCCATTTATAAGAGTAAAGAACACAAAGTAAGAGCAAGCATGGACCCAAAAAGTATCATGCGAACTAATTTTAGGGGAAGCCCTAACTATCCACCAGTCATCCTAAAAGGCCACCTCCGATTGGTTGGAATCCTTAAAGGGCTGGACTAGCCAGAGAGGGTTAAAATCCTATGACACAACAGAAAGAGAGAACAGACAACAAACGGATGTGAGACAGAGACTTCTGAGTCTTCAGAGTCATCAGTGAGTTCTACCCAATCAGCATCTTCGGGGAGATCACCTGTGCTTGGAGCCTCAGCCGAGAACTGCCGGCAAGCTCATCAAACAACCCGCCTACTAGACTCCATTCCATTCATCATTCTGATTGGTCTTCCAAGACGCCACTCAAATGCCAACCAGGCCACTAACAAATAACAATCGCAGGAATCCCTTCGACACAATGGCGTAACGAGGTAATCCCCAATTAAACTGCAAGCATGGTACCTCCAGATCCTAGCTAAACTGGTGCATATAATAAGTTTAAAGCCCTTCTAAAAGAAATGAAAGTAAATTTGTTCGTTCAGGTCATGGTCTGTTAAATAGCATATGGTGCTAGAAACTTGTATCTTCATACTTGGTTCAAATCCATTTTCACCCCTGTTCATGTGTGTGTGTGCGTGTGTGCATGCATGTGTGTTTATGTGTTAGATTAGTTTCTGTGTTATAGAATAGTTTAATAAAGTCTCGTCTGTTCTTAAAGCTATGTCTCTTATTTGCTTTATAAGTCTACTGCCTTGAATTGCTAATCTTGTTACTATGCTTTTAATATAGCGTTTCACTATATTTAGGATATTACTGCGGGTGGTCATGGAGGTAATATATAACGCATAATTAAGAAATCTACTCGTTTCAACTGATCGCTGGACGAATAGTTGATCAGAAATATTAAATTAGCAAAATTTCCCCTTCTGGGCTGATCTCTCCTACATATTTTGATGGAGATTACAGGTAACTTAATCTAAATATCTGAACTTTCCTTAAATATAATGGTGGAGAACAGTAGCTCAATCTAAACAGCTAACATTCCCAACATACAATTGTGGAGAACGCAATAGTTAAATGTAAAACAGATAATTTTCCCTACAAAGCATTACAGTTTGCCTGTATTCTTGTGTTCTTGAGTTCTGAGCCATGTTTTTGTGGACAGATTCTCTGTGCTTGAACTTGCCGATTCTTGTCTTGACTTTGCTTTTTGTCTTGCCCTTTTGATCTGATGCTATTTTGCTGTTTTTGGTATTTTGACCCTGCCTGATATCTCAACATTGGTCTTGGACTATATTTTGGATTTGCCCCTATTTTGGTAATTTTTCTGGTTTTTACCCCTATCTGTTTTTGACTTCATGCCTTTGTGCCAATAAACATCATTCTAATGGATCCTTAATCTCTGTCTCGATTCCTGTTATAGAAGGCTTTGCTGTCTACTATGGATCCAGCCAAGGTGCAGACCATCCAAACCGCTTTAACCTCCTAACGCTGGCTACTCTGAGATCACAAACAATGGGTTCAACAAATGGCCAGCCTGGTGGGTGAAATTCTCTGAACCAGCAGAGGGGATCAGCCAGCAACAACTATGCCAATGATCTGGGCACTCATTTGAATAATATAACTGCTTCCACAACCTAGGAAGTAATTCCACAGTGTGTACCTCCTGCACTTTCTGATAAATGCAGTGGCTCTCCAGGAAAATCCAAAGGATTTCTTATGCATTGTGTGATACTTTTCGTTAGTGCGCCCATGCATTTTTCCAGAGACACAAACAAGATCTGTCAGGTACTAACTCACCGGCAGAGTGCTTACCTGGGCAACTGCCACATTCAACCCCATGCTGAATCAAACCTACGTGAGCTTTTGAGCAAGATATCATGACATTTCTGACCGCCCAGAAATGGGAAAAGATGTTTGAGAAAGACTGTTAACACTAAAACAAGGTAAATTATCTGTGGCTGACTTTTCATTACATTTGGCTACAGAGAGTGAATTGAACTCTTGCCCTTGTCAATTCAGATGCAGCTGGTAACTTCCTAGACAAAACTATAGCTGATATGCTGAATAACCCTCTTATTCCCCAAACAAGCCCTCTGAGTGTAAACGCTCTAGACAGCACCCCACTATGAGGAGGGAGATTAACTAAATGCACCTTCCCTTTCCAGATGAAAACAGGCCCCTTGCATGGAAAGACCCTTTCATTCATGATAACCAAATCATCACACAATCCTATGATCCTTGGTTATCGACCCATGATCCCATCATCTTCTGGAAGAGAGGTGAGCTGTTATTTTGCCACCTGTTTTAAGTATTGTTTGTCTCTTCCCTGTCATTCTACCCTCATAGAAAGCCCAGAATCCCAGAGTGAAGTTAAAATCCCAGCACCTTACAGATGGTACTCAACCAGAATAAGTTTTTTTGCCACTGCGAGTAACTTCGGCAGTAACAAGCATTTGCTGCTCTTGACCACTAAGTGGCGCTATAACCACAGATTTTTATTTTCACAGCTCATTTTGCAGGTAACTGCACCTTGCCACTGGGCTAGATATGATGGTTGCAGTCAGTGGAGAATACAAGAAAAACATAATCTGTAAGCTGAAATCAAATTCTATTAACAGAACCAAATTTAGTACTCAAAATGTAAGCATTTGTTGTGTGACGAATCAAAGGCATTACTAGCATTATTCTTTTCCACCAGAATAATGTAATGGATCAACTTTAAACATGAAACGAAACAGACGCACACGTTTAGATTCAACGCACCTTTTTAAAGGAGACGAGATTTAAAGCGTGCCCGCGTTATCTACAAGAATGTGTAGTAAATCGGATGAATCTGCAACGTTTAAAAAATATTCTCCACCAGTTACAATTCATGTAACAAATAAGAAAAGATGTTTAACACGTTTAAATGTATTCTCCAATTTATATAAGGAATTAGCTCGAATGGTGTGAAATATATCCATATATATATAATCAACGTGTGTTGTGACCAGTTATAAATATACATCAGCCATGAAAGGGAATTCATGTATGCACACATATACATATAGATAATTAACTACAACGGATTATAATCAATTATGACTATGTATGTGGCCTAGATCAGCTTTATGAACTCTAAAGAGTGAGTTTATCCTTCTGGCCAGGAAGAATTAACCCACGAAGTTTGTTATTAAAGATTAGAGCGTGTAACGAGATCGCAGCATTTAATAGACTCATCACATGACCAAAACAGAGAAAATCAAGTGTGGGATAATAGATTTTAATAGCTAGATGTAACTATGGATACACACGACTAACTCTAAGCAAAACATACATATGTACAAGGAAAGAAACATATATCTATATACAAGGAAAGAAAAGGGGATAGAGAGAGAGAGTAATGAAAGAAAAGGGAAGCAGACAAAAACACAACTAATTAGCCTTTTTCAGAACCAGCACGAACTTAATTCTCCTGTAAACAGGGGTCCAATCTTAAACGCAGTTATAGATCATTAACTATACTTGCATAGGCTCAGGTGTGAAAGTATGTGCGAGGTCGTGTCGAGTTCATTGGTTCGTTGTGCCGTTTGAAAAGGCGTGAGGTAGTAGTTGCATCTTGTGTCCGGAGAGAGAGAGATCCTGGCTTCCTCTTCCCGGGGCACTTGGCCCCGGGGGAGAGAAACCGGAAGAGTGTAGAAGTGAAGTTGAGGAGTGAGAAGTGAACTCTAACTGGAGTTGTAGAAGAGCGTGGTGTTGTTTTAAAGACAACACCAACGCACACGCCTCTTTGGGCTATGGGCCAATCAGGAAGTTGGGTTTGCATGTCCGGATGAACTCTCTTTGTCTGGTCTCGGACCCTAATTTAAATGTCCAGGGAGGAGCTGGTTTATACCGTGTTATAAATGAAATTAAGAGAAAACATGAAATAATGTGTCCCATTGCAATATGATATGCATAATAAATCCGGGTATCTCGAGACGATTAACTACATACCAAATTCGATGGACTTGTAAAGAATATTACAAATAAAACCTGGTTACAGACATTTAAAATGATATGCTAAATTAAAACTATCTAAAGTCATTAAGGTTAGTTACATAAATACACAATATATGTAAACAAGATAACATCACACTATTTAGACATCGAATAATTACATATAATTACACGTTACATTGAAGAGAGCGAGATTTCTCCATTGTGTGTGTAAGGTAAGCTTGTGTGTGTGTGTGTGTGTGTGTGTGTGTGTGTGTGTGTGTGTGTGTGTGTGTGTGTGTGTGTGCACGTGCACGTGTGTATGTCCAGAAGAGGGGGCTGGCGTTCTTCTAATGACCCACAGGTCCTTGGTCACCTCAGGGTGACCTTAGGGAGTACATTTCCTCCTCTGGCTTTTGCGACTTTGAGGCTAAATCCTGTGGTCATAAACAGAGATTAGATCAGAGATTTACAGGCCCTTGGTCGGAGTTTTGCTGGATCCCTGCTGACGAACTAATCGTGAAGTTTCCCAGACGTTCAGTCATCAAAGGTTTCTTTTATTGCAGGGGTAAGTCCTGTGTGGGTTCCAAAGAGTCTTTTGCATCCCAAAGGTGCATCTGGTCAAAGGAGGCCTCTCGGGGTTACTCTAGGTCACCTGAGTGGTGAAACTTTCTATGTTTCGTTTGGGTTAATTTAGAAATTAGTTTGGGCATAATACGCTACAGTTGTTTGGAATGAATTCAAGCCGAATAGTAAATGTCAAGACTGTGTTTTGTGCTTATGTACTGTATAATGTAGTACTACTACCCTAGATTTTATTTTATTAAACTTTAGAAAGATGTGAATTATTATTAATATCATTGTATCTTGTATTATTTTTTCCTTCCAATAAAATAAAAATGATGGAAAGGTGCATTACTCTGCATGGGAGCATTAAGGGCGGAAGCCTAGTTGTCTAATACCCACAGTAATTACACTGAAAAAATGTAATATGTGGTCAGTTAGATTTAAGCAAAAATATTATGTATGGTTTACATAAAAATATTACATTTCTCATCAAAATGTGATGTCATTGTGCTTATGCCAAACTTAATTGAAAAAAAATTCTAATTAATTAGATTGAATTATGTAAACTTGGTGTGATCAATTCACATAGTATTATCATAAACATGTTGGCACTGATAGGTATTATGATTATAGTATTTAAATTAACACATCTAAAGCATGTGTAGTGGAATAGTGCAGGGGTAGTGGCACAGTGGCGGAATGCTGGCAACTTGGGTTTGATTCTCAGCTCAGGTGAGAGCATGGAGTTCAATTTTCAGGCCATTGAAAATACATGATCAAATCATGCTGGATGTACGAAAACAAGTTATGTTAATGTAACTCAATTCAATCACGTGGACCCGATGTATGCAAATGAATTAATCAATATTTCTTATTAAAAATAACAAATATAATTGGGGCAGTGACATCACTCTCCACCCCTAATGGCATCCAAATCGGTGTCGTTTGTTTATGCTTGATTTATGCCAGTTTGTGCCATTAAAAGAAACCCTGTAACTCTGATCCATACCTGGAGTGGCTCATCAGGAGAATCTGGTGAATTCTCATAAATGGGCTGCTCCTAAATTGGGCCTGCAGACATACCATACTCAGTATGTCATTTGTTACTCATCTTCATATTCTTGTTGAAACATGTCAGTAATAAATATACCAGGATAGTAAGAACTGAACTGTCATTTCATTTATCCAAGTTCTTCCACCATGAAAAAAATGGGCTTGTCTTGGGAGGCCTCTTTTTACTTTTTTTACCATCCATCCTTTCCTTGCACTGCTATAAATACAAATGTAGTGTAATTAGTTACTTCAGTTATCAGTCATGCAATAATGTAACACCTATGCTTTTTCTGCATGTGTGTGTGAGGTACAGAGAGAAAGCGGGCAAGTGGTACGTCTATTCAATAGCGGCCCACCGGGAATTCTCCCGATGAGCCACTCCAGTTATGGATCGGAGTCACAGGGTTTCTTTTAATGGCACCAACTGGCACAAATCAAGCACAAACAAAGGTACTGATTTGGACGCCATTAGGGGTGGACAGTGATGACAATGCACCAATTATATTTGTTACTTTTAATTAAGGGAAATAGATACAATGTTTATTTTAATTGCACAAATCAAGCACAAACGAATAACACCAGTTTTGTGCGATTTGGACGAAATTGGTGGAGAGTGACATCACCACTCCTGAAAACATTCTTGTTACATATATGGAAGGGAAATAGTTACAGTGTCTGTTGTAATGGCACAAACCAAGCACAAATGAACTGATTTGGAGTGATTTGAGCAACATGGGGTGGAGAGTGATGTCACACAGCCAAAAAAATAATGTTTAATAGCTCAAACACCAGACCAGCACATTCATTTTTGCAGCACAAATGAGCACAAAAGTAGCACAAATTAATGCCATAGTTTTGGTGATTATTTAATTTGATGGGGTGCCAACTTCACAAAGATAAAACAGTCCACTGCAGCCTCACGTGTGAAGTTAAAAAACGTTATGTAATCCAATTTAATAGCGTCTGCTAAATACAATTTCCTCATTTGTCGAGGCTTCCCCAAATTGTTATTTTCAATATAACAGTGGTCTCCTATCCAAATCTCTTTGTAAGCAATGTGTCCAAACAACAGAAACATGATGCACATCCCCTGATTTGATTACTGAATGGCTCTTTAACAAAATGTACAGTACTGTGCAAAAGTTTTAGGCAGGTGTGAAAAAATGCCGTAAAATAAGAAGGCTTTCAAAAATAGACATGTTAATAGTTTATATTTATCAATTAACAAAATGCAAAGTAAGTGAACAGAAGAAAAATCTACATCAAATCAATATTTGGTGTGACCACCCTTTGCCTTCAAAACAGCATCAATTCCTCAATTCTTCAAGGAACTCGGCAGGTAGGTTGGCCCAAACATCTTGGATAACTAACCACAGTTCTTCTGTGGATTTAGGCAGCCTCAGTTGATTCTCTCTCTTCATGTAATCCCAGACTCGATGATGTTGAGATCAAGGCTCTGTGGGGGCCATACCATCACTTCCAGGACTCCTTTTTCTTCTTTACGCTCAAGATAGTTCTTAATGACTTTCGCTGTATGTTCTGCATGCTGCAGAATAAATTTGGGGCCAATCAGATGATATTGCATGATGGATAAATATCTGCCTATATTTCTCAGCATTGAGGAGACCATTAATTCTGACCAAATCCCCAACTCCATTTGTAGAAATGCAGCCCCAAACTTGCAAGGAACCTCCACCATGCTTCACTGTTGCCTGCAGACACTCATTCGTGGACCGCTCTCCAGCCCTTCAGCAAACAAACTGCCTTTTGCTACAGCCAAATATGTCAAATCTTGACTCATCAGACCAGAGCACCTGCTGCCATTTTTCTGCACCCCAGTTCCTGTGTTTTCATGCATAGTTGAGTCACTTGGCCCTGTTTCCACGTAAGAGTTATGGCTTTTTCGCCGCAAGACTTCCATGAAGGCCACTTCTGACCAGACTTCTCCGGACAGTAGATGGGTGTACCAGTGTACCACTGGTTTCTGCCAGGTCTGAGCTGATGGCACTGCTGGACATCTTCTGATTGTGAAGGGAAGTAAGCCTGATGTGTCGTTCATCTGCTGCAGTAAGTTTCCTTGGCCATCCACTGCATCAAGGGTCCTCAACATTGCCCGTTTCTTTGTGCTTCTTCAAAATAGCTTGGACAGCACATCTGGAAACCCCTATCTTCAGCAACCTCACCTTGTTAGCTGAGTTTGGCTGTTCCTCACCCAATTTTATTCCTCCTACAAAGCTGTTTCTGTTTCAGTTAATGATTGTGTTTCAACCTACATATTGAATTGATGATCATTAGGGCCTGTTTGGTATAATTGTTTAATCATACACCTGACTATATGCCTACAAAATCCCTGATTTTGGGCAAGTGAGCCTAGAAGAATTGATGCTGTTTTGAAGGCAAAGGGTGGTCACACCAATTATTGATTTGATGTAGATTTTTCTTCTGTTCACTCACTTTGCATTTTGCTATTAATATAAACTATTAATATGTCTATTTTTGAAAGCATCTTACTTTCCAGCATTTTTTCACACCTGCCTAAAACTTTTGCACAGTACTGTATGTGAGGTTAATGGTGTTTGCAGGATGAATCCTACCTTTGCAAATTCATCAGTGTATGCACAAAAATTCAAGCAAAAATTTGAGTATTGCAAGTGAATAATAATTATTTTATATGGACATTCTGTCTGTTTGATTTGAGAAGCATAGGATAGTCACCTGGGGGAGGCATTGTGGAACCTGATAGCAGTGGACAGAAAAGATGCCCAATAGATCATCTCTGGGCAGCTTGGAGGGGACTGACAGAATTTTTCAGTATGTTCTACAAAACCGCTACTATATATAAACATAAATATATTAACCATTTTAAGTCTTAAAAAGAGTTTAAATGTTTTGCCATAGATTTTGTTTTGCTGTATTAAACCAACTTACAAATATTTTTAACTCAAGGCATTTTTTCAGTCTGGTCAGTCCTTCCTTTTTCAGTCTGGTCAGTCCACCATGAATTCAAAACATAAACTTTAAAAATGAGAAACAAGAAACTATAGTGAACTATTTACAAGTACAGTGGGTATAGAAAAGATTCACCTCCCTTTAAAATAATCACATTTTGTTGCTTTTCAGCCTGAAATGAAGACGGACACAGTTTTTGTTTTATCCAGCTGTATTTACTCAGTGCAACTTATAACATCCAAGTGAGAGATATAACACCAACATGTGAGAATTTTTATTTTTTTTAAATTAAAAAACAGAATCACTGAGCTGGAAAAAGGATCACCCACCATTTTGTTGAACCACCTTTTGCTTTAATTACAGCCTTTAGTCTGTTGGGAAATGTCTCTACTAACTAACTACTAACTGCCCATCTAGACTTAGCGATATTTGCCCACTCTTCACTGCTCAAATTCAGTTAAATTTGATGGTGACTGTTTGTGGACTGCAGTCTTCAAGTCATTCCACAGATTTTCAGTGGAGTTTAAGTCTGGGCTCTGACTAGACCATGTAAGGACATTCACCTTTTTCTCCTTAAACCACTGTGTTGTCAGTTTTGCTGTGTGCTTTGGGTCATTGTCATGTTGGAAGGTAAACTCTCTAAGTTGTCTTCTTCACATTGACAACTTTCTGACAGAGGGCAGCAGATTTTGCCCCATCCATTTTTCCTTCTATTCTGACAAGCGCTCCAGTCCCTGCTGCAGAGAAACACCCCCATAACAGGATATTACCACCTCCATGCTTTACTGTAGGAATGGTGTTATTTGGATGGTGAGCTGTATTGGATTTCTGCCATACATATCATTTTGTGTGGAGGCCAAATAATTCAATTTTAGTCTCATCTGACCTGAATCTTCAAGGTGCGTTTTGGCAAAGCTCAGTCGTGACTGAATGTGGCCTTTCTTGAGGAGTGGCTTTTTTTTTGCAACCCTCCCATACACGCCACATTTGTGGAGAATTTGTGATATTGTTGTCACATGCACACAATGACCACTCTTTGTCATAAATTCCTGCAACTGCTTCAGAGTTGCTGTAGGCTTCTTGGTAGCCTCTCTGACCAGTTTCCTCCTGGCTCTTTCATCCAGTTTGGAGCGACGTCCTGATCCAGGGAGGGTCTGTGTTATACCAAATACCTTCCGCTTCTTAATAATATACTTCACTGTGCTTCTAGGCATTGATAAAGTCTTTGAAATTTTTTTGTATCCATCTCCTGACTAGTGCCTGTCCACAACTTTATCCCGGAGATCTTTTGATCTCTGACCAGAGAACTTGCTCACCTCACTGTGCTGGCACTGCCCTTTTATACTCTCACACCAATCATGTGTGCTTCTGCCACCCCACCTTGCAGCCATGTGCTTCTAAGCTGTCCATAACATGCGGGGTCTTGAAGTCCATTCAGCACCCGGGTGGCAGTGGTGCGAGAAGGGCATCAGTGTGTGGATGTGTGGGCTGGATGCTCATGGTCACAGTACCCCCCCAGCTCTGAGCCTACTGCTGGTGGCTGCTAGGCCCATAAGGCATGCCTTCATCATCTTCATTTCCATGGTGGGTCCCCTGCTCGGTGCTGCACCTGGAAAGAGGTGTAGTCAGTCACAAGGGTGAAGTGATGACCTGCCAGGTAATACTACAGTTCCTCTATGGCCCACTTTATTGCCAGGGCTTCTCTCTCCACAGCTGCATACTTTGTCTCAGTGGGGGTTAGCTTTTGGCTCACATATAGGACTGGGTGCTCGAAGGTCTGAGACAGGGCGGTTCCTAGCCCTGTCTCAGAGGTGTCGATGTGCACCATGAAGGGCAGGTCGAAGTCGGGATTCCGCGGGATGGGAGAGCTGGTGAGTGCCTGCTTGAGGGCTTGGAATGCCCGCACTATCTCCTCGGTCCACCGCACCCAGTCCGGCTGGCCTTTCCTGGTGAGGTCTGAGAGGGGGGAGGCTGGAGGGGAGAAGTTAGGCACAAACCTCCTGTAATATCCTGGCAGCCCCAAAAGGCATGTACCTGTTTCTCTGAGGCAGGTCGGGGATACTCTTTTTCCGCCTCTGTCTTCTTTTCCTGGGGTTTGAGTAGGCCACAACCAATGTGATATCCCAGGTACTGTGCCTCAGTCAGCCCCAGATGGCACTTCTTCAGGTTGGCCGTCAGCCCAACTTTTCAAAGGCTTCCCAGGACCTCCCCCAGATGGTAGAGGTGGTCCGAATAGGTGTAGGAGTGGATGATGACATCTTCCCAGTAGGCAGCTGCAAATGGCCTGTGTGGTCTCAGGACGATGTCCATCAGGCACTGAAACATCGCTGGCACTCCATGGAGGCCAAAGGGGAGGACCCAGTACTGCCAGTGGTCACTGGCAGTGCTGAAGGCAGTCTTGGGCTTAGCGTCTGGAGCCAGAGCCACTTGTCAGTATGCCTTGGTCAGGTCAAGGGTGGAGATGAAGCTGGCTGGATGAAGCTGCTCCACCAGGTCACCTTGGGGCTCCACCTTGGGGGATGGGATAGCTGTTGAAATCTGAGACCTGGTTCAGCTTCCTGAAGTTGTTGCAGAGCCTGATACTGCCATTGGGCTTCGGCACCATGATGATGGGGCTGGACCAGGGGCTGGCGGATTCCTTGATGATTCCATCTCGGAACATCCAGCTCCTCCTCAATAGCCTGGGGGCAAGCCTCCTGGACACAGTAGGGCCACTGTCTTACCACTACTCTGTGTGGGGTTTTTATCTCATGGTGAACCAGAAGCATCAAACCTGGGGTGGACGCGAAAACATTGGCAAACTGCTCCACCAGCTTTGTTGGCTTTTGGCATGAGGGTGAGTTCCTCGTCCCGGTGGACCAAGGTACACTCGTGGAGATCTGTGGGGAGGATGGCAAAGGCAGACACTACTGGCATGGGCTTGACCCATTTTTTCAATAAATTTATGTTATAGCTGGGTATCTGTATGCTTCCCGGGCTGTTGCAGGCTGTAGTTTACCACCTCTCGTCGACTTTGTACGAGCCCTGCCAGTGAGCCAGAAACTTACAGGAGGCATTTGGGAGTAGGAGGAGCACCTGGTCATCTGTCTGGGACTCTCTGGGCTGAGCTGGCCAGTTGTAGGCCTTTTGCTGATCTCGCTGATTTCCATATGTTCTTGGACGATCAGTGTCACTCTGTCCATTTCTGCATGTCCTGGACGTACATTTATGCATTACATTTACATTTATGGCATTTAGCAGATGACCTCATCCGAGCGACTTACATTTATTTCATTTATACATCTACTCATATAAATGAAATACTCCACAAAGGAGTGAAATGGAGAGGGATGTTCTTCCCAGGCCTCCCAGGCACATCCAGCAGTCCTCTAGGGCACCATCCGAAGAGAAGCTTGAAGGGGGTGAAGCCCATGGATGCTTGGGGAGTCTCTTGGATGGCAAAGAGCACATAGGGAAGGAGAAGGTCACAATTCCTACCATCTTCATCTACCACCTGCATCTGCTTGACGCCTGGTTGAACCTCTCCATGAGGCCGTCGGTCTGGGGGTGGTAGACAGATGTCCTCAGTTGCTTTAACTTTTTGTTTCGCAATGTTGCGGGAGGTGGCTTTCTGCAGGGGTACCACCTCGGGGTACTTGGTGGCACAGTCCACAATGACCAGGATATACTCATGACCCCAGGTGGACTTCGGGAGTGGCCCTACAAGGTCCATGCCTATCCTCTCAAAAGGGACAACAATGATGGGGAGAAGAATGAGGGGGGCGTGAAGCTGGTGCATCATAAGCTGGGTCTTGGAGTGGGGTACTACGAGGTGGTCGCAGGTCTGGCCCTGGCATTCTGTCCGAGGTTGGCTAGGGTGAACTCAAAAGCCTTGCGTTCTTCAGGTGGCTGAGGTCTTAGAAACCGGTCCATCACCACCCACTTGACAACCTGGGAGGCAGTGCACCAGTCTGGTTTTAGCCACCTCCTGGTTGTACAGAGCAGGGTGTCCATTTGGGCTTGAGAGGTGACTCTGGGGTGGTAGGACCATCTGTTGAACTCGGCTGCTGCGTTGGTGGGAGACAGCCCACAGCAAAGCAGGATCTCACTCTTGAGGGCCTTGTAGTCATGGCCGTGGCTGGTGGGAGAGAGTAGTAAGTGAGTTGCACTTCCCCTGAGAGAAAGGGAGTGAGCATGTTGGCCCAGGCATGCTCTTCCCATTCTTCACATAGGGTGATTTGCTCTAAGGTCTCCAGGAAGGCCTCGATGTCATCCTCACCGCTAAGCTTGGTGAGCAGGTGCTGGGCATCTCTGCAGTGCTCTGGGAGAGGGATTGCAGCAGCGGAGCAGGGCTTCTTGAGCTTCAGGAGCTCCTGTATGGCGATCAGAAGACTTTGCGACAGCTCCTGGGTCACCACCTGCTGCTGGATGTTGGTCTCCAGCAGGTGTTTCAGCATGGGATTCATGCCATAGGTCTGGTATGGGTTGGTATTCATGGGATCCATACTGGAGGCCTGGGCTGGGTCTGTGTTCATGCCTGCATTCTCCACTGCTGTGGCTACTCTAGGCTGCAGCGTGTGGATCACAGACACTCAGGACGTAGGATTGGGGAAAAAAAGTGCTCTTTTATTTTAATATGAGGAGAAAGGGGAAAGGTGAGGGTGTGAGGAATCGTGGTGCTGGCTGTGTGGGTCTTTCTGGCATGGGGAGCGGTGAGCGGACTGGAGCAGGCTCAAGGCGGGACCCAGGGAGCATGGCACAGGCAGCGGTTCTGGCCGAGGGTGCAGCATGGCCAGGGAGCATCTTCGTTGGCACTGTCATCATCTGTGTTGGCTTCTGTGAAGTATAAAAACACAAGAGTCAGAATTAATGTGACCAGAGAAGTTGCTCACCTCTCCATGCTGGCTCTGCCATTTTATACTCTCCCGTCTTCTGCAGGAGGGTGTGGAGCCACCGTTCCACTCATTGGCCACCAGCCGTCTGTGCTTCTGCCACCCTGCTTTGCAGCCATGTGCTTCCAAGCTGTCCATAACACGCAGGGTGCTAAAGCGGAGCACGAACAAATGAATTGGCCATGCCATTCCAATAGCTTTGGAGGGGACTATATGCAAACATGCACAAGGATGTAAATGGCACAAAACATAGCAGATTTGTGTATTTAAGCCTGGGGTGAAGAAACTATGAAACATTAAAAAATTAGGCCAATGTCATCATCATCTCAGATGTAACACATCCCCCTCCTATAGACCCTCTCAGGATCTTGGGGTAATGAAAAGTTCACATGCCAGTTTATTGATGGGGTACAATGGGTGTGTGAATGTGTAAGGAGGCATTAAGATGATGTTCCTTTTAATATCTATGTATTAAATAAGTTGACATTGTCACTGTCAAAGACTTTTTTTGTTGGCATGTATGTGCTGCACTCCAGTCATACACATGTTTTGATTAGGGTACAAGGAGGAGTTGCTATCAGTTATTTTTCTTCCACACAGGTGACAATTGAGCTCACTTGTTGAATGCTTTTTATTTTTATTTTTTGTTAACTAAAATTATCTATATCTACACTGCTATAAAACCTGACACAATCAAATAACAGCCAGGGTGAATTTTGAGTGCAATCACATACAATAAGGTATGTGTTTGAATTAAGCATGACAGTGTGTCTGAAGAGTGTGATTGTTATGACACGTGGTGTCTAGTAGAATGAGGGAGTCAGGATGCAAGCGCAGGGGAAACGTCAGTTTAATAGAAACAGGAAGTTCAAAAATAAGTGAACACAAAAAACACCATCAAACATAAATCCCCGAACAAAAGAGTAACAATAATCCAAAATAATAATGTACTTAGCCGAAGAGGCAGTAATCCAAAAAAGGTAAAAGTAATCCAAATGAGAATGTACTTAGCCGAAGAGTCAGTAATCCAAAAAAAGAAACACAGTAATCCACAACGGGTAGTAAATCCAGAAAACACAGGGAAAACTACGCTAGGTTAGGAGGTGGTCTGGGAACCACGAATTACGAGCTACGGAAATAAATGCGCAAGACTAGGAGGTGGTCTGGAAACCACGGACAAAGAGCTACGGAAATAAAACGCGCAAGGCTAGGAGGTGGTCTGGAAACCACGGACAAAGAGCTAAGGGATAACTAAACTAAACTATTATATACTATTTTAAACTAAACTATTCTATACTATTTTAAACTAAACTAATACTCCGCCCCGAAGGGGACACGGAGCGACGTATTTAAAGACATATAAATCACATGCCCCAATCCATAACACCTGACATCAATAAACATGAACCAATGAGAAATGAGGAGGCGGAGACATGACACGAACGAAAACATAAACGCACATGGGGAAACACAGGAGGCGGAGACATGACGTGAACAAAAACATGGGAACACATGGCAGAGGTAAACAAAATGTGAGTTCATGAATGAAACGTCCATCGGAGAGCTTTTGAATAGCACTGGAATGCGCACAGTGGAATGCGGAAGTATGCCACTCGCTACTCTTTGCAGCGTAGCGAGAGCTGGAGGAGAGGAAACCTAACAGTGATTATGATTTTAGCAGAAGTAGAGTGTCAGCATTTCTGCCAGGGCTGATCTGACAGGCCAGAGGAAGATGTAATGAGCAAGAAGACTCCACTATGTGGAGGATAGTATAGAGAAGACTTAGATTTCAAGTTGTGAAAACTTGAAAGGAATTGAAGCCATATGCTCTGCATATTTCCTTTTTTCCTACTTTTACATGTCAGGTTTTTCCCCCTTACCCTGAGTGCTGGTGCACTCAGCGCGCTTATGCTTCCCATAGCGCAACAGTGCACGCTTCCAGGTTTTGGGACCTTGTTTACCTATACATGTCCTGTCTCCACCCATGTGTTGTCATTGCTTGTTTCCCTCATATGTCTTAATCATTCACACTTATTCCTGTTTCCCTCTTGATTTATCTGTGTATTTATACCCCCCATGTGTATTTTTTCATCGCAGTTTTGTTTCAGTATTTCGCCGCCTGAGCATTACTGAGCCTTTGTTCCTGTGTTTGTTGTAGGATCTCAGGGTGAACCAGGCAGTGAAGATGTAACAGAAAGAGATAAACAATGAGCCAGAGTCCACTTAGACGGCCCAAACCTATACCATCAGACCATTCAAACCATAAGTCAAAGACTCTGTCAAGGTTGGAACTAGCTACTTTGGGTTGCAAAGGAAGTGACACCATTAAGTAACCCTAACGGTCTTTGTCAGAGGAGCCATCTGGCCAGGAAGTTACAACAAAGCCATAAATCACCCCCCTAGAATGCCACAAGCAGGTTGATAAATAAACCCTATCTTGAACCACAGCATAGAATCACTGGACTACAACCTAGATTAACTAACAAAGCACCGAGATCAGATGGCCAGACCAAGGCTAACTCATCATAACCCTTTGTTAACCCTCACAGAGTAAAGCAGGGGGACACACACCCTCTTCTCTGGTGAATCAGCTCTTCACACAGGGCAGATGACAGAAACATTTAATTTCAGTTGCATGAAATTTATTTCAATGTATCATACTTTTATACAAGGTTTATAACTCAAAATTTGTAATCATCATGCTGTTGTGCATCTGTATTCATGTATTCATGTATGTATTCAGCCATACCTTGCAAATTGATTAGTATTATCTTTAAACTGATGTTGCGCTTATCTATAATCCTAAACTGTAATCATTATGATTTGTTAATGTATATATCTACTGGCAAGTTAACATTTAGGCTCTGTAAACCACATTGCCCATGTATGGGCTTTTATTATTTTGTATTTAGGCCAATATATCTGGCAAGTTGTTCCTTATATCCAAATATGTCATGTTCGGTATCTGTGTGTTAGTTGCAACATTTCCAGAATGCTAGCAAAATACAGATTTTAATAACTCACTATATAATTCCATTTATAAGAGTAAAGACCAAATTAATATGAAATAAGTGTAAGCATGGACCCAAAAGGTATTATGCAAATTAGTTGGAGGGGAAGACCGAACTATCCACCAGTCATCGGAAAAGACCACCACCAGCTCTTCAAACCTCCCGTCTACTGGACACCATTCCATTCATCATTCCGACTGGTCTTCTGAGATGCCACTCAAATGCTGACCAGACCACTGATGAATAACAATCACAGGAAATCCTTTCAGCACATCCATTCAAAGGCAAGCCTCCAGATAGCTAAACTGGTGCATATAATATTAAGTTTAAAGCCCTTAAAAAGAAGTGAAAGTAAATTAATAAGTTGATGGTTCATTCAGGTCCTGGGCTGTGAAATAAAATACAGTACTAGAAGTCTCAGAACTTAATTCACTCTGTTGAAAGCCTGTTGATCACCCCTGTTTGTGTGTGTGTGCACGTGCGTGCGTGTGTGTGTTTGTGTTAGATTAGTTGTGTAGTAGAATAGTTTAATTAAGTCTCATCTGTTTTTAAACAAACATGTCTTATGCTTTATAAGTCTACTGCCTTGAATTGCCGATCTTGTTACTATGCTCTTAATATAGTGTTTCACTATATTTAGGATATTAATGCAGGTGGCCATGCAGGAAATATCTAATGCATAATTAATAAATTCACTAATTTTAACTTTTCACTTCACAAAGTGTTCATCAGAAATATTAAATAAGCCAAATTTCCCATTCTGAGCTGATCTGCTAGTCTCCTCCTACATATTTGGTGGAGATTACAGGTAACTTAATCTAAATATCTAAACTTACATATGATGGTGGAGAATGCAACAGCTCAATCTAAACAGGTAATGCTCCCTACATATAATGGTGGAGGATATGGGCATTTCGATCTAGACTGTAAGAATTTAGTCACGTGCTTATCTTTTCTATTATTGTGGATAATAGATCAGAGATCGAAAAGATGAGTCTGTTGTGTGAATGTGTGATATAGACAATGTGTGCCAGCTTGCAGTGTGAATGGATGTAAAGTGATAGCTCGGTTTGCTTCTCTATTGTAGAAGCAGTAAATGAAAATTAAAAGTTGCACATTAGGATGAAGAAATCTCCTCTCAGTGTGGTAAGGATAGAGTTGAGCATGTTCCTCAATTTCTTCCTAAAAGGCTGTATGTTATAGCTAAGTTGATGCATTGCATGTTCCAATGTTAGTCAAACAGCTATCTGTCTGCAGTAATAAAAAGTGCCCCTGTCAGGACAAAGAAATCTCCACACAGTACGGTTTAATATAGAGTTGAGCGTGTTCCTCAATCTCTTCTTGAAAGACCTTATGTTATAGCTAAGCGATGCCATTGCATGTTCCAATGCCATTCCAATAGCTATTGTAATCCCTTGGGTTAACCATTAGAGCAGAGAGCTCATGCTTGTCCTTTGTGTCCGCTCGCAGAGTACCTTTGAGAGATACAGTACTGTGCAAAAGTTTTAGGCACATGCAAAGAAATGCTGTCGAGCAAAGATGCCTTCAAAATAATTAAATTAAACTTTTCGGCATGATGGATCAGCGGTATGTCTGGAGAAAGAAGAATGAAGAAAGAACAATCTGTCCTCAGTCAAGCATGGTGGTGGCTTGGTGATGCTCTGGGGCTTCTTTGCATCCTCTGGTACTGGAAACCTGCAGCGTGTGGAAGACAAGATGGATTCATTGAAGTATCAGGAAATCCTAGGAGAAAACGCCATGCCATCTGTGAGGAAGCTGAAGCTTGGGCATCATTGGACCTTCCAACAGGACAATGATCCCAAGCATAGCTCAAATTCCACCAAGGCTTGGTTGCAGAAGTAGTCCTGGAAGATTCTACGTAGGCCATCATAGTCACTTGTATCCCATAGAAAATCTCTGGTGGGATTTGAAGAAGGCGGTTGCAGCATGCAAACCCAAGAATATTACTGAACTGGAGGCCATTGCTCATGCGGAATACCTCAGGAACGCTGCCAGAAGCTGGTGTCTGGCTATGCATCTCATTTGCAGCAGGTCATAACAGCAAACAGGTGCTCTACTAAGTGCTAAAGATGTTTGCCATGAAAGGGTTGAATAATTTTGAAACTGGAGAAGTCAATATTAAATTAGCCAAATTTCCCCTTCTGAGCTGATCTGCTAGTCTCTCTTACATATTTGGTTGACATACAGGTAACTTAATCTAATTATATAAATTTTCGTTACATATGATGGTGGAGAATGCAACTGCTCAATCTAATCAGCTAATTTGCCCTATATTGTTGTTCCGGTTTCGTTTTACTTCTTGCCTGTTTACCGAGTCACGTGATTTTGCCTCGCCAGGTTTATACTGTTTGTTCATTGCCTGACCCACACCTGTTTTTTGACTTTGCTTCTGCTCTACATTTTTGGATTTGTCTGCATACCTCTTAATAAAGCTTTTACAGCATTTGCATTGGTCTGCATTCACATTACATGACAGAAAAACTGAAAGAAGAAAACTGCGCCAATACCATGGATGCAGCAGGAAGGCGAAAGGGGCGTAATGCTAAGATTTCAAACCTGAGTTCAAACTAGACCTTAACAAGTTCCTGGGTAGAACCAGCCTGAGGGCCAAAACCTTTTGGCCATTTATCACTGTAATAATTAAAGATGGGCAAGGAGGAGGCAGGAACCGGCTGAACATAAATGTAAAGTTTAATCATAAACAAAACAGAAACAGAACATAAAACACACAAATGGAACACAAAATGCACGTGCATCTCTCTCTCTCTCTCTCTCTGGTGCTTCCAGCACTCCTTTATCTCTCTCTCCCACTGATTTGTCTAATCAGTGCCAGGTGTGCGTCCTCACAGCCTGGCCACTCCCTCCACCTCGCCACAATCACCTACTGAGGGTAAGTACTGCCAGGCTGCAAGCAACATGACAACCCCACCTCCAGAGCCCCAGTTTGAGACCAACAAGGTGGTCTCTCCTGCTGTGCTCCTGCTAGAGGCCAATGGCATGGCCTCCCAAGTTGTGCTCCAGTTAGAGGCAAATAGCACAGCCTCCCAAGCTCTGCTCATGCCAGAGGACGACGAGACAACCTACCACACCATGCTCATGCCAGAGCCCAACAGTGCGGTCTTCCACGCCATGCTCACGCCAGAGGCCGACAAGATGGCCTCCCAAGTCCTGCTGATGCCAGAAGCAGACAAGACAGCCTACCAAACCCTGCTCAAGCCAGAGGCTGCCAAGACGGTCTCCCAAGACCTGCTTATGTTTGAGACTAATGAGACACAACCTCCCAAAACATGCTCACGCCAGTGACTGATGGCACGGCCTTCTATGCCATACTCAAGCCAGAGGCCAACAAGATGGCTTCCCATGCCAAACTCCTGTCTGAAACTGACAGCAAATCCCCCCAAGACCAGCTCACACCTGAGGCTGACGACACAGCCTCCCTAGCCTGGCTCCTGCCTAATAATCCCGGCGATCATGTCCCGTCCCAGCCCAGCCATCTGACCACAGCGAACCTGTCAGAGACCCACCGCCTGCTTCCCACCAGTATGCCCCATGTCTACTTCCTGGCTCCTCTGGAAGAAGCCCACAATGAAGTCAATGCCTGCCTCAGCATTTGTGGGTGTTTCGGGAAAAGCCCCCTTGGGGGTCTTGATGTGCCTCATAACAAGCCTCTCGAAGCACTTCATGATGATGGGTGTAAGTGCAATGGGACAGTAGTCATTAAGACAGGACACTGAAGACTTCTTCGGCATGGAGACAATGGTGGTGCCCTTGAAGCACGTTGGAACAATGGCACTGCTCAGGGAGATGTTGAAGATGTCAGTGAGAACATCTGCTAGCTGGTCTGCACATCCTCTGAACACTCTTCCAGGAATGTTGTCTGGTCCAGCAGCTTTCCGTAGGTTGACTCTGCATTGAGTTTTCCTCACGTCAGCCATGGTTAGACACAGTGCCTGGTCATTAGGAGGTGGGGTGGTCTTCCTCGCCATCACATCATTCTGCGCCTCAAACCGAGCATACTGTAGAAGTTGTTCAGCGCATCTGGAAGGGAGGCATCACTGTCACAGGCTGGTGATGATGGTGACCTTGTTTTGTGCACAGGGATATTTTCATTTGTATGCCACAGCATACAAAGACATCCTATACAATTGTATGCTTTCAACTTTGTGGCAACAGTTTAGGGAAGACCCACATACAGTATGTGTGTGATAGTTAGATGTCCACAAACTTTTGGCTATATAGTGTATGATATTAGTATTTTTTTAAAACTGTCTCTTGCTTTTATGTTACATTTGGCAGCAAAGTAAAATTCTTTTTCAGTTCACATTTTCTATCATATATTTTCTATATTTTCAGGCTTAGTAGCAGTGGTCTAGACAATACCTCAAATGTTTCTACTGAAGAAAAATCTGGCAAACTTCCAGCTGTGTACCCCATCTCTGAATATGTCTAACTTTCCCCATTTTTGGTCTTTAATCACCAAATCTGAATATGGCCCATATTATTCTTATTCTCTCTCCTGTGAAATTTGCATTATCACTACATTTTCAACCTCTGTATAATCTGATAAAATCTACAAAAACAAAACAAAACAAAAAATAAACCTTGTGTTACAATTCTGGAACTAGGGAAGCAGGATGCACTCGCAGGGGAAAGTTATCAGTTTATTATGAACAAGAAACTAAATAGAACCTTCAAAAATAACAGGACAGTCTAACAAAAAACCACAAATAAACAAGGCAAAATTCCAAAGAAAGACAGGGCAGGTATTCCAAACAGGCTAGTCAATAATCCAAACACTTACAGGGCAAAAATCCTGGAAGTCATGAGACAATAATCCAAGGTTGAGAATAAGCGAGGAAAAACAAAGACATGGAGGAATATTCCAAGAAGTCACAAGGTATAAATCCAAGAACCCAGGAATGCTGGGTAAACAAAGAAATAGGGAAAAACACTACGATTCTTTATCTTTGTCGCTACACATAGTTATCAAGAATCACTTTCTGTGACATTTTGTTACATAGGGTTATGTATGGTTATTCTAAATCAATACTCTGCGACGAAGCGGACACAAATAGGGGTTTAAGTAACATGGTTAATCCAAAGCAAACAAGATCAAACACACAACACCTGGAAACAATAATCACATAATAATAGGAGAACCAATGAAAGAACATGGGAGTAAACATAACGTGAAACAAAACCAACGGACCAATAAGGAAGTGGGGGCAGAGACATGATGTAAACCATGACGTAAACAAAACCAGAGTTCATGAAACCGTCCGGAGATTTTTATGAATCGCGCTGGAATGCACTCCGCTGAATGCGGAATTGTTCCTCTCCGCTAGCGGCGCAGCAAGAGGGAGATGCAAACAGAGCCCCCCCCCAAGGCATGTCTCCCGAAGCGCCAAAAGTTTTGACTGTTCTGGCGGACCCGGGCCCCTGGGCAGGATTAGAACATCTGCCTCCCAGGACCTGAGGCTGGTGAAGTTCAATGTCCCGAGGCCGGCGAAGTTCAATGTCCCGAGGCCAGAGTAGAGCATGCCGCGTTGTCCCTGAGAACTTGGACAAGAACTTGGACGAGAACTTGGACGAGAACTTGATACTTGGCCTGGATCTCGAAGCTGCGCGTGACCTGGTGCTTGGCCTGTACCTCGGAGCTGCGCGTGATCGGGCGCTGGGACTGGACCTCTGAGCTGTGCATGGCCTGGTGCTTGGCCTGGAACCCAGACTGGACTCAGATTTGGCACCTGTATTAGGGACAGACTCAAAGACAGACTTGGAGACAGACTGGGGAATGGGACAGAGGACAGGACAGAAAACTGGACAGAGGATAGGACAGAGAATAGGACAGAGGCTAGAACAGAGAACTGGATAGGGAACTGGACAGAGGACTGGACAGAGGACTGGACTGGAAACTGAACTTGAATTTGAATAGTCAACAAAATCAAAACTTTGACCCGGAACAGACTTGAAAACCTGACTCATAGCTGAAATGGGAGCAGAGATGGAAATCAAGCTGGAAGCATAGCTGGAAATTAAAGTGGAGACAGGGTTGGAGACAGGGTTGGAGACAGGGCTAGGAAGGTAACAGGAGACAGAGGAGGAGACAGAGGAGGAAACTAGGCTAGGGTCAGCACCATCAACAAAATCTACAACGGAGCTGGGAACGGAGCTGGAAACGGAGCTGGGAAAGGAGCTGGGAATGGAGCTGGCAATTAACTCAGCAACCGAACTGAGAATTAATCCTAAAACAGTACTAGAAATTAAATCTAAAACCGAGCTGGAGACTATATCCAGAATGGAGTTGGCAATAGGGTTGGAAACTGGGTCAGAAACTGGGTTGGAAACATGGTTGGAACCGGGAGCAGGAATGGGACCGGGAACAGGACCGGGAACAGGACTGGGAACGGGACTGGGAGCAGGACCTGGAGCAGGATTGGAAACGGGACTGGGAACCGGACTAGGAACAGGACTGGGAACTGGACTAGGAACAGGGTTGGAAACATGGTTGGAACCAGGAGCGGGAACAGGACCGGGAGCGGGACCGGGAGCGGGAGCAGGATTGGAAATGGGACCGGGAACAGGACTGGGAACTGGACTGGGAACAGGACTGGGGACAGGGTTGGAGACAGGGTTGAAAACAGGACCGGGACCGGGAACGAGAGCAGGAAGGGGACTGGGAGCGGGACCGGGAGCAGGACCGGGAGCATGATTGGAAACGGGACCGGGAATGGGACTGGGACCCGGATTTGAAATTGGCCAGGGAATAGAGCAGAAACCTGGACATGGAGTTGGACATGGACTAGGTCTAGGGCAGGAACCTGGACATGGACTTGGACATGGACTAGGACTAGGGCAGGAACCTGGACATGGACTTGGACATAATTTTGCGCTAAAACATGGGCTAGAACTTGGAAAGGAGGTCATCCCGTGGACCTCAGATATAGAGTTGGCTTGAGCAGAGGTCATCCCATGGACCTCTGACATGGACTGGGCTTGGGAAGAGGTCATCCCGTGGACCTCTGACAAGAGCAGGACAGGTGAGGAGGTTTTCTCTTGAACCTCTGGGAGGAACGTGGCTTGGGTGGAGGTCTCCTCGTGGGCCTCCGATGTGAGCTGGACAGGAGAGGAGGTTTTCTCTTGAACCTCTGGCAGGAACATGGCTTGGGCAGAGGTCTCCGCGTGGATCTCCGGTGTGAACAGGACTGGAGCGGAGCACCCCACTTGGGTCTCTGACAGGGACAGGACAGTAACGGAGGTCTCTTCATGGACCTCATGCATGAACAGGACAGGAGTGGAGGTTTCCTCATGAACCTCCAAGAGCAGCTCAGCTGAAGGGACCTCCTGCTGGGTCTCTGGCGGAGCTCAGGGCTGGAGGTTACCACATTAACCTCCAGATGGCACTCCTGAATCAGGGGATGAGAGGTTCAGGCCGCCATGTTAGCCCGCCCCCTCTCATAAAAGTCCAGGAATGACTGGCAGGGTCGGTCGCCCAGACACTCGTTCCCCAAAAAGGTCCTGAGGTTGGGTTGGAAGTCTGGGCTCCCGAACACCTGGACCAGTAGATCCACAAAGCCTGAAACTGTCTTGAGCTTCGTGGATCTACTGGCGAGGTGAAGCTCCGCCCATTGTATGCAGGCATTTTAAATGTGGCGTGGCGTGGCGTGGCATGGCGTGCCCTCACTTTCCCTGCTGCATCCATTTTTTAGGCAGAGTATTCTGTTACAATTCTGGAAGGAGGGAAGCAGGATGCACTCGCAGGGGAAATTTATCAGTTTATTAGGAACAAGAAACTAAATAGAACCTTCAAAAATAATGGGACAGTCTAACAAAAAACCACAAATGAACAAGGCAAAATTCCAAAGAAAGACAGGGCAGGTATTCCAAACAGGCTAGTCAATAATCCAAACACTTACAGGGCAAAAATCCAGGAAGTCATGAGACAAGTCACGAGGTATAAATTCAAGAACCCGGGAATGCCGGGTAAACAAAAACATAGGGAAAAACATTACGATTCTTTATCTTTGTCGCTATACATAGCTATCAAGAATCACTTTCCATGACATTTCGTTACATAGGGTTACATATGGTTATTCTAAATCAGTACTCTGCGACGAAACGGACACAAATAGGGGTTTAAGTAACATGGTTAATCCAAAGCAAACAAGATCAAACACACGACACCTGGAAACAATAATCACATAATAATAGGAGAACCAATGAAAGAACACGGGAGTAAACATAACGTGAAACAAAACCAATGGACCAATATGGAAGCGGGGGCAGAGACATGACGTAAACCAAAAACAAAAGAGCACATAACAACGTAAACAAAACCAGAGTTCATGAAACTGTCCGGAGATTTTTATGAATCGCGCTGGAATGCGCTCCTTGGAATGCGGAAGTGTGCTGCTCCGCTAGCGGCACAGCGAGAGGGAGATGCTAGCACCTTGGTGATACTGATTGCTGCCATTGCACATGGCCTGAAATACTCACTAGCAAATGCATGTTATTTTACAAACTAAAAACTCACTCAAAGCAATGGGCACAAACTGTTGTGCAATCACCCTCTAGTTACAGTGAGACCCCATGGCCAGAAGGTATGAAGGGATTAGTTGGAAAGCCAGAGACTACACTGATTTACATTACCCAAAAGAGAAACATGGTACAGACAAACAAACATGTACAAATCCTGTTTTGGATATGAGCAGGGCCAGAGATTCTGCAGGCAGAGCCAGAGACCCATATACAGGTGCATCTCAATAAATTAGAATGTCGTGGAAAAGTTCATTTATTTCAGTAATTCAACTCAAATTGTGAAACTCGTGTATTAAATAAATTCAGTGCACACAGACTGAAGTAATTTAAGTCTTTGGTTCTTTTAATTATGATGATTTTGGCTCACATTTAACAAAAACCCACCAATTCACTATCTCAACAAATTAGAATACTTCATAAGACCAATAAAAAAAATATTTTTAATGAATTGTTGGCCTTCTGGAAAGTATGTTCATTTACTGTACATGTACTCAATAATTGGTAGGGGCTCCTTTTGCTTTAATTGCTGCCTCAATTCGGCGTGGCATGGAGGTGATCAGTTTGTGGCACTGCTGAGGTGGTATGGAAGCCCAGGTTTCTTTGACAGTGGCCTTCAGCTCATCTGCATTTTTTGGTCTCTTATTTCTCATTTTCCTCTTGACAATACCCCATAGATTCTCTATGGGGTTCAGGTCTGGTGAGTTTGCTGGCCAGTCAAGCACACCAACACCATGGTCATTTAACCAACTTTTGGTGCTTTTGGCAGTGTGGGCAGGTGCCAAATCCTGCTGGAAAATGAAATCAGCATCTTCAAAAAGCTGGTCAGCAGAAGGAAGCATGAAGTGCTCCAAAATTTCTTGGTAAACGGGTGCAGTGACTTTGGTTTTCAAAAAACACAATGGACCAACACCAGCAGATGACATTGCACCCCAAATCATCACAGACTGTGGAAACTGAACACTGGACTTCAAGCAACTTGGGCTATGAGCTTCTCCACCCTTCCTCCAGACTCTAGGACCTTGGTTTCCAAATGAAATACAAAACTTGCTCCCATCTGAAAAGAGGATATTGGACCACTGGGCAACAGTCCAGTTCTTCTTCTCCTTAGCCCAGGTAAGACGCCTCTGTCGTTGTCTGTGGTTCAGGAGTGGCTTAACAAGAGGAATACAACAACTGTAGCCAAATTCCTTGACACGTCTGTGTGTGGTGGCTCTTGATGCCTTGACCCCAGCCTCAGTCCATTCCTTGTGAAGTTCACTCAAATTCTTGAATCGATTTTGCTTGACAATCCTCATAAGGCTGCGGTTCTCTCGGTTGGTTGTGCATCTTTTTCTTCCACAATTTTTCCTTCCACTCAACTTTCTGTTAACATGCTTGGATAAAGCACTCTGTGAACAGAAGCTTCTTTGGCAATGAATGTTTGTGATTTACCTAGTGAACCAAACTGAGAGACCATTTTGAAGGCTCAGGAAACCTTTGCAGGTGTTTTGAGTTGATTAGCTGATTGGCATGTCACCATATTCTAATTTGTTGAGATAGTGAATTGGTGGGTTTTTGTTAAATGTGAGCCAAAATCATCACAATTAAAAGAACCAAAGACTTAAACTACTTCAGTCTGTGGCATTGAATTTATTTAATACACGAGTTTCACAATTTGAGTTGAATTACTGAAATAAACGAACTTTTCCACGACATTCTAATTTATTGAGATGCACCTGTACATATTTACATCTTTGTTCTTCTATTGTCTATTGCTTTCTCATTTCCTCATGCTTTCTTTTTTCTCTCACTCTCAAATGTCTGTTTTTCTTTCTGTCTCCATCTGACCGTCTCTGGTCTAGACAGCTATTCTCCTGTTTGAAGTTTGTCAAAATGGAAACGTGTTGGTATTACTTGCACCATGAATTTAGACAACCTTAATGTAGGTCACCTATCACAGTAAACCCAAGTAATTCTGTATTTCTTTCTCTTTTCCCCTCGTCCTTTGTGAATGAGTCAGAAGGTAAAATGGATGCAGGTCCATGCGTGATTAATCTCTGGCATTCAGTGCTGCATTGCTGCTGTTTGTGTCTGCTCAACTGAAACTCACAGTGGTTATATTAGCTCTCATTTAATTTGAGGGCTGCATAACTGTTTGTGTTTTTGTATTAACAAGGAGCTGTTACAGAGAACTAGATTCTTGAGATCTGAACCACTGGAATCATAATTTTGCCAAATTATTAGCCAATGAAAATCACTGACATTAAAATTGAAGGTTTATGTCTTCAATGCGCCATCACTGTAGCTCTGCTGTTTCAGGAAATATGGACCTTCGTATGTTATTCTGTGCAACAAAATTGTAGAAAAAAGTTATCAATAGAATTGTTAAAATGCTTAAACAAATAATATGTAAGTAAAGATGCTATTAAAGGTTTTATTCATTTGTGAACTGGTTCAAGCGACTAAATGAAAAGAAATGGTTCAATAGAATATTTATGTATGTATATTAGGCAGAAGGGCTACAAATAGTGCTAGAAGCATCCATATCAGTATGTACATTTGGATTTAAAGCTGGAGTTGGTGTGGTCTAAACTGGAAGGCTACCTCACAGGTTCCAGTGTTTGATCCTGAGCTTGAGTGATTGTTGTTGTGGTGTTCAGTAGGCCAGGGGTTCAAGCCCCGGCACTGTCAAGCTGACACTATTGGGCCCTTGAGCATGGCTATTAATCCTCTAGACCCCAGGGGTGCTGTATCATGGCTGACCCCAACTTCTTAACAAGCTGGAATATGTGAAGAAAATATTTTCACTGTACTGTAATGTATATGTGATAAATAAAGGCTTCTAGTTGTTTCCTCAGATTCCACATGTTATAAAATGTCACTATGCCAGGCTGCAGATATTGAAGGTAGGCTGAAGAGTCAGTGAGAGAAGTCAGGAACACAGAGAGGAGACTGAAAGATTTGTCCTTTAAACGACTTTCAATTTCTGCTGTGTTCCTCTCAAAGCACTTGTCTCAGATTAAACCCTCCTTTGTTTTTCAGCAAAGCCTCAGAGGATTTCGCCAATGCAAAATTCAAATAGATTCCTGACACTGGACATCCCTCGTAATTAAGCTCTCTTTGTCTCTGAAAATGAACTCATGTCGGAGAAATTTAAAGACAGTATACAAGCAAGTAGTGAGAGAAGCCTCAATGGAGACCAAATAAAAGGGCCCACTCTCTGCCTTTGTTTGCCTTATCATATATGCCAGTCTCACACTCAGTTCATCATTGAATTCACAACATTGCGCTTGTGTGAACCTTTAACAATGAATATTTGTATTTTGTATGCTACAGGAAACTTTCTTAGTAAGGGTCACCATGAGCCACTAGAACAGCTTCAATACACCTTGGCATAGATTCTACAAGTCTCTTGAACTGTACTGGAGAGATATACAGTGCCCTACACTAAAATTGGCACCCTTGGGAAATATGAGCAAAGAAGGCTGTGACAAAATTGTCTTTATTGTTTAACCTTTTGATCTTTTGTTCAAAAAATTCACAAAATACTCTGCTCTCATGGATAACAAACAACTGCAAACAAAACATGTTTATAAAAAAAAATGTTATCTTTGTTAAATATAGGTGTGCAACAATTTTATAGGTGTGCAACAAAATTTGCACCCTTTTACTCAATACATTGTGCTACTTCCCTTTGCCAAGATAACAGCTCTGAGTCTTCTCCTATAATGCCTGATGAGCTTGGAGAATACATGGCAAGGTATCTGAGACCATTCCTCCATACAGAATCTCTCCAGATCCTTCAAATTTTGAGGTTCACACTGGTGGACTCTCCTCTTCAGTTCACCCCACAGGTTTTCTATGGGTTTCAAGTCAGGGGGCTGGGATGGCCATGGCAGGACTTTGATTTTGTGGTCAGTAAACCATTTTTGTGTCGATTTTGATGTATGTTTTATATCATTGTCCTGATGGAAGATCCTTTCAGGCAGAGGCAGTCAGGTTTTCATTTAATATCTGTTTATATTTGATATATAGTCCATGATGCCATGTATGCTAACAAAATGTCCAGGTCCTCTGGCAGAAAAATGGCCCCAAAACATTAAACAGCCACCAACATATTTAACTGTGGGCATGAGATACTATTCCATATGGCTCCCTCTCTGTGTGCGCCAAAACCACTTCTGGTCTTTATTGCCAAAAAGCTCTATTTTGGTTTCATCTGACCATAGAACCCAATCCCATTTGAAGTTCCAGTAGTGTCTGGCAAACTGAAGACCCTTGAGTTTGTTTCTGGATGAGAGTAGAGGCTTTTTTCTTTAACCCTTCCAAACAACTTGTGGTGATGTAGGTAACTTCAGATTGAAGTTTTGGAGATTTTCTGACCCCAAGATGCAACTAACTTCTGCAATTCTCCAGCTGTGATCATTGAAGATTTTTTGGCCACTGGAACCCTCCTCTTCATAGTGCATTGAAATGATTTAGACACGTCCAATTACAGGTTGATTCACATCCCTTATCAAAACTGCCTTACGGTACACTCAGAAGACAGTTTGATGACAAGGTGGAAATTTTAGAGTGTGTGTATGGCTTGGAGGTAGAGGTGATGTGGGTGTGTGATTGGAACAACACTAAACAGACTGATGTTGATGTAATGGTGTTTATGGACACTTACACACATCCTGAAAGATTGAAACCATGCAACGCATTATATGGCGGCCGTACTGTGTACAAACTATATCATAAAGCTGACATTGGTGAGAAAATACGATATGTCGACTTTACAAGCTTGTATCCGTTTTGCCAGGCCAAGAAATGCTACCCCATAGGTCATCCCCAAATCATTTTTAAGGATTTTGAACCTCTTGAAAATTATTATGGATTTGTCAAAGCCACGGTGCTGACACCGCGAAAGCTGCTTCACCCCATCCTTCCCTATTGGACTGGTGGTAAGCTTATGTTTCCGCTCTGTCGCACATGCGCAGATCAGCAGAATCAGACACCCTTGTGTAGGCACGATGATGAGGAATGGGCTATTTCAGGCTGTTGGGTCAGTATTGAACTGTTAAAGGCTGTGGAGAAAGGTTATGTTGTTACAAAGGTGGATGAAGCGTGGCATTTTCCTCAGCGATCAGAAACCTTGTTTTGTGATTATGTTAAAACGTTTCTACAGTACAAACAAGAGGCCAGCGGATTCCCCGCACATGTCGTGACAGACACAGACAAAGAGGCATACATCACCGATTACTTTGAGAAAGTGAGTATTAAGCTGAATCACAACAAGATCAGTCTTATCCCTGCACGCCGGTCTATTAATAAACTTCTGTTGAACTCGCTTTGGGGTCGGTTCTCTATGCGTGAAAATTTGCCATGTACAGAACTCCTTTCAGATCCCGAGCAGTTTGACCAACACATTTTTGGTGGCAGTTAAGACATTAAACACTTCTCGTTCATGTCAGACACTGTTGCACTAATCCAGTGGTGTTACGCGGACGGGAAAAGCGGTCAGACCCGTGACATTAACATCTTTCTTGGTGCATTTACAACAGCGCATGCGCGTCTAGTATGTTCTAATGGACAAGTTGGGGGATAGGTTGTTGTACAGTGACACAGACAGTGTCATCTTTACATCTAGAGACAGTGACTGGGATCCACCATTGGGACCTTACCTATCTGACTGATGAGGTTGGGGATGGGGATCACATTGTAGAGTTTTGTTCAGGGGGTACGAAAACATATGGGTACTGCACAGCTAAGGGGGAGGTTTGTATGAAGGCCAAGGGAATCACACTCAATGCTGTAAACTCAAAAGCCATTAGGTTAGAGACACTGAACCGTCTTGTTGATCACTATGTCATGGGGGAGGATAATAGTCGTTATATACTGGCATACACCTTCAGCATTGTAGCAACACTTCACACTACACAATAGGTCAGTCATCAAAAAGTTTTGTACAACAAACGTGCTGCTCCCCGATTTCACAACGCTCCCATATGACAATATTTTTGGACACAGGGGTGTGCGAGACACTGATGGTTTTGATTTCAGATTACAGCATCCATTTTCATGTGTGATAAGTGGCCCTTCAAACTCGAGAAAGTCATATTTTGTAAAAATGCTGTAACGTCTGAACGTATCAAACTGATTTCTGAATCAGCCTGGACTTAGCAAAGAAGTTTCTCTATTTCCTTGAGCTGTGAATCCTTATAAGTAACCCCCCTCTGGTGTCTGACCAGATGCCATTGGAATGCTACAGGGGACACGACCCCCCTCTTCAGACACACACACAAGCTTACCTACATGCGCACGTGCGCGCACACACACAAAGCTTACCTACACGCGCACGCGCACGCACACACACGCGCACACACACAATGGAAGAATCTCTTTTGAATGTAACATGTAATTATATGTAATTATTCGATGTCCAAATAGTGTGATGTTTCCTTATTCGCATATATTGTGTGTTTATGTAACCTAACTAAAATGATTTTAGACAGTTTAATTTAGGATATTATTTTAAATGTCTGTAACCATGTTTTACCTGTAATATTCTTTATAAGTCCATCGAATTTGGTATGTAGTTAATCGTCTCAAGATACCCTGACCGATTATGCATATCACATTACAATGGGATACATTATTTCATGCTTTTCCTTAATTTCATATGCAATACAGTATACAGGCTCCTCCCAGGAAATGCAAATTCAGGTCTGAGACCAGACAAAGAGAGTTCATCCCGCCAACAAATCCAACTTCCTGATTGGCCAATAGCCCAAAGAGGCGTGTGTGTTGGTGTTGTCTTTAAAACAACACCACGCTTTGAAATCACCTTTTTTTACTTCTTCAACTTCTCTTTCTGCAGACACTTCTTCAGACTCTCTACACTCTTTCTGGTTTCCCTCCCCCGGGGCCACGTGCCCCGGGAAGAGGAAGCCACAATCTCTCTCCGGACAGGATGCAACTGCCTCACGGCCCACGCCTTTTCAAACAGCACGACGAACCAGCGAACTCGACGCGAGCTTTGAACCGACAACATTTACACCATGGAAGTATAGTTAATGGATCTATATCTGTGTTAAAATTGTACCCCTGTTTACAGGAGATTTAAGTTCGTTGCTGGTTTTGAAAACGGCTAATTAATTGTATTTTTGTCGGCCATTCCCTCCTATTTCATTACTTTCTTTCTACACTTTCTCTCTTCTTATATATAGATGTACATATGTATTGTTTGCTTAGGGTTAGTTGTGTGTGTATCCATAGTTACACCTAGTTATTAAAATCTATTATCATCATGCTTGATTGTCTCTGTTTTGGTCACATGATGAGTCAATTCTACACTGCAAGACCTCGCTACCCATTCTATTTTTAATAACAAACGGGTATCCTTCCTGGCCAGAAGGATAAACTCCCTCTTTAGCATAGAAAAGAGCAATTATAATGTGGGAACGACATTATAATTACATACAAATAAAATCAAATAAAACCGACCATCTGCTTTTACATCTTTACACAGTCTGTCTTCATGAACGTGAACATGAACACAATCATCACAAACAAGCCCCCAAAAAACAAAACAAAAACAAAACAAAAAAAACACGTAGGATAGAAAAGAAAACCATCTGAAAGAAAGTGTACATCAAAATGACCCGAGTCCTTCGTGAACCTAGGAGGAGAATTACTTTCATAATTCTAAACTAGAATACAGCTAATCCTAAAGGCTGATCTAGGCCACATACATAGTCATAATTAATTATAATCCATTGTAGTTAATTATCTATATGTATATGTGCACATACATGAATTCCCTTTCATGGCTGATGTATATTTATAACTGGTCACAACACGTGTTGATTAGATATATACAGGTGCATCTCAATAAATTAGAATGTCGTGGAAAAGTTCGTTTATTTAAGTAATTCAACTCAAATTGTGAAACTCGTGTATTAAATAAATTCAATGCACACAGACTGAAGTAGTTTAAGTCTTTGGTTCTTTTAATTGTGATGATTTTGGCTCACATTTAACAAAAACCCACCAATTCACTATCTCAACAAATTAGAATACTTCATAAGACCAATAAAAAAACATTTTAAGTGAATTGTTGGCCTTCTGGAAAGTATGTTCATTTACTGTACATGTACTCAATACTTGGTAGGGGCTCCTTTTGCTTTAATTACTGCCTCAGTTCGGCGTGGCATGGAGGTGATCAGTTTGTGGCACTGCTGAGGTGGAAGCCCAGGTTTCTTTGACAGTGGCCTTCAGCTCATCTGCATTTTTTGGTTTCTTGTTTCTCATTTTCCTCTTGACAATACCCCATAGATTCTCTATGGGGTTCAGGTGTGGTGAGTTTGCTGGCCAGTCAAGCACACCAACACCATGGTCATTTAACCAACTTTTGGTGCTTTTGGCAGTGTGGGCAGGTGCCAAATCCTGCTGGAAAATGAAATCAGCATCTTCAAAATGCTGGTCAGCTGAAGGAAGCATGAAGTGCTCCAAAATTTCTTGGTAAACGGGTGCAGTGACTTTGGTTTTCAAAAAACACAATGGACCAACACCAGCAGATGACATTGCACCCCAAATCATCACAGACTGTGGAAACTTAACACTGGACTTCAAGCAACTTGGGCTATGAGCTTCTCCACCCTTCCTCCAGACTCTAGGACCTTGGTTTCCAAATGAAATACAAAACTTGCTCCCATCTGAAAAGAGGATATTGGACCACTGGTCAACAGTCCAGTTCTTCTTCTCGTTAGCCCAGGTAAGACGCCTCTGACATTGTCAGTGGTTCAGGAGTGGCTTAACAAGAGGAATACGACAACTGTAGCCAAATTCCTTGGCACGTCTGTGTGTGGTGGCTCTTGATGCCTTGACCCCAGCCTCAGTCCATTCCTTGTGAAGTTCACTCAAATTCTTGAATCGATTTTGCTTGACAATCCTCATAAGGCTGCGGTTCTCTCGGTTGGTTGTGCATCTTTTTCTTCCACAATTTTTCCTTCCACTCAACTTTCTGTTAACATGCTTGGATAAAGCACTCTGTGAACAGCCAGCTTCTTTGGCAATGAATGTTTGTGGCTTACCTAGTGAACCAAACTGAGAGACCATTTTGAAGGCTCAGGAAACCTTTGCAGGTGTTTTGAGTTGATTAGCTGATTGGCATGTCACCATATTCTAATTTGTTGAGATAGTGAATTGGTGGGTTTTTGTTAAATGTGAGCCAAAATCATCACAATTAAAAGAACCAAAGACTTAAACTACTTCAGTCTGTGTGCATTGAATTTATTTAATACACGAGTTTCACAATTTGAGTTGAATTACTGAAATAAATGAACTTTTTCATGACATTCTAATTTATTGAGAGGCACCTGTAGATATATTTCACGCCATTCGAGCTAATTCTTTACGTAAATTGGAGAATACATTTAAACATGTTAAACATCTTTTAATTTGTTACATGAATTGTAACTGGTGGAGAATATATATTAAATGGTGCTGATTCATCTGATTTACTACATATTCTGGTAGATAATGCGGGCACGCTCTAAAACACGTCTCCTTTAAAAAGGTGCTTTGAATCCAAGTGTGCGCTTCTGTTTCGTTTTTCATGTTTAAAGCTGATTCATTACATTATTCTGGTGGAAAAGAATGCGAGCAATGATTCATTACATGATGTACAGTTGATTTCTAAAAAAAAATGAAAATATTTTGTGTGTATATATATATATATATATATATATATATATATATATATATTTATGATTGTTGGCAACCATTGTATGACGAGTTGTTGAAAATGTACAAATTAAAATTTGTTGAAGAACCACCACAGACTCTGAATGATGAAGATTTGAATGATGAAGAATTTCGGATACCTGATGATTGATTATAAAACAAATACACCCAAACACTATCAATTCAGAACAGATTTACTTTCACCGCATCCTGTAGTATGCCTCCAGAAAAGAAGGTAGTGGAAAAAAAGTGTTGGTTTGTGAAAATGTAGGATAGACTTTGTAGAAACATACCTCTTTTAAAAATATTATTAAAAGCATCGCCCAAACAGAGACGGGTTAATTTACAGTCTGCTGCAGATGAACTCTTTGCAACATTGTGTGAAGTGGCTCTTAACGTTCTCCACGGGAATATTTCCCTCACGGCGCCGCAATACCGCAAGCTGAGAAGGAATAAAAGGGCAATCAAGTTTGTGGCTGATAAGAAAATAGGTGTTAAAAGACATCTGGTAAACCAGCAGGGGGGGTTTCTTCTACCACACTTAAGTGTCGCAATACCTTTTATCTCCAGTCTGGTCGCTTCTAGATAACATGCGGGGGATGGAGTATGCAGAGATGATGTTTTTAACACCAAATGGATAAACTAAAGACTGGCCCCCTGTGCGAGACTATTCAACAGGTTGTGGAGAATGATTTGGATGCGACTATTTGAAGTATTTTGCACAGATCTGATTTGGATAATTATGAAAAGGTAAAGCTGTACACAAATACATTACAGCGATTTTTAACAATTGCTAGACAAGGGGCCCGGGAAACCAACATTTTAACATTATCTCTCCCGCAGCCTGACCGTGTTGAAAAAGAAGACCAACCTGCAGTGGCCGGTGTAAGCATTCACAATGTTTTAGATTATGTTGTAGACGACGTTTTGAAGAACGTTCCACAGAGGAGTGTAAAAAACGCTCGTTACATTTTAGATAAAATGTCTAAAACTAAAGATGTCACATCTTGGGCTGAGTTGGGCGAGTTTGTGTTTAAAGGTAGAACAATGCCTGGTTCACACATGCTCAATTTAGTTAAAGGTGTCACGGCTCCACAAAAGATTTCTGATGTGCGGAGACCTATTGGATGGAACGAGTTTCTGCAGGCTTTTTCTATTGTAAATATACCATACTCGACGGTGCCAAATCGTTATGTCAGACACGTTATTAACTCAAAACCAATACGACTCTGACGACTAAGAAGAGTAAAAAACAGAAAGCACCCTCGAGTTCACCATCATCACGTTCAAATTATTCAGACAATCCTGTATTATTCAACTTGCCGCCTCTCAATCGAAGTCAGTGGCTGAATTTTTAATCTCAGAGTTTTTTGTATGTTCCGTGTTTCCTATTTTTTGATCATGTTATTATCGGTATTGTTGATTGTGTTATATGTATAATAATAATAATAATAATAATAAAATATAAAAGTCAAATATAAAAATAAAAAGTCAAAAAGACGTTTCTGTTCTTTAGTTGTTGTTTATTGAAAATGTTAAACACAAGACATAAACATTTCACACGTCTGAACACATCAAACACATTTGAAAACATTTTCATTACTATGAGTCTGTTTTAGTTTTTTCACAAAAGCAAACACCTTTTTGTCATTTTTAATAAAAGTAACGTTATACAGACTCATCGCATAATCATAATCATACCCCTTTGACATATGGTAGAGAAAGAACACACAGTGCTGACCACATGTTGTTAGGTTCTCCCGCTATGCTGCAAATGAAGCGTAGCCTACTTCCGCATTCCACGAAGCTCATTCCAGCTCAGTTCAGAGGGACTCTCGTTATGTTTACCTCGGCCATGTGCGCTTTTGTTATTGTGTTGCGTCATGTCTTTGTCCCCACCTCCTTATTTCTTATTGGTTCTTCATTCATGCTGTGATTATCATTTCCAGGTGTCTTTGATTCCGTGTGTGATTTCTTTGTGTTTAAAAAGCCCTGTTTGTGTTCACTTGGACATGGAGTATTAGTTGAGTGTAGATTTGTGTGAAGATAGAATTCCTGTTCCGATGTCCGTAGTTCAATAGCCGTAGTTCTAATTTCGATGTCCGTAGCTCCGTATTTGTGGTTCCCAGACCACTTCCTTGTTTCGAGTGTTTTTTCCTGCCTTTTGGATTACTGCTTTTCTCGATTTCTCTGTGTTGTGGATTACTGCTCTTTTTGTTTACGAATAAACTCTTCTGAATTGACTGCCATCTCCCCAGCGTATGCATCCTCAACTCTTCTGCCTGCCTGCACCGGCTTTACATAACACATGTATCTGATGAAAAATCTTGGACTTGCGCTGATGAATGTTGTACAACACTAGAATTGCGGTTTAGAAAGTTTTTAATAAGCGGCAGAAAAAGCGGGTAATCTGGTTTATTACCAAAGCTGTCGAAAAAACAACCCATGCTATCTTAATTTATGTAGATGGCTAACTAGTGTTCACCTGGGAGACCTGAAGGGTGTGTGTTGGTTACAACCATAGCAGGTAATTTTCTTAAAGGAGCTTTTGGAAGATAGTCACATGAAAATGTATGTTGAACAAGATCTTGTCCATGATGGTCGTAAGTTGGACAGTTAAAGGCGCCAGTTAAAGATTCAGTGGTTCTGCAATATATCAGTGACATTGTTTTAGCCTCACCTGATATGGAAGTGCATAACATAGAGTTGTTAGCACTGCTCACACATCTTAGTGCCCATGGTCATAAAGCCAACATTGCCAAAGCTATATTAGCTGCTACTTCAGTTAAATGTTTAGGACAATCAATAACAGCTGGACAGAGATCCATCCTTTCTGATTGCACTGAAGCCATGCATACACTTAATGCACCGTCAACAGTCAAAGGGCTTTGCTCATTCATGGGCCTGTGTAACCACTGTCGCCCATGGATTGAAGATTATGCCCAAATAGCTCAGCCGCTATATGACCTGTTAAAAGGATCTCCCAAGGAGACAGACAGTATTTAGTTTTCTGAATGAAAACTGCATTTACAGAACTTAAAAGTGCTCTTTCATCTGCTCCTGCTTTAGATTTCATGCAACCAGAGCTGCCTTTCACCCTGTATGTGCATGAGCATGAAGGGTTCATGACGCCATGCCTAATGCAGGATCACGGTGGCCGATTACTTCCAGTCCACTACTATTCAGCTAAGTTTTACGTCAAAGCTAGTGGCTTTAGTCCATGCCTGTGCTCCAGTAGTGTTGACACAACATCTGACTATATGTTGTATTCATGCTGTTCTCTCTCTGTTGTCCTCAGCTTGTGAGATTACAGTGATTGCCCAATGATAGGGCAATTGATTCGACATTCTCACAGCACCTAACACCTACAAAGGGCCAAGATCTCGAATTCCTCATTACTGATTACATAGTACGTGCAATGTCTGATACACAAGATGAGTGGGTATTGAGCGATCATGATCATGATTGTGTGATGCTTTCACACTCACTGCCTTTGAGCATTTCAGAGATTCCTCTGGAAAATCCAGACATGATTTTGTTTACAGATGGTTCAGCTCAAGTCCTGAATGGATGCAGGTCTGCTGGATGTGCTGTTTGCTCATCACACAAAGTGATAGCTCAGGGTTGTCTCCCTGATCACTTCTCAGCCCAAGTTGCTGAACTTGTGGCTCTGACTAATGCCCGTGTTCTAGCATGGGTCGACTGATGGCCCTACCAAGGACAATTGATTTGATTTGAGACAAGCAGATGTGCATCTTACATCTGATGAGTTAATGAAGTATTGTGAAGAGCTCACCGAAGCTGTTAGCTCTGCGCAAAAGCGTGTCCAGGAAGCATGGGCCTCGTCGCAATAGGGGGAACATGCTATTGTGCTAGGACAGTGGGTAATGGTTAAAAACCACATCGCTGGCATGCAAAATGAAAAGGCCCTTTCCAAGTCCTCTTAGTGACTGATTTGGCAGTGTTGTGTCAGGGATGCAAGATGTGGATAAATGTCTCACACTGTAAAGTGGTATTACCGGCTAAATAGGGACAGTTTGGGTGGCTCTGAGAGGAGAGCTTTGAAAGGATTTGATGGCATTTAGGCCACGTGGGTCAAACTCAAAGTGAAGATTCCCTTTCCCCAGTATGTGCTTAGTACTCCATCCTCCTCTCAGTGGACAGGACCCAAGTTAGGCAGGGAGAGATGATAACACTTTATTGTGATTAAAAAAAAAAAAACTTCTAGTATAAGTCAATGTTTCCAAATAAATGCTAGACACAGAGAGAGGAAAAGGAGCCAAGTTGCTTCCTGAGTCTGACACAAGATACTGTTTTTTTTTTTTTTTTTTGTGTGTGTGTGTGTGTGTGTGTGTGTGTGTGTGTGTTTTGCAGGAAAAACCACGTGAGGCATATCTGAAGTTGGTGCGGGTACTACAAGAGAACCAAGAGATTATTACTTTATACATTGGGTTCCCTCTGACTCTCAGTTGGCCCCATTCTGTGCCTCAGCACTGTGCGCTGTCTGTGCCTATCATGCTGAAGCAAGACCCATCCATCCTCGCCATCACAACCCAAGAGTCTGACTTTGTTCTATACTTCGAACAGAACCATCAGACAACATTACTGATTACAAATTAGTCACAATCACTAGTTTCACATTGTACAATAATGCATACGGTCATGTGAAAACATAAGCACTCTCTATGGATTTTTTTTTATTATATATATTTGTACAAGCAAACATGTGATCCTCTTTGAAACAGTGCCTATTAATAAAGGTGATACACTCTATCAAATGACACATAAAATTAACATTTTGTAGTAATTTCCATAATTTAAATTAACAAACAAACAAACAAACAAACAAAAAAAACAGATCAGTCGCATGGTAGTACACCCCTACATTTATCACACCTTCAAATTCAAAAAATTTGAATCAGGTGTTCAAGATTGGGTGCCAGTGATTATTTAAACCTCTCACATCTAGTGTCTGGTGTTATTGAGGTGTGTGGTGTCATCATGATCTAAAAAGTTCTATAAGGCCTTCAGAAAAAAGGTTGTGGATGCCTATGAGTCTGGCAAGGGATTTAAACAGATCTCCAAATTATTTGAAATAAATCATTCCAAATTTCCATACCAAAATTTCATCACAGGATCTGCTAGTAAGTCTTGCAACTGTTGGTGTCAAAGTGCATGTTTCTACAATCAGAAAGAGACTGCACAAATTTTACCTGCATGGGAGGCATGCCAGGAAAATGCCTTTGCTGTCTAAAAAGAACATTAGAGCTACAGTAAGACAGTTTGCTAATGAGCATATAGGCAAAGATCAGGCCTTTTTGAATGTGTTCTGGACAGACAAATCAAAGATAGAATTGTTTGGTCATAGTAACAGCAGACATGTTTGGCAAAGAGAATTGCAACATGCTTTGATCTCACCGCAACCCAGTCACATGGTTCATGTAGCTCTCAATAGTTCCAAATAAGTCCGCACTGTCAACCTGTTTGAATGGGTTTAAGCAGGACAGATAGCATAAGCGACTACATTTGCAACAATTTTCTGTATATATTAAAGCATAATGTGCTCTGATTACTACATTGACTATATTTATAGTAGCATTTTTTCTGGGGAGTGATGAAGAGACAGCATTAATCAGTTTTTCTGTGTTCACTTTTGGAGGAAAAGGAGATTGCTCCCATAATGTAGAATACATTTACAGTATGTATGCATTCAAATTTTTTTCATGCTTCTATGGTCATAATTACTCACATCCTAATGTTACATATGTTAAGATGTTCACATAAGCATGCACATAAGCAGTGAAAATCAATGAATGCAAACAATTGCTCAATTTAACCCAAGAAAGAAGTTTGGTCAATAGTGCAAATTAAACAAGGCAAACAATAGCATTCAGCAAAATGTTTTATTATATAATATATCCAGGTAGAGGATAGATAAGTTTTTCCTTGAATGGGCAGTCTTCACAGGAACTCATTTGACCTCCTACAGGGAGAGACAGATGGCAGAAGCAGGGCACTTTTATGCAATTCCTGGAAAGTGATTAGGCTGAAATTAATGAGTGAAATTGATAAATTAAATGACAGCACCTATAAAAAAAAAATAATAAAAAAACACACTATGCCTATTATTATTATATATTATTATTTTTATTTTCCCTGAATGTTCAATGTTGAGGGTAGGGTGGGGTAGGGGAATGTTTATAAATGTTTATAAATGTTATTGTATGTATTACTTTGTTCTTTTGGTGCCAAAAACAATAAATATAATGTTAATTCAATTCAATTCAATTAATTTTTATTTGTATAGCGTTTTTTACAATATACATCGTCACAAAGCAGCTTTACAGAGATACATAAATTTTGGATCTAAATTTTAAATCGATAAATTTATCCCCAATGAGCAAGCCAGTGGCGACGGTGGCAAGGAAAAACTCCCTGAGACAACATGAGGAAGAAACCTTGAGAGGAACCAGATTAAAAAGGGAACCCATGCTCATCTGGGTGACACCGGATAGTGTAATTATAAATAAATCCCTTCTATAACTGTATGATACATGGTATAAAGTGCAACTGTGTAGTCAGGAGATTCAACACAGTCTCAACATGAAGTCTATTTTGCTGAAATCATGAACTGTCCACCGATGGAGACCCGAGCGCAAAGTCTGTTTGTGAATTGTAAGTGGAGGCTGTCCATATGGGCCCATCCACAGCAACAGCAAGTGACCCCCAACGATGAGAACCCCAGAAGCAGGGCACCACGGGTCAGACCCATAGCCAGCCCAGGAGCAACACGCGTAGAACTTGTGATGTGATGATTTGATGTCTTTACAGGCGTTGGCGTCATCTGGAGTCTTCTTAGAGGCTGGTTCTGAACTGGAGCTGGCACATTCACTGATTACCTCGGGATGGGCCTCCCGAGGTAGGAATAGGAAACAGATGGAAAAAGATTAGTGTGGCTGCTGTTCATTGTATGTCAGGCAAAATGACCATGTGCATTTGTTATCATTTTATCAACAATGACAGAAGTACAAGGTCATGAGATGTGGTTAGGTGAATGCTAGGCCAAAGAAATGTGTCTTTAATCTGGATTTAAACTGAGAGAGTGTGTCTGAACCCCGAACATTATCAGGAAGGCTATTCCAGAGTTTAGAAGCTAAATGTGAAAAAGCTCTACCTCCTTTAGTAGACTTTGATATCTTCGGTATTATCAGAAATCCAGAGTTTTGCGACGTTAAAGAGCATGATGGATTGTAACGTGATAGAAGATTGGTTAAAAACAAAGGGGCTTGGCCTTTTAGGGCTTTATAGGTGAGCAGCAGTATTTTATAATTGATACGGTATCGATAATCGATAATGTTATTTTTTAAAATAAAATAAATAAATACACTTTTATAGATCAAGGTCTTACCATGGTTGGCTGTGCAGCATTCAGATGCAAAAAATAAAGAATAAATAAGAAAAAAAAGGAAAGTATTAATGCCAATAACTGCAATTAATTTGAGGTAAATGTAGGCCAACTGACATCTGGTTATGGTGGCTAGTGAAGTGTTGCTCAGGCTAGCTAACTGCAATTAGAATCTACTAGCTATTATCTAACGATAAACATTAACTAAATCTGGCTACATAAAATACCACTATTGACTAGATTTATGAGAGGTTAGGTAATGCATTAAATATATAATATAATGTGAGGCCATCTGTCCAAAGGATGATCCATTCAACAGGATAATGATCCTAAGCACACCAGCAAATCCACCAAGGAATGGCTCAGAAAGAAGAAATGGAGGCTTATGGAATGGCCTAGTCAAAGCCCGTATTTGAATCCCATTGAAATGTTGTGGGGGGATTTGAAACAGGCAGTACATGCAAGAAAACCCTCAAACATCTTGCAACTGAGAGAATATTGCATGGAAGAGTGGTCAAAAATTCCAGCAAGCCGATGTCAGAGACTGGTGGACAATTATGCAAAACAGCTACAAGAAGTTATTTCTGCTAAAGGGGGCAATACTAGCTTCTGAGGCCAAGGCTGTACTTACTTTTTCCACAGAAGAAAAAGCTATTTTTCCTTGTGGCTTTGTTCAAGTATATACATTTTAGGCATTGTTTCAAAGGTGATCAAATGTTTGCTTGTCCAAATACGTCAAAAAAGCCAACAATTTCCATGGTGTGTACTTATTTTTTTTCACATGACTGTACGTTTGTTTCTTGTTATGCATTGCAAGCCAGAGTCACTTGTGCCTACATCACATCACAATATGGCAAAATCTTCAAATTTATACCGGTATTATCGTCAGCAATATTATATCACCCACCCCAATGTCTCCCAGTTTTTCTACCAACTGAATTTCTACCGACTGGAAGCACTATGTAGGACCTGAAAGAACCAGGTCATGAAGGACTTAGCAAATAAAAGACAATTTTACTGAGGGCAATCCACACCCACCCCCTCAAACATCCACACCATAAGTTACAGATTCTCTCAACAGGATGGGGCCCAGCTAATGTGGTTACAGATAAGTGCCATCTTAAAGTAACAAAAGTCTTTGCAAAAGAAGCCATCTGACAGGATGTGTAGCACGGTGATCAGTGACCCCCTGGAAGGCCACAAGTGAGTCAAGAGATAAACCCTATCTTGGAACACAGTGGAAAATCCTTGAGCTCAGGGATTCAGGCCACCTTCTAAAAGGACATAGACTCTGCAAATGCCTTTATGGGCCTTATTTCTCTGATCACCTACGAGAGTATGTGCTGCCACATTTTCAGATCATCCACCCGCCTTCTTAATGCTATATTAAACAAGCATCAGGAATGACCGGACAAAAGGCTAGCCACCATGACCTGCATTAATCCTCAAGTAGTAAAACAGAGACTGTGAAATTTAACAGGCCCTGTCTTGTCTAAACAGCTCTCCACACCATCCACAGCACAAAAGACAAAGACAATTAACCTTCTTCATGAAGCTCACTTTAATGTATCATGCTTTCATACAAGGTTTATAACACAAACTTTGCAATCATCAGGCTGTTGTACATGTGCATTCACACCACCTTTCTTGTAAACTGATTATTGTCATTACCTGTACACTCACATAACCATGTCCATAATCCAAAACTGCAATCCTTATGTTTTATTAATGTATATATTTACTAATGTCCCTAGTGAGCTAACTGTCATCTTTGTGAACCATATTAATCATGTGTACAAACTAAATGTAGCCATTAGGCTTCTATTATCTAGTATTAGGCCAATATATCTGGCAAAGTGTTCCTTATATCCAAAACACATCATGTTTGATATCTGTGTGTCAGTTGTAACATTTCCAGAATGCTAGTGGATGGCAAATTTGAATAACTCATCACAAAATCCACTTTTAAAGACAAAGGACCAAATTAACACCAAACAAGAATGAGCATGGACACTAAGGGTGTTATGCAGATTAGTTGGAGGGAAAGATCAAACTTTCCTCCAGTCACCCAAAAGGACCCCTAGAGGGTTGGGGTAGTTACCAAGGGTTAAAAGACAATGACATAGTGAACCCGTTGGCTGGCAGTGAGGAAGAGTCATTTTGTTAGTCCCGTCCGTTTCATCTTCCGTTTTTCAGACCTCCGCTTCTTTCTTTTCTTAAGTGTTGCTGGTAAATTTAACCTAAGCCTTAAGCTGAAACTAACCTGCGACCGTGATCGACTTCAACCTAGCTCCGATCACCGATTCAACCAGGCCTCCTGACTGCTGACGACTTCTCCTTCCTCATCTTCCACTAACGACGGCAAGCAAGTATAACATCTCCCCACTCTCAATAAGCTGGTGCAGCATGGTTAAGAATCCATATGTTAGTCTCTAATCAGTTTGGGTCACTCATAAGGTATTGATGGTTTGCTCAGGTCAGAGTCTACTTTGAAGCCATCCGTAACACTAGCATTCTGCTTTGCCTCTGTATAAGTCTGTTCCTCTCTGTCATGCCCCCTGTGTGTGTGTGTGTGTGTGTGTGTGTGTGTGTGTGTGTGTGTGTGTGTGTATGTGCACGTGTGTATATGTGTTAGAGTAGCCTTTGTGTCATAGTTAATTAGTTCATGTGTCTTAGATTAGTGTATTAAAGTCTCGTCTATATTGAAGTGAAAGTGTTCTGTGATTCATTTGTTCACGATCTGAGTCCCTAAACTGGCCGATTTCATTACCCTGCTCAGAAATATTTCCTCATCACTATAAGGTATCACAGTCAAAGGCCACGAGAGTAGTACCTTCCAGGATCAGTGCACATCTTCACCAAAAGTTTCGGTGGATGAATAAACTGGTTAGTTGCTGTAAATTGATTCTGGCAATATTTCCCTACATTATTTAAGATTCTCTGACAGCTAATGTTTTCCTATATGTATCGGTGGAGACCATAGGAAATTAAAATGTAACTATCTAGATGTTCCTTAAATACAATGGTGGAGAATTCAACAAATTAATCTTTCCCTACAACAAAAATTTCCCTACAACTAACAAACACCTTGTGTATTTACCCCGACAACAGAAAGCAAAAATAAAAAGTATGTAAATGTAGGACAGTGGACACATCTTTAGAAAATTACAATACTGTGAAAGAAGAAGGTAGCAGAGGTCCTAATCTGTAAGAAAAAGAGCCTATTTTTTTTTTTGGCAAATTAAACCTTTACAGGGCAGTAACCTCTCTGCACACACACTAAAGCAAATGCAGACTTTGTAATGGAAAGAAAGGTATAAAATTTACATTAAAATCCAAATCTTTTAATTTTGAGATTCCTCTTACACACATGTCTACAGGAACACCTTTGTCCACCCCCATTATGCTTGTAATTTAAATACCAATTTTGGGATCAGTGTTGAAAGTGTTGGATTATGCACATTAACAATTGTAGCAATTGTGTGCTTACAGTTTCAGTACTCATTTCATGGGCTATAAAATAATACTGTGTGTTATGTTCTGTAAGGTTATTCCCTAGGCTGCACTACTATTCCAATTCACTAGGGACACTGTGAGGGAGTTAATGTGAGCCTGTCTGCAAGTGAGGGAGAAGAAGAAAAGAAAACATGCAGAAAATGTTTAACTGGGAGTCTTCTACTTTTATTTAGTTTGTCTGGAGTTAAAACACTACAAAATCTGTGATGAGAATTCAAACCCACGCATGCATCGTTTCTTCTGACAGTAGGAGAGCCTGACATACCATTTTCTACATGGAAGAAAATCTTCAAAAATTACTTGCTAGTCATCAGAGCATGGGGCGACAAATTGCCCGACAACCGACTACATGCAGTTTTTTACATTACCTTGGAACGGAAGGCCAGAGACTTTTCTATATTCTGCCAAATGGAGGTATGACATATGAGGAGGCCATGGTGGCTCTTGATGCTCACTTTACCAGTTGTGGATGAAGTACCTGAAAGCCACACTTGAGAAATTGTACAGATATCTTACCAGAAACTGATTTTTGGTAGAAGTTAAAGTCACCGTTTTGAATATTACTTGAGTAAAAGTCTTAAAGTATCTGATATTTATTGTACTTAAGTATGAAAAGTATTTTTTTTAATATTAAATGTGCTTAAGTATTGAAAGTAAAAGTACAAGTAATGTTAATACAAAAAGTTTATTCTTTTTAAGCATGTACACCACCTTAAAAATGGAGCCTACAAAACAAAGTCTCAAAGTCAACAAAGCTGAAGCTCTCGGAAGGAACAAAGAGCTCAGTCTCTAGCAGCTTTGTCAGGGGCAACATGTCATTCAATTTGCCAAATTGCAAACTTTTCAGAGTAAACAACTCACCAAATGGCTGACCGTCTGTCTTCTTCAGTATGGCATAACTTTAATATTGTACTATACACAGTTTGAGCAACAAGATTGTGTTAAGTTTTATTTTTAAGTAATACAGACATCCCAACCTGCAAAAATATGTACTTACACTGTTTCGTATTATATTATACTATATTATATTACTGTATTATTCAACTCATGGAGTCATTTTTTATTATTCAGTACTTTTCAGATGTCTACAGGGAGTTTGGCCTCATCACCTAGACATCAATACAGTAGCTCCTTATAGCAGCTAGTTAAAATAATGTTAACTATGCTAATGGATGAATGACATTAAACTCACCTCAACTGTCTTTTACAGTCATTTAACCCACCATGGGCAATTGAGAAATCACTGCTGCAAACAGTGCAGCGAGCTACATTGTTGTTTTTTCACCCCTATTATGCATGGGTACACTTCAGTGTAGTCTGGGGTGAAGTGTGTTTTGTACTTCTTTTTTTCTATTTGGACACTGCCATGTGTTACGTTACCACAAGGAGGGAGGCAGGATGCACTCGCAGGGGAAATAGTCAGTTTATTAGGAACATACGAAAGTAAGGGAACATTCAAAAATAAAGGAACACTCAAAAGTAGCGTAGCGAGAGGGAGACTCTAACAGAGCCCCCCCCCAAAGGCGCGTCTCCTGAAGCGCCGAAAGTTTTGACTGTTCTGGTGGACCCGGGCCCCTGGGCAGGATCAGAACATCTGCCCCCCCCAGGACCCGAGGCTGGCGGTGTCCAGTGTCCCAAGGCCAGAGCAGAGCATGTCGGGTTGTCCCTTCGAACCTAATCGAGAACTTGGTCGAGAACTTGGTCGAGAACTGGTTCTTGGCCTGGAGCTTGGAGCTGTGCGTGACCTAGTGTTTGGCCTGTATCTCGGAGCTGTGCGTGACCTGGTGTTTGGCCTGGATTGCGTAGCCGTGCGTGACCTGGTGTTTGGCCTGGATCTCGGAGCTATGCGTGACCTGGTGTTTGGCCTGGAACCTGGACTGGAACCAGGATTGGACTCAGACTTGGCACCTGGATTTGAGACAGACTCTGAGACAGACTTTGAAACAGACTGGGGAATGGGATAGAAAACTGGACAGAGGATAGGACAGAGAACTGGGTAGAGAACTAGATAGAGAACTGGACTGGAAACTGAACTAGAACTTGAATCGTAAACAAAATCAAAAATTTGACTCGGCACAGAACTGAAAACTTGACTCAAAGCTAAATTGGAACCAGAGGTGGGAATTAAATTGGAACCAGAGCTGGAAATTAAATTGGAACCAGAGCTGGAAATTGAAGTGGAAGCAGAGCTAGAAATTGAAGTGGAAGCAGAGTTAGAAATTGAAGTGGAGATAGGGCTGGAGACAGAGGAAGAGACAGAGGAGGAGACAGAGGAGGGAACAGGAAAGGGAACAGGATTGTGTACAAAACTGGAAACTAGGCTAGAGACAGAACCATCAACAAAATCTAAAAGCTGACTGGAAACGGAGATGGAAACGGAGCTGGAAATGGAGATGGAAACGGAGCTGGAAACAGAGTTGGAAATTAAATCAGCAACCGAGCTGAGAATTAAAGCAAAAACAGGGCTAGAAATTAAACCAAAAACAGAGCTGGAAACTAAATCAAAAATGGAGCTGGAGATGGAGTTGGAAACGGAGCTGGAAATGGAGTTGGGAACGGAGCTGGAAACTGAGCTGGGAACAGAGCTGGGAACAGAGTTGGGAACAGAGTTGGGAACAGGACTGGGGACAAACTTAGAAGCTGGGTCAGAAACTGGACTGGAACCTGGATTGGGAATTGGCCTTGAAAAAACACCAGAAACTGGACTGGGAACTGAGCTAGGAACAGGGCTGGGACTTGGACTGGAAACTGGCTTTGGGCATAGGCTGAGGCATGGACTTGGATATGGATTTGGACCTGGATTTGGATTAGGGCAGAAACCTGGACATGGAGTTGGACTAGGACTTAATTTAGGGCTAAAACATGAGCTAGGACTTGGAAAGGAGGTCATCCCGTGGACCTCAGACATGAACTTGGCTTGGGAAGAGGTCATCCCGTGGACCTCTGACATAGACTTGGCTTGGGAAGAGGTCATCCTGTGGACCTCTGACGTGAACTTGGCTTGGGAAGAGGCCATCCTGTGGACCTCTGACATGAGCAGGACAGGTGAGGAGGTTTCCTCGTGAACTTCTGGCAGGAACGTGGCTTTGGCAGAGGTCTCCTCGTGGACCTCCGGTATGAGCAGGACAGGAGAGGAGGTTTCCTCTTGAATCTCTGGCAGGAACGTGGCTTGGGCGGAGGTCTCCTCGTGGACCTCTGGTATGAGCAGGACAGGAGAGGAGGTTTCCTCTTGGACCTCTGGCAGGAACATGGCTTGGGCGGAGGTCTCCTCGTGGACCTCCGGTATGAGCAGGACAGGAGAGGAGGTTTCCTCTTGAACCTCTGACAGGAACTGGGCTGGAATGGAGCACCCCACTTGGGTCTCCGACATGGACAGGACAGGAATGGAGGTTTCCTCGTGAACCTCCAAGAGCAGGTCAGCTGAAGAGACCTCCTGCTGGGCCTCTGGCTGGAGCTCAGGGCTGGAGGTTGCCACATTAACCTCCAGGAGCAGCTCCGCTGAGGAGACCTCCTGCTGGGTCTATGGATGGAGCTCAGGGCTGGAGGTTGCCGCATTAACCTCCAGGTGGCGCTCCACTGGGGAGACCTCCTGCTGGGTCTCTGGCTGGAGCTAGGGGCTGGAGGTTGCCATGTTAACCTCCAGGTAGTGCTCCACTGGGGAGACCTCCCGCTGGGCCTCCTGCTGGAGCTCTGGGGGTGCCCGTCTGTGGAGTCATTTATGCACCCGCCAGCTGCCCTTGAAACAGGCTTGCGAGCAGAAGTAACTGCTACTCCCTGTTTCCTACAGGTGGGGCACTGCAGGCCGGCTGGTCGGGTGCAACCCTCGGTGGCGCACTTCTGGGTCAGGAGTTGAGAGGTGCAGGCTGCCATGTTAGCCTGCTTCCTCTTATAATGGTCCAGGAATGACCGGCCGGGTTCACCGGGCAGGTACACCTTGTTCAGGAAGGTTCTTATGTCGGGTTCAAATTCTGGGCTCCCAAATTCCTGGATCAGGAGCTCCACGAAACCCGAAGCTGTAGCCAGTTCGGTGTACCCGCTGGCGAGGTGGGTCTCCACCCACCAGTGGGCTGAGCTGACCAAACGGGACAGGAGGAACTGTGCCCATTGTTTCTAACTGAGCTTGGGGTCCTTTAGGCTCATGAAATACCCTTGGGCCTGCCAGAGAATATATTGGGGATAAATGGAGAAACCATTATAAGCCGGAGGAAGAGGAATGCAGGCCCACTGAGAAGGAGACTGAGTCCATTGGAGGAACAAAAGCTGGGGTGTGGGGTGCCCTAATTTTCCCCGCTGCATCCATTTTTTGGCGGAGTATTCTGTTACATTACCACAAGGAGGGAGGTAGGATGCACTCGCAGGGGAAATAGGCAGTTTATTAGGAACATACGAAAGTAAGGGAACATTCAAAAATAAAGGAACACTCAAAAGTAAAGGAACATATATTAATCAGGGGGAAAGGCAACTTACCGGCAGAGTCAAAAAAGGAAAACAGTCAAACAAAAATCCACAGAGTGTTCAGGCATAAATCCACAAACAAACAAGGCAATAATCCACAAAAAGACACGGCAGTAATCCCAAAATGGCGAGGCGATAATCCAAAAACTCACAGGGCAATAATCCACAAACTGACATGGCAGTAATCCCAAAATGGCAAGGTAATACTCCAATAAATCTCAAGGCAATAATCCAAAGTCCAGGGAACGCATGGAAAACAAAAAACATAGAGAAATCTACAATTCCTTATCTTTTCTTAGCCATATTCATTTGCATTCATTTATCATCATCTTTACTCATCTTTAATACTCCGCACGGAAGTGGACACAAAAAGGGGTTTAAATAACAAGGGTAATCAAAAAACAAACGACATAAAACACAAAACACCTGAAACTCATTATCAAACAATAAATGGGAAACCAATGACTGAACAAGGGCGGATATGGGACATGAACCAAAATAAACGGACCAATGAGGAAGCGGGGGCAGAGACATGATGTAAACCAAAAACAAACGTACACATGGCGAAGTAAACAAAACTAGAGTCTATGAGTGCACAGTCCAGAGGGTTTTTGTGAATTACGCTCACGCTACTCTTCCTCGTAGCGCGAAGCGTGGAATGCGGAAGTGCACTATTCGCTAGCCTCTGCTAGCAGCATAGCAAGAGGGAGACTCTAACACCATGGCACTGCAGACACTAAACTGAACCGAACTGATGGATGAACTGGAGAGAGAGAGGTCGACTGTAAAGCCCGCCTACCGAGAAAACTGATTGGTGTCTCATTGTGCTAACTAACCTATCAGGACACATCCTGTCACTCTCTCACCACGTCTGTCAATCGATCTCTCAGTTTCTCCAAAGCTTGTCTACTAGGCCTATTAAAAATGACCACTGAACTCTCTCTCGCTCGCTCTAAAAAAAATCAATTTCCGGGATATTGTATATAACTTGCAAGTGTCAGGGAGCCGCTATTAAAATGCGGGAGACTCCCATAACTTCTGGGAGAGTTGGGCTGTCTGCTAATAACTAACATTGTCGTTGTTGTCGAGTGGAACCCCTAGGCTTGAGTGGAAATCGAAACTTAGCCGCGGCTTTGAGAGCACTTGTTTGCACTTGCGTAATGGGATTTAACCAGTGATCTAACTTGCAAGCACCGGACCACTTATTCATCAAATCTGCTTGCTTGAGGCCTGTGTTCTTCCGATTTTATTTTGTAGTAACGAAGATGCTTAGGTGGAAATGTATCGGAGTAAAAGTATACATTTTATTTAGGAAATGTAGTGGAGTAAAATTGAAAGTTGAAGTATTATTACTTTGTTACATTACACCACTGCACTTGCACTGCACGTTGTTTCCACTCGACATAAATTCAGACAGCAGGCATAGCATTCTGATGAAACCATAAACCAGTACTTAGCATAGTTATGTCAACTAGCTTTTGATTGTCAGTTCAGAGAAATGGCGGACAAAATACACCACGTTTTCTGCCACTTTGTAAATAAAAGAACACTTTTTCTCCAGCCTCTGTGCGTTCAGCCCATTGCAGCCTTGACCAGACAGAGCGTCTGATAGCATTTGCCTCTCATACACTGACACCAAATGAAAGGAAATACAGTACAGTTGAGAAAAAAGCATTAGCTTGTGCCTGGACAATAGAACATTGGAGTAGTTGCCTTTGGGGAAGAAGGTTTACTTTGAGAACCATCAAGCACTGACCACACTTCTGGCCACCAGAGGAATGAACAGAGCAGGAATGAGAATAGCTTGTTGGTCAGCCAGACTTCTTTGTTTCAACTACAAGCTGGAGTACAGACGAGGTAAAACAAACTTTGTTGCTGATTGTCTATCATGTTTGCCACTGCCCAGTTCAGGTGCTGACCAGGAAGATAAAACTGGGCCTTATTGCAGAGATTTCAACAGACCTTTCAAGAGCCATTCCTGCTAGGGAACTCACTGAGGCCTGTGAATCCTGCCCTGAACTGTCCAAGCTACGTGCTCAAATCGGGCAGGGATGGCCTAAAATACACAAAAACAGTTGATTCAAGCATTATAGCTTACTTTCAGGTGAGACATGAGTTAGCTGTAGATGACACGTATATCATGAGAGGTCTGAGACTCGTCGTGCCAATTGCTTTACACCCTAAATTTGCTTCAATTGGCACATGAAGGGCATCAGAGAATGGTAATGACCAATCAACAGTTAAGAGAACCGTACTGGTGGTCACTTTTGGACTCTGATCTGTATTAGATTATTTCATCTTGTACTGCCTGCCAGTCCTGTCATAAAACTGCCGAACTTGCCCGGCTCCATTACAGCCAGTGGACTTGCCAGATGGTCCATTCCAGATGGTTGCAATAGATATTGTGGGACCATTTGAGAGAGCCACATATGATTGCCGCTTTTCCAGTGAAAAGGTCACAAATGGTGGCAGCATCCCCAAGTCTCACCAGCTCCAGGGGAAATACTTGGGAGTATACAGACTGTCATCCAGATGTGGAGGGAAGATGTGTGGTAAACGTACTGATAGCACCACTAAAGAAAGATGAGTCTCAAAGAATCCTTGCACATCTAGTAAATACAGTTTTCATGGAGAATTGCAATCATTCCACTGTTTCGATGGCTATTGTCAAAACTCTCCAAGAGTATGACATTGGCAATGAAGATGTCATTGTCTTTGATACAGACAATGTGGTATCCATGCTGAAAGCATACAGAGAAGCACTGCAGGCCCTTTTCTCTCATTCCATCTATATTACCTGCATGGCACACATCATGACTTTGATTGGAGGTGCCTTCTGCAAACCCTTCACTGATTTGAACAAATTTATGATGTACTTCAGTTAGATGTTTTACATGACAGGGGGTTGCAAGAGAAGATACCTGTCCTACTTGTCTGACAAACTGAATGGCAGTAAACCAACCATGGACGCAAATCAATGTGCTACCTGTTGGAACTCCTGGTTCTCTACAGTGCAATATCATACCAAGCATTTCACTCATTACAGGGAATTTCTATAGGCAGAAATGCAGGTAAGTTTAAAGCATAAAATCAATATAAGCTAATTATTTATTGTTGTTTATTGTGAATAAAACAACCCTAAGCCCCTCTTTCTCCACCCTCCTCAGTCTCAGGTGTGTGGGTGTAGTACTCTACAATCCATGGAAAATCTGAATAAAATGCTGGAAGACCCAAAGTGTGTAAAGTCCCTACAGATTCAACTGAACATTGTGTCTGACAAGTGCAAGGTGATCCTGCAAATGTTGGACCTTTTTCAAAGCAGATGCCCTGTCACAACAAACGTATTTGATTACCTTGAGGATCTGCAGATCTACTTTGTGGCAAACAAAGAGCTCCATGATGAGCTACTTCTCACATTTTCTGTTACCTCATGAGCTCAAGACAAAAGTCTTAAATCAGATGAAAGCATAATTCAGTGATGATAAAAAGCTGAGTAAGTACATGGAGCATGGAGTTTCTCAAAGAGGTCCGAATTTTTGAGCCACAATGCCTTGCATACATGGATGACAGCCCCAACAGCTACAAAGCCATTCCTTTCTTTTCCTCGTCAATGTCACAAATGACATTGTTCCAATGCCATTCTAATAGCTATTTTTAATTCCGTGGGTTAACTATCAGAGCAGCAAGCTCATGCTTGTCCTTTGTGTCTGCTCGCAGAGTAGCTTTGAGAGATACGTCTGTCAGTGTAATACTTTGTCAGTGTCCGAGTGTGTGTTAAATGGAAGTTTGTTTTAAAATGAGATCAAATTAAGTTTGAGCAAGTTTGTGTAACCAACTGCGAAGAAAAAAGAAACCCTGTTGTGTTTGTGTGCCCAGTGAAGCTGGCACAGAATGTTAAGATCTGCCGAGCATTTATTAGTTTATAAGTATTGAATTAGCCACAGGGAACCTCAGATTAAAGTCATCTCATGGTGATAAAACTGAGCTTTGAAGCGCTTTAAAACAGGCTACGAATAGTGTTTATTTGTGTGAAATGTGCCGACATTTTCTATAAAGTGTCCCTGCTGAAAAAAACAGCTATAACCAGCCTTAGCTGGTTAGGCTGGTCTTAGCTGGTCAGTGTTGGTCAGGCTGGTCTTAGCTGGTCTTCCAGCCTGGTCATAGCTGATTCAGCAGTTACATGGGCAAAATTTATGAATAAAGATAGATTTATAGTGCTTACCTTTTCCTCAGCGTCCGTCTGTTGGAAGTCGGCGGTTACTGATTAGGCGCATGTGCAGTACTCCAAAAATCTGATTCTGCGCTGCTAACAGTTTAAAATTCAAAGAAAAGTCTTATGCCTTCATTAAAAAATAATGTTGTGCTGGCGAAAAGACGACTAACTGGTGACATCATCAGAACATACTGTGTTTGCTGGGGTGTTGGTCAGGCTGAAATTTTCAAAATAAAAAAGCTGACTTTATTTGGTCAGACAAATTGGCATCTGGTAGAAGCCCTTATCCAGAGTGACTTATATTTATCTCATTTATACAACTTAGCATTTGAGTATTAAGGACCTTGTTCAAGGACCCAGCAGTGGCAGCTTGGCAGTGCTGGGATTTGAACTCATGACCTTCCAATTAGTAGTCCAATGCCTTAACCAGGGGTTAAATTGGGATTTGTTATGTGGGGGGGCTCTGTGGTTTCAGGTTTTCGAAGGGTGCACATGTGTATGCAAAGCCTACAAAATTTTATCAACTGACAAACTATAAAATATAACAAACCGAGAGAGCCCTCTGCTATGAACACTGAAATGCTGATAAAAATCATTCTAGATGTTGGCAGTGTGCAAAGCTACATCTGACAACATTAACATCTTTCTGTAGGTCTGTGCCCTCTCCTTTGTGTCCTTGGTTAGCCCCGGACAGCCCTGGCCCAATTTAATCCCTGGTCTTAACCACTGAGCCCTGCACAACTTATGGGGAATATATTTTATCAGACAATATTTTATCTGTTATGATTCAGGGCATGCTGCAGATTTTATGTTATAATTTATTTGTGCGTCCAGTGTAATAATTTTGTTGTAGAATTTCCAGATATATTATAGATTATTAACAACTGAAATAAGTAATTAAGCTATGCTACCCAGCTTTCCTGACTACCCTTGTAATTACCCTTGTCAGTAGATGGAGCTATCTGAATAATTAGTAAATAGGTAAGATCAACACCAGCTTGGCCAGTCTGGGAGACCAGCTGGCCCACCAGCTAAAGCCCGCTGAACACCAGCTTGACCAGGCTGGGAGACCAGCTGACCCACCCACCATCTAAAACCATCTGAACACCAGCTTTGCTGGGCTGGGAGACCAGCTAAAGCCATCTGAACATCAGCTTGACCAGACTGGGAGACCAGCTGACCCACCCACCATCTAAAACCATCTGAACACCAGCTTTGCCAGGTTGAGAGAGAGCTTGGTGTTCAGCTGGCCTTCCAGCTTGGCCAGGCTGGAAGAACAGCTTAAACCAGCTACATCCAGCTTAAACCAGCAAAGACCAGACAAGCAGCCTAGGCTGTTTTTTTTTCAGTAGGGGTAACACTGTCAGTGTCTGACTGTTTTTAATGTGAAGTTTCATTTATTATTATTTGTGGATTAAATTTGTTTAACCAACAGCGAAAAAAAAACTACAAGTGGTGTGTTATTTGTGCAGTGTTGAAATGCGACAACATTTCATGCAAAGCGCTTGTGTGCAGCACGCAACGTGCTAACTAACTCTGTGTGTGTAGGTTTCCATAGCAACGATTGAGCAGGGAAATCCTATGAGACTCTTCTGGGGTAACTCTGAACAGCGCATGCGTAGTCTGCCGACACTATATTGTAAACAAACTTTCCAGTGTTGCTAAGGTCACCCGAATCAGTGTTTACATTGAGGCCTATGCTAAAACTATTAGTCTCGAAGACTAGCGGTTAACAATTAGCATGTTGTGGCTTACAGCAGTTGGATACAGCTAATGTTTTGGACACTGCTAAAGTGATTAACCGCCGTACTTCTCTCTCACTTTCTCGTTTCATTTACTTTCCTCCCTTTTTATTATTTTTCCTCCTTGTTCTACAAAGAAAACACTTACCCTCAATAACTTATTCTGTTAAATTTAACTGAAAACACTCTAGATTGTGGATGCTTCTCCATCGAGTCAAACACGATTATTTAAACTTTAAGGCCCTGCAATTGGATACACTACTAACCTTTAATACAAATTTCAAAGTAAATCAGAGACAACTCTCTTTACTTTAAGTTTATAGTTGTATATTGTTGTACATCAATTGTAATTCAATATTCATAGTTAAGCATAATGGCAGAAGAGCCTATTCATGGACTCAATAAACTTTCTAACTAAGCTTTATCATACTCAAGTCTTTCCTGTCCTTTCATTCTTCTTCTTTCTTAGCTGTCACATTTCAGAGACCCAGCCTGTGTGAACCATCAACAGACTACAAAAAACAAAAAGAGAATAAGTCAAGAGTTTAATCCTCAATCAACCCCTCCTTTATTTACACAAATTATAATATCTTCTGATATTAGATATTTCTCTTATTCACTGACAAGTTTCTTTCATCAAGAAAAGTTTTGATATTCCTTCTCTGTTTTCTCATTTGTCATTTGCTTTAGTCATTTGTTTTGACTTGTGTTGCAGGAAGAAAGACTCCACCCACTAGTCATTCTCCCTCAGTGAGACCACAAGTCCTCAACACACGCCACTAGAGGTTCACAATCACAATCACTAAACAACACTTAGCTGTCCCAGTACACTTAGGCTCCCATACATTAAAGATCTGTGTCAGTCTCTCCAACGCCAGACTACCCCACAGCATGCCAAGATGCCATGTATAAGCCACGTCCTTCTAGCCCAGACAAACACATCAACTACCTTCAAGAGAAGATAACACGTGCCCAAAGATGCATAGACAAGCTGGAAGAGAAAGTCCAGGACCAACCCAAAGGTTCACATGAAATGGAGCAAGAGGCAAACAAAGAAATTGCAAAGCTCCAAGAAACGCTACCCAGAAAGAAAAGGATGAAGCTATAGCTGCCAAGAGGGACCTAGCAGACAAACTCCAATATGCTGAGCAGCTACTGGAGAAAGCCACATCAGAAATTAAAATCAAGAACATGAAAATCAATGACCTGGAAGACAACCTGGAGAAGTCCAGAGACAGAATTGAAAGTCTAACCCAACAGCTTGACCACACCAGAGAAGAGGTCAACACTGTCACAGCAGAGCTCAAGCATGCCTACAAGCTGCAACCAGAGGCAAGAAGGGTGAGACACCTGCCAGCATCACCACTGCCCAGCAGAGCAGGGTCCCCCATTTATGGGCTGACACAAGAAACTAGGAGTAAGGGAGCACACCATAGATCCTTTCCAGCCCTCACAGAAGAATTTGTTCCTGCAGACAGAAGAAAAGGACCCATCCATGCAGACCCAATTGGATGTACAAGCACAAGTGACAACGGAGTCCACCTTGGCACCACTCAGAACGACCCAAAATTGAGTATGCCCGAGAACAAGACACTCCACCCTCAGTTGACTCTCAAGAACTGATCCAGCAATTGAAGGAGGTGAAGAAATGAATAATCCAAGAAACATGAGGACATGCCAGAACTGCATCATTGGACCAAATTCTTGCAATCATAGACGAGCTCGCAACAGCTTCATACAGGATCCAGATCCGCCAGGGACACAGAGGGCTGATCCTCAAATGGTTCCATTGAAATCAGATAAGGTAAGAAAAGTGGGGAGCTGTAAGCTGTAATAGATTGACATGGTTCAGACCATTTATACACTACACCACACTAACATACAGCTAAACCAACCACCATAGGAAACATCCAACTGTCTTCCTGATAGGTAGAACACTCCACATAAGATAAACTTTCCTACACTCAAATCAACTCACAGTAGTGTAGAGAAGTGCACTCACATCAGTATAGGGAAACAATACTGTTTATTACTGTATTTTTTCTTCCGTTTCTTCTCTTCCTTCCTTTCCTAAATCACGGCCATTATTATTCTTCTCTCTTGCTGTCACCAAATGACCTAGAGAAAAAGAGAGACAAAAGCCAATAATCTTAGAATCAAAGTGTCATAAAGGTATCCCGTAGATGCCAAATAAATCAATTCCCGCACCAGTTTTTAGCCAGTAATGGATGTGGTGTCTTGTTGTTTGTATGTTGTGCCTGATGTGCTTGATGTCTTCCAGCACTAGCTGATGTTTTTTTCCTCCATCACCGACCAAAAGGGGGGATGTAGGACCTCAATGCACCAGCAGCATTATATGACCCACAAAAATACAATCATAAAACCATGTACCCTCTCAGCCAGAAAACGCAACAGAAAGCTCTGGAGAAAATGTTACAAACTAACTTCACTCAGTTAACCATTCAAAACCATAAATAAAAGACTCTGATGGGGTCCAGTTTATCTGGTTGCAGATAAGTGCCATCTTAAGTAACACTAACGGTCTTTGTCAGGGGGGCCATCTGCCCAGGAAGTACAGCAAACTTATAATTCAGCCCCCCTAGAATGCCACAGGCCGTTGAGAAACAAAGCCTATCCTGGACCACAGCAGAATCACTAGACTCTACATTCATTTAATGTCATAAAAATGACACAGACTCTGGGAACACCTTTTTCTGACCTAATCTCTTTATCTCACCTACTCCAACCTAGATTAACTATGGGCTTTCTTAATACTAAGGTAAACAAAGCACCAAGACAAAATAGCTGGAACAAGGCTGACTCATTATAACCCTTTGTTAACCCGCACTGAGTAGAACAGGGAGAAGAGGAAGAAGTGGGGGGGAGAACCCCCGATTGTGAAATTTAACAGGCCTCCTAAACACCACCTACAAGGCAGAGGACAGAAACATTTCTGTTGCATGAAGACTACTTTAATGTATCATGCTTTTATACCCTGTTTACAACACAAAATTTGTAATAATCATGCTGTTGTGCATTGGTGCTCATACCATGTACCTTGCAAAGTGATCAGTATTACCTAGAAACTGAGGGTACCCATGTCTATAATCCTAAACTGTAATCATTATGATTTATTAATGTATATACAGTATCTACTAGCAAGCTAACTGTTAGGCTCTGTAAACCACAGTAACAATGTATGTAATTCAAAATGTTGCTATTAGGCTTTCATTATCTTATAATGAAATCATTAGTATCTAGGCCAATATATATGGCATTATGAATATGGTATTATAAATATGTTTGATTGGAGGAAACATTCTGGGGCTGGACTAGCGAGAAAGAGTTAAAATCCTAGAACACCAAAGGAACTCAGCTCATCTCATCAGAATGACAGAGAGAGATCATCTGCTTGGAGACCCAGCCTAGAACCACCGCCAGACTCTTAGACTTAGATCGAAGTCTAAGACTACATTTATGGCATTTAGCAGACGCCCTTATCCGAAGCGACTTACATTTTTATTTCATGTATACATCTGAAGTTAAGGGCCTTGCTCAAGGGCCCAACAGTGGTGATTTGGCGGTGCTGGGATTTGAACTCCCGACCTTCTGATCAGTAGTCCAACGCCTTAACCACTGAGCTACCACTGCCCTAGGATCCCTTAGACCATTTAGACCTCACAGAAGAACATCAAATGCGGGACAGAATTGGCGGAGGGTCTCCAGAGCCATCAGAGAGTTCTTCCCAGTTGACGTCGGGAAGATCAGATCACATTACATCTGCTTGGAGACCAAGCCCAGAGCTGCCATCAGCTCTTCAAACCTCCCGCCTTCATTCCACTCAGCATTCCGATTGCTCTTCCGAGATGCCACTCAAACACCGACCAGGCCACTGACGACACCACGACGTAACGAGGAAATCCCTTCAACACAACTATTCAAAAAGTGCAATACCCCAGAATCTAGCTAATCTGGTGCATATCATATAATAAGTTTAAGCGCTTCTAAAGGAAGTGAAAGTAAATTAATAAGTTGATGGTTTGTTCAGGTCATGGTCTGTGAAATAGCATACAACACTACAAACTCAGGAACTTCGTTCACTCTGCTGAAAGCCATTATCACTCCTGTTTATGTATGTGTGTGTGTGTTTGTGTGTGTGCATGTGTGTTTATGTGTTAGATTAGTTTCTGTGTCATAGAATAGTTCAATAAAGTCTCTCGTCTGTTCTTAAATATGTGTGTATTCTTATTGCTTACAAATGTCTATTGTCTTGAATTCCAATCTCGCTACAATGCTCATAAAATAACATTTCACTATATTTAGGATATTATTGCCGGTGGCCACAGAGGTAATATCTAATGCATAATTAATTAATACACTAAGATCAACTTATTGCTGGACAAATAGTTGATCAGTAATACTAAATTAGCCAAATTTCCCCTTCCGAGCTGATCTGCTAATGTTTCCTACCTATTTGGAGGAGAATACAGGTAGCTCAATCTAAACAGCTAATTTTACCTACATAGAATGGTGGAGAATGTAACAAGTTAACCCAAACAGCTAATTTTCCCTAGAGTAGTGAACTTTCCCAGAAGTGGCCAACCTTCCAAAATTCCTCCAAGAGCACAACAAATACTTATCCATGAAGTCAGAAAAGAGCCAATCACAACATCAAAGGACCTACAGGCCTCTCTTGCATCAATAAAGGTCACTGTTCATGTCTCCACCAGAAAGACACAGGGCAAAAATGGCATCCATGGCGAGGCGAAAACCACTGCTAACCCAGAAGAACATTAAGCTTCGTCTGAATTTTGTCAAAACACACCTTGATGATCCTCAAACCTTTTGGGAAAATGTTCTGTGGATTGATGAGTCAAAAGTGGAACTGTTTGGAATACAGGGGTCCCGTTACATCTGATGTGAACCAAACACAGAATTCCACAAAAAGAACATTATAGCTACAGTCAAGCATGGTGGTGGCAGTGTGATGGTGTGGGGATGCTTTGCTGCTTCAGGGCCTGGGCAACTTGCAATAATTGAGGGAAACTTGAATTCTGCTCTCTACCAGAAAATCCTAAAGGAGAATGTCTGGGCTTCAGTCCATAAGTTGAAACTCAAGCGCAACTGGATTATGCAGCAAGACAATGATCCAAACCATAGGAGTAAATCCTAGTCCTAGAATTAAGTAAAAGACTGCTCTCCAGTTATCAGAAGCATTTGGTCGCAGTTATTGCTGCTGAAGGTGGCACAAACATTTTAATTTTCAAAATCAGGATGGGGCAAATACTTTTTCACAGCATATAATTATATTTTCAAAATATAAGATATTAAATCAACATGTATAGAAAATGTAATGTGATGTATAAGTAATGCTTAGGTAACACCTTATTTGGATGGTCCAATGTAAACTCTCTAACAACCTATGGCCTGAACCAGCCCATGAACTGATTCTCAGCATGTGTGCTTTTTAAATGTGAATGAGGAAGGGTATGTAATCATCTTTTAATGTTACATAAAATAATATGAACTTATCTTCGACTAAGGGTACGTTAAACACTCAATATGTCAAATCTTCAGCTTGTTCAGTGTGTTGAGTGCAGGATGTTTAGTCATTCTTCCTCCATCGTTAGTAATAGCTTTATTTGTGCTAAGTGTATGCTAGTTAGCTCTCTGATGGAGAAGATTGCAGAATTAGAGCTGCGCATCCAGACTCTAGTGTAACGAATCAAGCATTACTAGCCTTATTCTTTTCCACCAGAATAATGTAATGGATCAACTTTAAACATGAAAATCGAAAACAGAAGTGCACGCTTAGATTCGAAGCACCTTTTTAAAGGAGACAAGTTTTAAAGTGTGCCCGCATTATCTACCAGAATGTGTAGTAACTCGGATGAATGTGCAATGTTTAAAAATAATTCTCCACCAGTTACAATTTATGTAACAAATTAAAAGATGTTTAACACGTTTAAATGTACTCTCCAATTTATATAAGGGATTAGCTCGAATGGCATGAAATATATCTATATATCTAATCAATGCATGTTGTGACCAGTTATAAATATACATCAGCCATGAAAGGGAATTCATGTATGTGCACATATACATATAGATAATTAACTACAACGTATTATAATTAATTATGACTATGTATGTGGGCTAGATCAACTGTTAGGATGAGCTGTAGTCTAGTTTGGAATTATGAACTCTAAAGAGGGAGTTTATCCTTCTGGCCAGGAAGAATTAACTCACGAAGTTTGTTATTAAAGATTAGAGCGGGTAATCGAGATCTTATGCAGTGAAGAAGGGACTTTATGCCGTGAACAAAAACGGAGAAAATCAAGTGTGGGATAATAGATTTTAATAGCTAGATGTAACTATGGATACACATGACTAACTCTAAGCAAAACATACATATGTACATCTATATACAAGGAAAGAAAAGGGATAGAGAGAAAGTAATGAAGTAAAAGGGAATGACAGACAAAAACACAACTAATTAGCCTTTTTCAAAAACCAGCAACGAACTTGAATCTCCTGTAAACAGAGGTAAAATCTTAAATGCAGATATAGGTCCATTAACTATACTTGCATATCTTCGGTGTGAAAGTTCGCGCGAGATCGTGTAGAGTTCGCTGGTTCGTTGCGCCATTTGCAAAAAGGCGTGAGCCGTGAAGAGGTTGCATCCTTTGTCTGGGAGAGAGAGATCCTGGCTTCCTCTTCCCGGGGCACGTGGCCCCGGGGGAGAGAAACTGGAAGGAGTGTAGAAGTGAAGAGTTACTGAAGAGACTGAAGAGTAGACTGAAGAGGAAGAGCAAAGTTTCAAAGTGTGGTGTTGTTTTAAAGACAACACCAACGCACACGCCTCTTTGGGCTATGGGCCAATCAGGAAGTTGGATTTGCATGTCTGAGGAGGAGCCGGTTTATACCATATTATAAATGAAATTAAGAGAAAGCATGAAATGATGTATCCCATTGCAATATGATATGCATAATCAATCAGGGTATCTCGAGACGATTAACTACATACCAAATTCGATGGATTTGTAAAGAATATTACAAATAAAACCTGGTTACAGACATTTAAAATGATATGCTAGATTAAACTATCTAAAGTCATTACGGTTAGTTACATAAGCACACAATACATGTAAACAAAATAACATCACACTATTTAGACATGGAATAATTACATATAATTACATGTTACATTGAAGAGAGAGGGATTTCTCCATTGTGTGTGTAAGGTAAGCGTGGGTGGGTGTGTGTGTGTGTGTGTGTGTAAGGTAAGTGTGTGTGTGTGTGTGTGTGTGTGTGTGTGTGTGTGTGTGTGGTGGATGTGTGTGTCGTAAACCGAGATTAGATTAGAGATTTAAGGACCCCTTGGTTGGGAGTTTTGGTGGACCCCTGCTGACGAACTAATCATGAAGTTTCCCAGATGTTCAGTCATCAAAGGCTTCTTTTATTGCAGGGGTAAGTCCTGTGTGGGTCCCAGAGAGACTTTTTGCATCCTAAAGGTGCATCTGGTCAAAGGAGGCCTCTCGGGGTTACTCTATGTTTAGTTTGGGTTAATTTAGAAATCAGTTTGAGCATAGATCATACGCTACACAATAATCAAACTATAAACGGAAAACCAATGACAGAACAAGGGCAGATACAGGACATGAACCAAAATAAACGGACCAATAAGGAAGCGAGGGCAGAGACGTGACTTAAACCAAAAACAAACGAGCACATGGCAAAGTAAACAAAACTAGAGTTCATGAATGAACAGTCCGGAGGATTTTTATGAATCACGCTCGTGCTACTCTTCCTCGTAGCACGAAGCGTGGAATGAGGAAGTGCGCTACTCTGCTAGCCTCTACTAGCAGCATAGCAAGAGGGAGATTCTAACAGAGCCCCCCCCCGAATCCCCCCCCCAAAGGCGCGTCTCCCAAAGCACCGAAAGTTCTGACTGTTCTGGCGGACCCGGGCCCCTGGGCAGGATCAGAACATCCCCCCAGAACCCGAGGCTGGCAATGTTCAGTGTCCCGAGGCCAGAGCAGAGTGTGTCGAGTTGTCCCTGAGAACTTGGTCGAGAACTTGGTGGAGAACTTGGTGTGGTGCTTGGCATGGAGCTCGGAGCTGTGCGTGACCTGGCGTTTGGCCTGGAGCTCGGAGCTGTGCGTGACCTGGCGTTTGGCCTGGAGCTCAGAGCTGTGCGTGACCTGGTGCTTGGCCTGGAGCTCGGAGCTGTGCATGACCTGGCGCTTGTCCTGGACCTCCGAGCTGTGCGTGACCTGGTGCTTGGCCTGGAACCCGGACTGAAACCAGGACTGGACTCAGAATTGGCACCTGGATTTGAGACAGACTCGGAGACAGACTTTGAAACAGACTGGGGAAAAGGACAGAGGACAGAACAGAAAACTGGACAGAAGATAGGACAGAGGATAGGACAGAGAACTGGATAGGGAACAGGATAGAGACCTGGATAGAGAACTGGACTGGAAACTGAACTAGAACATGAATCATCAACAAAATCAAAAATCTGACCCGGAACAGAACTGAAAACCTGACTCAAAGCTAAATTGGGAGCAGAGCTGGAAATTAAATTGGAAGCAGAGCTAGACATCGAAGTGGAACCAGAGCTGGAAATTAAAGTGGAAACAGAGCTGGAAATTGAAGTGGAAGCAGAGCTAGAAATTGAAGTGGAAACAGAGCTGGAAATTAAAGTGGAAGCAGAGCTAGAAATCGAAGTGGAAACAGAGCTAGAAATTAAAGTGGAGACAGGGCTGGAAACAGAGCTGGAAATTAAAGTGGAGACAGGGTTGCAAACAGAGCTGGAAATTAAAGTGGAAGCAGAGCTAGAAATCGAAGTGGAAACAGAGCTGGAAATTAAAATGGAGACAGGGCTGGAAACAGAGCTGGAAATTAAAGTGGAGAGAGGGCTAGAGACAGGGCTGGAGACAGGGTTGGAGACAAAATCTGAAACTGGACTAGAAACTGATCTAGGAAGGTAACTAGAGACAGAGGAGGAGACAGAGGAGGAGACAGGAAAGAGAAGAGGATCATGTGCAGAACTGGAAACTAGGCTAGAGACAGCACCGTCAACAAAATCTAAAACCTGACTGGAAATGGGGCTGGAATCGGAGATGGAAACGGAGTTGGAAACAGAGTTGGAAACAGAGTTGGCAATTAAATCAGCAACCGAACTGAGAATTAAAGCAAAAACACAGGGCTAGAAATTAAATCAAAAACAGAGCTGGACACTAAATCGGAAACAGAGCTGGGAACAGAATCAGAAACAGAATCGGAAACAGGACTAGGAACAGAGTTGGGAACGGGACTGGGAACGGGACTGGGAACAGAGTTGGGAACAGGTCCGGGAACGGGAACGGGAATAGGACTGGGACTTGGGCTGGAAACTGGCTTTGGGCATATGCTGAGGCATAGACTGGGATCTGGATTTGGACCTGGATTTGGTTTAGGACAGGAACCTAGATGGAGTTGGACTAGGACTTACTTTAGGGCTAAAACATGAGCTAGGACTTGGCAAAGAGGTCATCCCGTGGACCTCTGACATGGACTTGATTTGAGAAGAGGTCATCCCATGGACCTCTGACATGAACTTGGCTTGAGAAGAGGTCATCCCATGGACCTCTGACATGGACTTGACTTGAGAAGAGGTCATCCCGTGGACCTCTGACATGGACTTGACTTGGGAAGAGGTCACCCCGTGGACCTCTGACATAGACTTGGCTGGGGAAGAGGTCATCCCGTGGACCTCTGACATGAGCAGGACAGGAGAGGAGGTTTCCTCGTGAACTTCTGGCAGGAACGTGGCTTGGGCAGAGGTCTCCTCGTGGACCTCCGGTATGAACAGGAGTGGAGGTTTCTTCTTGAACCTCTGGCAGGAACGTGGCTGGAACAGAGCACCCCACTTGGGTCTCCAACAGGGACAGGACAGGAACAGAGGTCTCCTCGTGAACCTCCCAGAGCAGCTCAGCTGACAAGACCTCCTGCTGGGCCTCTGGCTGGAGCTCGGGGCTGGAGGTTGCCACGTTAACCTCCAGGAGCAGCTACATTGAGGAGACCCCCTGCTGGGCCTCCGGCTGGAGCTCAGGGCTGGAGGTTGCCACGTTAACCTCCAGGAGCAGCTCCATTGAGGAGACCCCCTGCTGGGCCTCCAGCTGGAGCTTGGGGCTGGAGGTTGCCACGTTAACCTCCAGCTGGCACTCCTGGGTCTGGGGATGAGAGGTGCAGGCCGCCATGTTAGCCCGCTTCCTCTCATAAAGGTCCAGGAATGACTGGCAGGGTCGGTCGCCCAGACGGTCCTTCCCCAAAAAGGTCCTGAGGTCGGGTTGGAAGTCTGGGCTCCCGTACACCTGGACCAGTAGATCCACAAAGCCTGAAACTGTATCGAGCTTCGTGGATCCACTGGCGAGGTGAAGCTCAGCCCACTGGCGAGTGGAGCCGACCAAACAGGAGAGGAGGAACCCCAACCACTGTTCCTTGTCAGGTTTGGGGTCCTCCAAACTCAGGAAATACAATTGGGCCTGCAAAAGAAAACATTGGGGCCAAATGGAAAAGCCGTCGTAGGCGTCGGGGGGATAAGGTCCATTGAGAAAAAAAATCGAATTGTAAGCAGGCATCTTAAATGTGGCGTGGCGTGCCCTAACTTTCCCCGCTGCATCCATTTTTTGGCGGAGTATTCTGTTACGTGACCGGAAGGAGGGAAGCAGGATGCACTTGCAGGGGAAAATTGTCAGTTTATTAGGAACATCCAAATAAAAGAGAACATTCAAAAATTTAGGAACAGTCTAACCAAAATCCACAAATAAACAAGGCAATATTCCACAAAACGACAGGGCAGTAATTCCAAAAAAGGCAAGGCAATCATCCAAACACTCACAAGACAATAATCCAAAAACTGGCACTGTGGTATACCCAAAAATGGCAAGCTAAACATCCAAGAAGTCACGAGGCAATAATCCAAAGTCTAGGAAACGCGAGGAAAACAAAAACATGGAGGAATCTACCATTCCTTATCTTTACTCAACTATTAGTCTTCAATAATACTCCGCAAGGAAGCGGACACAAAACGGGGTTTAAATACAACAGGGTAATCAAAAACAAACAAGATAAAACACACAACACCTGGAAACAATAATCAAACTATAAACGGAAAACCAATGACAGAACAAGGGCAGATACAGGACATGAACCAAAATAAACGGACCAATAAGGAAGCGGGGGCAGAGACATGACGTAAACCAAAAACAACCGAGCACATGGCAAAGTAAACAAAACTAGAGTTCATGAATAAACAGTCCGGAGGGTTTTTTATGAATCACGCTCGTGCTACTCTTCCTCGTAGCATGAAGCATGGAATGCGGAAGTGCGCTACTCCGCTAGCCTCTGCTAGCAGCGTAGCGAGAGGGAGATTCTAACACAATCATTATATAGCAGCGAGGATTTCATGAATTTTTTCATTGGCAAAATTGAAAATATTAGACAAAAAAATCAGACTATTAATTTAAAACCAGACAGTCTTATAACTAACCTTGTAAGTAATAATATAGCAATATCAGATCAACGATTAGAGTGCTTTACTCCCCTTAGAGAGCCCAAACTTATTTTATTAATTTCTTCATCAAAATCATCAACTTGTATACTAGATCCCTTACCTACATGTTTCTTCAAACAGATTATTCCAGAAATAATCAAACCCCTTCTAAAAATAATCAATTTTTCCCTTAGCACTGGCTATGTACCTAATTCATTTAAACTAGCAGTTATCAAACCCCTGATTAAAAAACCTGACCTCGACTCCTGTCAATTGTCCAGCTACAGGCCAATATCAAATCTCCCCTTTATCTCCAAGATCTTAGAAACGGTTGTAGCACAGCAGTTATGCTCATACCTAAATAGGAATAACATTCATGAAATATATCAGTCAGGATTTAGGCCTCATCATAGCACAGAGACAGCACTGGTTAAAGTGGTAAATGACCTACTGCTGGCCTCTGATCAGGGTTCTGTCTGCATGCTTGTTTTGCTTGACCTTAGTGCAGCTTTTGATACAATTGATCATACTATTCTCCTTGATAGACTAGAAAACGTTGTTGGCATTAAGGGAACAGCCCTCTCCTGGCTCAGGTCTTATTTGACTGATCACTATCAGTTCGTAGATGTAAATGGTGAATTCTCTATGCATAATGAGGTAAAGTTTGGTGTTCCACAAGGTTCTGTTTTAGGCCGACTGCTTTTTTCTTTATATATGCTACCTCTGGGTCAAATTATTTGTAAACATGGAAATAGCTTCCACTGTTATGCTGATGACACACAGTTGTCTGTTTCATCAAAGCCAGATGACAGACACCAGCTTAATAAAGTCGAGGAATGTGTAAAGGACATTAGACAGTGGATGCTTATTAACTTCCTCTTATTAAATTCTGATAAGACAGAAGTACTTATACTAGGACCACATACAGCTAGAAGTAAGTTTTCTGATTACATAGTAACTCTGGATGGCCTTCTGTTTCATCATGTGCAGCAATAAAAGACCTTGGTGTGATTATTGACTCCAGTCTTTCATTTGACACCCATGTAGATAATATTACTAGGATAGCCTTCTTTCACCTCAGAAATATTGCTAAGATAAGAAATATAATGTCACTACATGATGCAGAAAAATTAGTTCATGCTTTCGTCACCTCTAGGCTGGATTATTGTAATGCCTTACTGTCTGTATGTTCCAGTAGGAGCATAAACAAACTCTAAGTAGTCCAGAATGCAGCTGCAAGAGTCCTTACTAGAACCAGAAAATATGACCACATCACCCATATCTTATCTACACTGCATTGGCTCCCAGTGAAATTTCGCATTGATTATAAAATACTACTATTGACTTATAAAGCGCTAAATGGCTTCACACCACAGTACCTAAGTGAACTTTTGGTCTTTTATGATCTGCCACGCCTACTTCGATCAAAAGTTGCAGGCTATTTGTTGGTACCTCGAATAGTGAAGGCTACAGCAGGGGGAAGAGCTTTCTCTTCCAATTAGTGTTCGGGACTCAGACACAGTCTCAGTGTTTAAGTCCAGGCTGACAACATATTTGTTTAGTCAAGCCTTTTGTGAATAGATTTTTCCTTAGATAAAGGAGCAGATCTAGAGGTCTCACAGGCATAGAGTGTTGTGGTGAACTGGGATGTTTGGATGCTGTCGCCCCCCCACTTTCATGTGTTCACCCAGGTTTGTTGATGGTGGAGTGGCTGGCCGCCTTATGTTCCAGGGAGCCCTCATGTCTGTGTTACCTTCTGGCTCTCCCTTTTAGTTATGCTGTCATAGCTAGTCTTGCCAGAGTCCCTGCTTTCACTCACACAGAGTACATTGTCCTTAACCATTACGGGACAATAAGCATACCTAATATTCTCTCCCTCTCCCCTTCTGTCAAGCTACACATGATACTCCTAAGATGCCAGTGATCCCAACCCATTCTGCTCTCTGGACCTGCCTGATCCATCCTGATGCCCCACTTCTGGTTGGAGTTCTCATCAATTGGAAGTCACATGCTGCTGCTGAGGATGGCCCCACATGGTGCAGCATAAAGATCATTGAGATTACTGAGGATGGTACCACTTAAAAACCATTAAGATGGCTTTGGACCTCAATTCATATGAACAGTTATGCTATGATGGCTAGGACTGCAATTGCCACAAACAGTTTGGCACTCAAGTCTGCATCAGTGAACAGTGGTGAAGTTCAACAAAACAGACTTCATATAAAACCATAATGAACTTTCATGGTTTCCCAACTGCTATGTGACCATGTAGTATTGGTACATTTATAGAAGGGATTTATTTATTTATAGTTGCACTATCCGGTGTTACCCAGATGAGGATGGTTTCCCTTTTGAGTCTGGTTCCTCTCAAGGTTTCTTCCTCATATCGTCTCAGGGAGTTTTTCCTTGCCACCGTCGCCTCTGGCTTGCTCATTGGGGATAAATTCATAAATTTAAAATCTATGTCCTGAATTTATATATTTCTGTAAAGCTGCTTTGGGACAATGTCCATTGTTAAAAGCGCTATACAAATAAATTGAACTTGAACTTGAACTTGAACATAAAACTGAAGTATCTCTATATAATGCAATTAATACATGCAATCAGTCATAGAAACTGAATTGAGAACCAGAGGCATATACTTTTGCACCCTACAACAGGAGGAAACTAAAACACATAAAATGTGAAAAAATCTGATTTCTTTGGTAAATTACTGTATATGAATCACACTAATTATAACATAAATAATATTTATATAACAAAGATATTATTCATACTATCTGATCTCTCTATAATCCTGATACAATGCATGACTCTCAGAACTAATTGAGGGAAGAGAAGGCTCAGTGCAGCAACTAGGTGTTGATTAATTAAATATAGCAGCACTGCTTTCACAATCACCCTGCCAACTGTAATTCAAATCACAGGTTTATATTAAATATATTTGACACACAAGGTTTTGGTGGCATGGCTGGGACAGGTTTGCCGGGATAAGGTGGTGGGGCTGGGACAGGCTTGTTAAGGTCAGGTGGCAGGGCTGGGACATGCTCACTGGGGACAGGCAGCAAACAGGCTTGGGAGATGGTGGTGCCAGCCTGTAGAGTGATTAGCTCATGGGAGGCCGTCTCGTTGGACTGAGGGGTGAGCATGGCATGGGAGGCCATCTCATCAGCCTCATGCAGGAACAAGGCTTGGGTAGCCACCTTGTTGGTCTCAGGTGTTGATCATGGTAGGCTGTGCCGTCGGCCTCTGGCATGAACAGGACTTGGGAGGCCATGCTGTCGGCCTCTAACAGGAGCAAGCGTTAGGAGGATGCACCGTCGGCCACAAGCTAGAGCAGACATGGGGCATACTGGCAGGAATTAGGCAGTGGGTTGGAGACAGGCACACCATGGTCTGCTGGCAGATCTGAGACAGAGCTCGGCTGTGGAGGCTGCCCTCTTGCCTCTAGAGGGAGCTCTGTAGGGGAGGCCATGTCATTGGCCTAAGGCTGGAGCTTGGCAGAGGAGGCCACCCTCTCTGCCTCTGGAGGGAGCTCTGCATAGGAAGCCACATTGTTGGCCTCAGGCTGGAGCTCGGCAGTGGACCTTGCTTCTACTTCCTTTGCCTCATAGAAACTGAGGATGGCTGACCCTCCCCCAAAAAAATTTCAAGGTTGAAGTGAAAGTCCCCCTTCCCATAAATCACTCTGATTAATTCAATGAACTCAGCCATGTTTCCTAAGCCCATGGTTCCCGTGGCGATCAGAAGTTCCACCCACCAGTGGAAGTGGGTGCAGAAAGGTCCACCATTCTTCTACAACATTCAACAATTTGTATTCTGCAAGCCCTCGGAATAACTTCCTGACCTACAGTAAACTGAAATAGAAATCTGTGTATGTGTGTATAATTTTTAATTAAATGTGCAAATGCAAGTTTTGCACCTTCACTGTGAAGGTCATTTAGAAAATAGGAGAGTGTGTGACTAAATAAAAATGGAAATCTATTCCCTGCACATTTATTTTGTTTTAATTCAGTGTGAGTCAAGAAGAGAACATTTCTTTGTTTACCATCACTATGACATGGGAGCAGGGTGTCTTATATCACCAGCTTACTAATTAGATTTAAAACTGAGGTCATAAAATGATTGCCAGGAAAAACATCTGAAATACTGAGAAAAACAGCATAGAGAACATTGCTCATGTTAGCCTGTGTTAACAGCTCAAGTTGTAAACAAACAAACAAGCAAACAAGTAAATTAATTTAAAAACAACAACAACAACAATACTACTAATAATAATAATAATTAAAGCTGCAAGCAGAATTTTTGGGGGCCAAGCACCCAGACTTGGTGAGCTGCACATTTACAGATGTGCTACAATTGTTGCATAAGCATTCACAGGAAAGCAGAGCCATAACTAAAGGCAAATGGATTCAAGAATGATTTGTAGTTTCACACATTTTCCGGTCTGTTATCTGAAAATGGTTTTGAATATCACAGTTTCTTTGATAACTTTTGTTCAGACAGGACTCAAGATGGTGTGAGCCAAATTTGGTGAAGATTGGACAAAATTTAGAGGATAATTAGCAACAATGGCAGTTAGATATAAGCATTTTTAGCATTTTGTTGTAACTTTGTAAACATGGTCCTGAAGATGTCTACCAAGTTTTGTGCCAGTACGCAAAATCATTGCTAAAATACAGCCTCACATCTGTTTGGCAGCTTCACTTTCAGTTTCATTGTCAGATTACAGCCAAAACCATTTAGAGTATTCAAAATTCTTTTGATAACTTTTGTGAGGCTTTGGTGATGATTGGACAGAATTTGTAGGAGGAGTAGCAAAAAAAAAACAACAGTTTTTGAAAAAATCCAAGATGGCAGAAAATGTCCTTAGGCAGAAATTCATCACAGGGAACCCCACTCAACCCAGTGAATGCAGCGATGCCTGTCTTTTAAATTTTAGACACATGGTTAAAAAGTTATGACCATACACGTACTTCCAAATTAGGCCCAAATCTGATCCAGTGGTGGCACTAGAGTATTGGCAGCACTTTGCACAAATCTGGTCAGAATTGTGAGTATTTAAAAGTTCACCGCATACACTTTTCACAAAATCCAAAATGAATGACTTTTCGTACATAGACATACAAGTCTGTACGATATATGCACCAAGTTTTTGTACCTTGTAAAAGGGGACGCTACAGAGCCCCCCACACCATGCCCATGTGCGACCCTTTGCCTGGGCCTAATAGCAGATGTGTGCTGAAATCCATGTGTTTTTGAGTATGTTAAGGACCCAAAAGGCCCCTGAAACCTTAAAAAAAATTAATCGTTAGGAAAAGAAAAACAATAATAATCCTTAGGAAAACAAAAGCTTCCTTAAGAAAACTAAACATAACTGCATGCGATGTTGGGCCCAAGCACTATGGTGCCATCACCACCCGGTGGGTGTATGAAAACAATGCACAGTGAAATGAGTGATTTCATGAAATTTTAAGCATGCTAAAAGCCTCAAAACGCCTGAATATACATAGAAAATAGTATTAAAGTTTGACGCGTTACCACAGCAACACTATTTAAGATATCATATATATAAAAGATATCTCCTTTCACAATTTTATATCAGCAGTGTCTCGACATTATTCTGACCAAGTTTGAAGCGATTGGGGTAAATATGAGGACTATTTAAAAGTCTGTTTTAAGTGACACACTTCCTGCTGCCAGTTGGTGGCACTATGACCGAGACTCACAGTAGCCCCCATGACCTAACATACAGCTCAAGTTTCATCTAAATCACTCAATGCATGCAGAAGATATGAGACACTTCATGTTTCCCTCTTTTTGCCATAAATTTATTGCCTCACCATGACAAAACCATCTGAGATATTAAAAATCCCTTCACAATTTAGCATTTTCAGTGTTTGTCCATACGTAGATTTCAGTTGTCCACTGCAGGTGGAAGGTCATTCTGTGTTGCTGCTTTGAAACTGTGGAACTCACTACCCCTTACTCTCTGTAACATCACTTCTCTGGCTAGTTTCATGACCTAGCTGTCTGAAATGTATTTTCAATGATTTGTATTTGTTTTTGTGTTGTATGTATTTGTATGTATTTTATGTATATGATATATACTATGTAAAATGACCTTGAGCTTGGGAAAGGTGCTATAAAAAATAAAACTTCTTCTTCTTCTTCTTCTTCTTGGCATAATGTTGAACAAGTTTGGTGACAATTGCATGAATCCACTTGTAAGAGTATTTAAAAATTCAGAGCCTGCAATTTTCCAAAAATCCACAATAAATCCAAAATGGCCAACTTCCTTTTTTGGTGGAGGTAATGACTATCATATTGAAAGTTGTACAGCTTGATGAGAACAATATATATACCAAGTTTGGTGACTGTAGGTAAAATCTGTGCTACAGAGTCCCCCTCCATGCCCATGTCTTAGCTTTTACCTACACCTAATGGCCACCAACGCTGATGTGTGTGCCGACTTTCATGAAATTTAAAGCATGCCAAGAGCCTCAAAAAAACCCGAAAAGCGTATTAATGTTTGATGCATTACCACAGCAACACTATTTAAGATATCAAAAATCCTTTCGCAATTTTATATCAGCAGTGTCTCGACATTGTCCTGACCAAGTTTGAAGCGATTGGGGTAAATATGAGGACTATTTAAAAGCCTGTTTTAAGTGACACACTTCTTGCTGCCAATTGGTGGTGCTATTGGTGGTGCTCCCTATTTGTATTCTACTTTTTAGGATTTTATTCTACTTTTTATTTACCACATTTGGTGAGACGCATATTCACAGATGTGTTACAATTGTTGCATAAGCATTCACAGGAAAGCAGAGCCATAACTATAGGCAAATATAAAGCAAATCACCACTAATGAGATGTGACTTAGCAAGTGATTCCTGATTAGGCCTCCATATGCAATTTGTTTCTATGTCCATTGTCATCCATCATAAAACACTTCAAGTTTCAAGCCCCTATTTTTATTTAATCAAACTAACACACTTGCATATTAAATCAGAAATAGCTTTTCAGTTGCAGGGCCAGCATGTCCACACTTATTAGATACTAGTCATCTAATGAGCAGACATGTCTGCACTTTAGCACATTAATGTGATATCTCTCACCAATAATGCAACAGTGCCAGGAGGTGATTGCTTTCAGGTGGGAAGTGAAATATGCAATGCAGCCCCCTGCTAGGAGATCTGAGAGAGGAATTTCACCCTTTGAATGGGTTACTGGGAAGCAAGCTACTTGGTTATCATTTCATTGGGAAACTCTTTTTGTCTATCCTGGGTCTAATATCGCTCTTTCTTTCTTTCTACCCCTGTAGGTGGTGAACTCTCATGGTATATCATCTGTCTGACGCTGATATGTCTGAGTGTAATGGCACCCCCTGGGACTGTTTGTCTCTCTCTCTCTCTCTCTCTCTGAGGATACATACCAAAGGAAGCTGACTCAACTGGAAGTTGGAAGTTGGAAGTTATTGGTATTCCTTAAATAGGAGAAATAAGGCCTTCAGACTATAATACCTTTGCAAAGTTGGATAAAGCATAGACCTCAGTGTCAGCCAGCTAAGCCATGTATTTTACCATTAGGCCAAACATCTAAATTTGATGGTCCTTAATTTGATGGCTAAGGTGATTTAGAAGCTGAAATGGAATTAAAATGTACACTGGGCCAAAGACCTTTGAAATATTCTTTTCATGATTAATTCAAAAGGAGATAACTCAAGCTCCAGGTTTGCAAGAATATTAACACCTTCAAAAATAACCCTACCTGCATTTTGTAACAATGGTACAGATGTAGAACAATAAAATTACACCACCACTGCCTAACCTTGTAATTACAACGTCTAAGTATTGGTTACTGTATATCAACATTAAAAGCTTTGACTTGGTTCACATCAGCTTCCATGTGTAGCAGGATGGGCCAAATTGACCTGTTTTAAATGGGTGTGTCTCATGAATTCTTTGTTTCTTTAGCCTATCAGTGCCCACTTTCTGGGTATATAAGGAGTAGATTCTGGCTACTGGATGTGCATGATTGTTGGTTCTGCCTTGTGCGTGATGTCATCTTTTGTCGCCGACGGTAGGTGTAGTAGCCATTTGCTAACCTGTGTTTTGCACTTGCATGCTTGCTAGCAATAGTTTCTTGTTAGGATAATATTAGACGTGTTCTTTCTCGCTGTTTCCAGTTTGTTTCCGGTTGTAATGCTCCATGTATGTTGGTGATTAAGCAGCTGCAATCTTACCTGGTGAGCGACCGTGTGTGGTATGGTTGGCAGTGATTATGTTTGGGTATGTATGATTGCTGTTTTTTTTTTTTTATTATTCAGTTGTAATTGTTTTATGTTAAATAATGTGCTGTCTTATGTTTGGTAGACTTATGCTCGTGGTTAAAGGTTTGATGTCTGCTGGGACTGGGCGGCTATACAGGTGAATCTCAATAAATTAGAATGTTGTGGAAAAGTTCATTTATTTCAGTAATTCAACTCAAGTTGTGAAATTTCTGTATTAAATAAATTCAATACACACATACTGAAGTAGTTTAAGTCTTTGGTTCTTTTAATTGTGATGAGTTTGACTCACATTTAACAAAAACCCACCAATTCACTATCTCAACAAATTAGAATATGGTGACATGCCAATCAGCTAATCAACTCAAAACACCTGCAAAGGTTTCCTGAGCCTTCAAAATGGTCTCTCAGTCTGGTTCACTAGGCTACACAATCATGGGGAAGACTGCTGATCTGACAGTTGTCCAGAAGACAATCATTGACACTCTTCACAAGGAGGGTAAGCCACAAACATTCATTGCCAAAGAAGCTGGCTGTTCACAGAGTGCTGTATCCAAGCATGTTAACAGAAAGTTGAGTGGAAGGAAAAAGTGTGGAAGAAAAAGATGCACAACCAACCGAGAGAACCACAGCCTTATGAGGATTGTCAAGCAAAATTGATTCAAGAATTTGAGTGAACTTCACAAGGAATGGACTGAGGCTGGGGTCAAGGCATCAAGAGCCACCACACACAGACGTGTCAAGGAATTTGGCTACAGTTGTCGTATTCCTCTTGTTAAGCCACTCCTGAACCACAGACAATGTCAGAGGCGTCTTACCTGGGCTAAGGAGAAGAAGAACTGGACTGTTGCCCAGTGGTCCAAAGTCCTCTTTTCAGATGAGAGCAAGTTTTGTATTTCATATGGAAACCAAGGTCCTAGAGTATGGAGGAAGGGTGGAGAAGCTCATAGCCCAAGTTGCTTGAAGTCCAGTGTTACATTTCCATGGTCTGTGATGATTTGGGGTGCAATGTCAACTGCTGGTGTTGGTCCATTGTGTTTTTTGAAAACCAAAGTCACTGCACCTGTTTACCAAGAAATTTTGGAGCACTTCATGCTTCCTTCTGCTGACCAGCTTTTTGAAGATGCTAATTTCATTTTCCAGCAGGATTTGGCACCTGCCCACACTGCCAAAAGCACCAAAAGTTGGTTAAATGACCATGGTGTTGGTGTGCTTGACTAGCCAGCAATTTCACCAGACCTGAACCCCATAGAGAATCTATGGGGTATTGTCAAGAGGAAAATGAGAAACAAGAGACCAAAAAATGCAGATGAGCTGAAGGCCACTGTCAAAGAAACCTGGGCTTCCATACCACCTCAGCAGTGCCACAAACTGATCACCTCCATGCCATGCCAAATTGAGGCAGTAATTAAAGCAAAAGGAGCCCCTACCAAGTATTGAGTACATGTACAGTAAATGAACATACTTTCCAGAAGGGAAATACTTATGAAGTATTCTAATTTGTTGAGATAGTGAATTGGTGGGTTTTTGTTAAATGTGAGCCAAAATCATCACAATTAAAAGAACCAAAGGCTTAAACTACTTCAGTATGTGTGCACTGAATTTATTTAATACACGAGTTTCACAATTTGAGTTGAATTACTGAAATAAATGAACTTTTCCACGACATTCTAATTTATTGAGATGCACCTGTATTATTGATGGGTTGGTGTTTGATGGCATTGCTGCTTTGCCGTTTTGTGCTTGGCTCGGCTCCGCTGGGCTCTGCTTGTTTTTGCTTCGATTTGATGTGCTTCACTTGGCTTTGCGTTGTTTTGCTTGCTTTTGCAGCTTTTTTCTTTTTGTTTTTTTCTTATTATTATTTACCCTGACTGGTTACCTCTAATGTTTGTTTATATATATTTTTATTGTTTTTTTTTTGTGTACTGGCAGGAACCGGGTAAGGTGGTTGGAGCGGGAGGCTAGCTGCTGCTGCTATTTGGTGGTCTATTTGAATTGAGTGCTGTGTATTATCTGTATTTGGACTAAAACCAACTGTATAGCGGTAAACCCATGATTATTGGTATCACATTGAGTATATGTTCACCAGTAGAATGTAATGCAATCTTGTACCCCATGCTAAATAATCCATTCTTCCTCAGACACAGAAGCATAAGAAGCATGTGTCAATTTAAATATTGAGCCCATTACACCTTAGCCTTTAAGCTCCTTTCCATGCTATATATGCCAATAAACATGATAAATATAATAGGAAAAAAAAAAAAAAACTGCCATGAGTAATAACCATCAGCATTTGTCACATCATCGTTATGGATTAGTGCTGATTATGGTAGAAAGGTCAGTAACTAAAACACATCAACAGGTTCAGTCAGCATGCAGTGTGACCAGCTAAATTGGTGCACATCATAAGACATGTTACTGGAAAAATAGTTAAACATCTCTCAGTCATCTTCTGTGGCCAAAAATGCACTTAAAGAAAGGTTCAGGCTGAGGAATGCAAAATCTAATTTAATCAAACAGTTTAGGGAAACTGATTACCTTTTACTCTTAAGTTTTCCTTACATAGTATTTTTCCTGATTGGTGTAACCCACCAATAATTAATTTTAAAAGAAGTAAAATAAGTCAAGCAAAGCCTTTCTTCTTACAAAGTTAGCAGATTTTGCAGAAACCACAGAGGGTTTTTTTCTTTTTGTTTGTCTGTTTTTATTGTTCCTGCATTTGATACATAATCAGTAAAATTGGAACATAAAAATTAGGATGAATTATACTAAGTGATAATTCACTGTCATTGTCATATATTCAATAACCCTGTGTGTGCAAACAGTACTGCATCACAGAAAGTATTATATGGCCTACACTTGCAATAATTATAATATTATTTGTCATTAAGATCTATTTTCAGTCAGTGATTTAAGTCTTTAATGAAACATTCCTTTTAAGATAGCATGCCTTCTAAATCATAATCATAAGCTTATTTTGATAAGTGCTCTGAGCTCAGGTAATTATTGTTAGACCTGACCATGGCACAGAAATCCTTGGCCTAGTTCACACTTTGCTTCCATCTGATCTTCAACCTGACTTATCATGCACACATAGTCCTTGTGTGTAATTTATCTTTAACCTCAGCTAATTGCCTGGCGGCACTTTCCAAAGTTATTTCTTTCATGACATGCCAATCTGTCAAGACTAGCTTATCTACTGATTATGGGCAGTTCATAGAATGCCCATTAATATTATGAGGGCACCACATTTGACAGCATCTATGACAGTATTTAAAAAGTACCCAGGTGAGGATAAAGACCATGTCTTCTCTGGTTTCTACATCTACCACCTCATATTCTCCTCCCTGTTATTCAACACTCCTACTTAATTATTTTTTCACTGGGGGATCTGGCTGTTTAGGGCAAAAGCAGAGGCCCCTGAGAATTCCAGCCTGAATCGCCCAAATTCAATGTATATTCCCACCTCATGCCCACTGTTCTGGGACTAGCCTCCTGATCCACCTTGACTAGGACAAAGCAGTTACTGAAGATTAATCAATGTAGATTGCAATTACAAATCAGTTTATCATGTAAAAAATAATGATAGTTGTATGTGTAAAAAATATTTGAAACATTTCTTCTTAAACCTGGGACAGTTCTTTTTTTTTTTTCCACCAGTTTCATCTGTATATGCCATTTGGACTTTAGTATATGGAGATTTATATATACAATTAGTATATATAATATAAGATCTCCATGTTTGTTTTGTTTCTGATGTCAATAACTTGAAAACACTCCATGCTGTAATTAAAAAGCATCTGACCCACAATATACTGTATGTAAACCCACCTTGGCACTAGGTCACCTTTCTCCTCAATTTTACACTGTTCGTTAACAATTTCCAGAAGCTTCAGTTTCCCTTGGAATGACATCAAAGGCAGACAGAAAACATGTTCATCCAAAAGATGAAAGGACACCTTTCATCTCTCTTTAATCCCTTCGTCTTTTATCATGCACTCATTTATTTCAAGGCATACTGTGCCAGCTTAAATAAACAGTGGGAGAGAGAAAGAATGAGAGAAAAACTATGGCAGTTCTGCAGAGCTGTATGAGGTGATTTTCTGAATATTTGTTTATTATGCCTTTATGTATGGCATTATTAAAAAGGAACTTTCTCTTCACAAACATATCAGACAATGACTGCTATTCATCAGGACACTAAAAGTGACAAGAGCATTTTAAGTTAGTTGCTAAACATTAAAAAAAGTCTCTGTAAATCCTAGAAACTGTATCGTCTGACTCAGAAATGTGGAGTTGTTTCAAACTAGGGTCAAATGAAACCTCTCACAATTAAAGTTCTATAATGTAAAGAATCCGATCTGATTCAGTTTCACCACGTTTTTAGTTGAATAAAATATTTACTGGGCAATTTTAAAACAATTTTACAGTGCTTTAAACCATCATATAAATGTCATTTTACAAGTATACAATTAAATATATTTCTTGGCAGTTTCACAAATTTCTTTTATAGCAAGGTATGAAAAGGTATACATTATCCTGTTCTTCTGACAGGTAATTCTGCTTATTTCTAGACATACAAGGAAGATGTCATTTTCAATTTTGAAATTAGAATAAAACATCTAGAAATATCCTTAATAATTTTATACTTGTTTTACTATAATTATTTTTTATTAAATAAATTATATTATATAAAAGGGTTTTTACTTGGTATCTTCATTCACTTATGATAATATGTTGTCTTATAAAATTATAGAAAAATACATGCTTACATCTCTATCCCAAAAGCACTTTACTCAGTATGATATTGTGTATGAGAGCATGTGTTGCAGACACACCAAAGTATTTGCCTTTGAGTTAGAGGAGCATGCAAACATTAAAATATTTTGTCAGTGTGTTGCCTTGTAAAGTCCAGCACTGTTCATTACTGCTACTACATTTAATGCTACTTTCATTCCCACTCCTGACCATCTGCAGCCACAAACATTTTTTTGGACAAGGTGCAGGTCTGAAGCCAGGTTCGGACAATGTGGAAGGTTTATAATACATTGCAGTGTAATTTTTACTTTAGAATTTAATATATGGTATTTTTGTGGTAGCATAGTGAAACCTTCACATGGTGAAGTTTTAACATTTTCTGCACTATGAAGGTCTGAAAACTACAGGTTTTCCTGAACTGGTATGGAATAATACAATATCACATTAACTACAAGCACAGTTATGGCTCCCAAAAGAGAAAAGGGAGAAAATTGCATTTAACAAACCATTTCAACTCCACAGAAAGGCATCAACACACTGATAGTGTAAAAGCAAATCATATTCATTGGTTGCATTTGCATTTAATTTAATATGTAATGCAGTGTAATACATGAGTATTATCAGTAATGTATACAAATAATGATGATGAAATCCATGTCTATCTTTATAACAGCCTTTAATTCATAGCTGACAAATTCAGGGGCTATTCAGAAGTCCTTCCCTGTGCAGCAGTCATTGTTTAATAACATTACAATTTATTTTATATAAAAATGGGAAATAACATAGATTATTAAAAATTATTATATTTACATCATAAACTATTTTAAGAGTCCATGGGGGAAATTGCTATCTCCCTCTTCCACATACATTAGTTCACAGGTGCTCAGGATTGGTTAGTGTCACTCTGACTGACAGGAGAGAGAGTAACGTCAGAGAGTAACCCAGAAAGCATGGACAGTTTTGCTCCCTATGACTCTCGTCCACGGATGACTATGGCAACATCGCAATCTCACTACAATAGGGTGAAAGCGTCTCTGTTGTGCCACTATGGAGCACATATAAGTACTTTTCTATGTTTTGATGATGATGTGGTGGTGGTGCAGGAGTATCACAAACATTTTGACAGTTGGTATCTAATTACAAACTGAATTTAATAAGCATATATCTATCCAATTTTGGCCAAAACCTGATTTTTTTTTTTAGCATGTAAATTAAATTAACTCAAGTTGGTTCACTGCAACATGTAGGACTAATGGTTTATTTTTGTTCCTATAAGAAATGGAAGACAGGGAAAGAATTTTCTACATTTAGGATGAAAAGCATGTGAAGAAGAGATGGCTATAGGTTACTGTAAAGAGAAGTGAGAGGCAGAGGAAGCCTGGAGCCTGGCTGAGAGAAGAGAAGAGAAGAAAAGGTAGAAGTTAAAAAGAGAGCTCAGGACAGCAAGAACAGAGGAAGAGAGCTGAGTGAGGTGACCCTGAACTGAAATGGGTAGGTTTGAGATCAGATCTTTCAGGCTTGAGAGGAGGGGGCAGCTTAAAGATGATTGAATTCTGGATCATACTGTCTTCGAAGTCACATAGGTCTGATGTATATACACACATACATACACACACACACACACACACACTCCACCCTCCTCTCCATTGCTGTCTTTCTACAACTCCCTCCTGCGTATCTTTTTCCTTCATTTTTCTTCTTCCATTATCTCCCTATCTGACCTTGCCTTTCCCTGGTGTCCATCGAGAATATGACACATAGATCCATGGACAGATATCATCCCTATCTATCTAGCTAGGGATGATTCCTTTTTTTTTTTTTTTTTTTTTAATTGGAGAACAAGATGTTAACATTTACATGAAACAAATACTAAATGCTCATGTTAAATGTTAAAGTGAGGGAGATATAAAATCAGTAGAGAAATTGACAGTTGACAGTAGAGAAAAGACAAGAAGATGTGACAGACCAAGAAAAATAAATAAATAATAACAAATTTATTATAATTGTAAGTGTTAGGTTATTGTGTAGTTTGTATGTATTTAGTGAATGGGCACGAACTGTAGTTGATGGTTCAGGGTGTGTGTATCTATGCGTGTGTGCGCTCATGCAAGATCAGAAGAGAAAAAAGGAAGAAAAAAAATAATAAATCATTTTTTTAAAATAAATACATTTCTAATGGACTGCCCCACACCGCACGGCCCCAGCAAAGAGTAGGTCACTAAAAGACTCTGCCAGGCCCAGGGCATGCCCATCTTCCCCACCCCCACTGGTTGCCCCCATCCCAGGCAGTCCACCAGCCGCACGTCACATTTACCATATTCTTTTGTGTTTTTCCCTTCCTTTTTTTCCTCTTGCCTTTTTTTCCCTTTCAAGTTCATGTCAGTACTCAACTAGTGTAATGCATTAAAATAAGTGAGTCGTGCAATATGGAATTGGTCCAACCAAGGCAGAAGACCAAGAGGGGGCGGGTGTGAGCATCGTGGGGCCCATCCCACTGTGGCCCATCAGAGATTCAAGGCCAGGCCAAAAGATTTGCCAAAAGATTAAGACATCAATCAATGTACATATTTTTTATAAAAGGAAAAAGAGAGGGGGTGTCAGTGTCGACTAATCCCATTTTGTATTGGATAAGCTGTAAGTTATGGCTTGCTGTCATTGTGAATATATTTTTACAGATGTCTGTCCAGTAATCAAATGTGGGAGAGATTGAAAGATCATGGTCATATATGGAGCTATCTGTATTGACTAGTAGTTTGTGTAATTTAGAAATTATTATTATTATTTTATCTTTAAATTGTAGTATATCATCTAGTATCTTGGGGGGATTAAGTGTATTATCTGTTATGTCAATTTTACTTCTAATAATTGATTTAATTTGTATATACTGAAAAAAAAACTGCTGTATTTCTGGGCCAAATCTTTGAATGACAGGAAGTGATTATGAAGATGCATAATTCCTTTCTGTTCCCATGTGCAGTAGTAAATAGGAGTCTTGTGATGGTGGAAGATCTGGATTGTGCCAGATGAGGGGTATATTTACATGGTGTTAGAGTAGAATTGGTGATTCTCACAGCTTTCCATCAAGCTGTCAGAGTTGTAGAGATAACTGTGTTTTTAAAGCCGGTGTGGTTCTGCTTTAAAAAAGTGTTGAGAAATGGCAAATCTGCAAGTGTAAGTTTTTTTTTTTTTTTTTTTACAGTATGTTTCTTCCAGTTTTTACCATGTTATTATTGCTTTGATGAATCCATTTCACTAAATATTACAGCTGATTTGCCAGATAATGTTATGTTACCACAAGGAGGGAAGCAGGATGCACTTGCAGGGGAAATAGGCGGTTTATTAGGAACAAACGAGGGGAGAGGAACATTCAAAATTAAACGAATACTCAAAAGTAAAGGAACATTTACCAAACCTTCAAACAAAAATCCAATGAGTGTTCAGGCAAAAATCCACAAATAAACAAGGCAATGATCCACAAAAATGACAGGGCAGTAATTCCAAAAAGGCAAGGCGATAATTCAAAAACTCACAAGGCATAAATCCACAAACTGACAAGGCGGTAATCCCAAAAATGGCAAGGTAAATATCCAAGAAATATAAAAAGAAGAAATATTATTATTATTATTATTATTATTATTATTATTATTATTATTAGAAGAAGAAATAATAAAAAGAAAACTGGACTGGAACCTGGATTTGGAATTGGCCTTGAAAAAACACCAGAAACTGGACTGGGAACTGAGCTAGGAACAGGATTGGGACTTCGACTGGAAACTGGCTTAGGGCACAGGCTGAGGCATGGACTTGGACCTGGACTTGGATTAGGGCAGAAACCTGGACATGGAACTGGACATGGACTAGGAATAGGGCAGGAACCTGCACATGGACTTGGACACGGACTTGGACATGAACTAGGACTGGAACCTGGACATTGACTTGGACATGGACTAGGACTGGAATTAGGGCTAAGATATGAGCTAGGACTTGGAATGGAGGTCATCCCTTGGACCTCAGACATGGACTTCACTTGGGAAGAGGTCATCCTGTGGACCTCTGACATGGACTTTGCTTGGGAAGAGGTCAACCCGTGGACCTCTGATGAGAACTTGACTTGAGAAGACGTCATCCCGTGGTTTCCTCTTGAACCTCTGGCAGGAACGTGGCTTTAGCGGAGGTCTCCTCGTGGACCTCCGGAGGGAACAGGACTGGAGTGGAGCACCTCCCTTGATTCTCCGACAGGAACTGGGCTGGAACGGTGCACCCCACTTGGGTCTCCAACAGGGACAGGACAGGATTGGAGGTTTCCTTGTGAACCTCCAAGAGCAGCTCAGCGGAAGAGACCTCCTGCTGGGCCTTTGGCTGGAGCTTGGGGCTGGAGGTTGCCACGTTAACCTCGAGGAGCAGCTCTGCTGAGGAGACCTCCTGCTGGGCCTCCTGCTGGAGCTTGGGGCTGGAGGTTGCCACGTTAACCTCCAGGTGGTGCTCCACTGGGGAGACCTCTTGCTGGATCTCCGGCTGGAGCTCTGGTGGTGCCTGCTTGTGGAGCTGTTAATGCACTGGCCAGCTGCCCTTAAAACAGGCGTGCGAGCAGAAGTAGCTGCTTCTTACTCCCTGTTTCCTACAGGTGGGGCACTGTAGGCTGGCTGGTCGGGTGCATCCCTCGGTGGCGCACTTCTGGGTCCAGAGTTGAGAGGTGCAGGCTGCCATGTTAGCCTGCTTCCTCTCATAATGGTCCAGGAAGGACTGGCCAGGTTCACCGGGCAGGTGTACCTTGTTCAGGAATGTTCTTATGTGGGGTTCAAATTCTGGGCTCCAAAATTCCTGGATCAGGAGCTTCACAAAACCTCTCTCTGGATTCGCCAGCAGCTCAGAGAGGCGTGTACGTTGGCATTGTCCATAAAAGACCACAACACGCGTTCCTCTATACTTTTCTTTCCTTTTTCTTGCTTTTTCTTGCTTCTGCTTTGCTTTTCGCTTTTGCTTATTCCTTTTCACTACTTATTCTTCTTCTTCTCCTTTCTCTCTACTTTAACTTCACTTTTCTCTCTCTCTCTCTCTCTCGCGGACTTGCTCTCTTCCGCCTTCCTTTTCCGGTATTCCTCCGGACTTTCCTTTGTCTCGTTAAACCACGTGGCAATTACCATATTCTTTCTTCTTTGCGAGACCCAACTCTGTTCACCCCGACTCTACCGACACGGAAGATTCAGCAAACTCCTCGCTAAACCTACGAACCAAGGACCCTCATGAATGGCATAAAATTAACGCAAGTATAAATTTTAATCGATCTATAGAGGTGTCCTTTAAGTCAGAGCCCCTTGGTTAAAGGTGAATTCATTGCTGATTCTCGAGGTTAAACTGTTGTGTGTTCTGCCATTGTTATTTTCATCATTTTTCCTTTTGTTTCTTTCACTTACCCTGTATATATGTATTATTTGTTTATACCTAGTTGTGTATATCAGTAGTTTTACGTAGTTATTAAAATCCATGGTTATCCCGCTGGATCGTCTCTGTTTTTACTCATGGCAAGGTTCACTTTTAACGTTGCTCTTCGCTACGCGCTGTATTTCTGTTAACTTAGAATAAACTATGCTTCGTAGCCAGAAGAATAATTTATTCTTTTAGAGTAATATGAAGTAAGTTTGGTAAGTTTGGTGGACAAACAGATCAAGCTGCTTCGCATTTAATTCTAAAGCTAGACTACAGTAATTAATATAACATTCCCTTTCATGGTCGATTTATATCCATAACTAATCAGAACACGCTTTGATTAGAGCTATAGATATATTTCACCCATTTGAGCTAGACTCACTACAGTGCAGTAAATCAGATGAATCTGCAACATCTAAAAATATTCTCCACCAGTTACAATTTACGTAACCAATTAAAAGATGTTTAACACATTTAAATGTATTCTCCAATTTATATAAGGAATTAGCTCGAATGGCGTGAAATATATCTATATATCTAATCAACGCGTGTTGTAACCAGTTATAAATATACATCAGCCATGAAAGGGAATTCGTGTATGTGCACATGTACATATAGATAATTAACTACAACAGATTATAATTAATTATGACTATGTATGTGGTCTAGATCAGCTTTTAGGGTTAGCTGTAGTCTAGTTTGGAATTATGAACTCTAAAGAGGGAGTTTATCCTTCTGGCCAGGAAGGAAATCTCCGTTTCCAGAGCATGTAGCGAGACTCGCAGCGTTTAAGGAACTCATCACAACAAAAACACAACTAATTAGCCTTTTTCAAAACCAGCAATGAACTTAAATCTCCTGTAAACAGGTGTACAATCTTAAACACAGATATAGATCCATTAACTATACTTGCATGGCTTCGGTATGAAAGTTCGCGCGAGGTCGTGTAGAGTTCGCTGGTTCGTCGTGCCATTTGAAAAGGCGTGGGCCATGAGGTCCTTTGTCCGGGAGAGAGAGATCCTGGCTTCCTCTTCCCGGGGCACGTGGCCCCGGGGGAGCGAAGCTGGAAAGAGTGTAGAAGTGAAGTTGAAGAGTGTGAGTGAAGAGAGACTGAAGAGAGAATTATAAAGAATATTACAAGTAAAACATGGTTACAGACATTTAAAATAATATCGTAAGTTAAGCTATCTAAAATCATTATAGTTACGTTACATAAACTCACAACATATTTAAACAAGATAACATCACACTATTTAGGCATCGAATAATTACATATAATTACATGTTACATTCAAAAGAAATTCTTACATTGTGTGTGTGCACGGGTGTGTGCTTTGTGTGTGTGTTTGTGTGTGTGTGTCTGAAGAGGGGGGGTCGTGTCACATTCCGATGGCATCTGGTGAAGAGGTTAGATAACGATCCACAGCTCAAGGAGACAGAGAAACTCCTTTGCTAAATCCAGGCTGATTCAGAAATCAGTTTGATACGTTGAGACGTTACACTGCGTAAACACAAAATACAGTTTTTAAATGATAATACCAATTGAGCCTATGTGAAAATGTATTTGCCACCATAAGTATTAATTCTCCAAATCTATAAAACTGCATTCATAATGGGGTTCAGCTGGACTAGATGCAACCAGGCATGATAACTGCAAACCCTGTTCAATCAAATCAACACTTAAATAGATCTCTTTCCACAGCATGAAGTTGGATATAAGGTCTTACACTGCAAAAATGCCTTTCTTGAAACAAGCAAGGCACACTTAAATCTAGTTAAAGTGTACTAAAATCAAGCAAAACAAATCTGCCAATGAGGTAAGCAAAACTGACTTGGTAAGAATTCTTGAAAATAGCGTAAATGTCTAGTAACCAAAAATGCTATTGGATCTTAAAACTAGATAAAAATGCTTAAAACTATACAGTTTTCACTTTTTAAGTGAAAGTATTGAATATTAAGTAATTGTAGTGAAGACTGCATTAAAACTAGAATATTTGTCCTTAAATTCAGCTTGCTTTGGGAGTTTGCATCGTGAAAACACAATACAGCATAAGACACAATATCCTGAGATGAAATGAAAATTCTCAAAATAACCCAATAAATAAATAAATGTAAGCTTATAAGATATCAAGATATATTCTCTTAAATGTAGAAATAAATGACATTCTCAGTTTTGCTGGACCTTTATTAAAGAACATTCTCCAAAGCCTGGCCTCTTAAACAATTGGGGCATAGTAAAGCAGGAGGAATTGTGTCCATGGCTATTAAACTGACACTTTTACTGACAAATAGTAAATGGGAAAATGCTGCTGATTGAGCTTAACTTGTACTGAATCCAGAATATTCCTTTAGAGGAACTTTTAAGTCTCACATGTAAAGTGCTGTCTGTTTTGACAGTTTAAGACACAGTGTTACAAAAATCTGTAAGTGTTATTTTGTAGATGTTTTGTGAATTCTGGACACTGTTGTATTTATGTTTGGTGTAATGAAATGTGTAAATGAAATTACATAGAAATGTAATAAATCAGAATCAAACTACTTTATTGACTTTATGCTCACAAAAACACACAACATAAACAGAAGAGTTCCTATGTACATAAATAAAGATGTATAGGTAACAAAGAAATATCCAACTCCAATGTACTATAAAGTGATGATGGGTAAAAAAAAAAATAATACATATACATAAATCTGTGTCCTTCCTTAAGATTCTTGAAACTGGATTTTTTTAGGGGTAGTCCTATCCTTAAAATTAGCACAACAATCTGGTTGAACATGCACAACAACTAGCACTTATAGCTGTTGCAAGTTTCTAGTAAAATCTAGCTCAAAAGGAGTTAACATTTACTTGGCAAGACCAGTGAAGGCCAATTTTCTTAAATCCAGATTTATAGTCTAGTGTGCAGTGTGTTTCTTAAGACTTTTTAACTTTAATAACAAAATACAAGATTTATTTTCTAGAAACAAGATCTTTTGACATTCTTAGACTTCGGTTTTTTGCAGTGTACCCAGTAACACAATATGCCAAAGTTGAAAGAAATTCCAGAAATGATGAAGAAGGTGATTGAAATACATCAGTCTGGGAAGGGTTACAAAGCTATCTCAAAGGCTCTGGGAACCCAAAGGACCACAGTGAGAGCCATTATCTCCAAATGGAAAAACTCTGCACAGTAGTGAACCTTCCCAGAAGTGGCTGACCTTCCAAAATTCCTCCAAGACCACAGCAACTACTCATCCAGCAAGTCTCAAAAGAGCCAAGGACAGCATCAAAGGAACTACAGGCCTCCCTTTCCTCAATAAAGGTCACTGTTCATGATTCCACTATCAGAAAGACCCTGGGCAAAAATGGCATCCATGTAAGAGTGGTGAGGTGAAAACCACTGCTAAGGCTTGTTTGAATTTTGCCAAAACACTCCTTGATGATCCTCAAACCTTTTGGTAGAATGTTCTGTGGATTGATGAGTCGAAAGTAGAACTGTTTGGAATACCTGTTACATCTGGCATGGTTGTGGAAGTGTGATGGTGTGGGGATGTTTTGCTGCTTTAGGGCCTGGGCAACATGAATTCTGCGCTCTACCAGAAAATCCTAAAGGAGAATATCAGTCTTCAGGAGTCTTCAGTCTGTAAGCTGAAACTCAAGTGCAACTGGATTATGCAGCAAGACAATGATCCAAAGCATATGTGTAAGTCCTAGTCCTAGAAGTAAGTGAAAGACTGATCTCCAGTTATCGGAAGCATTTGGTTGCAGTTATTGCTTCTAAAGGTGGCACAACCAAATTTTAATGTTTTAGGGGGCAGTTAGTTTTTCACATTGGTGACAGGTGTTGGATTTTATGTTTTTTTGTGTGTGTTTATTCAGTGCCTTTTTATGTTGTATTTCGTTTGAAGATCTAAAAGTAATTAATATGAGATGTACACAAAAACAGAAGAAATAAGGATCGGGCAAATACTTTTTCACAGCACTGTACATTGTTACATGTTACTTTTATTTTTCGCATTTATGAGGTTTGTCTTGTGTTGTTTTGGCATAAATGCACAGAACAATACATACACAGAGGAATAAATACCCATGACAAAAAATACCTTCCATATAGGGTTTAGTGCAGCTTTGTAAAGTGTGGTGTGCAGTGGTATTGAGTTATACTGGTTTAGGTGTTTGACTAGCCCAGGTGAGTGTTGGGAGGCAGCAGGGTATTAAGTAATCTGACTCAGGGAAGAAACTTGTGCAGTGCTTGTTGTAAGTGACATCAATGGTGGGAAAAGAGACCTTAATGATCTTTTCAGCTTTTTTCATAATATGCTGTAGGAACTTGCAGTCGGAGTCTATGCAGTTTCTGTACCACATGGTGAGACAGCTGGTCAAAATGCTGTCTATTTTTCCTCTGTAGAAGGTGGTGAGAATGGGAGGAGGGAGTTTGGCTCTCTTCAGTTCGGCATCAGTGACCAGCTACATCAGCAAGTGCATTAATGACGTCACTGTCTCCAAGACAATCACTACACGCTCCAACCAGAAGCCGTGGATGACTGCGGAGGTGCGTGCACTGCTGAGGACCCGAGAATCTGCCTTCAGGGCAGGTGACAAGGTGGCCCTAAGAACAGTGAGAGCCAAACTGTCCCTGGCCATCAGAGAGGCAAAGCGTGCACACGCCCAGAAAATCCACAGGCACTTCAAGGACAGCGGTGACACATGTGCATGTGGAGGGACATCCAGGCCATCAGCAACTACAGGATATCATCACCAGCCTGTGACAGTGATGCCTCCCTTCCAGATGTGCTGAACAACTTCTACGCTTGGTTTGAGGTGCAGAATGATGTGACGGCGAGGAAGACCACCCCTCCTCCTAATGACCAGGCGCTGTGTCTAACCATGGCTGATGTGAGGAAAACTCTACGCAGAGTCAACCCACGGAAAGCTGCTGGACCAGACAACATTTCTGGAAGAGTGCTCAGAGGATGTGCAGACCAGCTGGCGGATGTTCTCACTGACATCTTCAACATCTCCCTGAGCAGTGCCATCGTTCCAACGTGCTTCAAGGGCACCACCATTGTCCCCGAATTGCCGAAGAAGTCTTCAGTGTCCTGCCTCAATGACTACTGTCCCGTTGCACTCACACACATCATCATGAAGTGCTTCGAGAGGCTCGTAATGAGGCACATCAAGACCCTGCTACCACCTTCACTGGATCCCCTGCAATTCGCATATCGTCCCAACTGCTCAACAGACGATGCCATCTCCACCTGGACAAAAAGGACACCAATTTTTGATTGCTGTTCATAGACTTCAGTTCAGCATTCAACACAATAATTCCTCAGCACCTGATTGGAAAGCTGTGAACCTGCAGGGCTTGAACACCTCCCTCTTCAACTGGATCCTGGATTTCCTGACTGGGAGACCTCAGTCAGTCTGGATCGGGAACAGCGTCTCCAGCACCACCACACTGAGCACTGGTGCTCCCCAGGGCTGTGTGCTCAGTCCACTGCTGTTCACTCTGCTGACTCATGACTGTGCAGCAATGCACAGCTCGAATTACATCATCAAGTTCGCCGATGACACGACCGTGGTGGGTCTCATCATCAAGATCGATAAGTCAGCATACAGAGAGGAGGTGCAGCGGCTAACGGACTGGTGCAGAGCCAACAACCTGTCTCTAAATGTGGACAAAATAAAAGAGATGGTTGTTGACTTCAGGAGAGCACAGAGCGACCACTCTCCGCTGAACATCGACGACTCCTCCGTTGAGTTCGTCAAGAGCACCAAATTCCTCGGTGTCCACCTGGCAGAGAACCTCACCTGGTCCCTCAACACCAGCTCCATCACTAAGAAAGCCCAGCAGCATCTGTACTTTCTGAGAAGGCTGAAAAAAGCCCATCTCCCACCCCCCATCCTCACCACATTCTACAAAGGAACTGTTGAGAGCATCCTGAGCAGTTGCATCACTGCCTGGTTCGGAAATTGCACCGTATCGGATCGCAAGACCCTGCAGCGGGTAGTGAATACAGCTGAGAAGATCATCGGGGTCTCTCTTCCCACCATCACAGACATTTACACCACACACTGCATTCGCAAAGTCACCAGCATTGTGGATGATCCCACACACACACTCTTCACCCTCCTGCCATCTGGAAAAAGGTACCTAAGCATTCAGGCCCTCACGACCAGAATGTGTAACAGCTTCTTCCCCCAAGCCATCAGACTCCTCAATACTCTGACTGGACTGACACACGCACACGCACACACACACACACACACACACACACTGAATTGAACACCATCCCACTCCCCTTGCAATTTTTGCACATTTCGTAACCTTTACTTTTGCTGCTAAACTCTAAACTAAATATTATGTTTAAATTCTTGTTATCTACACTTTTACCTGGCTGCTACCGTAATAACTGCTATGTCCATATATGGTATAAGCTAATCTGCTGAATACTATGTCATAGTACGTTATGTTTAGATTCATAGCATCTTTTAATTATATTGTTATTTTTTAATTTATATTGTATCTTTTTGCACTACCTGTATACTTGACACTTTCACACTAGAATTGTGTACTGGTCGGTGTGACACTGTTACTTACTGTGCCCACTGTGTTACTTGATGTGTAGTGGTGAGTAGACTACTCGGGTCCTCATTAAGTCGTCAATCATCTCTTTAGTCATATCAGCATTAAGAAATACCTAGATTGTTGTTTCTACACCATTCTGCATTCTGTTCACCTCCTCTTTGTATGCTGACTCATCATTGTTGCTGATGAGGCACACAACTGTATTTCATCAGCAAACTTGATGATGCATTTTGATGTGTACTTTGCAGCACAGTTGTGAGTCAGCAGGGTAAACAGCAGTGCACTGAACACACAGCTCTGGGGAGCGCCGTGTTCAGTGTGGTGGTGCTAGAGGTGGTATTGCAGATGCTGACGGGTTGGGGTCCCCCAGTCAAAAAGTCCAGGATCCAGTCGCAGATGGAGGTGGCCAGATCCAGCAGGCTCAGCTTTCTTATCACTCGTTGTGTGATGATTGTGTTGAATGCTGAACTTAAGGCTATTAACAGTATCCTTACATAGTTGTCCTTTTTGTGCAGGTGGGTCAGAGGAAGGCGGATGGTAGCAGATATGGCATCCTCTGTTGAGCAGGTGAGATGGTAGGCATACTGAAATGAGTTCAGTGTGGTGGGAAGACTGCACAGGGATGAAGGTGGCCATCCTGAAACACACAGGGACAACTGCTTGGCTCAGGGAAATGTTGAAGATGTCTGTAAGGACCTTTTTAAGCTGATCAGGACATTCCCTGAGCACCCGGCCAAGTATGTTGTTAGGACCAGCAGCTTTCAGTGGGTCTTCTTGACATCTACTGCAGACAGACAGAGTACTTGGTTGGTGGGAGTCGGGGTGGTCCTCCCCGCTGGCATGTTGTTCTGTGCATTGCCTATTACTACAACTGTGCATAGAAATCATTCAGTTTGTCTGAACGGTTGCCAAACGATTGCCAAACCGGTTTTGAAACAGATGAGAACCTGCATAGTTCTCTTTAATAGCCTGGGACAGATTGGCCTTGCTGTAAAGAGGGCTGCCTGGTCTTCCAACCTGAAGGCAGTTTCTCAGGTTTCCATCACTGAGTGCACTTAGGCCCTCATTCACAGCTTGAATGTGTGGTGATGGTCATGATGGAAGTCACATCATCTATGCACTTGCTGATGCAGCCAGTAGCTGTGTAGCCACTGATGCTGTGTATTCCTACAAATCTGTGATGTAGTATGTAGCAGGGATTAGCAAAACAGAGATTAATAAAAACAGAAATGTGGTCCAAGCAGCTGATGGTGGGGAGCAGCCTTGTAAGCACCGTAAAAATGTTGATGTAAACAAGGTCTAAAGTGTTTGTTTCATGGGTTGCAAAATGTTGGTAAATTTTGGCAGCACTGATTTCAGGTTCACATGGTTAAAGTCCCCGGTCACAATGAAAAATCCATCAGGGTGCACTGTTTATAAGTTACTGATAGCCCCGTAGAGTTCACTTAACGTTTCCCTTGCATTAGTGCCAGGTGGAATGTTAGCCTGGCTAGCTGAATGAATGCATCTGGAATGCTGTTGTTGAACCACATTTCTGTAAGAATGAAGACACAGCAGTCCCTGATATCACACTAGGTAGTTAACTGTAGTCTGAGGAAATCCAATTTATTGTTAAGGGAGCGAACATTGGAGAGGAGAATGGATGGTAGTGCCAGACGGCTAGGGTAAGCCTTTATCCTAGCACATATGCCAGCTTACTTACCACACTTCTTCTTCCTTGCACAGCATTTCTGGTGCCCCCTATCCTGGCCGGCAGCATCAGGCAATACCACGGTTCCGGGCCTGGTTCGTGTAGTAAGCCAAGGTCACATAGCTCTTTGAAATTCATCATTTATTTCTCCTGAGATTTGTTTTCCAATGTTCAGCAAAAGTTGGCAATGATAGACATGTTCACCACTATTTCCGATGCACATATTTATAAAAGTTTTTCAAGTGGTATGGACTGCATGTAACATTCACCATATTTCAGGACACGAAGTGGCCGCTGTGTGAAACCACATCGCCATCTTGGTCATCTGAAAAAAGTCATTCAAGCTTTCTTACACTATATTTTCTGAACCATATTCTGGAGGCAGGGGCGTGGACGAGTGCCAGTTTGTGAATGGAGGGCGGAGCTGGAGAAAGTGAGGGGTAAGGATTGCACACCTGTAGGAAATGAGACTAATGATTGTTCTGTGTTGAAGTGAGGGGAAGAAGATAAAAGGGAGGAGAGACACACACCTTCAACCAGTAAGAATGAAATTCAGTACATTCTTGACCTGAGAGCAAAACTCCACACATTAAGTCACATAACGCAGGAGAATTTGCTACAGGTGCAAGAACCTCAATCCCGGCTGTATAACAGGTGCTCAGCTGCATGAGTTCATGCCGGGAGATAAAGTGTTCGTATTACTACCCACGTCAAGCTCCAAATTACTCGTCAAGTGGCAAGGGCCCTTTGAGGTCACACAGCGAGTCAGGGATGTCGACTATGAGGTAAGGCGAACGGATAGTGGCGGAGGGCGACAGGTTTACCATCTCAACCTGCTAAAACTGTGGAGGTAGACAGTGTCTGTGGCTTTGGTGATTGTCATTCCCGAGAGGGAGGTGCTAGGACCAGAGGTAAACTTAAAATCGGTGATTTGGTCTCTTATGGAGACCACCTCTCTCCAGCCCAAATCACAGACATTCAAAAATTACAGACGGACTTTTCTGACGTGTTCTCACCTCTCCCCGGCCATACCAACCTCATAGAGCACCACACTGAGACAGCCCCAGGGGTGGTTGTTCGCAGCCGCCCCTATCAGCTGCCCGAACACAAAAAAATGTTGCCCAGGACTAACTCAAGGCCATGCTCAAAATGGGGGTAATCGAGGAGTCCCACAGTGACTGGAGCAGCCCGGTGGTCATGGTTCCGAAGGCTTTTGTCTGGACTTTAGGAAAGTCAACATGGTGTCTAAATTCGACGCATTGACGAACTGCTCAATTGGTTGGGCTCGCTTTTATTCGACACTGGATTTGACAAAAGGATATTGGCAGATCCCCTTGACTCCAATGTCCTGGGAAAAAATGGCCTTTTCCACCCCGTTTGGCTTACACCAATTCGTGACCCTTTTGGGTTGTTCGGGGCCCCCGCAATGTTCCACCGGCTCATGGACACAATAATCCATCCACATGCTACATATGCCACTGCCTATTTAGATGACATTATTATATACAGTAATGACTGGCAGCGACACATGCAGCACTTAAGAGCGGTGCTGAAGTCGCTGAGGCGAGCGGGACTCACAGCAAACCCAAAGAAGTGCGCGATTGGATGTGTGGAAGTACGGTATCTGGGCTTCCACTTGGGCCATAGGCAGGTGCATCCCCAAATTGATAAGACAGCAGCGATTGCGACCTGCACCAGACCCAAGACCAAAAAGGAGGTGAGACGGTTCCTGGGGTTGGCTGGCTATTATCGTAGGTTCGTGCCTAATTATTTGGATGTCACCAGCCTGCTGACTGATCTCACTAAAAAGGGGGCACCAGATCCGGTCCAGTGGATGGAGCCGTGCCAACAGGCATTCATACAGGTAAAAGCTGCACTCAGTTTGTCAGTCAGTGCAATGTACATTCTGGGCAACCAGAATGTGGGGGCAGACATCCTGTCACGGCAGGGGCTGAGGCCTGGGGATTGGAGGCTCCATCCACAAGTGGTGGAGTCCATATGGGGGAGGTTCAGCCAAGCGGAGGGGGATGTGTTCGCCTCGGAGGAGACGACACACTGCCCACTGTGGTTTGCCCTCACTCCTCTAGCTCCATTAGGGCTGGATGCCATGGTACACACGTGGCCGAGGTCATGTCTGTACGCCTTTCCCTCGAACGCTCTGCTCCCACAGTCCCTAGAGAGAGTTTGCCAAGTTCGTGCTACATCTGCTGCTTGTAGCACCTCATTGGCCAGCTTGAATTTGGTTCTCATAGATAATATCTCTGCTGGATGGCACTCCCTGGGAGATTCTGCTTCACAGGGATCTACTGTCTCAAGCCAGAGGGTTGATTTATCACCCTCGGCCGGAACTATGGAAACTGAGGGGCACCAGCTCATAGATTCTGGTCTTTCAACCGAGGTTGTAGAGACCATGTTAAATGCTAGAGCACCATCCACGAGAAAATTGTATGCATTCAAGTGGCAACTTTTTTATCGTGGTGTGAGGTACACCAATGAGACCCAGTAAACTGCGCAATGGCTACAGTCCTGGAGTTCTGACAGGAACGTTTCTCAGCAAAGTTGGCTCCTTCTACAATTAGGGTCTATGTGGCCTCCATTTCAGCCAGCCACGCCCCTATTAATGGAGCCTCTGTGACAGGCCATACCCTCAGTATGATGGAGTGGGTATACTCGTTCCCACAGCATGAAACTCATGCAACGTTGAGTTGTATGTAAATAAAAATGTAAATATAATGTAAATAAAAATAGAATGCAATGATTTGCAAATCTCATAAACCCATATGTTATTCATAATAGAACATAGGAAATATATCAAATGTTTAAACTGAGGAAATGTACCATTTTAAGAATAAAATAAGGTAATTTTGAATTTGATGGCAGCAACACATCTCAAAAAAGTTGGGACGGGGGCAACAAAAGGCTGGAAAAGTAAGAATTACTAAAAAGAAACAGCTGGAAGTTAATTGGCAACAGGCCAGTAACATGATTGGGTATAAAAATAGTATCTTAGAGAGTCTTTTAGAAGTAAAGATGGGCAGAGGTTCACCAATCTGCGAAAAACTGCGTCTACAATTTGTGGAACAATTTCAGAATAATGTTCCTCAATGTAAAATTGCAAAGACTATGAATATCTTATCATTTACAGTACATAATATCATCAAAAGATTACGAGAGCCTAGAGAAATCTCTATGAGCAAGAGACAAGGGTGAAAATTAATATTTCATGCATGTGATATTCGGGCCCTGTATTAGAAACAGGCATGTTTCTGTAAGGTAAATCACTGCATGGGCTCAGAAACACCTCCAGAACTCATTGTCTGTGAACACAGTTCACCGTGCCATCCAGAAATGCTGGTTAAATCTCTATCATGCAAAGAAGAAGCCATATGTGAACATGATCCAGAAACGCCGCCGTCTTCTCTGGGCCAAAGCTCGTTTAAAATGGACTGAGGCAAAGTGGAAAACTGTTCTGTGGTCAGATGAATCGAAATGTGAAATTCTTTTTGGAAACCATGGAAGTAGCGTCCTCTAAACTAAAGAGGACTAAAGAGGAGAGGGACTATCCAGCTTTTTATCAGCACTCAGTTCAAACGCCTGCATCTCTTATGGTATGGGGGTGCATTAGTGCCTATGGAAAGGGCAGCTTGCACATCTGGAAAGGCACCATCAATGCTGAAAGGTATATACAGGTTTTAGAGCAACATATGCTTCCATACAGATTTCATCCCATCTTTATTCTGAGAGACTCTGCCTCTCTAAGATACTCTTTTTATACCCAATCATGTTATTGACCTGTTGCCAATTAACCTAATTAGTTTCAAAATGTCCCCCCAGATTTTTTTTTTTAGTAACACTTACTTTTCTAGCCTTTTGTTGCCCCGTCCCAACTTTTTTGAGACGTGTTGCAGACATCAAATTCAAAATTATTTTAATTTTTCCTTTAAATGGTACATTTCCTCAGTTTAAACATTTGATATTTTTTCTATGTTCTATTGTGAATAACATATGGGTTTATGAGATTTGCAAATCATTGCATCATTTATTTACATTTTACACAGCTTCACAACTTTTTTGGAATTGGTGTTGTAGGAATGTCACTTTCTAGTGAAAGATCAGTATAAAGCTATTATAAGTGTATACGATTAAATGTATACTTTATGTATACTGTAACTTTTTTCCCTCTTTCAGCTGCTCCCGTTCAGGGTCACCACAGTCGATCACCACATATTTTGATTCTGAACCTTCCCCATTTTCTGGGCTTGGAACTGGCACTGAGTGTGCACTGGCTCATGCAACCCTCCAGTGGTTGGGGTTGGTTTCTTCACTGGGAATCAAACCCAGGCAGCAGTTGTGAGAGCACCACATGCTAACTAAAATTCTGTTAAACTCAATTAATCAAATATTAGAGTCAGATCTTTAACTGAATATTGTAATCAATTAAATAGTAAAGTTAAAGCATGCATTTAACAATTTGGAATGTCCTGAAAAAGAAAGAAACCACTGATGGAAAACAACAGCAGCTGATGCCAGAAATATTGTGAGATCTGTAAAGAAAAACCCCAAAACAGTGTCAGTGACATCACAAAAAACCTCCACAGGGCAGGGGTGAAGGCATCACAATCCACTGTTCAAATGAGACTTTGAGAGCAGAAATATAGAGGCCACACCACAAGATGTAAACCACTCATTAGCAGTAAAAATTGGAAGGGGCACCAAGCTATGAGTGTCTGAGAATAGCCTACAGAACTGCTAAACAACTTGACTCTCACCAAGCTAGATGGGCACTGTTCTTCACCCGGTTCCAATTTAACATCTCATTTTGACCAGGCTTCTTTTCTTCAAGAAAGAACTAAGCCAAGAATCCACACATCACTTGCCACTGGACACCCAGGCATCCATAAAATCCATGACCTACTTCACATTAAATACTGGTGGCCCTACATACTTACTGACATTCACCAATTTATTTCATCTTGTACTGTGTGTGCACAAGCCAAGGTACCATGAACTCTCCCTGTAGGGAAGTTAATGCCACTATTTTTTATTTATTTTTATTTTTATGTTTTTCCATAAGCAGATTAAGTTATTAATGTAGAGGTAGACAGTTTGCTTGCTTTAACGTCATCTCAGGATAATACTAAATCAGGTTAAGATAACTGGTGTGTCAAATCAAAATAGCAATATGTGGGCATTAATCTAAACTAATTAACCTATTTACTCTTGTTATGGCATGGAAATAGAGCTCTTGTATTTGTAAGTGTGTGTGCCATGATTCAATGTGATTCAATCACATAAGAACAAAATATCTACTGTGTGTGTGCGCCATGATGTAAATTAAGGCTAATCTTAATCTATGGTTGCTTTTAAGTAATAGAAAACATATCATTTAAGACTACATTGTAATTATAATATTCTGACATTATACTTACTATATTCTAGTTTTTTGTTGCAACTGCACTGACACAATTTGGAATATTATCAGATTTACCAATAAGATTCCAGATTATCTGAGCAAAATTATCTTCCCTGAAGGTTTTTGAACAATTAAGACATGCTCTCACAGACATCTCCAATAATTCATGGAAATATGTTTACAATAAGTGTTGTGTTATTAAGTGTGAAATTATTTAATTAAAACAAAGGAGCACATCAAAACAAAAAGTCAAGCAAATGTTTGCATCCCAGTCATGAAAAAACATAGATGGTAAAGTGGTTTTCCCTGTCCACTGATTATGAATGCTAGTTATTACCATGGGTTAAATTGGGATTTGTTATGTGGGGCAGCTCTATGGTTTCAAGCTTTCAAGGGGTGCACATGTATATGCAAAGCCTACAAAATCTTAGCAATTGACAAACTGTAAAATATAACAAGTTGGGAGAGCCCACTTCTATGAACACTAAAATGCTGATCAAAATCATTCTAGATGCTGGCAGTGTGCAAAGCTACATCTGATGACAATAAAAACTTTCTGTATGTCTGTGAACTCTCCTTTGTGTCAGTATTGTTACAACACAGAATGAGGGCTGGATGCATGTGTGGGGCAAACAGTCACTTTATTAGGAATACTCACAAATAATGGAACAGTTCAAAAACGTAAGGCTAAGGCAAGGTCAGAAAACAGGCAAAGTTCGTGGCAATGGCAAACAGTAACAGCAAGGGCAAGGCAATAATCCAAAATCCAATGAACGTAGCAAATATCCAAAAAAACAGAATAGACAGTCCATAGAAAATAGGCTTGGTAATTGCAAGAACAAAGTGAGCGTACAAATACTTCACGTAGAGTGAATGCAAACAAAGTTCTTGAATAAAGTGGCTGTGAGTGAGCGGTGAAATTGATAACACGTGTGTGCTCAAAACGAAGGTGACGGTGAACGTGGGAGTGTCATGGGAAGTGTAGTCCGTGGCGGCCAGGTTTGTAGGCCGCTGTGTAGGCTGGGAAGTGGAGTCAGTGTTGTGGCGTGAACGTGAATGTGAGAGTCTGTGAGTGGTGTGGGAAGTAGAGTTCGCGGCGGCCATGTTTGCTGGCCGCTGTGCATGCTGGGAAGTGGAGTCGCGGTCGCGGCATGACCTAACAAGTATCAAATATAGGAATGATGTAACCATTAAAGGAGAGGATATAAATCAAAAATATTTAGAGTACAACAGTCTTTTTCTTAGGAAAATTCAACTGGAATTGAGTTATATCCAACAGCATTACAATACACAAATTATTTAAACAGATTGAAAATATGCTGAGGAACAACAAACCAGAATTAGCTCGTCTATTCAGTTTGGCACATTTATATCAAGAAATAAAATTACCGGATATAAGAAAGGTTGGCATTTGTCCGTCAAAAAAATGATTAAATCGTTTGAATACACTATACAGGGGTGGACTGGGACTAAAAAGTGGTCCTGGACTTTCCAGCACAGAGTAGCCCACGGTCTTCTTCTTCTTTTCCTTTTGGCTGTTCCCTTCAGGGGTCGCCACAGCGAATCATCTGCCTCCATCTAGCCCTATCCCCTGCATCCTCTTCTCTCAGACCGACTACCTTCATATCCTCCTTCACTACATCCATAAACCTCCTCTTTGGACTTCCTCTCGGCCTGCTGCCTGGCAGCTCTAACCTCAGCATCCTTTTACCGATATATTCACTCTTCCTCCTCTGAACATGTCCAAGCCATCTCAACCTGGCCTCTCTAACTTTGTCTCCAAAACATCTCACATGTGCTGTCCCTCTGATGTACTCCTTCCTGATCCTATCCATCCTCGTCACTCCCAAAGAGAACCTCAACATCTTCAGCTCTGCTACCTCTAACTCTTCCTCCTGTCTTTTCCTCAGTGCAACTGTCTCCAAACCATACAACATTGCTGGTCTCACTACTGTCCTGTACACCTTTCCTTTCATTATTGCTGGTACTCTTTTATCACACAACAGACCTGACACTTTTCTCCAACCATTCCAACCTGCCTGCACACGCTTCTTCACCTCTTTTCCACACTCCCCATTGCTCTGGACTGTTGACCCTAAGTACTTAAAATCCTGCACCTTCTTTACCTCTTCTCCCTGTAACCTCACTGTTCCACTTGGATCCCTCTCATTCACACACATGTATTCTGTCTTGCTGCGACTAACCTTCATTCCTCTTCTCTCCAGAGCAAACCTCCACCTCTCTAGACTTTCCTCCACCTGCTCCCTGCTCTCACTACAGATCACAATGTCATCCGCAAACATCATAGTCCATGAAGATTCCTGTCTGACCTCATCTGTAAGCGTGTCCATCACCACTGCAAACAAGAAGGGGCTTTACCTTACCACTGTCCTACTGCTCTCATACATATCCTGCACCACTCTAACATACTTCTCTGCCACTCCAGATCTCCTCATACAATACCACAGCTCTTCTCTTGGCACCCTGTCATATGCTTTCTCTAAGTCTACAAAGACACAGTGCAGCTCTTTCTGACCCTCTCTGTACTTCTCCTTCAACATTCTCAAAGCAAATATTGTGTCTGTAGTGCTCTTTCTTGGCATGAAACCATACTGCTGCTCACAAATGGTCACTTCTCCCCTTAGCCTTGCTTCCACTACTCTTTCCCACAACTTCATTGTATGGCTCATCATCTTAATACCGCTGTAGTTTCCATAACTCTGCACATCTCCCTTGTTCTTAAAAATCGGCACCAAAACACTTCTCCTCCATTCCTCAGGCATCCTCTCACTCTCTAAGACCTCGTTGAACAACCTAGTTAAAAACTCTACTGCCATCTCTCCTAGACACTTCCATACCTCCACTAGTATGTCATCAGGACCAACCACCTTTCCTCTCTTCATCCTCTTCAAAGCTCTCCTAACTTCACCCTTGCTAATCCTTTCTACTTCCTGCTCAACAATATTTGTATCTACTACTCTTCTCTCCCTGTCATTTTCCTCATTCATCAGTTCCTCAAAGTACTCCTTCCATCTTTCCCTTACCCTCTTGTCACCTGTCAACACATTTCCATCTCTATCTTTAATCACTCTAACCTGCTGCACATCCTTTCCATCTCTATCCCTCTGCCTCGCCAACTGATACAAATCCGTCTCACCTTCCTTACTATCTAACTTTGCATACATATCCTCATAAGCTTTCTGTTTGGGCTTTGCCACCTCTATCTTAACCTCACACTGCATCTCCCTATATTCCTGTATACTTTCCTCCGTCCTCTCACTGTCCCACTTCTTCCTAGCTAACCTCTTCCTCCGGATACTCTCCTGAACTTCCTCATTCCACCACCAAGTCTCCTTGTCTTCTTTCCTCCTTCCAGATGACACACCTAGCACCTTCCTACCTGTCTCCCTGATCACTTTGGCTGTAGTAGTCCAGTCATCTGGAAGCACCTCCTGACCACCTAAAGCCTGTCTCAACTCCTCCCTGAAAACCACACAGCACTCTTCCTTTTCCAACTTCCACCACTTTGTCTTCTGCTCTGCCTTTGCTCTCTTCATCTTCCTCACCACCAGAGTCATCTTACACACCACCATCCTATGCTGTCTAGCTACGCTCTCTCCTACCACTACTTTGAAATTGCTAATCTCCACCAGATTACAGTGTCTACATAAGATATAGTCCACGTGTGCTCCTGCCACCACTCTTATATGTCACCCTGTGTTCCTGCCTCTTCTGAAAGTACGTGTTCACCACAGCCATCTCCATACTTTTAGCAAACCTCTGTCCTTCTGGATTCCGAACCTGAAGACCAAACCTGCCCATCACTTCTTCATCCCCACTATTCCCTTCACCAACATGTCCATTGAAGTCTGCCCCTATCACCACTCTCTCACCTCTGGGAACACTCTGCATCACTTCCTCAAGCTCGCTCACAACCTACTTGTGGAGTGTAAGCACTAACAACATTCAACATCACACCTTCAATTTCCAGCTTCAAACTCATCAACCTATCTGACACTCTCTTTACCTCCAGAACATTCTTCACAAACTCCTCCTTCAGGATCACTCCTACTCCATTTCTCTTCCTGTCCACACCATGATAAAACAGTTTAAACCCTGCTCCAATGCTTCTAGCCTTGCTCCCTTTCCACCTGGTCTCCTGGGGACACAGAATGTCAACTTTCCTCCTCTGCATCATATCTACCAGCTCTCTGCCTTTACCTGTCATTGTACCAACATTCAAAGTCCCTACTTTCAGTCGTAAACTCCTGCCTTTCCTCTTCTCTCTCTGCCTATGGACACACCTTCCTCCTCTAACACACCTTCCTCCTCTCCTTCTTCGACCAACAGTAGCCCAATTTCCACCAGCACCCTGTAGGTCAACGGCACCGATGGCGGTCATTGTGAACCCGGGCCCCGACCGATCCGGTATGGAAGTCATGTTAGTGATTCGCATATTGAATTTGGCAAAAGTTTTACATCAGATACCCTTCCTGACACAACCCTCTCTATTTATCCGGGCTTGGGACCGGCACAAAAAGTACACTGGCTTGTGACCTCCTGTGGCTAGATTCAGTACCCAGTATTTATTTATTTATTTATTTATTTTATAGGCTACCATTAGATAAAGTATATAGTAGTGATGATCTTAAAAGGAGGACAAATGAGCGTCCGGCTCAAGGCTGTGCCGGTAGACGAACATGGTATTTTATTTTATTTATTTTATTTTTTTTATTTTGAAACCAGACTATCCGACCTAAAATCGGACAGATGGCCACCCTATTTAGCATTTTAATTTTAAACAGTTGGCAAATATTGCTGTATTCAGCCTCGTCACATTCAGCTCCTTAAATCTTATCTTGCATTATTCAAGAGTTAAGTGCCACTCTCAATTACTGCTTGGGCTCAACTTCTGTGAACAGTAAACCCTGCGTTATTTGATTTGATTGGCCATCTCAAACATTTTGACATTGACGAGCGCTGTTAGACTGCTGCAATGAGCTAGAGCCCGCTAAATAGATTAATCATTTTGAGTCAGGTTGGCCATGCGGGCATTCGCCTGCCGACAGGCCGACAGAATACGTAAATGTACTATCATTCGTTCTTTATATATTTACGTAGCAACGGGCCTGCCGACATTGTCCAGCAGCCAACCGGAAAACATTCAACATCAAAACTTATATTATATATATATATATGTGTGTTACGTAACACAGACATGTTGGTCGGAAGAGGGAGTCAGGATGCATGCGCTGGGGAGACGTCAGTAAATGTAGAAAAGTTTATTATAAACAAAAGAATCCATACTATGAGCAAAACAAATTGTAATCCAGGCTGTAGTAAACAAGATTAGTTATCGGGGAAACATAGGAACAAAGCGCACGGTTAAACACATCTAAATACTAACAAACTGAACTATGAATAACCATACTATGAAAAAACCAAGACTATGATTAACTATGACAAGCTTATACTAATACTAACTAATACTCCGCGCCGAAGCGGAAACGGAGTGGCGTATTTAAACACAAAGAAAATCACAAACAGCTGAAACTCATTATTACACAGAATGAATTAGACGAACCTGAACCAATAAGAATTAAGGAGGTGGAGACATGACACAAACCAAAACATGAGCACATGGCAGAGGTAAACAACACGAGAGTCTTTATGAATGAAATGTCCATCGGAGAGTTTTTGAATAGCGCTGGAAAGCGCGCAGTGGAATGCGGAAGTGTTCGAGTCCGCCGGAGACTCGGAGAACGAAGGGAAACTCTAACAGAGCCCCCCCCCAAAGGCGCTTCTCCCGAAGCGCTGAAAGTTCTGACCGTTCTGGCGGACCCGGGCCCCTGGGCAGGATCATAACATCTGCCCACCAGGACCCGAGGCTGGCGATATCCAGTGTCCTGAGGCCAGAGCAGAGCGTGTCGGGCTGTCCCTTCGGCCTTGGTCGAGAACTTGGTCGAGAACTTGGTCGAGAACTTGGTCGAATACCTGGTCTGGATTTTGTAGCTGCGCGTGACCTGGTGCTGGGACTGGATCTCGGAGCTGCGTGTGACCTGGTGCTTGACTGGATATCGGCGCTGCGCGTGACCTGGTGCTTGGCCTGGATCTCGGAGCTGAGCGTGACCTGGTGCTTGACCTGGATATCGGCGCTGCGCGTGACCTGGAGCTTGACCTGGAGCTTGACCTGGAAGCAGGATCAGAGTCAGCGCTGGAACCAGGATCGGAATCAGCTCTCGCACCTGAATCGGAATCAGCTTTGGCACCCGGATCAGGAACAGCTTTGGCACCTGGATCAGAGACAGACTTGGAAACAGACTTAGAGAAGGACTTCGAGAGAGACTTGGAAACAGATTTCGAGACAGACTTTGAGAAAGTCCTGGAAACGGACTTCGAGACAGACTTGGAGACAGACTTAGAAACAGAACAGAGAACTCGGTTAGACCAAAAACCATAGACAAAATCAAAAACTTGGTTGGAAACAGCATTGGAAATTAAATTGGAGACAGGGCTGGAGACAGAGGAGGAGACAGAGGAGTGAGCTGGGTTGGAGACAGAGGAGGAGTCAAAGGAGGAGACAGAGAAGTGAGCTGGGTTGGAAGCGGAGCTGGGAGTCAAATCAGCCTCCGAACTGAGAAGGAGAGCAAACACATATCCAGAAACTAAACCTATGTAGCTAGCTACGAAATCAGGAACTGGACTTGGAACTGAACTAGGAACTGGGCTAGGAACAGGGTCGGAACCTGGACTTGGACTAGTAACTGGACTAGGATTCAGGCAGGAATCTGGACATGGACTTGGACATGGACTCGCTTGAGAAGAGGTCATCCCATGGACCTCAGACATGGACAGGGCAGGAATGGAGGTTTCTTCTCGAACCTCTGACTGCTGCTTGTCGCTGCTGGAGGTCGCCTTGTTAACCTCCTTGAGCAGCTCCCTTGTGGAGACCTTCTGCTGGGCCTCCGGCTGGAGCTCGGGGCTGGAGGTCGCCACGTGAACCTCCTTGAGCAGCTCCGCTGTGGAGACCTTCTGCTGGGTCTCTGGCTGGAGCTCGGGGCTAGAGGTAGCCATGTGAACCTCCTTGAGCAGCTCCCTTGAGAAGACCTCCTGCTGGGCCTCCTGCTGGAGCTCGAGGCTGGAGGTCGCCACGTGAACCTCCTTGAGCAGCTCCACTGTGGAGACCTTCTGCTGGGCCTCCTGCTGGAGCTCGAGGCTGGAGGTCGCCACGTGAACCTCCTTGAGCAGCTCCACTGTGGAGACCTTCTGCTGGGTCTCCGGCTGGAGCTCGGGGCTGGAGGTCGCCACATTTACCTCCAGGTGTAGCTCCATGGAGGAGACTTCCTGCTGGGTCTCCGGCTGGAGCTCGGGGCTGGAGGTCGCCACGTTTACCTCCAGGGGCAGCTCCGCTGTGGAGACCTCCTGCTGGGCCTCCTGCTGGAGCTCGGGGCTGGAGATCACCACGTTAACCTCCAGGGGCAGCTCTGCTGTGGAGACCTCCTGCTGGGCCTCCTGCTGGAGCTCGGGGCTGGAGGTCACCACGTTAACCTCCAGGGGCAGCTCCGCTGTGGAGACCTTCTGCTGGGCCTCCGGCTGGAGCTCTGGGGTTGCCCGCCTGTGGAGCCGTTTGTGTGCTCGCCAGCTGTCCTTAAAGCAGTTCTGGGAGCAGAAGTAATAGCGCCTAGTTCCCTGATTTTTACAGGTGGGGCACTGTAGACTGGCCTGCCGGGTGCAGCCCTTGGTAGTGCATTCCTGGGTCCAGGGTTGAGAGGTGCAGGCCACCATATTAGCCTGCTTCCTCTCATAATACTGACTGGCTGGACCGATGACACAGACGGTCCTTCCCCAAGAATGTCCTGAGGTCGGGCATGAATTCTGGGCTGCCAAATACCTGAATCAGTAGATCCACAAAGCCGGAAACCGAAGAGATCCTGGTGGACCCACTGGCAAGGTGAAGCTCCGCCCACTGACGGGCAGAACCGACCAGGCGGGACAGGAGGAACCTTAACCACTGTTCTTCGGTGGGCAAGGGATCCTTTACACTGAGAAAATACATTTGGGCCTTCCATAAAAATATTGAGGCCACATGGAGAAGCCATCATATGCCTCTGGGATAATAATGAAAGTCCATTGTTTAAAGGACACTGAATCGAAGGGAGGAATGAAAAATTCAGTGTGGCCGGCCCAAGATTTCCCCGCTGCATCCATGTTTGGCGGAGTATTCTGTTACGTCACACAGACGTGTTGGTCGGAAGAGGGAGTCAGGATGCATGCGCTGGGGAGACGTCAGTAAATGTAGAAAAGTTTATTATAAACAAAAGAATCCATACTATGAGCAAAACAAATTGTAATCCAGGCTGTAGTAAACAAGATTAGTTATCTGGGAAACATAGGAACAAAGCGCACGGTTAAACACATCTAAATACTAACAAACTGAACTATGAATAACCATGCTATGAAAAAACCAAGACTATGATTAACTATGACAAGCTTATACTAATACTAACTAATACTCCGCGTCGAAGCGAAACGGAGTGGCGTATTTAAACACAAAGAAAATCACAAACAGCTGAAACTCATTATTACACAGAATTAATTAGACGAACCTGAACCAATAAGAATTAAGGAGGTGGAGACATGACACAAACCAAAACATGAGCACATGGCAGAGGTAAACAACACAAGAGTCTTTATGAATGAAATGTCCATCGGAGAGTTTTTGAATAGCGCTGGAAAGCGCGCAGTGGAATGTGGAAGTGTTCGAGTCCGCCGGAGACTCGGAGAACGAAGGGAAACTCTAACAATATATATATATATATATATATATATATATATATATATATATATATATATATATATGCAGTATCTCACAAAAGTGTAAATATTTTTGGAAATATTTTATTATATCTTTTCATGGGACAACACTGAAAAAATGACACTTTGCTAAAGTAAAGTACTGAGTGTACAGCCTGTATAACGATGTAAATTTGCTGTCCCCTCAAAATAACTCAACACACAGCCATTAATGTCTAAACCGCTGGCAACAAAAGTGAGTACACCCCTAATTGAAAATGTCCAAATTGGGCCCAAAGTGTCAATATTTTGTGTGGCCACCATTATTTTCCAACACTGCCTTAACCCTGTTGGGCATGGAGTTCACCAGAGCTTCACAGGTTGCTACTGGAGTCCTCTTCCACTCCTCCATGATGACATCACAGAGCTGGTGGATGTTAGAGACCTTGCGCTCCTCCACCTTCCGTTTGAGGATGCCCCACAGATGCTCAATAGGGTTTAGGTCTGGAGACAAGCTTGCGGCCCAGTTTCCGAAGGGAGGGGATCATGCTCTGCTTCAGTATGTCACAGTACATGTTGGCATTCATGGTTCCCTCAATGAACTGTAGCTCCCCAGTGCCGGCAGCACTCATGCAGCCCCAGACCATGACAATCCCACCACCATGCTTGACTGTAGGCAAGACACACTTGTCTTTGTACTCCTCACCTGGTTGCCACCACACACGTTTGACACCATCTGAACCAAATAAGTTTATTTTGGTCTCATCAGACCACAGGACATGGTTCCAGTAATCCAGGTCCTTAGTCTGCTTGTCTTCAGCAAACTGCTTGCGGGCTTTCTTGTGCATCATCTTTAGAAGAGGCTTCCTTCTGGGACAACAGCCATGCAGACCAATTTGATGCAGTGTGCGGCATATGGTCTGAGCACTGACAGGCTGACCCCCCACCCCTTCAACCTCTGCAGCAATGCTGGCAGCACTCATACGTCTATTCTGCAAAGCCAACCTCTGGATATGATGCTGAGCACGTGCACTCAACTTCTTTGGTCGACCATGGTGAGGCCTGTTCTGAGTGGAACCTGTCCTGTTAAACCGCTGTATGGTCTTGGCCACCGTGCTGCAGCTCAGTTTCAGGGTGTTGGCAATCTTCTTATAGCCTAGGCCATCTTTATGTAGAGCAGAAATTCTTTTTTTCAAATCCTCAGAGAGTTCTTTGCCATGAGGTGCCATGTTGAACTTCCAGTGACCAGTATGAGAGAGTTTGAGAGCGATAACACCAAACTTAACACACCTGCTCCCCATTCACACCTGAGACCTTGTAACACTAATGAGTCACATGACACCGGGGAGGGAAAATGGCTAATTGGGCCCAATTCGGACATTTTCACTTAGGGGTGTACTCACTTTTGTTGCCAGCGGTTTAGACATTAATGGCTGTGTGTTGAGTTATTGAGGGGACAGCAAATTTACACTGTTATACAAGCTGTACACTCACTACTTTACATTGTAGCAAAGTGTCATTTCTTCAGTGTTGTCCCTTGAAAAGATATAATAAAATATTTACAAAAATGTGAGGCGTGTACTCACTTTTGTGAGATACTGTATACATGTATATATATATATATATATATATATATATATATATATATATATATATATATATATATATATATATATATATATATATATATATTGTTGAAAATGTACGAGGAAAGTCGTAAGCCTGTGTGCCAGGTGATTAACATTAGCAATGAGCCTCTGCATTAAAAAAGGGAAAGTGTTTCCCTTTTATTTCTCAGTAAGAACTCTCTGTACATGTTAGGGAACATTGAGTCTGTTCCTCTCTGTATCTTTTAAGTCTCTATTTTTTTAATCATTTTGATGTTTGTGATTTCTTAAGATGTACTATTAAAATCTATGATTTTAATCAGTAAAAATAAACTTTTTAAAAAAATAAGCTGAGTGAACTCCCTCCACAATTACATGTAAGTATGAAGAAAGTAAAATAATTGTGGTGAGGGGACAGGGGCATGGTTGAAAGAAAAAATGGGAAAACAATGCTTAATGAGATCATTGTTTTGGTATTGTATTGCAGGAGCTTTGTTGTTTTTTCAATAAAGTCTGATTTTTGGCATCTTAAACTCTTTGATTTTGAGAAGCTTTTTTATTACTGGCTAAGGAGATTTTCTACCACACGCCACCCAGAAGGCATAGTTCATGCTCCAGAAGGAGCAGAGTAGAGAGGCAGGGCGACAGCTTCAGCAGAGCAGGAAGGCATTCTCAGTTGGAGCATGGAGGCGGACAAAACTGGGCATGAGAGGCCTTGTTGGCCTCGGGCTTGGATGTGGTTTGCAAGGCCTCCTTATTTGCATCAGGCTTGAGCTTGGCTTGGGTGGCCACCTTGTCTACGTTGAGCATGAGCTGGTCTGGAGAGGCTGCCTTATCAGCCTTTGTCTTGAGCTTGGCTAGAGAGGCTTCCCCAGTGGCCTCTGGCTTGAGCTTGGCTTGGGAGACTGCCTCATAGGCCTCTCGCTTGAGCTTCGTTTGGGGGACCACCTCGTCTGCCTCAGGCTTGAGCTTGGCTGGAGATACCATCCTGTGCTTGGCTGGAGAGACTGCCCTCTCGGCCTCTAGCTTGACTTGGCATGGGAGACCTCCCCATCGACCTGGGACTTGATCCTGGCTAGAGAGGCTGCCCTGCTGGCCTCAGGCTTGAGCTTGGCTGGAGAGGAAACCCCGTTGGCCTTGGGCTTGAGTTTGGCTGGAGAGGCTGCCCTGTTGGACTCTGGTGTAAGCTTGGCTGGAGAGGCCACCCTATTGGCCTCAGTTTTGAGCTAGCAAAACCAGCACTTTATAGTAATGGAGTTAGTAAGGAACCGTCTAAAAATTGCATGACGTCTATTGTTTTTGCTACAGTTTTAGTTTTTACCAGCTGCTTTAGAGAAAATACTATTAGAACAATGAGATTTTACACTTCTACCACTAACTAGAAGATTATTCTATGGAGTCAGATAAATAAGTTAACAGTTATTATTAATTGAAGTCAGATATTTAAATCATAAGCTAAAACATGCATTCACCTTCGGCTGCACCTATTTCAGTCTTTGGTTATAGGAGAGCAGTGGGCTAAATAATTAACCCTTTATATTTTAGCCCTAGAAGTTGATAACAATAATGAATTGTTTCCTAGTACATTTGGTTTTACATAAGAAACTCCTACAATGGGCCTTCATTGCCTTATTTTGTGATTCATAATGCGCCACAAATTCTCAATCGGAGACAGGTCAGGACTGCAGGTAGGCCATGCTATGGATGGGAGCATATAGTTGTTCCAAAATGTGTACATATTTTTCTGCATTAATGGTGCCCTCACAGATGTGCAAGTTACCCATGCCATAGGCACTGACACACGCCCGGAGAACACGACGGATGTTTTGTTCAAAAACTATTTGAAATGTTGACTTGTTGGACCACAAAACACGAATCCACTGTGCTAATGTCCATCTCAGATGAGACCATGCCCAGAGAAGTCGGCGGCACATCTGGACAGTGTTGTATTGCTTTTGCTTTCCATCGTAAAGCCTTAACATGCATCTGTGGATACAGTGGCAAATGGTGTTGACTGACAAAGGTTTTCCAAAGTATTCCCAAGCTCATATCAGGATATCCATTACAGAATCATGACAGGCAGTGATGTCTGAGGGATTAGAGATCACGTGCATTCAGAAGTCGTTTTTCGGCCTAGCCCTTTACGGACCGAAATTTGACCAGATTCCTTGAATCTTTTAATTATATTGTGCACTATAAAAATTAAATGCCCAAAATCCTACCAATTTGTCTTTGGGGAATGTTGTTCTCAAAGTGTTGGATTATAGCCTTGACCCATCCTTGCTCTTGAAGGATTAGGCCTTTTTTGGAAGCTCCTTATATACTATGATTAGACGTTTGCCTCACCTATTTCACATCACCTTTTTATTTCAATTTGTCACATCGCAATTAGTCCTAAAGTGGCCCTGTAGGTCCCAGAACAGGGTAGTGACAGCAGGTCAGGAGGCACGCGAAAGGTCCCGATCCCAGAACTTGGTCCATGTTCATTCTTTTTGGTATCAAAATTGAAAAACAAAATACAAATGCCGACGCGTTCATTAATTTTTTGTTTTAATATTGAAAACTAAATTACTAATTAACTATGTTTAAAAGACATTTTTGCTTAAAAATGCAAAATATTTCAAATACGCCTTATTTATACATTCTTCCCATCTTATTTTTTTGTTGGATTTATTTTGTTTTGTGGCATGCTCACATAGCCTGAGTGTAATTTAACTAACTGGAAAAAGTGCAGAATCCATCAGTGGCTTTGTCAAATCTTTTGCTTCACTCTGAGAAGTTCAATAGATGCTTTTCAAAGGCAGTAAGAGGGTTAAAGTGAGGGAGGATGACATGTCCACCGGGAAAAATAGCCTGGTTTTTCACAGCTATAAAGTTAGTTTTAGATTTAATATTCACTGGATATTCACTTTCCCCTGCCGTTGTTCCATAGAGGTGACAGTCTTACACAGATATCAATACCACCATTAGTTTGAATAATATTCAATTATTATATTAGGACATAAAACATTTACTCAAAAATGCCAATGTGTATTAGAGCTGCATATTTACACCTGAGAATGTTCTGACGTGGTATCACAGCGCAAGTTGCCATTTTCTCTGGCAATTACATCCACTGAGTTAAAATGTTGACAGGCCCAGTTTTTGCCAGCTAAAGAAATCTCACCTGTAGTACATCAGTCTGGCCACTAGGATCCTACTACAGCTTTTGGAATGTGAAAAAAAAAACATTTAGGTGAATTATATGTCTAAAACATTTAGGTGAGGTGCATCTCATTGTGCGCCTGCTACAGCCTTTAGAATGTAAAAATATGTGCTTTAAATGACTTCTGTATGTTAAAACTTATGTCATTTTAATTAATGCATGGACAATGTCAACATTTTATCAATGATTCAATTTTGAAACCAAAAATGAATGAAGGACCGAACTTATAGACATGTAAAAGTGCTTCCAGTATCTCGTAGCCAACGATATTCAATGCTGATAGGTAGGCCTATGTAATTGATAGTAATAACATAACAAACTTAATAGCAGTGAGTATTCTCAGTACAAAGGGAAACATTTATAGATTCTATCAGCTTATGTGCTGCCACCTCAGTTAGCTACAAAACACATTTGCCCAAAGCACTTTGAAAACAAAGCTACGTTTCATGCAGTAAGTGTACTTACAATAAATATTAACTGCACAAAATAATCAGAAAAAAAAATCATCTTACCTAAGATAAAATATTCCACAAAGCTGTCATGTCAGTGTCCTGCTACTCTTCTGTTCCTTTACGTATGAGTGCACAAATAGCGCAGGATTGAATTTTGTAAGCGATGGACCACAATTTTCAAAAACCCAGATAGCAAAATTTGGCCCACTTGTGGGCCACATACTTGCTTTAGTTCTGGCCCAGTATACGCCTGAGTCCTCTGCCCAGATCTGGCCAACACACTGTAAACTGAGCAGAAGTAATGGATGTGGCCCAGATCTGGCCCACACACTGTAAACTAAGCAGAAGTAATGGATGTGGCCCAGATCTGGCCCATGCACAATTGTGAATAGAAATTATGTATGACCCAGATTAGACCCAGACATTAAATTACCACATTCAATTTTCATAATTAATAATTCATTCATTCATTAAAAATTGTCATATTCAAATAAAATGGCAACAATAAAGCAGTGTAAATTAATGATTTTTAATTTTTATTTTTAAGTTAAACTCAGAAAATATTAAAACTGTACAAAAATATTTTGCAGCCCATCACATTTCAATAATTACATTAAACATTTAACAACAGTGCATACACAACAGTGACATAAATGAACAAAACAAAAATGTGAATTTAACATGTTGTAACATCTGACGGTATCAAACTGATTTCTGAATCAACCTGGGCTTAGCACAGAAGTTTCTTTTGTTTCTTTTGAGCTGTAAATCCCTATCTCTTTAATGACCACTCTGGCCCCAGTTTGACCAGATACCTTTGGAATGATAACGACCAAACTTCCCCCCTTGGTACACACACACACACACACACACACACACACACACACACACACACAGCTACCTACACGCGCACGCACACACACACACACACAAGCTTACCTTACACACACAATGGAGAAATCTCTCTCTTTTCAATGTAACATGTAATTATATGTAATTATTCGATGTCCAAATAGTGTGGTGTTTTCTTGTTTGCATATATTGTGCGTTCATGTAACCTAAACTTAATGATTTTCAATAGTTTTAATTTAGGATATCATTTTAAATGTCTGTAACCAAGTTTTATTTGTAATATTCTTTACAAGTCCATCGAATTTGGTATGTATTTAATCGTTTTGAGATACCCTGATTGATTATGCATATCATATTTCAATGGGATACATTATTTCATGCTTTCTCTTAATTTCATTTATAATATGGTATAAACTGGCTCCTCCCTGGACATGCAAATCCAACTTCCTGATTGGCCCATAGCCCAAAGAGGCGTGTGCGTTAGTGTTGTCTTTAAAACAACACCACGCTTTGAAACTTCTCTCCTCAGTCGTCGTCATCTGTTCTCTTCAGTAACTCTTCACTCACACTCTTCCGATTTCTCTCTCCCCCGGGGCCACGTGCCCTGGGAAGAGGAAGCCAGGATCTCTCTCTCCCGGACAAAGGACGCAACCGCCTCACGGCCCACGCCTTTTGCAAAATGGCACGATGAACCAGCGAACTCTACACGACCTCGCACGAACTTTCAGACCGAAGCCATGCAAGTATAGTTAATGACCTATATCTGCGTTTAAGATGGTACCCCTGTTTACAGGAGATTTAAGTTCGTTGCTGGTTTTGAAAAAGGCTAATTAGTTGTGTTTTTGTCTGCTTCCCTTTTATTTCATTACTTTCTCTCTATGCCATTTCTTTCCTTGTATATAGATGTACATATATATGTTCTACTTAGAGTTAGTTGTGTGTATCCATAGTTACACTTAGTTATTAAAATCTATTATCCCACGCTTGATTTATCTCTGTTTTGTCACGTGATGAGTCAATTAAACGCTACGATCTCGTTACCCGCTCTAATCTTTAATAACAAACTTCGTTGGTTAATTCTTCCTGGCCAGAAGGATAAACTCCCTCTTTAGAGTTCATAAATCTAAACTAGACTACAGCTAATCCTAAAAGCTGATCTAGACCACATACATAGTCGTAATTAATTATAATCCATTGTAGTTAATTATATATATGTATATGTGCACATACACGAATTCCCTTTCATGGCTGATGTATATTTATAACTGGTCACAACATGCGTTGATTAGATATATAGATATATTTCACGCCATTCATGCTAATTCCTTATATAAATTGGAGAATACATTTTAAACATTTTTTTTAATTCGTTACATAAATTGTAACTGGTGGAGAATATTTTTAAACGTTGCAGATTCACCCGATTTACTACACATTCTGGTAGATAATGCGGGCACGCTTTAAAACTTGTCTCCTTTAAAAAGTTGCTTCGAATCCAAGCATGCGTTTCTGTTTCGTTTCATGTTTAAAGTTGATCCATTACATTATTCTGGTGGAAAACAATAATGCTAGTAATGATTGATTCGTTACAATGTAGAACAGATTATTTTTTATCACTTAAAATGTAATGTAATGTGTGTATATCAGGGGCAAGCTACTGCTACTTCCGTCCTCCTTCATGGTCTGAAGCCAGCTGCAGCCATCTTTTCATCACGTCTCAATGTCAGCATTTGTTGATGATAATGGGTTCTTTCAGACAGCATCTAATGAGCATAAGTAGAAAAATCAAAGACATTAAATTATGACAGAAATGGGATGCACTGGCTACTGCACAATTTTATAACTCAGGTCTCTCAGAGGCAAAACAGTTGACAACTTCTGCAATTTGAAACACACTAAAGGCTGACGTATACTTCTGCGTCGGACCTATGCGTATGACTAAATTACTAACTCTAATCCTAACATAAAACATGAATGAAAGTCAGTTCGTTTTTAAATTGTTTTAACTATTTTTATTGAATAAAGAAAGAAAGAATATTTTTTTCCAAACCTGAACACCGTGGATCTCGAGCTCGCGCCTCCGGGACAGAAGACAAACGAGCAAACAACTACGCTAAAGCCCGTAAGCGTGAATATCACCAGAAGCACAACTACTATGCACATTGCAAAAAGACAACTGAGTCTTACCACAAGTCTGTAGGTTACTTATAAGGAAACTACATAAGCCATAAACATTGTGTAAAATAAAATAAATATAATAAAATAAGACTTATTGAAAACGATGTAGCGAATCTAGCTCAAATGGGTGAAATATATCTATAGCTCTAATCAAAGCGTGTTCTGATTAGTTATGGATATAAATCGACCATGAAAGGGAATGTTATATTAATTACTGTAGTCTAGCTTCAGAATTAAATGCGAAGCAGCTTGATCTGTTTGTCCACCAAACTTACCAGGGCAGTCTTCGTATTACTCTAAAAGAATAAATTGTTCTTCTGGCCATGAAGCATAGTTTATTCTAAGTTCAAAGAAATACAGTGCGTAGTGAAAAGCAACGTTAAAAGTGAACCTTGCCATGAGTAAAAACAGAGCCAATCCAGCATGATAACCATGGATTTTAAAAACTACGTAAAACTACTGATATACACAACTAGGTATAAACAAATAATACATATATACAGGGAAAGTGAAAGAAACAAAAGGAAAAATGATGAAAATAACAGAATGGCAGAACACACAACAGTTTAACCTCGAGAATCAGCAATGAATTGAATTCACCTTCAACAGGGTCACTGGCTTAAAAGGCCCTTTGTCAGAGTTTTGGTTGACCCCTGCTGATGAACCTAATCGTGAAGTTTTCCAGACGTTCACACCCATTAGGTTCATGATAGGTCCCTCTATTGTGGGTGTAAGTTCTGTGTGTGTTTGCGAGAGTCTTTTGCATTCCAAAGGGGCATCTGGCCGCAGGAGGCTTCTCAGGGTTACTCTCGGTCACCTGAGTGGTGAAACTTTTTATGTTAAGTCCAGGTTAATTCAGAAATCAGTTTGGATACCGTCAGATGTTACAATGACGAATTGAATTTACGCAAAAATCAAATAATACAAATACAAAATTCAACTTTCTCATGAATATAATATAGTGCAGTGCATAGTCAGTGTTTTTTCTAATAAAGACAAGGTATTTATATTTAATTAATGTTAAAAGACATATCAAGCTGTGTGGGTTTTCTGGCGTTATGTTCTCGTCGCCATCACACATACCTTTATAAAGATATAAAAACATTTTCTTCTTGAAATTTTAAACATCAAACAATACTTTACACTGAAATTAGTAAATGAAATTACTTACCTTTTTCAGCTGAAATGATTTCTCTTGAAAATGAAGACTCAACTGCAGAGGATCTTGACTGATTTAACTGCCAAAACTTTTCCTTCTTTTTTTTTTTTCAGGCGACAAACTTTTTTTTTTCAGGTGGCTGAGTTCATTAATTTTAGATGTGGCCCGGCTGTGATGTAATGAACTCAGGCCGAAAGTAGACACACACAGCTACACCGAGTATGAACCTGCTGCAAATACACCTGCTTTCAGCTGTGATTGGCCCACATAGGAAAAACCGTCTGTCAGCCAGAGACGAGATGGTGGGGATGAGAAGGGATGCATGCTGTGAGGTACAAATGAGATTGATTTTGGACAAACCCTGCTCGCGCTCCACTCGTGATTGGTATGGTATTCTTTTTGTCTATTTGAGTCTCTGTACTCCCTAAAAGCCTGAACATACGTAAGCCTGTACGTGGGCTGTTAACTCTATTTAATTCCGCACAGTCAAGCTCACTTTCAAAGCCATGCGCAGGTTGACAATGTTTAGCTTCGTAAGCGCTTCTAAAAACCTTCCACACTCAGGCTAGCGTTATCACTGCTAGTCGTGGGAATGCTTCATCAGTGACTTGCTGCTGCTCGCTCTCTTGGACTCTTGCCTTTTTAATATTTTGTTTGTCTTCTTAAAAATGCTGGTAATGATAACCGCTTTCTTTTCGCCATGACACACTCTACAACCCATACTACAAGAGTGTAGCCTTTGCTTCTTGAGAGCAAATTCAGGTGAACTTTGAACTTGAAATGATTATATGATGTGAAAGAGGCTATTTCCTACTGAAAAAAAAGGTAAAACCAGCCTAGGCTGGTTGGCTGGTCTTTGCTGGTTTAAGCTTGATGTAGCTCGGTTAAGCTGGTCTCCCAGCCTGGCCAAGCTGGTCTTCAGCTGGCTTTAGCTGGTGGGTCAGCTGGTTTCCAGCTGGTTTCCATGGTCCAGAAACGTCGTGGCCACGTCTTCAAAAAACGTCACTAACTAGTCCCATTGAAAACGTTGTGAAGACGTGGTATGCTGGTATCCAGATAACTTTGTCATTTTATCTTTGTTGAGATGTATGCTATTTGGATACAATATGGGAAATGTACTAAATGTATCGAACATTTTACTTAAGTTAATGAATCGACGTCTGAATCTTAAGATATTATTTGTTATACATCAATGGCAAATATCTGCCAGCAAAAGGGCAATTTACAACAACTATCAAACATTTTGCTTAGTAAATGGTGATTATTCATAATATTACATCTTTGTCATTTTTTATTGAAGGCACGAGACTTCTCTTTGAATTTTAAACTTAGCAGCACAGAATCAGATTTTTAGAGTAATGCGCATGCACCTAATTTTGCCAGTCTTCTAGCTTAGTCATAAATGTGATTACAGTGATAATGTGACTAGCCAAATTTACTCTAAATCTGTTAAAATTGCATTACAAAAAGGTATGACGTTATGTTTTGGACTACACAACAACTCAAGCTGAGCTTTCAGAGCTGTCATCATTACAAAATAAGAAGAAGGCTAAAGAAAAAGTAGCACTCCAATGCTGCATGTTTGTGGGCCAGCATACCATGTAATAAAGAATGGCTTGAAGTTAATTGAGAAACATGTAGGATGCTGCAGAGGATTCTTCAGGCAGCACCCATAAGCACAGCAAATGATTATGTGCATTCATTCTTGCATGTCTATCTGGACTAGCAATGCATTCAAAATTCACTTTAACAGCCTGAAACCCAAAGGTTAAACCCAAAGAAGAATGATTCAAATGTTGCTGCTGTTGAAGTATTTCAATTCTGTCCATGTTGTTCTTTTGAGTTCTGCTCTGTCATGACAGGTCAAATCATGAGAGATGTTCAAGGAAAGAGGCAGAGCGCCCCTCTGTGTTTGAAAACATAAAACCCTCTCAGTGCTTGCACCTGAGCCCCAGAAAACTGTGGGTCACCAGTGAGCGGTAATGAAATCCACTGTGAGCTCCAACTCCACATCCACAAAATTCCTATGAAAGTCATTTACACTTCAAAGCCCTGCCCAGCATGTGTGTATCCAACTCTAAACACACACATACACAAACAAATGCTGCACTGCATGGCAGCTTCCTTTCCTGCTGCCCTGCTCACTGTAAGATATCACACACATACTCCACCTGACTACTGAAATGCCCCTCCTCCTCCCCCCTCTCTCTCTCTCTCTCTCTCTCTCTCTCTCTCTCTCTCTCACACACACACACACACACACACACACACACACACGCGTGCACACACACACACACACACACACACACACACACACACACACACAAACAGTACATATGTCGATAGATAGCACCCACCATGGTTTACAAGGACATACCTTTCCCAGCATCAGGTTAGCAATACAATGATGCAAAAGGCTTACTTTTGGGATTAATAAGATACATTTTGTACAAAACATTTTAAATAAGGTGATATTCTTTTTTTTAAATAGTAACACAAATTTGAATGTGCCATCTTAATGTGAAATATCTTTTTTGTCTGTGCCTTAAGGTTGTGATTTTTCTAAATCTATCCAACTGATCAGATGGAACTAAAATGATGCAAATCTTTATGAAAAAAAAAAAAAAAAAAAAAAAAAAAACCTCAAAATACATTAGACATCATATATTGCCTTTATTGTAACAATCATTATCTCACAGCTTACAAATTTATATACGGTCCCCTCCACTAATAATAAAAAGAAGAAGCAAGTGCGACAGTCAAAGTCTCCAGAAGAGCTGTGGCCGGTTCTGCAAGATGCTCAATAAAACTTACCAGCTAATTTCCTTATAAAACTGCACAAATTGTACTGGAGACTACTATTTTTATTTTTATTTTTTAGTCACACCAAATATTGACTGTGTTTAATTTATTACTGTTTACTGCTCTTTACCGTATTTTTCCTTTGATATAGAAACACTTAATTTCATTATTTTGAAGTCATCGTTGCACTATAGCATTTCTTTGCAAAAGAATTTGCCAAAGATGAAAAAGACCAACCAGACTATTATAAGCAAAAGGTGCAAAAGCCAGCATCTCTGATGGTGTGGGGGTGCATCAGTGCCCATGGCATGGGTGACTTGCATATGTGTGAAGGTACCATTGACGCAGAGGCATATATTGGGATTTTAGAGACATATCCTGCCATCAAGGCAACGTCTTTTCCCAGGAAGTCCATGGTTATTTCAGCAGGAAAATGCTAGGCCTCATTTTGCATGTGCTGCAACAGTGTGGCTTCGTAGACACAGAGTGCATGTGCTTGACTGGCCTGCCAGCAGTCCAGATCATGAAGAGAAGAATCAGACAATGGCGATCAAGGACTGTTGAGCAGCTGAAGTCTTGTATCAAGCAAGAATAGGCAAAAATTCCACTTGCAAAACTGCAACAATTAGTATCCTCAGTTCCCAAATGATTAAAAAGTGTAATTAAAAGGAAGGGCGATGTAACACAGTGGTAAACATATCTCTGTCTCAATATTTTTTTAATGTGTTGAAGGCATCAAATTCTAAATTTGTTTATATTTACAAAATACAATTAAGTTGGTCAGTGAAAACATTTAATATTTGTTTTTATTGCATTTTAGAAAAAATCCCAACTTTTATGGAAATGAGGTTAGTAGAACAGTGAGAGAAATGTTGATTAATAAACAAACTTATTTGTCTGCTGTAATTATAAAATGGATAATTGCACCCAATATATGTACAGGTGCATCTCAATAAATTAGAATGTCATGGAAAAGTTAATTTATTTCAGTAATTCAACTCTAATTGTGAAACTCGTGTATAAAATAAATTTAATGCACACAGACTGAAGTAGTTTAAGTCTTTGGTTCTTTTAATTGTGATGATTTTGTCTCGCATTTAACAAAAACCCACCAATTCACTATCTCAACAAATTAGAATATGGTGACATGACAATCAGCTAATCAACTCAAAACACCTGCAAAGGTTTCCTGAGCCTTCAAAATGGTCTCACAGTTTGGTTCACTAGGTAAGCCACAAACATTCATTGCCAAAGAAGCTGGCTGTTCACAGAGTGCTGTATCCAAGCATGTTAACAGAAAGTTGAGTGGAAGGAAAAAGTGTGGAAGAAAAAGATGCACAACCAACCGAGAGAACCGCAGCCTTATGAGGATTGTCAAGCAAAATCGATTCAAGAATTTGAGTGAACTTCACAAGGAATAGACTGAGGCTGGGGTCAAGGCATCAAGAGCCACCACACACAGACGTGTCAAGGAATTTGGCTACAGTTGTCGTATTCCTCTTGTTAAGCCACTCCTGAACCACAGACAACGTCGGAGACGTCTTACCTGGGCTAAGGAGAAGAAGAACTGGACTGTTGCCCAGTGGTCCAAAGTCCTCTTTTCAGATGAGAGCAAGTTTTGTATTTTATTTGGAAACCAAGGTCCTAGAGTCTGGAGGAAGGGTGGAGAAGCTCATAGCCCAAGTTGCTTAAAGTCCAGTGTTAAGTTTCCACAGTCTGTGATGATTTGGGGTGCAATGTCATCTGCTGGTGTTGGTCCATTGTGTTTTTGGAAAACCAAAGTCACTGCACCTGTTTACCAAGAAATTTTGGAGCACTTCATGCTTCCTTCTGCTGACCAGCTTTTTGAAGATGCTGATTTCATTTTCCAGCAGGATTTGGCACCTGCCCACACTGCCAAAAGCACCAAAAGTTGGTTAAATGACCATGGTGTTGGTGTGCTTGACTGGCCAGCAAACTCACCACACCTGAACCACATAGAGAATCTATGGGGTATTGTCAAGAGGAAAATGAGAAACAATGGACCAAAAAATGCAGATGAGCTGAAGGCCACTGTCAAAGAAACCTGGGCTTCCATACCACCTCAGCAGTGCCACAAACTGATCACCTCCATGCCACGCCGAATTGAGGCAGTAATTAAAGCAAAAGGAGCCCCTACCAAGTATTGAGTACATGTACAGTAAATGAACATACTTTCCAGAAGGCCAACAATTCACTAAAAATGTTTTTTTTTATTGGTCTTATGAAGTATTCTAATTAGTTGAGATAGTGAATTGGTGGGTTTTTGTTAAATGTGAGCCAAAATCATCACAATTAAAAGAACCAAAGACTTAAACTACTTCAGTCTGTGTGCATTGAATTTATTTAATACATGAGTTTCACAGTTTGAGTTGAATTACTGAAATAAATGAACTTTTCCACGACATTCTAATTTATTGAGATGCACCTGTATATGCTACATATTTTATGCTTTTCAGAGTATCAAGTTGTTATGCTACCATGCTAACATCAAGCACCATTCGAATAGAATTAGAGTTGAGTCTCGTGCATTTCAAGTGAGGGCCATTTGCCTACAGGGGCATCTCAATAAATTAGAATGTCGTGGAAAAATTCATTTATTTCAGTAATTCAACTCAAATTGTGAAACTCGTGTATTAAATAAATTCAATGCACACATACTGAAGTAGTTTAAGTCTTTGGTTCTTTTAATTGTGATGATTTTGGCTCACATTTAACAAAAACCCACCAATTCACTATCTCAACAAATTAGAATATGGTGACATGCCAATCAGCTAATCAACTCAAAACACCTGAGCCTTCAAAATGCTCTCTCAGTTTGGTTCACTAGGCTACACAATCATGGGGAAGACTGCTGATCTGACAGTTGTCCAGAAGACAATCATTGACACCCTTCTCAAGGAGGGTAAGCCACAAACATTCATTGCCAAAGAAGCTGGCTGTTCACAGAGTGCTGTATCCAAGCATGTTAACAGAAAGTTGAGTGGAAGGAAAAAGTGTGGAAGAAAAAGATGCACAACCAACCGAGAGAACCGCAGCCTTATGAGTATTGTCAAGCAAAATCGATTCAAGAATTTGAGTGAACTTCACAAGGAATGGACTCAGGCTGGCGTCAAGGCATCCAGAGCCACGACACACAGACATGTCAAGGAATTTGGCTACAGTTGTCGTATTCCTCTTGTTAAGCCACTCCTGAACCACAGACAACGTCAGAGGCGTCTTACCTGGGCTAAGGAGAAGAAGACCTGGACTGTTGCCCAGTGGTCCAAAGTCCTCTTTTCAGATGAGAGCAAGTTTTGTATTTCATTTGGAAACCAAGGTCCTAGAGTCTAGAGGAAGGGTGGAGAAGCTCATAGCCCAAGTTGCTTGAAGTCCAGTGTTAAGTTTCCACAGTCTGTGATGATTTGGGGTGCAATGTCATCTGCTGGTGTTGGTCCATTGTGTTTTTTGAAAACCAAAGTCACTGCACCTGTTTACCAAGAAATTTTGGAGCACTTCATGCTTCCTTCTGCTGACCAGCTTTTTGAAGATGCTGATTTCATTTTCCAGCAGGATTTGGCACCTGCCCACACTGCCAAAAGCACCAAAAGTTGGTTAAATGACCATGGTGTTGGTGTGCTTGACTGGCCAGCAAACTCACCACACCTGAACCCCTTAGAGAATCTATGGGGTATTGTCAAGAGGAAAATGAGAAACAAGAGACCAAAAAATGCAGATGAGCTGAAGGCCACTGTCAAAGAAACCTGGGCTTCCATACCACCTCAGCAGTGCCACAAACTGATCACCTCCATGCCATGCCGATTTGAGGCAGTAATTAAAGCAAAAGGAGCCCCTACCAAGTATTGAGTACATGTACAGTAAATGAACATACTTTCCAGAAGGCCAACAATTCACTAAAAATGTTTTTTTTTTTTTTTTATTGGTCTTATGATGTATTCTAATTTGTTGAGATAGTGAATTGGTGAGTTTTTGTTAAATGTGAGCCAAAATCATCACAATTAAAAGAACCAAAGACTTAAACTACTTCAGTCTGTGTGCATTGAATTTATTTAATACACGAGTTTCACAATTTGAGTTGAATTACTGAAATAAATGAACTTTTCCACGACATTCTAATTTATTGAGATGCACCTGTATTTCTTTTGAGCAGAAAACAAGTGCAGATCATAGATGTGGTCATCTGATGGCCTCACCACGTTAAAGCTGTTTTGGATTAAAAACTTAAAAATGAAACTGTCATATATTTCAATCTGTGGTCTCCTTGACTCTCTAAAAATAGTCCCCCAGCATCACACATGATTGGTTCCTAGCTCAAGTCCAGCCCAGAACCACCTTTTCATTTGTGGAAACCTGCTGAACAGCTCTAGATTGGGCACTGGCTCCAACACCTTGTCAACAGAAAAGGGGTATCAGAGACTACATAATTAATCCAATTGAAATGGTGATATTGATTTACTTGATTACAAAATCACAAAAGGTATCAATTTATTAAAAAACTTGTCATCATTAATAAAAAAAAATACATACTAAAACTGCCTCTTTTTCTGCAATGGACTACTTTAAATGCTTGCGGGGCTCACTCTGACCAGTAGCAAAATGACATGCACACAAATCATTACCTGGTTTAAGAGGACTTGTTGCACATACACATCATGGTATGTAAGGTCATATTTTATCATTACCTGGTTTAAGAGAACACTTTATACATACACATACACATCATGGCATGTAAGGTCATATTTTATCATTACCTGGTTAAAAAGACACTTTACACATACACAAACATCATGGTATGGAAGGACATTTTTTTGGTAATTTTCAAAACTTCATATAGGCCTTAATTTATGCCAGAAAACAACATATATGGCCTCGGAAAACCCTAGTGTGCTCATAATGCTGGTGAGTAACCCGACATTTTGTCCTTGTAAACCATATATACCAGTTCTCACACACACACATACACACTTTCACATGTACACCCCTGTCTACCCATATATACATGTGTTCCTGCGATGATGTTTACATAAAGACATACATTTGACATAAACTTTTATGCTGTGCCCTCTGGCTGGATCTCAGTTCTAGCAGGGACAGGTGTAAAAGTGTATGTGTCCTCAAGCATTCTCTATCTGTCTGTCCCACCTCTGGCTATCTCTCCCTCAATCTCACGTTCTCACATGATCTCTGGCACTCATACACAGGCTACACTACTACTCACACAGACAGACATGCGAACATACACACACACACACGCACACACACAAGCCCTGTGGGAATTTATTTCCTTGTCTTTAAAGGTGCGTGTTAACAAAGCATAATTAAACTCTTGGTTTTCCCAGATATAGATCATATCTGATTCTTGAATGCTTGTAAACAACACCAGTCAGATTATTACTTATCCTAACACTTTGCTTTCTCTGTCTAAATCCTTCTGTCTGTCTTTCTCGCCGTGTAGCCCCACATAGCCATAAAGCAGTCCAAAAGAAACCACCCAGATTAACTTACATAACGTACATACATTAAAGTACATAAATCCCAACAGATAATATTGACAGTACACTTCTGCTCATAGCTACCTTTGATTTAAGAGATAGATGAGAGGGTGTGATTGTTTGCTAAAGATGTAAAGACCAAGAAAGTTTAAGTAAGTTTACATTTCTTATGTGAATCTTTGGTCTCATTGAATTTAGGACAAAACAATTTTTGTCCTAAGCAAGGACTGTCTTCACTATCATTAGCAATGCTGATGAATTATATCTGATTCCAAATATTTTATAATTAATTAACAAATTAATTGGATCAAATTTGGATCAGAGACACAGCATTATCAACATTTTTTTTAATGGTTACAATTTTACGATAATGTCCACAAAAAAGCGATACATTAATAATTAACTAATGCTTTCATCACAATGAATCAATACATGTATTAATTCATTGTTTCATCACAATGAATCAATACATGTATTAATTCTTAGCACATCAGGAAATAATTAAGTTTATACATTAACAGTCAACTGAGTTATATATGAATAGCCATTAATAAAGGAAATAGTTAGGTATTAACATCTAGTTTACTTGTTCTGTTAATTAATATCATGACTTGCAGTTTTAATAAAGATCATGTACATGATAAAATTAAAAAGTCTGTTTGGGAAAAGTCTAACTCAAATTCTAGGTTATATCTAAGGTAAGTTTGAGACCCTTTTGAATATTTGTTTTCCAGCACTACAAATTCTAAACTAATCCCTAACACAAGATACAGTATATTATAAATGAAGATGAAGAATATTGTTACATTTTGACAGTGCTTAGCGAGAGACATCTTTAGGACCAGGTCTAAAACTGTACACTGATCAAACAGGCATGAGGCATATGGTGCCCTCCACTAATATTGGCACCCTTGGTAAATATGAGCAAAGAAGGCTGTGAAAGTTGTCTTTATTGTTTAACCTTTTGATCTTTTGTTGAAAAAATTCACAAAAATGCTCTGCTCTCATGGATATCAAACAATTCCAAACACAACACAGGTTTATCAAATAAAAAATAAAAAGTAAAAAAATAATAAAACATTTTTGTTGAATACATGTGTGCAACAATTATTGGCTATTGGCTATTAATTCATATGAGAAAAATATATTTGAAGTATATTCCCATTAATATTTTGCATTTTTTTTATTACACCTGGGTGACTAGGAACAGGAAATTGTTCAAACATGACTTCCTGTTTCACAGGAGGTAACACACGGGCCAAATTCCCTTAGTCATTCACAACAATGGTTAAGACCAAGGAATATAGCTGTGAAGTACAGCAAAGGTTGTTGAGCTTCACAAAATGGGAAGTGGCTATGAGAATATAGCAAAAACATTGAAAATGCCCATTTCCACCATTAGGGCAATAATTAAGATGTTCCAGTCAACTGGAAATGTTATGAATCAACCTGGAATTGGACGTGTGTCTATATTGTCTCAACGCACTGTTAAGAAGACGGTTCGAGTGGCCAAAAAAATCTCTGGAGAATTGCAGAAGTCTACTCTCATCCAAAAGCAAACTGAAGTGTCTTCAGTTTGCCATACACTACTGGAACTTCAAATGGGAAAGGGTTCTATGTTCAGATGAAACAAAGGTGGTTTTGGTGCAAACAGAGAGGTAGCAATGGAAAATCACCTCATGCCCTCAGTTAAATATTGTAATGTTTTGGGGCTGTTTTTCTGCCAGAGGACCTGGATATTTTGTTAGGATACATGGCATCATGGACTCAACAGAAATTAAATGAAAACCTGACTACCTCTGCCAGAAAGCTCAAAATGGGCCGTGATTGGATCTTCCAGCAAGACAATGATCCAAAACATACATCAAAATCAACACAAAAATGGTTTATTGACCCCAAAATCAAGGTACTGCCATGGCCATCCCAGTCCCCTGACTTGAAACCCATAGAAAACCTGTGGGGTTAACTGAAGAGGAGAGTCCACCAGCATTTACCTCGAAATTTGAAGGATCTGGAGAGATTCTGTTTGGAGGAATGGTCTCAGATCCCTTGCCATGTATTCTTCAACCTCATCAGGCATTATAGGAGAAGACTCAGAGCTGTTATCTTGGCAAAGGGAGGTAGCACAAAGTATTGACTAAAAGGGTGCCAATAATTGTTGCACACCTATATTTAACAAAGATTTTTTTTTATAAACCTGTGTTTTGTTTGCAATTGTTTGATATCCATGAGAGCAGAGTATTTTTGTGATTTTTTTTAAACAAAAGATCAAAAGGTTAAACATTAAAGACAATTTTCACAGCCTTCTTTGCTCATATTTACCAAGGGTGCCAATATTAGTGGAGGGCACTGTAGGTAAGAATTTTGACATTCAAAAGCAAGAATTTTCCCTGAGAAAAGAATGGAAAATATGTCCAAACTCACATATAACTGTATACTGGTATTTGTTAATGTCTGTCAATAAAAGTTTAAATATCTTATGTAATGCAAATTCAATACTACAACCATTATGTATACCTTAGTAATATACAGAAGGTCTTAGGTCTCAGGGTGAGACATGAGAGAACATCTTACCAAAGCTGTTCTTACATAGTTTTAAAAGAAAGCTTAGTTTTGTATGATTATGAATTAACTGCCCAGGAACATTGCCAAGATGGCCACCAATTTGGAAGGACATCGTTTAACCAACTTTCAAGCACTGAAAAAAATAAAATAAAATAAGGTTACTTTCACTTTTCAGAAGACTTAGTGGTATCCCTATGCAGTTAGAGAGAAACTGTGGCACTCTTGTTCACGCTTTGTGCTAGAAGTGTAAGAGGCCAACATTTAGCAAACAGTGTTTTTTGTCCAGTTGAGAAAAGCAACGGACAAACATTTGTTTGGGTTGCAGGATTTTACATGAGAGAAACTAAACATGATGAAGAGCTGCAAAAGATGGAAGATGATAGAAGGTTATGGCACCAAAGTGGAACAGAGGGAGTTTGGTTGTGCTCCTTTAAACATACATGTGAAATCTGTCTGCAATTACACTTTCTACTTCTCAGTCTATCCATAGTAGCTGAGATTCAGATGACCAGTGGAAAGCTGTTAAAATGCACACTTTATTTGACTAGTATGTCCACTGGCTGCCAGAAATACCCATAAAATTTTTAACTACACATTCTGTGAGAAAAAATTTAAACTGTTCCTAATAAACTGTAGGGTGGTTGTTTAAATGTCGGTATGTAAATGGATTCTCAAAATGCATTAGCTTTATTTGTGCATTATATTTCCTAAATATTTCCTTTAAATACATTGTCTAATTTATTAATTAATTCATTTATTCATGCTCAGTAACTGATTTTTCCTGAGTCATGGAGCCTATCCTGGAAACACGTATTAAATTTGTAACGAATCAATCATTACTAGCATTATTCTTTTCCACCAGAATAATGTAATGGATCAACTTTAAACATGAAAAACGAAACAGAAGCGCACGCTTGGATTCAGCGCACCTTTTTAAAGGAGACGAGTTTTAAAGCGTGCCCGCCTTATCTACCAGAATGTGTAGTAAATCGGATGAATCTGCAACGTTTAAAACTATTCTCCACCAGTTACAATTCATGTAACGAATTAAAAGATGTTTAACACGTTTAAATGTATTCTCCAATTTATATAAGGAATTAGCTCGAATGGCGTGAAATATATCTATATGTCTAATCAACATGTGTTGTGACCAGTTATAAATATACATCAGCCATGAGAGGGAATTCATGTATGTGTACATATACATATAGATAATTAACTACAACGGGTTATAATTAATTATGACTATGTATGTGGTCTAGATCAGCTTTTAGGATTAGCTGTAGTCTAGTTTAGAATTATGAACTCTAAAGAGGGAGTTTATCCTTCTGGCCAGGAAGGAAATCTCCGTTTCCAGAACGGGTAGCGAGACTCGCAGCGTTTAAGGAACTCATCACGTGACCAAAACAGAGACAATCAACCGTGGGATAATAGATTTTAATAACTAGATGTAACTATGGATACACACGACTAACTCTATGCAAAACATACATATGTACATCTATATACAAGGAAAGAAAAGGTATAGAGAGAAAGTAATGAAATAAAAGGGAATGGCAGACAAAAACACAACTAATTAGCCTTTTTCAAAACCAGCAACGAAATTAAATCTCCTGTAAACAGGGGTACAATCTTAAACGCAGATATAGATCCATTAACTATACTTGCATGGCTTCAGTCTGAAAGTTCACGCGAGGTCGTGTAGAGTTCGCTGGTTCGTCGTGCTGTTTGAAAAGGCGTGGGCCGTGAGGCAGTTGCATCTTTTGTCCGGGAGAGAGAGATCCTGGCTTCCTCTTCCCGGGGCACGTGGCCCCGGGGGAGAGAAACCGGAAGAATGTCAAGTTGAAGTGAAGAGTTGTGAAAGAGAGTGAAGTGTGTAGAGAGAGTTTTCAAAGCGTGGTGTTGTTTTAAAGACAACACCAACGCACACGCCTCTTTGGGCTATTGGCCAATCAGGAAGTTGGATTTGTTGGCGGGATTTGGATTTGCATGTCCAGGGAGGAGCCGGTTTATACCATATTATATATGAAATTAAGAGAAAGCATGAAATAATGTATCCCATTGCAATATGATATGCATAATCAATCAGTGTATCACAAGACGATTAAGTAGATACCAAATTCGATGGACTTATAAAGAATATTTAAAGGTGAAGCATGGTTACAAACCTTTAAAATAATATCCTAAGTTAAGCCATCTAAAATCATTATAGTTATGTTACATAAACACAATATATGCAAACAAGAAAACATCACACTATGTGGACATGGAATAATTACATATAATTACATGTTATATTGAAAAGAGATTCTCCCATTGTGTGTGTGTGTTTGTGTGTGTGTGTGTGTGTGTGTGTGTGTGTGTGTGTGTGTGTGTGTGTGTGTGTGTGTGTCTGAAGAGGGGGGTCGTGTCCCCTGTCCGCATTCCGATGGTATCTGGACAAGAGGTTAGATCAGGTTTCATGGCTCAAAGACACAGAGAAACTTCTTTGCTAATTCAGATTCAGAAATCAGTTTGATACGTTCAGACATTACAAATTAATCCAGCTGTGGTCATTTTACTTAAGAGGTTTTGGTTGATTTAATGATTGGTATGTTTGTGTTCTCTCAACAACAATATAAGTTTTTTAATATGTACAGATTCAATTATTATTAACATGATTTGTTTTAACATGTACAATGACTAATACTTCATTTTTTGAGTGTACCCTCACCCTCTCAAGTTGGTCATTGTAGGCCTCATCAATAGACTCTAGTCACTTACTCATAAAGACACATAGTCAGTATTATTGTTTTAGTGAAATCTGAGGTAGTATTATGGTAATATCAAAAGGGGTCATAGTGTTGGCAAACTACAGTACATGATTGCCTAGCCTAAATCTCTTGTTTGATTTTTGTAAGGACATCTTGTGAACAAAACATTTTTAATCTAATCCTAGTTTCTGTTTCTACCTGCTCCCAATAGTTATATGCCTTGTTACAGTAAACGTCTTCATATGTTTTATGGCTTCCTGATCACACATGACCTGGCCCTTCTCAGTTAAACCTCTTTCACAGGAACTTGACCTAACCTGTTGTGTGTCTATGGAGTTGCCTTTCATCTACAAGGAATGGCATTTTGTTTGACTAATGCATCTTGTGTCCAGGGTTAAATGTTAGTAAGCAGCAAACCATCTTTGCAAAAACAAAAAATACCACCACAAAGGACAAGTCAAATGCTTTACCATACTGTTAGACCTTGCAACTCTTGTGCATAGCAAAACCTTGAATTTTAAGCTCTTAAAATTTCCCATTTTTAACCTTATGAATATTTTCCATTTATCTGAAAACCTTTGAGCTTTTAATTGTGTAGTTCTGAGGCTCTAATATTCCAAACTGAATTTAAGGACTCAAATGTATCTTATTACACAAGGATTGTGACAGTTAAACTTTGAAACTGATAAACTTCAATCCTGTGTATCATGGATATAGTAAATGTTTACTGTCTCTTATCTACCTAAGTGTCTGTAACATTAGCACATTAAATGTACTGCCAGTTTCTGATCTTGCCTGGGAGCAGGGTGCAGACTGAGTTGGCTGCGTGATGCAGGGTTGGATGTTCTCATATATGTTTACAGGTACAGATGTGACAAAAGGCTTAGGTGTGGCAATAGTTTTTCACTAGACATTGATGAATAAAAAGTAGAGTCTATAAAAGTTACTTTAACTTTATCTTCTCAATGTTTAATCCACCCTTACACAAGCAAGACTTTCACAAGCACTGTGAAAACTACAAATGAAAATGCAGGAGAAGAAAACTAATTTTTGTAGTCTCACATACAAAAATTAAAGTATATTAATTATTATATATACATTAAAACAAACAGCACAGTGGTCCCTGAGTTCATATAGCATTGCTGCTGTGACCAAAGTAACTTAAACCCTAGAGAAGCCTGTTTGTCTGTAATGATTGATGTCTTTGATTAGACTGGATTATTGGATTAATTTGAATGTGGATTAGAGCAATCTGATTATATATCAGCATTAAACTGACACAATCAGTTTAAACCTCTAGATCATGGGTGTCCAATCTTATCAGCAAATGTTTGGTGTGCATGCATATTTTCATTCCAATCAAGCAGGAGCCACAGATGATTCCACCTGTTTAATCAGTTGATCTTCACTTTCAAAGGACTACCATCAAGTGTGGCTTCTGCTTGGTTGGAATAAAACCTGCACCCATACCGGCAAATATGTCGGAGAATATATACAGTGCCTATAGACAATCATCATACCCTGTCAAAATCATTACCTTTTTTGACATTACACCCTGGAAATAAATAAAATAAATTAAATCTAACTTTTGCCAGCTGTATTTACACATTATAACCTTCGACATCATTCGGAAATAACATTTTTAAAAATTCTGAACAATTATTAAAATTTAATTAGTGAAATACCTGGTTTGGATAAGTGATCAGCCCCTTAGAGTAACCATTATAAACTTGCTCACGTACAACCTCGTCACTTCCCAGATCACACACCATGCTAATTGCCCCCCACCTGACATCAATTGCAGTGGTGTTGATTACTTCATAAGAAAACCGGCTGTTCCATGATGATTCCATTACTAGTAGTGCATGGCAATGCAAAGAATACACCGTGGTTGGAAAGGTGCTTTCCTTTTCTTTTCTTTTTTTTGCTCTGGGACAAAGTTGTGGAAAGGCACAAGTTAGGAGAAGTATACAAACAGTTTTCAAAGGCTTTAACTATCCCACTGAGTACTGTTCAGAGCATTATTAAGAAGTGGAAAGTGTATGACACCACCAACACCTTGCCTAGATTGGGCCTTCCTTCCAAACTGGATGACCGAGGCAGGAGGATATTGATCAGGGAAGCTACCAAGAGGCCAATGGCAACTTTGAAGGACTTACAAGTACTTATGGCAGAGATTGGTCAGTCTCTGCATGTGACAACAATCTCACAAGTGTTACACAAAGCTGGCCTGTATGAAGCCTCTTCTGAAAAAGCTTTGCAAAAAACCACTTGGAAGATTCTAATGCCATGTGGCAAAAGGTTTTATGGTCAGATGAGACCAAGATTGAACTTTTTGGACTGAACTGCAAACGTTATGTTTGGCAAAAACCAAACACAGCACACCACCCAAAACACACCATACCTACTGTGAAGCATGGTGGTGGCAACATTATGTTGTGGGGGTGTTTCTCTTCAGTGGGGACTGGGCAGTTGGTCAGGATTGAAGGGAAAATGCATGCTGCCAAGTACACCCAAATTATTGAGGAAAACCTCTGGCGCTCTGCTATACAGCTTAAGATGGGCAGATGGTTCATCTTCCAGCATGACAACGACCCTAAACACACCGCCAAAAAACTACATGGTGGCTTAAGGATAGGAAGGTGAATGTCCTTGAGTTGCCAAGTCAGAGCCCTGACTTAAATCCAACTGAAAATTTGTGGATGGACTTGAAGACAGCAGTCAATCGCCGCTCACCACGAAATGTGAATTCGAATAATTCTGCAAGGAAGAATGGGCAAATATTCCCCACTGTAAGTGCACAAAGCTAATGGAGACATATCCAAACAGAATGATTGCTGTAATTAAAGCAAAAGGTGGCTCTACGAAGTATTAAATCATGGGACTGATCACTTTTCCAACTCTGTTATTCTAGTTTTCTTTTTTTTTTTATGTTTCCGAACTGTTGCCTTTTTACGTTACTTGAATGTTATAAGGCAGGATGTGTAAATAAAGCTGGAATATAAAATATATTTTTAATGGGCTTTTATTTCAGGCTGTAAGACAAAAACGTGACTATTACAAAGGGGCATGATGATTTTCTATAGGCACTGTACAGAGGTCATAAGTTTATATATGCCTTGCAGAATCTGCAATATGTTAATAATTCAAAAGAAAATAAGTGGGATGATAGATATTGCATTTTGTTTTTTATTTAGTACTGTCTTGAATAAGCTGTTTCACACAACATATTACATATAGTCCATAAGAAACAATAATAACTGAATTTATACAAGTGAACCAGTTCAAAAGTTTACATATGGATGATCCTTAATATTGTGTGTTGTTACGTGGATGATCAATAACTGTTTTTATGTTGTGTGATAGTTATTTGTCCAGAGCAGTTAAACTGTCCACTGTTCTTCAGTAAAATCCTCCAGGTCCTGCACATTATTTAGTTTTCCAGCATCTTCTGCATATTTAACCCCTTTCCAACATTGGCTATATGATGTTGAGATCCATCTTTTCCCACTGAGGACAATTGAGGGACCCATACACAACTATTACAAAAGGTGAAAACATTAATTGACTCTCAAGAAGGCAACACGATAACATCTCTCACAAAACATAAAAACATGTTGATCCTCCAGGTAAAAACACACAGTATTAAGAATCAAGCATATGTAAACTTTTGAAATGGTTTATTTGTGTAAATTCAGTTATTATTGTGTCTTGTGGACTGATAGAACAAAATCACAAAAAGAAAAAGAGCATCCTATGAAACTGGCCTTTCTAGACCTGAAGAAAGCTTTCAATCGTGTATAGTGCAGCAAATTAAGTCAATATTCCACAAGAATCTTTCACTTGGTGATACAAGCACCAAATTTGGCACAAATGATGTCCAGGATTTAATTTTTAAGAAAAGTATGTTATCCACCTGAAAATCCAATATGGCTGCCAGTTTTCAAGATGGCCGTCTTGTCAAATTCAAAAAAACAGTTTTCAGTGTAGAACTTCAATGAATAAAAACATGTTAATGATTCAAACATTAAAATGAATGTATTCTGACTGGCAGAATTCAATGGTGTCAATTAAAATCCAATATGGCCACCAGTTTTCAAGATGGCAGCTATCTGATCACAGATATTGCATTGAGTTGCAGGGCAGGATCTAAGGTCATTCATTGAAATGCTGTGGTCAAGCTCTATCAGTTTGTATTATTTCATATAAGAGTGATGTCAAAGCACAACCAGGGCACACTGGTGACATCACTGCTGTGAGACTCAGCATGGGGTTCAATGTCAGCTTGTAGTGTACTAATTGTAGTTGTAGTTTACTAACTGTTGTATTGGTATACTCACTGTAGTTTGTAGTTTAGTTTAGTGTCCCAAATGCTATCTAACAAGCCCCTGTATACATCTCAACTAGAAGTTTAGTTAGTTGTAGTATTGTAGTTAGATAGCCACACCTGAATTGACAGGATGTGCCAGCGCGGGAGAGCCAAGCCAAGGGTAATGGGGCTTCGGTTACCCGGATGGTGTACAGATTGCATGGGACTTAAATGGCACTGGATGAACGATCGGGCTAGGTGTAGGGCACTAGATGCTTGAACCTAGTTGTATCCCATATCTCAATGTGCTTTGATATTTTGTACGGTTGGGTGGTAAAAGGATAGCCCCTCGGCCTTTAACCGTATAACACAAGATGACAGCCAATACTCCATTACGTTGCTCAATTAAAACTGACTGGAGGAAGTATTGCCTCTGTCAGACAGATACAAAAGAGGAATTGAAGTTTCCCCCTACCCGTTATGAGTGTAGTTCTGATGGCTATTGCATGATAGCCACAAACATACCACTGTTTCAGGCAATCAACCTGCTGCCCATCAGGTTAGACCCATCCAGATTGGATGAAGGAGGTGGTATTGAGGAGACATTGAGGCAAAACCATGCAAAGTATCACCAAAATTGTCACCAAATGTTTAACAACTGCAAACTTGAGTGTGCTAGAAAAAGAGCAGCTCAAATTCAGAATGATCCTGGTGAAGGACACTCAAAAATGTGAAGGACTAGCATTGAAGTGCAACAGTGTTTCTTATGTGAAAAAATGGAACCAGCGTCAGAGCTGCGACAAGCCATGACCATGCAGCTAAATGAGAGGCTCAATGAATGCGCTCGTAATCTTAATGATGGCAAACTTCTGGCTCTACTGAGTGCTGGAGATGTGGTGGCCCTGGAACTGAAATACCACTGCTCTTGCTTAACAGCCCTGTATAACAGAGGGAGGGCACACATAGCAGCAGAGAACAAAGAAAAACTCCAGTCGTCTCAAGAAAAGGAAGCCATTCCTTTGGTGTTCTCTGAGCTTCTCACCTATATCATTGAGACAAGAAACAACAGCGATGAGCCTGTTGTGTTCTGACTTGCTGAATTGGTTAGTCTTTACAAGGAGAGACATGAGCAATTTGGGACAGACTTACCTGACGTGAACTCAACCAGACTGATAGAAAGGCTTTTGGCAGAGATTCCTGGACTGGAAGCCTACAAGAAAGGGCAAGATGTGCTTCTGGCATTTAAAAAAGATGTGGGCCCAGTCTTGTCAGAAGCATCAACCTATTCCGATGCCATTATTCATGCCAAAGCTGCTAAGATATTGCACAGGCACATGGTCAACCACAAGTGTAAGTTTGAGGGTAATGTAGCGAATCTAGCTCAAATGGGTGAAATATATCTATAGCTCTAATCGAAGCGTGTTCTGATTAGTTATGGATATAAATCGACCATGAAAGGGAATGTTATATTAATTACTGTAGTCTAGCTTTAGAATTAAATGCGAAGCAGCTTGATCTGTTTGTCCACCAAACTTACCAGGACAGTCTTCATATTACTCTAAAAGAATAAATTATTCTTCTGGCCACGAAGCATAGTTTATTCTAAGTTAAAAGAAATACAGCGCGTAGCGAAAAGCAATGTTAAAAGTGAACCTTGTCATGAGTAAAAACAGAGCCAATCCAGTGTGATAACCATATATACACAACTAGGTATAAACTAATAATACATATATAGAGGGTAAGTGCAAGAAACAAAAGGAAAAATGATGAAAATAACAATGGCAGAACACACAACAGTTTAACCTCGAGAATCAGCAATGAATTGAAATTCACCTTTAACAAGGGGGCACTGACTTAAAGGACACCTCGATAGATCGATTAAAATTTATACTTGCATTAATTTTATGCCGTTCACGAGGGTCCTTGGTTCGTAGGTTTAGCGAGGAGTTTGCTGAATCTTCCGTGTCGGTAGAGTCGGGGTGAACGGAGTTGGGTCTCGCCAAAGAGAAAGAATATGGTAATTGCCACGTGGTTTAACGAGACAAAGGAGAGTCCGGAGGAATACCGGAAAAGGAAGGCGGAAGAGAGCAAGTCCGCAAGAGAGAGAGAGAGAAAAGTGAAGTCAAAGTAGAGAGAAAGGAGAAGGAGAAGAATAAGTAGTGAAAAGGAAGAAGATGAAAAGAAAGAAGAAAGTGAACAGAAAGAAGCAAAAGCAAAAAGCAAGCAGAAGCGAGAAAAGCCTAGAGGAACGTGTGTCGCAGTCTTTTATGGACAATGCCAATGTACACGCTTCTCTGAGCTGCTGGCGAATCCAGAGAGAGATGAGAAAGTTCTGGGGGAAGAACTTTCTTGGTCTGTCCCAGAGCGGGTTGCATGTCAAGGCGGGGTTTGTATTAAGTTTGGATTAAGATAAAATATGGAAAAATATAGAATGATACATCCTATACTATAGTATGCATCATTAATTGGCATATTACGAGACAATGATTTTGGTACCAAACTTCAAGGAAATTATGATATCTTGGACAGTGAAGGATCATTAGACATGGTTACAGACAACTTAAAATTAGCTTCTCGCTCAAACTATCTAAAATCACTATAGTTAGGTTATCTAGACACACAACATATGCATATATGAATACATTATAACTATCTAGAAATATGATTATATGTTACATTCAAGAGACATTTTCACTGTGTGTGTGTGAGTGTGTGTATGTCCAGAAGAGGGGGCTGGCATTCATCTAATATCCCACCAGTCCTTGGTCACCTCAGGGTGACCTTTAGGGAGGACTTTTTTTTTTCTAGCCTTGCCGACTCTGATGCTAATCCATGTGGTCGTAAACAGAGATTAGATGAGAGATTTACAGGCCCTTGGTTGGAGTTTTGGTGGACCCCTGCTGACGAACTAATTTTGAAGTTTCCCAGACGTTCAGTCATCAAAGGTTTCTTTTATTGCAGGGGTAAGTCCTGTGTGGGTTCCAAAGAATCTTTTGCATTCCAAAGGGCATCTGGCCGCAGAAGGCCTCTCGGGGTTACTCTCTGTCACCTGAGTGGTGAAACTTTCTATGTTCCGTCTGGGTTAATTCCGAAATCAGTTTGGGCACCATCATACGTTACAGTAATCTCTATGAGAATTCAGTTTATGATTCCTTGCCTCCAGCTTTTCTTCAGTTTGTCTGTATGATCGAGCTTGGTGCAGACATAAAATCTCAGCTGAGGTTTGGAGCAACTACAACTGACCTGGTTATGGCTCAGCTCCTTCAATACAACTGCATTGCCAAGTAAAAAGAAGGTGCTGCCACACAGAGGCATTGTAGAGACAGGGAAACCCCATTTCCAGTCTACATAGGGATGGCTGTTCATGCTAAGACCAGAAAGAGACACCTCATGGAAATGCTTCATGAACATGTTCTTAGTATTCCATACAATTGAGTATGTAACGAATCAATCATTACTAGCATTATTCTTTTCCACCAGAATAATGTAATGGATCAACTTTAAACAAGAAAAACGAAAAGAAGCGCACGCTTGGATTTGTAACGAATCAAGCATTACTAGCATTATTCTTTTCCACCAGAATAATGAAATGGATCAACTTTAAACATGAAATGAAACAGAATCGCACGGTTGGATTCAACGCACCTTTTTAAAGGAGACGAGTTTTAAAGTGTGCCCGCATTATCTACCAGAATGTGTAGTAACTCGGATGAATCTGCAACATTTAAAAAAATATTCTCCACCAGTTACAATTCATGTAACAAATTTTAAAAATGTTTAACACGTTTAAATGTATTCTCCAATTTATATAAGGAATTAGCTCGACTGGCGTGAAATATATCTATATATCTAATCAATGCGTGTTGTGACCAGTTATAAATATATATCAGCCATGGAAGGGAATTCATGTGTATACATATAGATAATTAACTACAACGGATTATAATTAATTATGACTATGTATGTGGTCTGTGAACTGTAGTCTAGTTTAGATTCATGAACTCTAAAGAGGGAGTTTATCCTTCTGGCCAGGAAGAATTAACCCACGAAGTTTGTTATTAAAGATTACAGCGGGTAATCGAGATCTTATGCAGCGTTTAATGGACTCATCACTTGACAAAACAGAGAAAATCAAGCATGGGATAATAGATTTTAATAGCTAGATGTAAATATGGATACAAACGACTAACTCTAAGCAAACATACATATGTACATCTATATACAAGGAAAGAAAGCTATAGAGAGAAAGTAATGAAGTAAAAGGGAACGGCAGACAAAAACACAACTAATTAGCCTTTTTCAGAAACCAGCAACGAACTTAATTCTCCTGTAAACAGGTGTAAAATTTTAAATGCAGATATAGGTTCATTAACTATACTTGCATGGCTTTGGTTTGATAGTTTGCGCGAGGTCGTGTAGAGTTCGCTGGTTCGTTGCGCCATTTGCAAAAAGGCGTGGCGTGAAGCGGTTGTATCCTTTGTCTGGGAGAGAAAGAGGTCCTGGCTTCCTCTTCGCGGGGCAGGTGACCCCGGGGGAGAGAGAAACCGGAAGAGTGCAGAAGTGAAGTTGAAGAGTGAGAGAAGACTGAGACTGAACTAACTGTGAAGAAGAGCGTGGTGTTGTTTTAAAGACAACACCAGCACACATGCCTCTTTGGGCTATGGGCCAATCAGGAAGTTGGATTTGCATGTCCGGATGAACTCTCTTTGTCTGGTCTCGGACTCTAATTTAAATGGAGTAATTAAAATCATTAAGGTTAGTTACATAAACACACAATATATGTAAACAAGATAACATCACACTACTTAGGCATCGAATAATTACATATAATTACACGTTACATTGAAAAGAGAGAGATTTCTCCATTGTGTGTGTAAGGTAAGCTTGTGTGTGTGTATGTGTGTGTGTGTGTGTGTGTGTGTGTGTGCGTGCACGTGTGTATGTCCAGAAGAGGGGGCTGGCGTTCTTCTAATGTCCCACTGGTCCTTGGTCACCTCAGGGTGACCTTTAGGGAGGACGTTTTCTCTTCTGGCCTTGCCAACTCTGAGGCTAATCCATGTGGTCGTAAACAGAGATTAGATCAGAGATTTACAGGCCCTTGGTCAGAGTTTTGGTGGACCCCTGCTGACGAACTAATTGTGAAGTTTCCCAGACGTTCAGTCATCAAAGGTTTCTTTTATTGCAGGGGTAAGTCCTGTGTGGGTTCCAAAGAATCTTTTGCGTTCCAAAGGGCATCTGGCCGCAGGAGGCCTCTCAGGGTTACTCTCGGTCACCTGAGTGACGAAATTTTCTATGTTCCGTCTGGGTTAAATCACAGATCAGTTTGGGCACCGTCATACGTTACAGATTCAAAGCACATTTTTAAAGGAGACGAGTTTTAAGGCGTGCCCGTATTATCTACCAGAATGTGTAGTAACTCGGATGAATCTGCAACGTTTAAAAATATTCTCCACCAGTTACAGTTTATGTAACGAATTAAAAAAATGTTTAACATGTTTAAATGTATTCTCCAATTTATATAAGGAATTAGCTCGAATGGCGTGAAATATATCTATATATCTAATCAACGCATGTTGTGCCCAGTTATAAATATACATCCGCCATGAAAGGGAATTCATGTATGTGCACATACACATATAGATAATTAACTACAACGGATTATAATTAGTTATGACTATGTATGTGGTCTAGATCAGCTTTTAGGATTAGCTGTAGTCTAGTTTAGATTTATGAACTCTAAAGAGGTAGTTTATCCTTCTGGCCGGGAAGAATTAACCCACGAAGTTTGTTATTAAAGATTACAGCGGGTAATCGAGATCTTATGCAGCGTTTAATTGACTTATCACGTGACAAAACAGAGACAAATCAAGCGTGGTGATAATAGATTTTAATAACTAGATGTAACTATGGATACACCCGACTAACTAAGCAAAACATACATATGTACATCTATATACAAGGAAATTAAAGGGATAGAGAGAAAGTAATTAAGTAAAAGGGAATGGCAGACAAAAACAAACTAATTAGCATTTTTCAAAACCAGCAACGAACTTAAATCTCCTGTAAACAGGGGTACAATCTTAACGCATGTATAGATCCATTTAACTATACTTGCATGGCTTTGGTCTGAAAGTTCACGCAAGGTCGTGTAGAGTTCGTTGGTTCGTCATGCCGTTTGAAAAGGCCCTTGGCCGTGAAGCGGTTGCATCTTTTGTCCGGGAGAGAGAAACCGGAAGAGTGTGAGTGAAGAGTTACTGAAGAGAGACTGAAGAGAAGACTGAAGAGAGTAAGAGAGAAGTTTCAAAGTGTGGTGTTGTTTTAAAGACAACACCAACGCACATGCCTCTTTGGGCTATGGGCCAATCAGGAAGTTGGATTTGCATGTCCAGGGAGGAGCCGGTTTATACCATATTATAAATTAAATTAAGAGAAAGCATGAAATAATGTATCCCATTGCAATATGATATGCATAATCAATCAGGGTATCTCGAGACGATTAACTACATACCAAATTCGATGGACTTGTAAGGAATATAACAAATAAAACCTGGTTACAGACATTTAAAATGATATCCTAAATTAAAACTATCTAAAATCATTAAGGTTAGGTTACATGAACACACAATATATGCAAACACGAAAACATCACACTATTTGGACATCGAATAATTACATATAATTACATGTTACATTGAAAAGAGAGAGATTTCTCCATTGTGTGTGTAAGGTAAGCTTGTGTGTGTGTGTGTGTGTGTGTGTGTGTGTGTGTGTGTGTGTGTGCGCGCGTGTAGGTAGCTTGTGTGTGTGTGGGGGGGGGGGGGGGAAGGTTGGTCATTAGCATTCCAAAGGTATCTGGTCAAACTGGGGCCAGAGTGGTCATTAAAGAGATAGGGATTTACAGCTCAAAAGAAACAAAATAAACTTCTGTGCTAAGCCCAGGTTGATTCAGAAATCAGTTTGATACTGTCAGACGTTACAGTCCCCCCTTTCGGATAAGGATGTCCAGGTGTGGACATCGTTGGGCAACAGTCGTCATGGTGATCGGATGACAAGTGGATCAAACTGATTGATCAGCAGGTGGCTCCTAAATGTCCTCAGCCTTTGCTTCCTCAAGCTGAGGGTCCATCTTGATGTGTGTTTGTGCACCCTCTAGGGCCAGTTCAGAGACAGGGTAAGTGGGTGGTTTCTTCCACAGCCTTTTCGGCAGCAGTCCTCTGCTTGGCGTAGGCCTTGTGGATTCTGCCTGGTGATCCTGCCTTACCCCAGGTTGGTTCAGAAATCAGTTTGATACCGTCAGACGTTACAAGTACTTGACATATCAGCTCAGTTGGGAGATGCTGTTGTAAATAGATACATGGAAGAAGGTGTGGTTTGTCCCCCAAAACTGAGGAAAGGCCTATTTTGCACAGCTGCAATGGATAACATCAATCACAACCCCTCATCTACAACTGCAACTTCATCATTTCATGGAACCAGCATCTCCATCTTCCAACATACAACATCAGAAAATCAAGGCGAAGTTCGAGAACCAATCCAAATTGAGAAAAACAAAGTAAAGAAAGTTCCAGAACTTCCTGATTCATATACAAATGTCCACAAATGTCCACTTTCTTCACTAAGAAGAACCCTTCTCCTCCCAAGGGCAACCTCACATACGAATCTTTGCCATATCTCAGCTTGGCAAATGAATATGAATGGCTATTCTTTGTCTAATTCCCATTATATCACTAGAATTTTCAATAATTTTGTTGATGCAGAATTGGACTTCTCACACTTAAAAACATATATTTTGATGTACAGACCTTCAAAATAAGATTATTCAATCAAAATATAGTTCAAACACAGTTTAATGCTAGTTCGAATGGCAGACATCTTGGAAAACGGTGGCCATTTTGTTTTTCATGTGGATAACGTACTTTTCTGAGAGAGTAGGTCCTGGAGCACATATGTACCAAATTTGGTGCTTGTATCTTCAAGTGAAAGATTGTTTCAGCAATCTGGTGCACTAGTACCACATGAGCTGATCTGGCAGTCATTGCGAGCCCATTCAGTAGCAGAAACATATGTCAAATGGGTCCAACTGCTGTACAAAAATGTCACCAGTGCAGACAGGTGTGCAGCAGGAGTCTTGCCACCCTTCGACTTTAAGGTAGGAGTCCATCAGGTGTCTGCACTATTGCCTCTGCTGTTCATACTCTGCGTGGATATAGAGACAGCAGACATCCTAACCAGACACCCATGGGCACTACTCTACACAGATGATGTCATGCTGGCAGACAAAATGCAACACGGCTTAGAACAACAAGCTCAGGTGTGGAAGACAAGAATGGGTGAATATAGGATGCGGCTCAACATCAAGAAAACAGAGTATCTCAAATGTGGAGACCAGACAGATGGCACCATCTATGTAGATGGACAACAACTTAACAAGGTAACAGAATTTAAATACCTTGGATCCTATGACACAGTTGATGGTGACACAATACAAGATACACTAATGCGAGTGAATGCAGAATGGGTAAAATGGTGCCAAACTACTGGTGTCTTCTGTGAAAGCAAGATCCCAACACGCCTGACATCCAAGGTCTACAGACCAGTGTCATTATATGGAGTGGACTGTTGGCCGATAACCAAAGAACATGAACAAGTCATGAGTGCCATGGAAATGCGGATGCTTAGGTGGTCAACTGGGCTGACAATTAGGCTTGATCGAGTTACAAGCATTGACATATGAAAGACTCCTCCCCTCCACCACCTCGGACAACATGGTTACCAACCACCTGTCTGACACATCTGTCTGTAAAACAGAAGGGAGAGAGAAGTCAGGAGAATGTAAAAGTGACCCGTCACAGAGTGCAGCTTTTACCTGAGTGAAAGCCTGCTGGCATGGCTCTGTCCACTGGACCAGATCTGGTGCTCCCTTTTTAGTGAGATCAGTCGGAGTGGGACGGAGGATTCTGTCCATGAGTTGCTGGAATGTCATGGGGGCTCTGAACAATTCAAAAGGAAGGGTCCTGAATTGGTATAACCCAAACGGAGTGGAAAATGCTGCTTTTTCACAAGATATTGGAGTCAGTGGGATCTGTCAATATCCCTTTGTTAAATTCAGTGTCGAATAATAGCGAGCCGCACCTCACCGATCGAGCAGCTCATCAATGCAAGGCGCTGGGTATACATCGGATTTAGACACCATGTTGACTTTTCTAAAACCCACACAAAACCAGACCATCCCATCGGCTTTGGGCACCAAAACCACTGGGCTGCTCCAGTCACTGTGGGACTCCTCGATTACCCCCATGTCGAGCATAGCCTTGAGCTCAACCCGACCACATTTTTTATGTGTTCAGGCAGTGGTGGCTGCATACCACCACCCCTGGGATTGTCTCTATGTGGTGTTTTATTAGATTAGTGCGACTGGGTAGGGGCAAGAACATGTCAGAAAACGTCCATGATTTGGGACGGTGAGAGGTGGTCTCCGTAAGGGACCATGATGAATTGAGTCGCTGTTTTTAGATTTACCTCCAGTTCTAACTCTTTCCCCTCCACCATGGTGGTGGAATCACCATCTCCAAAGCCACGGGAACCATGGTTTCAGCAGGTTAAGGTCACGTGCTGTGCCCTGCTTCTTTCCGAATACCCACATTGAGGGACCACACTTGGGCTGAAGTAGAAGATTGTGTCTTGTGGACTATATGTAACATTTGTTATGCTAAATAGCTTATTCAGGGCAGTATTAAATAAAAAACAAAATGCAATTTTTATGATCCTTCTTATTTTTTTTTTTAAATGATTAACATTTAGCAGATTCTCCAAGGCATATGTAAACTTATGACTTCAACTGTATGTACATACAAATGTCTTCAGTGTATAGCAAAAATAAAAGAATTGGCCTTGTCCCTCTGAAAGTATTGGAATGGCAAGACCAATTCTTTTGGTTTTGCTATACACTGAAGACATTAGGGTTTGAGATCAAAAGATGAATATGAGACGATAGATCAGAATTTCACCTTTCATTTCCTGATCTTTAAATCTATGATGTGTTAAACAACTTAGAATATGGCACCTTTGGTGGCAGACCACAGAGAGCAAAAGTATTATAACAGATAGTCTTAAAGTAAATAACATTTAATTTTTGGTTGCCTATTCCTTGACTGCAGTAACTGCATCAAGCCGGCGACCCAGTGACATCACCAAATTGTTGGTTTCTTCTTGTGTTGGTTTCTTCTTCTTTCTCCCTTCAGCCTCCTCTTCAGGGGGTGAAATACATGCTCAATTTGGTTAAGGTCTGGTGTTTGACTTGGCCAATCTAAAACCATTCACTTTTTCCCCTGATGAAGTCCTTTGTTGGTAGTGTTAGTGGTGTTTGCAGTGTGTTTTGTGTAATTGTCTTGTTGTATGATGAAGTTCCTTCTAATCAGATTAGATCTACTTTGTAAACTGGCAGACAGAATGTTTCTGTAGACTTTTGAATTCATTCTGCTGCTACTATCATGAGTTACATCATCAATAAAGATTAGTGAGCCTGAACACTATCTCCACCATGCTTCACTGATGAGCTTGTATGTTCTGGATCATGAGCAGATCTATTCTTTCTCCACACATTGGCATTTCAATTACTTTGGTAGAGGTATCTTGGTTCCAGAACATTTGTGGCTCATATCTGTATTTTTTTTTTTTTTTGCAAATTCCAACCTGGCCTTCTGATTCTTACTGCTCATGAGTGGTTTGCATCTTGTGATATGGCCTGTATATTTCTGCTCTTGAAGTTTCTTCATAAGGTGCATTGTGACACCTTCACTCATGCCCTGCGAAGGTTGTTGGTGATGTCACTGATTGTTGTTCTTCACAGTTCTCACAATGTTTCTGTCATCAACTATCAACTGCATATCTACATTATAATATATTATATACAGTGGGGGGGGAGTATTTGATCCCCTGCTGATTTTGTACGTTTGCCTACTGACAAAGAAATGATCAGTCTATAATTTTAATAGTAGGTGTATTTTAACAGTGAGAGACAGAATAACAAACAAAAAAAATTTCAGAAAAATGCATTTCAAAAAAGTTATAAATTGATTTGCATTTTAATGAGTGAAATAAGTATTTGACCCCTTCAACTTAGTACTTGGTGGCAAAACCCTTATTGGCAATCACAGAGGTCAGACGTTTCTTGTAGTTGGCCACCAGGTTTGTACACATCTCAGGATCCTCTTTGCACATCCTCTCCAAGTCATTAAGGTCTCGAGGCTGACGTTTGGCAACTTGAACCTTCAGCGCCCTTCACAGATTTTCTATGGGATTAAGGTCTGGAGACTGGCTAGGCCACTCCAGGACCTTAATGTGCTTCTTCTTGAGCCACTCCTTTGTTGCCTTGGCTATGTGTTTTGGGTCATTGTCATGCTGGAATACCCATCCATGACCCATTTTCAATGCCCTGGCCGAGGGAAGGAGGTTCTCACCCAAGATTTGACGGTACATGGCCCTGTCCATCGTCCCTTTGATAGAGTGCAGTTGTCCTGTCCCCTTAGCAGAAAAACACCCCCAAAGCATAATGTTCCCACCTCCATGTTTGACAGTGGGGATGGTGTTCTTGGGGTCATAGGCAGCATTCCTCCTCCTCCAAACACGGCGAGTTGAGTTAATGCCAAAGAGCTCAATTTTGGTTTCATCTGACCACAACACTTTCACCCAGTTCTCCTCTGAATCATTCAGGCAAACTTCAGACGGGCCTGTACATGTGCTTTCTTGAGCAGGGGGACCTTGTGGGTGCTGCAGGATTTCAGTCCTTCACGGTGTGGTGTGTTACCAATTGTTTTCTTGGTGGCTATGGTCCCAGCTGCCTTGAGATTATTAACAAGATCCTCCTGCGTAGCTCTGGGCTGATTCCTCACCGTTCTCATGATCATTGAAACTCTACGAGGTGAGATCTTGCATGGAGCCCCAGACCGAGGGAGACTGACAGTTATTTTGTGTTTCTTCCATTTGCGAATAATCACACCAACTGTTGTCACCTTCTCACCAAGATGCTTGGCGATGGTCTTGTAGCCCATTCCAGCCTTGTGTAGGTCTACAATCTTGTCCCAGACATCCTTGGACAGCTCTTTGGTCTTGGCCATGGTGGAGAGTTTGGAATCCGATTGATTGCTTCTGTGGACAGGTGTCTTTTATACAGGTAACAAGCTGAGATTAGGAGGAGCCAGAAATCTTGCTGATTGATAGGGGATCAAATACTTTTTTCCCCTCACTGTATATATATATATATATATATATATATATATATATATATATATATATATATATATATATATATATATATATATATATATATATATATATATATATATATATATATATATATATATATATATATATATATATATATATATATATATGTATATATATATATATATATGTATATATATATATATATATATATATATATATATATATATATATATATATATACAGGTGCATCTCAATAAATTAGAATGTTGTGGAAAAGTTCATTTATTTCAGTAATTCAACTCAAATTGTGAAACTCGTGTATTAAATAAATTCAATGCACACAGACTGAAGTAGTTTAAGTCTTTGGTTCTTTTAATTGTGATGATTTTGGCTCACATTTAACAAAAACCCACCAATTCACTATCTCAACAAATTAGAATATGGTGACATGCTAATCAGCTAATCAACTCAAAACACCTGCAAAGGTTTCCTGAGCCTTCAAAATGGTCTCTCAGTTTGGTTCACTAGGTAAACCACAAACATTCATTGCCAAAGAAGCTGGCTGTTCACAGAGTGCTGTATCCAAGCATGTTAACAGAAAGCTGAGTGGAAGGAAAAAGTGTGGAAGAAAAAGATGCACAACCAACCGAGAGAACCGCAGCCTTATGAGGATTGTCAAGCAAAATTGATTCAAGAATTTGAGTGAACTTCACAAGGAATGGACTGAGGCTGGGGTCAAGGCATCAAGAGCCACCACACACAGACGTGTCAAGGAATTTGGCTACAGTTGTCGTATTCCTCTTGTTAAGCCACTCCTGAACCACAGACAACGACAGAGGCGTCTCACCTGGGCTAAGGAGAAGAAGAACTGGACTGTTGACCAGTGGTCCAAAGTCCTCTTTTCAGATGAGAGCAAGTTTTGTATTTCATTTGGAAACCAAGGTCCTAGAGTCTGGAGGAAGGGTGGAGAAGCTCATAGCTCAAGTTGCTTGAAGTCCAGTGTTAAGTTTCCACAGTCTGTGATGATTTGGGGTGCAATGTCATCTGCTGGTGTTGGTCCATTGTGTTTTTTGAAAACCAAAGTCACTGCACCCGTTTACCAAGAAATTTTGGAGCACTTCATGCTTCCTTCTGCTGACCAGCATTTTGAAGATGCTGATTTCATTTTCCAGCAGGATTTGGCACCTGCCCACACTGCCAAAAGCACCAAAAGTTGGTTAAATGACCATGGTGTTGGTGTGCTTGACTGGCCAGCAAACTCACTAGACCTGAACCCCATAGAGAATCTATGGGGTATTGTCAAGAGGAAAATGAGAAACAAGAGACCAAAAAATGCAGATGAGCTGAAGGCCACTGTCAAAGAAACCTGGGCTTCCATACCACGTCAGCAGTGCCACAAACTGATCACCTCCATGCCACGCCAAATTGAGGCAGTAATTAAAGCAAAAGGAGCCCCTAGAAAGTATTGAGTACATGTACAGTAAATGAACATACTTTCCAGAAGGCCAACAATTCACTAAAAATGTTTTTTTTTTATTGGTCTTATGAAATATTCTAATTTGTTGAGATAGTGAATTGGTGGGTTTTTGTTAAATGTGAGCCAGAATCATCACAATTAAAAGAACCAAAGACTTAAACTACTTCAGTCTGTGTGCACTGAATTTATTTAATACACGAGTTTCACAATTTGAGTTGAATTACTGAAATAAATTAACTTTTCCAGGACATTCTAATTTATTGAGATGCACCTGTATATATATATATATATATATAAAATTATGGATCAAGCACTCAACCACACACTCACAACTGAGGGTCAACAAATAGGTGTTAAACAGGGCTTTCAGACAAATCAACCAATTTTTCATGGTTGGGACATTTCATCCCCACACATTAGACAACTATACAGTACAAGTATAATTCACACATAGGTATATGCATAAATATATAAATATATTTTAGTGAATGTACTGTCAGGAACACAATCATCTTTAAACTTCATTGTGGTGACTTAGAAGAGGGATTTTGTGATTTCAGTTTTTGCTCATTTTAAATTCTTCTCTTTTCTCTCAGATTCAGTTTGCAGTCTCATCACTGGTTCATAGACCTCTATGTATTCAATTACTCACATAACTGCACCAAACCAGCACTTAAACACATTACTTTCCCAAACATTGTGTGTGTGTTTATTTATTTGTTTAATTACTGGTTCAGACCCTTGATTTAGGCCCTGTCTGTAGGAATTGTTGTTGGAAGCATTTTGCCTGAATGTCTTTGGCTTGTATGATGTCAAAGCTCCAGCTGAATGTAGCTTGTTGGTTTGTAAGAGGCATAGAGAAGGAGATGGTGCAAAGAGTTTCTGTTTGTGTAAAAATGTGAAGGTTTGCACAGTATGAGTGTGTATGAGAGAAGGCAAAGGGGTGTCTTTCAGATCTCCTAAATCCTGCCCAGTCCTCACTTCAAGAACTGAGCACCTTCCCATCCTGAGAAAAAGGTGGGAGACACAAAGAGAAAGATGAATCAAGAGAGGAGGCATACTTTGATCTGAATCCTCCATATTGCTGCTTTAGCCAACCAAAATGATCCAGTCACGAGATCATCCATTCTCTGAAGACTGGTAGGTCAATGGGAATGGGGAGGCCATGAGCCACATCAGCTCTTTGTCTTTTTTATTTTTCTTCCCTCCTTATTTATACAATTTTTTATTTTTATTGCTATGTTATTTGGTCTTAAACTTGGAAAAGTTTGAAGCGATACTAAAGTGGAAATAACTTTGTAAAATGGGTCTGGTGCAGGGACAGCTCGTATCAATTGGCTAGCAGGCCTAAGGCCCTCTGTCTTTCAAAAAAAAAATCATTATGAAGTTTATGATTTTTGGCATCCATGTCATCCATATTATTTGCAGTTAACAAATGTTTTAAAGATGATAAGGTGATTTTGTGAGATCGAGTGCAACAGCATCACCAGCATCATAAGAAAAACACATAGATATATATTGTGATATTTACAGGGTATATACATTTGCTGTACACCACAAATAACCTGGGGAACCCGGCGGACCAAGGCCAAAACAACAACCAACCGTTGTTTAAGGGAAACTAACTTACCTAAAAAGAAAAGCATAAACAAGACAATTAGCAACATAAACAAAAGACAAAAACCCACACCCAACAGAAATGGCAGTCGCACCCCTACTACCAGTGAATTTATACAATGTTTGATATATACAGAAATACACAATGTGACTATTTACAAATCTAAGCAGCAAACAGACATCAAAGGGCAGATCAAGCTCAGAGTTGGGACAGGCACAGTTCAAAAACCAGAAATATCACAATAGAAATACGGAGAGGACTAACAAGCACAACCACAAATTCAAAATGAGTGAGCATCCACAAGTTAGTAGCACTGGCTTCTGTCACCGTTAAATACTGTCTCCATTGATGATGTCATCTTTGGTGCAGAAGCAGCACACAAAGCTGATGAAACAGCATCCAAGGCAGGGCAGGAAGGCCCAGACTAGAGTCTGGAACAGCCTGACCTGCACAGATTTAACAGACAAAAACACACAAAACATACCCGTGGAATATCGCGGGTTGTAACACACGCCCCTTAGTTTTAATCTCCATATGGGCAAATGGGCTCCTTTCAGTGACGCTTCCGTCGAATGGAGGCATGTTATAGACACGAATCTTGAGTGTAATGAAATGTGAACAAAGTGAATTATTATTAAAATATTATAAAATAAATTAAATAATACATTTGAATAAAAAAAGCATTTGGAAGAGAAACCAAGTTTACAGACTGAGCACATTGAACACTGTCTAATCAAACTACAAAATACACAAAAAGACAAATGACAGAAAGGTTTAACAAAAGGGTTATACATTTTTCTGTTTGAGTGTGAAACAATAAAAAGTGTGTGTAAGCTTTTAGAATTTTCTAAAATCATCAGATTTTCACACAAGTCCTAAAAGTGGACAAAGAGAACCTATTTAAACAAATGAGACAAAAATATTTTACTTGGTCATTTATTTATTCAGGAAAATGATCCAATATTACATATCTGTGAGTGGCAAAAGTATGTGACCTTTGTTTCAGTATCCCTTGTGCAGCAATAACTGCAACTTAACGTTTCCGGTAACTGTTGATCGGTCCTACGCAGTACAGAACAGCTTCAACTCTGGGATTTTAGTGGGTTCCCTCACATGAACTGCTTGCTTCAGGTCCTCCCACAATATTTCTATTGGATTAAGGTCAGGACTTTGACTTGGCCATTCCAAAACATTACCTTTATTCTTCTTTAACCATTCTTTGGTAGTACGACTTGTGTGCTTAGGGTCTTTGTCTTGCTGCATGACCCACTTTCTCTTGAGATTCAGTCCACGAACAGATGTCCTGACATTTTCCTGATGAATTTGCTGGTATACTTCAGAATTCATTGTTCCATCAATGATGGCAAGCTGTTGTGGCCCAGATGCAGCAAAACAGGCCCAAACCATGATACTACCGCCACTATGTTTCAGGGATAGGATAAGGTTCTTATGCTGGAATGCAGTGTTTTCCTTTCTCCAAACATAACGCTATTCATTTAAACCAAGATGTTACCCTGGGTTCTTTTGTGACCTCGCGGTCTATTACACGTCTTGCTCTTGGAGTGATCTTTGTTGGTCGACCACTCCTGGGGAGGGTAACAATGGTCTTAAATTTCTTCCCTTTGTACTCAATCTGCCTGACTGTGGATTGGTGGAGTCAAAACTCTTTAGAGATGGTTTTGTAACCTTTTCCAGATAAGCATCAACAACTCTTCTGAGGTCCTCAGGAGTCTCCTTTGTTTGTGCCATTATACACTTCCACAAACATGTGTTGTGAAGATCAGACTCTGATAGATCCCTGTTCTTTAAAGACAACAGGGTGCTCACTCCCACCTGATTGTCATCCCATTGATTGAAAACACCCGACTCTAATTTCACCTTCAAATTAACTGTTAATCCTAGAGCTTCATATACTTTTGCCACTCACAGATATGTAATATTAGATCATTTTCCTGAATAAATAAATGACCAAGTATAATATTTTTGTCTCATTTGTTTAATTGGGTTCTCATTGTCTACTTTTAGGACTTGTTTTTAGGATAATATTTTAGGTCTTATGTATGCAGATATATAGAAGATTCTAAAGGGTTCACAAACTTTCAAGCACCACTGTATTAAAAGATTTTAGCCCTTCCGTCTAATATCACCACCAGACGCCACTGGTCTGGTGCCACACAAATGGATTGGTTTGGCATTAAGCTAGACAACCTTAATGACAGATAAAAGGCATACAGTCAGACACAAAGATGTAATGAATTGCACCTAATATTATTTTTGTGCTTACAAACTAAAATAAATGCTTGAGGCCAGCAAAGTCTGATGCACAGTTGCTGCACACTTGTAAAAATGCACACTTGTAGCATTTAGGCCCTCTGCAAAATACAGATAAAGTCTTGTGCTTATGGGACATTAAAACAAGACAATTAAAATCAAAGACTTCCCCAAATCCTACCTATATTTAATTTGATGACTAAATAACTTTTTGTAACAAGCTGAACCTCAAAGTAGAAAGAACAAATCTGATACCAGGATAGACTTAATAATAATACTAATAATTAGTAGTAGTAGTAGTAGTAGTAGTAGTAGTAGTATGTCAAACTGTGAAGGTCAATAATCATTCTTTTGTATAATATGATAGATGAACCTACTGAAGAACATCTCATTATGAGCAATTATAAGCAAGTTACTCAAATGAACCATGGGAGCTGGTGATGACTTCTTATTATGAATGGCAAAAAAGAAAATACAGGTGCATCTCAATAAATTAGAATGTCATGGAAAAGTTCGTTTATTTCAGTAATTCAACTCAAATTGTGAAACTCGTGTATTAAATAAATTCAATGCCACAGACTGAAGTAGTTTAAGTCTTTGGTTCTTTTAATTGTGATGATTTTGGCTCACATTTAACAAAAACCCACCAATTCACTATCTCAACAAATTAGAATATGGTGACATGCCAATCACCTAATCAACTCAAAACACCTGCAAAGGTTTCCTGAGCCTTCAAAATGGTCTCTCAGTTTGGTTCACTAGGTAAACCACAAACATTCATTGCCAAAGAAGCTGGCTGTTCACAGAGTGCTGTATCCAATCATGTTAACAGAAAGTTGAGTGGAAGGAAAAAGTGTGGAAGAAAAAGATGCACAACCAACCGAGAGACCCGCAGCCTTATGAGGATTGTCAAGCAAAATCGATTCAAGAATTTGAGTGAACTTCACAAGGAATGGACTGAGGCTGGGGTCAAGGCATCAAGAGCCACCACACACAGACGTGCCAAGGAATTTGGCTACAGTTGTCGTATTCCTCTTGTTAAGCCACTCCTGAACGACAGACAACGTCAGAGGCGTCTTACCTGGGCTAAGGAGAAGAAGAACTGGACTGTTGCCCAGTGGTCCAAAGTCCTCTTTTCAGATGAGAGCAAGTTTTGTATTTCATTTGGAAACCAAGGTCCTAGAGTCTGGAGAAAGGGTGGAGAAGCTCATAGCCCAAGTTCCTTGAAGTTCAGTGTTCAGTTTCCACAGTCTGTGATGATTTGGGGTGCAATGTCATCTGCTGGTGTTGGTCCACTGTGTTTTTTGAAAACCAAAGTCACTGCACCCGTTTACCAAGAAATTAAACTACTTCAGTCTGTGTGCATTGAATTTATTTAATACACGAGTTTCATAATTTGAGTTGAATTACTGAAATAAATGAACTTTTCCACGACATTCTAATTTATTGAGATGCACCTGTATACTTAATAAAACTGATTGAGTTTTTACTTGTATTAAATATTGCATTCAGAAACAGTAAACTTTAAACAGTAAAATGTAGCAAAAAATGCTAGTTTTTTTCTAGCAATAAAAGGAAATTAAAATAGAAATTAATCAAGCTTTACTCTCTGCTACCTTTTTGGGCCATGTTAATTTCCATTCATTTGAGAGACGTGTTTTTAGCAAACACATTCCACATATCAACATCAATACAATTTCATCTTTGTCTTGTGACAATAATTCATGTTTCTGGTTATATAAAAGTCACTAAAAGGGGAGTGACCTGAGCAGATACACTTCCTGAGTGCTTACAGTATAAACCAAACTACAGCTAAGAAATTCTTGCATAACAAACTTTATTGGCTGTTATTTTACAACTCTTCTCATCTTATCAACCTTGGATCACAAGGTGAGCCTGATAATCCAGTGTGAATGGCACTGCTATACTGCTATATTGCCAATTTGCCTTAAACTGAAAGGTCTTTATTTTTATACCACCACCCACGTGAAAATCACTTAGTCATATTCTGTAATAAAACTGAAACTCCTTTAATATTGGTAAGGATTGAAAAAAAATGAAAAGGTCTTACTAAAGTAATATTTTAATAAGTAATATCTTACTTAAATAAACTTACAAATGTCTTGAAAAGTATCTTACTAATGCCCCTAATATCTGACTCTCTCTCTCTCTTTCAATCTCTCAATACTGCTCTTTCCCACAATCTTTCTCTGTCTCTCTCTCAAATATAATGTCTCAAAGAAACTTACAACTTTCCAAACCAAATGAGCAAAAACCAACATTAACACACACATTGCACAACAGTGCAGGGGTGATATCACAAATATCTTTTTTTTTTTTAAATAAATATATAATGTGAGAAAATCACAAGTGAAAAATAAAACTACATGTGGAAAAGTGTGTGAAATGCAACATTATGTCAACTGTCTAAAAAAAACACCATGTGTAAAAAGATTAGTCATTTAAGAATTTCGTGTGACTTTTCTGTAAGGGTATATACTCTGTTAATCAGAGGGGGGTTATGAGGAAGGACCAGGTAAAGAATGATGATCTACACCTGTGTGTGGGTTTTGGCAGCCTATTTACTGTGGATATACGCTAAAATGTCTACACAGCCCTGTTAAAATGGCAGGTTTTTGTGATGTAAAAAATGACAACGTACAGTGGGTATAGAAAAGAATCACCGCCCTTTAAAATAATAACATTTTGTTGCTTTTCAGCCTGAAATGAAGACGGACACAGTTTTTGTTTTATCCAGCTGTATTTACTCAGTGCAACTTGTAACATTCAAGTGAAAGATATAACACCAACATGTCAGAAAAAATAAAAATAATTTTTTTAAAAATTCACTGAGTTGGAAAAAGGATCACCCCCCTCTTAAAAATGACTTAACTCAATAAGGTGTAGCTAATCACCTTCTCAGTGGCACACAAAGCCATTTGACTTTCAACTGTGATTAGCTGTGGTAATTCTGATTAGCTCAGCATGAAAAGAGCTTTCCTGGAGTATTTTGTAGTGCACCTGAAGCAAACAGTCAACTATGGGTGGCAAGGCACTGTCAAAAGATCTCAGGGATAAAGTTGTGGACAGGCACAAGTCAGGAGATGGATACAAAAAATTTCAAAGGCTTTATCAATGCCTAGAAGCACAGTGAAGTGTATTATTAAGAAGTGGAAGGTACTTGATACAACACAGACCTTCCCTGGATCAGGATGTCGCCCCAAACTGGATGAAAGAGCCAGGAGGAAACTGATCAGAGAGGCTACCAAGAGGCCTACAGCAACTCTGAAGCAGACACACTGCAATAAGACAAATTATTATTAATTGAGCATGCTTTTCACTTACTGAAGACAAAACTGAAGGCAGAAACAACCACAAACAAGCTCAACTGAAGACAGAGGGAAGGAACTCAGTATTTGGTAATGTCCATGGATTCCAGAATTCAGGCAGTCATTGACTGCAAAGGATTTGCATCCAAGTATTAAAAATAATCCTTATATTTATAATTATGTTTGTATGTCCAGTTACTTTTGAGTCTGTGAAAATGGAGGGATTATATAAAAAATGGCTGTAATTCCTAAACAGTTAATGCAATATTTTGTTTAAACTCCTGAAAGTCTAAATTTAATTCATATCTTGATTGCTTCATTTCAAATCCATTGTGGTGGTGTACAGAGGCAAAATTACAAAAAATTGTGTTACTGTACAAATACTTATGGACCTTACTTTATGTCAATGAATCCACCGAAAAAAAATATGACAGTAACATAGCAGCTGCACATTCAGAGCAAGCATAAGTCAATGTAAATCATTCTGAGTTCACAAGCATGGGTCATAGTCTGATAAAGACTACGACACAATCATAACCGGAGGAGTAATAAACTACCCTTTTGCCAGTGTAGATGTGAACCTAATTACAACACATGACAAGCAGATAAGAGTTAACAATTAAGAGTTAACAGATAAGAGAAACAATTACCCATATGATCATTCCTTTTTTACCGTAAACATTGGCCAATCCACGTCATCAGACAGTGTGCCTTCAAGATCCTCCTTGGTTCTTATGCCTTGCCCAACATACTTTTCCCTCAGTTGACAGGATACACTGCTTTGAAAGACTACCGCACACAACAGTAAGAGTAAGATAGCTGAAGAAATCTACCACAACTACCACTGCTGAATCTTAAGCAGTAAACTTCTAAAAAGGGATACAATGGCAAGGCATACATGGCTTTGCCTTCTAATAGTCTGCATATTTGTGATGATCAGTGAAGCTTTATTAAGGTATGTTTCGCTTATATATAATATTTTTCTATAATGAAAAATTAAATATTATAATAATAATAATAATAATTATTATTATTATTATTATTATTATTATTATTATTGTTGTTGTTGTTGTTGTTGTTGTTGTTATAACATATTTTTACAATGTTTTTTTTTTCTTACATTTCCGCAGTAAGCCTTCAATTAATCTTCCTGATTGGAGGCCAAATGCAGGTTAGAATTTAACCTTTATACTTTTTGTTTGCTGTCTTATATACTTAAGACTGCCTTAAGATCACAGTACTATCGCTGACTTGATTTATTTAAAAGGAAAAAAGTAAATCCTAATATTTTTCTCCACTGCTTGCATTTGTTTCAGATTATATTACAAAGTGTGATTTTGACAGTGATCAGTCTCCATTCTGTGACTGGAGTGCACAGGGGTTAATCAGAAGCCATGCAGGACATGGTAATTTGCAGAAACACTTTTGACAAATGCTATATATTCCCATACTCACTGTGCAGATCAAGACACACTGCATGACATTAACATTTTAGCAACTACTTCATATAATTTAGACAGTTGCATTTGGAATCTGGTTAATACATAATAACTTTCATTAATACTTCATGAATAAATATGAACAAATCATTAGGTATTCAGAATTTGACAATTAAATGTTTATAAACACATTCATGTCATTGTTAATGTGTATATACAGTATTATAATTTAATAGTGATGAACATATGATTAGTCATTCTGAATATAATAATAACAAATGTTTATAAATGACACATGTTGTTGGTTTTGTGTATGCTATATTATTAGATCATTAATTATTATGAAATTTTGAATAGTCATTCCAAATTTGAAAATCAGGAATTGTTCATGAATATAGTTAATGTAGTTGCGGCCACCCATGTAACTCGGTTGGTCTCACCCTGAAATGGCAATGTGGAGCCATTTTGTGGGCCCACCACAGGTGTGGAATACTGACCAGTTCCTGGATGAGGGCCTTGCGATCATAATTTCAAGTCCTTAATCATAGAGGAAGCTGACAGAAGCCAATTATGTGGTCAATTATGAACTCGAATGATGTACTAACCCGATTTCCATAAAAGTTGGGATTTTTTCTAAAATGCAATAAAAACAAAAATCTGTGATTTGTCTAGAGACTTGATTAACTGATTATTATTGATAATTATTGATATTATTGATAATTAACTGACAAAAGTACAAAGAAAACATATTCAATGATTTGAAACGGGCAGTACATAAAAGAAAACCCTCAAACATCTTACAGCTGAAGAAATATTGCATGGAAGAGTGGTCAAAAATTCCAGTAAGCCGATGTCAGAGACTGGTGGACAATTATGCAAAACGCCTACAAGAATTTACCATCATTACCATTCGTCAATTTAAATCTACCACTGTCTCTATTTCTCAAGGTGTTCCTCAGGGTTCTGTACTTGGTCCACTGCTTTTTGCCATCTACATGCTTCCCTTGGGTCACATTATTCACTGCCATGGTCTTTTTTTTGGTCACTGACCAACGTAATTGTATTTTGTAAATATAAACAAATTTAGAATTTGATGCTTTTAACACTCAAAAAAGTAGGGACAGAGGCAAAATAAGACTGAAAAGTTTATAGAATATTCAAGTAACACCATTTTGGAGGATCAGGTTAACTGGTAACAGTGGAGGGTATCAGGATTGGGCATAAAAGGAGCATCCACCAAAATCTCAGACTTTGCAAGCAAGGATTGGTCGTGGCTCACCACTTTGTGCCAAACTTCGTGAGACGATTGTCAGTCAGTTCAAAAAGAACATTGCTCAATGCAAGATTGCAAAGGATCTTAGGTCTTTCACTATCTACAGTGCATAATATTGTGAAAAGACTCAGGGAATCTGGAGAAATCTCATTGCATAAAGGGCAAGGCCGGAAACCACTGTTGAATTTGCGTGACCTTCGAGCCCTCACACAGCATTGCCTGAGAAATTGTCATGCTACTGCGATAAATATAACCACATGGGCTCGGGAGTACTTCGGAAAACCATTGTCACATAACACAGTCCGCCGCTGCATCAAGAAATGCAACCCAAAACTCTATTATGCAAGGAGGAAGCCACACATCAACTCTATGCAGAAACACCGCCGAGTTCTCTAGGCCCGAGCTCATCTCAGATGGACTGAAAAGCAGTGGAAACGTGTGCTGTGGTCAGATGAGTCCACGTTTCAGCTTGTTTTTGGGAAAAATGGACGTCGAGTTCTCCGTGCCAAAGATGACAAAGACCAACCAGACTGTTATAACGAAAGGTGCAAAAGCCAGCATCTGTGATGGTATGGGGTGCATCTGTGCCCACAACATTGGTGACTTGCATATGTGTGAATGTACCATTGACACGGAGGCATATATTGGGAATTTAGAGAGACATATGCTGCCATCATGGCAACGTCTTTTCCCAGGAAGTCCATGGTTAGTTCAGCAGGACAATGCCAGGTCTCATTCTGCACCTGCTACAACAGCATGGCTTTGTAGACACAGAGTGCGTGTGCTTGACTGGCCTACCAACAGTCCAGATCTGTCTCCTATGGTGCATCATGAAGAGGAGAATCAGACAATGGCGATCAAGGACTGTTGAGCAGCTGAAGTCTTGTATCAAGCAAGAATGGGCAAAAATTCCATTTGCAAAACTGCAACAATTAGTGTCCTAAAAAGTGTATTTAAAAGGAATGGTGATGTAACACTGTAACAATGTAACAACATGCCTCTGTCCCAACTTTTTTTGAGTGTGTTGAAGACATCAAATTCTAAATTTGTTTATACAGGTGCATCTCAAAAAAATTAGAATATCGTGGAATTTTTTTTTTTTTTAAAACAAAATAAATTTTTTTTCCTGTAATTTAATTCAAAACGTGGAACTTCCATATATTCTAGATTTATTACACATAACGTGAAACATTTCAAGCTTTTTTGTTTTAATCTTGATGATTACGGTTTACACCTCATGGAAATCAAAAATCCAGTGTCTCAAAATATTAGAATAAACAATTTATAATACAGAAATGTCGACCTTCTGAAAAGTATGTTAATTTATGCACTCAATACTTGGTTGGGGCTCCTTTTGCACGAATTACTGCATCAATGTGGCATGGCATGGAGGCAATCTGATGAGGTGTTATGGAAGCCCAGGTTGCTTTGATAGCGGCCTTCTGCTTGTCTGTATTGTTGGGTCTGGTGTTTCTCATTTTCCTCTTGACAAAATTCAGGTCAGGTGAGTTGGCTGGCCAATCAAGCACAGTAATACCATGGTCAGCAAACCAGTTACTAGTAGTTTTGGCACTGTGGGCAGGTGCCAAGTCCTGCTGGAAAAAGAAATTAGCAGGCTGGAGCTCTGGGTTTAAGGTCGCCTCATTGAACTCCTGCTGAAGCTCGGCGGGGGAGACTATCTGCTGGGTCTCAGGCTGGAGCTCTGGGTTTGAGGTCGCCTCGTTGACCTCTGGCTGGAGCTCGGCAGGGGAGACCATCTGCTGGGTCTCAGGCTGGAGCTCTGGGTTTGAGGTCGCCTCGTTGACCTCTGGCTGGAGCTCGGCAGGGGAGACCATCTGCTGGGTCTCAGGCTGGAGCTCTGGGTTTGAGGTCGCCTCGTTGACCTCTGGCTGGAGCTCGGCAGGGGAGACCATCTGCTGGGTCTCAGGCTGGAGCTCTGGGTTTGACTGCATGAATCCCAACCACTGCTTCTCAGGAGGCTTGGGGTCCACCAGGCTTGAAAAATATAGCTGGCATTGGAAGAAGAAGCTCTCCAGAGAGCTTCCAAATCCCTAAATGGGAGCCGGAACATCCAGAAGGGTCCACTGGGGGAAGCGCACGGAATTAAACGTCGGCACAAAGATTCCAGTGTGACGCTCTCCTGCTGCATCCATAGTTGGCGAAGTATTATCAAATGATTGGGGCTAGGCGGATGCAAGTGCAGCTTAAGGCCAGTTTATTATGAACCCCGGCAAACAAATCCAAATCATAAGGCAGATATTGTAGTCGAAAACAGGTATGGGTCAGGCAATGTACAAACAACATGAACGGGGCTAGACTAGACTCGGGAACGTGAGGATGGAAACAGGGATCAAAAACCAGGAAACAAGAAACAAGAACAAAGGCTTGATATCGACAGACCGCTAGGGAAACTGAGCAAAAACTTTGTGCCTTAACACGGAAACACAAGAGGTTTAAATAGACACAGTAGGACACAACCAATGACAATACAGGGGCAGAGATAGTAGCGTGGAGATAGTAAACAAAGGCAAAGTCACTGAACCCGGAAGTGCGCTGTGCGCATGTGCTGCTCGGTGATCAGCAAAAGGGGGTAATCGTAACAAATGTCCATATACCTTGTAATGAGCTCTAGAGATCAATTTTTGTTCCAAGGAGCTAGGACCATCCTGAGCCGAGATATTGAGATTTCTGTAATCTGTATAACGACAATTTGTTGTGTGCCACCAAGATGGCCGTTGTGGTAAAACCAAGTAACATAAAAAAGGTGGGTTTGCAATGGCAATACATAGAGGTATTTACGCAAAAATATTTAAAACTTTACAATTACTGGACCACTTGAGAAGAACTGACCCAGCCCAGACCTCAATCCAATTGAAAATCTGTGGTATGATGAAAGAAAATTGCTCTTCACATGGTCCAAATCTTACAGTTTGTATGCTTGTGCATTATTGCCAAGTAGAGTGGGCAAAAAAAAATTTCTGCCTTCCAAGGTTGTGTAAATCAAATTGAAAAATCCCAATTTTATCCATTTCCATTAAAGGTTGTAACCCTATAAAATATGGAAAAATCAGATGGGGGATATTTATTCAACGCAGTATAACTAATAATTTTTTCATAGATTTTAATTACATATTAATTAAATGTATTAAAGTGCTACTATAGATTGCATCAAAGGCTTCTGAAGCATTAATTATGTAATACTCATTTACATTTTGGTTACAAAATGAAGAATTGGAGTTACTTCATTATATATAATATCTTTTGGTTTCAGTCACCTCTGATCACAGATTAGCTTATACACAATATCACATGGTAATTGTTCAGCCTGACTCTAACCCCATTGTAATGCAGTAAAATAATTATGGTGCTATGTTTTACTGAGTGCTATGTCTTTGAACATGCTACTGTTACTCACTAATACTACAAATACTGTGGCATCATGGTGAGGTTCAATATTAAAAAATAAATAAATAGGTTTTTGTTAAATTCAAGATGTAAAGCAAATCCAAACTAAATATTTCAAATACTTTATAATTCAGTACCAAATAAATTATTTAGCCATCTGTTTAATTTTATCCAAATAGAAAATTATAAAAGGAAACAGTGGTACTTCTGCAAATGCTCAAATAAAAAGATACAATAATGAGTCTTATTTATAGTACACTGAAATCATTATACTTATCTAACAAATGCTGTTCATTCTGTTCACTGCCCTGTACACCTCAGAGGAATTCTACCTCTCAAGAGATCCAATGAGCCCTGTAACTTGGCTAAAGAGTGAGGTTCTGTATCTCACTGGAGACTCGTGTCTTGAATTCTGGTATTACAAACCAGGGCATGACAGCTCAGAACTGAAAGTCCTGCTAAGAGATGATGATCTCCAAACACAAATCTGGAGCTCTCTGCACACCGAAGGCCACACCTGGAGGCAGGTGCTCATTCCCCTGAGTTACTCAGAGATTCCTGTGAAGGTACAATAAATTACTTTTTTTACCCTCACTATTCCAAAGAGCATTTTAAGTTATTTGCTAGCTTTATGAAATGGCAGAATTTCTAAAAGGTTTATTCTGTCTAGTATGAATATTATACTTTGCCTCAGAATATTACAGAGTTTATTCTAGAACAGTTTCTATATTTAAAAATGTCTAAAGATTTTTTATGGCAAAAATACAAAATCATGACTGATTTTGCTAAGCATTAAGCCTAGTCACCATGTTATAATGTAAATAACATATACTTTTTAAAAATGTTTGTTCTTGCCTACAGATTATTTTTGAACTTACACAAAGCCCGGGAATGGAAGAAACTGTCTTTGACAGGATTGGAGTACAACGGGGACATTGTGGTGAGTGAATCTCTGATTATACTAATCACCTCTTTAACATATGTAGGACCCCCACCCCCTATTTAGTTCACTATAATCCTATGCAATGAGGAAGCATGCACAGGTAATCATGACATCAATCTTCTACTCTACTAATTGTACATTTATTATTAGGACCAGAATATTACAATATACTCAGAATTCTGATGTGCTTCACAAGCAAAGAAAAACACTATAACTATACAAAATTAAACTAAAACAAAATAACAAATTTTTACCACCAAGAGAAGGTGTTTATACTGTACAGTATATACTGAAAACTATATACTGTACACTATTATGCTAAACCTCTGTTTTCACTACTTCCTTCACAGACTCTCAGTGCCAACCAGGCACTCAGTTCTTGACAGATGAATCTACTCAGTGCACATGTATTGAAAGTCAGTTGACCTGTGCCCAAATTGCCTGTGGGGATGGTCAACCCTGCAGTAAGACTGTTCAGTCCAAACGGTCAAGTGACTCATTCGCATCTGGCACTTGCAAAGTTACAAGTGACCTGCGATACACAACATTTGATGGGGTCAAATCCCATTTCATGGATCATTGTATCCATGTGCTGACAGAGGTGTGCGATGAGACTGGATTGCTTCCAAACTTTGTAGTGGAGGTGAAGAATGAGCAAATGGGCAAATCATCTAAATTCCAAATTCAGCAGGTGAATCTTAACATACAAAGTCTAAGAGTGATTCTGCCGAGAACAAACAAAAGAAAAATCATGGTGAGTGGATTTACTGTTGTTTTTTTGTTTTGTTTTTTGTTTTTACAGACATCTAACTATGGTACTCAGGGAGGGATGCAGTTATTTGCTGTATCTTTTGACAACCTAACCTCAGTTAATTAATGAGGACTACTGAGGTCTCCCCGAAGAATTAACAGAATGTTTTTAGTATAATGGGCTGCTCTGTTGTTGGCTGGAATAAGTGCATGAAACTGTGGGCTTCCATTAAGCCATATACTGAATGTTCTTAACTAAGTGATTATGATATTCATGGGCCTCCACTAATAATAATTAATATTGTATAGTATATTTAAAATGCTATTATATTAAAAGTTAAAACTAAAGACATATTCACTACGAGTCATAAATTGTTTCTCTGGACATGACTGTTAGACAAGTTTAGCATTTTGTATTGTTTAGTGTTCCTGAAGGCTAGTGCCCTAATTATCAATTACAAGATAAATTATTTGCTGTTACTGTCCTTTTTTAGGTAAATGGAATTTGGAGGAATCTCCCCCTGAGTCTAGATGAAGACACAATAAAAATCAGTGCCAATGGACTAGCTGTGGTGCTTCAGACAAACTTCAACCTGTCCATTTCCTTTGCCAAATCAGGTGCCCTTGAGGTAATCGTACCAATCCAATACTCAGACAAACTCTGTGGCATGTGTGGCAACTTTAACAATGTAATGGATGATGATAAGAACATGCTAGACAGATCTCTGGTCAAAGACACCCAGATTCTGGGGCAGAAGTGGAAGAGTGCCAATTCCCTCTGCCAAGAGCCTATTGTACCAAGCATGTGCTCAGAATCTGAGAAGCTAGAATATGCAAGCAAGATGTACTGTGGAGTTCTGCTGTCCCAAAAAGGCCCATTCTCCAAGTGCTCTTCGACTCTTGACACGTCAAGCCTCCTCAAGAGCTGTATATCTGAGATGTGTACTACTAAAGGAGATCATGAGGCCTTCTGTGATGTCCTGCAGGCAGTTGAAATGTCCTGCAGTGAGGCTGGGATTTCTGTGACTGGATGGAGAAATGCAACTCACTGTTGTATGTCTCTCAATATTTTCCTTTCTTCTTCATCACAAACAAATAGCTTGGAAAAACAAATAATTTAATAAATATTTTTTTATTATTGTTTTTTAATTATTGAGTTAATATTATGCCCTTTAGACATCCCTAATTATCACAATGTATGTTTGTCAAATAATGAATCCTGAATTACACCACTTCACATATTAAATGCACATCATTGCTACTATTGACATGTAATTGTTGAAGAACCCTAAGCATGATATTTAGTTTAAATACAAAACATGGCAGTAAAACTCATAGGTTTCCAATTGTTCTATTCTAGCTCTGGCCTGTGGGTCTAACAGCCACTTTAATGCTTGCTCCAGAGATTGCCCTGCCACTTGTTCTGTCCTGGATGCTGCAGAGGATTGTAGAGGGTGTCAAGAGAGATGTGACTGTGATGATGGTTTCCTGCTAAGTGGAGGAAGGTGTGTACCTGTGGAAGACTGTGGGTGCTGGGTGGATGGACAGCACTATGAGGTAAATATGGAGAAACACAAGGAATAGATAAGGACACAAGTACCACATGAACCTGGCATGAACTTAAATGAACCAAAATTACACATTTTTGCACCTACAACTTTTTAACTCCACAATTTAAGTCATATACAATCATAAATAAATCATGTATAATTAATATAGCTGTTATGACTGCTTTTTAACACTTCAGTTCCATTTGTATAACTTTCAGAGAGGAGAGACATTTATGGAGGCCGACTGTGAGAGGCTGTGCACATGTGCAGGCCATGGCAATATTCAGTGTTCCGCTACTTCCTGCCTGGCCCATGAAGTCTGTAAAGTCAAGAATGGGGCCATAGGATGCTTTCCCTCCAGCCCAGTGACCTGCAGTGTCTATGGTGATCCCCATTACATCACCTTCGATGGCAAGGCCTATTCATTCCAGGGAACCTGCAACTACACCATTGCTAAAACATGTAGTGTTGGTGCAGTTCAGTTCACACTAACAGCGCGGAATGAGGGGCTGAGAAACTATACGTCTTCATCTCTGAACTCTGTGGTTCTGGATGTGGACGGCTTTCACCTTGCAATCAGAAACAACAAGCTGGTTTATGTGAGTACTGTTATTTATATATTTATGTTATGTTATTAGATAAGTTACCAGCATGTGGCATAAAAATTAGGCTATAATGTAATATTAACAACTGCAGAACTAAATTTGTCAAAAACAACAATGAAGTGCAATATTTATACCTTTTATATACAGTAAAAAATAAGTATACCCCATGGAAACTGTAGACTTTTTTGACATATTTGGACAACCAAACATTTGATCATCTTTGAAACCATGCCTATTAATAAAGTTGATATACTTGAACAAAACCACAAGGAAAAACACCTTTTTCAATCATTTATTCAATAGAAATATTAATAGACGTGATATTCTGTAAAAAAAAAAATAAATAAAAAAAAAAAAAAAAAAAAGTATAGACTTGGCCTCAGAAGCTACACTCTCAAAACAGATGTGTTAAAAACACATCATGTGTTAATTTTTAAACACACCTGCATGTCTAGTTAAGGACAACACATTGTTTCTTTCAACACAATCCATGTGTTCGCACACTTAACACATGCTGTGTGTTAAATATTTCCACACAAAGATGTGTTAAATATAAATAAAAAAAACATATATGTGTTGTTTATACTTTTTTTCTAAACTTGTGCTAAAATGCAATTTTTTTCTATGCTAAATTTCTATTAAAATGCTCACAAAAATAAACAATTGCATGAAATTCAGGTGACAATTAAAATCATTTTAAAACATTTAAATATTAAATGTTAAAATATTAAAACATTTGACAGATGTAAGAACTGCGAGTGTTGGTTAGTTGTTAGCTACAAAATATGGACAATTGCCTTGGGCTTCAACTAGGAAATTGCTTTACAGAATCCCAAATTGTGTAATTTTGCAAATATGACCTTCACTCTCTTAATGAACAAAATGGTACTGTAGACTCACCAGGAAAATCTAGCTAGCATGCAAATATTTATTTTCATGCCTTTCATGCACCTCACCACCAAACTTTTGCACAGCCTAATTAAATCAACGTACATTACAGAGATAGTGGAAAGCATTACAACCTAAACCCTATTTGTGTCACATTAACCTTGTGAAGAACTTTTGGCCTTGACATTACTGAGATAGTTATGTTCCGTTAACCAGCATTAACATTCGCCAAATGCATGAAGAAACATGGCCCTAACCCATCCTCCTAATGCTAATTACTACAGCTTGCCTTGTCCAAAACACTTGCTAAATGCAGTAAACGTTAATCCACTCTCTGTATTACATCATGGTGAATAGTTGTAATGCTAGGTTATCGTAAACTTTCAAAAAGGGAATGAGAATTTCTGACATTACCACAAGCTGTACGCTAAAGTAATTTTATCAACTCAAGTGAGTGTCTAGCTTAGCATCACTCATTCCTACTGTGATTGGTGACAGCATCCACCTAGCTAACCCTAATTCTGAGCCTCAGATAAGACGCAGACCTAGAGAATTATAGAATAACCTCAGTCCATATTTCACAGTCAACAGAAAAACGTATGACACTAGTAGCATAACGCCAACACTCAGGAAGAAGTACATGATATTCACTTTTGAAGACAACACGATAGGTAAAGTTTATCACTTGCTGAGTTACTGTTTTCCAATGAATACATTTTCGAGAACTCCCTGCCTAAATATCACAAACTCTACCAAACTTAGCTGTCGTCATTTAATTTCCTTGCTTCAGGACTCTGACTCGACTGTCACAATCAAAAGGTCAAAGCAACGAACATTCACTTTGAGGCGAGTTTAAATTTGGATGATAACGTCAGCACCGCAGTCGGCAATGTGATTGGACAATAATTCAACATATGTTGTGTTGGTTACTCGTGTGAAATATTTTTTCAAACCCCAGCACTTCCAAGCTGCCACTATTATGCCCTTGAGCAAGGCCTTTAACCTTCAACTGCTCAGATGTATAAAAGAAATAAAATGTAAGTCGCTCTGGATAATGGCGTGTAACGAATCAATCATTACTAGCATTATTCTTTTCCACCAGTTTGCTAAAAGTATGGAGATGGCTGTGGTGAACACATACTTTCAGAAGAGGCAGGAACACAGGGTGACATAAGAGTGGTGGCAGGAGCACACAGGTGGACTATCTTATGTAGACACTGTAATCTGATGGAGATTAGTGATTGCAAAGTAGTGGTAGGAGAGAGCGTAGCTAGACAGCATAGGATGGTGGTGTGTAAGATGACTCTGGTGGTGAGGAAGATGAAGAGAGCAAAAGCAGAGCAGAAGACAAAGTGGTGGAAGTTGGAAAAGGAAGAGTGCTGTACGGTTTTCAGGGAGGAGTTGAGACAGGCTTTAGGTGGTCAGGAGGTGCTTCCAGATGACTGGACTACTACAGCCAAAGTGATCAGGGAGACAGGTAGGAAGGTGCTAGGTGTGTCATCTGGAAGGAGGAAAGAAGACAAGGAGACTTGGTGGTGGAATGAGGAAGTTCAGGAGAGTATCCAGAAGAAGAGGTTAGCTAGGAAGAAGTGGGACAGTGAGAGGACGGAGGAAAGTAGACAGGAATATAGGGAGATGCAGCATGAGGTTAAGATAGAGGTGGCAAAGGCCAAACAAAGCTTATGAGGACATGTATGCAAGGTTAGATAGTAAGGAAGTGAGAGGGATTTGTATCGGTTGGCGAGGCAGAAGGATAGAGATGGTAAGGATGTAGAACAGGTTAGAGTGATTAAAGATAGAGATGGAAATGTGTTGACAGGTGACAAGGGTGAGGGAAAGATAGAAGGAGTACTTTGAGGAACTGATGAATGAGGAAAATGACAGAAGAGTAGTAGAGGCAAATAAAGTTAGGAGAGCTTTGAAGAGGATGCAGAGAGGAAAGATGGTTGGTCCTGATGACATACCAGTGGAGGTATGGAAGTGTCTAGGAGAGATGGCAGTAGAGTTTTTAACTAGGTTGTTCAACGAGGTCTTAGAGAGTGAGAGGATGCCTGAGGAATGGAGGAGAAGTGTTTTGGTGCCGATTTTTAAGAACAAGGGAGATGTGCAGAGTTGTGGAAACTACAGAGGTATTAAGCTGATGAGCCATTCAATGAAGTTGTGGGAAAGAGTAGTGGAAGCAAGGCTAAGGGGAGAAGTGAGCATTTGTGAGCAGCAGTATGGTTTCATGCCAAGAAAGAGCACTACAGATGCAATATTTGCTTTGAGAATGTTGGAGAAGTACAGAGCGGGTCAGAAAGAGCTGCATTGTGTCTTTGTAGATTTAGAGAAAGCGTATGACAGGGTGCCAAGAGAGGAGCTGTGGTATTGTATGAGGAGGTCTGGAGTGGAAGAGAAGTATGTTAGAGTGGTGCAGGATATGTATGAGAGCAGTAGGACAATGGTAAGGTGTGCGGTAGGTGTGACAGAGGAGTTCACGGTGAAGGTGGGACTGCATCAAGAATCGGCTCTGAGCCCCTTCTTGTTTGCGGTGGTGATGGACAGGCTGACAGATGAGGTCAGACAGGAATCTCCATGGACTATGATGTTTGCGGATGACATTGTGATCTGTAGTGAGAGCAGGGAGCAGGAGGAGGAAAGTCTAGAGAGGTGGAGGTTTGCTCTGGAGAGAAGAGGAATGAAGGTTAGTCCCAGCAAGACAGAATACATGTGTGTGAATGAGAGGGATCCAAGTGGAACAGTGAAGTTACAGGGAGAAGAGATAAAGAAGGTGCAGGATTTTAAGTACTTAGGGTCAACAGTCCAAAGCAATGGGGAGTGTGGAAAAGAGGTGAAGCGTGTGCAGGCAGGTTGGAATGGGTGGAGAAAAGTGTCAGGTCTGTTGTGTGATAAAAGAGTACCAGCAAGAATGAAAGGAAAGGTGTACAGGACAGTAGTGAGACCAGCGATGTTGTATGGTTTGGAGACAGTTGCACTGAGGAAAAGACAGGGGGAAGAGTTAGAGGTAGCAGAGCTGAAGATGTTGAGGTTCTCTTTGGGAGTGACGAGGATGGATAGGAACAGGAATGAGTACATCAGGGGGACAGATGTGTTTTGGAGACAAAGTTAGAGAGGCCAGGTTGAGATGGTTTGGACATGTTCAGAGGAGGGAGAGTGAATATCAGTAAAAGGATGCTGAGGTTAGAGCTGCCAGGCAGGAGGTCAAGAGGAAGACCAAAGAGGAGGTTTATGGATGTAGTGAAGGAGGACATGAAGGTAGTCTGTCTGAGAGAAGAGGATGCAGGGGATAGTGTTAGATGGAGGCAGATGATTCGCTGTGGCGACCCCTGAAGGGAACAGCCGAAAGGAAAAGATTCTTTTCCACCAGAATAATGTAATGGATCAACTTTAAAAATGAGAACAGAAGCGCACGCTTGGATTCGAAGCACCTTTTTAAAGGAGACGAGTTTTAAAGCATGCCCGCATTATCTACCAGAATGTGTAGTAACTCGGATGAATCTGCAACGTTTAAAAATATTCTCCAGAAGTTACAATTTATGTAACGAATTTAAAAAAATTGTTTTACACGTTTAAATGTATTCTCCAATTTATATACGGAATTAGCTCGAATGCCGTGAAATGTATCTATATATCTAATCAATGCGTGTTGTGACCAGTTATAAATATACATCAGCCATGAAAGGGAATTCATGTGCACATATACATAATTAACTACAACAGATTATAATTAATTATGACTATGTATGTGGTCTAGATCAGCTTTTAGGATTAGCTGTAGTCTAGTTTATATTTATGAACTCTGAAGAGGGAGTTTATCCTTCTGGCCAGGAAGAATTAACCCACAAAGTTTGTTATTAAAGATTAGAGCGGGTAATCGAGATCTAATTGACTCATCACGTGACAAAACAGACAAATCAAGCGTGGTGATAATATATTTTAATAACTAGATGTAACTATGGATACACATGACTAATTCTAAGCAAAACATACATATGTACATCTATATACAAGGAAAGAAAAGGGATAGAGAGAAAGTAATGAAGTAAAAGGGAAGCAGACAAAAACACAATTAATTAGCCTTTTTCAAAACCAGCAACGAACTTAAATCTCCTGTAAACAGGGGTGCAATCTTAACGCATGTATAGATCCCTTAACTATACTTGCATGGCTTTGGTCTGAAAGCTCGCATGAGGTCATGTAGAGTTCGCTGGTTTGTCATACCATTTGAAAAGAAGCGTGCGCCATGAAGCAGTTGCATCCTTTGTCCGGGAGAGAGAGGTCCTGGCTTCCACTTCCCGGGGCACGTGGCCCCGGGGGAGAGAGAAACCAGAAGAGTGTGAGTGAAGAGTTACTGAAGAGACTGACTACTACTGAAGAAGAAAAAGTTTCAAAGTGTGGTGTTTTAAAAACACCAACGCACACGCCTCTTTGGGCTATGGGCCAATCAGGAAGTTGGATTTGCATGTCCAGGGAGGAGCCAGTTTATACCATATTATAAATGAAATTAAATGAAAGCATGAAATAACGTATCCCATTGCAATATGATATGCATAATCAATCAGGGTATCTCGAGACTGTTACAACACGGAATGAGAGCTGGATGCAGTTGCGGTAAAAAGGTCCGTCACTTTATTCAGAACACATGCAGAAAGGAAAACAGGACAACAGCAATGTTTTAGGCAAATACTGAGAACCCCGTAGGGTGCAGTAACCTGAACAAAATGATTTTTCAAAGTACTAAAACTAGCAGTAGCAAACACACAGTATGACACTACTAACACTAGCAGTAGCAAACACTCAGAATGAGAAGTGTATAACAATTATCATAGAAATATAGACATTCGAGGGCTTAGGCAAAATTATGATCCAAAATACTTAGCTTAGGTCAAGAGTCAAGAAATCAGTCCAGAGATACTTGCTCAGTAATGTGAGATCCAGAGAAACAAACAAATATTTCGCATTGAGCTTTGAAAACAAAAGTCCTTAAGTAAAGTGCAGTGCAAATGAAAACAGGTGTGTGTGATTACAATGATGGTGACTGTGAGCATGGACGTGTGTGAGTGTTCTGGGTGTTGTAGTCCCTGGCGGCCATATCTGTAGGCCGCCGAGCTTGCTGGGATGTGTAGTGCGGGGTGTGTGTGTGTGAGTCAGTGGCGGCCATATTCGTGGGCCGCTGAGCGTTCTGGGAAATGGAGTCGTGCTTTTGGCGCGACCTAACAGAGACGATTAACTACATACCAAATTCGATGGACTTGTAAAGAATATTACAAATAAAACCTGGTTACAGACATTTAAAATGATATCCTAAATTAAAACTATCTAAAATCATTAATGTTAGGTTACATGAACACACAATATATGTAAACAAGATAACATCACACTATTTAGGCATCGCATAATTACATATAATTACACGTTACATTCGAGAGAGATTTTTCCATTGTGTGTGTAAGGTAAGCTTATATGTGTGTGTGTGTGTGTGTGTGTGTGTGTGTGTGTGTGTGTGTGTGTGTGTGTGTGTGTGTGGGAAGGTTGGTCGTTAGCATTCCAAAGGTATCTGGTCTAACTGAGGCCAGAGTGGTCATTAAACAGCTAGGGATTTACAGCTCAAGGAGACAGAGAAATTTCATTGCTAACCCAGGCTGATTCAGAAATCAGTTTGATACGTTCAGACGTTACAGGCGTCTGCCAAATGCCATGAATGTAAATGTAAATATTAATATATCCTTACTGGGTGTGTAGTATTGCCCCCTTTAGCAGAAATACTTTCTTGTAGACATTTTGCATAATTGTCCTCCAGTCTCTGACATCGGCTTGCTGGAATTTTTGACCACTCTTGCATGCAATATTCTTTCAGTTGCAAGATGTTTGAGGGTTCCTTTCTAAAGGAACTCAACGTTGCGTGAGCTTCACGCTGTGGAAAGCGCCCTCGCATGTGACCTGTATCTGAAGTCTGTGTGAAATCATGACTGATTTATAGGCCTGCTGTGGTCAGGTGATGTGGCAATTAAGCGTGTCGCATGATATAAAAACTACATAAAAACTATATAAAAACCTATGAACCACTTCCTCAATTGAGAAGTCACCATGTGTTAGTTGTGACAGACAGCACAGCAGTGGTCTCATATATCAACCACTAGGGAGGGTTACGTTCGCATCCCCTGTTCAGGCAGGTGCAACTAATTCTTCTCTGGGTGGAGGGAAAGTTTTTGTCGGTGAGTGCAATGTACATTCTGGGCAACCGGAATGTGGGGGCACACATCCTGTTGAGGCAGGGGCTGAGGCCCGGGGATTTGAGCTGCCATCCACAAGTGGTGGAGTCCGTATGGCGGAGGTTCGGGCGAGCAGAAATGGATGTTTTCGCCTCTGAGGAGGCAACACGCTGCCCGCTTTGGTTTGTCCTCACTCCTGCCGCACCATTTGGGCTGGATGCCATGGTGCACACATGGCAAGGTCATGTCTTTACACTTTTCCCCTGGTCGCTTTGCTCCCGCAGGTTCTAGCGAGAGTTCGCCAAGACAGTCTACGTCTGCTGCTAGTAGCACCTTATTGGCCAGCTCGAATATGGTTCTCAGAGATAATATCCCTGCTAGACGGCACTCCCTGGGAGATTCCCGTTTGCAGGGATCTACTGTCTCAAGCCAGAGAGTTGATTTATCACCCTCGGCTGAAACTGTGGGTCTGGCCCCTGTGGTCTCTACAATGGTCTCTACAACCGAGGTTGTAGAGACCATGTTGAACGCTAGAGCACTGTCCATGAAAAAATTGTATTCGCTCAAGTGGCAACTTTTTGTCTCGTGATGTAGGGAACGTCGGTTAGACCCAGCAAACTGTGCAATAGCTACAGTCCTGGAGTTCTTACAAGGACGTTTCTCAGCAGGGTTGGATCCTTCTACAATCAGGGTCTACGTGGCGCCATTTCGGCCAGCCACACCCCTATAGATGGAGCCTCTGTGGGGCAACATCCTCTAACTTTGAGGTTTATGCGTGGTGTCAGATGGCTGAGGCCCATCTGCAGACCACAAATACCTTCCTGTGACCTTTCTATGGTCCTGGAAGGTCTGTCAGGTGCCCCATTTGAGCCCTTAGAGTCAGTCTCTGAGAAGCTTCTGACTCTAAAGGTAGCTCTTCTGCTGGCCCTGACATCTCTCAAGGCAGCCCCTTCCTGCCTTGACTCTGCCCCTGGTTTAGCCAAGGCCTTCCTATATCCTAGGCCGAATTATATTCCTAAAGTGCCTATGTCTGTTGCCAAGCCGATAGTGTTGCAAGCTTTCTGTCCTCCTCCGTTCCTCACACCCGAACAAGAGAAATTGCACCTACTGTGTCCAGCAAGGGCTCTCTGTACTTACATCCACGGCTCCGGCCAGCGGCGTAAGTCAGAGCAGTTGCTGGTCTGCTTTGGTGGCGACAGTAGAGGTGATGCTGTGTTGAAGAAGCGCATCTCTAATTGGATAGTGGACACAATCTCTATCGCTTACAGGATGTAAGGGCACACATTCATTTGATATTACAGTCTGGACATGCATTTCACTCCAGGCTCGAGTGTGTTGCAGTGACGCTCAGATCTTTTGAACAGGCCATTCCCTCAGTATGATGGAGTGGGTATTCTCGTTCCCACAGCGTGAAGCTCACGCAACACTGAGTTCCCTTAGAAAGGGAACATCTGGGTTATGCATGTAACCCTGTTGCCTGAAAAGGGAATGAGACGTTGCATAGCTTTGTCATACTGGGGCATGCCTGTGAATTGCGTCTTTGGTTCAGATAATAGAGGCTGACTGCGTGGTTCACAGGTGCCATTTTTATATCACGTGACGCACTTAATTGCCACGTCACATGACCACGGCAGGCCTATAAATTAGGTGTGATTTCACATAGACTCATGCACGAGGACGCTTCCCACAGCATGAAGCTCACGCAACATCTCATTCCCTTCTCAGGGAACAGTGTTACATGCGTAACCCAGATGTTTTCTTGCAAGTACTGCACTTTTCAAATCCCCCCCAGAACATTTCAATGGGATTCAAATCTGGGTTTTGACTAGGCCATTCCATAACCCTCAATTTCTTCTTTTTGAGCCATTCCTTGGTGGATTTTTTAGTGTGCTTGGGATCATTATCCTGTTGAAAGGTCTTTTGGACAGATGGCCTCACATTATCTTCAAGCATTCTTTGATATGATGCAAAATTCATAGCCGAATCAATGAATGCAAGCTGACCATTCCCTGAGACAGTGAAGCAACCCCAAACCATAACATTTCCACCACCGTGCTTCACAGTTGGTATGAGGTGCTTCTCCTGAAAAGCTGTCTTTGGTCTGCACCATACATGTCTGCTTTTACTGTGGACAAACAACTCTATCATTGATTCGTCTGTCCAGAGCACATTATTCCAAAAGGCCTGGTCTTTGCCTACATGCTCATTGGCAAACTGTAGTCTTGCTCTAATGTTCTTTTTAGACAGCAATGGCTTTTTCCTGGCACACCTCCCAAGCAGGTCAGTTTCTCTTTCTGATTGTAGAAACATGCATTTTGACGCCAACAGTTGCAGATCCTTTAATGGAATTTTGGGGCTCTTGGAGACTTCTTTCTGCATAAGATGGTCTGCTGTTGGGCTGAATTTGCTGGGACAGCCAGCCCTGGACAAATTAGCAGTGGTTTGAAATCTGCACCACTTGTAGATGATTTTCCTTACAGTGGAATGATGTATTTCAAATCATTTGGAGATCTTTTTAAATCCCTTTCCAGACTCATAGGCATCCACAACCTGTTTTTCTGAAGGTCTTACAGAACTCTTTAGATCTTGACATGCTGACACTACACACCTCAATAACAAAGGTCCCAGTCATTAGATGTGGGAGGGGTATAAATAAGACAGGTTCCACCTGCACTCTCTAAGCACGTTCTAATCACTGGCACCCAATGTTGAACACCTGATTCTAATTTTATGTATTTGAAGGTGCGGTAAATGTAGTGTACTTTTTTTTATTGAAAAATTACTACAAAATTTCAATTTTATGTGTCATTTGATAGAGTGTATCAACTTTATTAATAGCCAGTGTTTCAAAGAGGATCAAATGTTTGCTTGTCCAAGAAAAAAAATCCCATGGGGTCTACTTATTTTTTCACGACTGTATATGCCAACCATACAGGAAATAAACAGTAAATGCAAAATTTAACAGCATTAATCACATGAATGACACAAAGTATGACTAGAAAAAGGACAGACACGAGGAATAATTCATTCCTGTGGGAGGGACATCATGGTTGGGAAGGCCATGGTATGAGATGATTCAGAAAGCAGCAGCATGCCTCGTTTTCAACCAGCCCAAAAGAACCCATGTCACATCCCTCTTCATCTCCCTCCACTGGCTGATATATCACTTTGCCTGTATTTCCTCTTTGTAAGTCACTTTGGATAAAAGCATCTGCTAAATGAATAAATGTAAATGTAAATGAGTAATGGTGATTTATAAACATGACGAGATTTAAAAAAAAATTGAAATTTGAAAATTAGATTTGAAAAAAGTGTTTTGTGTTTTGCCTTTTTTCTTCATAGGACAGAGAGCTTTGGTGACAGCTAAATGGCATTACTGTCCACTGAATTTAAAGAATTCTTTATCAAATGTGTATGACAACATGGAATTTGGAATTAATGCATTATTTGTGGTTACAATAGCACGCTTTTCATGCAACTAGATCATTCTACACACTGTGACACATAACAAAAAGGGACATACTTTAGAGTAGAGTTGGGTCCGAGTCCATCTTTGTCGAATTTGAGTCAAGACCAAGTCCTTAACCAATCGAGTCCGAGTCAGAGTTCAAAAAGTTGGGCTCAAGTCCGAGTCCTTAATGGCCGAGTCTGGCCGAGTCCAGAAAAAATTTTAAAAGATTTGAAATTGCAATTTTAAACTCAACACTGAGCTTTTAAATTAATATTTTAACCTTCACAAACCAATTGCAACATAAATGTAACAAAAAATACCACTATTACATCTTGCCATTGTCATTTAATATTTTTATTTTATGTCATCGGCACCTCAACTATCAAAAATGGTTTCAAAGGAAAAAAATGGGATATAGAGGTATATGTAGAACTTTTATCATATTATAAGTGTATGAAAATACAAATTAACCTGTTTTGTTATTGTATCACACTATATTGTGTCCTCCAGTTCACACTGACATTTCAATTATTTAATGCCTCTCCCCTACAGTTATATAGGCTGAGAGAGTACAAAGTAGAGTTACATTTAGCATGTCAAAACAACAAGCTTCATGCTTTATTACTGCTTTTAATCTGTCTATGAATGAAAACAAACTCGTTTCTGAACACGGCTCTGTTCTTATGTTCAGAAAAATCCCTATCAGCAGGGTTTATGATATTTACTACATTGAGAAGTACATTTCACATTTTACGTGAAATTCAAGACTGGAATCGCCAAATGCTAATGTTTAGGGGTGGGTGATATGACAACAATCTTATGTCACAATAAAGATACTTTTTCTCAGGTAGGTCTATCAGTAGGATTCAAGTAAGAAATACTACAAAAATTGAATAAAGCAATTAAATGTAAAATAAAATAGACTTCACTGTATGACATATACAGTGATTCTTATTAAATTTACTGAAGTTATTCAGTCAAATGAGTGAGTGAGTGAGTGAGTGATTTTTCTCATTGTGTTTTGTTGTTTTATTAACATTAATGACACAGACAGCAGCAGGTTTATTAGACTGCTGTCACTTTAAGACCTAATGTACAGATCCAAGACTGTATTGACACACCTCCGATTTTTCCCCAAATATTTACATTCGCTTAAGTCATAACCAACCGTGTTTGCATGAATATTCGGCCAGACCTGCATTTTGACATGATGTGTGTGTATTTATTTCACCGTCCAAGCCGTTAAGAGAACTCAATTCGCACGATGAGGCGGCTTTCTGTGCGCACACAAATGAAATGCACGCACAGAAAGCCGCCTCATCGTGCGAACTGAGTTCTCTTAACGGCTTGGACGGTGAAATAAATACAAGCTCCTTGGTCAGGCAGGGAGACACTCATTAATTTATTGTTATCTTAATTTTATGTTGCTGTTTTTTTCATGTTATACATGACGCGTGGACTCGACTGTAATTGGAAAAATTTCTGGGCCAAAATGTCAGAGTCTGTGTCAAGTTCGAGTACAAATTTACCCGAGTACGTGACAAGTCCAAGCTCGCTTATAATTCTACTTTAGAGATAATATTATAACTGTAGTTACATAATTAAACAATATCACACAAGCAAGAGTGCTGTTGTACTGAATATCAGCATGGTCATAGGCATGAGGTCATAGGTAATCACAGCCATGCTGATATTCAGTACAACCGCACTATTGTGAGTGTGATATTGTTTTTATACAACAGATGTATAAACTAACTTAAGAAATAAATATTAACTGACATTGACATAATATGGCCAAATATTTTGTTTTAATTTTTCTCCATCAATGAAATAGTTCCCAAAGACGTCACAGCTAGAAAGAACGTTTTATGTGGCCATGCAATGCACAGACTGACTGACAGCCCATTATAAGTGTAGTAACGCTTTCAATGTACTGTAGCTAAGTACTGCTAGAATTGGAATTTTATGTAGTGAACGCAGACAAGTGAAGTGATACAAACAGTGAAATGTTTTGCTATACTAAATATCAGCAATCTTGGAACACCGCTTGCCTAATCAAAAAGTGGACCTGAACTAACTGTTGTACAATAATAATGATAATGTCGTGGAACAGCATCATGTTGTCATTGAACACTAATAAGATCTCAGCTTATCTTTTGGCGATCATTTTCCAATTTTTCTGACTTCTTTGTTAATATGTCACTGCATTAATTAATTACTAGCAGCTTAATTTTAAAAGCATAATTTATAAGCTGTCCTGTTGCTACAGCTCTGTAGCCTATTAACTTGTTTCTATGTTCTGTCTTTTGTATGCAGGTGAATGGAATCCAAATCACTCTTCCTTTTTCACACAGCACCTCAGTGAGTGTGTCCCAAACAGGTCCATATGTGATAGTGGAAACAAACTTTGGTTTAAGGTTCCTGTTCAATGGAAATGACCGGCTCTTTGTGCAAGTAGATGAGAGACACAAGGGCAAGATGTGCGGACTCTGTGGAACCTACTCTGGAAGTCAGTTTGATGACTTCTTGACACCTGGTGGCAATGTAGTCCCATATTCACATGATTTTGCTAATAGTTGGAATACTCATGACAAGGACTGGCCGTAAGCAGCTATTTATCAAAACTAAGTCCGAGTATGTCTATAAAGACATACAGGCTCAGGATACAATGTGTCTGAAAATATTGGATATATGATTACTACAAAGTGGTCTGCAAAGTTAAAATAATTGCTGTTTTAAAAGTGTATGACTAACAAGATTCTCTTTTATTGACCCTTTGATCCAGCTGTATCATCGGCTCTCAGAATAAAACCGAATGCTCACCTGAGCTGGACAGCAAGGGATTTCAGGAGTGTAGTAAGTTGTTTGGAGATGCCTTCAAAGCCTGCCACTGGTTTGTGCCCCCTCAGATCTTTGTGAACAGCTGTGTGCAAGACTATTGCACCTCAGGGGGGGATCAGACCCAGCTATGTACTTCTTTACAAAATTATGTGGCAGCCTGTGAAGTGGCTGAGGTGTTTTTGGGAGACTGGTGGAAGGGCACAGTCTGTGGTGAGTGTAGACTTAAATAAATCCTTTTTTGTAATAAATAAATAAATAAATAAATAAATAAATGATAAAGATTTTTTCCAGTTTGATTAAGCAGTTATTTATAATTATTTACAAAGACTATAGTATTTACATAATTGTGGTAACTATGCTAAGTACAAAGGACCATAGATTTTTATCCAAGACTTTTGATGTAAACTTGGGTGAATTAGATAATAATGTTAAAGGAATCTTTGTAGTTTGGAATCAAAAGCATGATGGCATTGTAATCCTTGTGTCAGATTTTGATGATCATCTTTTATCCTGTAGATTTTTCAACCACACCACCAACCGTAGTAACAAGCACCCCAACACCATCACAACCCACCACCCAAAATTCCAGTGCAAGTAAGCCATGAGTCTGTCTGCACTACCATTCATTTCACTGTGAGTTAACAGCATTGCAACTAATTGGTCATGGATTGGATTACATAGGTTGTTCATGGAGCTGCAACTTTGACCAAGATGAATGTGGATGGGAACAGTTAATCCAGGACAGTTTTGATTGGGCAAGATGGTCTGGATCAACACCCTCTGATTACACTGGCCCAACCAGTGACCACACTACAGGAAGTGAGAGAACAGTCTAAAAATGCTTTTGTCGTGACATAAATTTAAATACAAAAGCATAGTGCATGGTTAATTAAAAAAAATCTTGTTTAAGATTCTTGTAAAATAGTTTTCAAGTTTTCAAATATTTCAAAAAAAGAAATATTTCATTTCCCTGTATAAAAGCATAATGTAAAACCACTTGATCATATAAAATACTTTAATTACATTATTTTACTACTTGTTGCTTTCTACTTTTCAGGTGGTTTTTACATGTATATTGAGGGTGATGGAGTCTACCATGGTGACTCGGCACGGATGATGAGTCCAGTATGCAATACTTTGGGCACCCAGTGCATGACCTTCTGGTATCACATGTATGGGTGGGCAACATCCATGATGCTTAATGTCTACCTGTTAGAAGAGAACCGTGCCACAAAAATATGGTCTAGAACTAATAGTCAGGGCAACCACTGGCACCTAGCCCAAACTGAGATCAACCCAATGGCACCATTCCAGGTATGTATTGGATATGCAAAAATGTAGGTTTGTAAAACTACAATTAATGAGTAGATTTTTAATATTTTATATTGTAAGATCTTTTGGACACGGAAGATTGTTTCTTGTATACAAGTGCATCTCGAAAAATTAGAATATTGTGGAAAAGTTCATTTCATTCCGTAATTTAATTCAAAAAGTGGAACTATCATGTATTCAAGATTATTAAACATGATGATTACGGCTTACAGCTCATGGAAATTAGATACTGGAAAAATCCAGTATCTCAAAAATATTCGAATAAATAATTTATAATACAGCAATGTTGACCTGAGAAAAGCTCTAATCAGCTAATTAACTCAAAACACCTTTTTATTCAAAACTCCGTTGCTCAGTGGTCCAAAGTCCTCATTTCAGATGAAAGTAAATTTTGCATTTAATTTGGAAATCAAGGTCCCAGAGTCTGAAGGAAGAGTGGAGTGGCACAGAATTCAAGTTGCTTGAAGTCCAGTGTTGAGTTTCCATAGGCAATGATGATTTGGGATGCCATGTCATCTGCTGGTGTTGGTCCACTGTGTTTTCTAGTCAAGTCAAGAGTCAATGCAGCCATCTACTAGGAGATTTTAGAGCACTTCATGCTTCCATCTGCTGACAAGCTTTATGGAGACCTCTGATTTCCTTTTCCAGCAGGACTTGGTACCTGCCCACAGTGCCTACTAGTAACTGGTTTGCTGACCATGGTATTACGCTGCTTCATTGGCCAGCCAACTCGCCTGACCTGAATTTTGTCAAGAGGAAGATGAGAGACATCACCCAACAATACAGACAAGCTGAAGACCGCTATCAAAGCAACGTGGGCTTCCATAACACCTCAGCAGTGCCACAGGCTGATTGCCTCCATGCCACGCCGCATTGATTCACTGATTCGTGCAAAAGTAGCCCAGACCAAGTATTGAGTGTATAAATTAACACACTTTTCAGAAGGTCAAAATTTCTGCATTATAAATTGTTATTCTAATTTTTGGAGATACTGGATTTTTGATTTCCATGAGCTGTAAGCCATAATCATCAAGATTAAAACAAAAAAGGCTTGATATGTTTCACTTTATGTGTAATGAATCTGGAATGTATGAAAGTTGCACTTTTTTAATTAAATTACAAAAAAATGAACTTTTCCACAATATTCAAATTGTTTTAGATGCACCTATAAATGGTTTATTGAACTAGGCTACTGATGGTTGCAGCCACACCAGCTTAGAACAACAACACAACAAAACCTAACTGCACACTCCCCCCCATTTCCTCTCTAATCACTCCTGTCACTGGCTATTTCCATGCCCTCTGCAACACTCCATCAATCAGCCAGAGAGCATGAAATTTTGCCCACAGTCCCTTAGTTGTCATGGAAAGCACAGCCATTTCATCCCAAGGTGGCCACTGTTGTGCGTCCACACAATGGAACACTGGCTGTGGATCCACGCTGCCTCCTGTTGCTGCCCCCACTCCATTGTTTTGTACCTCCTGAAGGGAGGCAAATAGCCACGTCTGCTCAGTTCAAAGCAGCAGCAACCTGTCATTCCTCATGCACGTCTCAACATTCACAGTAGCAGCACCTGCTCACACTACAGGGGTGCTACGAGAGTATATCGGCATTGAACTGTGGTTCACCCACTCTATGCACCACTCTGAAATCATAGGATTGGAGCTCTTCAATTCAGCGTGCCACTTGGCCTTCTGGTTCTTTAAAGGTCATGAGCCACAGGAGGGCAGAGTGTTCAGTCCTGACAGTAAAGGCCACAAAGGTAGTATTTGATATGGTTGAACAGACAGCAGCACAGCCAGGTCTCTGAAATAAGCCACCACCACTTCTCCTTTTGGGCCCACTTGAGACAACATGCCTGACAGCCCCACGTTACTTGCATCAGTGTCCAGGAGAAATGGCAGGCCAGTTCAGTCACCCATGTTGGTTTTAATGGCTCCTCTGCCACAGCTCTGATTGTGGGTATAGCACTTCCCTGTGTGGTCCTGGTGACACATGCCCACACCGTCTCCCTCTCCAATTCCATCTCAAGTGCTTCTTGGACAGGGGGTGTGTCAGCTGTACTTCCATGCACAGCTCAGGTGGTGAGAGAGCCTGCAAAAATCAGTCACAGGCCAGCTCATTTTGTATGGTCGGGGGCATGTTGCTGTATGCTCTGCGGGTAAGGCTTTCAATGTCATTTGCTAGCTGGCGTAGATGTTCTGCCTTAGTACATTCTCCAATGCATCTTAGCAGTGCTCCCACTAGAGCCCTGTAATGTTTCCACTTGTTAGCATCTAGCATTAGCAAACAGGATAACACATAGCCTGTGAGACACATGGCCAACTGAAACACCCTAGCCTCTTCAGACCAATGTTATGCCATTGCAAGCAGTTTGAATTGAGCAAAAAAGCTTCACAACTCGTGTTCCCCGAATACTTCAAAGTTTTTACTGGAATTGGAGATAACATGAAATGGATGCTGCCATCTTTGTTTACATTTGTGGCCTGTGTGGTTGATGGCAGTGACCCCCCACGAGTTAAGGCTAGAACACTGCTTTGCACCCAAGCCTGCCTCCATGGCTAGTCTCCCAGTCGTCTCCTTAATGCGTCTCTTGTGCTCATGCAGTCACTGAAGCTTCTCTGCAAGGTCAGCAAAAGTCCAAGCGCTAGCATTTCCTGCGGCATCTTCTACTTCCTCCTCCACTTTAATACGGACACGCATTCAGGAAACAACACAACAAAACCAAAAACTAACTACACACTCCCCCCAACTCCACACTCTCCCACCAACCCACAATCTTAACTTTTTATATCCTCTGCCACCAAGTCCCTGTAGGTCATTACACTATCTATCATTGCCATTTTCATTTACTTGAATTTCCTATTAATACAAAATTAGAAATTGGATCAATGTATTTACAATATAATGATAAAATAAATATTACATGCAACTAAACTCCTAAACAATGTTTTTAACAACTTACATAATGTGAAATGAATCTACTCCTAAAGGGGTTTCTAGTTTACATATTTGTGTATCTGGGTTCATATCAGGTACATTTACATAAAATGTTTCAGATTATTCTGGAAGGCATTAGGGGTTCAAATGTTCAATCAGATGTGGCATTGGATGATGTTGTCATAGTACATGGAAAATGTGGAGCAGTTAGCGTGATGCCAGAACCTGAGGTACCATCACCAACCAGTGGAGACCTGTCTATTACTACCTCAGGTAAAGTGTGAACTAAACCTATTCTTATTCATTAAAAAGAATCAGGCATTTGACTTCACTGTTTTGAAATGTTGTTATATGTTGTATGTGTAGCATGTGAAATTGATGCCATAATTAATTCACTATTTTGACAGTGTGTGGAATCAACTGCAATTTTGACTACAATCTTTGCACATGGACGCAACTGTTGACTGATGTTTTCGATTGGACAAGACACAACGGTCCCACCTCTACATCAATGACTGGCCCTTTGTCTGATCACACAACAGGAAGTAAGCAACCTAATTTACTTTTAATGTAACTGAGGATCATTCTGATATTAGCACATATGCAAATCGTCACAAAAAAAAATTATATCTATCCCTCCCCCTCTTTATTACCAGCTGGTTACTACCTGTACATTGAGGGTGACAGCGCCGTTCATGGAGACACGGCTCGTCTCCTTAGTGAGGAATGCTTTGATGTGCAACCCCAGTGTCTGCAGTTCTGGTACCACATGTACGGCTCCAGCTGGACTATGGGCCTGAGTGTCTATTTGTTGCATGGGAATGTGGCCCAGGAGATCTGGAGAAAAAGAGAAAATCAGGGGGACACCTGGCATCAGGCTCTAGTGGACATCACACCCCATGATAAATTCATGGTCTGTTATATTAATGTTTGTTCTATCTCTAGAATGAATTCATACTCTTATGTAACAGCCTATAATGAAATTAGATTATAAATGCATTATGAATCATACATGCATTCATACATTATAAAGATTTCATAAGTTGTCCCTTACTAGATTTATCAAATTACATGGATCAGGTCATCCAGAACTGATTAGTTCTGTCTAGTGAACAAGCTCTAATATCAATAAAGCTAAAAATTTGTCTCAATTTTAGATTTTATTTGAAGGACGCATAGGAGACAGTGCTAAGTCAGATGTGGCTTTGGACGACATTTCTTTACACAGAGGACCCTGTGCAGGTGGTTTTTAATAATATAAACATAATCAACATTCAAGATTAAAAAGTTTTCATGTTAATTTGGAGAAGACACTGAATGTTTTATTCAGACTGAAGTAGTTTAAGTCTTTGGTTCTTTTAATTGTGATGATTTTGGCTCACATTTAACAAAAACCCACCAATTCGCTATCTCAACAAATTAGAATATGGTGACATGCCAATCAGCTAATCAACTCAAAACACCTGCAAAGGTTTCCTGAGCCTTCAAAATGGTCTCTCAGTTTGGTTCACTAGGTAAGCCACAAACATTCACTGCCAAAGAAGCTGGCTGTTCACAGAGTGCTGTATCCAAGCATGTTAACAGAAAGTTGAGTGGAAGGAAAAAGTGTGGAAGAAAAAGATGCACAACCAACCGAGAGAACCGCAGCCTTATGAGGATTGTCAAGCAAAATCGATTCAAGAATTTGAGGGAACTTCACAAGGAATGGACTGAGGCTGGGGTCAAGGCATCAAGAGCCACCACACACAGACGTGTCAAGGAATTTGGCTACAGTTGTCGTATTCCTCTTGTTAAGCCACTCCTGAACCACAGACAACATCAGAGGCGTCTTACCTGGGCTAAGGAGAAGAAGAACTGGGTTAGGGTTAGGGTTAGAGTTAACCTAACCCTAACCCAGTGGTCCAAAGTCCTCTTTTCAGATGAGAGCAAGTTTTGTATTTCATTTGGAAACCAAGGTCCTAGAGTCTGGAGGAAGGGTGGAGAAGCTCATAGCCCAAGTTGCTTGAAGTCCAGTGTTAAGTTTCCACAGTCTGTGATGATTTGGGGTGCAATGTCGTCTGCTGGTGTTGGTCCATTGTGTTTTTTGAAAACCAAAGTCACTGCACCTGTTTACCAAGAAATTTTGGAGCACTTCATGCTTCCTTCTGCTGACCAGCTTTTTGAAGATGCTGATTTCATTTTCCAGCAGGATTTGGCACCTGCCCACACTGCCAAAAGCACCAAAAGATGGTTAAATGACCATGGTGTTGGTGTGCTTGACTGGCCAGCAAACTCACCAGACCTGAACCCCATAGAGAATCTATGGGGTATTGTCAAGAGGAAAATGAGAAACAAGAGACCAAAAAATGCAGATGAGCTGAAGGCCACTGTCAAAGAAACCTGGGCTTCCATACCACCTCAGCAGTGCCACAAACTGATCACCTCCATGCCACGCCGAATTGAGGCAGTAATTAAAGCAAAAGGAGCCCCTACCAAGTACTGAGTACATGTATAGTAAATGAACATACTTTCCAGAAGGCCAACAATTCACTAAAAATGTTTTTTTTATTGGTCTTATGAAGTATTCTAATTTGTTGAGATAGTAAATTGGTGGGTTTTTGTTAAATGTGAGCCAAAATCATCACAATTAAAAGAACCAAAGACTTAAACTACTTCAGTCTGTGTGCATTGAATTTATTTAATACACGAGTTTCACAATTTGAGTTGAATTACTGAAATAAATGAACTTTTCCACGACATTCTAATTTATTGAGATGCACCTGTATATAAAAGTGTATACAATGTTAAAATATTGAAACACTTTCAAAATAGTTATTTATTTTTGCTGTGTTTATCTCACAGTGTTTGTTAAATGATTGATTTCCATATAAATCATGTCACCAGTTTAAATTATATTACATTGCATGAGTATTACCAGACAAAATAAAATTGGCCAAAAGAAATAATAGTAAAGATAAAGCTAAATAATCATATATTTTTTTATTATAATTTCAATTAATGCAATAATTCTTTTGCTCTATAGTGAGCTATCTGACTGTTTCACCTGCACCTGGAAAGCCAACACTAATCCCTACAGTCACCGGCCCAGCCAGAAAATCTGCATTCTCACCTGTGTGCACATTTGACTGCAATTTTGACAACAACCTGTGCACATGGAGTCAGTTAGCGACTGACGTTTTTGACTGGACGAGACATAGTGGTCCCACTTCTACAGCAATGACTGGCCCCTCATCTGATCACACAACAGGAAGTAAGCATCCTCATTTTTTAATAACTTCAAATTATTCAAATATTATATATTGAATAAAATTTTAATACATTTGAGAATTATAAAGTGGCATTTATTTACCATCTCATGCGGAACATTCTTTGGATTTTAATATAAAAAAGTATAATAAATGCTTTATCAATATCTCTAACCCATCTTCTTCCTCCACCTCTCCATCACCAGCTGGTTATTACCTGTACATTGAGGGTGACAGTGCCACTCATGGAGACACAGCACGTCTCCTCAGTGAGGAATGCTCTGTAGTGCAACCCCAGTGTCTGCAGTTCTGGTACCACATGTATGGCTCTAGCTGGACTATGGGTCTGACTGTCTACCTATTGCATGGGAATGTGGCCCAGGAGATCTGGAGAAAAAGAGAAAACCAGGGGAATGCCTGGCATCAGGCTCTAGTGGACATCACGCCCCATGACAAATTCAGGGTCAGTTTAGCAACATATTAATGACAATACTTGTGCATGTTTGTATTAATGCTTGGTCTATCTCTTGAATGCACATTTTTGTAACACTGTATACTGAAAAAAAAACTATGAATATGTTATTAATGAAGAATGGAGATTTAAGGTAAATGTTAAGGTTGTCCCTTATAAGAAGAGACAAGTGACATTTTACATATTGTTTACGTCATCCAGACAACCGATTAGTTTTGTCTGGTTAACAAGCTCTAACATCAATAAACCTGAAAATTTGTTTTGTTTTTAGATTTTATTTGAAGGACGCAGAGGAGACAGTGCTAAGTCAGATGTGGCTTTGGACGACATTTCTTTACACAGAGGACCCTGTGCAGGTGGTTTTTAATAATATAAACATAATCAACATTCAAGATTAAAAAGTTTTCATGTTAATTTGGAGAAGACACTGAATGTTTTATAAGTGGGGAAACCATCTGTTGCATTGTTCGATGTAAATTTTTTAGGGTTCTAGCAAAAGGACAAACCAAACCACATTTAAGTAGCAACACTAAATATATAAAAGTGTATACAATGTTAAAATATTGAAACACTTTCAAAATAGTTATTTATTTTTGCTGTGTTTATCTCACAGTGTTTGTTAAATGATTGATTTCCATATAAATCATGTCACCAGTTTAAATTATATTACATTGCATGAGTATTACCAGACAAAATAAAATTGGCCAAAAGAAATAATAGTAAAGATAAAGCTAAATAATCACATATTTTTTTATTATAATTTCAATTAATGCAATAATTCTTATGCTCTATAGTGAGCTATCTGACTGTTTCACCTGCACCTGGAAAGCCAACACTAATCCCTACAGTCACCAGCCCAGCCAGAAAATCTGCATTCTCACCTGTGTGCACATTTGACTGCAATTTTGACAACAACCTGTGCACATGGAGTCAGTTAGCGACTGATGTTTTTGACTGGACGAGACATAGTGGTCCCACTTCTACAGCAATGACTGGCCCCTCATCTGATCACACAACAGGAAGTAAGCATCCTCATTTTTTAATAACTTCAAATTATTCAAATATTATATATTGAATAAAATTTTAATACATTTGAGAATTATAAAGTGGCATTTATTTACCATCTCATGCGGAACATTCTTTGGATTTTAATATAAAAAAGTATAATAAATGCTTTATCAATATCTCTAACCCATCTTCTTCCTCCACCTCTCCATCACCAGCTGGTTATTACCTGTACATTGAGGGTGACAGTGCCACTCATGGAGACACAGCACGTCTCCTCAGTGAGGAATGCTCTGTAGTGCAACCCCAGTGTCTGCAGTTCTGGTACCACATGTATGGCTCTAGCTGGACTATGGGTCTGACTGTCTACCTATTACATGGGAATGTGGCCCAGGAGATCTGGAGAAAAAGAGAAAACCAGGGGAATGCCTGGCATCAGGCTCTTGTGGACATCACACCCCATGACAAATTCAGGGTCAGTTTAGCAACATATTAATGACAATACTTGTGCATGTTTGTATTAATGCTTGGTCTATCTCTTGAATGCACATTTTTGTAACACTGTATACTGAAAAAAAAAACTATGAATATGTTATTAATGAAGAATGGAGATTTAAGGTAAATGTTAAGGTTGTCCCTTATAAGAAGAGACAAGTGACATTTTACATATTGTTTACGTCATCCAGACAACCGATTAGTTTTGTCTGGTTAACAAGCTCTAACATCAATAAACCTGAAAATTTGTTTTGTTTTTAGATTTTATTTGAAGGACGCAGAGGAGACAGTGCTTGGTCAGATGTGGCTCTGGACGATGTCTCTGTACACAGAGGACCCTGTGCAGGTGCTTTTTTTGTTTATACACATGATATCAAAATCATTCAAAATCGAGGTTAAACTCAGTAAAGTTTTCATATAAACACAGACTCACTTAAAATTTGGAGAAGATGATAATAAAATTACAATAACTGGACTCTTGGATTGGTTAGTGATCCTAGGTTTAAAAAAAATGTATGTGTTATGCTTTCTATGTGGGACACCCTAATTTACATCGTTCTTTTTAGAATCTTTAACGGTTCCACCAGAAGGGTAAATGTTGTTTCTAGATTTACTTTATTAAATGTTTAAAAAAAAAAAAAAGGGGGGGGGGGAGAAAAATGGAACCACATTTTCTAATTAGTTATTTATTTTTGCTGTTTTCATCTAACAGTGATTAATAATTTAACAATTTCAACATGCATTGTGTCACCAGTTTAAATTAAATATTAATGGAATGGAATTAGTATGATTAGTGTGCCTGACAAAATAAAACTGACACAAAATAATTGATAGTAAAGTTAAAAGCTAAATACACTTTCAAAAATGATATCTTAGTAAGTAAAAATATCTTTAAAATAGTTAAATTTGTCTATTTTTTGTGTTATATGATTACTATTAAACCAAATATTAGATGACTAAACCTATTTCTGGACATTTTGCTAATTTCAAGCTTGAAATAGTCTTGTATTAACAGACACCTTTGTTCATGTTAAGCATTTACAGTATTTCTAAAAACTAAACAAAAATATCTGTCAGTACAATAAAAAATGTAAAATCTTAGAATTAGTAAAAATGTCTCGAAATAATCTTTAATAATCTCATATTTGCTTTACTGTAATCAGACAATAAGATATACTACATGAATATGACTATATTCAAGATATTTCACAGTGCAATAATAACCCTTATTGTTATTATTTTGATTCATGCTATCATTTTTGTGCACTATAGATTTAATAAACCATCAGACTATTTTACCCACAGCTGGAAAGCTGACACTAATCCCTACAGTCACCAGCCGCACTACAAAGTCTGCATTATCACCTATGTGCACATTCAACTGCAACTTTGATAAAAACCTGTGCACATGGAGTCAGTTAGCGACTGATGTTTTTGACTGGACGAGACACAGAGGTCCCACTTCGACATCAATGACCGGCCCTTCATATGATCACACAACAGGAAGTAAGCATCTTATATGTGTAATACATTAGAATTATTAAATGATTGTATATTGAAAATATATATATATATATATATATATATATATATATATATTTTTTTTTTTTTTTTTTGTTTTTTTTTTTTTTTTTTTGTTTGTTTTTTTTTTTTGAAGAGAGTTTGGAATTGTTTCACCAAATCATTGTAGTGTGCATTTTGCCTAAATTTTGAAAGATGTAAAGTGGGTTTTATTTACCATTTCGTGCAGAACATTATTGTATTTGGACTTTAATACAAAAAAAACATAATAATTTTTTTAACAATATGTTACCCATCTTCTTTCTCCACCTGTCCATCACCAGCTGGTTTCTACCTGTACATTGAGGGTGACAGTGCCACTCATGGAGACACAGCACGTCTCCTCAGTGAGGAATGCTCTGATGTGCAACCCCAGTGTCTACAGTTCTGGTTCCACATGTACGGCTCCAGCTGGACTATGGGTCTGACTGTCTACCTATTGCATGGGAATGCAGCCCAGGAGGTCTGGAGAAAGAGAGAAAATCAGGGGAACGTCTGGCATCAGGCTCTAGTGGACATCAAGCCCCATGGCAAATTCAGGGTCAGGCTATTCAGAAGTGGTATTAATTACAACTTATGTACCATGTCTCTGAGACTAGCCATTAATATATAGTTCCCTCTGAAAGTATTAAAACAGCAAGGTTAGTTCTTTTGATTTTGCTATACACTGAAGACATTTTGGTTTGAGATCAAAAGATGAACATGAGTTGTTAGATCAGAATTTCATCTTTCATTTCCTAATATTTACATCTAGATGTGTTAAGCAATGGAGATCATGGCACCTTTTGTCTGAACCCTCCCATTTTTCAAGTGATCAAAAATATTGGAAAATGTGACGGACAGTTTCTTCTTGCACTATTGTGCCCTGTTAGATTGATTGTTAAACAATAAATATAAATGTCTACTCTTCGTTTGAGCCCTGGGTTTTGCTTGTGAAGACTACATTTGTTGTTAAAATTCATAAACCAACATGAAGACCAGAGAGCTGTCTATGGGAGAAAAGCAAGCAATTTTGAAGCTGAGAAAAGAGCACAAATTGCACAAGCAATGGGCATAGCTAATACAACAATTTGGAATGTCCTGAAAAAGAAAGAAACGACTGGTATAATAACAACCAGACATCAGACAGATCGACGAAGGAAAACATCAACAATAGATGACAGAAACATTCTGAGAGCTGTGAAGAAAAATCCAAAAACAACAGTCAGTGGCATCACCAACAACCTCCACAGGGTGGGGGGGAGGTATCACAATCCACCATTCGAAGAAGGCTTTGAAAGCAGATGTATAGAAGCCACACCAAAAGATGCAAACCACTCATCAGCAGTAAGAATCGGAAGGCCATTTTGGAATTCACAAAGAAATACTGAGATGAGCCACAAAAGTTTTGAAACCATGATTAACCTCTACCAAAGTGATGGAAACACCAAAGTGTGGAGAAAGACAGGATCTGCTCATGATCCAAAACATACGAGCTGATCAGTCAAGCACATGAGGTAGTGTCATAGCTTGGGCTTGCATCTTTGCTTCTGGAACAGGCTCACTAATCTTTATTGATGATGGAACCCATGATAGTAGCAGCAAAATGAATTCAGAAGTCTACAGAAACAAGCTGTCTGACAATTTAAAGAGAAATGCATCTAATCTAATTGGGAGGAACTTCATCATGCAGCAAGACAATGACCCAAAACACACTGCCAACACAACAAAGAACTTCATCAGGGGAAAAAAGTGGATCATTTTAGATTAACCAAGTCAATCACCAGACCTTAACCCAATTGAGCAGCATTTCACCTCCTGCAGAGGAGAAATCCCCAAAACAAATAACTGAAAGAAGCTGCGCTACAAGCCTGGAGAAGCATCACAAAAGAAAAATGCAACAGTTTGATGTCAGTAGGTCGCTGGCTTGATGCATTTATTGCAAGTAAGGGATATGCAACCAAATATTAAGTGTTATTTAATGTAATTTGCTTCAAGATTGTCTGTTCTTATACTTTTACTCACCTAAAAATTGGCTACTCTGCCACCAAAGCTTCAGTGTTCTAAGTTGTTTAACTACATGATATCTACATGTAAATATCAGGAAATGAAAGCTGTATTTTTGCTCCATCATCTCATATTCATCTTTTGATCTCAAACCCAAATGTCTTCAGTGTATAGCAAAAACAAAAAAATTGGCTTTGTTGTTCCAATACTTTTGGAGGGGCTGTGATTAGAACACAGAACATCAATGAAAAAAAGCAGTAATAAGCAATATCAAACTTGCTTAAGAAAACAAAATGCTTTGCCATTATTTATAGTTCTGATACATCCTATAAAATATTTACATCTTCTGAAACTTAAGAGGCATGGAGAATATTTTAAGACTCGAGATTTCACAGTTAAAAATATAAATAAGAATCATTTAGGTGCTCTGGGTAGCTGAGAAACACAGCCTGGTGAAAGCTTCTGGCATTAACAAACCTAACAATCGTGATTTACTTGCAGATTTTATTTGAAGGACGTAGAGGCCACAGTGATAGGTCAGATGTTGCTCTGGACGACATCTCCTTACACAGAGGACCCTGTGCAGGTACTTTAGTTTTTACTATAAACTACATCCAGTTTCAAGGTTAGAGGTCCAACAAGGTTAGAGGTCCAACAAAAGCTCCATATAAACAGCAAGTGACAAAGTTTTCTGTTAATTAAAAAAAAGTTTTTCTCCATACAAATCGGCTGGGTTACGCAATTCACAGGCATGCCCCAGTATGACAAAGCTATGCAAAGTCTTGTTCCCTTCTCAGGAAACAGGGTTACATGCGTAACCCAGATATTCCCTTTCTAAGGGAACTCAACGTTGTGTGAGCTTCACGCTGTGGGGACGAGTATACCCACTCTGCCATACGGAGGGTTAAAAATAACCCGTTAACCTTGTACTCCTGTGTTTGTGTTCTTTGCTTGGGTCCTCTTTGGCTCTGGGTCTCAACAGAACAATTTGACCACCATGGACCCAGCAGAACCAGCCCCTCTGCAGGACCCCAGTTCATCTCACATGTCTGGAGAGCCTGTTTTAAAGCTCTGGGAGCCACGGGGTTCCACCCCCAAACCAATGGCCAAGCTGAGCAGGCTAACCAGGAACTGGAAGCCACCCTACGATGCGTAAACGCTAACAACCCCACCACCTGGAGCTCCCTGCTGCCGTGAGTGGAATATGCCCACAACTCCCTCACCAGCACTGCCACCGGCCTGTGCCCCTTTGAGTGCTCCCTGGGCTACCAGCCCCCACTATTTCCGGCCCAGGAGGATGACATTGCCATCCCCTCCATACAAGCCCATCTCCGCCACTGCCGCAAGGTATGGAGAGAAGCCCACTCTGCCCTACTCTGCTCCTCCGAGCGCAACCGTCGCCTGGCTGACCACCACTGGGTCCCAGCCCCCAAGTATCAACCAGGCCAAAAGGTGTGGCTGGCATCCAAGGACATCCCGCTCAAGACAGTGGCCAAGAAACTCTCCCCTCGCTACATCGGACCATTCACTATCGAGAGCATTATCAACCCCACCGCAGTGAGATTCAGGCTCCCTAGGTCCCTCCGCATACATCCCACGTTCCATGTCTCCCAGCTCAAACCAGTACATGTCAGCCCTCGACCACGCCACTACTCACCTTTCCCCACACTTCACCTGTCCTCGCAATCCTTAAAAATAACCCGTTAACCTTGTACTCCTGTGTTTGTGTTCTTCGCTTGGGTCCTCTTTGTCTCTGTGTCTCAGCAGGCCTAGGATATAGGAAGGCCTTGGCTAATCCAGGGACAAATTCAAGGCAGGGAGGGCCAACAGAGAGAGCTTGTAGATCTCCTACTCGCTTGAGAGATGTCAGGGCCAGCAGAAGAGCTACCTTTAGAGTCAGCAGCTTCTCTGAGGCTGACTCTAAGGGCTCGAATGGGGCACCTGACAGACCTTCCAGGACCACAGAAAGGTCCCAGGAAGGTACAGTAGAGGATATTGCCCCACAGAGGCTCCATCAGTAGGGGTGTGGCTGGCCGAAATGGCAGCCACATAGACCCTAATTGTAGAAGGAGCCAACCCTGCTGAGAAATGTCCCTGTAAGAACTCCAGGACTGTAGCTATTGCGCAGATTACTGGGTCTAACTGATATTCCTCACACCTCAAGACAAAAAGTCGCCACTTGAGCGAATACAATTTTCCTGTGAATGGTGCTCTAGCATTCAACCTGGTCTCTACAAGCTCGATTAAGAGACCAAAATCTATGAGCTGGTGCCTCTCAGGAGCCAGACCAACAGTTTCCATAGCTCCGGCCGAGGGTGATAAATCAACCCTCTGGCTTGAGACAGTAGATCCCTGTGGATGGGAATCTCCCAGGGAGTGCCATCTAGCAGGGATATTATCTTTGAGAACCATATTCGAGCTGGCCAGTAAGGTGCTACTAGCAGCAGCCCTAGTGGTGTGGGAGGAGTGAGGGAAAACCACAGCTGGCAGTGTGTTATCTTCTCTGAACACATCCACCTCCGCTTGGCCGAACCCATATGGACTCCACCACTTGTGGATGGAGCCTCCAATCCCTACAGCCCCTGCCTCAACAGGATGTCTGTCCCCACATTCCAGTATTCCAGAATGTACATTGCACTTACTGAAAAAACCTTCCCTCCACCTGAGAAGTAGTAGAACTCTCAACTGAGGAAGAAAGAATTTCAGTGCTAGGATTATGGCCTGCATTTCTAGGCCATTTATATGCCACTCTAGATAAGGGCCGCTCCAGAGACCATGAGCTGGATTGCTGTCTAAGACCACGCCTCAGCCCGTGTGGGAGGCGTCTGTCATTACCATCTTGCCATAAGGAGATTCCCATAGAATGTGACCTGATGCTAGAAACCGAGGACACCTCCAAATTTTCAGAGCACGAACGCATTGCCACGTGACACTGATTATTCTCAGGGGTTTCGTCCTCGGAAACCCCTGACTTTTCAGCCATCACTGAAACGGTCTCCTGTGCAATAGGTCCAATGGTATGATGTTGGCTGCTACTTCCATAAGGCCCAACAGTCTCTCAAAGAGATTGAAGGGGATGTCCAGACCCAGCTTTATCCTGCTCAATGTTTATAGGATTGACCCTACAGATAGATATGCCCTCATCGTAAATGTGGAAGTGTTAACGTCACTGAAAAACCATGTGGCAGCATAGAAACTACTGCCAAATGTGTCTCCATGGGTTCTGTTCACCACAGAAAAGGGTTACTGGGTCCAGTTCAGAGCTCGAAACCCCCCCCGGTTCAGAGGTGGGCTCACCACACAGTAGTCAGTACAGTGCAGAGCCCAACGTTAGTGCAGGAAGTGAGATCCCTCTTGGACAAAGGGGCCATAGACATATATGGACTGTTAACAGAAGAGGGGATGCTACACAGTGGTAAACATGGCCCCAACTTTTTTGAGACATGTTGCTGCCATCAAATTCAAAATTGCCTTCTTTTTTATACTTAAAATGTAAAATTTTCTATGTTCTATTGTGAATAAAATGTGTGGGTTTATGAGATTTGCAAATCATTGCATTCTGTTTTTGTTACATCTTACACAGTGTCCCAACTTTTTTGGAATTGGGTCTGTATATCAGTGTTCCAGATTGGGGTTAAACCCAGTAAAGGCTTCATATTATTAGCAAGTCACTTAAATTTTTATGTAAGTTTGGAGAAGATGAATACAATTGCAATAACTGAACTCTTATAAAAAGAGTTCCCCAAGGGTTCTTTGTTTGGTTAGTCATTTTGGTTTCTAAATAGATTTTATGTGTAATATTTCCTTTCTAAGGAAACTCAACATTGCGTGAGCTTCACGCTGTGGGAAGCGCCTCTGCATGCCTGATCTCTGAAGTCTGTGTAAAATCACGCTTATTTATAGGTCTGCCATGGTCAGGTGACTTAGCAATTAAGCGCGTCACTTGATATAAAAACGGCACCTATGAACAACACCATCAGCCTTATTATCTTCAGCGAAAGACCGCATGTCAGTTGTTTGTATGAACACTCCTAAAAACTCTTCACTTCACTTCCTATTGTATTACTCTATTTTACGTCTCTATTTTTCAGAAAAGAATATATATATATATATATATATATATATATATATATATATATATATATATATATATATATTTACATATTTACTTTTCTGTCCCTCACCTCTTTGTGAGCATGAGTCAGAGAGAATTCAGGAAATGTATTACTCTGTGCTCCCGTTTTATTTCGGGGATTGAAGGACACACTTTCTGTGTGAAATGTTTGGGCGTGGAGCATGCTGGCCATTCGAGCCCTTAGAGTCAGCCTCAGAGAAGCTTTTGATTCTAAAGGTAGCTCTTTTGCTGGCCCTGACATCTCTCAAGCGAGTAGGAGATCTACAAGCTCTCTCTGTTGCCCCTTCCTGTCTTGACTTTGCCTCTGGATTAGCCAAGGCTTCCCTATATCCTAGGCCGGATGATTCCTAAATGCCTACGTCTAGTGCCCAGCTGGTAGGCTTTCTGCCCTCCTCTGTTCCTTTCACCGGAACAAGAGAAATTGCACTGCGGTGACAGTAGAGGTGATACTGTGTCAAAGTAGCGCATCTCTTGTACAGTGGAAGCTATCTCTACGGCTTATGAGGCGTGCAGTCTCACTACGCCTCTGGGCATAAGGGCTCATTCCATGAGGGCGGTAGCCTCCTCGAAGGCTTTATCCAAAGGGATACCCTTGCAGGATATGTGTGCTGTGGAGGGGTGGTCTATGTCACACACATTCATTCGGTATTACAGTTCGGCCTTATTGGCCAGCTCATATATGGTTCTCTGAGATAATATCTCTGATGGACGGCACTCCCTTGGAGATTCCCGTTCGCAGGAATCTATTGTCTTAAGCCTTAGGGTTGATTCACCACCCTCAGACGGAACTATGGAAACTGTGGTCTGGCCCCTGAGGGGCACCAGCTCATAGATTCTCAGCTGAGGTTGTAGAGACCATGTTAAACACTAGGAACGTCACTGTGACCCAGCGCACTGCGCAATGGCTACCGTCCTGGAGTTCTTACAGAAACGTTTCTCAGTAAGGTTGGCTCCTTCTGCAATTAGGGGGCCACCATTTCAGCCAGCCACGCCCCTACTGATGGAGCCTCTGTGACAGGCCATACTCTCAGCATGATGGAGTGGGTATACTTGTTCCCACAGCGTGAACCTCACACAACATTGTGTTCCCTTACGGGACGTCTGGGTTACGCATGTAACCCTGTTCCCTGAGAAGGGAACAGGGTTACACGTGTAACCCTGTTCTCTGAGAAGGGAACAGGGTTACACGTGTAACCCTGTTCTCTGAGAAGGGAACAAGACATTGCATAGCTTTGTCATACTGGGGCTTGCCTGTGAATTGTGTCTTCGCTTCAGATAATAGAGGCTGATGGCATGGTTCACAGGTGCCATTTTTATATCACGTGCTTAATTTCCATGTCACCTGACCATGGCAGGCCTATAAATATGTGAGATTTCACACAGACTTCAGATACCGGTCGCGCACTGAGGCGCTTCCCACAGCGTGAAGCTCACACAGCGTCTCGTTCCCCTTCTCAGGGAACAGGGTTACATGCGTAACCCACATGTTTTCATCTAACAGTGTTTGTTAAATTATTAAGTTCAACATGCATTGCATCACCAGTTTAAATTAAATTACATGGAATCAATACGATATGACAAAATAAAACTGACAAAATAATTGATAGTAAAACTATATATTAGCTAAATAGACTACAAAAAAATGACATCTTAGCAAGTGAAAATATCTTAAAAATTGTTACATTTGTCTATTTTTGTGTTATGTGTTTACAATAAACCAAATATTAGATTTCTAAACACATTTCTAGACATTTTTACTAATTCAAGCATAAAATAGTTTTGTATTGTTTGTTTTAAGCATCTCTCAATCTAATAAGACATTTAAAGCTTGAAATTAGTAACAAAAAAGAAATGTCTAAAAATAGGTTTTGCTAGCTCTCTCTCCTGCTGTTCTGCTACGGAGCAGCATATCTCGCTGCGCTGCTACGGAGTGGCGCCCTTCCGCATTCCACGGAGCACATTCCAGCGCGGTTCAGAAAAACTCTCTGGACTACGTCATGAACTCGGCGTTTGTTTATGTTGCCACGTGCGCTTTGGTTTTGGTTACGTCATGTCTCTGCCCCCGCTTCCTGATTGTTCCTTTTGGTTTTTGTTTCATGTTCCCTCATTGGTTCTCCTTTTAACAGCTGATTATCATTTCCAGGTGTCGCGTGTCTAATCTTGTTTGCCTTAGGATGAAATGCCATTACTTAAACCCCGGTCTGTGTCCGCTTCGTTGCGGAGTATTGATTTAACCGTAGCGAGAGATTCCTAAAGATAGCGACGAAGCAAAGTTTTTCCGATGTTTTTTGTTAACCAGTCGTTCCCTGGTCCCTGCGTCTTTTCGTATGTTTTTGTTTACCCGACGTTCCCGGGTTCTTGGATTCCTGCCTCATCACTCCCTGGATTATTGCCCTGTAAACCTTAGAATTCCTGCTTCATTTTTTCCTGGACTTTTGCCCTGTAAGTGTTTTGGAATATTGACCTGCTTATTTTGTGGATTTGTGTTAAGTACTTACATTACTTTTTAATGTGCTTTTTTGGTTTTTTGTTCCTAATAAACTGACCACTTTTCCCCTGCAAGTGCATCCTGCTTCCTTCCTTCCCTGGTTTTGTAACAGGTTTAATAATCTTGTATTTGGTTCACTGTAATCATATAGGAAATACTACATGAATGACTATATTCAAGACACTTTTACTTGCTAAAATGTATTTTTTTTACAGTGTAATAATAACCATTCTTATTATTATTTTGATTCATGCTATCATTTTTGTGCACTATAGATTTAATAAACCATCAGACTGTTTCACCTGCACCTGGAAAGCCGACAATAATCCCGACAGTCACCAGCCCAACCACAAAATCTGCATTTTCACCTGTGTGCACATTCGACTGCAATTTTGACAACAACCTTTGCACATGGAGTCAGTTAGCAACTGATGTTTTTGACTGGACGAGACACAGTGGTCCCACTTCTACATCGATGACTGGCCCCTCATCTGATCACACAACAGGAAGTAACCATCCTATTTATACAAGTTAGAACCATTAAATGAGATATATATATATATATATATATATATATATATACACACACAGTACTGTTCAAAAGCTTTAGGCAAAGAAATGCTGCAGAGCAAAGATGCCTTCAAAATAATTAAATTTAAAAAAAAAAAAATTACTGTAAAGAGCCGTAAACAGTAGTAAATGAAACAAAGTCAATATTTGGTGTCACAAAAATACAAATTAAAATAGCAGTCTCCGGTACAATTTGTGCAGTTTTATAAGGAAATTAGCTGGTAAGTTTTATCGAGCATCTTGCAGAACCAGCCACAGTTCTTCTGGACACTGACTTTTGCACTTGCTTCTTATTTTTGCAGCAAAACCCAGCAGCCTTCATTGTGTTTTTTGTCTGAAAAGTGTCTCTTACATAATATGCTGCTTTCTTTAATGACATAAACATTTTTCTGTAACATTTAATTTTGTGCTAGAAAACTGTTTGGGAATCTAAAATGTTTTTTTGTACTGACTTGATTATGTAGACATCATAAAATAAAAGAATCTATAACAAATAGGGTGCCTAAAACTTTTGCACAGTACTGCCATGTATATGTGTATATATATATTTTTTTTTTCTAAATTTTGAGGTATAAAGTGGCATTTATTTACCATTTTGTGTGGAACATTATATTTGGACTTTAACATAAAAAAGCATAAATTCTTCATCAATATCTCTACCTCATCTTCTTTCTGCATCTCCATCACCAGCTGGTTACTACCTGTACATTGAGGGTGACAGTGCCACTCATGGAGACACAGCACGTCTCCTCAGTGAGGAATGCTCTGTAGTGCAACCCCAGTGTCTGCAGTTCTGGTACCACATGTATGGCTCTAGCTGGACTATGGGTCTGACTGTCTACCTATTACATGGGAATGTGGCCCAGGAGATCTGGAGAAAAAGAGAAAACCAGGGGAATGCCTGGCATCAGGCTCTAGTGGACCTCGCGCCCCACAGCAAATTCAGGGTCAGTCTTTTCAGAAATGGTATTAATTACAACTCATGTACCATGTCTCTGAGCCATTAACATACAGTCCCCTCTGAAAGTATTAGAACACCAAGGTTAGTTCTTTTGTTTTTGCAATACACTGATACATGAGAGGTGTGTGTGTGTGTGTGAAGTCAATCTGTAAACTTTGAAAAGGTGCGTCAGGTGGAGGTAGGGCATCATGTTTAGCTGTCTTGGCCTGTACATTGGCCCTGGCGCAGATTAAACAAGTGTCAAGAAGAAGTTTGACAGTTTTTGTGAAGTGTGTGATACAGAATTGTGTGTTGATATTATTAATCACTCCCTTTTGTGTGGCTTGAGAAACACTTTGAAAATGGCACACAAGAAAAGGTAAAACAGAAACAGGCAGCACCACATGACCTTGAGGACATCAAATAATACCATCTGCACCAGGTGTGCATTTAGAAGCATGCCAAAAAGACAGATCACTCTCTGGCATTACACTGTATGATACATAATGTCGCTAGGGACGTGAACGTATGAGAAAAGGGTGAACACAGTTGAGGTGTCAACATGAGGTGAGGGTGAGCCCTCTTTGGAAGCCCATTTGGCCACTTTGTCAGTCAGACAGCTGCCCTTTGCAGCTTCTGAATCACTTGGGCTGTGGCCACGAACTTTAACTACAGCTAGTTGTTTAGGAAGAAAGCAAGATTCTAACAAATTAGAGACCAGTGTAGAGTGGGAAATGGGCATACCATCAGCAGCTTTAAAACCATGGGTATGCAAAAGGCATATCTCGAGATGTAGATGGTTACGACCTGATCATGGAAAAGACAACATGCTCTTGATTATTCAAAATAGCAGTTCAAGAAAGCTGAGCATACCTTTTTGCGTTGTGGGAGGAGAAACCTCGACAATGACCCTCAGGCGGTCTGAGGAGAGATGACGCTCACCCTGGCTGATGAGGAAACCCAGTTAGTGCACCAGGGGTTGACAGAACTGGAGTTTTGAGAGTGACACCTTGAATCCACAATATGAAAGGTGCTTCAAAAGGGCTAGAGAGCCTTGTGTACAGACAGTGCGGTCCCTGGCTGTTAGTTTTCCCTTTTTCTCCGAGTCGCTCGCTATGCGAGCGATGGACTCGAACACTTCCGCATTCCACTGCGCGCTTTCCAGCGCTATTTAAAAACTCTCCGATAGACATTCCATTCATAAAGACTCTAAAGACTCGCATGCATCCTGACTCCCTCTTCCGACCAACATGTCTCTGTTACGTAACACAGACGTGTTGGTCGGAAGAGGGAGTCAGGATGCATGCGCTGGGGAGACGTCAGTAAATGTAGAAGAGTTTATTATAAACAAAAGAATCCAGACTATGAGCAAAACAAACTGTAATCCAGGCTGTAGTAAACAAGATTAGTGATCTGGGAAACACCGGAACAAAGCACACGGTTAAACACATCTAAATTCTAACAAACTGAACTATGAATAACAATATTATGAAAAACTAAGACAAACTTATCCTAATACTAACTAAATACTCCGCGTTGAAGCGAACACGGAGTGGCGTATTGAAACACAAAGAAAATCACAAACAGCTGAAACTCATGATTACACAGAATGAATTAGACGAACCTGAACCAATAAGAATTAAGGAGGCGGAGACATGACGTGAACGAAAGCAAAAAGCACATGGCATAGGTAAACAGCACGAGAGTATTTATGAATCAATAGATCATCCTGAGACTCTGTCTCGATAGAAACAACAGAGGAGAAAGACATGGTGGCTGGAGTGCACAGTATGAGGCGGCCCTGCTCAAAAGAAAGAGAACTGCACAGTTTAGACAAAACGTCATGGCCTAAAAGATTAAATGGTGAGGACAAAATGATAACAAATCTGTGATACTCCTTCGATTAAAAGTTGCTCAGTAATGTCATGACCAATGACTTTCAATAAGATATTAAATGTCTGGTCTTATCTGGCGAAGGCAAAGCATTGCAGATGGCCTTGATGTCAGTAGCACTGGGTGGATTGAGAGTGAAACACTTACCAACTTGTACAAATGGCGCTTTATTAGGTTTAGATGACGTGTTACCTAAGGGTTCTGCTGGGGTTCCAGTACTCTCATTACATTGAGCAACAGCTTGTAGTCATTGTGATAAGGATCTTCTTCTTCTTTTCCTTTCGGCTGTTCCCTTCAGGGGTCGCCACAGCGAATCATCTGCCTCCATCTAACCCTATCCCCTGCATCCTCTTCTCTCAGACCGACTACCTTCATGTCCTCCTTCACTACATCCATAAACCTCCTCTTCGGTCTTCCTCTCGGCCTCCTGCCTGGCAGCTCTAACCTCAGCATCCTTTTACCAATATATTCACTCTCCCTCCTCTGAACATGTCCAAACCATCTCAACCTGGGCTCTCTAACTTTGTCTCCAAAACATCTCACATGTGCTGTCCCGCTGATGTACTCATTCCTGATCCTATCCATCCTCGTCACTCCCAAAGAGAACCTCAACATCTTCAGCTCTGCTACCTCTAACTCTTCCTCCTGTCTTTTCCTCAGTGCAACTGTCTCCAAACCATACAACATCGCTGGTCTCACTACTGTCCTGTACACCTTTCCTTTCATTATTGCTGGTACTCTTTTATCACACAACAGACCTGACACTTTTCTCCACCCATTCCAACCTGCCTGCACACGCTTCTTCACCTCTTTTCCACACTCCCCATTGCTCTGGACTGTTGACCCTAAGTACTTAAAATCCTGCACCTTCTTTATCTCTTCTCCCTGTAACCTCACTGTTCCACTTGGATCCCTCTCATTCACACACATGTATTCTGTCTTGCTGGGACTAACCTTCATTCCTCTTCTCTCCAGAGCAAACCTCCACCTCTCTAGACTTTCCTCCTCCTGCTCCCTGCTCTCACTACAGATCACAATGTCATCAGCAAACATCATAGTCCATGGAGATTCCTGTCTGACCTCATCTGTCAGCCTGTCCATCACCACCGCAAACAAGAAGGGGCTCAGAGCCGATCCTTGATGCAGTCCCACCTTCACCGTGAACTCCTCTGTCACACCTACCGCACACCTTACCATTGTCCTACTGCTCTCATACATATCCTGCACCACTCTAACATACTTCTCTGCCACTCCAGACCTCCTCATACAATACCACAGCTCCTCTCTTGGCACCCTGTCATACGCTTTCTCTAAATCTACAAAGACACAATGCAGCTCTTTCTGACCCTCTCTGTACTCCTCCATCAACATTCTCAAAGCAAATATTGCATCTGTAGTGATCTTTCTTGGCATGAAACCATACTGCTGCTCACAAATGCTCACTTCTCCCCTTGGTGCCTTGCTTCCACTACTCTTTCCCACAACTTCATTGTATGGCTCATCAGCTTAATACCTCTGTAGTTTCCACAACTCTGCACATCTCCCTTGTTCTTAAAAATCGGCACCAAAACACTTCTCCTTCATTCCTCAGGCATCCTCTCACTCTCTAAGACCTCGTTGAACAACCTAGTTAAAAACTCTACTGCCATCTCTCCTAGACACTTCCATACCTCCACTGGTATGTCATCAGGACCAACCGCCTTTCCTCTCTGCATCCTCTTCAAAGCTCTCCTAACTTCACCCTTGCTAAGCCTTTCTACTTCCTGCTCAACAATATTTGCCTCTACTACTCTTCTCTCCCTGTCATTTTCCTCATTCATCAGTTCCTCAAAGTACTCCTTCCATCTTTCCCTCACCCTCCTGTCACCTGTCAACACATTTTCATCTCTATCTTTAATCACTCTAACCTGCTGCACATCATTCCCATCTCTATCCCTCTGCCTCGCCAACCGATACAAATCCCTCTCACCTTCCTTACTATCTAACCTTGCATACATGTCCTCATAAGCTTTCTGTTTAGCCTTTGCCACCTCTATCTTAACCTCACGCTGCATCTCCCTATATTCCTGTCTACTTTCCTCCGTCCTCTCACTGTCCCACTTCTTCCTAGCTAACCTCTTCTTCTGGATACTCTCCTGAACTTCCTCATTCCACCACCAAGTCTCCTTGTCTTCTTTCCTTCTTCCAGATGACACACCTAGCACCTTCCTACCTGTCTCCCTGATCACTTTGGCTGTAGTAGTCCAGTCATCTGGAAGCACCTCCTGACCACCTGAAAGCCTGTCTCAATTCCTCCCTGAAAACCGCACAGCACTCTCCCTTTTCCAACTTCCACCACTTTGTCTTCTGCTCTGCCTTTGCTCTCTTCATCTTCCTCACCACCAGAGTCATCTTACACACCACCATCCTATTCTGTCCAGCTACACTCTCTCCTACCACTACTTTGCAATCGCTAATCTCCATCAGATTACAGTGTCTACATAAGATATAGTCCACCTGTGTGCTCCTGCCTCTTCTGAAAGTACGTGTTCACCACAGCCACCACAGCCATCTCCATACTTTTAGCAAGGATGTGTTTTAGCAATTGCTTCGTGGCCAGTTGGTTGTTTATCTGGTAAATCATAAGGAGGTTGGGTCGTCGGCATTGGAATGGCAGGACAAGATAATATAACTTTATTAGGTAATTTAGTTTTAATCTTGGATTTAGAATCACGTTTGTTTTGACACTCATGTTGTTTGTCCCACTCAGGTATCTGATCCAACCTTTTGTTTAAAGCGCACATCATATAAACATAATCCCAGCGGGGATCCCCGTATTAGTTGACTATGAGTAATCTAGCTGTAGTTAGATCATCCTCACAAAAGGGATTATAAGGGATTATATCACAAAATTATACATCCAATCATTAGGGGTAATCCCCGATTTAGACTGACCACTTCCACCCATGATTAATTACACAAAAACACTAAACAAATTAGGACACAAAGAATCAAATGTATTCAAACAATAAGTAAACTCGAGAAACTGGCACATCCAGCATCAAAGGCAGGTAAATGGTCTGCACTTATATAGCGCCTTTTAACCTTTGTGGTTCACAGAACACTTTACACTGTATCTCATTCACCCATTCACACACCAGTGGCAGCAGAGCTACCATGCACTGGGAGCAACTTGGGGTTCAGTGTCCAAGGACAGTGGGGTTCTTGCCCAAGGACACTTGAGTCATGTGGGCCGGGAATCGAACCGCCAACCATACGATTAGTGGACAACCCGCTCTACCACCTGAGCCAAAATCCTTTTGAAAGATACAAAAACAAAAGAACTGGCTTTTCTGTTCCAATACTTTTGGAGGGGCTGTAATTAGAACACAGAACATAAATGAAAAAAGCAGTAATAAGCAATATCAAAGTTGCTAAAGAAAACAAAATGCTTCGCTATTATTTCTATTTCTGAAACATCCTATAAAATATTTTAAGACTCAGGACTGCACAGTTAAAAATATAAATAAAATTACAATTCATAGATGTCCACAAAGAGATGATGAATAAATTAAAAAGTCTTTACTTATAACTTAGGTCCTCTGGGTAGCTGAGAAACACAGCCTGGTGTAAACCTCTGGCATTAACCAACCTAACAATTGTGATTTACTTGCAGATTTTATTTGAAGGACGTAGAGGCCACAGTAATGGATCAGATGTTGCTCTGGATGATGTTTCCTTACACAGAGGACCCTGTGCAGGTGCTTTTGTTTTTACTATAAACTATATCCAGTTTCAAGGTTAGCAGTCCAAACGCTCCATGTGACAAATGTGACAAAAAAGTGACAAAGTTTTCTGTTAATTAAAAAAAAAAGTTTTTCTACATACAAATCTCAACAATGGGAAAACATTTTTATTTTTGTTGCATTATTGTTAATGCTCTTTGTTTCTAATTTTAACAGTGTTAAATTAATTTTTGTTATACTTATATTGGAATTCAACAGCTTGATTAAAATTCTATGGCATGTCATTTATAAGATGTAAAAAGTCAAGACAAAATATAGAATAACTATAAATCGTATTATTATCATTATTAATGATATTTTTGCTATACAGGTTTACTGAAAGATCCAACTGGTTTCCCATTGCCCAAGCTGTCAACAGTAATCTCTACAGTCAACAGCACTACTACACGTCCACAGCCACCTACAAAAACCACCATAGTCATGCCTGTTCACAGAAACGTCCCTGCACCAGTGACATCTGCTTTCTCACCTGTTTGCAGAATGAGCTGCAATTTTGACTACAATTTGTGCACATGGACTCAGTTATTGACTGATGTTTTTGACTGGACAAGACAACAAGGCTCCACCCCTACATTGATGACTGGTCCCTCCTCTGATCACACAACAGGAAGTTAGCATCCTAATTTAATTTTTATACAGTGTTCATAGTAGGTCACTTTGTTACCAAGCAATGTGGGACACAAATGTTAGTCAGCAGCAAGTTTCATATATTAAAAAGTTATTTTATTTTGTATTTAACACAGTAAACTCATGCAGAACCTAAATTTATATCTATCTCTCCCCCTCTTTCTGCATCTCTCCATCACCAGCTGGTTACTATGTGTACATTGAAGGTGACAGTGCCACTCATGGAGACACAGCACGTCTCCTCAGTGAGGAATGCTCTGATGTCCAACCCCAGTGTCTGGAGTTCTGGTACCACATGTATGGCTCCAGCTGGACTATGGGTCTGACCGTCTACCTATTGCATGGGAATGTGGCCCAGGTCATCTGGAGAAAAAGAGAAAACCAGGGGAACGCCTGGCATCAGGCTCTAGTGGACATCACACCCCATGACAAATTCAGGGTCAGTTTAGCAACATGTTAATTGCAATATTTGTGCATGTTTGTATTAAAGTTTGTTCTATCTCTCAAATGAACATTTTTTGTAACAATCTACATTAAAAATTTTATGAATACGTTCTTAATAAAGATTGGAGAGTTAAGGTAAATGTCAAGGCTGTCCCTTACAAAAAGAGACAATGGATATTTTACATATTGTTGAGTTCATCCAGATATCTGATTAGATTTGTCTGGTTAACAAGGTCTGACATCAGTAAAAATTTGTCTTATTTTAGATTTTATTTGAAGGACGCAGAGGAGACAATGCTAGGTCAGATGTGGCTCTGGATGACCTCTCTATACACAGAGGACCCTGTGCAGGTGTTTTTTATTATTATTATTATTTATTAATATAAATTATATCAATGTTCAAGATTGGGGTTAAACCCAGTAAAGGCTTCATATAATGTTTACTCAATATAATGCTTACCTACTAGTAACTACAAGTCGCTTAAAGTTTTTATGTAAGTTTGGAGAAGATGAAAATAAAATTGCAATAACTGGACTCTTAGCAAAAGAGTTCAAGTTAGAGGATGTTGCCCCACAGAGGCTCCATCAATAGGGGCGTGACTGGCCAAAATGGCGACCATGTAGACCATAATTGTAGAAGGAGCCAATTCTGCTGAGAAACGTTCCTGTAAGAACTCCAGGACTGTAGTTATTGCACAGTTTACTGGGTCTCACTGGTGTTCCTCACACCACAATAAAAAAGTTGCCACTTGAATGCATACAATTTTCTCGTAGATGGTGCACTAGCATTTAACATGGTCTCCAGAGAAGCAAATTCTCCAAGAACCAAATTCAAGTTGGCCAATCCGGTGCTAATAGCAGCAGACGTAGCACAATCTTGGTGAACTCTTGCTAGAGCCTGTGCGAGCAGAGCAATTGAAGGAAAGGCATACAGACATACGGGAAGAGTGAGGGTGAACCACAGCGGTTGATGTGTCATCTTCTCAGAGGCAAACACATCCACCTCCACTTGGCCAAACCTCCGCCATATGGACTCCACCACTTGTGGATGGAGCCACCAATCCCCGGGCCTCAGCCCCTGCCTTGACAGGATTTCTGCCCCCACATTCTGGTTGCGCAGAATGTACATTGCACTCACTGACAAAAACTTTCCCTCCACCCAGAGAAATAGTAGTTGCGCCTGCCTGAACAGGGGGTGCGAACGTAACCCTCCCTGGTGGTTGATATGAGACCACTGCTGTATTGTCTGTCACAACTAACACATTGTGACCTCTCAACTGAGGAAGAAAGAAATTCAGTGCTAGGAATGCGGCCCGCATTTCTAGGCGATTTATATGCCACTCTAGATGAGGGATGCACCAGAGACTGTGAGCTGGACGGTACGATATTTCATAATGCACTTCTGGAAAAAAGGGGAGTTTTCTGCAGTGGCCATCCCAGAGTCGCAAGGCTCCGAAACCTTTGGCTGAGAAGAGAGCGAGCCAAGAGTGGAGCTGCCTAATTGTGAGGTATTCACAATGCGCGCAGTCAGCATGCTCCACCCCCAAACACTTCACACAGAAAGTGTGTCTGTCTGTTCCTGAAATAAAACGGGAGCACAGAGTCACACTTCCTGAATTCTCTCTGACTCACACTCGCAAAGAGGTGAGGGACAGAAAAGTAAAGATATATATATATATATATATTCTTTTCTGAAAAATAGAGAGGAAGTGAAGAGTTTTTAGGAGCGTTCACACAAACAACTGACATGCAGTCTTCCGCTGAAGATAATAAGGCATGGTTCACAGGTGCCATTTTTATATCATGCGAAACGCTTAATTGCCACGTCACCTGACCACGGCAGGCCTATAAATAGGCATGATTTTACACAGACTTCAGATACTGGTCGGGCGCGGAGGCGCTTCCCACAGCGTGAAGCTCATGCATTGTTGAGTTCCCTTAGAAAGGGAACCTTATTTTGCATGGTTCTATGTGAAATCTTTAAGGGTTCCAACAAAAGGACAAACCAAAGCAATGTTAAGTTTCTAGATTTACTTTATTAAATGTTTAAAAATATTTTTTAAATGAAACCATATTTTCTAATTAGTTATTAATTTCTGCTTTTTACATCTTTACAGTATTTGTTAAATTATGTTCAACATACATTGCGTCAGCAGTTTAAATTAAATTACGTGGAATTAATATGACATGACAAAATAAAACTGACACAAAATAATTTATAGTAAAGCTAAAGTTAAATAGACTACAAAAAAATGACATCTTAGCAAGTGAAAATATCTTTAAAATAGTTACATTTATCTATTTTTGTGTTATGATTACAATAAACCAAACATTCGATTACTAAACATGTTTCTAGACATTTTTACTAATTTCAAGCTTAAAATAGTCTTGTATTGAAAGATAGTTTTGTTTTTTTAAGCATTTACAGTATTTCTAAAAAAAAAAAAAAGTAATAATAATAATAAGCAAAAATATCTGTCAATATAATAAGAAATTTAAAGCTTGAAATTAGTAATAAAAAAATGTCTAAAAATAGGTTTAATAATCTTATTTTTGGTTCACTGTTTTTCACTGGTTTTCCTATCATATAATAGGAAATACTACATGAATACGACTATATTCAAGAGTCTTTCACTTGTTAAAATGTCATTTTTTACAGCGTAATAATAACCATTCTTATTATTTTTTTTTTTATTCATGCTATCATTTTTGTGCACTATAGATTTAATAAACCATCAGACTGTTTCACCTGCACCTGGAAAGCCAACACTAATCCCGACAGTCACCAGCCCAACCACAAAATCTGCATTTTCACCTGTGTGCACATTCGACTGCAATTTTGACAACAACCTGTGCACATGGAGTCAGTTAGCAACTGATGTTTTTGACTGGACGAGACACAGTGGTCCCACTTCTACAGCAATGACTGGCCCCTCATCTGATCACACAACAGGAAGTAACCATCCTATTTATACAAGTTAGAACCATTAAATGAGATATATATATATATATATATACACACACAGTACTGTTCAAAAGCTTTAGGCAAAGAAATGCTGCAGAGCAAAGATGCCTTCAAAATAATTAAATTTAAAAAAAAAAAAATTACTGTAAAGAGCCGTAAACAGTAGTAAATGAAACAAAGTCAATATTTGGTGTCACAAAAATACAAATTAAAATAGCAGTCTCCGGTACAATTTGTGCAGTTTTATAAGGAAATTAGCTGGTAAGTTTTATCGAGCATCTTGCAGAACCAGCCACAGTTCTTCTGGACACTGACTTTTGCACTTGCTTCTTATTTTTGCAGCAAAACCCAGCAGCCTTCATTGTGTTTTTTGTCTGAAAAGTGTCTCTTACATAATATGCTGCTTTCTTTAATGACATAAACATTTTTCTGTAACATTTAATTTTGTGCTAGAAAACTGTTTGGGAATCTAAAATGTTTTTTTGTACTGACTTGATTATGTAGACATCATAAAATAAAAGAATCTATAACAAATAGGGTGCCTAAAACTTTTGCACAGTACTGCCATGTATATGTATATATATATTTTTTTTTTTTCTAAATTTTGAGGTATAAAGTGGCATTTATTTACCATTTTGTGTGGAACATTATATTTGGACTTTAACATAAAAAAGCATAATAAATTCTTCATCAATATCTCTACCTCATCTTCTTTCTGCATCTCCATCACCAGCTGGTTACTACCTGTACATTGAGGGTGACAGTGCCACTCATGGAGACACAGCACGTCTCCTCAGTGAGGAATGCTCTGTAGTGCAACCCCAGTGTCTGCAGTTCTGGTACCACATGTATGGCTCTAGCTGGACTATGGGTCTGACTGTCTACCTATTACATGGGAATGTGGCCCAGGAGATCTGGAGAAAAAGAGAAAACCAGGGGAATGCCTGGCATCAGGCTCTAGTGGACCTCGCGCCCCACAGCAAATTCAGGGTCAGTCTTTTCAGAAATGGTATTAATTACAACTCATGTACCATGTCTCTGAGCCATTAACATACAGTCCCCTCTGAAAGTATTAGAACACCAAGGTTAGTTCTTTTGTTTTTGCAATACACTGATACATGAGAGGTGTGTGTGTGTGTGTGAAGTCAATCTGTAAACTTTGAAAAGGTGCGTCAGGTGGAGGTAGGGCATCATGTTTAGCTGTCTTGGCCTGTACATTGGCCCTGGCGCAGATTAAACAAGTGTCAAGAAGAAGTTTGACAGTTTTTGTGAAGTGTGTGATACAGAATTGTGTGTTGATATTATTAATCACTCCCTTTTGTGTGGCTTGAGAAACACTTTGAAAATGGCACACAAGAAAAGGTAAAACAGAAACAGGCAGCACCACATGACCTTGAGGACATCAAATAATACCATCTGCACCAGGTGTGCATTTAGAAGCATGCCAAAAAGACAGATCACTCTCTGGCATTACACTGTATGATACATAATGTCGCTAGGGACGTGAACGTATGAGAAAAGGGTGAACACAGTTGAGGTGTCAACATGAGGTGAGGGTGAGCCCTCTTTGGAAGCCCATTTGGCCACTTTGTCAGTCAGACAGCTGCCCTTTGCAGCTTCTGAATCACTTGGGCTGTGGCCACGAACTTTAACTACAGCTAGTTGTTTAGGAAGAAAGCAAGATTCTAACAAATTAGAGACCAGTGTAGAGTGGGAAATGGGCATACCATCAGCAGCTTTAAAACCATGGGTATGCAAAAGGCATATCTCGAGATGTAGATGGTTACGACCTGATCATGGAAAAGACAACATGCTCTTGATTATTCAAAATAGCAGTTCAAGAAAGCTGAGCATACCTTTTTGCGTTGTGGGAGGAGAAACCTCGACAATGACCCTCAGGCGGTCTGAGGAGAGATGACGCTCACCCTGGCTGATGAGGAAACCCAGTTAGTGCACCAGGGGTTGACAGAACTGGAGTTTTGAGAGTGACACCTTGAATCCACAATATGAAAGGTGCTTCAAAAGGGCTAGAGAGCCTTGTGTACAGACAGTGCGGTCCCTGGCTGTTAGTTTTCCCTTTTTCTCCGAGTCGCTCGCTATGCGAGCGATGGACTCGAACACTTCCGCATTCCACTGCGCGCTTTCCAGCGCTATTTAAAAACTCTCCGATAGACATTCCATTCATAAAGACTCTAAAGACTCGCATGCATCCTGACTCCCTCTTCCGACCAACATGTCTCTGTTACGTAACACAGACGTGTTGGTCGGAAGAGGGAGTCAGGATGCATGCGCTGGGGAGACGTCAGTAAATGTAGAAGAGTTTATTATAAACAAAAGAATCCAGACTATGAGCAAAACAAACTGTAATCCAGGCTGTAGTAAACAAGATTAGTGATCTGGGAAACACCGGAACAAAGCACACGGTTAAACACATCTAAATTCTAACAAACTGAACTATGAATAACAATATTATGAAAAACTAAGACAAACTTATCCTAATACTAACTAAATACTCCGCGTTGAAGCGAACACGGAGTGGCATATTGAAACACAAAGAAAATCACAAACAGCTGAAACTCATGATTACACAGAATGAATTAGACGAACCTGAACCAATAAGAATTAAGGAGGCGGAGACATGACGTGAACGAAAGCAAAAAGCACATGGCATAGGTAAACAACACGAGAGTATTTATGAATCAATAGATCATCCTGAGACTCTGTCTCGATAGAAACAACAGAGGAGAAAGACATGGTGGCTGGAGTGCACAGTATGAGGCGGCCCTGCTCAAAAGAAAGAGAACTGCACAGTTTAGACAAAACGTCATGGCCTAAAAGATTAAATGGTGAGGACAAAATGATAACAAATCTGTGATACTCCTTCGATTAAAAGTTGCTCAGTAATGTCATGACCAATGACTTTCAATAAGATATTAAATGTCTGGTCTTATCTGGCGAAGGCAAAGCATTGCAGATGGCCTTGATGTCAGTAGCACTGGGTGGATTGAGAGTGAAACACTTACCAACTTGTACAAATGGCGCTTTATTAGGTTTAGATGACGTGTTACCTAAGGGTTCTGCTGGGGTTCCAGTACTCTCATTACATTGAGCAACAGCTTGTAGTCATTGTGATAAGGATCTTCTTCTTCTTTTCCTTTCGGCTGTTCCCTTCAGGGGTCGCCACAGCGAATCATCTGCCTCCATCTAACCCTATCCCCTGCATCCTCTTCTCTCAGACCGACTACCTTCATGTCCTCCTTCACTACATCCATAAACCTCCTCTTCGGTCTTCCTCTCGGCCTCCTGCCTGGCAGCTCTAACCTCAGCATCCTTTTACCAATATATTCACTCTCCCTCCTCTGAACATGTCCAAACCATCTCAACCTGGGCTCTCTAACTTTGTCTCCAAAACATCTCACATGTGCTGTCCCGCTGATGTACTCATTCCTGATCCTATCCATCCTCGTCACTCCCAAAGAGAACCTCAACATCTTCAGCTCTGCTACCTCTAACTCTTCCTCCTGTCTTTTCCTCAGTGCAACTGTCTCCAAACCATACAACATCGCTGGTCTCACTACTGTCCTGTACACCTTTCCTTTCATTATTGCTGGTACTCTTTTATCACACAACAGACCTGACACTTTTCTCCACCCATTCCAACCTGCCTGCACACGCTTCTTCACCTCTTTTCCACACTCCCCATTGCTCTGGACTGTTGACCCTAAGTACTTAAAATCCTGCACCTTCTTTATCTCTTCTCCCTGTAACCTCACTGTTCCACTTGGATCCCTCTCATTCACACACATGTATTCTGTCTTGCTGGGACTAACCTTCATTCCTCTTCTCTCCAGAGCAAACCTCCACCTCTCTAGACTTTCCTCCTCCTGCTCCCTGCTCTCACTACAGATCACAATGTCATCAGCAAACATCATAGTCCATGGAGATTCCTGTCTGACCTCATCTGTCAGCCTGTCCATCACCACCGCAAACAAGAAGGGGCTCAGAGCCGATCCTTGATGCAGTCCCACCTTCACCGTGAACTCCTCTGTCACACCTACCGCACACCTTACCATTGTCCTACTGCTCTCATACATATCCTGCACCACTCTAACATACTTCTCTGCCACTCCAGACCTCCTCATACAATACCACAGCTCCTCTCTTGGCACCCTGTCATACGCTTTCTCTAAATCTACAAAGACACAATGCAGCTCTTTCTGACCCTCTCTGTACTCCTCCATCAACATTCTCAAAGCAAATATTGCATCTGTAGTGATCTTTCTTGGCATGAAACCATACTGCTGCTCACAAATGCTCACTTCTCCCCTTGGTGCCTTGCTTCCACTACTCTTTCCCACAACTTCATTGTATGGCTCATCAGCTTAATACCTCTGTAGTTTCCACAACTCTGCACATCTCCCTTGTTCTTAAAAATCGGCACCAAAACACTTCTCCTTCATTCCTCAGGCATCCTCTCACTCTCTAAGACCTCGTTGAACAACCTAGTTAAAAACTCTACTGCCATCTCTCCTAGACACTTCCATACCTCCACTGGTATGTCATCAGGACCAACCGCCTTTCCTCTCTGCATCCTCTTCAAAGCTCTCCTAACTTCACCCTTGCTAAGCCTTTCTACTTCCTGCTCAACAATATTTGCCTCTACTACTCTTCTCTCCCTGTCATTTTCCTCATTCATCAGTTCCTCAAAGTACTCCTTCCATCTTTCCCTCACCCTCCTGTCACCTGTCAACACATTTGCATCTCTATCTTTAATCACTCTAACCTGCTGCACCTCCTTCCCATCTCTATCCCTCTGCCTCGCCAACCGATACAAATCCCTCTCACCTTCCTTACTATCTAACCTTGCATACATGTCCTCATAAGCTTTCTGTTTAGCCTTTGCCACCTCTATCTTAACCTCACGCTGCATCTCCCTATATTCCTGTCTACTTTCCTCCGTCCTCTCACTGTCCCACTTCTTCCTAGCTAACCTCTTCTTCTGGATACTCTCCTGAACTTCCTCATTCCACCACCAAGTCTCCTTGTCTTCTTTCCTTCTTCCAGATGACACACCTAGCACCTTCCTACCTGTCTCCCTGATCACTTTGGCTGTAGTAGTCCAGTCATCTGGAAGCACCTCCTGACCACCTGAAAGCCTGTCTCAATTCCTCCCTGAAAACCGCACAGCACTCTCCCTTTTCCAACTTCCACCACTTTGTCTTCTGCTCTGCCTTTGCTCTCTTCATCTTCCTCACCACCAGAGTCATCTTACACACCACCATCCTATTCTGTCCAGCTACACTCTCTCCTACCACTACTTTGCAATCGCTAATCTCCATCAGATTACAGTGTCTACATAAGATATAGTCCACCTGTGTGCTCCTGCCTCTTCTGAAAGTACGTGTTCACCACAGCCACCACAGCCATCTCCATACTTTTAGCAAGGATGTGTTTTAGCAATTGCTTCGTGGCCAGTTGGTTGTTTATCTGGTAAATCATAAGGAGGTTGGGTCGTCGGCATTGGAATGGCAGGACAAGATAATATAACTTTATTAGGTAATTTAGTTTTAATCTTGGATTTAGAATCACGTTTGTTTTGACACTCATGTTGTTTGTCCCACTCAGGTATCTGATCCAACCTTTTGTTTAAAGCGCACATCATATAAACATAATCCCAGCGGGGATCCCCGTATTAGTTGACTATGAGTAATCTAGCTGTAGTTAGATCATCCTCACAAAAGGGATTATAAGGGATTATATCACAAAATTATACATCCAATCATTAGGGGTAATCCCCGATTTAGACTGACCACTTCCACCCATGATTAATTACACAAAAACACTAAACAAATTAGGACACAAAGAATCAAATGTATTCAAACAATAAGTAAACTCGAGAAACTGGCACATCCAGCATCAAAGGCAGGTAAATGGTCTGCACTTATATAGCGCCTTTTAACCTTTGTGGTTCACAGAACACTTTACACTGTATCTCATTCACCCATTCACACACCAGTGGCAGCAGAGCTACCATGCACTGGGAGCAACTTGGGGTTCAGTGTCCAAGGACAGTGGGGTTCTTGCCCAAGGACACTTGAGTCATGTGGGCCGGGAATCGAACCGCCAACCATACGATTAGTGGACAACCCGCTCTACCACCTGAGCCAAAATCCTTTTGAAAGATACAAAAACAAAAGAACTGGCTTTTCTGTTCCAATACTTTTGGAGGGGCTGTAATTAGAACACAGAACATAAATGAAAAAAGCAGTAATAAGCAATATCAAAGTTGCTAAAGAAAACAAAATGCTTCGCTATTATTTCTATTTCTGAAACATCCTATAAAATATTTTAAGACTCAGGACTGCACAGTTAAAAATATAAATAAAATTACAATTCATAGATGTCCACAAAGAGATGATGAATAAATTAAAAAGTCTTTACTTATAACTTAGGTCCTCTGGGTAGCTGAGAAACACAGCCTGGTGTAAACCTCTGGCATTAACCAACCTAACAATTGTGATTTACTTGCAGATTTTATTTGAAGGACGTAGAGGCCACAGTAATGGATCAGATGTTGCTCTGGATGATGTTTCCTTACACAGAGGACCCTGTGCAGGTGCTTTTGTTTTTACTATAAACTATATCCAGTTTCAAGGTTAGCAGTCCAAACGCTCCATGTGACAAATGTGACAAAAAAGTGACAAAGTTTTCTGTTAATTAAAAAAAAAAGTTTTTCTACATACAAATCTCAACAATGGGAAAACATTTTTATTTTTGTTGCATTATTGTTAATGCTCTTTGTTTCTAATTTTAACAGTGTTAAATTAATTTTTGTTATACTTATATTGGAATTCAACAGCTTGATTAAAATTCTATGGCATGTCATTTATAAGATGTAAAAAGTCAAGACAAAATATAGAATAACTATAAATCGTATTATTATCATTATTAATGATATTTTTGCTATACAGGTTTACTGAAAGATCCAACTGGTTTCCCATTGCCCAAGCTGTCAACAGTAATCTCTACAGTCAACAGCACTACTACACGTCCACAGCCACCTACAAAAACCACCATAGTCATGCCTGTTCACAGAAACGTCCCTGCACCAGTGACATCTGCTTTCTCACCTGTTTGCAGAATGAGCTGCAATTTTGACTACAATTTGTGCACATGGACTCAGTTATTGACTGATGTTTTTGACTGGACAAGACAACAAGGCTCCACCCCTACATTGATGACTGGTCCCTCCTCTGATCACACAACAGGAAGTTAGCATCCTAATTTAATTTTTATACAGTGTTCATAGTAGGTCACTTTGTTACCAAGCAATGTGGGACACAAATGTTAGTCAGCAGCAAGTTTCATATATTAAAAAGTTATTTTATTTTGTATTTAACACAGTAAACTCATGCAGAACCTAAATTTATATCTATCTCTCCCCCTCTTTCTGCATCTCTCCATCACCAGCTGGTTACTATGTGTACATTGAAGGTGACAGTGCCACTCATGGAGACACAGCACGTCTCCTCAGTGAGGAATGCTCTGATGTCCAACCCCAGTGTCTGGAGTTCTGGTACCACATGTATGGCTCCAGCTGGACTATGGGTCTGACCGTCTACCTATTGCATGGGAATGTGGCCCAGGTCATCTGGAGAAAAAGAGAAAACCAGGGGAACGCCTGGCATCAGGCTCTAGTGGACATCACACCCCATGACAAATTCAGGGTCAGTTTAGCAACATGTTAATTGCAATATTTGTGCATGTTTGTATTAAAGTTTGTTCTATCTCTCAAATGAACATTTTTTGTAACAATCTACATTAAAAATTTTATGAATACGTTCTTAATAAAGATTGGAGAGTTAAGGTAAATGTCAAGGCTGTCCCTTACAAAAAGAGACAATGGATATTTTACATATTGTTGAGTTCATCCAGATATCTGATTAGATTTGTCTGGTTAACAAGGTCTGACATCAGTAAAAATTTGTCTTATTTTAGATTTTATTTGAAGGACGCAGAGGAGACAATGCTAGGTCAGATGTGGCTCTGGATGACCTCTCTATACACAGAGGACCCTGTGCAGGTGTTTTTTATTATTATTATTATTTATTAATATAAATTATATCAATGTTCAAGATTGGGGTTAAACCCAGTAAAGGCTTCATATAATGTTTACTCAATATAATGCTTACCTACTAGTAACTACAAGTCGCTTAAAGTTTTTATGTAAGTTTGGAGAAGATGAAAATAAAATTGCAATAACTGGACTCTTAGCAAAAGAGTTCAAGTTAGAGGATGTTGCCCCACAGAGGCTCCATCAATAGGGGCGTGACTGGCCAAAATGGCGACCATGTAGACCATAATTGTAGAAGGAGCCAATTCTGCTGAGAAACGTTCCTGTAAGAACTCCAGGACTGTAGTTATTGCACAGTTTACTGGGTCTCACTGGTGTTCCTCACACCACAATAAAAAAGTTGCCACTTGAATGCATACAATTTTCTCGTAGATGGTGCACTAGCATTTAACATGGTCTCCAGAGAAGCAAATTCTCCAAGAACCAAATTCAAGTTGGCCAATCCGGTGCTAATAGCAGCAGACGTAGCACAATCTTGGTGAACTCTTGCTAGAGCCTGTGCGAGCAGAGCAATTGAAGGAAAGGCATACAGACATACGGGAAGAGTGAGGGTGAACCACAGCGGTTGATGTGTCATCTTCTCAGAGGCAAACACATCCACCTCCACTTGGCCAAACCTCCGCCATATGGACTCCACCACTTGTGGATGGAGCCACCAATCCCCGGGCCTCAGCCCCTGCCTTGACAGGATTTCTGCCCCCACATTCTGGTTGCGCAGAATGTACATTGCACTCACTGACAAAAACTTTCCCTCCACCCAGAGAAATAGTAGTTGCGCCTGCCTGAACAGGGGGTGCGAACGTAACCCTCCCTGGTGGTTGATATGAGACCACTGCTGTATTGTCTGTCACAACTAACACATTGTGACCTCTCAACTGAGGAAGAAAGAAATTCAGTGCTAGGAATGCGGCCCGCATTTCTAGGCGATTTATATGCCACTCTAGATGAGGGATGCACCAGAGACTGTGAGCTGGACGGTACGATATTTCATAATGCACTTCTGGAAAAAAGGGGAGTTTTCTGCAGTGGCCATCCCAGAGTCGCAAGGCTCCGAAACCTTTGGCTGAGAAGAGAGCGAGCCAAGAGTGGAGCTGCCTAATTGTGAGGTATTCACAATGCGCGCAGTCAGCATGCTCCACCCCCAAACACTTCACACAGAAAGTGTGTCTGTCTGTTCCTGAAATAAAACGGGAGCACAGAGTCACACTTCCTGAATTCTCTCTGACTCACACTCGCAAAGAGGTGAGGGACAGAAAAGTAAAGATATATATATATATATATTCTTTTCTGAAAAATAGAGAGGAAGTGAAGAGTTTTTAGGAGCGTTCACACAAACAACTGACATGCAGTCTTCCGCTGAAGATAATAAGGCATGGTTCACAGGTGCCATTTTTATATCATGCGAAACGCTTAATTGCCACGTCACCTGACCACGGCAGGCCTATAAATAGGCATGATTTTACACAGACTTCAGATACTGGTCGGGCGCGGAGGCGCTTCCCACAGCGTGAAGCTCATGCATTGTTGAGTTCCCTTAGAAAGGGAACCTTATTTTGCATGGTTCTATGTGAAATCTTTAAGGGTTCCAACAAAAGGACAAACCAAAGCAATGTTAAGTTTCTAGATTTACTTTATTAAATGTTTAAAAATATTTTTTAAATGAAACCATATTTTCTAATTAGTTATTAATTTCTGCTTTTTACATCTTTACAGTATTTGTTAAATTATGTTCAACATACATTGCGTCAGCAGTTTAAATTAAATTACGTGGAATTAATATGACATGACAAAATAAAACTGACACAAAATAATTTATAGTAAAGCTAAAGTTAAATAGACTACAAAAAAATGACATCTTAGCAAGTGAAAATATCTTTAAAATAGTTACATTTATCTATTTTTGTGTTATGATTACAATAAACCAAACATTCGATTACTAAACATGTTTCTAGACATTTTTACTAATTTCAAGCTTAAAATAGTCTTGTATTGAAAGATAGTTTTGTTTTTTTAAGCATTTACAGTATTTCTAAAAAAAAAAAAAAAGTAATAATAATAATAAGCAAAAATATCTGTCAATATAATAAGAAATTTAAAGCTTGAAATTAGTAATAAAAAAATGTCTAAAAATAGGTTTAATAATCTTATTTTTGGTTCACTGTTTTTCACTGGTTTTCCTATCATATAATAGGAAATACTACATGAATACGACTATATTCAAGAGTCTTTCACTTGTTAAAATGTCATTTTTTACAGCGTAATAATAACCATTCTTATTATTTTTTTTTTTATTCATGCTATCATTTTTGTGCACTATAGATTTAATAAACCATCAGACTGTTTCACCTGCACCTGGAAAGCCAACACTAATCCCGACAGTCACCAGCCCAACCACAAAATCTGCATTTTCACCTGTGTGCACATTCGACTGCAATTTTGACAACAACCTGTGCACATGGAGTCAGTTAGCAACTGATGTTTTTGACTGGACGAGACACAGTGGTCCCACTTCTACAGCAATGACTGGCCCCTCATCTGATCACACAACAGGAAGTAAGAATCCTCATTTAATTAATAACTTCAATTTATTCAACCATTATATACTGAATAACATTTTAAAACATTTGAGAGATTTAAAGATGCATTTATTTGCCATTTCATAAGGAACATTATTATGTTTGGACTATAATTTAAATAATCATAATAAATTCCGTATCAGTATCCCTTGCCCATTTTCTTCCTCCACCTCTCCATCACCAGCTGGTTACTACCTGTACATTGAGGGTGACAGTGCCACTCATGGAGACACAGCACGTCTCCTCAGTGAGGAATGCTCTGATGTCCAACCCCAGTGTCTGCAGTTCTGGTACCACATGTATGGCTCCAGCTGGACTATGGGTCTGACTGTCTACCTATTGCATGGGAATGTGGCTCAGGAGATCTGGAGAAAGAGAGAAGACCAGGGGAACGTCTGGCATCAGGCTCTAGTGGACATCACACCCCATGGCAAATTCAGGGTCAGTCTGTTTAGAAATGTTATTACTTATAACTGGCAAGATATGTAGCTGACTGAAAAATCCTTACATGTTCCAGATCATGTGAGATCAGTGAACCTAAAATTGTTTTGCTTTTAGATTTTATTTGAAGGACGCAGAGGACACAATGCATGGTCGGATGTGGCAGTGGATGATGTCTCTTTCCGCAGAGGAACCTGTGCAGGTATTTTTTTTTCCTATTAACTGTCAAATCCAGCACAAGGCTTACAAAACCAGCAAGTTGCTGACATTTTTGATGTTTGATTTTGATGAAAAATGACTGTTTAATAACTACCACATTCCTATGTGTACTTATACCTTCATACTCAAATAAAAAAAAAACAGTTACAAATAAAAGAATATGTTAAAAACTTCAAAAAATTATTTGGTTTGTTTCCATTGCTTAATTTAATTAATATAAATTTTTGTGTTGTTTTTTTACTTACATTATTTGTCATTTGATGTGTTTTGATCATGCTCAACACTACTGCAAATTAAATGACTTTGCATCTGAATTATATTACAATCTGCCATAATAATTAGTAGTATAAATAATATATTTTAAATAAGTAGTAAAAGTATTATTGATCATTTTTTCCCCATCTAGATTTAATGAAACATTTGGTTGCTTCACCTACACCTGACATTACCCAACGGTAATCTCTACAGTCATCAATAAATCTGCAACTTCACAGCCTCTTAAATAAACCACTACAGTCGCAGCATGCCATCCTTTCACAAGCTTCAGCACCTGGACCATAACATACCACCTCCCTCAGTCTCCTATCAATCTGGACTTTTGCCTTAAGTTAACAATCTTGTCTAACTAATCAGTGATATTCATGAATCTATCATTGTTTTGTTGTTAGATTATCTAACAAAGCACCATTGTTTTGTTACTGTGCTTACATTCAATTTGCAAGTAACTGAACTTTATATGAGTTTTTCTTTCACATGATGTATTTTATTTTACTTTTACTCACTACTTTCAAAAGGAAAATCTGTACTTTCTTTTCAGTAATTTTAAACAACTGAATAAACTATAAGCTCTAATAGATGGTGAACGATTACTTGTTTTATTCTTTTACAAATTCTTCATTTTATTTGTGGTTGTTTGTACACATGCATACATTCACAGTATCTCCTTCAATGTAAAACAGTGCATGTGACTTGGTATCTGTTTACATTTTAAATTTACTTAACCAATTTGTATCATGACTACTATTAGCATCAACGGTAGAGTATACATGTAGAATGTAGTAATAGCTTTCAGTAATTCCTTATATTTAGATATTATTTGCATGTGTTCCTTGGTTTCTTGTTGTAATGTACACTAATTAGAGGTGACAATGTTATGGATAGCTGCAGACGTATATGACATACAGTATATCTACACAGAGAGATATCCAAATGCTTTCTCAGTAATGGAAACTATAGGTGAATAAAGATTGTAGTTAGCGGGGACATTTTTCTCTATCTTTCAATATTGGTTTGACATCATTAGGTGTAAAGTGACTTCCATAGATCTATTTATTTTCATAATTTTCATAATTGTTTTAAATGATATTATATTAAATTTAATATAAAATTAGAGAAATCAAAGTCATTATTGTAGGCAAGGGAAATTTTTGTCTGTGATTTGACATCGTTGATTTCATTTGCCTAGTTAGTTTGTTGATTTGACACAGATAAAGTAAAATGTTCCTTAATAGATCTTTAATATGTGTTATCTTTTTATGTATCTGCCACTGAGAGGCGTGGACGTGTTATGTTTTCGGGTTGTCTGTCCATCTGTCCGAGATTCTTGTTAGCATGATATCTCAAGAACGGGTGGTTGAATGTTTGTAGGATTTATATGGAATTATCATTGTAACCAGCAGATACACTGATTAGATTGTTCAATTGATGCAAATAGGGTCAAGGTCACAGTAAGGTCAAATGTCTGAAATAGTTTCTCTTCAATAGCTTCCTTCATGTTTGAAGTATATTTTGAGGGTATTTCTGGACCATTTCCTGCTGGCTCCACAAGGGTAACTCGCCCAAGGACTCTGATCGGCTAAGCGACATCTCGTCTAGTTGTCCAAGACCCCCCTCTCGGTAGAGTGGGTTCTGTCAGGGTTATGCCAAAATCAGGGTTGTACTACATCACCCATCAGCCCCAGCACGTCACATGACCCCATCACATGTCCTAATCATGCTCACCTGTGCCTCATCTCACCCTCGTTAGTTGTGCATTGTGCATATGTGTAGTCATGTGTTCCTCAGCTGTGCTCCTAGTCTGCCTGTTTACTTATGTTCCAATGTTTATGTTCATAGCATGTTTCACTGCTTTACTTGTTTTTTCTCTTTTTCTAATAAATCTGCACTTGCATCCACTGCTTCTTTAATTACCTGACACAATTTAATTAGGTAGACATTTTATACAAGCATCTGTCAGACCCCAAGAACAAAAAGGTCTTGTGCTTTCCATGGCCATTTATATTGCTTGTTTACCAACATATACTGTAGGTTGGGTTGAAGCCCTGGCTCACATGAACATGATTTAAAAATCATTTATAATTAATAGGTTGAATATTTTTTGCAACTTAATAAAAAAATGTAACTTAATTTTTCAGAATAATTGTCCACATTTAGGATTGATTTTTAGGTAAAGCTAGATGCAAGGTGGGAGAATTTGATGATGCGATGTTGGGACGGGATGCACCCACTGCACCACTGTGCCGACTATCGTGACACGTTGTACATTTTAATTGTATTAGGAATGACTTTTCCCAGGGAAATAGTGGAGTCTTGTACCCGAGTACACATTGGAAGGGAGTGAGCTGGGTGGCTGAATGTCTTAGTGTGTTCTGTATATATTCCACCCAAGGCAGGAACCAGGACCAATCCTCTTGGTTGCTGGCGCAGAACCAGGCCAATCTCCTGGTTGGCTCTGTCCACTTGTCCATTTGTCTGTGGGTGATATCCAGATGTCAAGCTGACAGTCACCCCTAGCTTTTCCATGAAACTGGTCCAAACCTGAGAGGTGATCTGGCTGCCTCTGTCACTCACAATGTCCTGCAGGATCCCAAAATACCTGAATATGTGATTAAAAGGAGTTCAGCGGTTGTGAAGGGCAGACCAGGCAGAGGGATGGGGCAGAGAGACTTAGAGAGGCTCTAACCACACAAGGACAGCTGATGGGACTTCATTGCAAGCCCGTGATCTTCAGGCCCTCAGGCAGCACTGCATTAAAAACAGGCATGATTCTGTAATGGAAATCACTGCATGGGCTCAGAAACACCTCCAGAACTCATTGTCTGTGAACACAGTTTGCCGTGCCATCCACAATGCAAGTTAACTCTTTAAACTCGTCGGACGCACCACCGCGTCCAAATCACATGATGTCATTTCCTCGGAATAACTCCGGAAAGACAGAAAGATAGAAACAAACAGAAAACTATGTGAAAGTACAGAAGACAATTTTTCTGATGATACCTAGTTAATGTGAAAACTAACCAGAGATATTTTGTTTAAATTTTATACAAAATTAATTATTTCTTGTGCACACATTACTGTAAGAATTAACAACACATGTAAGCATATCTTCGGCATGCTTTGACATAAAAACGGAAAGCAGAAAAAAGATTTGGAAAAAATAGCATCGATTTACCACATTGGCTTCTAGTATGAGGTTTTTATCTACTCAGGACGTTTTAGCTGCCCTTTTTGAAAACGAGGATGATGGAAATGCTTCATTTTTAACGGAAATGATTTGATTTGAGGAGCACGTTGGCAGATGAAGAAAATCATCCTAAAAGGGGGAGTCAGTGCACTCTGGGAAAAAAAAAAAACATAAGTACAAACACACACACACACACACACACACACACACACACACACACACACACACACACACACACACACACACACACACACTATTCATGTTTTATAAGGAAAGTGGCTGTTTATTTCTAAGCATCTTTGAGGAACTGCAACAGTACAAGAGTCAAAAAATGAACTCTGTGTGTGTGTGTGTGTGTGTGTGTGTGTGTGTGTGTGTGTGTGTGTGTGTACAATATAAAATGTATTTTTTTAAATATATTTTTTCTATTCTTATGTCTACAGAGTGCTGATGGACAAGGCCTGTGATGTGGCACTGTGCCTCTTTGTGGACAGGAACTGCTTTGAAAAATGGCACAGCTAAAAGGACACAGACATTGGAGGACTGCACAGACTGAACAAAAAAAATGCTTGTTTTACTTGTAAATAGTTCACTAGAGTTTCTTGTTTCTCATTTTTAAAGTTTATATTTTGCATTTTTGGTGTTGAAAAAAAAGATTATTGTTTTCTTAATTTTTTAAATAAAAATGTGTTTTTATAGGCTTTTTTTTCTGCTTTTTTGAGGGTTATGGAAGCACTTACATGAAGACCATATCTTATATTTAAAAAGTAATAAAATATTGTTAAAGTTGAAGTTGTGCTAAAAAATGATACCAAACACTTGAGTTAAAAACATTTGTAAGGTGGTTTAATACAGCAAAACAAAATCTATGGCAAAATGTTAAAATTCTTTTTAAGACTTCGAAGGGTTAAAGCTCTATCATGCAAAGAAGAAGCCAATCCTGTGAACATGATCCAGAAATGCCGCCGTCTTCTCTGGGCCAAAGTTCATTTAAAATGAACTGAGGCAAAGTGGAAAACTGTTCTGTGGTCAGACGAATCAAAATTTGAAATTATTTTTGGAAATCATGGACTCTGCATCCTCTGGACTAAAGAGGAGAGGGACCATCCGGCTTGTTATCAGCGCTCAGTTCAAAAGCCTGCATTTCTGATGGTATGGGGGTCCATTAGTGCCGATGTAATGGGCAGCTTGCACATCTGGAAAGGCACCATCAATGCTGAAAGGTATATACAGGTTTTAGAGCAACACATGCTTCCATCCAGACGATGTCTTTTTCAGGAAAGGCCTTGCATATTTCAGCAAGACAATGCTAAACCACATGCTACACTGCTACACTGACAATGCTAAACTGGCCTGCCTGCAGTCAGGTCCTTTCCCCAATTGAAAACATTTGGCACATCATGAAACGAAAAATACAACAAAGAAGACCCAGGACTGTTGAGCAGCTAGAATCCTGTATCAGAATGGGACAACATTCCTCTCCCAGAACTCCAGCAACTGGTCTCCTCAGTTCCCAGATGTATACGGACTGTTGTTAAAAGAAGAGGGGATGCTACACCATGGTAAACATGGCCCTGTCACAATTTTTTTGAGACTTTCTTGCTGCCATCAAATTCAAAATTACCTTATTTGTTCCTTAAAATGGTACATTTCTTCAGTTTACACATTTAATGTTTTCTATGTTCTAATGTGAATAAAATATGGGTTTATGAGATTTGCAAATCATTGCATGCTATTTTTATTTACATTTTACACAGTGTCCCAACTTTTTTGGAATTGGGGTTGTACATACTGACTATTTATATTTCCAATATATCTTGTCTTGGCAAAATGCTTCCAAAACAGATGTATAAATTGTATGTACTGATGTACTGAGCCAAATACAAGAACTGCTGCACTTATAAAAATTGTCAGCATGCATCCATGCTAGCCAAACACTTTTCTTAAAATATATATATATAAACTAACATGACAAACTTCCTGTGCAACAAAACAAGTCCTGGGGGCCCAGAGTTTAGCAGACTTTGGTGATTTCCCTGTTCAATCCCTGATTGGAGCTGTCCCCGGAAATGTCCTCGTTTTACAGCATGTCCAAAGCAACCCACAAATACACAGCAAAAAGCCCGATCAACATAGCCTGTGGAGTACCAGAGCCATCATGTAGTGATTATTTTTACCAACAGAGGGGGCTGTGAGCTACATTGATTATTTGGTCACCCGCCGCTGCTTTAACCATGAAGAATTTATGACGAGACATGAGACAGCATCATTATCATCAATCAAGTTATTATCAAATATCAAAAGAAACAAAGTTATGGTACTAACTACTCATGTTAAATTAAAATAATACTATTTGTATGTACTATATAACAGGGCCTGAATAGGGTGTGGGATTGTTTTTCGCACAATTTTAAACTTTCCCGCAAGTTCAGTCATCACAGAGCAGAATTCCCACACACGTGGGTGAAAGTACACAGAGATATGAACAAATAAAAATAATATTCATCTAAACAATTACAATTGCAGCTATTACATTTGCAGAAAGGACATCTGTGACATCTGTGCAAATGAGTCTAAAATGTAAAACAATAAGCCTAATTAGGGATGGTAAAGGTCCATTTCCAAAAGCACAAACATAAAAAGACATTTTAAAAGTTTTAATTACTGGTTGTAATGACTGTATACAGTATGTTCACAGTATGTTAAAATGAAAATATTAAATACAATTAGAAAATGTGCATTGTTGAAAAAAAAAAGAATTACAATTACAGTAATTCAATTCAACTAATTGAATTAGAAACCCACAACAATAAAGGGACAAAAAGATACAAAATGTTTTGTCCCTATTTTTTAATTCATAGATAATAACAAGTGTGATTTCAATTATATTTTGACCAGTGAACTAGAAAATGTCCCCGGTTTTCATTTAAAAAATTCTGGTTACCTTACTGTTCAAAAATACTTGATTTTACTCACCAGTTAATTGCCAGGTGTTTGCCAGATAAATGGGTTCAAAGTACCTGCATACACACACTGTAAATGGTATCAGCTAATAATTAATAGGACAAATGTGAGGCCTTTCCAATTATCATAAATGTGAAGTATAAGATGCAAACTACAGCAATCTAAAAAATTATTACTATATGAACAGTTAATAAATGCAATAAAAGCTCACGAATAACTAGAGATCAAAGGACTAACTACTGCAGACATCCCACCTCTCCCGGAATTTCCGGGAGTCTCCTGCATATTGATAGCGACTCCCTGGCTGTTTATCAATATAATCTTGCGTCCTTATGAACTCGTTTTATGCCATCATCCACTGCTGAAGTTCAATTCCAATAATCAAGAAGTACCAAGGATGAATGAAATTACCCTGATGTGTTCTTGATTTCGAAGATGCATCAGATGCAGACCTGAGTGCACCGAATATTTTCTGACATACTTGGACAAGCAAAAATTTGATAATATTTGAAACAGTGCCTATTAATAAAGGTGATATACTTAAAAACACAAGGAAAATTTGCTTTTTTCAATTATTCATTTATTCAACAGAAATATAAATACATGTGGTATTCTTCTGTGGAAAAAGTAAGTACACCCTTGGCCTCAGAAGCTAGTATTGCCCCCTTTAGCAGAAATAACTTCTTGTAGGCATTTTGCATAATTGTCAACCAGTCTCTGACATTGGCTTGCTGGAATTTTTGACCATTCTTCCATGCAATATTCTTTAAGTTGCAAGATGTTTGAGGGTTTTCTTGCATGTACTGCCCATTTCAAACCCCCCCACAACATTTCAATGGGATTCAAATCCGGGCTTTGACTGGACCATACCATAACCCTCTATTTCTTCTTTTTGAGACATTCCTTCATAGATTTGATAGTTTCCTTAGGATCATTATCCTGTTGAAAGGTCCACTTTTGGTTCAACTTCAACTCTTGGACAGATGGCTTCACATGTTATGATGATATGATGCAGAATTCATAGTTGAATCAATGAATGCAAGCTGACCAGTCCCTGAGGCAGTGAAACAACCCCAAACCATAACATTTTCACCACCATCCTTCACAGTTGGTATGAGGTGCTTCTCCTGAAAAGCTGTCTTTGGACTGTACCAAACATGTCTGCTGTTACTGTCTCCAAACAACTCTATCTTTGATTCATCTGTCCAGAGCACATTATTCCAAAAGGCCTGGTCTTTGCCTATATGCTCATTGGCAAACTGTAGTCTTGTTCTAATGTTCTTTTTAGACAGCAAAGGCTTTTTTCTGGCATGCCTCCCATGCAGGCACTATATATACAGTACATATATATATATATATATATATATATATATATATATATATATATATATATATATATATATATATATACACACACACACACACACATATACACACATATACAGTACATATATATATATATATATATATATATATATATATATATATATATATATATATATATATATATATATATATACACACACACACACACACACACACACACACACACACACATATATATATATATATATATGTATGTATATATGTATATATATATATATATATATATATATATATATAAATCTGATATTGGCATGCTATGAGCATAGAAGGCTGTGAGAAAAAGTCTTTATTGTTTAACCTTTTGATCTTTTGTTAAAAAAAATTCACAAAAATAGTCTGCTCTCATTGATATCAAACAATTGCAGACAAAACAAAGGTTTATAAAAAAAATATCTTTGTTAAATATAGGTGTGCAACAATTATTGGCACCCCTATGAATTCATATGAGAAAAATATATTTGAAGTATATTCCCTTTGATATTTTACATTTTTTTCAGTAATCGGGGTGACTAGGAGCAGGAAATTGTTCAACCAGGGGTATAAATATGAGGTAACACATAGGCCAAATTCCCTTAGTCATTTATAACAATGGGTAAGACCAAGGACTATAGCTGTGATGTTTGGCAAAAGGTTGTTGAAATGCTCATTTCCACCATCAGGGCAATAATTAAGAAGTTCCAGTCAACTGGAAATGTTATGAATCAACCTGGATTTGGACGTGTCTATATTGTCTCACTGTACTGTGAAGAGGATGGTTTGAGTGGCCAAAAAATCTCCAAGGATCACAGCTAGAGAATTGCAGAAGTTAGTCACATCTTGGGGTCAGAAAGTCTCCAAAACTACAATCCAAAGTCACCTACATCACCATAAGTTGTTTGGAAGGGTTTCAAGAAAAAAAGCCTCTACTCTCATCCAAAAACAAACTCAAGCATCTTCAGTTTGCCAGGCACTACTGGAACTTCAAATGGGATTGGGTTCTATGGTCAGATGAAACCAAAATAGAGCTTTTTGGCAATAAACACCAGAGGTGGTTTTGGCACACACAGAGTATCTCATGAAAAGTACCTCATGCCCACAGTTAAATATGGTGATGGCTATTTGGGTTGTTTTTCTGCCAGAGGACCTGGACATTTTGTTAGGATACATGGCATCATGGACAGATATTAAATGAAAACCTGACTTAAAATGGGCAGTGGTCGGATCTTCCAGCAAGACAATGATCCAAAACATACATCAAAATCAACATAAAAAATGGTTTACTGAACTCAAAATAAAGGTCCTGCCATGGCCATGGTCCCATGACTTGAAACCCATAGAAAACTTGTGGGGTGAACTGAAGAGAAATTTGGAGAGATTCTGTATGGAGGAATGGTCTCAGACCCCTTGCTATGTATTCTCCAACCTCATCAGGCATTATAGGAGAAGACTCAGAGCTGTTATCTTGGCAAAGGGAGGTAGCGCAAAGTATTGACTAAAAGGGTGCCAATAATTGTTGGACACCTATATTTAACAAAGATTTATATATATATATATATATATATATATATATATATATATATATATATATATATATATATATATATATATATATATATATAAACCTGTGTTTTGTATGCAATTGTTCTATATCCATGAGATCAGAGTATTTTTGTGAATTGTTTGAACAAAATATCAAAAGGTTAAATGATTGTGGCAGGTCTGGCGAAGTTCTGCTTGCATGTGGTTGGTTAATCATTGATTGCCCTATCAGCAGGCAGCGGAAGTGTATATAAACTGCTGATTAGATAGAATGGCATTACAAGTCACCGCCCCCTCTCTTCCTGTCAAGTTAGTTGCCATCTAGAATGGCACGGTGGATGAAATCCTGTGGCTGGCATCGGGTTGAGGTTGCCCCTTTGCAGGTAGGTGGAAGTTGTCTGTGATGACATTTAAGAATTTGCTTGTATTGTAGAGGCATTTTGTTTGTGTATAGTCGGAGGTTTGGGTGAGATTGAGTCAGGCACGGCCAGTACGAGTGGTTGCTTTACAGCAAGGACGCGGGTTCATTTCTTCCAACATGCACGTTGCCTTCAGATAGCTGAGACGCGCCCTCAGCTTCTTAGCATGCTTGTTTGACTGATTGATTCGGTTTCCGGAGATCGCACTCGTAAGGCACATTTTGAAATTGTGATTTGAGCACCATTATACTCATACGGGATGTTGATTTTAATAGCGGGTCATTTTGTGTTTACGTTTCTAAATTTTATTGCAGATGCCTTATGCACAGACTGGCTGCGTTTTCATGGACGATTGGCTCCGTGTCGTTGGGCTGCGTGGGACTATCGTTCGGAGATGCTGTTGCTTTGCTTGGTTGTGTTGCTCTGTGTGGTTTAATTTGCTTCTGGTTTGTGTTTTGGTGTGTGTGTGTGTGTGTGTCTTTTGGTTTAATTTGTCTAATTTTCTCCTTATTACAAAAAGTGTGTTAGTGTGTAAAGATATGTTAATGTGAATTTGTTTTGTTTGTTTGTTATTGTATGGTATTGTTTTTTTTGTTTAAGGGATTGGTGTTTTTTATGTTATATTAACCACTGATTGTGTCTTTTGGTCAATGTGAGTTTGTGTCTAGTTATTTTCTATTGTGTAGTAATAAGTAATTATATACATATTTTACTTTTTTTGTTAGTTTATTTGGTATTGTGTTAATTTCGCTATCTGTAGGCTGATTTTGTGGGTGAACTGTGTGAGAGGGGAAAATTTTCATTTTCTGTTTGTATTATTGTCTTTATGTAGTGACTCTCCTTGCTAGTGTTATTGTGACAATTCTGGTCTAGTGGATAATCTAATTTTGTGTGTTATAGGAGCTGAGTGCCTAAGGCTGGGGTGGATATCTGGTGGCGGTCCTCCTTCATGAGTGCTGTGTTGAGTGGTGCTGTGTGTGCATGTATGCATGAGTGTATGTCTGCACAGGGGTAAGGTAATGGTGATTTTGCTGTGGAGGCCTTGTTGTGCCCTATATTCCCTGCCATTACGCCTTGGCTCCTGTACCCTGAAACCCAGATGTCCCTGATTATTCCAGTCAATCTGTTTGTGTTCTGTCAAATTGTGTAACTACTTTCTACATTCCTAATTTTTTTTATTATTTAATTTTTGTGTTTGTGATCGTTCATCTGGTGTCTGCGGTTGTAAAATATTTTAGCTTCAATAAAATTTATATTTTTTATATCTACGTCTCCTGCCAATTCACTGTGAGCCAACCTGTGTTGCCTTAAGAGGAAATTTATATAGTATTGTCCCTGGTGAGATTCCAGGGTGGAGTAGACGCTAATTGGCACTCTCAATTCCTCTGTGCTCTGCCACATAAAAACAATTTTTTGTAGCCTTCTTTGCTCATATTTACCAAGGGTAAATAGATATTGATACCAAGGGTAAATATGAGTGGTCAGTGGGGGCGCTACCTCCCTGAAATAAGTTTTTGCAGGGTGGGATGTCTGCTACTGCACCTAGAAAAGTTGCCTATTTGGCCTATTAATATTACACTAATGTATTCCATAAGTCCTGCAGGCCAGAGTTTCACACAGTTTGATTTCCCTGTATAAAAATAGTTAAGTCAACTCACCAGTTAATTCCTAGGTTTTTGCAAGATAAATGGGTTCAAAATGTGTAAATGGGTTCATTGCTTTATATCCCGGGGTTATTTCTACATATACAGTAACTATATACACACACCATAAATGGTAACACATTGTTAATAGAACTGAACTGAGGCCTATCCAAAGAACATAAATGTGAGACACAAACTCATATGTCACATTATGATCTCTTGAAAGGTAATATTTGCCTATAACAGCAAAAACATATATGATTATTCTGCACTTTATCTGAATGTGCCATTTTATCACAGTTTTACTACTAGCAAAGGTTTTTCTCAATCGTATGTATTTCAACATTTCTTGCATTGTTGTGGGTTAACATTACAGACATAATGTGACTCAATAATCATTATGTGTCTGACAGACTTTTGGTAGAACCAGCATAGCAAGCTAGCAGGAAACTGGATCCACCCTCAAAACACAATGTTACTCATGATGCCCTAAACTTTGTACCTCTCTCTTTCTCTCTCTCTCTCTTTCTTTCTTTCTTTCACACACACACACACACACACACACACACACACACTAAATACACACATACCTAGTTTGGGTGGCTGGTCAGGAGGATGAGAATGATATGGTTTGAGATACTCCTGCTCCTTTTGTTTAGAGAACAAGAACACCAGGCATCAGGTAAAGACTGACTATTTTTACATATTAACTTGTCTTGGGGGGGAAATGCTTCCAAAACAGGTGTATGAGCTCTGTTAACTTGGCATTATAGCCTGTGTAGACTACAGATAAGTTATGTGAATTAATACATCAATATCTTTAAGATTATTAATTCTAGTCCTGATCCAATTCATGACTTAATTATTAAGGTTCATAACTGTAATTGAGAAACCCTGTTTGTAGTTTTTATATTAAATAATCACATGCTAACTACATTAATGCATATTGACTGCAAATGCACAATATGCACTATTATATGGACAAGTGACATAATGACAATTTAAAAACTGTTACGTTGTGAGACATTAATCCTGCCATGTTATATTATATTATATATTATGTTATATAATCCTGATATTAATCCTGTCCATTGTCTATGAAAAATGCACTGCTTTTAATGTAAACTGTATTTACTTCTTATAGGAGCATAAAATTTGTTCTTTAATGGATGTGGCAGTACACTATTTCTATTACAAACTACTATCAAGCACTATTCCAATACAATTTCATATATTTAAGAAGTCTTCGTAAGATTAATTAATGATTTTCAGGCCCTCAAAGTAAAGTAATACATTTGACATTTATAACACTGTTATAAGGTAATATGTACACCTTCTACATTTCACTTATTTAAAAAGCCCATATGTCAGCCAAATGAACATGAATGAAATGGATACTTCATAGAAAATTTAAAGAAAATCAAGTTTCATGAATGTGCAGTTACCAAACACAAACAAATGATGTTCTAGATTAGGATAAACAATCACATTAAGAATCTTCAACATTCCAAGCATAAAATAAATAGTGTTCAATTAAATGGTGTAAAATAAATAGAAAACTTTATTTAAAATAAACTATTAACAAATATTTCATACAGTATTTCACCTGAATGAGAAAATAAGTGTCAGAAGACAAAACATGGAACGATGATACCTGACACTTGACATTTAAATAGAGACATATTAATCTACGGTGTCAGATTCCTCAGATTACACAGATGAAGCACAGTGCTACACAATAATGTGAGTAATCCAAACTAAACACCTGTTTCCATCAATGACACTCATTGTATTATGCTATGGCCTAGAACCAAAAGGAAATCACATGGAACAAAAAAAAATTAGCCTACATATGATGAATAATATGAAGTGTTCCTTATGTGTTTTCTTCATGAAAGGTGTCTCATGAAATTTTCACATATTACTAACGAAAATAGTTTGCATTGCTCCTTCTACCTGAAAATAAAATGTCAATATAAATTTGACCACCCCTAAAATGGGTCATACCGTTGTCAATGCATGAGCGCGCCCAGTACACTAAATGCGGGAAATATCACAAAATAGTGCACTCAATCAGCCGAAAGCAATGGAGATAGCATGGGAGATACCGTAGGTGTTTGAAAGACACTTTTTCTTCAAAAATAAATGTTGTAATCTAAATATAATTGTATCTCAAGCATACATTTACAAAATGGTTTATGGTGAAATAATTAAGATGAGGTTTACCTGTTGTCTTGAGGTCACTTTGAGTGCTTGAGTGTGAATGAAGCAAGTTGATAAAATACTGTTAATTAAAATAGCATACGACTCTGAATTTGAACAAATACACACAAAAAAAAACCAAATACAAAAATGTAAATTAGACCATATACGTTACTCAGCATATATTTTAACTGGCGCTTATTCTTTTTGTTTTTCTTTCCTAAATTGTTCAATACCAGACCATTGTTCTTCTTTCCTAAATTGTTCAATACCAGACCATTGTGTAAGATGCAACCTTTTAGTCATGACTCACGAATGTCTGTTTTATATGTGTATAGTTTAGGTTGGTAATCAATTGAAACTTTATTAATCACCCCCTTTAAAATAATCATTTTGTTGCTTTTCAGCCTGAAATGAAGACAGACACAGTTTTTTGTTTTATCCAGTTATACTTACTCAGTGCAACTTATAACATCCAAGTGAAAGATATAACACCAACATGTCAGAAAATTTTTAAAAAATAAATAAATAAACAGAATCACTGAGTTGGAACAAGAATCACCCATTGCTTTAATTTGATTTGCCTTAATTTTTTAATTACAGCCTTTAGTCTGTTGGGATATATCTCTACTAACTTTGCACATCTAGACTTTGCAATATTTGCCTACTCTTCTTTGCAGAACTGCTCAAGTTCAGTTAAAATTGATGGTGACCATTTGTGGACTGTAGTCTTCAAGTCATTCAACAGATTTTCAATGGGGTTTAAGTCTGGGCTCTGACTAGGCCATGCAAGGACATTCACCTTTTTCTCCTTCAAAGACCATGCGGTCAGTTTTGCTGTGTGCTTTGTGTCATTGGCATGTTGGAAGGTAAACCTTCTTCCCATTGACAACTTTCTGGCAGAGGGCAGCAGATTTTCCTCAAGAATTTGATGGTATTTTGTCCCATCCATTTTCCTTTTATCCTGACAAGTGCTCCAGTCCCTGCTGCAGAGAAACACCCCCATAACAGGATATTACCATCTCCATGCTTTACTGTAGGAATGGTGGTATTTGGATGGTGAGCTGTATTGGATTTCTGCTAGATATATCGTTTGGTGTTGAGGGCAAATAATTCAATTTTAGTCTCATCTGACCATAACACCTTTTTTCCATGTGGCCTCAGAATTTTCAAGGTGTGTTCATGTGGCCTTTCTTAAGGAGTAGCTTTTTTCTTGCGACCCTCCCATACAAGCCACATTTGTGGAGAATTTATGATATTGTTGTAACATGCACACAATGACCACTTATTGTCATAAATTCCTGCAACTACTTCAGAGTTGCTGTAGGCCTCTTTATAGCCTCTCTGGCCAGTTGCCTCCTGGCTCTTTCATCCAGTTTGGAGCAACGTCCTGATCCAGGGAGGGTCTGTGTTGTACCAAATACCTTCCACTTCTTAATAACAGACTTCACTGTACTTACAGGCATTGATAAAGCCTTTGAATTTTTTTTTACTTGTGCCTGTCCACAACTTTATCCCGGAGATCTTTTCACATTGCCACCCATAGTTGATTGTTTGCTTCAGCTGCACTACAAAATGCTCCAGGAAAGCTCATTTCATGCTGAGCTAATCAAAATGACCACAGCTGGTCACAGTTTAAAGTCAAATGGCTTTATATGCCATTAAGAAGGTGATTAGTTACACCTGATTGAGTTTACAAGTCATTTTTAGGAGGGGGTGATCCTTTTTCCAACTCAGTGATTCTGGTTTTTTATTTATTTATTTATTTTTTCTGACATGTTGGTGTTATATATTTCACTTGGATGTTATAAGTTGCACTGAGTAAATACAGCTGGATAAAACAAAAACTGTGTCTGTCTTCATTTCTGGCTGAAAAGCAACAACATGTGATTATTTTCTATACCCACTGTAAATAAAATAGGCCTTTTTTTGCATTCAGATTTCATTTAATACTGGTGACATCATGAATAAGAGAAAGGGAACAGACATAAGGACAAAAGACAAGCAAGTTGAGGAGTATTTCAGAAAGTACTACTTTGTTAAGGCATTCATGACACTATTCGTCACATAAAGCTGAACAGCATTGTATGAATTATAGCATTTAAAGTGTTGTGTTCATGTGCTGTTTTATGGATACAGCACAGAGGTTCACTGAAGCACGCATCTGCATTGCACGAACTAGTTAATCTGGGCAAACTGAAAAAAGCTGACCCTCGCTGAAAGGCAATGTATAATTCACACACTGCTGCTCCTAATTCATAATCTATGCTGTTTATAATTGTGTGTGTTACAGCTGGATGCTCAGAACCCACAGTACTATGCTGCAAGGGGATTAATAATCTCTGCAGTAGAGGCTGTTTCTGTGATGAGGCCTGTGTGCAGTTTGGGGACTGCTGCCCGGACTACAGTCACACCTGCATAAAACGTGAGATGATGGTAATCATTTATGGTAATCCCCTGTATGATATAATGTAAATGCAGGGGATAGAGTTTGGTTGAAAAATTGTTAAAGTTTTACTTTATACACCTACAGTGATTCAGGCTAGACCTCAGAATTGTGTTAAGATTTACTGAGAAGCTAATGTAAGCTAGTTTTAAAGCTCATACATGGGTCATGATGCATACATGGGTCATGATGCATATATTTTTGACACAAAAGGCAGAAAGGGAGAGAAGTTATAATATGCAATAGAGAAAAAAACAATTATACATACAGTATATTGTATGTGTCATATTATTTCACCTTTTGCACAGTGTTTTGTTGTTGTTACTTTGAATTGTTCCAGCAGCCACTGACTTGAGGCTGCCCTATCTACTGCTGATGCAACATTGGTAGTTTCAGAGGGTTCTGCAAGTGTTGAGGGATTATAAAGGACATATTATGTTACTATATTAAACTTTCATAAAGAACATAAAAATTAGAAGTTTCCTTTTCATGTCTCATCTGTCAGATGACACCATAATATTTTGCTATCCTATTTTTGAGAGGATTGCAGTGTTTTTCAGTGCTGTTATAGTTGTTTATGTTGATTTTGCCATTGTTGATGCTGCTGGTGGTGGTAGTGATTTTTTAATGTATTTATGACCATTCATTCGTTTGTTCGTTTGTTCATTCATTCATTCATTTATCTTCAATAACTGCTTTATCCTGATCAGTGTTGTGGTGGATCTTGGGAAAATTTGGAGCAAGTCCATTGCAGGGTACCATTGGGCACTCATTCATACACTGATTGACACCTAGGGGCAGTTTGACATAGTTAATCCACATTCCTGCATGTTTTTGAGAAGCAGCAGGTAACCAGAGAACACAAAGGAAACCCTCGCAGATGCAGGGAAAATATGCAAAACTCCACACAGGCAGTAGCCCAAACATCCAAACCCTAGAACTGTGAGGCAGCATTGGTTAACATAAACAATATAAATAATTAATGAAATACAATTTTTAACACTGTCTTTGCAAGAGAGCACTATTCTCGTCTTCCCCTGATCTGAGTAGCATCAATGTGTCCCCCTCTCAGTAGCCAAATTACTCCAACAATCTTGTTTATTTAAATTGATACATTTCAAATGATAATCAATGAAAAATGTTTTTATTACATTCTTAGGAACTCCCCAAGTTACAACCACAACAACAACCACAATGATTACAGCAAAAAGCACCTTAAGCACCAAACCAGCAATAACATCTATGAATGTTACTACAGACAAAACAACACCAACTACAACCAACCATGGTAAATGGTAAATTACATATATTGATATTGCTTAAAATATTACAGTGACAGTCAGTTCATGTAATTTCTCCAAACAGAAACCAGCTTGCTTAAAGCTACAGACGAATGATACAGTTATTTATGCACTTTTTGATATGAATGGGAGAAAATGAGGAAGTTCTATACTACAATAGAAAAAAAAAATGATGCTGTATATGTATCATTATTTAGTCCACTGCTCTGTTTTGTTGTTGTTACTTTTAATTTTTCCAGCAGCACTTACTTGTGGCTTCCCTGTTCACTATTGATGTTACAAGTGTTTTTCAACAAAGAAACTGTTCAGTACCATTTAGTAGTTTTAGAGAGAGAGTTAGATAGAGAGAGAGAGAGAGAGAGAGAGAGAGAGAGAGGGAGAGGGAGGGAGAGGGAGGAAGAGAGAGGGGGGGAGAGATCTGACCTGTTATTATGCTTAAAGAGGCCACTGCCATTAGGTAATATTGTTGCAACCACTTTGTGGTTAGGAACTGTAACAACTTTCATATTTTACCTTATGTCATTTGAAGAGCTTGTGCTAAATTCACAGTTTTTTTCTGTGAATTTTTTTTTCTTTCAATTTTTCCTACAATTCCCTGGAGTATGCTGAAATGAACTCACACCAGCATCTGAAATTCAATTGTACTTCCTGTCAACCATCTTGGATTTTGTTAAAAACTTTTTTTGCTACTCCTCCTACAAATTTTATCAATCCTCACCAGATTTGGCAAAGGTCATCTTCAGAGTAAGCCTCACAAATGTTATCAAAAGAATTTTGAATATTCTAAACATTTTGTCCCTAATGGGCCAACGAATCTGTCAGTGAAGCCGCCAAACAGGAAGTGGGGCTGTATCTCAGCAACGACTTCGTGCATGGCAAAAATCTTGGTAGGCAGCTTCAGGACCATGACCTGAGGCTATGCAACAAATTTCATGCCAATGCCACCTACTGGTCAAAAGCAACAATAATGTGCTCTAAAATGCTTCCATCTAACTGCCATTTTTGTTACTACTCCTCCAAATTTTGTCCAATCTTCACCAAATTTGGCCAAAGGAATAATGATATTACTGACATTCTCCTGCAATGCATGAAACTACAAATCATTTTTGAATCCCTTTGCCTATAGTTATGGCACTGCATTCCTGTGATTTCTTATGCAACAATTGTAGCACATCTGTGAATGTGCAGCTTTGGGTGCTTGGTTTAATTAGGGGCTGAGCACCACCTATTGTTTTTCTGCTGATTCTGCTCGTTGTTATTATTATTATTATTATTATTATTATTATTATTATTATTATTATTATTATTATTATTATTATACCTAGGTTGTCTATGGCAGCCCATAGAACCCTTCAGTAAAAAGTTTTGAAATTTGGTACACAGCTTCAGGACACATTCAGCTATATATACACCAAATCTGGGCCCCAAGCTCCTAAAGGTCTAGCACCACCAACAGGTCAAAATTTGGCCAAATTTCAAACTATGTTTATGCCCATAGCTTTTGAACCGTGTGGCTAATATTTAAATTTTCTGCCATCTTGGATTTTTTAAAAACATTTTTGCTACTCCTACCAATTTTGTCAAAATTTCAGACATAACATGTTCAGACTAATCTGTACAAAAGTTATAAAATGGAATTTTGATTTTCAAAATCATTTGCTTGTAACAAGCCAACAAATCTGACAATGAAGTCACCAATCAGGAAGTATGCTGTGTCTCATTAACAATGTTATGCATTGTCTTGAAACTTTGTACATGTCTTCAGCACTATGACCTGAGGCTATGCAACAAATTGCATGACAGCACCACCTAGAGGTCAAAAGTTACAATGACGTAGAAAATGCTTGAATCTTATCACTGTTTTCACTCTTCCTCCTACAAATTACACCCCAAAATCATCAAATTTGGCTCATATCATCTTAAGACCTCTATGCACAAAATTTATTATATGGATTTTTTTTATATTGAAAACTGTTCTCCTGCAAAGTGCCCACAAAAGCAATGAATCAGAAAAGTTATTTTTATAACTGCTTTGGTGTGTTCTATTACATCAAAATAAAGATGTATGTTTGGCTCTGTGTTCAGGGAGAACAGAGGAAATGTTTTATCATTAGTCCACTAGGTGGGGATGTAGTCTCAATAGAGATTAGTCATTCAAGGATTTTATTTTATTTATTATTTTTATTTATTTATTTATTTATTTATTAACATTTTATAGTTTTACACCTTGTTTAAAATGGATGAAATTTAGGTTTTTTTCTATTTTACTGACACAACATGTGTAACAATAAAGTGCCAAATATATTTTTATTGTAACACAAAAGCTTATTAGACAAAATAACAGACATTTGTTGGTTGCATAAGTATCTGAGCAATTGTTTTGCATATTGAAACAAAAGTTGGTATGGAGCATTAAGATGCTCTTTAGGACTCAGTTCTCAGCTCAAGAGCCCATACAAAGTTTGTGATAGTGCCATCTATGGGTCACAAAATGTCATGCAGCTCTTTTTCGTATCAATACAAAACTTTGTATGTGAACTCAGTATGTCTTGAGGGCCCCAGATTAGTCTTGTGATGGTGCCCCCTAGCGGGCATTGTGTGTGAGGCCCCGTAAATGCTGCTTGCAGCTTTAATTATTCTTCATCTTCTTCTGGCTAGGGTGTCTATGGCAGCCCATAGAACTGGTAAAAAGTTGTGACATTTGGCACACTGATTGGGGAGAGTCTAAGGAACATTCTGACCAAATTTGGATCAAGTGCTGCCAACACTCTAGTGCCACCATTGGGTCAAATTTGGGCCTAGTTTTGAAGTACCTTTATGGTCATAACCATGAGTCCAATATTTAAAAGCCACCCCTCGATTCCCTGGGTCAAGCTGAGTTCACTGCACCCTATGACATCAATCTTCAGGACTATGACTTCAGGACTAAAAATTACATTTCACGACAGCACCACCTACTGGTCAGAAGTTACAATAATATGCTAAAAATGCCAAGAACAATCACACTCGGATTCAGACCGCAGCAAATGTGCCCAATGTGAAAACCACATCAGATGACTGAAGTCATGCAAATTATTAGAGAATTGCAAGTGTGAGATCATGTTTTTTTTTTGTTTGTTTGTTTTTTTGTTTTTACATCATAGATATAGGCTTCAAAGACTGAAGGCTTCTTTTTTTTTCTCTTTTTTTTCAATTTAAGAGACTCCTGGTACTACAGTCAGCCCATTAGGTGTCAGCAGCACACAGACTGAACATCCCCATCTGCATCCACAAGGTATAACAGGTATTTAGAAGCAATTGCTTAAATGGCATGTTGATCATAAACAGGTCCATGCTTCTTTTCCTAGAAAAGAAAAAGCATAATTTACTTGAAAATCACATAAGTAAGAAAGAAAGAAAGAAAGAAAGAAAGAAAGAAAGAAAGAAAGAAAGAAAGAAAGAAAGAAATTGAGCTTTTTTTTTATTTTATTTTATAACCCCTAACCCTAAATTTGTCCCTAACCATAGCTTCTGTATCTTCTCAGATAACTAAAGTTATGAAAATTATTACAGTTATGCAAGTGTGAAATCGTGTTTTGTTTTATTTATTTATTTTTTACCATCACATTGAATTTTATGATGGAGAAATGGGCTTCAAAGATTGAACACTTTGTTTTTGCTGATGGATTACAAAAAAAATGGTCAATGGACTTTTGTTATCAGGCTTGAATCACAAGATAGATAGATCAATCAAATGTATGATCTTTTTTTGTTTGTTTGTTTGTTTTGTTTTTGTTTTTTTTTCATAATCTTGAATTTTATGTTGGAGAAATAGGCTTCTAAGATTGAACGCTTCTTTTTTTTCCATTGCAGAGACTCCTGGTGCTATAGTCAGCCCATTAGGTGGCAGCAGCACACAGACTGAACATCCCCATCTGCATCCACAAGGTATAACAGGTATTTAGAAGCAATGAGTCCAAAGAATCACTGTTCCTTTTCACCCTCAAAACATTGTCACCAAGCTTTTTTTTTTTTTTTTTTTTTTTTTTTTTTGATAATTGCTTAAATAGTATCTTGATCATAAACAGGTCCATGCTTCTTTTCCTAGAAAAGGAAAAGCATAATTTACTTGACAAATCATATAAGAAAGAAATAAAGAAAGAAAGAAAGAAAGAAAGAAAGAAAGAAAGAAAGAAATTGAGCTGTTTTTTATTTTATTTTATTTTATAACTCCTAACCCTAGATTCGTCCCTAACCATAGCTTCTGTATCTTTTCAAATAACTAAAGTCATTCAAATTATTACAGTGATGCAAGTGTGAGATCATGTTTTATTTATTTTTTTTTTTTTTTAACATCACATGTTTATGATGGAGAAATCGGGAACACTTTTTTTTGCTGATGGATTACAAAAAAATGGTCAATGGACTTTTGTTATCAGGCTTGAACCACAAGATAGATAGATACAGTATCTCACAAAAGTGAGTACACCCCTCACATTTTTGTAAATATTTTATTATATCTTTTCATGGGACAACACTGAAGAAATTACACTTTGCTACATTGTAAAGTAGTGTGTGTACAGCTTGTATAACAGTGTAAATTTGCTGTCCCCTCAAAATAATTCAATACACAGCCATTATTGTCTAAATCACTGGCAACAAAAGTGAATACACCCCTAAGTGAAAATGTCCAAATTGGGCCCAAAGTGTCAATATTTTGTGTGGCCACCATTATTTTCCAGCTCTGCCTTAACCCTGTTGGGCATGGAGTTCACCAGAGCTTCACAGGTTGCCACTGGAGTCCTCTTCCACTCCCGCATGATGACATCACAGAGCTGGTGGATGTTAGAGACCTTGCGCTCCTCCACCTTCCATTTGAGGATGCCCCACAGATGCTCAATAGGGTTTAGGTCTGGAGACATGCTTGGCCAGTCCATCACCTTTACCCTCAGCTTCTTTAACAAGGCAGTGGTCGTCTTGGAGGTGTGTATGGGGTCATTATCATGTTGGAATACTGCCCTGCGGCCCACTTTCGGAAGGGAGGGGATCATGCTCTGCTTCAGTATGTTACAGTACATGTTGGCATTAGCTCCCCAGTGCCGGCAGCACTCATGCAGCCCCAGACCATGACACTCCCACCACCATGCTTGACTGTAGGCAAGACACACTTGTCTTTGTACTCCTCACCTGGTTGCCGCCACACACGCTTGACACCATCTGAACCAAATAAGTTTATCTTGGTCTCATCAGACCACAGGACATGGTTCCAGTAATCTATGTCCTTAGTCTGCTTGTCTTCAGCAAACTGTTTGCAGGCTTTCTTGTGCATCATCTTTAGAAGAGGCTTCCTTCTGGGACGACAGCCATGCAGACCAATTTGATGCAGTGTGCAGCATATGGTCTGAGCACTGACAGGCTGACCCCCCACCCCTTCAACCTCTGCAGCAATGCGTCTATTCTGCAAAGCCAACCTCTGGATATAATGCTGAGCACGTGCACTCAACTTCTTTGGTCGACCATGGCGAGGCCTGTTCTGAGTGGAACCTGTCCTGTTAAACCACTGTATGGTTTTGGCCACCGTGCTGCAGGTCAGTTTTAGGGTGTTGGCAATCTTCTTATAGCCTAGGCCATCTTTTTGTAGAGCAACAATTCTTTTTTTCAGATCCTCAGAGAGTTCTTTGCCATGAGGTGCCATGTTGAACTTCCAGTGACCAGTATGAGAGAGTGTGAGAGCGATAACACCAAACTTAACACACCTGCTCCCCATTCACACCTGAGACCTTGTAACACTAACGAGTCACATGACACTGGGGAGGGAAAATGGTTAATTTGGCCCAATTTGGACATTTTCACTTAGGGGTGTACTCACTTTTGTTGCCAGCGGTTTAGACATTAATGGCTGTGTGTTGGGGACAGTGGTAGCTCAGTGGTTAAGATGTTGGGCTACTGCTTGGAAGGTTGCAAGTTCAAATCCCAGCACTGCCAAGCTGCCACTGTTGGGCCCTTGAGCAAGGCCTTTAACCCTCAATTGCTCAGATGTATAAATGAAATAAAAATGTAAGTCGCTCTGGTTAAGGGTGTCTGCCAAATGCCATAAATGTAAATGAGTTGTTTTGAGGGGACAGCAAATTTACACTGTTATACAAGCTGTACACTCACTACTTTACATTGTAGCAAAGTGTCATTTCTTCAGTGTTGTCCCATGAAAAGATATAATAAAATATTTACAAAAATGTGAGGGGTGTACTCACTTTTGTTAGATACTGTAGATAGATAGAGTGTGAGTGAGTGAGTGTTCTTGTTGGTCTTTATTTTATAACCCCTAACCCTAAATTCACCCCTAACTGTAGCCTGGGTATCTTCTCAGATGACTTCTCAGAAGTCATGCAAATGATTACAGAATTACGTGTGGGATCATGTTTTTATTATTTTTATTTTTATTATTATTATTATTATTATTATTATTATTATTATTATTATTATTATTATTATATTTATTACTTCTAACAGAAACCAGCTTGGTTAAAGCCACAGCCACCACCATAACTGGAGTCAACTCAGACCTGCCTACAACCACAGAACATCAGACTACTCAGTCACTCACTCCTAATTTCACATCCTCCCCCAATCCAGAGAACACATATCAGACACCCACAGCAAGCACCAGCACCACCAGAAAGAAAGGTAGCATCACACTCTACTTTTGCATAAATGGCATATTGATCATAAACAGTTCTATGCTTATTTTCAAAGTCAAAGTCTTTTATTTGTCAATTGCACAGTTGACATGTGGAAACTGCACATTGAAATTCTTATGGTTGCTCCACTGACAAATACTAGACATACAGTATATTCACATACTGTATAAGATCTACAAAACAAAATTTACAAATGTAAATGCAATACCAAGTACAGTCCCTTCCAAAAGTATTGGAACAACAAGGCCAATTTTATGGTTTTCTCTATACATTAAAGACATTTGGGTTTGAGATCAAAAGATGAATATGAGATGATAGATCAGAATTTCAGCTTTCATTTCTTCATATTCTTCATATCTACATGTGTTAAACAACTTAGAACATGGCACCTTTTGTTTGAATCCAAATTTTTCAAGTAATCAAAAATATTGGAATGTGACTGATATGGTAGGTGTTTCTTGCTGCCCAGGTGTGCCCTGTTAAATTGATTGTTTAAAGAATTAATAGCTCAGAATGTCTCTTGGTTTGAGCCCTAGGTATCGCCTGTGAAGCCCTATGTTTTGCCTGTGCATTTGTTGTTAAAAAGGATAAACCAACATGAAGACAAGAGAGTTGTCTATGGGAGAAAAGCAAGCCATTTTAGAGCTGAGAAAAGTGGGAAAATCTATCCGAGCCATTGCAAAAACATTGGGCAAATCCAATACAACAATATGGATTGTCCTGAAAAAGAAAGAAACCACTGATGTACTAACAATCAGACATGGAACATTTCGGCCAAGGAAAACAACAGCAGTTGATGAAACATTGTGTGATCTGTGAAGGAAAACTGCAAAACAACAGTTAGTTTGCAAAGAAATACAGAGATGAGGCACAAAGGTTCTGGAACCAAGATTAACCTCTACCAAAGTGATGGAATGGCTAAAGTGTGAAGAAAGAATGGATCTTCTCATGATCATGATCAGGATCTGCTCATGATCCAAAACAATCATCAGTCAAGCATAGTGGAGGTAGTGTCATGGCTTGGGCTTGCATGGCTGCTTCTGGAATGGGCTCACTAAGAAAAAAGCAATGGAAAATTGTTTTCTTTGCATTTTTTTTATTTCCTTGGGGCAATAACAACAACAATCAATGTTTATTTTAACAGATCCCACTTTTTTGGAGGGGTGGTCTGACACCAAATGTGCAATATGGGCAGCAAGAAACATCTATCAGTCACATTCCAATATTTTTGATTACTTGAAAAAATTGATGGATTCAAACAAAAGGTGCCATGTTCTAAGTTGTTTAACACATCTATATGTAAATATCAGGAAAAGCTGAAATTCTGATCAATCGTCTCATTTTCATCTTTTGATCTCAAACCTAAATGTACAGTCATGTTAAAAAATAATTACACTCCATGGAAATTGGTGTGTGTGACATACAGTGAGGGAAAAAATTATTTGATCTCCTGCTGATTTTGTACGTTTGCCCATTGACAAAGAAATGATCAGTCTATAATTTTAATAGTAGGTGTATTTTAACAGTGAGAGTGAGAATAACAACAAAAAAATCCAGAAAAATGCATTTCAAAAAAATTATAAATTGATTTGCATGTAAATGAGTGAAATAAGTATTTGATCCCCTATCAATCAGCAAGATTTCTGGCTCCCAGGTGTCTTTTATACAGGTAACAAGCTGAGATTAGGAGCACTCCCTTTAAGGGAGTGCTCCTAATCTCAGCTTGTTACCTGTATAAAAGACACCTGTCCACAGAAGCAATCAATCAATCAGATTCCAAACTCTCCACCATGGCCAAGACCAAAGAGCTGTCCAAGGATGTCAGGGACAAGATTGTAGACCTACACAAGGCTGGAATGGGCTACAAGACCATCTCCAAGAAGATTGGTGAGAAGGTGACAACAGTTGGTGCGATTATTCGCAAATGGAAGAAACACAAAATAATTGTCAGTCTCCCTCGGTCTGAGGCTCCATGCAAGATCTCACCTCGTGGAGTTTCAATGATCATGAGAACGGTGAGGAATCAGCCCAGAACTACACGGGAGGATCTTGTTAATGATCTCAAGGCATCTGGGACCATAGTCGTCAAGAAAACAATTGGTAACACACTACTCCATGAAGGACTGAAATCCCGCAGCACCTGCAAGGTCCCCCTGCTCAAGAAAGCACATGTACAGGCCCGTCTGAAGTTTGCCAATGAACATCTGAATGATTCAGAGGAGAACTGCGTGAAAGTGTTGTGGTCAGATGAGACCAAAATCGAGCTCTTTGGTATCAACTCAACTCGCTGTGTTTGGAGGAGGAGGAATGCTGCCTATGACCCCAAGAACACCATCCCTAGCGTCAAACATGGAGGTGGAAACATTATGCTTTGGGGGTGTTTTTCTGCTAAGGGAATAAGTTGAATAAGTAATCTCATATGTTGTTTTTTTTTATGAACAGAATGATTTCATATATTGTGAAACTGCACCGCATCAAAGGGACGATGGACCATGTACCGTCAAATCTTGGCTGAGAACCTCCTTTCCTCAGCCAGGGCATTGAAAATGGGTCATGGATGGGTATTCCAGCATGACAATGACCCAAAACACACAGCCAAGGCAACAAAGGAGTGGCTCAAGAAGAAGCACATTAAGGTCCTGGAGTGGCCTAGCCAGTCTCCAGACCTTAATCCCATGGAGGGAGCTGAAGGTTTGAGTTGCCAAACATCAGCCTCGAAACCTTAATGACTTGGAGAGGATCTGCAAAGAGGAGTGGGACAAAATCCCTCCTGAGATGTGTGCAAAATTGGTGGCCAACTACAAGAAACGTCTGACCTCTGTGATTGCCAGCAAGGGTTTTGCCACCAAGTACTAAGTCAAATACTTATTTCACTCATTAAAATGCAAATCAATTTATAACTTTTTTGAAATGCGTTTTTCTGGATTTTTTTGTTGTTATTCTGTCTCTCACTGTCTCTCACCTACCATTAAAATTATAGGCTGATCATTTCTTTGTCAGTGGGCAAACGTACAAAATCAGCAGTGGATCAAATTATTTTTTTTCCCTCACTGTACTAAATGTGCAATGCGCAAGGAGCTGGCTTTGCAAATTATGCTTTCACTGTTTAAGAGTCTGATGGCTTATGTAAGTAGCTGTTTTTAGTCTATCTAGTCTATTCCTAGAAAACAAATCACATAATAACTATCCACAGACATGATTTGCTGAATTTAGACATGCTGCTTATGGATTGAAAAAAAAAGACCAATGGATTTTTTCTTATCAGGGTTGAACCACAAGAAATAATAATAATAATAATAATAGTAATAATAATAATAATAATAATAATAATAATAATAATAATAATAATAATAATAATAAACATTCTAACAAATGGTGCTGTTTTGTATGGAATTGATTTCATAGCCCCTAACCATAAGTTCACACCTAACTATAATCTTAGTATTTTCCCAGGCAATCAAAGTTGTTCAAATTGTTACAAAATTGCATATGTGTAATCATATTTATTTACATCTTACTGGGTTTAATGATGGAGACAGGCTTCTAAAATGCTTGCTATTTTTGTAATTTTAGAGACTCCTGGTACTACAGTCAGCCCATTAGGTGGCAGCCGCACACAGACTGAAGATCCCCACCTGTATCCACAAGGTAAAATGGGTATTTAGAAGCAATGGGTAAAAAAATCTTTTCCTTAGCAACGTATTATCAAAACATTGTCACCAAGTATTTTATTGTTATTAAATGTACACCTGCAAGATCCTTAAATAAAATGAAATCGTGATAGCATTTTGACTTAGAGCGTAAATACTTCACACCTCCTTACAGCAGCACTTTGGTTAAAAGTGTTTCTGTGCATACACACTACACACTCCTATGTCTTTCCTACAAAGCAGCATCTAGGTGAACCTGTCACTCAAGGAATTTAGAATTTTATTTTTAATTTTGAATAAATTGTCTTCTTGTTAATTAGTCCAAGTCAGGAGGTGGTGAGTGCAGCCGGGGCCAGTTCCACTCTAGGCCCCAGCAGAGTACCCTATAAGGTGTAAAAGTTCTACCCGCAGCTCCTCAGAATACTCTGGAAACTCTTGTAGGTCATCTGGTGCAGAGTAACAGTAGCAGCCCAGTGGAGGTACATGGAGGTGGTATGGAATCCCAAGGAGGAGAACTCAACACACTTGGAGCAGTTCAGAGCAATCTCCCTGCTCAGTGTGGAGGGGAAAAATCTTCTTCAGCATCCTGTCCCGGCTTATGACAGACTTCCTCCTCAAGAACACTGACATCGAAATGTCAGTGCAGAAAGGGGGAATTCCTGGAGTGCCAGGGTGCCTGGAACACACCAGAGTTGTCACTCAGCTGAGGGTGGTGCACACAGCGAAGGAAGACCTGGTTGTGCTTTGGCTAGACCGCACCAATGCATACGGGTCAATACCCTACAAACTGGAGGAGACCACTCTGGATCAACATCATGTTCCTAATAAGATCAAGAACCACATCTTGAACTACTATGGTAGCTTCAGGCTAAGAGTCACCATAAGGAAATATAACATCAAGCTGGCCTCGGCTGGGAAAGGGTCTTCACTCTTGCCATGAACATGCTGGTCAAGGCAGCCAAGGCAGAGTGCAGAGGACTGTTTACCAAGTCTGCTGTGTGGCAACCCCCAATTAGAGCATTTATGGACAATCTCACAGTAAGTACTCACATCTGTAACTAGAAGCAAGTGGCTTCTTCTGCTCATCACCTAGGTGAGAATGAGCTTTAAAAGCTAATCCAGGTCACTGGTTAAAGGTTGAAGATGAAAGAGGTGGACAGGTTTTGCTTCACTGTGGATGGCATTGCAATCCCATCCATCACTGAGAAGCCAGTAAAGAGCCTGGGAAGCCTAAGAGATACAGCAGTGATCCAAGAAACCATCAAGGAGCTTGAGGCCTGGCTCACCACAATTGACAGGTCAGGTCTTGGCAGTTTCAAAGCCTGAGTTTATCAGCATGGCATACTACCTCGAATCTTCTGGCCTCTACTGGTGTATGAGGTCCCCCTGACACCATGGAGTTGCTAGAGAGGAGGGTCAACAGCTACCTCTGCAGATGGCTTGGCCTGCTGCATAGCCTGACCAGCGCAGCTCTGTATGGTAGCAACAAACTGAGGCTTCCATTCAGCAGCCTGGATGAGGAGTTCAGGGTCTCCCACACAAGAGCGGTGAGACTCCAGGGACCCTGGATAGAGACTCCAGGGACCCGCAGAGTCTTGGCTTAGACAAAGGGCACTGGTTGGGGCAGTGGCAACTGAGTGAGCATGATTTGGCTCCTTCCCACAAAGAGTGTGTTGGAGAGGAAGATCTCCTGGTCTGACATTTGGCAGGAAGCATTTTTAGTTCTTGGTCCAGACTGTATACAACATCCTCAGAAGCTCATTGCCAGCAGCAGAAGGTCTCTACTGCTGGTGCCACAACCAGGTGCTTATGGCAGTGGCAGAGAACATCTCCAAGACCATCACCACCAGCAAGCAACTTGACCTGAGGAAGCCCATCGCCTTTGTCAAAGCTGGAGAACAGCTGCAAACTCAATGCAAGTCAACCTGGGAAGGCAGCTGATGTTCCCTGACCACAGAGCAGCAACCTCATTGAGGCCTGATGTAGCCCTTACATCAGCCTCCTCAAAGCAGATTGTCCTAATCAAACTGACAGTTCCCTGGGAAGACTGCATAGAGGAAAGCAATTGAATGGAAATGGGCCAAGTACCAGGAGCTGGTGGAGCAGTGACAGAGGCAAGGCTGGAAGGCTTGCTATGAGCCCATCGAATTAGGGTGTAGAGGTTGTGCTGGTTGGTAACTCTGCAGAACCTTCACCCTGCTGTGCATGTCTGGGGCAGGGATGAGGAAAGCCATCAAGGCCTCCATGGAAGATGCTGAGAATTCCAGGTAGGAATTTTGCCCAGTCAGTTTCTAGGCTGTGGTGATGACTTTTGTCATCCAGTGAAACAAGTCACCAGTTGACAACTTTCTTCAGACTGGCAATAATTGTGGCATCTGAAATTGGTGAAGGCTTGAGCCCAGAGAATGTTGGGGTCCAACACCAGAACTGGAGTTTGAACCCATGCAACATGGTCATCAGGAGCTGATGTACCCTACCAATTCTAGCGTTGAGTAACATGGCTCAATTTTCTGTTCATCCTCAGTCTGAAGGAGTCTCCCATCCTTGGCCATGGATATACTATCCTTGTGCTGCTCCGTCAAGTGCCAAGATAGGGGCTCAAATCAGAAGAGCTCAGATGAAGGGCATGAGCTGTACTGCATGCCTTCAACCCTAAAATTTGTGATTTTAGTTGAGCTACATCTGATGTAAAGCTATCCATACACTCAGAGAGAACCTTTAATTGTTTCTTGGGCTTTTTGCTCTGCATGCCAACCAGTGTTGGGCCCTTGAGGCTTGGTTGTGTTGGGTCAGGTAGAACTTAGAACCGGCTTCACTGAGCTGGCACTAGCAAGCTTCAAATTTGAATCTAACCTAACCAGCCCATTGCAAAAAGTCTAGCTATACACCCTGAGAATGATATATTGATACTGTCCATTAATATTTAAGTTCACTAAATGGATCCGATGCTTTCATACAATAGAGCCTAACCCACAAGCTTTTTTACTTACAGAGATAAGAAGAATTATAACTAATCTGCAGGTGTGTCTACATTCTAAAACTGGTAGAGAGGTGATGCTGGAGAGCCTACAGGATGTGAGTCATCATTTCATAACAATAGAGATAAATGCACAGTATAAACAAATGGTAAAAGTCTAAACCACATTTAACACTTTAGCATCAAATGATGCAAATGTCAAGGAGACACTATCACCAAAATTAACTGAAAAATCTCCTTACATGAGTTATCTAATGTACAGTATGCATGAGTGAATATAAAGGATTTAAGAAGTGTTTTTCCTCTTATTTCAGTTTGCTGCTGAAATGCAGGAGAAGTTAAGAAAGGAACTGTGTAAAGGCTGCACACTGAGGATATTAAAAATCCAACCAAAAAGGACTGACTTCTGATTGCTCCATCATAAAAACTAGGGGTGTCATGCAATGGCATTAAGTATATTTGTATCTGTATCTTCTGTATCTGCCTAGTGCTCAAAATATTTGTATATGTTGTCGCATTTGTATTTAAACAGGAAGGAGGCATGGTCTATAACAGAAGGAATTTTCTTTTGTTTTTTGTTTGTTTGTTTGTTTGTTTGTTTTGTTTTTTACATTTTATAATGTAAATACTATCACTATTCCATGGAAACACTGGAAAATAATGGGGGCAAAATTGTGCTGCTGGAAAAGAATGAAATTATATAACTTTATACAACTCCTGAATCAGATGTCCTGTGGAACTTTCTGGAAAGCCTTCTATCTTCTACCTAATTTGACTAAGTAAGCAAAGTATGTTTTAAAACAACAATGTCTTCAACAAAAATGTAAATCAAGAAACAGTTGAGAACAGTTACAGTATTTAGAGTTGACAACAATAACCATGTAAGAATATTTTATAACATTTACTTTAGTTTTGGGGAGTGTTACGTTCCAGAAAGATTAGAAAAGTACAAAATACATTACATCTCCTCACCCCTTAATGTTCTTTTTCCCCTTGAAGATAATAAACATCACACTTGAACCATTAACAGCAAAGTCTCCTGTGTGTCGTCTTGATCATATGGTATTAACTAGGAACTGAAACATGGGCATAACTTAACAAACACAATCTTTCTAAATAAAACTGAGGATGGGGGTTGACTGTTCCATCAGGTGTTTGGGTGTGCTCTGTTCTGCTGGAGATACCCTGTCTTCATCAGAAGCAAGTGGAAAATCTGTCTGCAAAGGTACACCTTTTTGTGTCTGCTTGCTCCCTGCTCCAATATGCTTTGTTTTCTTTGATATTGTAAAAGCTACATCTGGCTTAAGTAATTTTATGCAAGTGTGCAACTTGCAATGCATGCAGGTTCCCCTTAGTGATCTGGCCTCTGAGATTTCTGTCTTTGCCACACCAGATTAGTTCCTACAATATAAATTCATGGCTTTTGGGCTATGGAATGCACCTGCCACATTCCAATGCTTTATGAACATTGTCCTAGATGATGTGCTAAACTGTGGAGCCTATCTGGATGATGTGGTTGTCTACTGGTGTTTGCTAAGCTTTGTGATGCCTCTTTGCGGTTAAATTGGGAGAGATGTGAATTTGGTAAGAGGGTGGTTACATGCCTTGGGAAAATGGTAAAGCATGCTCTGTAGATGCCAAAATCTAGTCTATTAGTTTTTAGTTCCAATTCCACAGTCTAAATGCAAGCTCAGTCTAAATGCTGAAGTTTTCCCTCAGTATGGCTGGTTATTACTGCAGCTTTATTTCCCAAATGTCGCCCTGCCTCTCGCATTTCTCCTGTTGTGCTACTAGTTATTTGTATTTGGTGCTGGTATATGACCCTGAGCTTGTTTGTACATTTTGAGATTTGCCCGTGCCCTTTGGTTCTGACTGCAGATTGTATGTATAACCTCTTCTGTTCTTTCTACAACTCTTTTCACAATCTTCAGAAGGCATACACAGGACGACAGGTTGAGCTCAAATCATGCAGCGAGTTGTAGCACCTCAGCACAAGCAGCATCATATAATTCACAAAATGAAAACCAGAAGAAATAAAACAATGGACCTTCTCAGCCAGAGAACCCACAAGAAACTCTGGACCAAAATGTCTCCACTCAGGTAGCCATAAAACAAGGAATCTACACCCAGACACTGAGGAGCCACTTAAATCCAGCTTGTGCATCTGCCTTATCTCAATTCTGCAAACAGCACGGCGAGTGTTAAAGGCATCCCTGACCCAAGGCTGAACCCTCTGAACCACAGAAACTGCTCTCAAATGCAGTGATTTAGGCCTATGGGCCAGACCAGATTGCTTACTCAGCAGATAAGTCCAAAGAACCTCACCATTAAGGCCAATAAATTCTGGAAGAAAGGAATGAGATATTTTGCTCCCTCAGGAAAAGTCTACACAAGGGTTCACACATTCCACAATCAGATTAATCAGTGCCTACCAGGAGCAATGACTGTGGAAATTAATACATCTTTGAACAACTGCAATCACCTATTTTCTACCATGTGTTGTTCTATTTTCTTCACGTGTATCACCATTAAGCTGCCACTAACTGTTCCATTTAGCATGTATAAGTATAGAAGCCCTAGGAGGATCATTGTGTTTTAATATTAGTAATGTACTTTAAGTATAGTCAAACATGTTTTGTTTGGTATGTATGTGTTCATTGAGTGATTTCCTAAATCATAAGAGTAAGGAAATTTGTGTAGGTTGTTCTGGTATATACATGCAGTATTTCAGGACAAAGTTTAATCCACACATCATTGGAAAGTGTGGAACCACTCATCTGCAGGGACAAAGGGCTGATTAGCATAATAGGTGGAGAATCTGGCTAACACCCCGCCCAAAGACAATGTTGATAGGAGCAAGCACTCTGGGCTGGACTAGCCCAGAAAGTGTTAAAATCCTAAGAACACAAGAACTCTCGGTCTCTCTCTCTCATATCTCTGGCTTTTTGGCTTTTTGCCTCTCTTCCTGGAATGCTCCAAAGGACGGAGTTGGCGGAGGGTCTCCAGAGCCATTGGAGAATTCTCCCCAATCAACGTCAGGGAGATCAGACCACGTTCCGGTGGCCTGGGGACCCAGCGAGAGCCACCACCTGCTTTTCAAACCTCCCGCCTTCATTCCACTCAGCGTCTTCTGAGACGCCTTTCGACACCGACCAGACCGCTGATGACACCACAACGTAACGAGGAAATCCCTTCAACACAGCTATTCAAAAGGGAAGCGCAATACCCCAGAATCTAGCTAATCTGGTGTCTATAATAAGTTGAGCCCTTCTAAAGGAAGTGAAGATAACTTAATACATTTACGGCATTTGGCAGACACCCTCATCCAGAGCAACTTACATTTTTGTGTCATTTATACAACTGAGCAGTTGAGGGTTAAGGGCCTTGCTCAAGGGCCCACAGTGGCAGCTTGGCAGTGAAGGGCTTTGAACTCATGACCTTCTGATCAGTAGACCAATGTCTTAAACACTGTGCTACCACTAGAGACTCAACTGCAAGAGACTGCAACTCTAGAGACTCGAAACTTCATTCACTCTTCATTATCACCCGTTTATGTATTCGTGTGTGTGTGTGTGTGTGCGTGTGTTTATGTGTTAGATTAGTTTCTATGTCATAGAACAGTTCAATAAAGTCTCGTCTGTTCTTAAATATACGTGTTTTTATTGCTTACAAGTGTCTATTGCCTTGAATTGCGATTCTGCTAAATGCTCTTAAAATAATAGTTCACTATGTTTAGGATATTATTGCCGGTGGCCATGGAAATAATATCTAATGCATACTTAATGAATACACTAAGTTCAACTTATCGCAGGACGAATAGTTGATCAGTAATACTAAATTAGCCAAATTTCCCTTTACAAGCTGATCTGTTAATCTCTCCGACATATTTGGAGGAGAATAAAGATAGCTCAAACTAAACAACTAATTTTTACTTACGTAAAATGGTGGAGAATATATAAAATTAACCCTGCTAAACTGCTAATTTTCCATACAGAGTTTACTGGGATAAATAAAGGAACATCACACAGATAAACATCACACATCTCTCTGTTCTCACCTCACAAGAAAATGAAGGAATTTAAGCTTTTTTTTTACATTAACATCAAATACAGTGCCCTCCACTAATATTGGCCAGATCCTTCAAATTTCAAGGTCCATGTCTTCAGTTCACCCCACAGGTTTTCTATGGGGTTCAAGTCAGGGGCCTGGGATGGCCATGGCAGGACCTTGATTTTGTGGTCAGTAAAGCATTTTTGTGTTGAGTTTGATGTATGTTTTGAATCATTGTCCTGCTGGAACATCCAACCAAGGCCCATTTTAAGCTTTCTGGCAGAGGCAGTCAGGCGTTCATTTAATATCTGTTGATGATGCCATGTATCCTAACAAAATGTCCAGGTCCTCTGGCATAAAAACAGCCCCAAAACATTAAAGAGCCACCACCATATTTAACTGTGGGCATGAGGTACTTTTCCATATGGCTACCTCTCTGTGTGCGCCAAAACCGCTTCTGGTGTTTATTGCCAAAAAGCTCTATTTTGATTTCATCTGACCATAGAACCCGATCCCATTTGAAGTTCCAGTAGTGTCTGGCAAACTGAAGATGCTTGAGTTTGTTTTTGGATGAGATTCGAGGCTTTTTTCTTGAAACCCTTCCAAACAACTTGTGGTGATGTAGGTGACTTCATATTGTAGTGTTGGAGACTTTCTGTCCCCAAGACACAATTCTCCAGCTGTGATCCTTGGAGATTTTTTGCCACTCAAACCATCCTCTTCACAGTGCGTTGAGATATACAGGTGCATCTCAATAAATTAGAATGTCGTGGAAAAGTCCATTTATTTCAGTAATTCAACTCAAATTGTGAAACTCGTGTATTAAATAAATTCAGTGCACACAGACTGAAGTAGTTTAAGTCTTTGGTTCTTTTAATTGTGATGATTTTGGCTCACATTTAACAAAAACCCACCAATTCACTATCTCAACAAATTAGAATATGGTGACATGCCAATCAGCTAATCAACTCAAAACACCTGCAAAGGTTTCCTGAGCCTTCAAAATGGTCTCTCAGTTTGGTTCACTAGGTAAATCACAAACATTCACTGCCAAATTAGCTGGCTGTTCACAGAGTGCTGTATCCAAGCATGTTAACAGAAAGTTGAGTGGAAGGAAAAAGTGTGGAAGAAAAAGATGCACAACCAACCGAGAGAACCGCAGCCTTATGAGGATTGTCAAGCAAAATCGATTCAAGAATTTGAGTGAACGTCACAAGCAATGGACTGAGGCTGGGGTCAAGGCATCAAGAGCCACCACACACAGACATGTCAAGGAATTTGGCTACAGTTGTCGTATTCCTCTTGTTAAGCCACTCCTGAACCACAGACAACGTCAGAGGCGTCTTACCTGGGCTAACGAGAAGAAGAACTGGACTGTTGCCCAGTGGTCCAAAGTCCTCTTTTCAGATGAGAGCAAGTTTTGTATTTCATTTGGAAACCAAGGTTCTAGAGTCTGGAGGAAGGGTGGAGAAGCTCATAGCCCAAGTTGCTTGAAGTCCAGTGTTCAGTTTCCACAGTCTGTGATGATTTGGGGTGCAATGTCATCTGCTGGTGTTGGTCCATTGTGTTTTTTGAAAACCAAAGTCACTGCACCCGTTTACCAAGAAATTTTGGAGCACTTCATGCTTCCTTCTGCTGACCAGCTTTTTGAAGATGCTGATTTCATTTTCCAGCAGGATTTGGCACCTGCCCACACTGCCAAAAGCACCAAAAGTTGGTTAAATGACCATGGTGTTGGTGTGCTTGACTGGCCAGCAAACTCACCACACCTGAACCCCATAGAGAATCTATGAGGTATTGTCAAGAGGAAAATGAGAAACAAGAGACCAAAAAATGCAGATGAGCTGAAGGCCACTGTCAAAGAAACCTGGGCTTCCATACCACCTCAGCAGTGCCACAAACTGATCACCTCCATGCCACGCCGAACTGAGGCAGTAATTAAAGCAAAAGGAGCCCCTACCAAGTATTGAGTACATGTACAGTAAATGAACATACTTTCCAGAAGGCCAACAATTCACTAAAAATGTTTTTTTTATTGGTCTTATAAAGTATTCTAATTTGTTGAGATAGTAAATTGGTGGGTTTTTGTTAAATGTGAGCCAAAATCATCACAATTAAAAGAACAAAGACTTAAACTACTTCAGTCTGTGTGCATTGAATTTATTTAATACACAAGTTTCACAATTTGAGTTGAATTACTGAAATAAATGAACTTTTCCACGACATTCTAATTTATTGAGATGCACCTGTATATACAAACACGTCCAGGTCCAGGTCGATTCATAACATTTCCAGTTGACTGGAACTTCTTAATTATTGCTCTGATGGTGGAAATAGGCATTTTCAATACTTTTGCTATATTCTTATAGCCACTTCCCATTTTGTGATAAATAAGGGAACATTACATAAAATGTACATTCCTCTCTGCTACAGCTGCAAATAAAACACATGAAGAAAATAAATAAAACTTACACTTACTTAAACTTACACTACAAAAAAATTTCAAGGGCTTTATCAATGGCTAGAAGCACAGTGAAGTCTATTATTAAGAAGTGGAAGGTATTTGGTACAACATAGACCCTCCCTGGATCAGGACGTCACTCCAAACTGGATGAAAGAGCCAGTAGGAAACTGGCCAGAGAGGCTGCCAAGATGCCTACAGCAACTCTGAAACAGTTGCAGGAATTTATGAGAAAGAGTGGTCATTGTGTGCATGTTACAACAATATCACAAATTCTCCACAAATGTGGCTTGTATGGGAAGATTGCAAGAAAAAAGCCACTCCTCAAGAAAGGCCACATGCATTCACAACTGAGCTTTGCCAAAACGCACCTTGATGATTCAGGTAAGATGAGACTAAAATTGAATTATTTGGCCTCAACACCAAACAATATGTCTGGTAGAAATCCAATACAGCTCACCATCCAAATAACACCATTCCTACAGTAAAGCATGGAGGTGGTAATATCCTGTTATGGGGGTGTTTCTCTGCAGCAGGGACTGGAGCACTTGTCAGGATAGAAGGAAAATGGATGGGCCAAAATACCATCAAATTCTTGAGGAAAATCTGCTTTCCTCTGCCAGAAAGTTGTCAATGGGAAGAAGGTTTACCTTCCAACATGACAATGACACAAAGCACACAAGAGTGAGGAGAAAAGAGTGAATGTCCTTGCATGGCCTAGTCAGAGCCCAGACTTAAACCCCATTGAAAATCTGTTGAATGACTTGAAGACTGCAGTCCACAAATGGTCACCATCAAATTTAACTGAACTTGAGCAGTTCTGCAAAGAAGAGTGGGCAAATATTGCAGTCTAGATGTACAAAGTTAGTAGAGATATATCCCAACAGACTAAAGGCTGTAATTAAAGCAAAAGGTGGTTCAACAAAATGGGGGGGTGATCCTTTTTCCAACTCAGTGATCCTGTTTTTTAATTTTTTTAAATTATTTCCTGACGTGTTGGTGTTGTATCTTTCACTTGGATAAGTTGCACTGAGTAAATACAGCTGGATAAAACGTCTTCATTTTGTTCTTCATTGTGTCCGTCTTCATTTCAGGCTGCAATGCAACAAAATGTGATTATATTAAAGGGGGGTGATTCTTTTCTATAGCCACTGTACACCAATCAACCATAACATAACATACCAATCAGCCATAACAAAACCACTGACAGGTGAAGTGAATAACAATGATTATACCTTTACAATGGCATCTTTCAAAGGATATATTAAGCAGCAAGTGAACAGTCAGTTCTCAAATTGATATGTTGGAAGCAGGAAAAATGGGCAAGCATAAGGATGTGAGCGACTTTGACAAGGGCCGAATTGTGATGGCTAGACGACTGGGTAATCAGAGAGTAATCAATGGTCAACAGATTCACCCTAATGTTGCACTAAAACTCCACACCTTAAGCCACATAACACAGGAGAATTTGTGTTTGGGCAAGAACATCAATCCTGGCTCTATAAAAAGGGTACTCGGCTATGGGAGTTTGCACCGGGAGATAAAGTGCTCATTTTGTTACCCACGTCAAACTCTAAATTACTCGCCAAGTGACGAGGACCCTTTGAGGTCTCACGGCAGGTTGGGATGTCAACTATGAGGTAAGGCAAACAAATAGAGGCAGGGCATGGCAGGTTTATCACCTTAAACTCTTCAAATCATGTAGGGAGGCAGTTCCCGTGGCTTTGGCAATGGTCATTCAGAGAGAGAGGAGCTGGGACCAGAGCTGAATCTAAAAACGGTGGCTCAATCCACCCCAGTCCCTTATGGAGACCACCTCTCTCCTTCCCAAATCAAGTATGTTGCCAAGTTGCAGGCAGATTTTTCCAACTTGTTCTTGGAATTCACACCACATTCACACACTCAAAAATAGGGTGATGAACACAGCACACAGTGAAGAAACACCACCACGGACAGAGAAGGGGAATGGGCCTTTCTGCTATTTATCCTCAGCTCCTAAAATACACCAAACACAAAGAAAAATTAAAAGAGACACAATCTCACCATTCAACACAATAAAATAAGAAAACTAAATAATCACACAAGAGATGGGGTGAACAATCTTTACAATTAACTAGCTACGCGGCTAACTATCCCAAGTATGTGATAGTATTACAGGCCACACTAAACTACCCAGACAACAGAGCCGAAGTTAAAATCGGCTCAACCCTAAACAAATAACAAAAAAAACAACAAAAACAATTAAACAAAAAGCAGAAAGACAGCTTACAACATAGAAAAGCACCCCTGAAGAAGTAGAAGCACACAGCACCCAAACAGAAGGAGAGTGTATGTGCCCGCACAGGAACAGACATACGCTGCTACTCTGCTTAGCCAAAAAGGAGCAGGGAAAGCAACGATAACTAAATGTCATAACTAACATTTTTACTACATGAAATTTCAAAGCATTTCATTTATTTTTAAAGCTATGTTTAGAGAAAATGCACACCATCTTGGCAACGTTTTAGTTAAATTTGTTGATATTTTAACTCCAAAACAAAAGTCTCTATCTTATTAGACTTAAAGTTGAATTAATGGATGTAGAGAAAAAAGTTCATTTAGGGAAGATAGGGTTTTCAATTGTATTACATTTGTTGACTATATATATTTGACCCAATTTGTCTATAACAGAGTTGACCGATTTTTCTGTTTGTACATTGATTTTCAGAATAAATATTTTAAATCTTTATTTTAAATATTAAAGGTTTAAGATCAACAAATACTGAAAATGTTAAATTTGTGTGAGAATAAAAAAGTTTAATGGAAAAAATCTTTCCTATATTTTGTTTTCTCTCTATACTTGAAATGTAGCCAACATTCTGGAATGGGCAATATATATAGTATATATAGGATCATATATACTAGTGAGGAGTGTGTGTGTGTGTGTGTGTGTGTGTGTGTGTGTGTGTGTGTGTGTGTGTACTCCTCACTGTCCACTTTATAAGGAACACTTATACACCTGCACATTCATGCAGTTATGTAATTAGCCAATCCTGTGGCAGGAGCACAATGCAAAAATTCATGCAGATACAGGTCAAGAGCTTCAGGTAATGTTCACTTCAAACATCAGAATGAAAAAGTGTGATTTCTGTGACTTTGATCATGGCATGAATGTTGGTAACAGATGGACAGCTTTGAGCATTTCAGAAACTGCAAACAATCTCCTAGGATTTTCACAGACAGTAGTGTCCAGAGATTAAATAAAATGGTGTTGGGGGGAAAAAACTGAGTGAGCAACAGATCTGTGGGTGGAAATGTCGTGTTGATAAGAGAGGTCAGAGGAAAATGGCCAGATTGGTTTGAGCTGCCAGGAAGGATAAAGTAACTCATATAATCACTCTACAACCATGGTGAGCAGAAAACCATCTCAGCATGCACAAAACATTTAAACTTGAGGTGGATGAGCTACAACAGCAGAAGACCACATCGTAGGCAATGACTCACCCGAACTGGACAGTTGAAGATTAGAAAAAAAAACTGTCCAGTTTTGTTGAGTTTTTGCCTATGCTAGCCTCAGATTCTTGTTCTGAGTGAATGTGCAGGTGAGTGTCTATATATATTTTTTTGTTGGTTGGTTGGCTTTGTTTTGTTTAAGAGACTCCTGGTTCAACAGGCAACACATTAAGGTGGCAGCAGTGTGCAGTTCATACTATGGACCTCCAATCTCTGGACCCTCAACGAAAAAATAGGTATTTAGAGGTCCACTATGATGTGATAAAATGTAAGCAACTATTGGTTCTGAATTCTTGAAGCTGTATCACAAATATTGAGGCTAATGCATTGATGTGAATCAGTGAACCCGACTGTATACAATATACTCTGATATAGCTACTCTCATATATAAATATTTAGGTTGTTTTTCACTGGTACATTTAACTCAAGGCCCCCTTACATCGTTCCACAACACTGGACAACAAAGATTGTGTATATGGTGTTTCTGTATGATGGGCTGCTAAGCTCAAAAATCACCTAGAACATTTTCTGTCATTCTCTACCATTTTTCTGAAATTGAAATTACCCAATTTTATGTTTTCAATTTCTAATTTCAATGGTGCCCACAATGCAAGTAATGAAAAGTTTTCTTTGCTGTGTTCAGGCATGCCTGGGCAGGATAGCTGCTGATAGCACAAGTGTTAGAAAGGGTATAAAGCATGTGGATTAATTATGCTGTTAAGTTTTTATCCACATTGATGTGCATTCTCTGTGGGCAAAATGAGGATTTGCTATAGCAGAAATGTCATGCACAGCTACATTCTATTACATTTGTGGCATAAATGCACTTATTAAGAAGATATATGAGCTTTAGTTCAGTTGTAAATTTGGTCATCAATACAAAGCCTGGGCCCCTCATATTTGTTTCACAACATGTGCTGTTAATCTTAGAGCTTGGCTCAGATGTACTTGGAAAATAATGACATTTGCTATCCCAATGATATGATGAGAGCAGGTGGATGATGTACCAGACTGTTACTTCTTTCTGATCATGAGACATGAAGCATAGAGGAAGCCAATGAAGATGCAATGATGCACAAGCCTGAAATGAAAAGAAACACTAACCCTTGGGTTTGACAAAACCCAAGGACTTGGGCTTCACAAAAGCAAATGTTGTGTTCAAGGCTGCAAAGATGAGGTACAAACATTTTACACTTTTGTAGCTGCCAATAAAATTTGACAAATTCCTTTTGGTCAGGTTGGCAATATGTGTATCTGAACTGACAGTGATAGGTTGTTTATAGCTTTTGGTTGTGAACATGATCCACAACATCTTTTCTATTGATTATTTGAGAAAGATGTTTCCTAAAATAACTGATGTCAAGATATAAAACAGTTCAACAGTGACTGGCATTTCGAGGAAGTTCTAGTAGGACTGGATATAATTGCATGGGAAAAGTTTATTGGGAACTACAGACCACCAAACTATGTCCAGCTGGATGACAAAGTGCTTCAAGCATACAAAACCACTGGGTGTAACATCTCACAAAAATATATTTTTCTACATTTACATTAAGATCTGCAAATTTTGGTGAAGTCAGTGGTGAGCATGGTGAAAGGTTTCACCAAGACATTGGTGACAATGGAAAATGGTAGCAGAGCAAATTGGAATCCATTAATGTTGCCAGATTATTGTTTGACACTTAAATGAAAAGAGTCCGACACTGGGTACAAGAGAAAATCACCAAAACATTGGTACCAATACTGTTCTACAACTCATAGGTAATTATGAAGGAACTAAGCAGGAACAAATGAGTCATTCTTCATGAACACTTATCTTACACCATGTAACTACTAGGTTATTACTAAGCCTTACATTTCTCTTGCAGAATGACTAGCTAACTATAGCTATTTTATAATAACTATGGATTAAGTACTGATCATATTGACATTAATTCTAAAAGCTAAGCCTTACCTTTCTCCTGGAGATCTAATGTGTTACCAAAGCATTTTTAAATCAGTGAAACTAGTGCAGAGTGTTAGCACTATTGTGATTAAATTCATTACTTGTAAATGTCAACTTCCTGTTTTGTTTACATGATACAAAGAATCTAAAATTTTATTTATGTTCAGTTTAGAAGGATCATCAAATTTTCCTTTGTAAAACATTGTTCTCCAGTATAATAAAATCCTTTTTAACCACAGACAACGCCGTTGTGCTGCAGTAGTTTAGATTCACCTGTAGAGAGCAACATACACATGAAAATCACTGTGGCTACTCCATAACTCAACTTCGGCTTGTGCTTGCTTCCAGTTATTCACAATAACACACTGCTTCTCATTTTCTATTCATTATTTAAACTTCATTCAGGTTGACTTGTTCTGTGAAAAATTTGTTCTTGAGCCTGGACATTCTACAGCTTATTAGCCACAAATCTGACTCAAGTACTGAACAAAAAATAAAGGTCAAAATAATTTTATGATAGATTGATCCTGGTGATTAATAGCCACATGACCTCCATGTCTTCATACACAATATGGCCAAAACTTTGTGGACACCTGACCATCACACCCATATGTGGACCTTCCCCAAACTGTCGCCACAAAGTGCACAATTGTCTAGAATGTCTTTGTATACTGTAGCATTAAGATTTCCCTTCACTGGAGCTAAAGGTTAGCTCAAACTAGCTCAAACTTTTTCCAACATGACAATACCCCTATACACAAAGCAAGCTCCATGAGGATATGGTTTGCCAAGGTTAGAGTGGAAGAACTTGAGTGGCCTGAACAGAGCCCTGACCTCAATGCCACTGAACACCTCTGGTATGCGCTAGAATGCCAACTGTGCCCCAGGCCTCCTTAAATGCATATACATTTTCTAGTAATATAGAATTCTACATAAATTCTGAGAGGTGTCTTGGACATTTGTTTGTGTTTCACAGACTTGCCTAATGTTTGCATACTTCATATACATTTTCTGTGTTTTAATTCACCTGCAAGATTTCTAGGTTATACTGCACCTTGAATTCATCAAGGATAATACAGTTTTAAATTAATATATAAATTAATTTGGCTATTAGCATATTTCCAGTGCAACTGAGCAATCAATGAGTACATTAGTCCAATGTAACTACATGCTCTAAATATAACATAGTAAATAATTACATCTTGAAACCCAAGAATCTAAGATTGAACCCTACAGTGGTACATTGAATAGTAATTCTTTAGGAGTGAAGTAGTCCTTCAAGAGTTATAGATGCACAGTTCCTATTACTGACACTTGACACCTGTGAAATGGCTGATAAGCCCTGAGTATTCTGTTGACATCGAAACAGTCTGTGGTGCAGCATACTCAGTGTCACTACATGAGTTGCAAATAATAGCATCCCAGCCAGGTATAAAATGGAGGGCAGAGCCGGCAAAAGTGAGCAGTAAGAATCTACACCTGTGCAGGATTGCTCTAGCATGTGTTCTGTGTTTCAGTGAGTGGCAGCAAGTTCAAGATAAAGTTGGGAGAGACAAGAGCCGCGATAGTGCCTGTGTAGAAAAATATGTTTGCTAGAAACTGAAAAGGAAAATAAAAGAGCCATTTGAGTTGTCCCAAGCCTGCCTCCTGTCTCCTCATTTCCGGCCCAACCCAGGAATGAGTCTCACTGGTGACAAAACCCAGGATTTAAGGAAGATCCACCTTCATGTAGTCCTCGCTACTCACAGAGATTATCAAGACCCTCGCCAGCATCCACCAGACACATCCACCAGATGTGGCTACCGCAGCCATGCCCCACATCACACTCTCAAAGATGGGAGCGCAGGATGACCCAAATGGCACTTTATTTTCCTTTTCACTTTTCAGCTATATTATTTTGCTACACAGGCACACACACACACACACACACACACACACACACACACACACACACACACACACACACACACACACACACACACACACAGAGCACAGGTGTAGATCCTTACCACCCACTTTTCCCAGCTGTGCCCTCCATTCACAAACCGGCACTCAACCACACCCCTGCCTCCACAGACAAGGACTCTTTGCATGATTGATATGATTGATAAATGATCAGGACATTTTTCTGGATCATGAGCTTTTGCTGGGACTGTCCATCTAGCAGCCAATTGCCCAGATAAAGGAATACACACAGATAAAGGTGTTGCAGGGGCTCAAAAAACCTTTTTTCTAATGGATTTAAAATATATTGAAAAAAATCCAGCCAAAGAGTCTTCTGTTGCCTGTTTCGGTATTGCAGGGACTGCATTTTACTTAGTATAGTCATTTTTTTGTGTCTTGTGTCTTTTTGTGTTTTTTTCAGTGTCTTTTGTGCCTCTGTGGGGCATACACCTATGTTTGGTTGTGATCAGCAATGAACTGTAAGAGATTTCCGATCTGATTTCCAGCTTTTAAGTGTGTGCAATATTGTTGGCTGCATGATCAGACTGCGTATTTAGGAATTTTGTGCAACTCGACAAATCATTTAATGGACAGACTCAATTAACTCAAGTCACTGAACATATTAAAGAATTTCAACTTTACTGATGGCAGATAAGGGCACATAAAGGTAGCCTGCTGCATTAATATGTCCAGTTTACAGTATGTCTCAGGCAGAACAATTTACTGTCTGTGCGCCAACATATTGTCCAGGTTTTAGCCACAGTTCATGCAGAATATTTATACCTTGTGTTATGGATACAACCCACATTCATGCTTTGCCAACTAGCACGGCATTTTCTTTGTATTTGGCTGCATGCTGCACTGACTTACAAGCAAAGCTTCATCAGCCTGTACCAATAGTGAGACCATCACTGTCAGTACTGGAGGCATTCTTCTTCTGAATCAGCCAGTGTGTACAATATGCCCTCTTCTTTGGTCGCTGCCTCAATGTGCTTTTGAGTGTGCATAAGGGCTCTTTAACCCTTTAACCTTCTTCTCAGCTGTTTGGTAGAGCACATTTTGAGACACTACATCTTATTGAAACATGTGTTGAACTTAACTCAGCCTGATTGAGCCATCTCTACCATTCGGTTTAGGTATTATTTTAAAAATATTCACTAAATGTTGCTGGGTCTTGAAATATTGTGCCTTTTCAGTTTGCCTCCTTACAGTTAGCAAAAAGAATGTCACTCCAGACATCTGCTTCTGGGTTTTTTTTTGACGTTTTCTAAATGTTTTTGGTATTTGATAAAGCATAAATACATTTATCAAATACAAAAAACATTTAGAAAAAGTCAAATAAAACCCAGAGGCGGATGTCACTCCAGACATCCGCCAATGGGTTTTATTTGACTTTTTCTAAATGTTTTTGGTATTTGATAAATGTATTTATACTTTTATCATGAAGCGAATTATGGTCTATACTTAAACGGCCATAAGTTACCTATACTAGGCCTATAGTAAAAAAAATAAATAAATAAATGTGGGGTCTGGTAAAATAAACATTGATTGTTGTTGTTATTGCCCCAAGGAAATAAAAAATGCAAAGAAAACAATTTTCCATTGCTTTTTTCTTAGTGAGGATGTTAAAGGGCTACTGAAGTTGATACATTGTGGGATAGCCCAGTCACACGAAATGGGTTAGGTATTCAATCCGATGTGTCGAGTGGAAATTTAATTAAGACAGCCTTATTATCAGCCTGCAGCGAATTTGCCGCTGCTGAGCCACAATCCTATGTTACACTCTGTTCATCAGAATGCTTCAATAATGGGCTGTCAGCACTGTCTCCTCCACCACTCTCTCTTTCTTCCTAGGGGCTCCGCAGCTGTGCCTACTGTTCACTTCACTCCCTGCTGCAACCACGTAGTGTCAGAGGAAGGTTAATGAAAAGACAGTATAGTCTGTGAGCTTCATGCTTAGCTGTTGGCATTATACTTCAGTTAGGGCAAGGCTCTGTAAATTGTCAAAGATGCTCACAAACAATATAATCATTGTCCATCATTCAAATCCATCTGGGCCTGCCAATATAAATAGCTTACAAGATATGAACAGCTTACAAACTATGCATCAGTACTCTGCGTAACTGCTATTTGCTGACACAAACAACATACTGCATCTGTTCTAAGGGTGGCAAGAAAAGTCTAACAGTAAACATTAAACAGTAAAGAATCAGAGTGTTATACTACCTCCTTGACAAGATGAGAATGGGAATGAGAAGGAGCATGATACAGTTATAGGCTTCAGGCTACCCATGTCGGGTCATGGACACACACAACCTACTGTATATATACTATCACAGACACTAAGAGTAGAAACTATGTAATAATAATAATAATAATAATAATAATAATAATAATAATAATAATAACATTTTATTTATAAGCACCTTTCATTGTACCCAAAGATACTGTACAGTTACATAAAAAAAAATTCATACAGTCATAATAGTAAGTAAAACATATTTAAAATTTGATTTTAGAATATAACAGACAATAATGCATCTAAACAAAAGGGGATAAAAATGAGAATAAAAGGGGTAAAGTGCATATGTATATATATAGAACATAAAAAATGACATTAAACGGACTAAACAATAAAGGGCGCAATAACATTCATTGGGTGTGAGCAAATGCAAGGTGAAAGAGATGAGTTTTTAGTTGAGTTTTAAGATGTTGAAGGGATGTGCAGGCATGGACACAAAAAAGTGTCAGACACTTAGGTGTAGTGACACTGAAAAGCAGGTGAATGTTAGAGGATCTGAATGTATGTACATTTGTGTATAGGAGAAGGAGGCTAGATAAGTAAGTGGGGCCAAGACCATGCCTCACCGTGTTCTCATGGTCTTGTGTGGGTGATAACCCTAGCAGCTGGTTTATGAACATAATGTAGCTTGTTAAGACACTCACTGAAAGTCCGTAAAAAACAGCACTGCAGTAGTCGAGCCTGGTGGTAACAAAAGCATGGATATGCGTCTCTGCTGAAGAGGGGGAAAAGGGGGGTCTAAGCCTGAAAATGTTCCAAAGGTGAAAGAAAGCTGTCTTAGCAATGTTTTAATGTGTGATTGATATGAGAGTTTGGAGTCCAGTGTGACCCCAAGGTTTTGAACATGAGCTGAGTTGGATATAATAAAATAATGCGTAGTACCTCATTTTCTTTAGTGTGGATGGGGATGCAATCAGTATGCATCCCCAGATTTCAGATGTGTTACTGTTAAGCCTCAGAAAGTTAGAAAGCTGAAAATAGAAAGCTGTGTCAAGTAAATGTTTTATATTCACCATATACAACTACAGCAGTTGTTTCAACAATACAATTTGTGTTGTGTTAGCTATTTTTGTTATAAATTATCAAACTTTTACACTATTACTGGAAAGTTGACTGAACCCTACATTTTACACTGTGCAAATTATATAGTGTATAATGAATCATAAGGTGCATCCCAATTCGCATACTTGTGCACTATTCTATGCCATTTTGTAGTATAAATAGTGTGAGTAGTGTGTTCACAGTGAAAATCCCAAATTGAAAAAGTACACTTTAAATACCCAGATGATGCACTTAATTAACTGAAAAAAATGAAGTGTGGAATGTTGGACACTTCATGCACTCAGTTGTCGCAGCTTTAATTACATAGTGGAGGGGGAGGGGCACCGTTGTTGAATGAAAAAATACCCTTATAAAATTCATACACTACACGATTGAGTACATAGTGGATAAGTACATAGTGTATAAGTACATAGTGTATAGTGCGTCATTTGGGATACAGCTATACTTTACTCACTTACTTTCAGTAACCACTTTATTCTTGTAAGTTTCACAGTGTAGCCAGTGCCTATCATGAGATCATTAGGTGTGAAGTTTTTAGTCTATCACAGGACACCATGTACACAACATTCATAAACACCTAGAGATAATTTATATTAGCCGATCGACCTACTGGCATGTTGTTGGGAGAACACACAGACAGTGACCCAAATTTAGGGTGGAAACTGGGACTCTGGAGCAGTGAGATGTTACATGAGTCAAAGGAGCATAGCAATGGGATGGTGTAGGGGAGAACTTAACTTGTTAAAAACAAGTAATACAGCTGCATAATGATTCAGTTGCAGGGTAGGATGGTGTGCAGGGTAGACCAGCCAGGAATGAGTTACAGGAGTGAGTTACAGTCTTGAAATGGCAAGGGACTGAAAAAGCATGTGAGTGGCCTCCAGGATTAGAAATGACCAGATCCTCCTGATGTTGTAAAGGAGAAACCTGCATGACTTAGCAATGTGAGGTGAGAAGGAAATTTGGTTGTCCAGAACTACCCCAAGATGCATTCAGTGACAGATGGTGAGAGCTGAAGGTGTCCAGGGAGATCATAAGATCTTGACATGGGTACGTATGTATCTACAGGGATGTACTGAAGCTCAGTCTTGCTGGGATTATTTTCAACTGATGAACTCCAGACATGCTGAGATCCAAACAGAAGTATGAGTGTCTGAGGGAGGAAAGGAGAGGATGAGTTGAGTGTCCTCAGCATAGCAGTGGTATGAAAATCCATGTGCGGATATAACCTCACTGAGAGAGTGGGTATCGAGGGAGAACAGAAAAGGAGCATGCACTGAGCCTTGTGGAACACCGCTGAAGAGTCTACATGGAGCAGATACAGTGGGTATAGAAAAGAATCACCCCCCCCCCCCTTAAAATAATCACATTTTGTTGCATTTCAGATTTCAGTTTTTGTTTTATGCAGCTGTATTTACTCAGAGCAACTTATAAGATCCAAGTGAAAGACATAACACCAACATGTCAGAATTTTTTTTTTTTTTAAACAGAATCACTAGGTTGGAAAAAGGATCACCCTCTCCTAAAAATGACTTGTAAACTCAATAAGGTGTAGCTAATCACCTTCTCAATGGCACACAAAGCCATTTGACTTTCAACTGTGATCAGCTGTGGTCATTTTGATTAGCTCAGCATGAAATGAGCTTTCCTGGAGCATTTTGTAGTGCAACTGAAGTAAACAATCAACTATGGGTGGCAAGGCAGTGTCAAAAGATCTCCGGGATAAAGTTGTGGACAGGCACAAGTTAGGAGATGGATACAAAAAAAATTCAAAAGCTTTATCAATGCCTAGAAGCACAGTGAAGTCTATTATTAAGAAGTGGAAGGTATTTGGTACAACACAGACCCTCCCTGGATCAGGACGTCGCTCCAAACTGGATGAAAGAGTCAGGAGGAAACTGGTCAGAGAGGCTAACAAAAGGCCTACAGCAACTCTGAAGCGGTTGCAGGAATTTATGACAAAGAGTGGTCATTGTGTGCATGTGACAACAATATCACAAATGGGAGGGTTGCAAGAAAAAAGCCACCCATGACTGAGCTTTGCCAAAATGCACCTTGAAGATTCTGAGGCCACATGGAAAAAGTGTTATGGTCAGATGAGTCTAAAATTGAATTATTTGGCCTCAACACCAAACAATATGTCTGGTGGAAATCCAATACAGCTCACCATCTAAATAACACCATTCCTACAGTAAAGCATGGAGGTAGTAATATCCTGTTATGGGGGTGTGTCTCTGCAGCAGGGACTGGAGCACTTGTCAGGATAGAAGGAAAATGGATGGGGCAAAATACCGTCAAATTCTTGAGGAAAATCTGTTGCCCTCTGCCAGAAAGTTGTCAATGGGAAGAAGGTTTACCTTCCAAAATGACAATGACCCAAGCAGGACAATGAAAGCACACAGCAAAACTGACCACACAGTGGTTGAAGGAGAAAAAGGTGAATGTCCTTGCATGGCCTAGTCAGAGTCCAGACTTAAACCCCATTGAAAATCTGTGGAATGACTTGAAGACTGCAGTCCACAAACGGTCACCATCAAATTTAACTGAACTTGAGCAGTTCTGCAAAGAAGAGTTCTGCAAAAAATTCTGACATGTTGGTGTTATATCTTTCACTTGGATGTTATAAGTTGCACTGAGTAAATACAGCTGGATAAAACAAAAACTGTGTCTGTCTTCATTTCAGGCTGAAAAGCAACAAAATATGATTATTTTAAAGGGGAGGGGGGGGGGGGGGGGGTGATTCTTTTATATACCCACTGTATGTGTCTCCTCCATGCCACCTGATATGAACATCCCTTCAGAAGCATTTCCTTGAGAAGCAGACCACCACCATGCTGTGCCATAAATAAAATGTTCCAAGATGCCCCTGATTGATTAACTCTAACCTGTTTGATTAAAGACCTAACTAATCATGTAGGGTGTGATTGCTCCAGACCTAACTAATCATGTAGGGTGTGATCGCTCCAGACCTAACTAATCATGTAGGGTAAAATTCTTACCAGTGATCACATAACCCTTCACACAGGCTCTCTGCATTGAAAGTAAACACGATGACAAAAGGAACAACAAAAATACAAATAAACAAGTAGCTTATATTTAGCCATTAGTATTGAATAGCTATTAAGTCTTGGTAATATTAGCTACAAAGTTAGTTTTCTGGTTAGTCGTGTATTTGTTTTAGTAAGTAAGCATATGCACTTTTGTGGGCAAGTGATTCTGTCCCCTGCACATTTTTGCACATGCCCTGAATTCAGTTTGTAACTGACAATCTCAAATCTCTGAAGGGAAAAAAACTTTTTTTTTTCTTTTTTTTTTTTTTTTTTTAGATGATTAGCATTATTTAAGATATTGGTTATTTGGAAACAACCAATCAAAGTCAAGCTGCATAAGACAAATCAGAACAAATGCATTGCATAAAGTCAGTACTTTTATGAAAAGATAGGGACTTTGACGTGAAGTCGTGATGTTTTGAGGGACTGGATTAGATAAATTGGCTAACAGACTGGACTTGACTGGTATGAACATGTACATTTTTATTATCTTCTGGTATCAAAATGATATTACCTATGGATGTGTTTGGTGCTGAGTGTGCCTAAATCTAGCATAACCAAATTGCAAGGAAGCTCCTTTATTAGCTAGGGTTGCTGAATGATTATATTGAACCTACAAGCATGCTTATTATCATTCCTGTTTCTGAAGATGTACCTAAGAAAAGAAAACACTAGCCTAAAAGCTTTATACAGATAGTCTTCATCTTTAATAGTGCAAAACAGTTTCACACTTTTACAATTTTATGAAGGGGTATATACAATTTCAATGCTGTTGAAATCATCTTTGAGAACAGGTCTCAATAAGCATTTGGGAAAGATTATCTGACATTGTGTGAAGTGAAAAACTGATAATGCTATTGGTATTCTAATATCATCAATATGATCTGTTGCATAAATAAATTTGTCATCTAAATAGAGTAAAATAGTTATATTTAATATAGTAATTTTGTGTTTTTGTGGTGTGGATTTAAACAATAAGCTAATAAAAAGTTGTGTGATGCTTCATGAAAATTTTCAATATTAATTCAGTCTTTATCCCTGTAGTTGTTCTACCATGGGGTCCCAGAACACAGTAGGGCACTCACATTTTTTAACCAAAATGGGTTCTAAAATCCCTCTGTTAGTTATTTTTCAAAGTCACACTTACTTTTGCACCCCTCCACCCAAGTCAGTGCAGTGCATTAATATATGACCATGAAAATGGCAACAGTGCACAAGTCCAAATTTTTTTTTTCCATTTAACCAAAATAGTAACACACTGGGGATAACCAGAAAATTACACTTTCTAGAAACCTATAAGCAAATAGATGGATAGTAGCTTTTTGAGCAGATGTTAATGATTGAACTGCACATGATAAGGCTCTCCAGCTCACATCACAGCAGTTGGTTATACAAGTTGAGAGAGCAGTTTCAATCTGACTAAGATTGTGTTCCCAACGAACACTCATTGATCATCATTACTCCTAACAACCAATAACTGATCTCCATTGTTTGTCCCACCCAAGAATTTCTTTGTTCTTAATTTTAAACTCTCTTCTTGGCTATATTTACAAGAAATGAAAGTGAGTTATTCCGTTCATAACCATTTCATTTGTGTCTATTATTCAACTACTCGACTGCCACTGCTTCTTTTTGTCTGTGTTCTGTGTTTTTGTCTGAAAATCTTCCTTCTTCAAGTAACACGTTCTGATATGCAAATGATTATGAGGATTAAATGAATATGCAAATTCATCTCTGATGCAAATTCTAGCGACTTATGAGCATGCACTAGATGGTAACACTACCTGTGAAATAGATTTACAGATTCGTCCTGTGATTAATCAATATAATATACAAGTTTTGAGGGGTGCTGTTTAGGTATAAAACCTTGCTATATAGGCTGATATAAGGTGAATTTTCCTAAAGTGGGACATTTAAAAATATTACGACTTTTGTCAATTTTTGCCATCATCTAATCTAACAAGATACCCTTGAAAATCTCCCTTAAACTATGTAAAACCAAAAATCAAGAAATACCAAACAGAGTTAGAATAGCAGTTCTTTGAGTATCTGCTTATTTGATCTTTTACTTTTCATGTGATAATTTTAAAGTGGGACACTTATGGTTATTTATTTTTTTTACTCTTAAATTCAGGAGTGATGCTTGGAATTTAATGTATATCTTTATCATTTATTTTGCTTGTAATAGGCATGAATATTAAAAAAAGAAAATAAAAACATTTTTTATTCAACACAGGTGTAAACTTCACACAGCCCTAAAATTATCACAGCTCTTGATACTCCTCAGTAAGGTCCTTCTCTGGGCATTCTGCTAGACATTCATCCTAGGACATGGTGTTATTAATGGTTCCTGCCTTCACTCCACTGGTTTAAAGTTGTTCACTGCTGTTCTCTGTCTTTTTTCTTATGTTCCTCGATTACTTTCTTTGTTTTACCACTTGATTCTTCTTTGTGTTACCATTTGATTCTGTTTTATGCATTATCATGATTAGTAAAATATATCCATTACTGTGTCTACTATTTAATCATTATTTTAAACTTTTGACATTTTTTAAAGATCATTCATCCAGAAACCTTTTATTGGCTTTATTGGCTGCCCCAGTTTACCAATAATACCCTGTCCCACAGCTAATGTGGGACAGAAGAAAAAATGCTCCCGGTAAAAGCAATAAAAAATATTTACAATTAATTTCTTAGATTTTCTGCTGGAAGGATTCATTGGATAATTAACGTTTCTACTTTGGAACGCTTTATGACAGGAACACTCTTTTGCCCCAGAGGGACAAAATTAAGAGTTCAAAATTTCCTAAGAGTATAGTGTATTTTGTAGCAAACTCTGTGCATGTAGCCTCATGGGAAGAATTGACCCCCGCTCTCATTACGCACCCATCGCTCGAGCCTAACGTAATAAGCGTTATAGGCACGCGCTCTGGTAAGATGTACCTCTTCCAAGAGTGCTTCCGCCTCAGCTGCCCCCCGCCACGCCACCGTAAACCAGTGAACTCGACCATGCTTGATTTGATACGTCTATGAAAGGAGATACCGCTACCTTGGGACAGAAGGGGTGGGGGTGCTGGTGTAGGTAGGTCCTCTCGAGATGAAATCGGCCCTGTTGCTGCCCTCAGTTTTCTCTCTCTTTTTCCTTGCCCTCGCTTTCATGAGCTCGCTGGCGGAATGTTGTCCAAATGAAAACCGCATGCTCTCATTAGAGACGTCCCAGAGATCCTGCTAGATGCAATTGATGTTAATTCACGAGACCGATAAAGTCTATGGGGTTCGGTCTGTCTCCCTTTCCCCCCGGTTTGCTTTGAACGCTTAAGATCTCACGAGGTCAGCGGCAGGCCAAAAATCAGAAAAGTCCCTTTTTCATTTTACATATTGCTCGAGTAAAGGAATGATCTCCCCCTGCACTGAACCCCAGTTTTTCCAACTTTTTTCCTGATTACATCTGCCAGCTCCACATCAAATGTATGCAGAGGCTGTTGTATTACCTTACTCACCGATTCTGATTTTGTCCAAACAAACACGACAGCATTTGTTAATTTGCAAATTCGCCTTGCAATTGTGTGTAACATCACGGGCACGTGAAGGTCACAAAGTGCATAATTTGACATAATGATATTTTGTTTGCATGACGAAATAGCCACTACAGTCACGGGGTCTTAGAGTACAGTAGCAGTAAAAACATCAGAGCTTTTACAGTGTAATGTGATAATCACTGTGGGTCTTGATAAAACAACCTAATGTTTTCACAATTTATTTTTCAATAGGCTACACTCATTTTTATTTAGCCTATTTCTTCTTCTTAAGTTGTTCTTAAAGGGTTCTTTAGTAAAGACAGTGGTTATTTATAGAACTTTGACAATTTAAAAAAATTAACTATAAATTGATCTTTGTGTGTTCCATTCAAATTATGGCATTTGCCTACTCAAGGTAAGTTAGCATATTATTTTCTCTCATGCGTCTACACTGTACAAAAAGTGCTTAATCACCTTGCCTAAAAAACAGTTAACTAATTTTGAGCAAAGTTGAGTAAAGAACAAAACATTTTGTATGTTAGGTTTCAGAGATGTTATTTCATCACACTGAAAATAATAAGGTTAAATTCTGTACTTTCAAATATTAATAGTGAACAAATCAATTCAATTGTTTGTATTTCCTGTTCTCAATATGTAAATATCATGATATTATCATATTATAGTCTTTGCCTATAACTATCTCCAACTTCTTTTGGATGCTCTAAACATAAACACCCCTGACTTGTTCAAATCAGGTCCTTTTTTTTTTTTTTTTTTTTTTTTTTTGCCCTTGCCTGTATGCTATATATGGTGACGCAATTGAGTGGGATGAAGAGACAGAGGGGCTGAGCTGACTGGCCTTCTGGAGACAGCACCACTGTTCCAGTTTAAAAAAAAAAAAAAAAAAAAAAACACAATTCATTGTTGCCTCATTGGACCTTATGCTCCAAATGTTGACTCTTCACACAAACAACCAAACAGGCAAACATTGATTCCTTTGAAAAGGTAAATGTATGGAACAGGAAGAACCCAAGAGTGAATGTAGACAAATGTGAGGTTTTACTTCTCAGTGATGCTGTATTAATAAGTGTCATTAAAAAAAGAAAAGAAAAAGGTTTTGTGATTTTTACTTTATATGGCATTTTCTTAAATTATAATGGCACAAAACATACAGTAATTTTGGTAAGAATAAATCTTACTTCATCATGTAGTGCGCATGTATTTTCAGGTTGGTACACATTAGAGATAAAATAGGAATGTCTGTATATATAACTAATACACATGACTTTTGTCCTCAATCCTATATAGGTGATTAAACATGGAGCCATTTGCTGGACTCCTTAGGAAGAGATTCATCCAAATTAGACAGATCTACAATGATCTCAAGGTAACTGTACGATCCTCAAAATTTACCAATGTGTAGACAAGTTTAAAATATCTGAAAGCATATCATTATCAGATTTGCTTTCTGTCTGCTGGGGATGTCAATGTTACACACAAAAGTAAGGAAGGATGCCACATCATGTGGAGTATTTTTTTTTTCTTTTCAGTTTTGGCCTGTGATTCTCTTTGTCTTAAAGCAGCCTTCAAAGGGTTATTTTATAAATGACTGCGCAGTGTTCTTTACTTTCTTTTTTACAAGTGAATTCCAAACATGATCTGCATCTCTTACTATTATGTGTGCTTTGGCATTTACACTTTTCCTACAGATTCAGTGACTAGAAAGCTATAATATTGGCTAGCTAGCTAGATTCTTTATCTGCACCAGCAATTAGGTGACAATTGTCTTTGCTCACCCCTATCACACATCAAATAACATTTAAATGTTTTGTTTTTTTATACAGTCAGGTCTATAAATATTGAGACATTGACAACAGTATTGTTATTTTAGCTATCTACCACAGTATATTGTTGAAAAAACAACATTCAGACTTTAATTAAGGTGTATTTAATAATAATAAGGGACCAAAAGTAATTGGACAGACTAGCATAATCATAAATTAAATTATCAGTTTTAATACATGGCTGCAAATCCTTTGCAGTTAATCACTGCCTGAGGTCTGTAACCCATGGACATTATCCCATAGACACTGGGTTTCTTCCCTAATAATGTTCTGCCAGGCTTTGACTGCAGCTGTCTTCAGTTCCTACTTGTTCTTGAGACGTACTGCCTTCAGCAAGTGAAACACATGCTCAGTTAGAGTCAGGTCAGGTGACTGACTTTGCCAAAAGTCTTGGGTTGCTGTCGTAGTATGCTTCAGGTCATTGCCCATCTGCACTGTGAAGCACTGTCCAGTGGGTTTTAAAGCTGAATTTGGCTGAATTTGAACAGATAATATACCCCTGCAAACTTCATCAATAAATACAAGTGAACCAGTTCCACTGGCATAACATGAGGTGGTATGCCTAGTTCTATAACTATTTGGGCTTTATGTCTTTTTCTTTTCTTTTCTTTTCTTTTTTTTTTTTTTTTTTTTTTTTAGAATTTTTAAGAATGTACAAAATAATGATTTTGACCACGCATAACATTTTTGCTATCTCTCTGGTGGGTTTGTTTTGATTTTTCTGAGCTCATATTCATTATTTGATTTGAATTCCAATATACTTTAGAAGACAGTCTAGTGAAAGTTTCCTATGCATATGTTAATATACATTACATGTTTTTAAGAATGCTGATATTCATTGTATACAAGGTGCTGCAAATAAGTTGCATGTAAACATAAATGGTAGGGAAGTATGGAAAACATATTGTAGACAACAAATATGCACTGGAGGCTTTTTGGGAATGTTTTGTCCTTTCCTTTCAGAATTAATTACCTCTTCTAGCCCCATGCAGATGTAGCAATGTGTAAAAAAGGGTACATATAATGTCTGACAGCAGTATTTAAGGATTAACTGGGCAACATCATGGTGAAAAACTGTTTGATGAAGTAGTCTCATCATCATGAATGGAACCTCAAAACAAGGAAAAACAAAATTAATGTGGTTCTAAAGAGCATCTGAGAGGATGAAACTTTGAAACCTGTTATATAGTTCTTTAAATAATCTTTTTCAATGGTTCTATATGGCACCAACTGTTATGCAATTGTTCCTAGACAAAGAATCGTATTTTCGTACTATTTAGCAGTGGAAATAAAATAACCATGTCTGATATGAAACTAAAATAAGCTGGAATAAAAATAGATGAAAAACAAACTGATCTTTCAGATTGATGTTTTATCTATCTAGCACAAAAATGCAAAAAAAAAAAAAAAAAAAAAAAAAAAAAGCCTTTGTGTATCATTTTGTTTTCCAAAATAGGTATACAAAGGTAAGGTAGACAGAAGGGTCATAAATGATAACAATTATCTTCAGAATGTAGATGCACATAAACTATTTGGCATGGTAACTGTACCATAGCCTATGACTCTTCAGTGGCAAAGTACCACAGCACTGCATAGTTTAGCATTCTACCTTATTTAACATACACCAACAACTCATCAGCTAAATAAGACTACCACAGGAGAGAGAAAGCTTATCACTATAAGACAGTGGTTTTCCAGGCCCAAAATCAGACAGTCCTGTTGTATAACAAGACTTGAGTTATATAAAAAAAAATTTCCCATACAGTATCAAACTGGTTGTTTTTTCAACCATTTCAAAACCTCAACCATAGCTAATTGTGTTACCTTTAGTCTGAAATATAATATACCTTAAAAAAAAAAAAAAAAAACTTAATGAGTAGCCCCCCAAAAAATTATATGATAAAATCAAACTGTGTAAGCCTGTGTAAGTCTAGCTGTGGTGTGTTCACCATTTCAACGACTAAGCAAATAGCATTATGTCAACAGTGGTGCACAAAAAACACATTATTATTCATTACAGATAAAACTAAGATTTGTCTCATAATTTTGATGGTCTTGGTGTTGGGTTTGATTGATAATAACATTCAGACATTGCACCAGTTCTCAGCATGGAAAAATATAAACAATGAGTTGACTCAAGCAACTAAGGGAAATAATGAAACCACCAACTGAAGCAAAAGAAACATTTTCAAGGTTCACTATTCTTGTGTGTGACTAGACAGTGATACAGTTGACCTAAGACTTACTATAAGCACTTCCCAATTTAAAGTGTCTGCCTTCAACATAGCACATATCCCTGGCAGAGGTCTTCAAAATAATTGTCACTGACTGTCCTATTCAGTTTTTCCACTATAACCTATATATCTGATACCACCATGGTAACCCCCGTTACCATGTTTGCATCTGGTTTCATTTTAACATCAATGGGAGGGAAAAATTAGAAAAACAAGATTAGTGAAAATTGATTGGCAGTGCAAGTTTTCTATAGGTTGATGTTTTCCTGGCAGCTTTCACTGCCTGGCTCGCCTGACTTGCTCAGATGATCATCTCCTCCTCAAAATCAAATTTCCCTGAAGTAGAACCCTCGCTGTATTCGTGTTCAGTGGCAACAACTGAGCTTCTAGAATCTTCATATGGGTCCTTCATTGTTTTCTCATTTTGAAGAAAGCTCCGAAAAAGTGTGAGAGCAAGGAAAGAGTAGATGAACATCACAAACAGTATGTAAAAATAAGCATTGTCATAGGTTTTCCTGGACAAATTAGCGACCGTTGTCTGGCGTGGGGTGACCGTAGTTGCATTCACAAGGAAATTTTCATGGTTATCCTGTTCCTCCAAGATGACGTCCTTACACTTGGTCAGCAGAGCAAGTAGCATAGTCTTATTCATGGCATTACTAGTGACAGGCCAACATGCAGTTAACAACAAAGGAACAATTTGCGCATACATCTTATTGAACTTTTTGTAAAAAGATAGCAGTCAGCATTCATACTGACCCATTAGACATCAACAGGTCCTTCTGATCATTCACTGAGTCTTTTTGCAGCATGGAAAAAAGGCAAAGAATGCCACCTGCATGTGTTATGTTCGGAATAATCACTCATTACTCATGGCCAAAAAAAAAAAAAAGTCAAAAATTGGCTTTTAACATCCAAATTCTGGTCACTTCAATAAAGTTGGCATGGATCTTCTCTCCAGTCAGAAAAAAAAATCCTGCTCTATAAAGTATAGCTGAAGGTACAATGGCTTTTCTGTCTCCATCATGCACACAGGCTAGATGTTCACGCTCTGGGAAATGGAAAAAGTAGTTGGTGAGACAGTTTTAGAAAGGAATGCTGTCCTGGTCTGCTGTTTGTCACACTCAAGATAAAGAGGCATTTCTAAGATAGATGCATGCCATTCACCTGCTCTTCATCCGGTTTATATTTTTGATATAACCTATTATTAATATGCTTTTTATTCTTTATTTTAAATAGTAAATAGTGCTGCATTTGGCACAAAAATTTGCAGCATCAATTGAATGCAGTTGTGAAAAAAAAATAATAATTTAGGTATAAAAAGCAGATGTAAAATGTTACCTTTGGAACCACAGAATTTGGCAACAGATGGCATTGGGTTATCAGCCACATCTTTTTCTCACTTTGACAATCATTTAAAGATGGGTCAAGTCAGAAAGGCTAAAATTTTCTATTTATACAGTATGTCTGATGTATGAGAAATGTTAACTGTCTTGTCATATGTCTTGTAATTTACCCCAGCTGAGAAAGTCTCCAAATTATTATTATGATTATTATTATTTTTTTTTTTTTTTTTTTTTTTTTTTTTTTATTGTTGTTGTTAATATGATTCTTATTAAAGCATATTTTTATAGACCCTCCCTCAGACCCAATGACACTTTACAAAAGAGACAATTAAAACAATACCAAAAAAAACAAATTAGAAAAATAACTTTGCAAAATGTATCCTGTCTGTCATTAATGCTAGATAAAATACATGATTAAGGAGATGGAAATGACAAACATCTAAAGAACAAAATAGTATTTGGTAACTGTTTGAGAAACTTAAATATCATTACAATAGTGTTTTTAAAAGTTGCTTTGACTTAGATGTACACAGCAATTAGAAATGATAATAGTGTAGGTTAGTGTATATAATTCTGTAGGTTTTCCATTCACAGCGGAAACTCACTCAAGACTAAAATTGCTGTGTAAATACAGAGTAGAAACATATATTCTTAAAATTGCTCTAAATTACTGGCTGTTTGTCCCTTCATATTCAATGCTTTTTAACCTCTCTGAAGTACAGTCCAGATGGTATCTGAAGTGCAGAAGTTTATATATGTTGCATTTTGTCTCTCTTTCTTGCCTTTTGAATTCCTTCGCTCTTTTAAACTCTTTTTTAACTTCTCTCTCTCTCTCTCTCTCTCTCTCTCTCTAACTCTCTCTCTCTCTCTCTCTCTCTTGCTTTCATGCATCCTTGCAGGAATATGCCCCCTTGTCCTTCCACCTCCTCACTCTCCACGTTCACCCTTCTCCATCTCCCAGTGACGTGAGAGCACCCGTAACTCTTACCCTGTCAGCTCTGCTGGAGTGCTCTTGCAATTTCAAAGAGTGCCAGGGTCAAAAGTTAAGTCGTCTCCAATGTGTGTTAATCTGGCTGCCACTCAGATCTATGCTGAAAGAGAGACTAAACACTCCATGTTTTCTGTATTGTTGCGAGTACTGTGTGCTTTGTCTCAGTATGATAGTACTATGTTTTAAGGAACATCTAGTTGTTTAATTAGTATAATTAGTTTAATGAAAACTAGTTATAATAATCTGTACACATACTAACGTACTAATCACAAAGAGAGAGAGAGAGAGAGAGAGAGAGAGAGAGAGAGAGAGAGAGAGAGAGAGAGGAGAGAAGAATGGCAGTACCAGCTGCAGGCACCTGATCTGACAGAGGAATGAGAGGGGACAGTAAGAGGGAGGGCAATGCAATATTTTATGTTTGAAGTCGTGTACAACATTGTGTGTGTGTGTTGGGTGTGGGGCGGGGGGATGGGGGGTGTTGGGGGGTATGGTGGGCGTGTAATGTCACCTCGTGAACTATAGCCCACAGTTCTCAGTAGGTAGTGTGTCTCCATGTCCACTCTCTGAGGTGCTTTGGAGGTTTACAGGTCTCTGCTTTCCTCATTAACTCCATTAAACGCTCCCCCGAGAACAGGAATTTGTCAAGCAGAAGTGTTTATGAAACGAGATATATTTATGCACTCTCTTTTAAGCACAGAGGGTCACTGCGCTCAGTTAGAAAGAACCCGATAGCTATTGTTCTATGTCACGCCAATTGTCTCTTAATTCTCAATAAGATCAAATAAGTCTGCCCATGCACAGCTGATCTGGATGTGGGTATGAACTAATGTTAATGTGAAACATGATAAGGCAAAACTAAATTAATGTGTTGTTTATTCTGACAAACAAAGAAAGGCACTAGGAAGGAAGGGAGGGAGAGAAAAAGAACAATAATCAAAAAGAAAAACATACCTTTTATTAACTACATGACCAAAGCTTGAATGCTTTTTAGTTTTTTATTTTTTTCTTATAAATAGTAAATAGTGCTGCATTTGACACAAGACATTTTGCAACAACAATTGAATGCAGTCGTAAAGAAAAAAAATCATATAAGTATAAAAAGCAGATGTAAAAAATAACCTTCGGCATGGAATTTAAGACTTAAAAACAGGTGGTGTTGTGTTATAGGCACACAATACTTTTTTTCTCACTTTGACAATTTGTAAAGATGGATCAACTCAGAAATGGGAAAATTTATATTTATATGTCTGATATAAGAGAACAAATTAACTGTGCTGTCTTGTTTCCTTTACCCCAATTATATATAACATCAAATAAAAGATAGTTAAAGCAGCAATACAGACTTTTTTCTGCATTTTGCTTATCAGCTGGTATTTTCTCTCTCGGTCTACTGTATACAACCTGTCCCCATTTTAAATAAAGTCTCATTTTTTGCCTTAATTTTATTATTCGTACCATTTTAAGATTAAAATATCTTAATATTGGCAGGAATGTGTTGATGATTTAAAAGACTGTGGCACAGGTTGCGAAGTCTGAAAAGTGTTAGGAGAGTAAGACTTAGCAGACCTGAGTCCTGTTCATTGGAAAGACATTTTTCCAGTTCAGGGTCCACAACTACTGTCTCTGAGTGCTATTTTTTTGTAGTGTTTCATAATGTTCGTTAAGAATTTCTCCCTATTGCTCCTTCACAATCTACATGTGAATTATTAAATCAAGAGATTGGTGTATGAGGTATAAATTGTGTATATTGCACTTTCTTTGGATTTCAGTTTGTGCTACTTTAGTCTTTTCTTCCTCTCATACACTATATTCTTCTCTCCCATCCTTTCTCCTATGGCAAATATTTAATATGTTTTCACACAATGGAATTTTAGTTGCTTTTAGGTATCAGTGTCTACTTTTAACTATACTGCAATTGTATGGGTAAGTGTGACATCTTTCTTTCACTGTAATGTCTGACATAAGTGAAATTCCATCACACACATGAGGGCATAGGGGCCAGATCACTCTTTCTATTTCTTTCTCTTACACACACTTGAGAATAATGCTGATGAAATCAATAGAAGATACACACACCCCACACGCAAAAAGGAGCCCTTATTTCCCCAAACACATCACAAGTCAAACAACAAGCTCTCATGATGATGTAATGTGAAGTTACAAGTTTTGCCTAAAATATGAAGGCATTTCAACTGTTTGACCCTACACATTTCCCTGCTGGTCATTTCAGGTTAAATATCCAGTCTTTAACAGTCTTTAATTTCATTTCTGAATTTTTGTAAAACTCCTTGTCCACCTCCCGATGTCCCTCACTGCATACGTAGCGTTCTTTGGGAATGGTCGAGTAAACGTTGTGTTGTGAGACGTTTGAAGACATGGAATGGAGCGCTAACCACATAGGGCCTTTGGTCCATTTTATCCACACTAAACCTGAATCAGAATGAGAACCAACCCATTCTGATCCTGATGCCAGGGGGATTGTTGGTAGCCATGGATCTGGAAGTGGATGTCAGAGGTCAGGAGAAGAGCTGAAGCGCAGGTGGTTTCTCTCAAAGTGTCCGGAACTTTCCCTCTTTTCTCCTGCTCACTTCTTCCTGCTCAGCTGATGTTGGGCTTCAGATAATGAAAGGCACCTGAGACAGAGAGAGAGACAGAGAGAGAGAGAGCGAGAGAGAGAGAGAGAGAGAGAGAGGAAGGTAGTAAGAAAGCGTATTTTAGTAACAGTTTTATGACACATGACAGCCTGTAGGTGGAGGTATTATGTCTTGGACAGGAGAGGTTTGTTCTGTAGAAGAGGGCCCAGGTGGATTGTTGAAGCAGTAGGATGGGTACCATTGTGTGTGTGTGTGTGTGTGTGTGTGTGTGTGTGTGTGTGTGTGTGTGTGTGTGTGTGTGTGTGTGTGTGTGTGTGGTACTATAGTAAACTTGATCAGTGCTATAATATACTGTACAGCTCCACCCAATGACGCTTGGAGTCCGACCAACAATCAATAAGAGTTCAGGATCTGACCTCTGACTGAAACACATGGTTCTAATAGGGAGCTGCCACAGGCTATTTTACTCCTGCTAAAGCCCTCTTCAACCCCCTTCTCATACACACGCACATAGGAACACCCCTAGATTCTCCAGCGCTACCCACATTTGCGCACACCAACATTTCCCAACTCACAAAAACGTACAAACCAGGAACCCCCGTTCATGTCTACACACCAAACCACACAAACACACACTATTCCTGGTTTGGTTGGTGTACAGGTCATTGACTGAGGCAAATTAATTATTTCAAGATGGCGTCATATAGGGCATTCAACATGTGGTCTGTACCATTCCAATCCTCTCATTGTATCTGTCAAACATACTTTGTGATGGCTGCTCCTTTCATTTCTGCCTTCTCTTGTGTGTGTGTGTGTGTGTGTGTGTGTGTGTGTGTGTGTGTGTGTGTGTGTGTGTGTGTGTGTGTGTGTGTGTGTGTGTGTAATGAACAACTGACTGCTCATTTAATTTCTGCTTTCACATGTCTGTATGTGTGTGTGTGTAATAAGCAATATCTTCATTACCCTAGAGGTCATTTCATGGCTAGCTTATGGACTCCTGAGGTTGACAGACGAACTCATCATATGGGTCATGAAAGGTCATGCATGCTGGGTTGTGACCCATGATGGCATCTACTTGTTACTTGTTCAAATTGAGCCTATTATAATCCTAATCACTCACTTGCCAGGTTCAAGTGCATTTCAGAAAATAACCCTATCAACTGATGGAAAATGAGCATTTCACTCCACACTGAAAAGCACAGAAATTTAAGTAACACACCATGTTTTAATTTGAATGTAACTGGTTCAAATGCAGTTGTTTGGAAAACTGAAAATGGACAAAGTGTGCATGGAATGATTTGAAAATCATGTTTTTTAATATATCATTTATTTACTTACAGCTTTACATTTTAAACACTTCAATTGAATTAAAAGGCATAACAGCGTAGCGCCAGTGCAAATTATTTTCGTAGGGAAACTGCTAAAATGTTTGCTAAAAGTTCAAACTAATTCTTGTAATGCTTTAGTGAGTAATTTAGCAAAACAATGTCGAAATATTATTTTTTCTGTTTCTGAATTCCTAAAATGCTACACTGTTATACCCTTATGGACCTCAAAGTAAGTAATACGGAATGGCCATGAATAGGTTCAGTTTATGCACTACACAGATCTAAGTGCAGACACACACAAACACACACACCATAAAACAGTAGTGGTATTCACCTTACTTTGCCCATATTGGCTGTATTGGTATGGTGCCATGTGGTCGACGCTGTAGGCTGGCGAGCTGTAGCTGGGTGGGCAGTAAGACTGTGAGCTGGGCAGAGAAGGCATGCTGGCCAGTCCGGACAGAGACTCCAGTCTCTGTGATGAGTGGCAGCTGGCAGCCATGCCCGCACTGGGCTCCAGAGGACCAGTGAGAGGGGAGAGAGAGAAGTCTCCCTGCGGCTGGTGAGGCACGCCTCCTGGGTTCAACAGTCCCATCACCTGAGAAAGAGGAGAGTAGAGGAGAAGACAGGAAAAGAAGGGGAAAAGAAAAAAAGAAGTAGTTACAAACATATAGCACACAAATATAGGAAGGCATGCTGGAATAGTCAATATAATATTTGGATTACATTGACACGAGATCACAAAATGAGATAAGATACCTTCTAAAATTTATCCATCTACCCAGCAATACTATGTCCTGTTTCATGTACATATGCCTCTCATTTGATTAGACTTTCCAGTTTAGAACAGAAAAAACAGGTATTTAGCTTTTCAAAATCCTCACACACATTATTAATATTATCTCTATCTTCACCAAATGCTGAGGCAGTACGTAGCAGCATTAAAACATTCACCACATAATCACCTTTCTTCACCAACAAGGATTGATAAAACGAAACCATAACCACAATGTCATAAATCACTCAGGGGATATTAACGAATCATCTTCATATCTAGTTCAGCCATTTAGCTCAGTGTTAGCAAGATTTGGAAAGCTGGGATGTTAACTGTGGCATCAGTGCCAGAGGGCCCTCACTGCCAGCACTGATGGGCCAAGCTTGGCCTGGCTCTGAGGGAGGTTCCCTCTCTCGCTCCGCTAATCATTAATGAAAAGCAGTCTGGGCAAAGCTGAGATCACCAGCACACATTCACTCATGGCCCATAAGACTCTGATTATTCTCCATCCAAGCGCACACATGGTCCTGTTTAAATAATTTCCCATATAACAGAGAGAGAGAGAGAGAGAGAGAGAGAGAGAGAGAGAGAGAGAGAGAGAGAGAGAGAGAGAGAGAGAGCTTGGGAGTTGTGTTTCTCTACCCTGCTAAGATTTTCCTAAAAATGATCCTCTCTGAGTGTGCTAGTGTTTGTATTTGTGTTTATATGAGTGCATCATTTAGAAAAGAAAATTGCGGAGAAGTGAAAAGGGAAGAGAGAGTGGACATAGATCTGTGGTCTGCCTGCAATGAAGTGAATTAAACTCAGCATGTCAAACAGAGACAGAAGGGGTGTGTGTGTGTGTGTGTGTGTGTGTGTGTGTGTGTGTGTGTGTGTGTGTGTGTGTGTGGGCGTGTGTGTGTGTGTGTGTGTGTGTGTGTGTGTGTGTGTGTGTGTGTGTGTGTGTGTGTGTGTGTGTGTGTGTAGCTTATATGTCTACTTGAATGAATGCATGTACTTAAGAGTTTTACAACCTCTGTGAAGGGTTGTGAAATCCCTTCAGTGATTCATCATAAACAGCTGGACGAGCACACACATGTAGAACATGAGCAAGAAATAGACAGGGAGAAAAAGAGAGTGTTTTCACATTTTCACATACAAACACTTATATTTCTATTTCTATTTGTCATTAACTTCTTTTTAATCTGTGATCCAGTAGGTCATAACGTCATATAGGCTTATCTAAAAAATCTTTATAATTATCATGACAATCTCATCAACTATTTAATTTCATCTTTTATAATTCTTTACATTGCCTTTAAAATTTGTTTTATAATTCTTTAATATTCTAATACTATAAATAACTTCAGTCTCAGCCATACAAGAGCACAATACTGGCTGTACTATTATGCTGGTTTTTTTTTTTTTTTTTAAATAATACAACCTGCACTCAACTGAATTGAAGTGGTGTGTTTCCCACCTTGGAGGCCACACACATACATGCTCACACTGACAGTAGGTAATTTACAGGTTCCTGGTCAGAGGTATCCGGAGTGTGTGAGAGGAGCATGCTGATGTGTTATGCTTTACAAATGGAAACCACATGGAGGTTAAAAAGCCTCGTTCACCTAGCTGCAGGGGGAGACATGTCTACACGTGAGGTGAACTCTCAAGCACACTCCAAAGAGCACACACATAGTTCGCTGACAAAAAGCTTCCCCATAACATATGATTTTGAATATATGTGAGTTACTAAGGTGGAAAGCCAAGTCCAGCATATTTATGTATTATGTAAAGTGCTTTTCTATCACAGTGGCAAAATAATATACAATACAGGTAACAATACCACTGAATAAAAAGTCACGATCCAGAAAAACATGTAACGCTGTAGAAAATCTGTATCCGGGTCAAATACAAAAAGGGTTGTTGAGGCAAAAATGTAGTTTAATGATGTAAAAATGCATTTCAAATCTAATTATATGATATATATAGTACTGTGCAAAAGTTTTAGGCACCATATTTTTTTTTAGTACAAACTTTGTTATAGATTTTTTTATTTTATGACGTCTACATTATCAAGTCAGTACAAAAAAACATTTTAGATTCCTAAACATTAGTTTTCTAGCACAAAATTAAACGTTACAGAAAAATGTTTGTATGTCATTAAAGAAAGCAGCATATTACGTAAGAGACACTTTTCAGACAAAAAACACAATGAAGGCTGCTGGGTTTTGCTGCAAAAATAAGAAGCGAGTGTGAAAGTCAAAGTCTCCAGAAGAACTGTGTCTGGTTCTGCAAGATGCTCAATAAAACTTACCAGCTCATTTCCTTATAAAACTGCACTAATTGTACCGGAGACTACTATTTTTATTTAATTCTTTTTTTTGTCACACCAAATATTGACTGTTTCATTTACTACTGTTTACTGCTCTTTATGGTATTTTTTTTTAAACATAGAAACATTTAATTTCATTATTTTGAAGGCATACTTGCTTCAATATATATATATATATATATATATATATATATATATATATATATATATATATATATATATATATATATACCCTACATTGCTGTCTATCTCTTTTTGAAAAGATGTGTTTTTTTCTATTCAAGATATTTTAAATATTCTATTTTAATTTTACTGTTTTGTATTTAAGCTGTGTGTGTGTGTGTGTGTGTGTGTCGTGTGGTTTGTGACCTTTTATAGGCACACATATTCAGAGATTGTTAGATCTCAATACATGTATGCAAGTGTATGGGCATAAGGCTGAGAGTATGAATGTAACTAAATGTGTGTATGCATCTCTGGTGTCTCTGGTTTGCAGTGGTTCCGGAGCTTATGGGCTACGGTGTGAGAATGCGGGTGGTTTTTGCAGGCCTGGTGTGAACAGAACACTGGTATGTGCTGGATTATACACCAGACGTGTGAGATGAGCCAGGCTGTAGCACATGACTACTCCACCTCTTTACTCACAGTCTCACACACACACACACACACACACACACACACACACACACACACACACACACACACACACACACACACACACACACACACACACACATGTACATGCATACATGACACCCACAATGCAATAACACATCTAGACAGGATTTACACAACTGGAGTTCACAATATTGCCATGGACCTCTGTCTAGTTTCTCTATTTGAATCTTTTTTATATTTAATATATATTTTATATTTTAATATATTTTATGAATATGTTCATTTGTACTGTTTTTTGTTTTTTCAAAGACCTGAATGGCTTCACTGTACAGTTCACAGCCCACATACATAAAATCAAATCAAAACAAGAGACAGATAAAATTCTCCACACCTTGAACAGTGTCTGAATGTTTTCCAAAAGCAACATACTTTTGTTCGACTTTTAGAAACTGATACAGTCTTCTTTTTTATTTATCACAATTAGTACTGAAATAAACATAAACAATAAACATGGTAAATAGTTAACCATTCGAATTATTTAAGCCAGAAGGAAACCTCTGTCGTGTGAATCAAACCAAGTCTGCACTTTGTCCTACATTAAACCACGCAATAAATATATAAGTGAAACAATTAAGCAATAAAGTGAGTCATTAGCATAAATTACACAGTACATTATAAAGGATAAATTCTCTCATTCCAATCAATTAAGGGTCTGGAACATTCCATAATTAGAATCACAGACACAGAGTTGTGCCCTCATCGTGATGCCCAGCGGCTCTTGCTCTCCAGGGGCAACAGAAGGCCACTAATCAGCTCTGGCCTAGGTCACACACACACACACACAAACACACACACACACACACACACACACACACACACACACACACACACACACACACACACACACACACACACAAAAAGAACTAATGGCAATACCATATTCTGTGTGAATGTGAGAGACAACAACCCCATGTTTAATGGCTTGTGATGGGTCAGCATCAACACTGAGGACTTTACACTCAAAGTTTCCAGTCATCTGTGTTGAACAATGAAGTCACACAAACATTACAATCAGTCAGTTATTTTGGAAGTATGCCATGACACAACAGAAAACACTGAACAAACAGTTCAGTTCGACAGTTCTAAGCTATTAGAACAAACAATAACAACATTCAATGAAAATTTTATTTCTGGATTTCTATATTTAGACATAAATATGCTCTCTGTCACCCTGTTTTTCTACGTAATCACAAAAAAGTCCCGTGAGGCCTTCATTTCTTCTGCATAAACAGAATCACATGCAACATTTTCAACACCCTTCCACAGCCCCACCATCTATGCTTCCCACCACGGGACTTTTAAGGTCTTTGTGTAATTCGTTTTACGTCATCAAGAACATAGTAGACTTCCCCATGTGCTTCCAGAGTATCACGCATATGATCGAGCAGGAGGCGCCTCTGAGGTGCTTAGCAGCTCATTTTCCGCTTGTTAGCACGGACGCGCATGGTGCTCACCACGGGAGATAGCAGCCGACGAGTGTGTAATCACATAATTGTCTTTTCACTTCTCATTTTCATCACCATCCCTTCTGCCACTTGTATACTTCCACTCCAACCTTCACTCTCTTCACTTGCTGCTACTCTATCAGTCACCATGATAGCTAATGGCCGAGGCTTTTTTTTAAATATAGTATTCTTTAACATGCTGTGGAGGCCCAAAGCACTTTACTTTTCATGTACTGCCAGTCTGTCTGTGGTATCCCCAGTCCAAAATTTCAGTTCAGTTCAATTTTAGCACTTTTAACAATAGACATTGTCACAAAGCCGCTTTATAGAAATTTGGACATAGATTTAGAGCCCTAATAAACAGGCCAAAATCAACAGTGGCAAGGAACAACCTCCTGAGTTGACATGAGTAAGAAACCTTGAGAGGAGCCAGACTCAAAAGTGAATGAGCACAGTCTTTATGACGAGCAGTTTTTAGGTACTAGTCTACAGTATTCATGTGAGATGATCCACTGAAGCAATGGTGGATAACTAAAACATCTAACCAAAACACACACCTTCACTAGATCAGACATATTGCTATATTCAGTGCACAATACTGTTTCGTTCCTCTGAGTTTATGAAGTTTATGAGAAGTTTAAACTTGTTCAGTTACCCACATTGAGACATGCTCAAACTTACCAACAGAAAAATGTGGTCAATGATGAAGTTACACCAACAATATTACATGACCATACCAACAGCTTTTTTCAAATTTAGTTTGAAATAGTAAATTTGATTCCTATGGCCAGTTATCACCATGCCCTCTGCAGGCAAACAAGTCATAACACCTGCACACAATTCTCTGTACCAAATAATGAAACACCATATACAGTACTGTGCAAACATTTTAGGCACCCTATATTTTTAGTACTAACTTTGTCATAGATTTTTTATTTTATGACTTTTACATTATTAAGTCAGTTACAAAACATTTCAGATTCCCAAACATTTGTTTTCTAGCACAAAATTAAATGTTACAGAAAAATGTTTGTATGTCATTAAAGAAAGCAGCATAATATGTAAGAGACACTTTTCAGACAAAAAACACAATGAAGGCTGCTGGGTTTTGCTGCAAAAATAAGAAGCAAGTGCGAAAGTCTCAAAGTCTCCAGAAGAACTGTGTCTGGTTCTGCAAGATGCTCAGTAAAACTTACCAGCTCATTTCCTTATAAAACTGCACACATTGTGCAGTTGTACCAGAGACTACTATTTTAATTTTTATTTTTATTTTTTTTGTCACACCAAATACTGACTTTGTTTCATTTACTACTGTTTACTGCTCTTTACGGTATTTTTTTTAATGTAGAAACATTTCATTTCATTATTTTGAAGGCATCTTTGCTCTACAGCATTTCTTTGCATGTGCCTAAAACTTTTGCACAGTACTGTATGTGCTATTCTATTTCAGAAGGAGCTCACTGACCTGTGTTGAGAGGCCATTGCTGATAGCAGGGTTGACCGGGTTAGAGTGGCTCGGTGCAGGCACAAAGCTGTCTGAGTAGCCTGAGAAGCCGTGACGGCCTGAAGAGAGGCAGTAAGCTGAAGTAGCGTCCTGGGCTCCCGGGGCGGTGGCTAGACTGCTCTGGTGCACTGAGGTCGGTGGAAGAGGCTGGGGCCTGTGCACTGTGCTGGCCTGTTCTGACATTGCTGATAGATATAGAGGAAGACAGCAAAGAAAGCAGAAAAAACAGAAATGTTAGGCTGTATTCGCATTAGGCATTTTTGCCTTTACTGTCATTTTACATGTAAATGGTGAAAAGCGTTGCTGCCTGAAAAACACAACAATTTTTTCAACATATGCTATGGCTATAAAGTGCATGTTACATAAGTTCATTGGGTTTTTTTGTGTTCATGTCAGCACAAATTGTCTAATTACTTGTGCAACATGTTCCTTGCTATTTTCTGTCCTGTGTAATTCCGCATTTGATAAAGTGATCTTGGGTACATGACAATAATAAAAAATGCAGATGACAACACTAAGCAATACATAGAGCCACTGTGTTTCATTTTTCAGGTGTATTGACTAAGTGGGAGTTTGACCTGAATGTGGTGTCTGACCGACCTTGTGGGATGGAGGAAGTAGAGTAAGGACTTTCTGGAAGCTGGTAAGGCTGTAGGCTTGACATGGCCGATGGCGGGAATCCTCCAGGAATCAGATGATTGAATGCCATCAGCTGATTGGCTCCTGCCTGCTTCCTCCAGCGAGCCCGTCTGTTGCTAAACCACACCTACGAACCAATACAGCAAAAAATTTGATGACCAAGGTATCTGAGCAATTTTCTTTCTGTGGGGACAAAATGTTTGTGAGTTGTAAAATATGTGTCCTGTGTGTATATTCACTGAAATATATTGCATTCTGTTCGTCTCTAAATTTTCAGTGTGCATGTGAATATGTGTGTGTGCAGAATCTTGTGTTGTAAGCACGTGAGCATGTGTGTGAGAGACGGTTTGTTTGATGGAATGTTGTGTGACCAATACGAAAAAAAAAAAAAAAACATTATGACATCACATAAATCACAAGTCCAGTCACTGAGATCATACTTCACGGGGTTAAAGAGTTTTTAAATAAAGGCATTTAATAAATGGCAGTATTTTTGGCTTGGCTTTGTTATTTCATAAGAAGGTAGACAAAAAATGTGTGTGTGTGTGTGTGTGTGTGTGTGTGTGTGTGTGTGTGTGTGTGTACCTGTACTCTCGCCTCAGTAAGTTTGGCTCTTTGGGCGAGCTCCTCGCGTGTGTAGATGTCAGGATAGTGTGTGCGCTCAAAAGCTCTCTCCAGCTCCTCAAGTTGCTCAGCAGTGAATGTTGTGCGACTGCGACGTTGTTTTCTCTTCAGGGGCAGACCTGGCTCTGAATCTACATCTGAACCCTCATCCGAATGACTCGCTAAAACACACACATTGCACAGTCATGTCAGGAATAAAACAGCTAAATAAAGTCCTTAGACCTTTGCAGATTTCTTGCAGGAGAATAAAGGAAACTGCTATACAAAATAAAAGTTAGGAAACCTAATAAAAGCAAATAAATAGAAATATATAATACAGACAAAGTACTCTTTAGTCAAATAAGAATGATATATTTATGTTTTAAATTTTCACTTGCAGATCCACAATTCTGTTTTACAGCATTAAAAAAAAAAAATCAAATTTCTGTCTACCACATCAGTTGTATATATAAACATGATGGAAGAATTTCAGTTTTATGACACAAGAATTTCATCTTTTCCTTGTGTTGAGGATAAATGGAAAACCTGTTCACTCCATTTTCACTTATAATGGAAGTGTAAGGGCAGTTCTTGAATTCCATTAATAAATATTTAATATATGTGACTATTTAACATGGATTTAAAATGACACTTTTACACTCTTACATCAAAGATATTGGGATTAAACAAATATGAGAGAAAGTATTACCAAAGAAATTATTATGTAGTCTTGTTTAGCTTTAACTTTCATACACTGATACAAACAAATTCTGGTAACTTATATATTCCCAAAAGTATTGTTTGGGGTCCTAAGTCCTAAGTGTTTGCTTCACTTCACTTCAAATACAAAGTACAAACGTAACTACAAATACTTTCCTACAAAATCTCATCTCTAAATGGGTAAATTATGCAGATTTATAACTTGATTCACAAATATGTTTGACTGAAGAATTTATAAAAGTGATGCACGTTTTGCATACATAGTTATTAAATTGATCTAACAACTGCTCTTAGATTTCCAATATAAATGAATTTTAAGCATGTGTGTCTAATTATTGCCCATGGTAATTACACATACATTATGGATAACGAGTAGTTTGTAATAATGCAGAACTATTCCTTTATCTACGCTCAGAAAATGAAACAATTGTTGAAAGAACTCAAAAAATATCAAAACCACTCATAAAGAAATATTCTGCAATCAGTGCTTTCAGATTTACTGCACAGAATCAACAGTTGTTATCTTTTCTAGCAAATAATAATGCTATTTTCCCATAGATAATTAGACCCACTTTGAATGTGCACATGCAGATGCATGCACACACACACACACACACACACACACACACACACACACACACACACACACACACACACACACACACACACACACACAATCATGCATGCATGCACACTGTGTGTGTGCGCGCTGTAAGTTTGGGACAGTGTTTATTCACGGGTCATTCAGACTGCCCTTGAGCTTGGAGCTCAACATCTCCAAGGAGGCGGGGATGGGGCTCTCTATCAAATAATGATTAGGCCTCTCAAACTAGCGTGACAGCCTGCTATTGTGCAGTAATACGCCTCGAAATCCCCAGTCCCCAACGCACAAACATGGCATCTGTTTCGTCCGACACCAACCATATCTTTTCTCTAACTCCTTTCTTTCGTTTGCCCCTCTCCCCATATCTCTAGGGTTCGACCCTGCAAGTAGAGTGGGAACAGTTGACCAGGCAAGGATATACTGCCTATGATAGATGATAGATATTCCTGATCATATCTCTTGATCATAGACATTTGTGTATCTTTCCTGCTAAATATCTGCAATGCAATCAATCAACTATTCCACATTCTGCACACAAATGGGCTATTTAACAATATACTTTTTTGTGTTGTCACTAGTTTAAAAAAATGTCACCATGCATAAAAGGGAATGAAAAATGGCATTAACGTCAGTCAATGAACCGTAATTTTCCAGTAATTTTTTTACAGTTAAATCAAACCTCAGCCACACATTTCACACCCAAATATCCTCGCTTGGAAACATGTTACAGAAGAAAAATATATTATAAATGTTGTCTTTAACTCGTTTGGAAAATTAGAACACCATAACATGTAAAAACATTGTCACCTCCCACTGCAGACGTGCCAAAATATTTCAGATACTGTTTTAATTTTTTTTTTTTTTTCAAATCAGCATTAAATCAGTACCCAGCATATACTTATAAAGTTGGTACTAATCTATATAAATTATTCCTATATTTACTCTAGCAAAATGTGTGGGAATTTCCCACATAACTGATGCGATAATTAACACTGACCATTATCACTGATATATTAACATATATTAACATAATTATCACTGATGTTTTAACAATAATAAAAGCAATTCTCACAACCCAAGTTACTGATAATCTCATAGATAGCTAGCAACAACAATTAAGATAAGATATGCAGCTCTAACATTAGCATGCACTAAATACAAAGTTGTTTAACTTATAATTTAACTTATAACTTTGCAATTGATTAATCTTGCCTTGATGTTTGACCTGATAAGAATTAAATGAACTGAAAATAAATTCAATTCCTCAAGTGCTTGTGAGAGGAGAGAGAGTGAGAGATCCAGATTTTGAGCTTTAATTAAAAGCAAGAAAGAAGTCACGCTAGCAGGAGAGCCGCTGTGCTCATGGAGCCACACAGGAAATGCTGCTACTTTCTGCCAGCATGGGACTTGCTAGGCATCTCACAAGGATTTGGAGCAGACAGGAGAGAATGACAGAGAGCAAGGAGAAAACTGGAAAGGAAGAAGAGAGAGACAGAGAGCAGGACAGAGCGAAGCACATTATCACTTTAACATGGAAGCTAGCAGGTTTGATAGTTTGCCAAAGACATGCTGTGAAAGGAACAAAGTGTTTGCAATTTTTGAGATCAAGTGCAGTTACATAAAATGCTCTTTTCATGCAGCTTATAAATAAAAACAGCAAATGCTCAAAAGTAGAGGTGGTTCAGCATTTGAGGAAAGTAACATTAGGAGAAGAGGCTAAGTGTTAACTACGGAGTTCAAAGCTCAATACTTGTCTTTCTCTTGTCCCTTTCTTTCCTGTCTTTCTTCTCTGAGTTTTAATTATCTGCGACTGTGGCAAAACCACTCCATCATGGTCTGTGAGTTAATAGTAAATGACACTGTTACTTTTGTCATCCTCCATTCTCACTCTCCCTCTCTCTTGCTCTCTCCTTCTCAGCGAGTTATTTGGGAGTCTTTTGTTGGCCTATATGGAGAAGCCTGTGGCTGAAGGCTTTGGAGTCTGATTTCCACGCTCCATCTGTAGGATCCATCAGAGCTGGGCAGGCGGGCATTCAGGGCCGCTGTCACCTGCCCAGCGGGGGAGGGGGCATGAGGGGGGGCACAATGGGGGGAGGACGGGGGGGCCAATGGGGGAACAGCAGGGGGCCGCCCCCGATCCTTCCTTCACCATCGCCAGGGGGTTTACTTGGGGATGGGGGGCTTAAAGGGGAAGGTAAGAGAGTGTATGTGGATATGTGGATATATAAATGTATTTGTCTGTGTTCTGTGTACTTCCCTATATATGGATAGATCACGTAATACTGTGTTTCTTTTATAGTCATGCCAACAAAGTGTATCTGACTCACTGAAAAGAACGAAAATGAGATGGTGTACTGGTTCTTGCTCTTATTCTTTAAAATCTTACTTATTCACATATTGCAGTATTGTAATTTATACATGTTATATGTTCATGCTAATGAAGCTATCTTGAATCATCCTAAGTATTGTAAAAATGCTACCATGTTCTTCCTGTTGTTTGAATAGTAAAAGTCATGCAAAATGAAGCCCACTAACATAAAAGTGAATCCAAAGAATGTTTAAAAGGCATTTACAGAATGGCATTAGCTATCAACTCATCCATTATGCCACCTGTGGGAACTCCTCTCTCATAGATGCCAGTGTTTTCTAAAACTTCCAATAAACATAATTTTGTGATGATGGATGGGTGTATGGATGGATGGATGGACTAATGTTACACCAGATGGAATGTGTGTCAATGTGTTTACATGGACTTTGGTAGGAAATCAGTCCGAGAAATAGGAAGCACTGGCTGGTTTCCTGCAGAGTTTTTGCCTACTTACAAAACCAGGAATTCACTGGAACGCCTCCTCCATCACTTACTACTCCTGATCCAGACAGATCCTGGAGGAAGAACTCTGTCTATCTTACTCCATTTCCATCTCTTTATGTTTTCTCTCTTCCTGTAAGTCTTTGCCTTTCATATGCACCTAAATCAGTCTAGGACAGCTCACTTAGGAGAGCAGCAGAGATAAATGGTGTTTTCCACCTGACTTTTAAACAGAAGAGGAAATTAGGCTTTTAAATGAAGTTGCACTGCCAGACAGGAATAAGACTTTTTTTTCCTTTGGGAGGAAAAAGTAGCAGAGTCTCACTGTATAGTCTGATTTGGCTTGGTACCACAGATGCAGGCTCTCTCGCTGTGTTTGTGGAGGCAGTAATAACAATACTTCCCCCACTGCCACAGTGCAAGGCTATTCATTAATCTGACACAAGGTGCATGCCTTCTATTCGAGGAGGGTATTTGTATTCAGAGCAGTCACTCCTGGAGTGTGCATACACACACACACACACACAGCACACCCAGCACACAAAGGACAAAAACTGTTAAAAACTCTATAGACCTAAACACAGCCTTACTATTTATCAACCCTCCATCAGAGTGGAAGGAGAGGACTAAAGAAGAGAGAGAGAAAGAGAAGGAGAGAGAACGAACTACCCTGTTGAATGGGTTCCACCTGCGGACATAAGAATGCAGCGCTGGGGTAGACAGAATTCCACACTGATCCAAATAGCAACATGAGCACAACATTCGGCGGTGATGGCAACAGGAGGAGACTTTGTTAACTTTGCCATGTTACCATTGGAAGCATGACTGGAGCTCCAGTTTTGCAGTGTTTACACAGTGTTTGTCTGGTAGCGTGCTTCTCATACACACAACCCTTTTAATTTTTATGCACACCCACACAGAGACCCGGTGTCACACTTTCTCTGTAAACATGTTAAGTAAAAGAGGTAAACCTCACCCAGAGTGACTGAGCAAGCAAAATGATGTTTGAGTGACACTGCAGATTAGGCCAAACCTCCAAAAAATTGAAGAATGCTTAAAAGAAGGATTCATGTCCAGAGAAAAGTAAATCAGTGGGAGTAGGCTGGAAAAACAAAAATAAAAAATAAAATTAGAAGAGAAAGGAGGGAGAGAGAGTAAGAGAGAGAGGGAGAGTAGCCATCTGGGCCGTTTATAGCTCTTGGTAGGGGGAGAGCCATCTCCTCCTGAGGGGCAGTTAAATGGCAGGGTAATTGAGCTAGTGACATGTGTTCAGCAAACAAAACAAAAGGCAGAAGAGACAAATGAAGCATTTATTTGCTCAGTGGAAGAGCGCTGGCCCTTTGGGCTCTTGGGCCCGTGCGCCACTGCTGGAGTGTATTAAGGAGTATATAGAGGGCCAGCAGATGCAGAGGGAAGAATGGTTAAGAGACTGATTATGAGTCCATCTGCGGCTGGCATTTAGTTAAGAGGGAGGAACTGGGGAGGCACTCGGCCTGCTAAAGAGACACTAACTCTCCAGCTGGAGAGAGAGAAGGAAAAAAATAAAAATAGAAAGAGTGGTGTAAGGAGGGGCCATAGGAAAAATAAAGAAAAAAATATTTGTAAGACACATGTTTACAACATTTGATCCTAATTAGGATATTTATGCAACACCCAAGAGTGAATCCCATAATTTAAATAATTAAACCAGGCCTTTTAAAAAATAATAAATAAATAGATAGATAGATACATAAATAAATAAACAAACAAACAGAACATATAGTTGTTTTCATGCAATAACAGAGTGGAAAACGTAGGCATTTTGGGTACACAGCATGCAGTCTGTACTATAGTGTCACACTTACACAGAAACATGCATTACAGCATGGAATTGTTTCATTAAAGCACACATTAGCAAAACAGCGCCCATACAATGCAGAGAGAACGCACATATGCATACACCACAAAACCCAACAAAAAGAATCGCCTTTGCCTTTGGAATCCATATCATGTACATTTATCGCAAAATTTACTGTCAAAACAAAACAAAAAAAATACATCTATGCAAAAATAAGGTTTGTTTGGTACAGTTAAATTACCAGCTTTAAAATTGTTCACTGAATTACATCTTCATATGCACATTTAGTGTATGACCTTAGTATAATAAGGGTCTATCGTCCATTCATTCTTAACCCAGAGAGAACCTTATAATATTAAGGTCATAATTTCCTGTCAATTATCTGAAATGATTTAAAATTACTTAAATAGACTAAACCTATTAAGCCCTCTTTATACACTTTCTGTGTAAGGTCAATTTCTTCTGTGTTCACACAAAACCATTCCAATACACTGTCTGAAAAGGTTACATTTTAAAATATTTTTAATCGTACCGCTCCGACCATTTTTTCTGCTTAAACGACCTGTACTGTATGAACAAACTCTTGCTGGGCTCATGAAGACCTTATTCCCAAAGCTCCCTTTACCTGTCATTGGAAGGCAAAACATTATTATAACCCTTACTGACAGCAGAGAAGGCATTTGCACATCCAGTGACCCAGGGCTCATCTGTGACCCAGCACAGGCATGGAGCACACTCTCTGGGGATCAGAAAGTAGACACGGTGCTCCCTATCTGCACCCTCCAGCCCTCCAGCCCTCCGATGGACCCTAATTCTCTGCCTACTTAACACACTCAAATAAGCAGGGCTCAGTAGCAGAATGGCAAAAACATCTACTCAACACATTCCTCCATACTTCAATGAACCTTCCTAATTAAAATATTTGTAAATAATTATTATTATTACTATTATAACTAATATATTTTTCTACACTTATCCTGAAAATAGATTAAGTCAATACTACTTATTTTGAAGTAGGTTTAAATGCATATATTAAAGTTAATTCCACATTGAGGTTCACTGAAAGTGGAAGCTAAATAATCCAGAAAATGTTTGTTTTTTTTCTTTTGTATGTAAGGAATAATCCAAGGGGTGTGCTGTTATAGGAAAATAATCAAAGAATGTGGTGGTGTGATGTCAAAGTGTTTTATTCCTCCTATGGCAAAGCAATTTTAACAATTTTTAATTAATTAAAGAATGTCATACTTTTTTTTATCAGTTTATAATTATGGTACAGTTAATGTTGTATAAACAGCCGTTTCATCAACAGCCCCTTTCTTTTTCTCTTGAAGTTAGTAAGACAAACATCACAGCTTGTAATGTCACTGCAAAATATCACAAACTATGCTGTTGCTTAAAAAATTTAATTTAAAAGAACAGCTAACACTTGAGATTACTTCCATAAATTATGTATATACATGTCCTTGCAAAAAAAACTTCACAAGATAAATGATTCAACGATCAGTTTAGTATTAGGCTCCCACCACACAAGTCTTTGTGAATTAGTTGTTACTTTAGAAACACTAACCTATTACAACAAGCCCCTTAATATAAACCTATGATTTGAATTACAGCCAGCACTATTGTCAGAACTGCTGTCACTGACAATTAATCAGCACCTTCAGACCAATCAGTGAATTCAACAGTGCTGTGGTATAAATTGTTTTAATCTTTTGTCAGAGCTTTTTAGTATTTTTTCTGTTACACACCTAATAATATTTAAATAACCAAATTCAACAGGGCGCAGTTGCTGTCCTATAAATCATTTTTGTTAAATCAACAGCATTTCATTTTTAGATATTTTTAATGTTTATCCTCATTTAAAAACCCTTAATGAATAAAAGCATACACAATAGTTATGCAATCATAATGCAATCCTGCTGACAGTGGCATTTCTTGAATGTTCAAAGCAAAAAAAAAATTAAAAAGCCAAATCAAATCAGATGCTGCATACTGGGACTGAAAAAAAAACTGTAGATCTCAGAAATCCTGTCCACAAATATTTCTCAGTTATTACTGTAAAAATGTCAGTGGCAAAACTATAGAAAAACAACATGCAGTTAAGGAAAAGCAGTATTTGCTTGCATCTACTTTCCATTTCACAAACACCACACTTCTTTCTTGCTTGCTTTCTTTCTTTCTTTCTCCCTCGCTCTCTCTCTATCTCTCTGTCTGTGCTTCTCCCCAGTTCCACAATCACTCAGAGAAATAAGAGTTAGAAGTGAAGTTCCCCGAGTTAAGTGATTGACAACGTTGTCTAGCTTTTCTCAATTAACCATCTCATTGTGTGTGTTTATAGGTTGGCCCCTACCCCTTCGACCTCTCCACTTTCCTTTTCATCCTCTGCTCACACTAACACTTCCATAAGAACACAGAGAGTGACAGAGAGAGAGAGAGAGAGAGAGAGAGAGAGAGAGAGAGAGAGAGAGAGAGAGAGAGAGAGCTCTATTTGGAGAGGAGCGCCTATTCTCCTTGACCTTCCATTGCTCACTTTCTCTTTCAGCCACTTCAAACTGTCTTTGAGAGAAGTTTGGAGTGAAAGAGGGGAGTCCATCAGCTCAGAGGGGCCAGGCCTGGGTGCAACCCCAGAACCCCACTTCAAAGATGGCCTGCATTCATTAATTGTCCTTTGAATTAATATCAGAGGATCACAATGCTGGTGCCACAAGAGAAAGAAGAACCAATGAAGCATAGAGTCAAGCATTCATTTGCAGATAAACTCTGGGTATGTGTGTGAGTGAGTGTGTGTTTATTTCATTTAAAGTTACACCACAAAAAGAGTACTTTCTTAATAGAAAAGACAAACAGAAAAAGATTGAGAAAAAAACAGAACAGCCCTGAAATACGAAGAGTACGATGGAATTATGTTACGTGATATTCTTAGAAAGTACTGCCAGTAAACTTCACTTCCTAAAAATTCCTAATGTAATGAAAATTAGACTCACAGGCCACAGTGATTTCCTCTGCTGCAAAAAAAAAAAATCAGTGAGCATACAGACGTCCATTTATAAAGGTTGTAAATGCATAGTTTTTGTTAATACAAAAATACCAGATCCTGATTTCATAAGTGTGCACTGGAGAAAGTAAGCCATTTCAACCAAGTGCTAATTCTCTCACCCTAACCTTAATCACTTGTAGCTTCATACTAGTTGAATGGCATGAATTCCTACAAAATATTTAATTTATGTTAGCTATCTTCGATCATGTTATGATAACAGTATTTGTGAAACTCACTATGCTTTGACATTCAGTTGATTCCACATGTAGAATGGAGAGAGAGAAAAAGAGAGGGGGGACGACACTGGGATGAACAGGGATAAATTTACTGCTGCATCTCTCTGCCTGCAGGGTTTCAGAGTCATGACTGAGAAAAGCATTCCAGCAGGAAGACTAGGCCCCTTGTTTATTGATCACGGACACAGTCTTGTCTTTCTTTCTCCCTCTTTTTCCCTCACTTTGTATACAAATGTACTCTAAAAATGCATCAAGCATTTACAACCATACTAGAAACAAATAATCGCCCCCAAAAAGCTACAGAAAGAAGTGAAAGAGATCTGAAAAAAACATGTCAGATGCGAATGCTATTTTCAGATCTACAACAACCTCACACTGTCTTCTTGCTGCTTTTTGTCTTTTTAAATCATCTGTCTGTCTCTCGCTCATATATTCACTCGGTATCTCTCTCTCTCTCTCTCTCTCTCTCTCTCTCTCTCTCTCTCTCTCTCTCTCTCTCTCTCTCTCTCTATATATATATATATATATATATATATATATATATATATATATATATTTATTTATTTATTTATTTATTTATTTATTTACCTATCTATCTATCTATCTATCTATCTATCTATCTATCTATCTATCTATCTATCTATCTATTTAGTGAGTTCCTTGCCAGAATAGTGGCGAGCCAGCACCCCCACTTTATTTACACAAACAAAGTCCTCCTCGCTTTCTTTCATGTTTTGTTAGCAGTTGATTCTCTCTGTCTTCCTGGCTATTGGCCTGCAGGAGGGACAATGGCCTCAGGAGAATGGCAGCAGATTGTTGGAATGCTCCTCAATGAAACTAATTATTACATGTTGACTGCGTTCACCATGGCACATCTGAAGGCACTAAGCTTATTCAATTGGCCTCGGCAGGACTCCCTTTCGGAAAAAAAAGAAAGAAAGAAGAAAAAACTTGATCCCTTTGACTGTTTGTATTTCTGAGTTTTCTTTTCTTGACCGCCATAAAATGAAAGTCTGAGAGCGCGGGGGCCATTGCTCTTTGATGACTTTAGTTACTTTTAATTAGCTAAATGAGGCTCGAGAATTGTCAGCTTTCCCAAAGTTAATAGTATAAGGGAAAAGAGTGGACGCACTCATGCAAGCTCATCTTTGTGAGAAAATCTTTATTAATTTACACATCATAGCCCAGCAGGTTAAGGAGGGAAAGAGGTTCTTTAAATTCCTGGAATTACTTTAAATATTTTATAAGTTTTGTGTCCCAGGAATATTTAAAAACCATCATAATATTGGTTTTCCTGAATTTATTAAGTAGAGAAACATAGAAGAATGGGCAACAAATTCTGCAGGAGGTTCTTCTAAATAGACAACGATGTAAAAACAGTTATATATTCTCAAAAATTAAAAGATTTATTCCCAAATACAAAGATCCTTCATATGCATAGATCCTCTCATGAACTGGACAGGCCATCATTAATTTCCCAACCAATATCCACTGTCTCAGTAGCATCTTGTGAATGAAACTTTCACTGCTACAGTACAGTGATGCTCCACCGATTCAGTCTGCTGCTCCACTGCACTGGCTTTTCCCAGACAAATAAATCTTAAAGGCACATGCTTTGATCTCAGCACTTAAAGAGACCCCAACAATAGGTTTTTGAGGAGTGGGGGCAATGGGCCAACAGGGCCTTCTCACTGACAACTATAGACTCAAGAACCTACTTAATCAATATTTGGTCAGAACACTCCCTCTTGATACTGAAAACGCCCTTTTCAGATTTTAATTGAGCACCATAAAAAAAGGAGCAACAACCAGAAGCCCAACTGAAAGAGACAGCAGAGTGAAATACTGCTTCTCCTGAGCCACCTCGCAGTAAATAAGCGAACAAGACAAAAGAGGGAAAAACTTTACAGTCTGTCAGTAGAGATCAGGACACAGTGAGAAGGACTTGAGTTTTATGATGTGCACACATTTGCATTTGGACAAAGGGGCAGAGTTAATTGTTTGTTTGTCACTCAGCAAAAAAAAAAAAAAAAAAAAAAAAAAAAAGAAAGAAAGAAAGAAAGGCTTATAGTGTTCAATAGTGTTGAATTACCACTTATGCTAACTTATGTTCAATGGGACTTAAACTATTTTCACATTCATGTTATATTTATTTTATGTATACTCACACTTATTACTACACATTACAAATAGACTACTATTTACCATTATACTTTTTAATGTTTTTGTTTGTTTATTTCATTATAATGTATTTTCAGAATATTATAAAGTCTTGCCATTGGAAGCCCTAAATACATTACTCTATAAGAGGTTTTCTGTACTGAGAAGTAACATTATTGTGTGTGTGTTTTTTTATCTGCATAATTCTGTGTAACGATGAAATTTTGCTTGACCTTTACATCTAATCTTGTTTAACTGTACTAATAAGTTCTGTTCTTTGTCCAGCTCTTTCATAGACTCTTATCAATTTTGTATCTGCAAAAAAAAAAAAGCTTGTTGAAATAATTAGAAACTGATTCCCGCGCGTGATGCAAAAGAGAGAGCGAGCGTGCGCCATGGGCGGAGACGAAAGGGCGGGCTTTGAAAGTGGAGACGATTAAAGAGGCTCGATTTAATCAAGAGGCTCGGGTTTTAATGGCGATCATAGAGCATAACGTGGTGCTTTCGTGAACGTGATCCGATCCCACCTAATCACAAAAGTCTAATGTAGACCCGAAGTCGAGAACACACTAGTCTACCTGAGAACCTGAAGAATTTGAGGTTAGAAAAACTCGGGCCCTGGATCAGGTTTCAAGTTTAAACAGAGATTTTTTTTCAGTGAAAACAAACGAGTACTACCCGTTGGCTGTTACTGGTTGAGCGGAAGTTACACTTTACATCTAAGAGAAGAGTCTGGGATTAATAACCTGTGTTATTAACTAAATATAATTTGTAAAATCCATGATAGGCCTAAGCCTCAAAAACTTTTGATGCCTTGATGCCACTAAGTAGTGACACATGGAAAGCCTAAATGCCTAAAACATTTTGGTCTGTAGTTCAGACAACCATTTCAATTGTTTGCTGCATATATTTAATAGGAATGCAAATGAATATGGGAAAACGCTTCGCAATTACCTTATTATTGAATAATATGGCTGTATTCTTATGATCATAAACCGAAAAATCTGCCTGTCTAACAGGTCTGCAATAAACAAGTGTTAGGACGATTTTAGCTCTTTTTTGTTTTGTTTCAGTTTAACTGCTAAAGTTAGTGTTGCTCACTTCCTCACTGAAGTGTGAACTGTTTTGCTGAAAAGTTTCCATGGAGATATTTTGTAGACGAAAATTGACATTTTCGTCGATGCCGTGCGCTTTGCGAAAACGCTCTCCGTTTAAGCCCTTTCTTGAATAATTCATCTCTCATTGGCCGTCTATAATGTCTTCTCAGCGTCTTTTTGTTAGGCCATTTTTTGCTGCCTTTCTCTGCATTTTTTTTTTATAAAGCTCAGCGCCCTTTGTGCGCAGAAAGAAACGCTTTTGTGCACGTGAAAAGCGGAGCGTGAGGCTCATGGACTCGCGCGCTTTTGTCTCCTCAAGTTCATCCTCAAGTGTCCGATTGTGCACCGCGGTGCCGCCTTTCAGCGCGCAGCACTTGGACAAATGTTTGATTAACTGATTCCTGCACAGTTTGCTTCCTGGCCCGTTTCGTTAACCTGGAACTTTCTAACCAATAACCAGAAGTATATATATATATATATATATATATATATATATATATATATATATATATATATATATATATATATATATATAAATAATTTTTTTTTTTTTTTTTTTTTACACATCTGTTCCTTTGGATCTAGCGAACGAAATTTCACAAAAGTTAAAATGTGATTTCACTGAGCGGTTTTTATCACCTCAGTGCTCATTCAACCGTTTAAGCCTTATATTTTACTATGTGCAAACTGAAGTCTAAACATATTGCAACTGACAGCACTGCGTGCTACACATCTGTGTGCCTTAGCGGGACGTCTCTAATTTGGGGTGCACTAATTATTAATTAATCATCACACAATATACACTCTAACAAACAGTGACCATTCAATAATAATAATAATAATAATAATAATAATAATAATAATAATAATAATAATAATAATAATAATAATAATAAAAGATTTTCACTACTACTAATACTGTCAGTACTAGTACTGATATCTAACTTACAAGAACTATTATTATTATTATTATTATTATTATTATTATTATTATTATTATTGTTGTTGTTGTTGTTGTTGTTGTTGTCATTATGCAGTTACATCTGCAAATTTTAATAATACATATGTAATCTACATATATATTGCATCTATAATCTTTAACAATCTGTAATACATAATCTATATTACATAAAACAACAGTAATAGCAACACAACAGTAACAGGTAATAATAATCGTTATAGAGTAAGTTGTGATCAAGTTGTATTGCCAATGTTTTGCACTACTACTAGGCCTATTACTACTACAGGCAAGTGTGCTACTATTACAACAACAACAACAATAATAATAATAATAATAATAATAATAATAATAATAATAATAATAATAATAATAATAATAATAATAATACCAGGCTAATAATAGTTGTGGTCAAGTTGTATTGCCAAAGGGCTGCATACAGGTCGCTGTATTAATTAAAACATTTGTATTGGATACCATTATGCTCACATTTATAGCAGCAAAACGTTGCGCTTACACCAAAAAGTAGAAATAAATAAAAACTTACATCTGTCTCCCAGAATGCCATCGATGCTGTGTTTCGCACGTCTTTCGTTTTCCTCAAGCTCCCTCTTTTCAACTTCATCATCGTCCTCCTCATCCTCTCCATTTCCGCCAAATTTACAGCGCAGTATGCGACTGATCGAGCTGACTGAGAGCAACAGATTATAACAGTTACAATCCACCGTGGCTATTGAAATTATATCTATACTAATAAAAACATTTTCAGAAAGTTATTTATTGTTCTCTTTTTATTTGCAGTTTGTATTAGGCCTATTTCTTTAAATGTACTTTTATGTTTTTACACAAAGCTTTACACAGCCTTTTTACACACGCTGTCGATGTCTAACTATTATCTTATAATTACTATTATTAACTATTAATATCACTGACTACTATTGTCTAATCATTTTACATAAGCTGTGGAAATGTATTATTTACCTCATGTTAATCGATGTAGGCTATAAAACGGAAAAAAGGAAATAAAAAGGAAAGCATAATTCATTATAGACCGAGTACCTGAGGGCACGTTGTTTCTGTCACAGATGCCGTCTTTCAGCAGCTTGTCTCGGATCTCCCAACTGAACATTCCCGGGTTATCTCTCTTGTATTCCTCGATTTTCTTATCCACGTCGGGACTGGTGTTCTGCTTTAATTGATAAAGTTTACACAGCGAACGACCGTCAGTGTCAACAAAGCTAAACTGAAATATAAACTGTACTGATGCAATGAAGTCAAGAGTTCGCATTCTTTCCACAAAAGTTTACTTTACTCTCCTGAATAATATTTTCTCTATATTTTTCAACAGAACGTTTTTCCCCTTATTTTTACTTAAATTATATTTAAGGTTCTATGGGCGTAAGTCCGTCGAGATAATATTAAAAAATAAAAATTAAAAAAAAAGAGTTGGTATAAAACGCTATACTACCTATTATTTTTGGATAAACCGATGCGTAAAACCTAGTTGCAAAGATCTTCGATCTCTAAGAAACGAAACATTTCTGTTGCGTTGTAAGTGTCTTGGATATTATGTAACGGTCCTCTTGTGTAGAGATGCTGACATTTTGGATGACACGTTACCACACGCGATGAACTTTTACTGAGCCGGAACTGTTTAATCTGATAATATATTTTGAAGTCTTATTTCTGAATATTATTCCAGAACTCATTCAGTCACAAATGTTGTACCTTCGGTTTGCTACCTCCGATAGCGCCAGGCCGGATGGATCCCGTTTCCTGGTACCTGCACAGGATTTTGGACACGCAGCCGTGTGAGACGCGCAGCTGGCGCGAGATGACGCACGGCCTGATCCCGTGATGCGCCATTTCTACGATCTTATGGCGAATGTGGTTGGGCAATGGGCGTCCGTTAATGAACACACCGCCGAGCTGGTTTACTCGGCCCTGGCCTAAAGGTGTGGAAACTGCAAGAAATATTACAGCATTATTATTGTCATTTTCTTCTGTTGCAGTAATCATCATTTAAGCACTATAATGCAGCCCAAATGTGATAGCCTAGATGTGATATAGCCTAAAAGTAATAATAATAATAATAATAATAATAATAATAATAATAATAATAATAATAATAATAATAATTTAATAATAATAGCCTATTCTACAAATGTATTACTGTAAAGTGTATCCTGTTGCTGTAATGGCAAAAACATTTCAAAACTTTCTTTATCGACAAAATAAAATTTGCTGCAAAACTTTATTACATTATAAGCAGTAGGCTTCATAAAACCATTTCATAAAGAAACTGCACTGCCACTTCCAGGATTTGCCAAAAGTTTTAGGTCACTAAATGTTACTTCTTGTCACATTTGACTGTTAAAGAACCGGCATTTTATGACTGTAAATCCATTCCACATCTAATGCCTTAACAACTAATAGGAACAACTATTTCGATGAAAGATCTAAAAGTTATGGCTATTGTATTAAAGCAAGTGATGCTAATGCCCTACCTTCGAGCGAATAGCCCCCTCTCGGGTAGTTTTGGGGTGGCGTGGGGCGCACCATCCTGGGAATGCCCCCTGCTAAGGCGGCCATGTCCCGAATTCCTAAGGAACGGCAACGAGGCCACTTAACGGTGGAATTAACGGTGGATTTAGAGATCCAGACGGAAACTGTTTAAGGTCAGGTGTCGGTGCTGCCCGCTAGCTCTTAGGCCGACAAGATGTCACTGTAATACGTCCTTTGAAAATCAACTTCGTGGGGAAAAATCATTCAGAAAAGTCCTTCGAAGTTAGCGACTGATATCCAGACTAAATGAAACGATGTTGTTTCTGAAATAAAATTCAGAAGTCAGCACTGCTGTCCGCAGCCGTTTGGACGCACTTGTTGTGTGGATTGAGTCGGCGCTCGGTAGCGAAACATTTTATCAGTTGAAGAGTTGTGTCCCTACAGCGCACCGATGCCTGTGATTGGCTGGGAGAGGGAGGGTCCTGAGTCCCGACGGCGTTCTCTGATTGGTCCAAATATGTAAAGTTTTCTCGTGCAGTGACCTCGAGGATTCAAGGCGATGTGACACTGATAAAAACATCCACGATAAATTCGGAAATAGAATAAATTCGTTGAATAGATCGTGAGGGAAATTCTGTGCGTTATTTTGATTCTATAATGTCTGTCACAAGTGCCCTGATTATTAAATATATGCAAACTAATTCAAATAGTTAGTTAAGCAATATAATAAAGCCTATGCATAAAATCCGTAGAACAGCAATCTTGCATGTAGTGTAGTTAGTGACGTCTTTAAAGAGTAGGGTCGCAATACAGGTCTGGTGAAAGGAGGACAACGCGAGGCTCCCAGCAGGATATGACGCCGCTAGGGCCCTAAAACTGTCTGTAAGAAGGGGATGCAATTGTAAAGAGTATTTATTTATACCTTTGTGACATTCAGTAGGCCTATGCACCTTATTATCTTAGTCTTTCGCTGCTTCTCTGCATCCCACCTTTACTCTTACACCTGTGTTTTATGGACTGTTTCTAGGTGAGTTGGAGTTAGGGACAATCTCTCTTTTTTTCTATGTCATCTATACCATAGTGTTCCTCTTTTTTCTAGAGCTCACTGAGATCCTCACGTCAGTCAAATCCTTTCCTGTACATTGAAAACTTCCCGATCGATCACTAGACTGGAAGACTGCTATCAACTAAAACAATGCTCCGTCTTTTCCTTCTTCATCACAGACAACAGGAGCACACCATTAGGTCTACTTTGAACTCCGGGCCACTGTACACATCTTTTTAGTAGAGAATAAATGCTTCATCTCTAAGACACAACAGAATGTAAATTCAGTAATACTTCCTGGTCATTATGCCTGCATTTGTTTAAAGATAACCCCACTTCTTAATGACGGTCACTTACATTTGTCTCGCGATAAACGCTTCCCAATTTATTTTTTGTCCTATCCACTTATGGGACTAATGTGACAAATACGTCAGCTGTCATCGGTAATAATCTGTACAGAGACGTGTCGACAGTTAAAATAACTAACCCCCTGGTCTCTCGGGGTCTGAGAGTCTCACTGAATTATGGGTCAAATAGCACGGGTTGCGTCGAGAGACGCGGATAAAGCGCGCAAATCTATACAGATCACGCTACAAAAAGCGCAAGAGACATGGCCGTTAATTCCCACTTTGGGGACAGTTATTCACACATCCACCTGACGCATCGCTATGAACTCATTCATACCGGGGCCTAATTTTTTTTAAATGAATTTCAGAGCCTAAAAACTCTGGAATATATGACTTCTGGTTTATAAGACGCATTGCACGCATAATCGCATTGAAAAGAGAAATTTAAGTCATGCACTAATAAAAGGCCAACCTTTAAAAAATATTTAAGTATTTGCTGGGGAGAAAATGATAAAGTTGCCTATTATAAATTGTACTAAAATTGTCCACGCTTATTTACATGTATTGACATAAATATATTTTATGTATTGTAGATTATAAATGCATTATATATGTAGATAAAATATTTATTTAATTTGCAGATGTAAGTGCATATTACTACTACTACTACTACTACTACTAATAATAATAATAATAATAATAATAATAATTATTATTATTATTATTATTATTATTATTATTATTATTATTATTATTATTATTATTTATTTTATTTATTTTATTTTTTTTTATTTTATTGTTTTGTGTTATTACGGCTGATATTATTATTGTTGTTGTTGTTGTTGTTGTTGTTGTTGTCGTCAGTAGTAGCTTGTTTGATTGTTTACATTAAGTTTAGTTGCATGGCTTCTAAAGTCTCTCAAAAGAGATCATTGAGAGCAAACGGAACAAAAGTGAGCGATGGAAATAAGGTCCCCATTAAGCAGTTATTGGCTACATTAACATCTCTCGGTCTTTGTGAGCATGAAAAGCAACTTCAAATGTTGTGTTAGCGCAGCACCGCGGGGACAAAGGCGCGCGGGAGGGAAGGGCGGCCGGAGCACGGGAGGCCATTCACGTGCTAACACGCAACTTGTTCTTATTCTAAAAACCAAACTTCACAGGGAAGCACTTCGGAGGGCACCTCGTGATGCTACACTAATTCAACATAAGGGGCATCCGTGACCTTTCTGATTTCCTTGTTACACTGGTCCTCTGTCTACTCACGCCTAGGTTCACTGTCTAGTTGTATGTGCAGCCTATCGACATGCAAGCATGTAAGGCGATTTCCAAGTGTAGGCCTTGTAAATACCTATCGCCTGCTATCGACTTATTACTTATACCATGTTGGGACCTAAATCTTATATTGATAAAATTCTAAGCTGCATATTTCGAATGTGAATTGTGATCCACATAGAATTTATACAATATATATATATATTTTTTTTTTTTTTCCTCAAGTTTTTTTTTTGTTTGTTTGTTTGTTTGTTTTTATAGTTATTTTTCTCTGCTTTATATAAAATAATGGAATTAAACATTCTGGTCTACATGACGTTTTTGCACATATTTACAGGTTGTAGGCCTACATATAACCATGTAAATATGTTTGCTTTCATTTATTGTGTTATTAAGTAGGCTTTGGCCCTTTTTTTAGATTAACAGGCTATACATAGTGTTTACGGTGCCCTACTTATGATTTATATTAATTTCTGTTTACTGTGGTGTTCTTACAATAGCTAATAAAGTCTGTTATGATATGTTCAATTCTCAATATAAGCTGTGATGATGAAGCACAGCGGACTAGAGCTGTAACTCAATTCCGTCAGAAACTGTGGGGGGAGATATGGCCAGAGAGTCCGTTTGATTATGCTTAAAGGGATATTGGATATCCATGTCAAATCAATTCTCGAGTGAAAAATCCAAGTCAGAAATTTTCTCCGTCAGTGGGAGGATAAACATCATAAATAAAGAGGCAAATGTCACGTTGAAGAAGAAGGCAAACCTGCCGGGTTCCACTTGAATCTCAACCAAACCTTGATTTTTTATTTTTTTATTTATTTTTTTTCCCTGGAAGGACATTTATTAAATTGAAGCTGTTGGAGTTCAATACTTCAGTGCAAACACACAAAAACAGACTGCAGTCTGTAGGTAAAGTTACACATTACTGAAACGGCAATAGCCTGTTGACCTGACTGGGAACTCGATCTTATTCACATTTACGGTTATACTTCTAAAACCTGCAACAGAGCGTCTATTTCGAAAATAATGGCAAAATTAAAATATTAGTTTTAAGCAATGGCAATCTGTAACAAAATGTTAAATAGGCCTATTAAATGGATTTTACCAGATGCTGTGCTGATACTATTGTGGTGACACTTGTTACTCTTAAACATGAGACGAGCTGCATAATGAAATTCGTTTTTATGTTATATTGTGATTTTTTTATGTTAAGTAAACAAGATTCCTAATTGCAGTGATGCTTTTCTTGAGTAAAACTACTTTTCCTATTGGGCATTTTTATATTTTGGTCTTTGGGCGACATAAGGATTAAATGAACCTATATAGTGGAATTCGATTAAAGAAAATTACATGTAAACATGTATACCTAGTATTTTCTTCTTTTTTTAACACATGCGCCTGAATCAGTGACAGTTTGCACCCTTTTCCAATTGTAGCAATTAGCGGTGTGTTCATGTCTAACCATTCTCTAAAACGCATTGCAAACTGAGCGCTTGGCAGTTTTAATTACATGCTACTTACGAACGCAGCTCCAGTGTTTCTGGGCTACATAATCCACTGACACTGGCATTCAAAGGAAATTAAGAGAGAGAGAAGGAGGGTGAGAGATAGCAAAGGCCTTTTTGGAGGTGAAGACTAAAGCGGTTGTATGGTCTGTGCCCGGGGGCATGGGGGCTCTACAGGATGGGGTGAGTTTATTGCCCCCGTGGTGAACCTGCATGGCGTTAGCGCGCTGCTGGAGAAATCGTCAGGTGAGCTCGGCGTCCAGCAGAGATCCGCTCAGCAGGTGGCCAACATCAGAGACACGGTGAGCTGCGACACTGCAAGTGCGCTTTAAACAACCTCACCCGAGACTGACTATATTTCTAATTACTTTCGTAACCATTAATAACTTCATACGAACTGGCTCATTTGCGATGTTGAGAAAGTGATGCATGATGCAACATTCTTGAAATGATTTGCCAATTCAGAATTCATATGTAGACCTACCGTCTGGTTTGGCGAATAAATAGTTTCTACTTTCAATCTATGCAGCACACTGAAATACTGTATTTGTTAAGTATTTGCATCCAACGCCCAAAGCTTACATATCTACACTTTGAATGTACGTATTTCTATTACGACCAGTAGAGGGCGCATACGGGGCTGAATTAATATCTCTCTTTTCCAAAGAAAACTCCACAAAGAAGATTCTCTCTTCCATTCCACATATTCGCTGACCACAGACACACCTGTATTCATATTGCCAGCATTAAAAAGAAAGTTTAACCTTTTTCAACATATGTATGGGTATCCTGACCCACAACCCACAGAAATGCATTGAAAATATCTGAAAGACAAACACCTAGGCCCTAAATTTAAGATTAAAGATTACCAAAAAAAAAAAAAAAAGTCATAAGTTCTGATGTACACTAACAAATATCTATTTTAGATCATACTAAAACAATTTAATGACATACGGCACATGATTTATGACATCAATATGTTAATATGGCTTTAAATTAGTAAACTGTATCTTGCTATACTTTTCTTCCACTGCCAATGCTTGCAAAAGAAGGCTCGGAATGTTAGTTTTAAATACATTAACCAAGACCAAGGCTAATTCACTTGCCACAGAGAGATAGATTGGAGCCAGTGATTGGGGGGAGTTGTTGAAGTAAAAAGAAGGCATATGATCAACACATAGACAAGAACGCACGGACGTCCAAAGACCTACAGATGATAAGAAGTGTATACAAAACCTATTCCTCCAAGACGTGTGTAAACAAGCAAAAATATTCGATGAGACAGTTGAAAGAGGAGCGGCATACACAGCAAAACTCCTCATATTAATTCAACACCTACAGAGTTTACACAAGTCTAACTGACCACACTGACTCCACTGCCATGTTTTCTCTCGATACTCAAAACACATACGCCTGGCACACGTCCTCCATTCCAAACCCTATTAGGTCTATTTGGAGGTAACTAAATCATGAATGAAATATATAAGTGATACGACTTAGGTGCCCTTCATGCCACAAAAAGTCAATTCGAAGTCAGCCATCAACCTCAATGAAGCTTGTGGCGTATAAATATTGACATTTTTTTATTCAACAGTCTTAATACTTCATATTGATAATGTTTAATTGACTTTTTAATGTAGTCATCTTAAATGTAACCTACTACGTGTAGACAGTTATAACATTCTGTCAAGCATGAGATTATGTATTTAATCATGACTTGACTTTTTACTCCCTAAGCTTGTAGTTTAAAGGCCATGTGTTCTTTGCATCAACAACATATAATATTTTATTTAGTCTTATTATGCAAAAATGTGCCCATTTTATGTTTGAATTCCATTGTTCATAAATGAAACTGTAAGTCTACAGAGTTATATAGCATATTTTCACAAATATTTAGACATTAGAAAACTCGGATCTTGACGAACTGCCGACGTCGTCTTGTTTATGTTTGCAACCGGAATAGCAATATGAACTCTAGACCGCTGAATTAACTATTGAACAGTGGACATGATTTAACTGAGTAGAAGCAATTTTAATTCCGACCAATTTTATTTAAAACCTCATCAAGTGCATTCCATCAAGACCTTTATAAAGATGACTGTGAAGAGATGTCATTAATTACTGCTTCATAACCAGCGCTGAAAGAGTTCAGCACCACAGCTAACGGACAGCTCCTGTATTCTAATCAGTGCCGCTTGTTCACGCCTTCAGGCTTCACATCGCCTTTTAGCTGCACAGAACTACTGGCCATTTAAAAATAAAAATGTAACACTATTGTGCTGGTAATATTCTAATAATATGACATTAAAAGAAATAATTTTTAACAATATAATTAAATAGATCCTATAGCTGCCAGAGAGCAACTGTTGGGTTCTAGAGCAAGATCCTTCAAGATTCTACTCAACTTGTAACTAGCTTTGGTTAAAAGTATTTGCCAAATAAATAAATCTAAAAAATAAATTAAATCAGTTTGTAAAGGTTTAGAAAAAAAATTTAAGGGTTGTTTCTTGTTTAAAACTTAAAAACGTTTAAAATTTAACCCTGCGCAAACAATCCATTTCAATAAAATAGAACAGATATTTGCTAGGGTTAACTTAGAATAATCAACAACAAAATTCATAACCCATGGATATTATTTGACAGGACTTTTACCATCCACTGAACACTTATAAGATATCTATTTCCTTATTAGGCTTTAAAATAATAGATAAACAAAATAAAAATATTAATAAGCAAAAAGCTATAAAATAATCTGACTAAAACATAAAAGCATTTTTTTTTTTTTTTAAAAACTGAAAAATGTAGTTTCCCCTGGAGGTTAGTACTCTGTTATGTGAAGTAGCTGCAGGCTGTAATGCTCAGGCTGAACTATTTACCCCACTTTCCCCTTTCCTGACACACTGACCACTTAACCTGCTCTTTGATCTAACATGGCCTTTGGAGGCAGAGGATACACACACATCCTGCCACAGAGGGAAGACACAGCACAGTGGCAATGGCACTAGACAAAAGGTTAGTGCTACGATCCTTTGCATTTCCTTTCCCAATAGTAAGTTGGGTGTAGTGTGCAGTGATCAGAAATATTGCTAGGACTTTAAAATCAGCACATTGTCATGTATAGTTTTAGATAAGATACAGAACTTTAGAGATTAAGAGTACATTTGAGGTGATGATTACTCAGGTGCCTATTGATCAAATTTATAAGGTCATATAAATGACCAAGTTTTATAAAGCTTTTACAGGGCCAATATAGTTAATGCAATTCAATTTAATTCAATCCAATAATAAGTATTGTAGGTTCTGTAACCCACTGGATTAGATTGTGAGGATGAAAGTGCTGTGATGAACAAAACTTAAGAGAATTCAAAAACCTACAAGTGGAAACTCAGTGTTACAAATGGCATAGACCTGTAAAATGAAAAAGGGCACAGAATAATTTTACATGCCTATGCCACTTGGAACAATGACTTTCCACTTGTAGGTTTTTGAATTCAATTAAGTGGATGGAACATTTATACAGTAAATGTTCATATAATTTAGAAACAAGCTCTGCTAAAAACTAAAAATTTATTGCACCAGGTTTCTGCCTAATCACTATTGTTAGGAGCAGTGACAAGGCACTACTTCTTGAAATAATTAAATTACTATTTTAGTCATTTCAAGCTTTTGAAATAAGTATTTGGTACACAGCCTCAGGCAAGGATAATCTCTTGTTCTTCTTTCAACTCCCACCCCTTCTCTAGCTCTATTCCAGCTTGTGTCCTTCGTCTACCAGCAGGATATGCTCACAACTGACCCCTTTAATTGGATCTGAACTCTGGCTTAGTTCACTGGGAGGTTGAGTGGAGTGAGAGGCCTTTATTCCTAACAGTTATATTGGGCCATAAATTGTTTTCATTGTTTGAATGGGCTGTAAATGTGTACTGGAATCTGTAATGGTGGGTGTAATGAAGACAGAGTAACACCTTTCACAATGTATCAAGCAAAGGTCACAACCTCATCCCTCAATGAATTTAATATTTAACAGACATTATTTCTCATTGTTTGAACACTAGTGTGTGCCTGTGTGTTCTTGTGTGTGTGTATATATATATATATATATATATATATATATATATATATATATATATATATATATATATATATATATATATATATATATATATATATATATATATATATATATATATATATATATATATATATATATATATATATATATATATATATATATATATACACACACACTCACCAGCCACTTTACTAGGAACAGCTGTACACCTGCTTATTTAAGCAGTTATCCATTTGGCCAGTCATGTGGCAGCAACACAATTCATAAAATCTCATTCCTCTGTCTTTTTTTTCTTGTACTTAGGTCAGGTGCCTGCAGCTGGTACTGCCATCCTTTTCTCTCTCTCTCTCTCTCTCTCTCTCTCTCTCTCTCTCTCTCTCTCTCTCTCTCTCTCTCTCTCTCTCTCTCTCTCTCTCTCTCTCTCCACCCTTTAAACATAATGTTCACTATTTATCCATGGGTGTCCCTTTCACCCAGTTCATATATTTGGATTTTATAGCACAACAATTATATAATTTACATTTACATACACAATATATTTTAGTGACATTTTTAGCTACATTTATATCAATATTTAAACAGCCACTGTTTATACTTCAAAGACATCAAACATCAGAATGGGGAAAAATTGTGATCTCTGTGTCATGGTTGTTGGTGCCTGATGGCTGGTTTAAGTATTTCAGAAACTGCTGATCCCCTGGGAATTTCACACACAACAGTTTCTAGAGTTTAAAAAGAATGGTGCAAAAAACAAAAACAAAAATCTGTGTACTGCAGGCTGAAACACCTTGTTGATGAGAGAGATCAGAGGAGAATGACCAGACTGGTCTGAGCTGACAGGACTCTTAGGAATCTCTAAGGAATCTCTTCCCATATGACTTTGGCATTATTCAGTTTCAGTTACTTAGTTTACTCAGTTTCAGTTTCAGAGGTTCTGTGGTTTACTTGCTTCACAAGTCCTGTGACAGTTTTGCTATTGATTTTCTATTGATTCTATTAATTATCTTAACATAAGACTTGGAAAAAACTGACAGTGATGGAAATAATCTACTGACTAGGGTGGCACCATGGTGCAGCATGTCCCAGGTTTGATCCTGAGTTGGGTTATTGTCTATGTGGAGTTTCTTTATATGTTCTCCCTGTGTCTGTGTGGGTTTCCACCAGGTTATTTGGTTCCCACCAACTGTCCAAAAACATGTCAGTATGTGGACTGACTACACTAAATTGCCTTAGGAATCCCATCCAGAGTATTTTTCTGCCTTGTTCCTACACTTCACTACAATCTTGCCCAAGATAAAGCAGTTACTGAAGATGAATGAATGAATCTACTGACTAATGTATTTTGCCTTCACTGTATTTAAGTATTGATATTTATGAACAAGTGAGGAACAGCAGAACTTGAAGATGTCATGTGTCCCTCATACTCCTACTAAAGCAGTTGTCTTATAAATTATTCCACTTCAAAAAAGTCAAAAGGACTAGTACTTATCTAAATGATGAAACATAATAATTGTTGAACAGCCGAGGTCTTATATGTCAGTAACATTTACATCTATAGGAAGACATATAATACAAGTTAATAAAACAGAAAAGAGAAATTCCAGAAAGAATTACATAAAAGTTAACATTACAATTCTATGCTACTGTGTTGGATAACTGCACAAGCCCTGGACTGTCAAGCCAGACGTGTGCGACCCTGACCAGGCATGATGAGCTGTTCACACAAAGCAGGTATTTGTTTTTCAGGGGTCCAGAGTTGATGTTGCCCTCTCTTGAGGCCATTCAAAGGCTTTTCCATCCTTGTGCTTAGCTAGTCCATGAATAATGCTCCTAAAATGCCCTAGGGGACAAAGGACCCGGAAGAATGGAGTACTACTGGGAGCAAAAAGCAACATATTGGCCCAGACAACTGCAGAGAGAGAGCGGCAGGGGACATTCAGTCTGTCTGCAGGGCTTAGAGTTAAAGATTACCTTTGAAATCTGTACCCCATGCCTTAGCCACTTCTCTCCTTTCCTTCCTCATTCTATTTCTGTCTGTTTTTATTTGGTCTCTTTGCTTTTTCACTCTATTACATACTTCCCAGACATATTCTCAGTCACAGTATTTATTTTCTATGTCCTCTCCTTTCTGTCCCATCTCTCTTTTTCTGTCTCAGGCAACACTCCATCCCCAGTAGTGCTAAGACTTGCTGGTGGGCGTGGAGTAGGGCAGGGATGAGCCACGCAGAAGATCCTCTTTGATGACAGAGAAGGATCTTTTTGTTCTCTAATCCTTCTCTCTGCTCTCACCCATTTTAAGCCCAAATAGAGCTCAAAGGGAGCCCATCCTCAATGAGCATATTATTCCCTGTAGTCTCACCGCCAGTGCAAAGGAATTCCCACTCCTAATTCACCAGCCGCTCAGCCTATGCTTAATTGAAAAGTGGAAGGCTCCTCGAGGTCTGGTGGTGTGTCTTCTAGACGAGTTTCCTTTTTTTTAAAAAAAAATAAATAAATTTATTGATTTTTAAACAGAAAGTTTACACATCTTACAACTCAGTTATACTTGAAAAAAAGAAAGAAAGGATACTTACATAGAAAAGGATATACAGTTATATGCAATAAGAGTCCCAAATTGCAGAATCTTTAAATACTGATGCAGTAGTTTTCAGCCTTTTCAGTTCTATTAAAATGTCCTTATAAACCATATCACTAGAGATGAAAATCTGACTAATCGTCATTTTAGCTCTGGTTTTCCACAGTTTCGACTTAGTCAAACATATAATAAACCAAATGAAATCATGCTCAGTTTTAGTACATTTTCCTTTAAGGATACCATAAAAAACTGAATTCATACTGATTTCTTCATTAAAGCCGATACTTTTTAATTTATCCCATGTCTCTCTCGAACGATAGCATTCAAGTAGGAAATGTTCAAGTATTTCAACTTCATCACATTCAGGCATAGGACACAGGCATAGGACCATGCTGTGTCTCTAAGATGTTCAGACATAGTTTTATTTTGTAGATTTTTTAAACATTCTGTATTTTGAGTTTCCTCCAAATTCCTAAAGGCCACAGGGTTACCATGAACTTGATCAACAATTGACAGGTATATTTTTTTGTTTGAGTCCCCAACCCAATCGATATTCAAATCCTTGTATTTGTTTGTGAAATCAGAGAACATCAATTTATAATATGGTACAGTTTTTCTATTACGTCCTCTTTTTGATTTCCAATTAGAGATGTCTCCTATCCATTCAACTTTCCCACTCCCAGTCACAGAGGACTCCTGCACTGCACAGTTTCACCTGCCTTGTTACAGTTGATTCTGCTTGGGAACATATAGTTTACAACTGAGTTGAAGCATGCGTTATCTGTGCAGATGGGGAAAGCCATATATCCACCTCAAGTATCCTTTGAAACTGAGGATGAAAACATTTTTATATAATTGAAAACTTTGAGTTATGTCTCTCCATATCTAGCAGAACTCAAATATTTATAAGCATATGGAAGAATAATGATTAGTCATTAGCCATGTTGTTCCTGTGTCTTCTATCTCAAATTAACCCATATGCAAACATATAGGCAAATTGCTCCATTGGTAATTATCACATTGGAAACACATACTCACTGCATAGAAAAGTAAAGATTTGCTGTCACCTTACATTTTCTCTATACTGGTGGATTTCCCAAGTAGTTGATCATGTAATCAAGCATATGACCAAGTGAAGGGATTGCTATCAGCTGTTTAATGTAGCCTCAATCTGCTGCTAGGTGTGTTTCTTCTGTTTTCCTTTACATTTACATTTACTGTTTATAATTTCATTTTGGAAGCTGTTAATTTTTAGGTAGGGAAGTTACGAGTACCTGCTATAAATGTGGAAGCTGATTAATATGTTTTAAATGAGATTATTATTTTAAATAAGATTATTATTTAAGTAGGTCAGTGTTCAAATATGGAAGATATTTTCATTTTCATCAAAATAGAAATGACCAAGTATAAAAAAAATTATCTTGTTTTATTGGGTTCTCTTTATCGACTTTTAGGACACTTGATGTTTTAGGTCATATTTATACTAAAATATTGAACATTCTAAAAGGTTCACAAACTTTCAAGCACCACTGTATATTATATATTTAGATATGTTTTTATATGAATTCAGAAGCTGTTGGTAGGTTGGTTATCTAGTGTGGAAGTGCTGATGACACTCAGCTCTATTTGTTATTCCAGCTTGAAGATCAATCGATCTCAGTACACATCTCTGCCTGCCAGTCTAACATCTCGAACTGGATGAAGGAACGCCACCTTAAGCTAAGTTTATAATTTCATTTTGGAAGCTGTTAATTTTTAGGTAGGGAAGTTATGAGTACCTGCTATAAATGTGGAAGCTGATTAATATTTTTTAAATGAGATTATTATTTTAAATAAGATTATTATTTAAGTAGGTCAGTGTTCAAATATGGAAGATGATCACTAATGTGTATTAAAGCATTAAAGGTTTATACAGTGGTGCTTAAAATTTAAAATTTTATATATCTGCATGAATATAACCTAAAACATCATCAGATAGAAAAAGAGAACCCAATTAAACAAATGAGACAAAAATATTATACTTGGTCATTTATTTACTGAGGAAAATGATCCAATGATTACATATCTGTAAGTGACAAGTATTTGAACCTCTAGGATTAGCAGTTAATTTGAAGGTGAAATTAGAGTCAGGTGTTTTCAATCAGTGGGATGACAATCAGGTGTGAGTGAGTGCCCTGTTTTATTTAAAGAACAGGGACCTATCAAAGGCGGATCTTCACAACAACGGATCTTGTTTGTGGAAGTGTATCATGGCACAAACAGAGATTTCTGAGGACCTAAGAAAAAGAGTTGTTGACGCTCATCAGGCTGGAAAAGGTTACAAAAGCATCTCTAAAGAGTTTGGAATTCACCAATCCATAGTCAGACAGATTGTGTACAAATGGAGGAAATTTAAGGCCATTGTTACCCTCCCCAGGAGTAGTCGACCAACAAAGATCACTCCAAGAACAAGAGTGTAATAGTCTGCAAGGTCACAAAGGAACACAGGATAACTAAAGCAATTAAAGGTCTCTCTCACATTGGCTAATGTTAATGTTTATGAGTCCAGCATCAGGAGAACACTGAACAACAATGGTGGGCATGGTAGTGTTGCAAGGAGAAAGCCACTGCCCTCCAAAATGAACATTGCTGCCCATCTGCAGTTTGCTAAAGTTCATGTGGACAAGCCAGAAGGCTATTGGGAAAATGTTTTGTGGACAGATGAGACCAAAATAGATCTTTTTAGTTTAAATGAGAAGCGTTATGTTTGGAGAAAGGAAAACACTGGATCAGGACATCTATCCAAGAATTGAATCTCAAGAGAAAGTGGGTCATGCAGCAAGACAATGACCCTAAGTCATTCAACCAAAGAATGGTTAAACAAAAATAAAGATAATATTTTGGAATGGCCAAGTCAAAGTCCTGACCTTAATCTAATAGGAATGTTGTGGAAGGACCTGAAGCAAGCAATTCACATGAGGAAATCCACCAACAACCCAGAGCACTTACTGGAAATGTTTAGTTGCAGTTATTGTTGCACAGTGGGATCACACCAGATACTGATAGCAAAGGTTCACATAATTTTGCCACTCACAGATATGTAATATTGGATCATTTTCATCAAAATATAAATGACCAAGTATAAAAAAAAATTCTCATTTGTTTTATGGGTTCTCTTTACTTTTAGGACACTTGATGTTTTAGGTCATATTTATACTAAAATATTGAACATTCTAAAAGGTTCACAAACTTTCAAGCACCACTGTATATTATATATTTAGATATGTTTTTATATGAATTCAGAAGCTGATGGTAGGTTGGTTATCTAGTGTGGAAGTGCTGATGACACTCAGCTCTATTTGTTATTCCAGCCTGAAGATCAATCGATCTCAGTACACATCTCTGCCTGCCAGTCTAACATCTCGAACTGGATGAAGGAATGCCACCTTAAGCTAAACTTGACAAAAACTGAGCTACTCGTCATCCCTACCTGCCCCTCAATCAACCACAACCTCACCATTCAGCTTGGCTCAACCACACTCAAGCCAACCAGAACAGCCAGAAACCTTGGGGTCAACAAGTGCACGGTCGTGTAGGTTCATTCTGCATAACATCAAAAAATCAGACCATATCATGTCACACAGCTACTAGTCCAGGCTCTTGTGATCTCAAAACTGGACTACTGCAATGCACTACTCCCCCGGCCTCCCAGCCAGCTCCATCAAACCCCTTCAGATGATTCAGAATGCACCAGCATGCCTTGTTTTCAACCACCCGAAAAGGACCCACATCACACCCCTCTTCATCTCCCTCCGCTGGTTTTCTGTAGCCATTTGCACCAAATTCAGGGCCTTCATGCTCACATACAAGACCTTGTCTGGAACAGCACCCTCCCTACCTCAACAAGAAGATCCACCACGTCCGTGAACACTAAACTATCCACTAGCTTTCCCCCACTCAAAAAAAATGCACTTACACTGGCTCTTACACCTCTACTCTGTGCACTTTGCTCCTTTAGCACTCAATTTAAAATCTTGTATGGTAACAATACTTGTCTTTTTCTCTGCTTGATATATCGCTTTGCTTGTACAACCCCAATTACAAAAAAGTTGGGATGCTGTGTAAAATGTAAATAAAAACAGAATGCAATGATTTGCAAATCTCATAAACCCATATGTTATTCACAATATAATATAGAAAACATATCAAATGCACTTACTTTTCCAGCCTTTTGTTGCCCCTGTCCCAACTTTTTTGAGACATGTTGCTGCCATCAAATTCAAAATTACCTTATTTTTTTCTTTAAAAAAAATAAATAAAACATTTACTCAGTTTAAATATTTGATATGTTTTCTATGTTCTATCGTGAATAACATATGGGTTTATGAGATTTGCAAATTATTGCATTCTGTTTTTATATACATTTTACACAGCGTCCCAACTTTTTTTTTTTTGTATTTCTTCATTTGTAAGTCACTTACAAATAAATAAACAATAAATAAATGTACAGTGCTGTGAAAAAGTATTTCCTGATTTCTTATATCTGTATATCTCATACTAAATTCTTTCAGAAATTAAAACAAAATCTAAGATAAAACAAAGGCAACCTGAGTAAATACAAATGATAATGTTATTATCTCCAAATGGAAAAACTTTGCACAGTAGTGAACCTTCCCAGAAGTGGCAGACCTTCCAAAATTCCTCCAAGACCACAGCAACTACTCATCCAGGAAGTCACAAAAGAGCCAAGGACATCAAAGTACCTACAGGCCTCTCTTGCATCAATAAAGTCACTGTTCATGACTTCACTATCAGAAATACACTGGGCAAAAATGACATCAGTGGAAGAGGGACGAGGTGAAAATCACTGCTAACCCAGAAGAACATTAAGACTCATCTGAATTTTGCCAAAACACACCTTGATGATCCTCAAACTTTTGGGAGAATGTTCTGGGGACTGATCGAAAGCGGAACTGTTTGGAAGACAGGGGTCCCGTTACATCTGGTGTAAACCAAACACAGAATTCCACAAAAAGAACATTATACCTACGGTCAAGCATGGTCGTGGAAGTGGGATGGTGTGGGGATGCTTTGCTGCTTCAGGGCCTTGGCAACTTGGGCAGACTTTCTGACTCCAAGGCGCAACTAACTTCTGGCCACTCAAACCATCCTCTTTACAGTGTGCTGAGACAATATAGACACACGACCAATTCCACTTGAGTGGACTTCTTAATTATTGCCCCGATGGTGGAAATGGGCATTTTCAATGCTTGTGCTATTTTCTTATAGCCACTTACAATATTCAAGAAGCTTCTTACAGAAGCTCAACAACCTTTTGCCAAACATCACAGCTACAGTTGCAATCAAAATTATTCAACCCCCATTGCAAACCAGGTTTATTGTCAAAATTTACAGACTTTCAGCTGTTTGCAATGAACAAATCAAACAAAAGCAATTGAAATAGTTCAACACAGTGAATGCTTCAAGTGGTTTCCCCAAATTCAACTGAAACTTATAATGACTTCTCCAGTTTCAAAATTATTCAACCCCTTCATGCCAAGCATCTTTAGCAACTAGTAGAGCACCCTTTTGCTGTTATGACCTGCTGCAAATGAGATGCGGAATCTTAGCCCATTCCTCATGAGCAATGGCCTCCAGTTCAGTAATATTCTTTGGTTTGCATGCTGCAACCGCCTTCTTCAAATCCCGCCAGAGATTTTCTCTGGAGTTCATGTCAGGTGACTGTGATGGCCCTATAGAATCTTCCAGGACTTCTTCTGCAACCAAGCCTTGGTGGAATTTGAGGTATGCTTGGGATCGTTGTCATGTTGGAAGGTCCAGTGATGCCCAAGCTTCAGCTTCCACACAGACAGAATGACGTTTTCTTCTAGGATTTCCTGATACTTCAATGAATTCATCTTGCCTTCCACATGCTGCAGGTTTCCAGTGCCAGAGGATGCAAAGCAGCCCCAGAGCATCACTGAGCCATAGCCATGCTTGACTGTGGACAGAGTGTTCTTTCTTCATTCTTCTTTCTCCAGACATACCACTGATCCATCGTGCCGAAAAGTTCCAGTTTTGTTTCATTGCTCCACAGAACAGAATCCCAAAATTTCTGTGGCTTTTTTATATGATTTTGAGACAACTTTTCTTGTGCTTTTGGGTCAGTAGTGGTGTACGTCATGGAGTTCTGGCATGGAAACCTTCTGCGTTTAGTACGCACCATACTGTGCTCACTGAAACCTCAGTGCCTGTTGCCACCAAGTCTTGCTGCAGGTCTTTTGCAGTCACTCAAGAGTTTTTCACAACCTGCCTTCTCAGAAATCTGGTTACAGCCACTGATAGCTTCCTTTTTCTGCCCCGTCCAGGCATTTCATGTATTTTCTGTCCCTAGCCAGTTCAGGTATTTCATGTGTTCCAGCTCAAGCACACCTGGTGCAACTAATGAAGCCCTTGATAAGTTGCATCAAGTGTGCTTGAGACAACACCTGTTTTGCATATTTGTGCTGTTGTAAGGGATTCTATTCAGGGGGTTGAATAATTTTGAAACTGGAGAAGTCGTTACATTGTTGTATTTTAGTTGTATTTTCAGTTGAATTTGGGGAAACCACTTGAAGCATTCGTTGTGTTTAACTATTTCAATTAACAATAAACCTAATTTGCAATGGGGGTTGAATAATTTTGATTGCAACTATAAGTGTTATTAACTTATATTACTTTAAGGCTCTCCGTTCCTATACTGTAGCTTACCTACAAATTGGGTGGCCTGCCACCAAAGGTACCATGTTTTAAGTTGTTTAACACATCTATGTAAATATCAGCAAATAAAAGCTGAAAATCTAATCTATCATCTATTCATCTATATTCACATATTAATCTTTTGCTCTCAAACCGAAATGTCTTCAGAGTATAGAAAAAATAGAATTGGCTGTGTTGTTCCAATACTTTCAGAGGGAACTATATATTTGGATATGGAGGCTGGAGAGATGTAGTGTGCTTGTATGTCTTAAAATTTTAAAAATTTTACTGTAATACTTAATTGTGTGTGTGTGTGCCTGTGTGTGTGTGTGTGTGTGTGTGTGTGTGTGTGTGTGTGTGTGTGTGTGTGTGTGTGTGTGTGTGTGTGTGTGTGTGTGTGTGTGTGTGTGTGTGTGTGAAATTAAATAAAGGCTTTTAAGTGTAATCTCAAAAAGTAATGGTGGTGCAGCAGAGAGTGCTGGTGCCTCACAGCCTCAGGGTCCTGGGTGTGATCCTACACTCCACTTATTGTCTGTACAGAGGTTTTCATGTTATCTGTGTATCAACATGAGTTTCTGCCAATATATTTAAGTAGATAAGCAGTTACGGACAACGAATTAAGAAAACACTTTTGTGTGTCAGTATGGCCAAACTTTTGAGACCAGTAGTAGCTGAGTGGTTAATATTCTGAGCTAGTTATTATAAGATCATATCAAATCCCCAGCCCTAGAACACACTGTTCTGCCCTTTAACAAGGTTTTTAACTCCTATCTGATCCTAACTGTATCTCCCCTTACATTGAAAGCAGATTATTACGTATCTGCCAAAAGAATATATAAAAATAAAGCTTTTTCACTTAACTATTGTTTTGTCATTTTAACACTTTGGTGGAACATTTTGGTGGGAAGAAATACATAATGTATATAATGGAATGTAAATAACATACAGAAAATCTAAAAATTCTGAAAACTTGATCCTCCATCTGACCTTGTGGTCAGCTCAAACACACTACATGTATGTATGTATGTATGTATGTATGTATGTATGTATGTATGTATGTATGTATGTCACAAAAGCAAGATATAAAAGATTAGTTACAGCTGAAACATTTGTTTGGCCAGTTTGTTACCTTAGCAATGTGAGGTGACATGCTGAAGCAAATATATAGGTGATAGGTGACTGTCTAATTATTTACAAATTGCACTGTATCAGCCTGTTTACATACCATCATTCAGAGGAACATCATCTTTATTTACATTATTTCACATACAGTACTTCTGCTGGGAGCCTCCTTCACTCTGCTGGGAGCCTCCTGAGAATCACTCACTGCTTCTGAAGATGACCCCACATGGCCATAGCCTATAGTTTGCTTTGAGGTTGCTGTGGATGGTACTACATGGACAACCTAAAGATGATTGTAGATGTTCTCACTTGGACAGCCTAATGATTGTACTTACTAAAAACTATGCTTAAGTCTCGTTATTTATACAGTGGATAACTTCACATGGATATTAAAGCTAAAACTCTTAAAGCTGAAGATCTTTCCAACAAATTTAGCATTGCTTAACCCTATAGTACACAATTGTAGAAGAGTAATGATTTATATTCTCACTATCCAGTGTCACCTAGAAGAGGATGGGTTCCCTTTTGAGTCTGGTTCCTCTCAAGGTTTCCTCCATCCTCTATATTGAAATAAGTGGAACTGTATGCCACCTAGCAGGTCACATATAATATTACACCAGTAAAGGCAAGGTTGGTGTGAACCACAGTAGATCCCTTTTCAAGTGCTTATAAGGGAATCCATCAACTTTAATTAAAATTAAAATTTCTTAACATTATTACTTTGCATTGTTCCACTAACACCGTAAACCAGGAGGTTATTAATTCCATTGCCGGGGTGCTGGAGTCCATCACTTTGGTGATTCAGTGAGTTCCCTACTCTAACACACCTATTAATGCTGGCAGTGAAAGTATGTCTTATACACTTTTGAACATGCCAATCAGCCTACATTGCATGTCTTTGGACTGGGGGAAGAAACTGGAGTACCCGGAGGAAACCCCCGAAGCACGGGTAGAACATGCAAACACACGCACTCACAACCCTTGACCCTGGAGGCATGAAGCAAATGTGCTAACCACTAATATGTGCAATATATTATTCAACAATTTTATAACCATATGAAAAAACTAATTGAAAGATGTCATTTTTCCTGCTCCATGTGAATTAAATCATGTTGTTTCTATCAAATATGGACATTTCTCACAATGACTGTCTCATCTCGTAATCCGGTATCTGGTAATGAATAGAAGCTTTCTGGTTGGCACCGGTTGTTTAGGATTTGAAATGCCTGAGTGACAACAAATTTTAACCAATGACTATAGGGATCTTTAAGCTTATCCTCAAAGGTCCGGTATGGCTGCGGGCTTCCACTGTAGCCAAATAGGAGGCACACTTGTTAGTTGCCTGAAGACCAAGATGAACTCGTTAAGTGGAATTAGGCTCCTGCTTGGCTGGAATGAAAGCCTGCAGCCACACTGGCCCTTTATGGATAAGATTGAAGATCCCTGCCTCAGCAGGTGGAAAAGTAAAGCCAAAATGTCTCTGAGGCCCTCTTGTGGCTGGCTGCAGTACAATTTTTAACCCTGCATATGAATGCAGTGAATGGAAAATGAGCCAAACTTTATTTTAAGTTAATCCACAAGTTACTTTTAAGTCTCCATAAGTTATTTTCAGGAAAAGTATTGTCATTTGTACAATAGCATCTTGCTGCAAACCTTGCTCAGTCACCTCTCCCAAAATACCTACCTCCTTCCCAAGTCCATAAAACGGCATTATTTTGCTTGAGGAAGTTGTGTGAATTTCAACATGGCTGACAGCGTGCATTAGAAATGTTTATGTAGCTACAGCACATGATGTTGTATCTGAAATAAAAATAAATGCATAATTATATATATATATATATATATATATATATATATATATATATATATATATATATATATATATATATATATATATATATATATATATATATATGCTGCATGTGTATATTTGTTTGTTTTTGCATTTAGAAGTACATATTTACATATTTATTTGCAGATCTCCATCATGGGTAAACAGCAAATTAGCTCTAGTTAGCTGATGTTAGCAGTATGCTGATAGCTCTAGCTAGCTACTTTTTATATATACATTTAGGGTATTTGGCAGACACCCTTATCCAGGGCAACTTACATTTATCTCATTGTGTTACCAGCTAATGTTACCATTTGTCATGCTAGTGCCGGAATCCACCCGAGACTCCACTTCCCAGAACACATTGCAGCCTACAAACATGGCCACCACAGACTACAATAGCACAACACTCCACAGGCACATTCACACTCACCTGCATTTTAACCATACACACCTGTTCCTAATCACACATGGATATATATATATATATATATATATATATATATATATATATATATATATATTTATTTATTTATTTATTTATAGTACTGTACAAAAGTTTTAGGCAGGTGTGGAAAAATGCTTTCAAAAATGGACATGTTAATAGTTTATAGTTATATGTTAATAGTGAACAGAAGAATAAGTAATAAGTATAATTAATAGTAATATAATAATAGTAAGCCCTACTTCTGGTTGGAGATCTCATCAATTGGAAGTCACATGCTGCTGCAGAGGATGGCCCCACAAGGTGCAGCCTAAAGATCATTGAGATTACTGAGGATGGTACCACTTAAAAACCATAAGGATGGCTTTGGACCTCAATTCATATCAACAGTTATGCTATGATGGCTAGGACTGCAATTGCCACAAACAGTTTTGCACACAAGTCTCCATCAGTGAAACTGTAATGAATTTTCCTCGTTACACAATTGCTATTTGATCATGTAGTACTGGTACATTTGTAGAAGTGATTTATTTATTTATAATTGCACTATCCGGTGTTACCCAGATGAGGATGGCTTCCCTTTTGAGTCTGGTTCCTCTCAAGGTTTCTTCCTCGTGTCATCTCAGGGAGTTTTTCCTTGCCACCGTCGGCTCTGGCTTGCTCATTGGGGATAAATTCATACATTTAAAATCTATATCCTGAATTTATATATTTTTGTAAAGCTGCTTTGGGACAATGTCCATTGTTAAAAGCGCTATACAAATAAAACTGAATTGAATTGAATTGAATTGAAGGTGAACTCACGCAGTGGTCAGGTTTCTGTCAGGAACATTGTCTTCATGTCACTGTTGACCTACCATGTTTAACCACCAGCATAGTAAGCCCCACTGGCCAAGCTGAAACTAAGATCCCTGCTGATTATGAGGAGTTTACAGAGGTTTTCAGTGAGACCAAACGCAACTTCCACCTCATCACACTTGGGACTGTGCTATTGAACTGTTACCAAAAACAGCTCCAACAAAGAGTAAAGCCTAGCCGTTATCTCGACCCAAAATGTTAGCCATGGAAACCTACATTGAAGAAGCTCTAGTCTCCGGTTTCATTCATCCATCCGCCTCTCCTGCGGGAGCAGGCTTCTTCTTTGTGGAAAAAAAGATGCAGGACTACACATTGAGTACAGAGGGTTGAACTCAGTCACAGTCAAATATCGCTACCCACTGCCACTCATCCCTTGAGCTCTAGAACAACTTTATACCAGCATGAATTTATACCAAGCTGGATCTAAGAAGTGCATACAACCTTGTCAGGATCAGAGAAGGGGATGAGTGGAAGACAGCATTTATCACCACTAGGGGACACTATGAATATCTGGTCATGCCATATGGGCTAGCTAACACACCCACAATATTTCAGTCCTTCATTAACAAGATTTTCAGGGATCTACTGAACCACTGTGTGGTGGCGTACATCGATGACATCCTCATCTACTCACAAAGCAAGGAGGAACAAAGACCAATCACCGTGAAAGAATTGCAATGATTCCTGGGCTTAGCTAATTTCTATCATCACTTCATCCGGAACTACAGCATCATTGCAGCCCCACTCACATCTCTACTGAAGGACAGTTACCATGGAACGATGCAGCCAACCATGCCTTCCTCTCCCTTAAATCCAGCTTCACCACTGCTCCCATACTCAAACATCACCCAACGTCATGTTGTATTGTTGTTTATCCACTTTACCAAGCTGCTTTCCACTGCCTGCCATCTATGTTTCATGTTATAGCCATTGCCTGTTTTTGGATTTATTGATTCTTTGGATTACCCCTTGTTTTGTTTGCCTGGTTGGACTGTCTTTTGCTTTACCGACCTTTATCTTCCTGCACCTCGACTTCGTCTCACTGCCTGCCAAATTGGATTGTTTGTTTGTGTGTTTTTTCAATAAACTTTCTGCACATGGATCCTAACACTGTTTCCATGGCCAGTTCATCACAGGAAAAAACAGACGTGCAAGATTATGACTAACTTTGTTATATCTTCCATACGATAGAGGGGGTTTTGGTATTATTGGTCTGCCCAGCTGACTGGTGCCATCAATTGGATTTCCTCACAACCACAATTACCTGGGAAGTAATTGAACAATCAACAGTTGTAAAAAGTATGGGTATTGATTCATATCTGTACTCGGACTCGTATAAGGAATTGAAGACGATAACCAAAAATTCCATTGTTAAAAACACTTTAATAGTATGGAATGAAGCTCAGCACACACTGGAAAGTCCCAACTCTTTCTTGCTTTTCCCCTATTTGGGGGAATAGAATCTTCTGTTTCCTAAATTGCACAGGATTTTGATGCAAAACTCAGAAAGCTGGAAAAGTTATAAAGCTGTTCACACATGCTAGGAGCTTCCACTGTTTTTACACTGTGGATTTAAACACTGTGATTAACATCTGTGACATCAAACTGATATGACACTAGGGTGCAGAGTGGTGGATCATTGTGAAACCACTCAGGTAAGTATGTCAGGACAGTGTCATAGGCAGCCAGCTGGTGGTGTCACAGACTTCCCCCCCACTGTTCAGAAATGGTTGTTCCAGCTTGACTTAGCCTCCTTTTTTGTTCAGAAAATGTACATTGTTATCTTTAAAGGACTGTCTCTTGTCTTTCAAGTTTAGTCCTGACCTAAGGAATCTAACATCCCATGTTGGGCATCAATAATTTTGACTTAGACTTCACTTGTGAGGAGCCTGTGCTTATTCCTGTACATGACATGTTCTTGGAGTATGCCTACCAGTACAAGTTTAAAGGCTTCTCCTACTATGGGGAAGAGGCTTTGTTCTAGGACAATGTCACCTCTCCTGCACTCAACCTCCTGCTTCTGTTTCTCTTCCACCTGTTCTAGTCACCTCAGGAAAGGGTGTAGTTACACCAGCACAAATATGGAAGTTCCCACCTTTGAATTCTATGTACAAACACAAAAGAACATACAAAATCTGATTTTGTCATGTCGCTACTAACGGGTAAGGCATTAGAATGGGCCACTGCGGTTTGGGACAAAGACGACCAAGTTCAAGGTTCTTACACATATTTTGCCCAACAGATTTGTTTGAATATCCCGCCGAAGGAAGAGACGTTTCCATGCCACTACTACATTTACGGCAGGGTGAGCAGTCACTCCAAGACGTACACCACTACTGACCCAAAAGCACAAGAAATATAAATAAGCCACAGAGGTTTTGGGATTCTGTTCTGTGGAGCGATGAAACAAAACTGGAACTTTTCGGCATGATGGATCAACGGTATGTCTGGAGAAAGAAGAATGAAGAAAGAACACTCTGTCCACAGTCAAGCATGGTGGTGGCTCGGTGATGCTCTGGGGCTGCTTTGCATCCTCTGGCACTGGAAACCTGCAGCGTGTGGAAGGCAAGATGGATTCATTGCCGTCATGCTGTCTGTGAGGAAGCAAAGCTTGGGCAGCATTGGACCTTTCAACAGGACAATGATCCCAAGCATACCTCAAATTCCACCAAGGCTTGGTTGCAGAAGTAGTCCTGGAAAATTCTACAGGGCCATCACAGTCACCTGACTTGATGACCTAACCTGATTTGAAGAAGGTGGTTGCAGCACACAAACCCAAGTATATTACTGAACTAGAGGCCATTGCTCATGAGGAATGGGCTAAGATTCCTCAGGAACGCTGCTAGAAGCTGGTTCTTGTTTGCAGCAGGTCATAACAGCAAAATGGTACTCTACTAAGTACTAAAGATGCTTGACATGAAGGGGTTGAATAATTTTGAAACTGGAGAGGTCATTATAAGTTGCATTTTCAGTTGAATTTGGGGAAACACTTGAAGCATTCATTGTGTTGAACTATTTCAATTGCTTTTGTTTGATTTGTTCATTGCAAACAGCTGAAAGTCTGTAAATTTTTAACAATAAACCTGATTTGCAATGGGGGTTGAATAATTTTGATTTCAACTGTATGTCATAATGTTTAGCGTGCTGTGAATATAACATTTCTTAATTCACTTTTCCTTGCTAGTTTATCAGCTTGCCTGAGCTATTTTTTCTACTGATGAAAAAAAAACTGCCTGCTGTTTGCTGAACAACATAGGCAAATAGCTAATTGAGCCAACTAATAAGTTAGCCTTGGTTACTAGCAATTTATCAAACTAGCCATCACATTATGTGAGGTATGAGACAATTGTGATGGATTTGGCCTCCAATTCTGTCCTGCCTCATGCCCAGTGTTCCTGGGATAGATTCTGGATGCACTGCAATCCTGACCAGGATGAAGCGGTGATTGGAGAACAATGAATGAGCTATGTGACAAGCAATTCACTTACATTTCACATACACATTAATGCTTGTTGCTGTATGCTACACTGTGAAGACGGTTTTGGAAAAATAATAATGAATTAAAATGTTCTGGTGGCTTTTTATGTCAGCATTGATTGAACTGTTAGAGGTTCACTACAGACTTTAGTAACATGAGAGGATGCACTGATACGTGCCACAGCATCTCAAAACAGGGAGAAGGAACCTATCTCATTTACATATGGAATGTGTAGGACACCCACAATTCAGTGGCTACTGAAAAAAAGAACTTAAAGAAGGCTGTTGGATAAAGAATCCACCCCTGTTCTACAGTATACTGTATGTCTGCTTTTTTTTTTTGTTTCTTTGTTTTTTTGCACATCATATTTCCCCTCTTTTTTCTCTTAGAAATTTGTATAATTTGGCGATTTGCTAAGATAAACTGCTTTCACACTAAATTTGTCCATATCCAATTTAAGCATGACAAACTGTTGTTCAAATGTCTTACCTCGCAACAGTCCTCTACTTGAATAATGCTCGTGTCCTCTATTCTTTTCATATTTCATATTGCTCTGCACCTGGGTGCTGTGTTAGTAAGTTGCATATTACATTACTATTCTCTTTGAAATACTGTGGGAAAACTCTACCTACCATTATTCCAATTTTCACTAAGAAAATATGTATAATGTCGACTCCATAGCAGGGTATCTGCAACTCTGTACTAAGTGTTCATGTTTAATTTTACGAATGGGTTAAGTGGGGGTAAAACAGATCTGTGCGCCGCCCGGGAATCGAACCCGGGTCGCAAGAATGGGAATCTTGCATGATACCACTACACCAGCGGCGCCTTACGACAGAGCCACCTCACCCAACAACTAAATGATTATGTGTCAAAACAGTACTCATAAAACTCACTTTAAATCATAAAAAATATGCAATAAATTGGCCTAAATAAAATGATTTATATATGGAGTTACTTAGTTAGTGGACTAGCTAAAATGCGATTTCAGTGTTTTCTTGTTAATGCTTAACAATGTACAACTAAAATGAGTAATAACGAAACAAAATTCTATTTACGTGTCATTTACTTGTTACAGTTGGAAAATACTAATTTAGAAAGAATGGACTTGGGACAGAAATCTCTTGCATACTTGTGTGGCTTTAAGCGACCCCAAGTTGTACGGAGGTAACCCCACTGTCGTCACAGCAGCGTTCATCGCGCGCCACCTCAGGAGAGCCAATCAGATTCCAGAAAATGACCCCGTCTTGTTGACAACGTTGCCAGGACTTCCGGGCTGACAATGAAGGCCTCACCGGCGAGACTGAAAACCGCCAGATAGCTGCAGTGTTTATAACGTTCCATATACAGCTACTGGTTACTCATTACTTTTGTGTAATGTTTTTTTTTTTTTTTTTTTAAACAAAGTCCTCCGTAACCGGGTTGTTATTTTGGTTATGTATCTTTTGTTCTCTCACACGGGGATAACGTTATCTGAGGAATAAGGTGAGATTTTCCATTGTTTTTCAGCAGCTGTGCAAAAGCGATGCTGTTGCATCGCGGCGGGATTTTGATGTCTTGGGATATGATCATTCAGCTGCATGCATGAATGCCGATTGCGATCTCAAATATTTTTCATGACTTCTCAACCACCGCCAGCTGGAATGTTTGGTATGACTGATTATTTCAGCCATTTCATCACTAGCTGGCCATTATAACCAGTCTGAAGCAGCCAGATCACCAGGCTACCATCGCTCATTAACGTGTGAAATCCAGATCAGAGTTTCTCAGCTCCAGCTCATGGGACTCACTGCCCTTATTTTAATAGGAACGGATCAGGATTAGGGTAAAAGACGAACCGCGTATCAGTGGGTTGAGGACAGTGTGAACCATCATACACGCGCCACAACGTTAGCTTATCGATATCACTCAACGCTCACCATTCCACTTGAGCGGTAATGTTAGCTATTTAACTTAGCTAGCTAGCTGTTACTGCTGCTAACTATCGCCATAATTAAGTCACGTTATGGTTTATAAAGGCCAACAGGCTATATATATAACGGGTTACCTTGCTAGTTCGCATCAGTTACGCTTTCTGTAAGAATTCCCCCGGTTTCTGTCAGCATGTTCGATTCGCTGGATATAATGCTAGCAGGTAGCCTGGTCGATTTATGAACCTAACACACGGTTGTCGTAAAGCCTTCATATTCCAGTCATGGCTTGATTCCCAATTTGTAGTGCACTAAATGCTTCCCTGCCCACCTATGCCTTTAATGTGTAAAGTATAGTCAAGTTAAAACGGGCGCATATGAAAGCAACACTGTTAAGTTGTAAACGACAGCTCCGTAATCAGTGTTGCTAACTCCTTTCAGAAGAAAGTTCATGAAGTCGCTTAATTTTCGGCAGGTGAAGTCATAGACTAATTTACATAGTCGTTGAATTATTATGATCATTTGCATATCAAAACGTCTTACACTAAGAGGGAATAATTTTTTTGAAGACACTTAGAATACAATAGAGTAGATTATAATTTATTTCTTGGCCATGACACCACAAACTAACTACTTAAGTATTTACAAAATAGTGTCAAACCAACTATTTATGTATTTTCGTAATACTGCAACTTTTAATGGTACGTAGTGAGGCAATTGACATGAAGGAAACAGTTAAGGATGCAATAGCTCACTTGTATTCATTCATTCATTTTCAGTAACCACTTTATTTTGGAGCTGTGAGGGGGGCTACCTATTGTGCCATCATGTTTTTGTTTGTTTGTTTGTTTGTTTTTACTGTGCCATTCACTGTTATTACTTGTAAATATTGCCAACAAGGGATATTTAAAACAAAGAAGTTGAGACTGGTACACTATATGGACAAAAGTATGTGGACGTTTGACCTTCACCCGCTTGTGTAGGCCTTCCCCAAACTGTTGCCACAGATTTGGAAGCACACAGTTGTCTAGCATGTCTTTGTTTTCTGTAGCTTTAAGATTTCCATTCACTGGAACTAAGGAGCCCAGACTTGTTCCAGCATGACAACACCCCTGTGCACAAAGGGAGCTGCTTAAAGACATGGTTTGCCAAGGTTGGTGTGGGGGGAATAAATTGAGTGGCCTGCACAATTTGATGTTCAGAAAGCACATATGATTGTGGTGGTTAGGTGTCCACAAACCTTTGGCCATATAGTGTTTTTTTATTATTTTATATATATTTTTGCTTTGAAGGGGAATGTATAAAGTTACACAAACTGTTAAATATGTGGTCTGATGTTCTAGACACCAAGTGACTAGTGACAGAAGTGAAGCCTACTGCTAATACTTCGTATTCTCTACTGTAGTAGGAGTAGCACACTAAATAACTACAGTCAGGTCCATAAGTATTTGGACAATTTTGCCTCTGTACACCACCACAATGGGTTTGAAATGAAGCAAACAAGATGTGGTTGAAGTGTAGACTTTCAGCTTTAATTCAAGGGGTTTAACAAAAATGTTGCCTTAACTGTTTAGGAATTACAGCCATTTTTTGCAGAGTCCCTCCATTTTCACAGGCTCAAAATTAATTGGAAAAACTAAAATGATCATAAATATTAGGAGTATTTTTAATACTTGGATGCAAATCCTTTGCAGTCAATGACTGCCTGAAATGTGGAACTCATGGACTTCACCAAATGTTGAGTTTCCTCCCTGAGATGCTTTGCTGCAGCTGCCTTCAGTTGATCCTTGTTCATGGGTCTTTCTGCCTTCAGTTTTGTCTACAGTAAGTGAAAAGCATGCTCAGTTGGGTTGAGGTCATCGGACATTTAATTTCTTTGCCTTAAGAAGTCCTTGGGTTGCTTTCGCGTTATGTTTTGGGTCATTATCCATCTGTTCTGTGAAGCACCGTCCTATCAGTTGTGCAGAACGTATAGCTTTATACACTTCAGAATTCATCCTGCCACTTCTATTCTGTCAGCAGTCACAACAACAATAAACACCAGTTCCATTGGCAACCATACATGCCCATGCCATAACACTTCCACCACGTGTTTGATATATGATGTGGTATGCTTTGGAACATGAACCCTTCCTTCCCTTTTCCATACTCTTCTCTTCCCATCATTCTGGTTGAAGTTATCTTGTATCAGAACTGGTCAGGCTTTTTTTTAAAGAGGATTTTTAGCAAAGTCTATTCTGGTCTTTCTGTACTTGAGTGTTACCAGTGGTTTGCATCTTAAGGTAAACAGTCTGTATTTACATTCATGAAGGCGTCTTTTGATTGTAGACTTTGACAATGATACTCCTACCTCCTCCAGTGTTCTTGACTTGCGTAGATGTTGTGAAGCGGGTTTTTCTTGAACAAGGAAAGAATTCTGCGATCATCCACTTTAGTTGTCTTCTGTGGCCTTCCAGGCCTTTTGGTGTTGTTGAGCTCACTTCCTTCTTTTTAAGAAGGTGCCAAAATGTTGATTTGTGCACTCTTAATGTTTCTGCTATCTATCGGTTTGGTCTGTTTTGTTTTTTCAGTCTAATGATGAACTCCATTCACTTCCATCGACCCCTCTTTGGACCGCATATTGAGAGTTTCCATGAACAGCTACCAAATGCCCTTTTATCTCCTTAATTTGTCATGAAATAACGAGGAAACCGGTCACACCTGGCTATGAAACTGCTTATTAGCCAATTGTCCAGTTATTTTTGAGCCTGTGAAAATGGAGGGACTCTCTAAAAAAAAAATGGCTGTAGTTCTTAAACGATGAATTAAAGCTGAAAGTCTACACTTCAATCACATCTCGATTGCTTCATTTCAAATCCATTATGGTGGTGTGCAGAGGCAAAATAAAGAAAATTGTCACTGTCCAAATACTTATAGACCTGACTGTATTTGTCTCAGTATACAGCATTAATAACCATAGCTATTTATTTCTTCTAAATATAGACTCCCTCTGGATTCTGAAAGTCCTGAAGTCATGCAACAGCATAGACTTTTCTCTGCTCTGACACATTTTTTTTTTTTTAAATCCGCAATTTTTTAGCTCCGGTATAACCGCAGCCTCTAGTTGGCGATCTTGCTACACTTGAAACAGCATCATATTGCTTCCTATTAAACACTGATTTTTGGTGATCACTGTCAACATTGCTTGCTACTAATGAAATTGCTGAAGAAGGACAGGGAATTTGAGAATTTGAGAGAAACCAGGTGTAGTGCAGTGAGGCTTGAGGCTGCAGCATCCTTTGTCTTGAGATTATAAAAGCACTCTGAAGGTCATTGAATGGCTCTAATTAACATGTTGGTGTCTTCCAGCACTGAGACATTAGCCTGCAGAAGGGATTCTTCCTGTGCTTCATATACTATTGAAGTGAAGAGAGTTGGTACACAGGTTCAATTTCTTTTTATACTGACATTTCAGTGGTCATGTATTTCTAGCATGCTGCTGGCCACATTGTCAGTATAGAAATATGAAATTTGATACGAGTATATTTAGATTAGGCCTAGTCATTCTATGGCACCAAAGAACTCAATGTCATCCTTATTGTTATAAGTAGACCTGACCCCACTAGTTTATTCCTGTCATTATTCACTGATTCACAATCACTGTTAAGGTGGTGAGGGTACATTTCCCAAGGTACCAACCAACTGTGAAGTTCTCATCATTGTGTAACATTTCTCACCTATAGGTGTTATGTTGTCCGCAGTTGTTTTTCAAGAAGCCTTTAAGAAAGAGTGACTTTTAAGAACATTTATTGAATTATTTGTCTGTCAATGTTGGACAAAATTTCCAGGACAAAATCTGAACTGGTTTCTTTTCATTTGTTTGCTGCTGTTTTAGAGAGCTTTCAGATTTGCTCTTTGATGTTTTTCTGTATGATGTCTATTTTTGCTAGCCTCATACTCATACACACTGCTTAGTTAGTGTATTTGGGGTTACAGACAATTTCTTTTCTTAACATTTGTTACTTTAGTCTTTTGCCTCCTACAATCACCACTGCAGAACTGCATCAGATTGCAGACTTTACAGTGGGTATAGAAAAGAATCACCCCCCTTTAAAATATCAAATTTTGTTGCTTTTCAGTCTGAAATGAAGACGGACACAGTTTTTGTTTTATCCAGCTGCATTTACTCAGTGTAACTTATAACATCCAAGTGAAAGATATAACACCAACATGTCAGAAAAATTTTTAAAAATGGAATCACTGAGTTGAAAAAGTATCACCCCCTTGCTTTAATTTGCCTTAATTTTTTAATTACAACCTTTAGTCTGTTGGGATATGTCTCTACTAACTTTGCACATCTTCTTCTTCTTCTTCTTTTCCTTTCGGCTGTTCCCTTCAGGGGTCGCCACAGCGAATCATCTGCCTCCATCTAGCCCTATCCCCTGCATCCTCTTCTCTCAGACCGACTATCTTCATGTCCTCCTTCACTACATCCATAAACCTCCTCTTTGGTCTTCCTCTCGGCCTCCTGCCTGGCAGCTCTAACCTCAGCATCCTTTTACCGATATATTCACTCTCCCTCCTCTGAACATGTCCAAACCATCTCAACCTGGCCTCTCTAACTTTGTCTCCAAAACATCTCACATGTGCTGTCCCCTTGATGTACTCATTCCTGATCCTATCCATCCTCGTCACTCCCAAAGAGAACCTCAACATCTTCAGCTCTGCTACCTCTAACTCTTCCTCCTGTCTTTTCCTCAGTGCAACTGTCTCCAAACCATACAACATCGCTGGTCTCACTACTGTCCTGTACACCTTTCCTTTCATTCTTGCTGGTACTCTTTTATCACACAGCAGACCTGACACTTTTCTCCACCCATTCCAACCTGCCTGCACACGCTTCTTCACCTCTTCCACACTCCCCGTTGCTCTGGACTGTTGACCCTAAGTACTTAAAATCCTGCACCTTCTTTATCTCTTCTCCCTGTAACCTCACTGTTCCACTTGGATCCCTCTCATTCACACACATGTATTCTGTCTTGCTGCGACTAACCTTCATTCCTCTTCTCTCCAGAGCAAACCTCCACCTCTCTAGAGTTTCCTCCACCTGCTCCCTGCTCTCACTACAGATCATAATATCATCCGCAAACATCATAGTCCATGGAGATTCCTGTCTGACCTCATCTGTCAGCCTGTCCATCACCACCGCAAACAAGAAGGGGCTCAGAGCCGATCCTTGATGCAGTCCCACCTTCACCGTGAACTCCTCTGTCACACCTACCGCACACCTTACCACTGTCCTACTGCTCTCATACATATCCTGCACCACTTTAACATACTTCTCTGCCACTCCAGACCTCCTCATACAACACCACAGCTCCTCTCTTGGCACCCTGTCATACGCTTTCTCTAAATCAAACAAAGACACAATGCAGCTCTTTTTGACCATCTCTGTACTTCTCCATCAACATTCTCAAAGCAAATATTGCATCTGTAGTGTTCTTTCTTGGTATGAAACCATACTGCTGCTCACAAATGCTCACTTCTCCCCTTAGCCTTGCTTCCACTACTCTTTCCCACAACTTCATTGTATGGCTCATCAGCTTAATACCTCTGTAGTTTCCACAACTCTGCACATCTCCCTTGTTCTTAAAAATCGGCACCAAAACACTTCTCCTCCATTCCTCAGGCATCCTCTCACTCTCTAAGACCTCGTTGAACAACCTAGTTAAAAACTCTACTGCCATCTCTCCTAGACACTTCCATACCTCCACTGGTATGTCATCAGGACCAACCGCCTTTCCTCTCTGCATCCTCTTCAAAGCTCTCCTAACTTTACCCTTGCTAATCCTTCCTACTTCCTGCTCAACAATATTTGCCTCTACTACTCTTCTCTCCCTGTCATTTTTCTCATTCATCAGTTCCTCAAAGTACTCCTTCCATCTTTCCCTCACCCTCCTGTCACCTGTCAACACATTTCCATCTCGTATCTTTAATCACTCTAACCTGCTGCACATCCTTCCCATCTCTATCCCTCTGCCTCGCCAACCGATACAAATCCCTCTCACCTTCCTTACTATCTAACCTTGCATACATGTCGTCATAAGCTTTCTGTTTGGCCTTTGCCACCTCTATCTTAACCTCACGCTGCATCTCCCTATATCCCTGTCTACTTTCCTTCGTCCTCTCACTGTCCCACTTCTTCCTACCTAACCTCTTCCTCTGGATACTCTCCTGAACTTCCTCATTCCACCACCAAGTCTCCGTGTCTTCTTTTCTCCTTCCAGATGACACACCTAGCACCTTCCTACCTGTCTCCCTGATCACTTTAGCTGTAGTAGTCCAGTCATCTGGAAGCACCTCCTGACCACCTAAAGCCTGTCTCAACTCCTCCCTGAAAACCACACAGCACTCTTCCTTTTCCAACTTCCACCACTTTGTCTTCTGCTCTGCCTTTGCTCTCTTCATCTTCCTCACCACCAGAGTCATCTTACACACCACCATCCTATGCTGTCTAGCTACACTCTCTCCTACCACTACTTTGCAATCGCTAATCTCCATCAGATTACAGTGTCTACATAAGATAAAGTCCACCTGTGTGCTCCTGCCACCACTCTTATGTCACCCTGTGTTCCTGCCTCTTCTGAAAGTACGTGTTCACCACAGCCATCTCCATACTTTTAGCAAAGTCTACCAACCTCTGTCCTTCTGGGTTCCTTACCTGAAGACCAAACCTGCCCATCACTTCCTCATCCCCACTATTCCCTTCACCAACATGTCCATTAAAGTCTGCCCCTATCACCACTCTCTCACCTCTGGGAACACTTTGCATCACTTCCTCAAGCTCGCTCCAGAATCTGTCTTTCTCCTCTTGCTCACAACCTACTTGTGGAGCGTAAGCACTAACAACATTCAACATCACACCTTCAATTTCCAGCTTCAGACTCATCAACCTATCTGATACCCTCTTTACCTCCAGAACATTCTTCATAAACTCCTCCTTCAGGATCACTCCTACTCCATTTCTCTTCCTGTCCACCCCATGATAAAACAGTTTAAACCCTGCTCCAATGCTTCTAGCCTTGCTCCCTTTCCACCTGGTCTCCTGGACACACAGAATGTCGACTTTCCTCCTCTGTATCATATCTACCAGCTCTCTGCCTTTACCCGTCATCGTACCAACATTCAAAGTCCCTACTTTCAGTTCTAAACTCCTGCCTTTCCTCTTCTCTCTCTGCCTACGGACACGCCTTCCTCCTCTAACACACCTTCCTCCTCTCCTTCTTCAACCAACAGTAGCCCACTTTCCACCAGTGCCCTGTAGGTCAACGGCACCGATGGCGGTCGTTGTTAACCCGTGCCCCGACCGATCCGGTATGGATGTCATGTTAGTGATTCGCATATTGAATCTGGCAAAAGTTTTACGTCGGATGCCCTTCCTGATACAACCCTCTCTATTTATCCGGGCTTGGGACCGGCACAAAGGACACTGGCTTGTGACCTCCTGTGGCTAGATTAACTTTGCACATCTAGGCTTTGCAATATTTGCCCAGTCTTCTTTGCAGAACTACTCGAGTTCAATTAAATTTGATGGTGACCGTTTGTGGACTGCAGTCTTCAAGTCATTCCACAGATTTTCAATGAGGTTTAAGTCTGGGCTCTGACTAGGCCATGCAAGGACATTCACCTTTTTCTCCTTCAACCACTGTGTGGTCAGTTTTGCTGTGTGCTTTGGGTCATTGTCATGTTGGAAGGTAAACCTTCTTCCCATTGACAACTTTCTGGCAGAGGGCAACAGATTTTCCTCAAGAATTAGACGGTATTTTGCCCCATACATTTTCCTTCTATCCTGACAAGTGCTCCAGTCCCTGCTGCAGGGAAACACCCCCATAACAGGATGTATATTACCACCTCCATGCTTTACTGTAGGAATGGTGTTATTTGGATGGTGAGCTGTATTGGATTTCCGCCAGACATGTCGTTTGGTGTTGAGGCCAAATAATTCAAGTTTAGTCTCATCTGACCATAACACCTTTTCCCATGTGGTCTCAGAATCTTCAAGGTCTGTTTTGGCAAAGCTCAGTCGTGGGTGGCTTTTTTCTTGCAACCCTCCCATACAAGCCACATTTGTGGAGAATTTGTGATATTGTTGTCACATGCACACAATGACCACTCTTTGTCATAAATTCCTGCAACTGCTTCAGAGTTGCTGTAGGCCTCTTGATAGCCTCTCTGCCCAGTTTCCTCCTGGCTCTTTCATCCATTTTAGAGTGACGTCCTGATCCAGGGAGGGTCTGTGTTGTACCAAATACCTTCTACTTCTTAATAATAGACTGCACTGTGCTTCTAGGCATTGATAAAACTTTGTCTCCTGACTTGTGCCTGTCCACAACTTTATCCCGGAGATCTTTTGACAGTGCCTTGCCACCCATAGTTGATTGTTTGCTTCAGTTGCACTACAAAAATGCTCCAGGAAAGCTCTTTTCATGCTGAGCTAATCAAAATGACCACAGCTGATCACAGTTGAAAGTCAAATGGCTTTGTGTGCCATTGAGAAGGTGATTAGCTACACCTGATTGAGTTTACAAGTCATTTTAGGAGAGGGGTGATCCTTTTTCCAACTCAGGGATTCTGGTTTTTTATTATTTTTATTTTTTTCTGACATGTTGGTGTTATATCTTTCACTTGGATGTTATAAGTTGCACTGAGTAAATACAGCTGGATAAAACAAAAACTGTGTATAGCTGTATAGCTGAGTGTTTGTGAACAAGATACTAAAGCTACATATAGGCGAAAGCTGTCTGAGTTTTATAGCTTAATTCTAACATGCCACACCAAGCTTTATAATGTAATTTTCCACTTCTGCCCTCGGTGCAAAGGTAGCTGACAGCTTTGTGCAAAAAAAAAAAAAAAAAATTTCACCACTATCCATTATCTCTGTTCTGTGTTAAAGAAAATGAATTGACAAACAGTCTGTATAACGTGTTTCTTGTATTCCTGCACATTTCTCATTCTGTTTATTTTTAATTATCTTAATTGATCTTGTTAAAGAGACTAAAAGCCTTATGAAACTTTACTGACCTTATTCTTTCATTATAGCTGGTCCATTTTTACAAGAAGATTCACCATATCATCTAAGAAATAACTGACACAGTGGGAAAAGGAAGAGGAAGCAAGCTGTCCTGTCCGCAGGTGCATTCATCAAAGAAGAGGGGGTATATTATAGCTTGAATAACTCAAGAGAAGGGGGCTTCATCTCCAAGGGAAAAAAGCAAGGGAGGAATATTGCTGCAAGCGACAAATTGAAGAAGAGTGGGAGATAAAGGAGTAAAGGTCAAGAGACGCGATATTACACAAAAACAGATCCACACACTCAGACTGAGAGTCTGTCTTGTTCTCTCCACCCTCCCTTGTTTTCCACCCTCACTCCTCCATCAGGATGAAGCTGAAGGAGGATGTGCCTCCTCTTTTCCTGCACGTCTTTCGCTCTATGATTTGGGTCTACTCCTTCATCACCTACATACCCTGGTACTTCCTGTCCGGAGCAGGGGCCAACCAGACCCGTGCCAAACGCATCAAAGCATGCTCGGTAAGTTCAGCCATACCTGCTTTTGCTGAGGGTGCTTTAGCCTATTTGAATTACCCTGGTGTGTTTTCTTCCCATTGTGCAGTTGATTTGGCTATTCACAAACACAGCAATTGCACTCAGGGTGCCAACCAAAATAACTGGTCTGAGATCTTCTTGATCTCATTTCAGTTCCATGCGAAATCTAGAGTGGTATGATTGCAGTGAGAAAGCGATTCAACACTGAACCAACTGCCGAATGTGAACCAAATATGCCATGTATATTGGGTTGCGGGCAACATTTTTTGTAGATGCAAGCTAAACTGAATCACAATGTGCAAACTGAGCCAAAGGACAGAGCTGTATTGCTGCATAAATGCCATGTGTTCTGGATATTTAGACCAGCAAACAAAAGCAGAATGCTGGATGAAACACAAAATGTTTGTAAACTACTTATTTATATGATCATCTAATAATTTATTTAGCTTTGGCTCTGTGTTCCCTGTGCTCGGGTGAATTCTGAGATTTCTAATTAGACTTGGCAAAGATTTCTTTACCTTTTTTATGTTGCTATATTTTTGACCAATGAATGAAAGAGTTTTCTGAGTATGTTTACAGCCCTACACATCCCCCAGTCAATGTTTGCTTTATGGTTGTTTAATTGTGTTCACTGTGAGAGTGAACCAAACCAAATAGCAAATGGACCAAAAGTATCAATTTTGAATACGGATTAATGGGGGTGAAAGTGCCTTATGTATGCTTTTTTTATTGTTACTAAAATATTTTCACTGCTTATAGGTAGTGAATTTAAGTAGTGCATACTGCAATGTTTAATTTTTCTTCTATCGAAAATTTACTTTGTTACTTTCTGTTCTTACCTTGTTTGGTGTCAGGTTACCGGGAATCCAGCAGGGCCTTACCGGGCCATCAACAGCCAGAAGCAGCTTGTTTCAGAGCTCCATGATGGATTAGGAACTCTGGATAAAGTGTTTGAGTATGCAGTTAAACACTTTCCTCAGAGAGACTGTCTTGGTACCCGAGAGGTGCTCAGCGAGGAAGATGAAGTGCAGCCCAGTGGCAAGGTCTTCAAGAAGGTGAGGCAAGACGAGCACACAGACACACACCATTTTGTGTGCGCATTAGAAGGTAAGGCTTGGGGTGATAGCTTTTCTGAAGTTTGGGCTGCTTTCAGGTTTGCAGTTTTGTTTATTGGACTCCTGAGAAAGGCTGTGAAACCTGTCAAAACAGGAAACTGTGTTGCTCTTGAACTTTAAGATGCTTTGTGGAAGCTGCTTGGGGTGCTTACTGTTCTCTGGTATAAGCCATTGCAGTTCAGCTGTTCAGTGCAAGCAGGAAAACCTTTGACCCTTGCACTTAAGATGATTGGCAGTTCTCACATATCTTGGTGAAACTCCGTTTTGAGTCTAATCAAGTTATTTTTTGATTATTAAAAATTATTCAAAGTCTTTGAATTATTAATAAGTCTCTTTATACTGCTGTCCTGCCTACATATGGTCATTATTGTTGCATGAAGAGTGTCTGTTTTGGAAAACTCTCCCTCTTGTTTACAGCGATGGAAATGTCTAGCTAAATTACCAAGCAGCATCAGCCATGTTTTTTTTTATCTTTCCATTCTTTGTTCATGTGACGTTCTCTTTCAGTAGCTCAGAGCTTTTAAGTAGTGTTCATAGTGCAATATAATGTAAGAACCAGATGATCTGGATGATCTGCCTTGCTGGTAAGTGCATAACAATGTAAAGCATTGTACTGCACTAACAAGCCATTTTATATAATGGTTAAGGAAAATACTCATATCTGATTGGCACCTCAAAGTAGAGCCGGTAAGCTCCTGATGACTCTGTGAACATGACGGAATGTAATCGTGATAGCCATTATAAGTAATGCTTTCAGTTCTATTTACACTTCGTTTATCGCCTTAGGTCTTTCACAACTAATGGGCAATGGGAAAACTGAATGGCAAGGATTTATCACTAGAGAATTCTGACATTCAACCTGGAGTGAAAAATTTTGACATCAGCCAAAGTTAAATCTGTTTTCAGCATCAATGAATGATTGATTAACTTAACCCTTTTAGTAGCTGTCTGTTAAGCCTGAGCTCCCTGGAGCAACAGTATGCCTACACATAATATTAATTAAAATCTATGGCAGAGATGAGCTCTGTTCTCCAACAAATTTTATCATTTATACAATTAGATTAAATTGTTTACTCACTCAGAAACAAATTAGGCTAAAGTGGATGTAAGTGTTCAACAGTTGTTATAAATTATCGTCTAGGAATTAGATGAATTTGAATTTGATGATAACCATAAAGTGTTAAAATGATTACATACTCTGTTTTGTATGGGGAATATAGCAAAACAAAATGTGCAATTTTCCCCCCACTATTTTCTGCATATTACTGCAGAATCACTTAAAAATTCACCATCCAGCTGAATTTTCATGATTGCCATAGTGAAATGGTGGAACAGCTCTGGAAGTTGAAGTAATTTACTGTGATATTTTAAAATAGGAAATTGCAATCAGGGAATAATCTATATCGCACAAGCCTATGTGAAAATAATAGTGAAGTCATTGTCTTTCTCCTTTTGTCTCTGTAGGTGATACTGGGTAATTATAACTGGCTGTCATATGAGGAAACCTTTCAGTTGGCAAAGAGTTTTGGGAGTGGCTTGGCTGCCCTGGGTCAGAAGCCTCAGTGTAACATTGCTATCTTCTGTGAGACTCGTGCCGAATGGATAATAGCAGCACAGGCCTGCTTCATGTACAACTTCCCATGTGAGTGCGCTGAATAATATGCTCACACTCTCCAGCTCTTGTGCAGGCATTTATTAATTCATAAAGCAATGCTCTTGTTGAGTAAGCGAAAATGGGAGAATGTCAAGTCAATAACGTTGTCTGTATCGTCTTCCAATGTGCCATTCCATTGCTATTCTCAGCTGAAAAGTTACACTCTTGGGATATCTATATCTCCTCTGAAGCAGTGAATATGTATTTGTCTGCGCATAATGTAATACAATATACACATATACGTATTGTATATACTGTATAGTAATTTTTATTTGTACATTAAAAACGTGTACTTAATATGACTGTGGAACTAAAAGTGAGATTTATTTTAGGCTAAGATGTAGTATAATATGCCCTTATTTCCTTGTGTGTTAATTTCCTCCGCTGATTCTGTCCTTCCTGCCTGCTTATCTCTTTGTGTGTTTGTCACTCTTTATCACTTTTTTCAAACAGTGGTGACGCTGTACTCTACTCTGGGAGGGGCAGCAATAGCCCATGGCCTCAATGAGACAGAGGTCACACACATCATCACCAGTAAAGATCTGCTGCAGAGTCGCCTCAAGGTCAGCGCTCAGTCTTCACCTGACAACATTGTTAACAGCACTGATAGCATTCATAATAAAATACGATGGTGCACTGTTCTAAGAAAATCATCAATGGGGTGATGTGATACCACTACGAAGTTGAATAATTTCCAATAACAGCATGTCCTGAAGCTTTTTATATATCTCTTATCACAGCAATTTGCCAATGTTGTTTTGTTTTTTTTTTATTTATTAAAGAACAGCGTATACTTTTTATCCATTTACATTTACGTGTTGAAGTTAACAAGACAAAACAAATGCATCTTCTCATCTTACTGAGAAACTGCAAAGCCCTCTGATCTGAAGACTTTCTTGTGCCAGAGAAGTTAAAGTTACAGCCATAGCTATGTATGCATGTATGCGAAACAGACTTTCAGGGCTTTGAGGTTCTGTGAAAGAGCATTTTGCCAGGACTATTTTATTCTCATTCATTCTGAACTATAATCACACTATTAAATTCATGTAGGAAAACTAGCCCATACCATTTCAAACACAAGCTTAAAGATATGTGCAGGTCTGTGAAAATTGGTATAATTCTTTAATACACAAAACATCACCATTACCAAGAACTGTTATTTCTCCTTTAATTAAATTGATTTTGTTTCATTTAATACAAATATAAAATAATATTTTTACCCAGATGATTTTTTTAAACTAACAGTTTTAATAAATCCCCACATGGACTTGAAATCTGAATATGCTGATTGCATGCCACCACTTAATACCATATATTTCATTCAAACAGTAATATAGTTATGCACCTATTATGCACGCAGTCATTTTACTAGTGTCTATGAATTTGTCTTAAAATGGTGAAATTGGTGATTAAGCCTGATCATTTTGCACCAGGGTTATAGTTCAGTAAAACCACAAAAACATTTTCATTATTCGAAATAAGATATGCTTAAAATTAAACTAAAACTAATCTACCACTAGAAATAGTGTGTCTAACACTAACAAAAAAGCAGACTGGTTTTTTGGGGGAGGGTTTTAGCATGTGTGCTTTTTTTTCTGGTATAGTGAGGAAACTGGGCCAGTGCAGCACAGGATTATTCTAAATTTATCATTCTTACAATAAACTCCATCCTTGGTTTCTAATAATAACAACACATTGTGCATTAGCACTGTATTAAAGATTACTTTGTTTATATTTACTCATTTTGTGGATCTGCTATTAAAGTCATACGAACAGTCACAAAATAAATGTTATTATAGTTTAACTCATGGAGCCCCATTTATCAGTCTTTTTTAGTATAGTTGTATGTACTTTTTTTTGCTTAAGCCAAACCAAACTAAAAAAATTTCTGCCAGATTTGTAAAGGTTTTGAAATAAACGATTTTCTTCATATTCACGTGTGTATGTTCATAAAAAGCAATAACCCATAAGTTAACCGGCACTTGCACGGAACAGCTGATTTGCATTTAGTGATGCCCACAATACTCCATAAAAGGCAAAGCTCACAGAGTGGAAAGCGCAAAGTGCTACTACGGCCAAAAAAAGAAGAAGTAGTGGAATTACTTTTGTTTGAAATGTAAATGAGAATAGAAAAAATATTTAGCAGCATAACCAGTGGAGTCACAGTACCTGATAAGGCCAAAGTATGGAGAGAAAGAAATCCTCACTGTTCTCACAGATGCTGTTTTGGAAAAGCTAGCACTCTATGTTCAGAGCAGTGGAGCAACTCTAAGAGACATGAGTTCAAGTTTAAAGCAAATATTATATGCCAATCACTGCAAAATGTGAAAAGTTGAAAACAAAGCTTGCTGTGTATATTAAATGGATGGTTGAATTTCTCCTGTTTATGCCAGAAACCTTTGCTTTACAGACACATGATGAGGCACTGAAATGTGGTAACTGCATCAATTAGGGCTGCAGGAGGAATGCATACAACACACTAGAGTATACGACTCATTGTAGGTTCAGACTTACCAGATCAGTCACTTATCATTCTTTGAAAAGTGCCCGTAGCAAGAAATCCAAGCACGGACAAAACTTGGACATGCACAGGAAGTTTCTGACAGCCAAATTAGTGCTAGCTCAAAAGTGTTGCACAGCATTAAAAAAAAAAAGATGCCGTAGCAAACGATTTATAAGCCAGCTTTCGGGTTTTTGAGGTCCATTGTTTGCATAACTGCAAAAAATTGTTACAGATGCATGCTAGTAATATTTGCTGTACTCACATATCCCACAACTTTTTACTTGTGTAAAACACTTTTTTACTTGTGTAACATGCAGCGAGAAAAAGGACTGTCTTTTTCCTTGTAGAGCATTAACAACAAATTAAATATGTTTTGCCTGTTCCAAGGATATTACACAATGTGCAGTTTGTATTATGCATTCCTTTCTAAATATCAGATACAAATATAACTTTCTGTCCCCAAACTAAACTAAAATATAGCTTAAGAAAACTTGGTAAAATAGTAAGAAAACTAATGGGCATTTACAAGGCTGCTCTAAAAACTAAAACTGAAGTAAATTTCAAGAGAAAATGAAAAATTATAAACTTAAAACTGTTTTTCAGTCATTTGTGTGATGGAATTCCAGATGTATTTTGAAAAATCGGGCTCATCTGCATTATCCATATCCTCAGGACATTCTGCTGGAGGTCCCTAGACTGCAACACATTATCATTGTTGACCATAAGCCCACCAGCTGGCCTGGCCTACCCAGAGGCATTCTGGTCCACAACATGTCCTCTGTCCAGGAACTGGGAGCAAAAACCGAGAGTAGTAAGGCTTTTAAATCTCCAGCTACTCAATTACCTTTACTTTTCTTTAGTACCTTAGTAAATTTCACTAAAGATCACTAAAAGATCAATGAAGTACTCTCTATCTCTAAGAAAGTTGTTCCATTTCATTATCGTGGTCAGTTGAGGGGGAAAGGAATTTCAAATATTTAAAATTTTATTATCTCATTCCTGTCATAGCCCTGTTATTTATCTCTCTTTATTTCTATCTTTCTCTCCCTTCATTTTTTCCTCTTTCCAGTGATGGTGAAGCGGAGGCAGCCCCTTCCCAAAGATATTGCTGTGATCATGTACACTAGCGGTTCCACAGGCATCCCCAAAGGAGTCATGATCTCTCACAGAAACATTATTGCCGGAGTAGCTGGCATGGCTGAACGTATCCCGAACCTGGAGTAAGAAAACTGTCTTTTTTTCTCGTTCCCATTTAGAGGATTGCCAACACATTTAAATTTTAGCACACATTAGTCCATTAATATGGCGTATTTATCCACAGGCAAGATATATTTAGTTATATTATAGTACACAAATGTACACTATAATATAGCTAAATATACCTTGCCTGTGGATAAAGTTTTTCACTATAAATATCCCATTTTGGCACATATTAATTATAGCTTTGTTTTTTCTCACTGAGCTTCCTTGCACATGCTCTATTTCAGTCTGTCTACTCTTTGTTGTCTAATTCTCTCTCCATCCTTTGGAGCACTTTGGCTTCTTAGTTGTCTACTGTGCACCTTAGACTTCAGTTCAGGTAGTGTTAATTATGTCTTTATTTGTTTTGTTTTTTTAAACCTGAACAGTGAGAATGACACCTATATTGGCTACTTGCCATTGGCGCACGTGTTGGAGCTCAGTGCTGAGCTGGTGTGTGTTTCTCATGGCTGCCGCATTGGATACTCTTCACCGCAGACCCTTTCCGATCAGGTAAACACAATCTCAAACCCAGTCATTTCAGCACGCACAAACATTTACATTACACATGCAGCATTTGGCTGATTTCCTTACAGAGAACAACTATAGAAGTGCTTTATAGTCTCAATCAAAAACATATTCTCATGCTAGTAAAATAGGTCTGGGTCTAGGAATGCCATTAGCTAGTACTATGTTAGAAAGGAGTTAGTGCAACATGTTAGCACAGCAACAAAAACAAGGTCAAGGTATTTTTTTTTTTCCTGAATGTAATGCTCTGTTGCATGTTTAAAATAGAGGTGGGTCTTCAGTCTTTGTTTGAAGACAGCCAGTGACTGAGTTGTTCAGATACCCAGGGGAAGTTCATTCCTGGGTGCCAGGACAGAGAAAAGTGTTGACGCAGGTCTTTCTTATGTCTTAATAGCTGGTGGGTCAAGACAAGCTTTGCTTTTGTCTCCAAGGGCACATGATGCAGTATGGGGTTTGATGGGTTTAATAAGTGCGTTCAGGTAGGTGGGGGCTGGGCTTTTTTTGGCTTTGTAGGCAAGCATCAGGGTTCAGGCAGCTAAAGGAAGCCAGTTAAGGGAACATATTAATGAACTGTCTAGTACTACGCCAAAGTTGAATGTGTTGTCATATGGGGTGATCCGAGGATTCTTCATGGAGAGCACAAGATCCAGGGATCATACAGGTGTACATGACAGGAATGCATGTCCAGAAAAATACTGAGCTGTCTGCCAGAGATGCAAGCTGGAACAAAAGTGTTTGAGGGAGCAAAGGAGATGAGTGTCATCAGCATAGCAGAAGTATGACAAACCTCAGTGAGAGAGTGGATATAGAGAGAATATAACAGGACAAAACTCTGAGCCTTGTGGGACACCAGTGGAAAGTTTTCATGGAGCAGAAGTGGATTCACTCCATGTTGCCTGATAGGACCCTGCCTTAATTTAGGAAGAAAACCACCACTATGATCTCTGTCTGGTGTCACCCAGAAGAGCACATGTTCCCTTTTTGAATCTGGTTCCTCTAAAGTTTTTTTATTTCCTTAGGAACTGTTGTTGCCTTAAGCAAGTACTGTTCTGTTTACTTGTGTTAAAGTGTTTATTTTCTCTTCACAGGCAAGCAAAATTAAAAAAGGCAGTAAAGGAGATGCCAGTGTCCTGAAACCAACGCTAATGGCAGCTGTTCCGGTAATAAAACACACATAAGAACCACTCTCATAAACTGTTGTCTTTCACATTTCTGTCCTCTATTATATGTGACTCTTTTATTTTATTTAAATATTCTCCTGTCTTTTTCACTGTACAGGAGATCATGGACCGTATCTATAAGAATGTGATGACTAAGGTGGATGAGATGAGCAGAGTGCAGAGGACTCTCTTTGTGCTGGCCTACAACTACAAGATGGAGCAGATCACTAAAGGATATAGCACTCCACTATGTGACCGGTATAGCACTCTTGCAGACACACCCACTCCAGTTGGTGCTTTGAAAAACTGCTTTGTATTAAGTTAATATTGTGAACAAACTGTATGTTTCTGGCTGTCTAATACTTGTGTATCTCTGTGTGCATGTAATGTGTACAGTCTGGTTTTCAGCAAAGTGCGTTCATTGCTGGGTGGGAATACGCGACTGTTGCTGTCAGGAGGAGCTCCTCTCTCTGCAGCTACTCAGCGCTTTATGAACATCTGTTTCTGCTGCCCAGTGGGACAGGGCTACGGCCTCACAGAGACCTGTGGAGCTGGGACCATTAGCGAGTGTAAGACATACACAAACATGAGGCTGGGAGCAAGGGTAGTAGCAGCAGGGATGGGCAAAAATACATCAAAATAAGTTGATTAATAAGCTGAGTAGCACCTATTACCCCAGTAATATGTGTCTCATTAGGCTTGTGTATGTGTGTACATGTATGTAATTGTATATGTAAGCTGTCTACACTGCAAAATGGACATTGGAGGAATAATGTACATTGTACTGGTACTATAATATATATATAGTATATTACACATTATCTCTTGTATCAGTGATAATGAGCCATATTTCGGCTAGATGTATTTTTAATTCTCTGTGTGTGTGTGTGTGTGTGTGTGTGTGTGTGTGTGTGTGTGTGTAGTATATGACTACAGTACAGGCCGTGTTGGAGCGTCTCTGGTGTGTTCTGAGATCATGCTTAAGGACTGGGAGGAAGGTGAGTGCTGATCATACATGAAGCATACAGGTGCATCTCAATAAATTAGAATGTTGTGGAAAAGTTCATTTATTTCAGTAATTCAACTCAAATTGTGAAACTCGTGTATTAAATAAATTCAATGCACACAGACTGAAGTAGTTTAAGTCTTTGGTTCTTTTAATTGTGATGATTTTGGCTCACATTTAACAAAAACCCACCAGTTCACTGTCTTAACAAATTAGAATATGGTGACATGCCAATCAGCTAATCAACTCAAAACACCTGCAAAGGTTTCCTGAGCCTTCAAAATGGTCTCTCAGTTTGGTTCACTAGGTAAGCCACAAACATTCATTGCCAAAGAAGCTGGCTGTTCACAGAGTGCTGTATCCAAGCATGTTAACAGAAAGTTGAGTGGAAGGAAAAAGTGCGGAAGAAAAAGATGCACAACCAACCGAGAGAACCGCAGCCTTATGAGGATTGTCAAGCAAAATCGATTCAAGAATTTGAGTGAACTTCACAAGGAATGGACTGAGGCTGGGGTCAAGGCATCAAGAGCCACCACACACAGACGTGTCAAGGAATTTGGCTACAGTTGTCGTATTCCTCTTGTTAAGCCACTCCTGAACCACAGACAACGTCAGAGGAGTCTTACCTGGGCTAAGGAGAAGAAGAACTGGACTGTTGCCCAGTGGTCCAAAGTCCTCTTTTCAGATGAGAGCAAGTTTTGTATTTCATTTGGAAACCAAGGTCCTAGAGTCTGGAGGAAGGGTGGAGAAGCTCATAGCCCAAGTTGCTTGAAGTCCAGTGTTAAGTTTCCACAGTCTGTGATGATTTGGGGTGCAATGTCATCTGCTGGTGTTGGTCCATTGTGTTTTTTGAAAACCAAAGTCACTGCACCCGTTTACCAAGAAATTTTGGAGCAAATCATGCTTCCTTCTGCTGACCAGCTTTTTGAAGATGCTGATTTCATTTTCCAGCAGGATTTGGCACCTGCCCACACTGCCAAAAGCACCAAAAGTTGGTTAAATGACCATGGTATTGGTGTGCTTGACTGGCCAGCAAACTCACCACACCTGAAAACCAGAGAATCTATGGGGTATTGTCAAGAGGAAAATGAGAAACAAGAGACCAAAAAATGCAGATGAGCTGAAGGCCACTGTCAAAGAAACCTGGGCTTCCATACCACCTCAGCAGTGCCACAAACTGATCACCTCCATGCCACGCCGAATTGAGGCAGTAATTAAAGCAAAAAGAGCCCCTACCAAGTATTGAGTACATGTACAGTAAATGAACATACTTTCCAGAAGGCCAACAATTCACTAAAAATGTTTTTTTATTGGTCTTATGAAGTATTCTAATTTGTTGAGATTTGTTGAGCCAAAATCATCACAATTAAAAGAACCAAAGACTTAAACTACTTCAGTCTGTGTGCACTGAATTTATTTAATAAACGAGTTTCACAGTTTGAGTTGAATTACTGAAATAAATGAACTTTTCCACGACATTCTAATTTATTGAGATGCACCTGTAGTTCTGAGAGCGATAATAATGAGAAAAATGCAATCAGTGAGAGTATTTTCTTTCAGGATGGATAATGCAAGATTGCACAGCACTGCAGGGTTTAGTGGTTATCTTTCTCCCTTCTTTAATACACCTGAATCAGAAATTTATATAAATGTCTCCTGGTTTGAGAGCAGATTACTTAATCAGAGGATTATGGCTGGTGCCAGACATTCCAGCTGTTCATAAACAGGGGTCTTATTTATCAGCCGTTCATACACATACAGTGGTTATAGAAAAGAATCACCCCCCTTTAAAATAATCACATTTTGTTGCTTTTCAGCCTGAAATGAAGACGGACACAGTTTTTGTTTTATCCAGCTGTATTTACTCAGTGCAACTTATAACATCCAAGTGAAAGATATAACACCAACATGTCAGAAAAAAATGTTTAAAAATTAAAAACCAGAATCACTTGGAGTTGGAAAAAGGATCACCCCCCTCCTAAAAATGACTTGTAAACTCAATCAGGTGTAGCTACTCACCTTCTCAATGGCACACAAAGCCATTTGACTTTCCACTGTGGTCATTTTGTTTAGCTCAGCATGAAAAGAGCTTTCCTGGAGCATTTCAGTTTTAAGTAGTGCAACTGAAGCAAACAATCAGCTATGGGTGGCAAGGCACTGTCAAAAGATCTCCGGGATAAAGTTGTGGACAGGCACAGTCAGGAGATGGATACAAAAAAAATTCAAAGGCTTTATCAATGCCTAGAAGCACAGTGAAGTCTATTATTAAGAAGTGGAAGGTATTTGGTACAACACAGACCCTCCCTGGATCAGGACGTCACTCCAAACTGGATGAAAGAACCAGGAGGAAACTGGTCAGAGAGGCTACCAAGAGGCCTACAGCAACTCTGAAGCAGTTGCAGGAATTTATGACAAAGAGTGGTCATTGTGTGCATGTGACAACAATATCACAAATTCTCCACAAATGTGGCTTGTATGGGAGGGTAGCAAGAAAAAAGCCACTCCTCAAGAAAGGCCACATGCAGTCATGACTGAGCTTTGCCAAAACACACCTTGAAGATTCACGTCAGATGAGACTAAAATTGAATTATTTGGCCTCAACACCAAACTATATGTCTGGTGGAAATCCAATACAGCTCACCATCCAAATAACACCATTCCTACAGTAAAGCATGGAGGTGGTAATATCCTGTTATGGGGGTGTTTCTCTGCAGCAGGGACTGGAGCACTTGTCAGGATAGAAGGAAAATGGATGGGGCAAAATACTGTCAAATTCTTGAGGAAAATCTGTTGCCCTCAATCAGAAAGTTGTCAATGGGAAGAAGGTTTACCTTCCAACATGACAATGACCCAAAACACACAGCAAAACCGACCACACAGTGGTTGAAGGAGAAAAAGGTGAATGCCCTTGCATGACCTAGTCAGAGTCCAGACTTAAACCCCATTGAAAATCTGTGGATTGACTTGAATTCTGCAGTCCACAAACGGTCACCATCAAATTTAACTGAACTTAAGCAGTTCTGCAAAGAAGAGTGGGCAAATATTGCAAAGTCTAGATGTGCAAAGTTAGTAGAGACATATCCCAACAGACTAAAGGCTGTAATTAAAGCAAAAAGTGGTTCAGCAAAATGGGGGGTGATCCTTTTTCCAACTCAGTGATTCTGTTTTTTAATTTTTTTTTTTTAAATTTCTGACATGTTGGTGGTGTTGGTGGTATCTTTCACTTGGATGTTATAAGTTGCACTGAATAAATACAGCTGGATAAAACAAAACCTGTGTCCGTCTTCATTTCAGGCTGAAAAGCAACAAAATGTGATTATTTTAAAGGGGGGGTGATTCTTTTCTATACCCACTGTAGTTTTGTGCTTAAAAAGTGCATACACATGTTTCTATGCACAGAACATTATTTATTAGTTTCTTCTTATGCAGGAGGATATGCATACAGTATATTTACACACATTCCTGACCACGTGTATGCAGGAAACCTTAGAGGTAAAAAAAAGTTTAATCAAGATTAAACTGGTTATGAGGAGCTCTTATCTCACTTATTGTCCTCCATATCAGCATAGTTAACAGCGTAATTACTGACTGTGGTGCTCACAAACAGGTGCAGACAGGTGACTCAGGTGTAGAGTACAATGAAATCATATAAAAGGCACATCTGAAGATTGATTGGGATGATGCCTTGCTTAAAGATTTGGCACATGCAGCTTTACATAAGGAGGAACATGTTTTTAAGAAGCACAGAAAACTCTTTGCTAAGGGTGATGCGTGGCTCATCAGTTCATTTCGTTTGCCCAGCACAGCTTTAGGTTACCTCAGGTCTAGAGTTTATAAGCCATAGGTACATTTCAACAAGAAATTGCAGACAGATGTGGCATTTTGATACTAACTATGGATATGAACTGAATAATGACACATCTTGTGTATATTCATATCCCTCATTCTGCATAATTACAAATATGGCACTGAACAAGACAATAGTAATGAGGAATTTTCAGACAATCACAGGTTTTATTTGACAACCACTTGCAAAAGTACCAGTTTTTTTCTTTTTTTTTTGTTTTACTCTACTTCAGTTGACAACCACTCAACCACTGTCCTAGTGTATGATCTAGCCAGAGTCTGTTATTCATATTTGTGAATAAGTGCAAACATGCACATATCCGTGCCTCATTAGTGGGTAAAAGTTTGAATTCTTTCGTACAGTCAATTTTTTTGTTTTTATTTCCCTTCCTGCTTAAGGTGGATACTATAGTACTGACAAGCCCAATCCTCGAGGGGAAATTCTGATTGGTGGACCAAATGTTACTATGGGTTACTATAAGAACGAGGCAAAGAACAAGGAAGACTTTTTCGTGGACAGAAATGGCCAGCGTTGGTTCTGCACAGGAGACATTGGAGAGTTCCACCCTGACGGTTGTCTTAAGATCATTGGTGAGCAACACACACACGTACACACACACACACAAACACACACACAAACACACACACATCCCAGTATGCACACTGATTGCAGGACACACACATGCATACAACAGAAGACACACTTGATCGGCCAATTAAAGTATAGCTAGTAGAAACACATAGATCATTTTGGAATATGTATTGTATAATTCATAAAAATGTGACCCCTGTATGAGTTGTACTAGAGTGTGTGTGTGTGTGTGTGTGTGTGTGTGTGTGTGACTGTCTAGATCGTAAAAAGGATCTGGTGAAACTACAGGCAGGAGAGTATGTGTCTTTGGGAAAAGTGGAAGCTGCACTGAAAAACTGCCCCCTCATCGACAACATATGTGCTTATGCCAACAGGTAACCACACACTATACTAGGGATGCGTCAAAAGTTTGGCCACTGAATATTTTTAACCCAAAATGTTAACAATTGTAAGAAAGGGGAAAAAACACTTAGAATTTTGTCCCAGAAAAAAACAATCATTTTATAATAAAAGTGTCAGATGTAACACTTTGCAAATAAATTTAATGGTAGTAAATGTTCCTTTCCTTTATATTTTGTTGCATACATACAAACAAAAATGGGGGCACATGCTGTTATTTTAAGTCACATTAGAAGAGTAATAAAATATAGTGTAATTTTTATTTTTTATTTTTTTTGCATTTTTTTCAGCCCAGCGTGCTGAATTTCGGTTTCAGCCAGGAATTTCCGTTTCCATTTCTGTGCATCACTACTCCATAATTTTGAACAGAAAAAGATTGATTTGAAATAAACCTTATAATAAACTGCTTTCCAGCTGTCTTTGTTCTAATTGAAATTTCTTGAATATGAAGACTTAGCGCTGCTAGACATTCATAGACAGAGCAATGTTGCAACAACCTCACTCTCATTCACACTTACTTTCCCTCTCCCTCCTTCCATCTCTGTGTCAGCGATGAGTCATACGTGATTGGATTTGTGGTGCCCAATCAGAAGCAGCTGCTGGCTCTTGCCAAGCAGAAGCAAGTGCGAGGGTCATGGGAGGAAATTTGTAACCACCATGATATGGAGAAGGAGGTGCTGTGCATCATTACTGAAGCTGCTGTAAATGGTGAGATCGCTTGCATCTCGATCACTTTATCATTATATTATGGCACATGATTATACAGCATAATATTTAAGCTTGCTACAAAAAGTCATATTACACAGTACAATATTTAACAACCAAATACAGCAACATGGACAAAACAGCCATAAAAGAAATGTACTAGAGAATTATTATTATTATTATTTTTAACTTTATGGAAATATTTTTTTTTTCTACTCTTATTACTGACTTGATGCCATATGGCTTTGCACAATGTAGCCCTAGCTATTTTTTGACTTATAAATACATTGTGCCACAGGTAATGTTTAATTGCTTTAATTAAAAATTGAAATTCAATTTGGTATAATTTCTCACAGCATTTTCTCTCCATACAGTTTTTCTTTTTTTTTTTGGCCTCTATCTATTTAATGATAGATTTTGAGCAGTTACTAAAAGCTGAAATAAAGAAAAACCTTTAATATAATTCAATGTGGATCCATAACAAAGAATAAATCATAATATATCCAGACATCATGGCATATTAACTGCCAACGTTGACTTTCAAAAATGTTTAACCATTTTAGCATTTAGTCATAGTAACTCATTCATTTTCATTTAAATTTGTCTAAGGATGGAGACCTGTAGTCACATCAGCACTAAAGAGTAAGAAGTGTTTTCTGTCATTGCTGCCAAACCATAACATTTGCCCTTCTCTTTTTATATATTATTTCTTCTTTTTTTTCTTTCTTTTTTTTCCCCTCTTCAGCCAAACTGGAGCGTTTTGAGATCCCCAAGAAGATCCGGCTGAGTGCTGAGCCATGGACTCCGGAGACAGGCCTGGTTACTGATGCCTTCAAACTCAAACGCAAGGAGCTCAAAAGCCACTACCAGGAAGACATTGAGAGGATGTATGGTGGCAAGTAAAAGAAGGAAGGGTCAGACAGTAGCAAGAATTGGGATAATTCAAAGAAGTTAGGATGTAACATGACCACAAAACCTATATAACATGACTCCTAATATGCATTCCTATTTCTTTTGGATAAACCCCTTAGATCATATTCAGGAACATATTTACATTTTTTGTAAGTTATTGGCTGACAAAATCAACAAAGTATGGTATGATGGTCAACAGGCAGTTAAAAGTGTCTAATCAGTAACAATAATGCAATTTTTGACCAGTGTTCTTGTAGTGGACTTCTAGGAGACATTTGTATTATAGACTAAGGAGATAACAGGACCTGGCATGGATCATTTCGGGAGCTAATGACTTCACTTTGAATCTCAGACATTGAAATGGATGAACCAACTCCATTTAGCCACAAGAAAAAATGCACAGGAATTCATAATAATGTAGTCATAAGACTTGTGAATTCGTTCCATTGGTGAGACTGTTGATTTGACAGGAACAAGGTAGCATTATCTGAGCAGGGAAAATGTTTTAAACTGTTTGTTTTTCATGTTGGTTCTGTTCATTTCTATTTGGTGATTATCTGGCATCTGTGAAATGAAGCCTCAAGAGATATCAATGTGAAGGTCATTTATCATATTCCGTACATGTGCTCTTTTTATCAAAGCACTCCTTTATATTTTATATTTGTTTTATTGTTTCCTTGCACTTTTCCTTGGTCATTTCTGTTTTACTTTTATTCCAGAGCGTGTTACAAAGAAGTACTGGTACTCTGGGATAAAGCAGTCCTGATGATGGCGTTAATAATATACTGTATTCTGCTCCTAGTATATAGTGCTCCATATTTAGATATATAGGGCTTTCATATTTTTTAATAGATTGTTTGAAGCTCTCTACCCATATTACTCCAGTGGATTATCTTAAAGGAAGTGTTTAGCTAGCAAGACCAAGATGAATAACTATAATTGGTTCTCACACAAATAATTTAAAAACACATATTTAATTAAAATAAAACAATCATCATGGTCACTTTTATTTGCTATCCATAGGCCTAATGATTCATAAACGATATCTCCAATGCTCTGCCATCACATGCTTGTGATCGTACACTTGTGAGGGTACAGTTACCATAAAAACCAATAGCAAGTACAGCAGCTGCACAGCAGTTAAAGCATATTACGGTTGCAAATTGAAAATGGCGGACAAAGCAGGTAGGGGGAAAAAAAAAAAAAAAAACATTTTCACTCAGAATGGGAGGAAGATTTTTACTTTACAACGAAAAATTCAAAATGTGTGTCTAATTTGTCAAATACCAATAAAACAGATATAAAAACAAAACTCTCAAAATAATTTGGAGTGTACATGCATATTTTACATGGTGGATCCCACCATAATAATATGAAAAAGTAGATCGCTTGTCATAGAAGTGTGAGTATCCTGTAAACAAATCAAAATAAAATTTCATGAGGTTTTTGCATTCATTTTTCTCTAAATTAGTTACAAATATTTTGTCCACTGAAGTAACAATCGCTTCAAATAACATATTCATCATTCAAGAAGAGAATTATGTAATAAGTGTTGAATTGATAAAAAAACAGCACAGCCATGGACTGTGTTCGTGACCGAATTCTTTTATGCAGGCATTACAAAGGGAGAGATTAAAAACGAACAACATTTAAACCCCTTTATTGACCAGATTATGATTGGGCCAGGTCTGAAATTGGATGTGAACACTCCTTTTAGTGGAAAAAAGATCAAGTAAAGCAGAAATAACAGATTGCTTTGAGATTTCAGTTTCATTTATTTCAATTATGTTTCTCTACAATATGCTTCATGGTAATAGTTGGAGGTCATTTCAAATGATTTGTAATGCATTCTACAGCCTTCTGTTTGTAATCATGTTAGTCACACTGGTATTTAGGCTAAATCTGACCTTTTAAAATGGTGTTAACTGTTTTGTCACTTATTGGTACTTTTACTTAAGAGAATCAATGCATCGTTAACGAATAAATCAGCAAGTTAACTTTTCATTCCACCTCAGAAAGGGGGCTGTGTACATATGTTTTGGGATGTATGTGTGTGTTATATCTCCTCTTCATCCTCCAAACTGGTCAGGCATTTGAATTGAGGCTTGTGTGTTTGCCCCTCACTTATGTTTAGCCATCTCTGATTATTTACCTATTGGGATTCCGCTAAACTCTGTTTCACAGGATTAGTAAGAAGCAGGCAGGGAATGTGTATATATGAAGCTTTACATTTGTGCATTTATTATATGCCTTTATTCCATATAACGTTAACAACAACAGAAACGTATTTGATGAATGTTTACATGAGACAAGTATGTGCAGCAGGTTCATGCTTTTGCAGAGATGCTTTGTTGAAACCATTAGATTTTTTTATATTGAATTCTTGTATCTTGATATCGTCATGGGCCTAGTTGGTAGTTAGTGTCAAATAAAAGTATAAAATAAATGTGCAATAAATACTCTGATTATTTCATTACATACCCAAATGCACAAGAGAACTGCCCTTCAATTCAGACTTCTTCCACACAAAAAAGCCATTTCAGTGGAGTTCAGTGATGACATTTCATGATTTAAAACAAAATAGTAATAGAGACAGACCATGCTGCAAACTTTTTCATTAGGATATGAGGATAAAATGTTTTGTTTTTTCTTTCTATAATGGTTTCTATGTCAGCATCATTAAATATGATGATCTGGGATTTAGGTTATACTAGTTTTGTTGGATTTGGCCATATTTTCCTGTCATAATAGTAGTAGTATATGTCAAGTGTCTGTGCCCCTAAAATGCTGTGTACTGAAATGCTTTGAAAGCAATTGTTTAACTCCAGTAAGTGTCTTTTATATATTATCTGCCTTATCATAAGAAATTCATGGAAATTATTAGCTGTTGGTCTTCAAGCTGTATAAACAAGTTCAGTGTCCTCTCAAAGATGTGCACAGCATGGCAACTGGATTCATAGAAAGCATGTGATTTAGAACTTAACCTAAAACAAGAACAACCATTCTAGTCCCCCACTTTCACTTCTCACTGCACTTACAGAGTCCAGTTCAATGGACTAGACGCCATTCACACTGTAGACGTTAAAACTCTCTGATTCTGGAACATATAATGATTTCTTGGTAGCCTATGATGCATGTAAGGTTCCTTCAGACAGGCAATGTAATCAGCAAACACCTTTGCACATTTAGGTGGGTTTTCTCCAATTCAGCTGCAGTCTTACTCCAAAAAGCCCATGAATTTTTAAACCCATGAATCTGGTTAGGTGTGGTTGAAGAGAAAATCTGGTTTGTATTTACACAGCAACCTGAGATGTTTAAATCACATCTGCTTTCCATCTCCTTTTATTTATTTATATTTTTAGAAACTGTATAATTGTGTTAGTCTGTGCAAAAGCATGTAAATGTACTCCAGGTCATGCCTGGATCCAGAAACTGACTCTGATTCCAAGTGTTTACACCTCCAGGAAAGAAAACATGAATCCATATGAACTGAAAAACGGCACTCTTGTTATACACTCCTTTTCTTGCTCCTGTTGTAAATATCTATTCTCTATCTATTGCTTTTTCAATTCAACTAAAATCCTTTCCATTGCTTGATGTAAACATGTAATATGTTTAATGTTTTTTTTTTTTGTTGTTGTTGTTTTTTTTTTTTTTTTTGTTTTTTTTTGCTATTGATGATTCTTGGGGTCTGATTCTTGTTGATGTGAAAGAAATTACTGTATAGTAGGTCTCTTCTACTTTTATTTATTTGGAATTTTGCATTGAAAGTGTGTATAAGAATAAAGGTTTGTGACTGTTCTAAAGGCTGCATCATTTTGTACTGAGGAGGTATGCTTGTTCTCTGGCTAAAGTGGGTAAATTCATGAAGACAAAAAAAAAATATTTACCTGTAAATGCAGAGAGCAGAAAATCTTCAAGTGGTATATAGGCATTATACATGTCAAGAAAGAATATATTTATTTACAGCAGTTGTCTGGCAGCATATATAATTAAAATGCGAACATATTTGTTTTATTTGGCAAAGCGAAGAGCATCGTTTATGGTATTTATATATATATATATATATATATATATATATACACACACATATACATACATATATTTATTTATATATTTATATATATATATATATATATATATATATATATATATATATATATATATATATATATATATATATATATATACATACACGTATATACACACATACATATATATATATATACATATATATATATATATATATATATGTATATATATGTGTATATATATATATATATATATATATATATGTATATATATATATATATATATGTATATATATATATATATATATATATATATATATATATGTATATATATATGTATATGTATTATACTTCATTTACTATAATTACGACATAGTTGTATATGCCTTTTATAGCCTACTTTGAGTGGTCCTTTAGAGATGTCTACTGTCCCGTTATACGGTCACTGTGTGACCAATTTGCAAATCATTTTATTCATGAAGTTGAGGACATAAGGTCTAACATACCACCCTATAGCTCTGTTCTCTGTCATATCAGAGCTCCTTACATCAGTTTCAACTTGTGTCACCTTCACAACTGTCTGAGATTGTTTCTAATATGAAGTCCACAAACTTTCCTCTAGATATTTTGCCTTTACACATTTTTAAAGAGGCTTTTCCAGTTTTAAGTCCGGTTGTTACTGCTATTATTAAAAGCTCCCTAGAAAATGGAGTTGTGCCAGTTGCGTTTAAACAGGCTGTAGTCCAGCCATTGTTAAAAAGGCATCATCTCAATCAGCATGACCTGAATAATTACAGACCCATCTCCAAACTAGCTTTTATTTCAATGTCTATAATCTGTTCCAGCAACATGCCAGTAATTTATGAAGTGTTTATAAATGGAGTGACACATGTGTGGAAATAGGTGTACAGCGGGGAAACTCTGAGATCAGTATCCAGAGACTACTTACTAAACATAATCTGCGGAGAAAAGGACACTTCTGAATCTGACCTTGAAATTGCAGTCTCTTGAGCAATACATCAGGTATGAATAATGAATAAGCAATAGTAAAAAAAAAATTAAATAAAATATATTTTTTTTAAATGGTGTACTATTTACTGCAGTAAATTTTGACCCTGTGGGGACATTTTTTTTAGGCCAGTGTGACATTTTATATTAGTTTGTAAGACTGGTGTATAGGTTGATGGCCTGCAGACTAATAACATTACCCTTGTTGACTGAGTTTGGAGGTAGGGCACTCTTTGCTGGTTGTGTCTTATGTCTATACCTGATGTATGGCTCGACAGACTGCAATTTCAAGGTCAGAATCAGAAGAGTGTCCTTTTCTCCGCAGATTATGTTTAGTAAGTAGTCTCTGGATACTGATCTCAGAGTTTCCCCGCTGTACACCTATTTCCCGCAGCCTTTCAGACACGGACCATAACCACATTCGAATGCAGATTGTTCTTTCCAATCTTGCTCAATAACTTGCTCGCTCAAGTTATTTCCAGCGGACAGTCTAAGAACTTTATTGGTTCATTTACCACTATAACGACTGTTAGATCGCAATAGCATGTTGGAATACAGGAATATATCCAACACGTACTAATTTATCGCCGTGGACCTCGTGGCGCAACGGTAGCGCGTCTGACTCCAGATCAGAAGGTTGCGTGTTCAAATCACGTCGGGGTCAAATGTTTTCACTTTGGCTTAAGTGTCAAGGAAAACGTAAGAAAATGCGCTTTTAAACGATCTGTTAAAAACAACGAATATTCGCTTCTGAGGTAGCAACTAGTAAGGCTTTATGTTGTCTCTGCCTTGGGCGCATGCGTGTTACAACATCCAGAACGTAGTGGATCTGATCTAATACGTCATCGCGCTACAGGCTGCATTGAGGATCTATGTGGAAATATGGAAAAAATTAATAAAGCTTCAGTGTGAATCGAGCTTCAAATGATGTTCAAATGTTTACTTTATGTTTAGTCGTTAGGTAATCTATTTTCATATACATTCGTATATTTATTCAGCACGTAAAAAAAACAGGGCTCGTCCGGGATTTGAACCCGGGACCTCTCGCACCCTAAGCGAGAATCATACCCCTAGACCAACGAGCCGTTACGTATAGCCGCTCTGGAATCGTCTCAATCAATTTGAATCTTTGTATGAAAATATATTTTAAGCTTATAAGCTGTCAATTAAATAATGTTAATTAAACTTCTTTGTAGAAATGTTCAAACAAATCACACTTTTGGTTACATCATTACGTCTTTTTCCAATCTTCAGATGTCCAGTTTTGGTGAGTCTGTGCCCATGATAGCCTCAGATTCTGTTTTTTCTAAAAGAACTGGGACCTGATGTAGTCTTCTGCTGTTGTAGCCCATCCATCTCAAGGCTTGATGTGCTGTGTGTTCTGAGATGCTTTTTTGCTCACCATGGTTGTAAGGAGTGCTTATTTGAGTTACTAAAGTTCCTTCCACTAATATTGGCACCCTTGGTAATTAAGAGCAAAAAAGGATGTGAAAAATTGTTTTTATTGTTTAACCTTCGAAGGTCTTTGATCTTTTGTTTAAAAAAGTCACAAAAATACTCTGCTCTCATGGACATCAAACAATTGCAAACACAACACAGGTTTATTTAAATATCTTTGTTGAATATAGGTGTGCAATAATTATTAGCACCCCTATGAATTTATATGAAAAAAATATATTTGAAGTATATTCCCATTGATATTTTACATTTTTTCAGTAACCTGGATGACTAGGAACAGGAAATTGGACAACCATGACTTCCTGTTTCACAGGGGTATAAATATGTGGTAACACATAGTAACCCTATTTCCAGAAAAGTCTGGGCCCCAGCTCATCTCAGATGGACTGAAAGGCAGTGGAAAACGGACGTTGAGTTCTCCGTGCCAAAGATTAAAAAGTCCAACTAGACTGTTATAAGCAAAAGGTGCAAAAGCCAGCATCTGTGATGGTATGGGGGAGCATCAGTGCCCACGGCATGGGTGACTTGCATATGTGTGAAGGTACTATGGACACGGAGGCAAATATTGGGATTTTAGAGAGACATATGCTGCCATCAAGGCAAAGTCTTTTCCCAGGAAGTCCATGGTTATTTCAGCAGGACAATGCCAGGCCTCATCCTGCACATGCTACAACAGTGTGGCTTCGTAGACATAGAGTGCGTGTACTTGACTGGTACAGATCTGTCTCCTATGGCGCATCATGAAGAGGAGAATCAGACAATGGCGACCAAGGACTGGTGAGCAGCTGAAGTCTTGCATCAAGCAAAAATTGGCAAAAATTCCACTTGCAAAATTGTAACAATTAGTATCCTCAGTTCCCAAACGATTAAAAAGTGTCATTAAAATGAAGGGTGATGTAACACAGTGGTAAACATGCCTCTGTCCCAACTTTTTTTGAGTGTGTTGAAGACATCAAATTCTAAATTTGTTAATATTTACAAAATATTGGTTAAAGGTTGTTGAGCTTCACAAAATGGGAAGTGGCTATAAGAAAATAGCAAAAGAATTGAAAATGCCCATTTCCACCATCAGGCGAATAAGTAAGAAGTTCCAGTCAACTGGAAATGTTATGAATCAACCTGGAATTGAATGTGTGTCTATATCGTCTCAACGCACTGTATGACAGTTGGTTAGAGTGGCCAAAAAATCTCCAAGGCTCACAGCTGGAGAATTGCAGAAGTTAGTTGCATCTTGGGGAAAGTCTCCAAAAACTCAAATCCAAAATCACCTACATCACCACAAGTTGTTTGAAAGGGTTTCAAGAAAAAAGCCTCTACTCTCATCGAAAAACAAACTTAAGCGTCTTCAGTTTGCCAGACACTACTGAAACTTCAAATGGGATCGGGTTCTATGGTCAGATGAAACCAAAATAGAGCTTTTTGGCAATAAACACTAGAGGTGGTTTTGGCGCACACAGAGAGGTAGCCATATGGAAAAGTACCTCATGTCCACGGTTAAATATGGTGGTGGCTCTTTGATGTTTTGGGGATGTTTTTCTGCCTGAGGACCTGGACATTTTGTTAGGAAACACGGCATCATGGACTCAAATCAAACATCAACAGATATGAAATGAAAATCTGACTGCCTCTGCCAGAAAGCTTAAAATGGGCCATGGTTGGATCTTCCAGCAGGACAATGATCCAAAACATACATCAGAATCAACACAAAAATGGTTTACTGACCACAAAATCAAGGTCCTGCCATGGCCATCCCAGTCCCCTGACTTGAAACCCATAGAAAACCTGTGGGGTGAACTGAAGAGGAGAGTCCACCAGCGTGGACCTCGAAATTTGAAGGATCTTGAGAGATTCTGTATGGAGGAATGGTCTCAGATCCCTTGCCATGTATTCTCCAACCTCATCAGGCATTATAGGAGAAGACTCAGAGCTGTTATCTTGGCAAAGGGAGGTAGCACAAAGTATTGATTAAAAGGGTGCCAATAATTGTTGCACATCTATATTTAACAAAGATTTTGTTTGCAATTGTTTGATATCCGTGAGAGTAGAGTATTTTTGTGACTTTTTTGAACAAAAGATCAAAAGGTTAAACAATAAAGACAACTTTCACAGCCTTCTTTGCTCATATTTACCAAGGGTGCCAATATTAGTGGAGGGCAATGTATATACTCCCTGTCAGGTCAAACCAGTCTAGTCATTCTCCTCTGATCTCTCTCATCAACAAGGTATTTCATCCTGCAGACCCTCCGCTCACAGGCTGTTTTTGTTTTTTGCACCATTCTGCATAAACTCTAGAGACTGTTGTGTGTGAAATTCCCATGATATCAGCGGTTTCTGAAATACTCAAACCAGTCCATCTGGCTCCAACAATCATGCCACAGTTAACGTCACAGAGATCACACTTTTTCCCCATTTTTATATTTGATGTGAGCATTAACTGAAGCTCTTGACCTGTATCTTCATTATTTTATACACTGTGCTGCCACCACATGATTGTATGATTAGATAACTGCAGAAATGTGCAGGAGTACAGGTGTTCCTATTAAAGTGGACAGTGAGTGCATATTGGGTGGCTGTGTTGGCCTTCTTTATTAAGGTTACACAATGCATACTTTTTCGATTCTAAAACAAGAAACACAGTTTGATTCTAGAATTAATTTATTTGCATCATTTATATTAATAATGTTAAGCTGTATTATTAATAAGTTCAATAAACAGATGATGAGAATTCATACTTGGTCATTTTTGCCATAGTATTTACCACTGTGATACTAAAGTTGGTACTGAAGCAAAAATTCTGGTATTATAACAACCTTACTTCCCTATACAACACTGGGCCAACATGGCAAGGTGGGTTTAAAGGTAGCTGAAAGTATGTTCACCTTGGGGGTCCAAAGTTGGCAACCAGCAAAATGACTGATGTTGAGCCAGAATTGGCCTACTGTTAGCTTACTACCTGCAGTGTAGTTCACTACTTTTTCTTAGTAGCTCTTTGTGTACCTAGCTACTTTATCAAAAGGGTAGTTTGGCTGTAGTTTAGCTTATTAATTTTATTTATTTATTTTAAATTGAGTTGCAACTGCAAAGTAGCTTCCTCAACACTAGAACTTGAGTGGCTCTAGTTATGAAATATTCCATAGCTTATACCTATAATCTGCATAATATGATAAAGAAGGTCCCAGACTGTGCTCACAATTTTGTCAGACCAATTTTGTTGTCATCCTGTAAAGAAATTCCACTTCCAACCCTGGTTTTATTATTCTATTACAGACACCAGTAACTGTGGCTCTAGTTATGAAATCTTCTATAGTTTATATATCTATAATATGCATAATATAATAGAGGAGGGATACTAATACAGCCGTGGCCAAAAGTTTTGAGAATGACACAAATATTAATTTTTACAAAGTCTGCTGCCTCAGTTTTTATGATGGCAATTTGCATATACTCCAGAATGTTATGAAGAGTGATCAGATGAATTGCAATTAATTTCAAAGTCCCTCTTTGCCATGAAAATGAACTTAATCCTAAAAAAAACATGTCCACTGCATTTCAGCCCTTCCACAAAAGGACCAGCTGACATCATGTCAGTGATTCTCTCGTTAACACAGGTGAGAGTGTTAACGAGGACAAGGCTGGAGATCACTCTGTCATGCTGATTGAGTTAGAATAACAGACTGGAAGCTTTAAAAGGAGGGTGGTGCTTGAAATTATTGTTCTTCCTCTGTTAACTATGGTTACCTGCAAGGAAACACGTGCAGCCATCATTGCTTTGCACAAAAAGGGATTCACAGGCAAGGATATTGCTGCTAGTAAGATTGTACCTAAATCAACCATTTATCGGATCATCAAGACCTTCAAGGAGAGAGGTTCAACTGTTGTGAAGAAGGCTTCAGGGCGCCCAAGAAAGTCCAGCAAGCGCCAGGACTGTCTCCTAAAGTTGATTCAGCTGCGGGATCGGGGCACCACCAGTGCAGAGCTTGCTCAGGAATAGCAGCAGGCAGGTGTGAGTGCGTCTGCACGCACAGTAAGGCGAAGACTTTTGGAGGATGGCCTGGTGTCAAGAAGGGCAGCAAAGAAGCCACTTCTCTCCAGGAAAAACATCAGGGACAGACTGCTATTCTGCAAAAAGTACAGGGATTGGACTGCTGAGGACTGGGGTAATGTCATTTTCTCTGATGAATCCCCTTTCCGTTTGTTTGGGGCATCTGGAAAAAAGCTTGTCCGGAGAAGAAAAGGTGAGCGCTACCATCAGTCCTGTGTCATGCCAACAGTAAAGCATCCTGAGACCACTCATGTGTGGGGTTGCTTCTCAGCCAAGGGAGTGGGCTCACTCACAATTTTGCCTAAGAACACAGCCATGAATAAAGAATGGTACAAAAACATCCTCAGAGAGCAACTTCTCCCAACCATCCAAGAACAGTTTGGTGACGAACAATGCCTTTTCCAGCATAATGGGGCACCTTGCCACAAGGCAAAAGTGATAACGAAGTGGCTCGGGGAACAAAACATCGACATTTTGGGTCCATGGCCAGGAAACTCCCCAGACCTTAATCCCATTGAGAATTTGTGGTCAATCCTCAAGAGGCGGGTGGACAAACAAAAACCCACAAACTCTGACAAACTCCAAGCATTGATTATGCAAGAATGGGCTGCCATCAGTCAGGATGTGGCCCAGAAGTTGATTGACAGCATGCCAGGGCGAATTGCAGAGGTCTTGAAAAAGAAGGGTCAACACTGCAAATATTGACTCTTTGCATAAGCTTCATGTAATTGTCAATAAAAGCCATTGACACTTGTGAAATGCTTGTGATTATACTTCAGTAACAGTTAGTAACATCTGACAAAAAGATCTAAAAACACTGAAGCAGTAGAAAATTAATATTTGTGTCATTCTCAAAACTTTTGCCCACGGCTGTACAGTTTATCCAGTTTAGATTCTGCCCACTAGATGGCACTACGTTCATACAAACTGAAGAGACATGAGTTTGATTATTAGATTACATTATTAGAATATATTATTATCACAACACTGTTTACACAGGAATCAAAAGAATCAAAAGTCAGTTAAATTATTAGGTGTAGCTCAATAAAGAAAGTATAATGCAAAATTATGCTGCATTAATATTAAAACAACTAATGGGATTTGAATAGTAAAGTAAAATACTGTAGAACTATAAACCAGTCAGTAAGTACAGCATGCAATAATGTAGTCTTTACACCTTGTTTATGGCAAATAAATGGAGAGAATTCACAGTAGTACTATGTACAAGTTGTTCCGTTATTTAGATAGTGGAGTGACCAGTTATTCACTAATCTTAAGGCCTGCCAGAGGAAACAGTTTCTTAATCAGTTTGTACGTGTCTACCAGAAGATAGTGGTGTAGTCTGTAGGGTCTCTGATAATCCTCCTGATCCTTTCAGGCTCCAGGGAGAGAAATGTAACTCCAGTGATGAGTATTATTTAGTAGTATTCAAATTGTATACAGTGGGTATAGAAAAGAATCAACCCCTTTAAAATAACCACATTTTGTTGCTTTACAGCCTGAAATGAAGATGGACACAGTTTTTGTTTTATCCAGCTGTATTTACTCAGTGCAACTTACAGTGAGGGAAAAAAGTATTTGATGCCCTGCTGATTTTGTACGTTTGCCCACTGACAAAGAAATGTTCAGTCTATAATTTTAATGGTAGGTGTATTTTAACAGTGAGAGATAGAATAACAAAAAAAAACAAAAAAAAACAGAAAAATTCATTTCAAAAAGTTATAAATTGATTTGCATTTTAATGAGTGAAATAAGTATTTGATCCCCTATCAATCAGCAGGATTTCTGGCTCCCAGGTGTCTTTTATACAGATAATGATCTGAGATTAGGAGCACTCTCTTAAAGGGAGTGCTCCTAATCTCAGCTTGTTACCTGTATAAAAGACACCTGTCCACAGAAGCAATCGATCAATCAGATTACAAACTCTCCACCATGGCCAAGACCAAAGAGCTGTCCAAAGATGTCAGGGACAAGATTGTAGACCTACACAAGGCTGGAATGGGCTTCAAGACCATCGCCAAGCAGCTTGGTGAGAAGGTGACAACAGTTGGTGCGATTATTCACAAATGGAAGAAACACAAAATAACTGTCAGTCTCCCTCGGTCTGGGGCTCCATGCAAGATCTCACCTTGTGGAGTTTCAATGAACATGGAAATGGTGAGGAATCAGCCCAGAACTACACGGGAGGATCTTGTTAAGGATCTCAAGGCAGCTGGGACCATAGTCACCAAGAAAACAATTGGTAACACACTACGCCGTGAAGGACTGAAATCCTGCAGTGCCCGCAAGGTCCCCCTGCTCAAGAAAGCACATGTACAGGCCCGTCTGAAGTTTGCCTGAATGATTCAGAGGAGAACTGAGTGAAAGTGTTGTGGTCAGGTATGGTCAGATCTCTTTGGCATCAACTCAACTCGCCGTGTTTGGAGGAGGAGGAATGCTGCCTATGACCCCAAGAACACCATCCCCACCGTCGAACATGGAGGTGGGAACATTATGCTTTGGGGGTGTATTTCTGCTAAGGGGACAGGACAACTGCACCGCATCAAAGGGACGATGGACGGGGCCATGTACCGTCAAATCTTGGGTGAGAACCTCCTTCCCTCAGCCAGGGCATTGAAAATGACCTTAATGACATGGAGAGAATCTGCAAAGAGGAGTGGGACAAAATCCCTCCTGAGATGTGTGCAAACCTGGTGGCCAACTACAAGAAACCTCTGACCTCTGTGATTGTCAACAAGGGTTTTGTCACCAAGTACTAAGTCGAAGGGGTCAAATACTTATTTCCCTCATTAAAATGCAAATCAACTTATAACTTTTTTGATATGCGTTTTTCTGGACGTTTTTGTTGTTATTCTGTCTCTCACTGTTAAAATACACCTACCATTAAAATTATAGACTGATCATTTCTTTGTCAGTGGGCAAACGTACTAAATCAGCAGGGGATCAAATACTTTTCCCCCCCACTGTATAACATCCATGTGAAAGAATCACTGAGTTGGAAAAAGGATTACCCGCTTTCTTTAATTCGCCTTAATTTTTTAATTACAGCCTTTAGTCTGTTGGGATATGTCTCTACTAACTTTGCACATTTAGACTTTTCAATATTTGCCCACTCTTCTTTGCAGAACTGCTCAAGTTCAGTTAAATTTGACGGTGACTGTTTGTGGACTGCAGTCTTCAAGTCATTCCACAGATTTTCAATGGGGTTTAAGTCTGGGCTCTGACTAGGCCATGCATTCACCTTTTCCTTCTTCAACCACTGTGTGGTCAGTTTTGCTGTGTGCTTTGGGTCATTGTCATGTTGGAAAGTAAATCTTCTTCCCATTGACAACTTTCTGGCAGAGGGCAGCAGATTTTCCTCAAGAATTTGACAGTATTTTGCCCCATACTTTTTCCTTCTATCCTGACAAGTGCTCCAGTCCCTGCTGCAGAGAAACACCCCCATAACAGGATATTACCACCTCCATGCTTTACTGAAGGAATGGTGTTATTTGGATGGTGAGCTGTATTGGATTTCCACCAGACATATCGTTTGGTGTTGAGTCCAAATAATTCAATTTTAGTCTCATCTGACCATAACACCTTTTTCCATGTGGCCTCAGAATCTTCAAGGTGCGTTTTGGCAAAGCTCAGTTGTGGGTGGCTTTTTTCTTGCAACCCTCCCATACAAGCCACATTTGTGGGGAATTTGTGATATTGTTGTCACATGTACACAATGACCACTCTTTGTCATAAATTCCTGCAACTGCTTCAGAGTTGCTGTAGGCCTCTTGGTAGCCTCTCTGACCAGTTTCCTCCTGGCTCTTTCATCCAGTTTAGAGCAACGTCCTGATCCAGGGAGGGTTTGTGTTGTACCAAATACCTTCCACTTCTTAATAATAGACTTCACTATGCTTCTAGGCATTGATAAAACCTTTGAAATTTTTTTTGTATCCATCTCCTGACTTGTGCCTGTCCACAACTTTATCCTGGAGATCTTTTGACAGTGCCTTGCCACCCATAGTTGATTGTTTGCTTCAGTTGCACTACAAAATGCAAAATGACCACAGCTGATCACATCTGAAAGTCAAATGGCTTTGTGTGCCATTGAGAAGGTGATTAGCTACACCTTACTGAGTTTACAAGTCATTTTTAGGAGGGGGGTGATCCTTTTTCCAATTCAGTGATTCCAGTTTTTTATTTTTATTATTTTTTTCTGATATGTTGGTGTTATATCTTTCACTTGGTAGCACTGAGTAAGTTGCACTGAGTAAATACAGCTGGATAAAACAAAAACTGTGTCCGTCTTCATTTCAGGCTGAAAAGCAACAAAAAGTGATTATTTTAAAGGGGGGTGATTGTTTTCTATACCCACTGTGCATGAACATTTCAGTTTTCCTAGCCCTAATAGGGTATAAATACTCTATACAAAGTAGTGTGCTGGACACATTCCTTATACAAATCTTGGTGTTTATATCTGGAGTTCTTCAAGTGCACACATTTCAGTGATTACAGTATGGAATCACCACATGCACACTACTTTTCAAAAAAACAAAACAAAACAAAACAAAACAAAAAACATTCACCCTAGGAAAGACATGGAGAGGTGCACAGCCAGGCTTTAGGAGTTGGCGATGTCATGATGTCAAACATTTCCTAGAGATACAACCACCACCACATATAGTAATGAACTGATGTTGAACAATCCAACCACCCCTCAGTGATAACAAACTGAATAGTTCTGACAACTCTGCACAAATGGACCAAACATTTGAGAAAAAAAACAGCAGCTGTTAAGGTTTTCTGCAAAGTGAACAGTTACTGCTGTGATGACAGTAATGGGACCACACCCCAGATTAAAGATTTGTTTTTATTTTTTATTTTTTTTTCATTTTTTTACTATAAGGCAGACATTTTAAAAACAGTGGTGTGAAGAGTTGATGAGAGTAAGAATAAAACCAAATATCAGTGAATAATTCAGTGAATAATTCATGATGACTGATCAAGAGCCTGTCTGACTTTTGTTCTGAAACATGAAAACACGTCTGTGTTTTGTGAATATAGGGTTAGTCTAATTTATTTGAATATAAACATCTAACAATACTTCAATTCTAGCATCATAATAAGCTGATTATAATCATAGCATTACAAATAAACTTTAACTGTAATTCTAAGCTTAACACAAATTTGTCCATAACCAAAAACACATTTGCAAAAAATAAAATAAAAAAAAACAATAAAATGCATTTATTCTGTTCTGTGTAGTATTTTGTATCCTACTTTCTTTGAAAACACACACACACACACACACACACACACACACACACACACACACACACACACACACACACACACACACACACACTTCAAATTTTTCATACTATTTCTTTACAAATGTAGACATTTGAACATGCAGGCATCTGCTTACTTTCCACAGTCTAGTGTGATCTTATGTAATATCACAGTAACATTTGTAGAGAGAAAGGCCATTGGAAATCACAAAAAATATAGAATATAAGTTGAGTTTCTTAAGTGTCTTATCTATCACTCCAAATAATGCACATCTCAGAAAACAGAAACCAGTAGCACTGAAAACAATAAGTATGATCAAGGATGAGTTAAGGTTGTCAAGTTAAATCTAGAAAACCTACTAACTTGTGCTGGAAGACCTTTCAGACCTATGAGAAATGAAATGACCATCATCAAGTGAAAATAGCCTCAGTCATGGCTTAGTTGTAACAGTTTCCATAAATGAATGGGTCATATCACCACTCATATGCCAACTACAAGGGGCCTGCCGAAAATATACGAATAAGTGTGTGTGTGTGTGTGTGTGTGTGAGAGAGAGAGACAGACAGACAGACAGACAGAGAGGTTAAGAACAGGTGGTCATCCTGCTCTAAGAGGCAGTGAATTTTCTGAGTGTGATGACGATGAGGGCGAGGAGAACAGAGGCACCAAGGAACACAGCAATGACAATGGCTGTGATGGCACCTGGGCCAAGGACACCTGGAAAACACACACACACACACACACACACACACATACACACGTATTCTCAAATTCCAGGTATATGGGGTCAGATTGCTTCTTGATTAGCAGCTAAGAGAGCCACAGCAGTACTTTCAGCAAGAGACTCCAAAAGACTACCAAAAAGCAACTCCACAGGAGACCTTTCTGCAGAGTGGGGTTTTCTAAAACCTAACTGCTGCTCACTCTTAGGTCAGTAATTTATTTGCAAGTCCAGTTTTTATTAATAATTTGAATTAGAATAATTCCATTTTCATTTACACATATTACCCCAATTACATCTCTATTTTATTTATTTTTGCAGTTTAAAGAATATATTTTTTATTTCATTACTAGTATATGTTTCTATCAAATACAGTACATCTTTACCAAATACTACTTACCACATACAGTACATTCATTATTGTCATTCATTGTTTTTTAATTGTCTTGAGCTAGCACAAGAATTTCCTCCAGGATCAATAAAATCTCTCTTATGTTCTCATACAATGGAATGTGTTTTGAGAATTTACCTACACTAAAGTACTATTTCCTATTAAGTGGCACTGAAATTCCTGCAAAGTTATTTTTTTTTAATGATGGGAGGCTATAAAACGCAACATCACAGGTAATCTGTAAAATAAAAAAATATACATATTTCGAGAAATGTGTCCCACCCAACAAAAAAAAATAATCTAATCTTACTACATGTTGCATGTTGTCATGCTCTATAGCTTACTGGTATAGAATAACATTTATGGAATTACTTAAGATTTCTGTCCCACCCCTGTTCATTAAACCCATATGTACACTTTATGGCTAAAATTATGTGGACACGTGACCAATCACCAATATGCCCCATTCCAGATGTAGTCTCCCTTTGCTGTTATAATAACCTCCATTCTTCTGGGAAGGCTTTCCACTAGATTTTGGCGCATGGCTGTGGGGATTTGATCATTCAGCCACAAGCGCATTAGTGAGGTTCAAGTTTATCCCAAAGGTGTTCAGTGGGGTTGAGGTCAGGGCTCTGCGCAGGCCACTCGAGCTCTTCCACTCCACCTTTGGCAAACCATGTCTTCATGGAGCTTGCTTTGTGCACAGGGGCATTGTCATGCTGGAACAGGTTTGGCCTGCTAAGTTCCAGTGAAGGGAGATTGCTGTAGGATAATGCTACAGTATACAAATACATTGTAGACAATTTTGTGCTTCCAACTTCGTGGCAACAGTTTGGGGAAGGACCACATATAGCTGTGAAGGTAAGGTGTCCACAAACATTTGGCCATATAGTGTACATTAACAATTTATTTGGTCTCATTTTTAGTAAAATAACTTTACAGGACACTTTACAGGAGTAAAGGTTTTGTGCTGTTTGGATCACTGTAAAAATGATGCTTTTAATGTTTCTAAAACAAAGTGTAGGGAATAAGTGACTGGAGCTTTGAAACTGGACACACCACCCACTTTCTGTGTGAAGAGTGACTGTACCTTCCTCCTCCATTGTCGTGGTGTCTAGGTTGTCAATGTAATCTATAGTGAAGGTGGGATGTGTCAGGTCCTGAATTGGTTCTTTAGTTGTGACTTGGCCTGCATCTGCTCCATCATCTCCGGACTGCGTGCCCTGGTTATCACTATGTAGCGTGGGAGAAGCCTCAGCCACAGTTTCTATGGAATCACAGATTTTGCAATCAGTTGGCTAGCTGCCTAGCATTATCTCAATTAAAGTATAACTGTGTACAAGTACACACACACACACACACACACACACACACACACACACACACACACACACACACACACAGAGACTGTTAACAATGAACTCTGGGGTGGCTCTGACACTGATTGTTTTCCTATAACATTGTGTTTTACTCCTTACTTATCTTAGTTGCATAAATGCTCTCTTATCATCTGATATCTCTTGCATCTATATTCGTGCACCAATTTTATTTGCAGTAGGATCACCACATGAAGGGATAATATCTTGCTAATATTACGTAGGAGAACGACTATGGAAATTATGGTACCCACTTTCAATGTGTTTTGGGGTGAAGGTGGTAATGGTATGAGCAGGGCTGGTATTTGGGGGGGACGCAGGGAAACTGAGTCCAGGGAGTGAATTTCAAGGGGGGATGGAGTTCCAGTTTACACTGGCTACATTTTTTTGGAGATGAATAGGGTTTCTATCTTTTATTCCCTCAAAAGCCTATGAAAGCGAGTACCGATATTTTGTGTGTGGTTGCGCAATGTTGACTTTCGTGATTGGCCATACTACCTACAGGCTGCAGCCAATGGAAATGCTTCTCTATCAGCATGTGTCCTCACAGGACTGATCAGATCACCTCAGGTAAGTTAACGGAGTCTTAACGGAGGCAAAAATCTTAACAGAAACAGTTACTTTAACAGATGCGATAGTAGAAACTTGGATATGGATAAAGCTGCATGCACATACCTGAAATGATTCAGGTTTAATCTATTTTTCACTCATCTTAATTCATTTTCACTATCATAGCTTGCTAAGAATTATATCCACAATTATGTTGGAATACATGCTTATTAATTCTCTCCAAGCAGAGATTCTTTTGAATTAATTGGTGTTTGTTTTGTGCCACACATAATTCATGAATGCTGTTCATTGACCTTTCATGTGCCTGTCTTGATACTCAAGAAAGCATATTGTTTGCAGGAGACATGAAATAAGAGTACTGTTGTTATATATTACAGAAGTATTTATATTTGTATGTTTATATTTCAATTATATTTACACTCCAGTCATCTGAAACCGCCCCTAAACCAAAAAAACAAAACAAACAAAAAATTCCCCCAACTAGAGTCCCCGCAGTGTAACTCAGCCATTTCCACCACTGGGTATGAGAGAGTGATTAGTGGCCTGAAGTTACTCATTCATGTAGTAAGCCTCAAACTGAAACTCACGTCCTCCAACCGTACGCATAGTTTTATGTTGAACTGAAGGAGATTTTCTGAAATATCCTGTCAAGTTAATCTGTTACCCATATAGACTTATGTAATACCCATATAGACAATTAAGTGTGAAGATTATGACAAAAATCGTCCTATAAATGTTAGGTTGGTACATGATAGCATCTAGCTAGAATGTGTAGAGTCTATTGAGTATAAACATTAAAATAAAAATGTAAAGAAAATTGAACGAAATAATGAAATTAAAATGAAAACTAATTTATAATAAAAATGAGGAATAGCACTAAAATCTGTTTGACTAACTATATATGAACACAAACACATTACCATATTACCATCTATGGTCTTAATGGCATGCCCACTCAGAGATGCTCTTATTTCCATAGACAGACTCAGTCACAGATCCATATTACCTTATAAGAACTTAGACAAACTTTTTGTGGTCTGTAGCCAGACATTGGCTTAATGAGTTCTGGGATGTTGAGAATATGATAAACTTGGAATTTAAACTAGTCAAGTCTGGAAAAATCTACATCATGGCAATTTTTCCAACCTAACAAGGTTTTTTCAGTAACGTCTTGTTGGCCTGAGCATAAGATGTAGGACGGAAGGTTGTAGGTGGTGGTAAGTGTTAGTCACACACCACTTTGATCATGCCAGGACAGCAGCTGAAAAATGAAAAATGAATGAATGTCTTTGTTGAGAATTAACATGGATTTTCACTACTTATTCTACCTTCATCCACTCACCCCTTTTTTTTCCCCCTCTTCTATGTCCTCACGTCTCTTTCTTGCATTCCTCAGGTCATGGCATGGACACACCATGCGACTTTTCACACCTATGCACTAGCCATGGAAACCTGACCCTAGTTCCTGTGGCACTGATTCCCAGAGTACCAAAATATACTGCAAGGAGAGAGGTACTGACCTTGTATACAAGGGACACCATATATCCAGACTGGGAGATTTTTCTTTTTTTTCAGGGCAGAAGACAGCCTTTATTAGGTTTATACCTCACAGACAACTTGTAAATCCACACATTTAGGCATGGAAGACTGTATAAACTCATCTAACATCTAGTTAATTCACCTAACTGGGGACTTCTAAACAAAAACAACCAAGCAAACCTTCAGAAATCCCCAATTAAGAAGCCTTTGAAAGCAGGCATTTCTTGTTGGAAGAAATTTTATTTACCACTTAAAACCACATTCAATTCGGTCACACTTCACTGTAAAACTCTCCTTGTAGCATTAAAAATAAAATGATGGTTACGATGCAGATCAAATGCGCATGTGCTGCAAACATTTTTTTGTATGTTTACTTGTGCTGATGAAGCGTCTCTTGTTGTTGGAGCACCATCAATGCTCCCCTTCATACTGGGCCACAAAAGGGCACTTGTATGAACTGGAGAAGCAGCAAGTAACGGCCCCAAAACATAGTGTGTGTACTGAAGGCTACACAAACTCATTTATGAGGCCACATATGGAAAAGCTAGCAGTTTGTGGCTTTGATTGCAATTGCTCATTTTCAGTAAATGTAAGCTGTGTATCAGTTCAGCAAATGTTATACAGTCCGATCTGAAACTATTGGAACGGTAAGGCCAATTTCTTTATTTTTTTGTGCTATACACCAAAGACATTTGGGTTTGAGATCAAAATATGGATACGATACAAGAGTTTAGGATTTCAGGTTTTATTTCCTGGTATTTACATCTAGATGTGTTAAACAACATAAAACATAGATCCTTTTGTATCAGACCACCCATTTTTTTTTAGGTGAGCAAAAGTATAGGAACAGATAAGACTTGCAGTAAATTAAAGTAAATAACACTTAATATTTGGTTGCATATCCTTTGCTTGCAATGACTGTATCAAGTCTGCAACTCATTGACATCACCAAATTGTTGCTTTGTTCTTTACCACAGCCTCTTTCAGTTGTTGTTTGTTTCAGGGTGTTTCTATCTTCAAAACCTACAAACCCTAAAACCTTTCACTTTTCGCTCCAATAAAGTCCTTTGTTGAGTTGAGTGTTTTGGATCATTGTCTTGCTGCATGATAAAGTTCCTCCTGATTAATTTGGATGCATTTCTCTGTAAATTGGCAGACAAAATGTTCCTGCAAACTTCCGAATTCATTCTGCTGCTACCTGCATGAGTTACATCATCAATAAAGATTAGTGAGCCTGTTCCAGAAGCAGCCATGCAAGCCCAAGCCATGACACAACCTCCACCATGTTTCACAGCTTGTATGTTTTGGATCATGAGTAGATCCTTTCTTTCTCCACACTTTGTCCTTTCCATCACATTGGTAAAGGTTAATCTTGGTTACAGAAATTTAGTGGCTCATCTCTGCCTTTCTTTTTGAATTCCACTCGCCTTCCGATTCTTACTACAGATGAGCGGTTTGCATCTTGTGGCATGGCCACAAGATGCTCTTGAAGTCTTCTTTGAATGGTGGCTTGTGATACCTTCACCCCTGCCCTGTGGTTGGTGATATCACTGTGTTGTTTTTGGGTCACAATGTTTGTCAACAGCTGCTGTTGTTTTCCTTGGCCAACCCATTCTGTGTCTGTTGCTCAGTACACCAGTGGTTTCTTTCTTTTTCAGGACATTACAAATTGTTGTGTTGGCTATGCCCAGTGTTTTGTGTAATGCCTCTGATTTCCTCTCTTTTCTCAGCTTCAAAATGGCTTGTTTTTCTCCCAGCTCCCTGATCTTTATGTTGGCTTATCCTTTTTAACTGCAGTTTTCACAGGTGAAACAGAAGGCTAAAAGCAAGAGATGTTCAGAGCTATTTATTGTTTAAACAATCAATCTAAGAGGACACACCTGGGTAACAAGAAACACCTGACAGTCACATGTTCCAATATTTTTGCTTGCATACAAATTTGGTGGTCTTATACAAAATGTGCTATGTTCTATTCCATTTAACAAATCTACATATAAATACCAGGAAATAAAAGCTGAAATTCTAAACTCTCTTCTCATATTCATCTTTTGATCTCAAATCCAAATGTCTTCAGTCTACAGCAAAGATAATAACTGTCCTGTGCTCATCACAGGACAATATTCATAATATGCTCATATGAACATTCTTTCAACGCACTCATTACTGTTTGAATTTACAGCATATAGTTGTAAAAGAGTAATGATTTGTAATCTCACTATCCAGTGTCACCCAGAAGAGGATGGGTTTTTGTACAGTGTTGTTTGAAAGTTTGTGAACCCTTTAGAATGTTCTATATATCTGCATAAATATGACCTAAAACATCACCAGATTTTCACACACATCCTAAAGGTAGACAAAAAGAACACAAACAAATGAGACAAAAAGAATGTAGTTTTTCAAGAAAAAAGACTTTATTAAAACGAAGTAACTCAGAACACCATCATTTATATTTTTATTGAGGAAAATGATCCAATATTACATATCTGTGAGTGGCAAAAGTATGTGAACCTCTAGGATTAGCAGTTAATTTGAAGGTGAAATTAGAGTCAGGTGACTTCAATGGGATGACAATCAGGTGTGAGTGAGCGCGGTTTTATTTAAAGAACAGGGATCTATCAAAGTCTGATCTTCACAACATGTTTGTGGAAGTGTATCATAGCATGAACAGATGAGATTTCTGAGGACCTCATAAAAAGAGTTGTTGATGCTCATCAGGCTGGACAAGGTTACAAAACCATAAAGAGTTTAGACTCCACTAATCCAAGTCAGATTGTGTAGAAATGGAAGAAATTTAAGACCATTGAAACCCTCCCCAGGAGGGTTGACCAACAAAGATCACTCCAAGAACAAGACATGTAATAGTCCACAAAGTCACAAAGGAACCCAGGGTAAGTTCTAGCAATTAAAGGCCTCTGTCACATGTTAATGAGTCCACCATCAGGAGAACACTGAACCGCAATGTTGTGCATGGTAGGGTTGCAAGGAGAAAGTCACTGCTCTCCAGAAAGAACATTGTTGTCCTTCTGCAGTTTGCTAAAGATCACGTGGACAAGCCAGAAAGCTATTAGAAAAATGCTTTGTGGGTGGATGAGACCAAAATAGAATTTTTGCTTTAAATGAGAAGGGGAAATGTTTGTTTGGAGAAAGGAAAACACTGAATTTCAGCATAAGAACCTTATCCCATCTGTGAAACACAGTGGTGGTAGTATCATGGTTTGGGCCTGTTTTGCTGCATCTGGGCCAGGACGACTTGCCATCATTGATGGAACAATGAATTCTGAATTATAACAATGAATTCTAAAGGAAAATCTCAGGACATCTGTCCATGATCTGAATCTCAAGAGAAAGTGGGTCATGCAGCAAGACAACGTCCCTAAGCACACAAGTCATTCTACCAAAGAATGGTTAAAGAAGAGTACAGTTAATGTTTTGGAATGGTCAAGTCAAAGTCCTGACCTTAATCCAATAGAAATGTTGTGGAAGGACCTGAAGCAAGCAGTGCATGTGAGGAAACCCACCAACATCTCAGAGTTGAAGCTGTTCTGTACTGAGGAACGGCCTAAAATTCCTCCAAGCCGATGTGCAGGACTGATCAACAGTTACCAGAAATGTTTAGTTGCAGTTATTGCTGCACAAGGGGCTCACTCCAGATACTGAAAGCAAAGGTTCACATACTTTTGCCACTCACAGATATGGATTGGATCATAATATTGGATCATTTTCCTCAACAAATAAAGACTAAGTATAATATTTTTGTCTCATTTGTTTAATAGGCTTCTCTTTATCTACTTTGAGGACTTGTGTGAAAATCTGATGATTGTTAACATTATTTAAACCCTATCATCCAACTCTGCCTACATAGGTCTGTTTGTTTTGTTTTTTCTTCTTCTTCTTTAAAGTTACACTACTTTTGGGACTTTTCCACAACTTAACACTCATGCCATACTGCCTACTTGTGTACTTAACCTGTGTACTCTTGTCTTGGTGCATCAGGACTGATGGGTTGCTTTTCCAGAGTGTCTAACAAACCCATTCTTTGTCTGAGGTAAAGGCAAGAAACTGCAAAATAATATAGGCCATAATGTCAATTTACAAAAAGTGTGCACGCAAGTCCCTACCTACATCAAAATGCAATTTTGTTTGCAAAGTTCTCATATTTTCTTCTTTAAAATGCAGAAAATCTCAAGAAAATTTCTAAAGCTTTTAAATTCTCATGCTGTTTATCAACACTTACAATGAATCAGCACCAATCAAGTCATATTTAAAAAAAATAAAAATAAATAATAAAAATAATAATAATAAATCGAGTTTTTGCTGTCAGTAAGGGCCTCTCAAAATGAAACCGCTGGAAATGCCACATACACTCAGTTCATGAGCTGATCACACAAGGATTCAGTGAAATCTCTGCTATTCATGTTAATGAGCAATTCAAAGAAATGAACCGAGGTAATTTGCACAAATTAGTGGATCACAACTGAAGACATTACAGTTCGTCACCAACACATTTCATTTATTCACATTTACATTATGCTCAATCTTCATAGTTCAAGTAATGTCTAATTAATTCCAGTGAGGTAAAAGATTCTAGATTTATTGCAAATAAAAAAAGACATCCTTACCTGTCCATACAAAAGCCACACAGAGGGCAAAAACTGTGAGAAAAAGAAATCTGGACTGCGTGCTGAAGCTTCTGTAAAAGGCCATGTTGTCTGTGCTGTCCACCAGGCGTCTCGCCACTAATTCCAGACCAGGGGCTCAATGTAGAAGGGGTAGTGTGAGAGGGTGGAGGAGCAGTAAGGTGAAAAGGTGGAAAAAGGAGGGGTGTACTTACCGGACAGAGTGGACATTGTCAGCATCTCCACCTACAGCTTCATTTCATGCACATTCTGACAAGCTTAAAATCCAATTGGTCTTTAGTCAAGTGGTGACACTAAATATTTAACATATTTCACGGTCACAAATTTTGCACCCACTTGATAAACATCAAACAGTGAATAATATACAGCAATTGGAGTTCGATTTCAGTTTGTCAAGAACCATTAACACACCTGTTAATAATGATATTGATCTTGTACCATTTATAAAAATCAGGTTTTGCTGTATATCTGTTAATTTCATGGCACAGACCCATCCTGTAAGGAATGAGGAGAAACCTTTTTTTTTTTTTTTTAAATCCCTACAGCTTAATACCAGCCAAGTTGTTTACACTGTAGTGTCGTTGTAGTCATAGTCTTGAGAAACAAACTGCACATCTAATAATAATCAACAAGAAACTTTTAAAGTATAAAAAAGTAGACAGGATCATCTAAAGAGTGATCCTGAAGGATTTATTTATATATATATATATATATATATATATATATATATATATATATATATACACACACACACACACACACACAGTATCTCAATTGTATCTCAAATGAGTATACCCCTCACATTTTTGTAAATATTTTATTATATCTTTTCATGGGACAACACTGAAGAAATGACACTTTGCTACAATGTAAAGTAGTGCGTGTACAGCTTGTATAACAGTGTAAATTTGCTGTCCCCTCAAAATAACTCAACACACAGCCATTAATGTCTAAACCGCTGGCAACAAAAGTGAGTACACCCCTAAGTGAAAATGTCCAAATTGGGCCCAATTAGCCATTTTTCCTGCCCGGTGTCATGTGACTCGTTAGTGTTACAAGGTCTCAGGTGTGAATGGGGAGCAGGTGTTTTAAATTTGGTGTTATCGCTCTCACACTCTCTCATACTGGTCACTGGAAGTTCAACATGGCACCTCATGGCAAAGAACTCTCTGAGGATCTGAAAAAAATAATTGTTGCTCTACATAACGATGGCCTAGGCTATAAGAAGATTGCCAACACCCTGAAACTGAGCTGCAGCACGGTGGCCAAGACCATACAGCGGTTGAACAGGACAGGTTCCACTCAGAACAGGCCTCGCCATGGTCGACCAAAGAAGTTGAGTGCACATGCTCAGCATCATATCCAGAGGTTGGCTTTGCAGAATAGACGTATGAGTGCTGCCAGCATTGCTGCAGAGGTTGAAGGGGTGGGGGGTCAGCCTGTCAGTGCTCAGACCATACGCGGCACACTGCATCAAATTGGTCTGCATGGCTGTCATCCCAGAAGGAAGGCTCTTCTAAAGATGATGCACAAGAAAGCCCACAAACAGTTTGCTGAAGACAAGCAGACTAAGGACATGGATTACTGGAACCATGTCCTGTGGTCTGATGAGACCAAGATAAACTTATTTGGTTCAGATGGTGTCAAGCGTGTGTGGCTGCAACCAGGTGAGGAGTACAAAGACAAGTGTGTCTTGCCTACAGTCAAGCATGGTGGTGGTAGTGTCATGGTCTGGGGCTGCATGAGTGCTGCCAGCACTGCGGAGCTATAGTTCATTGAGGGAACCATGAATGCCAACATGTACTGTGGCATACTGAAGCAGAGTATGATCCCCTCCCTTCGGAAACTGGGCCACAGGGCAGTATTCCAACATGATAACGACCCCAAACACACCTCCAAGACGACCACTGCCTTGCTAAAGAAGCTGAGGGTAAAGGTGATGGACTGGCCAAGCATGTCTCCAGACCTAAACCCTATTGAGCATCTGTGAGGCATCCTCAAATGGAAGGTGGAGGAGCGCAAGGTCTCTAACATCCACCAGCTCTGTGATGTCGTCATGGAGGAGTGGAAGAGGACTCCAGTGGCAACCTGTGAAGCTCTGGTGAACTCCATGCCCAACAGGGTTAAGGCAGTGCTGGAAAATAATGGTGGCCACACAAAATATTGACACTTTGGGCCCAATTTGGACATTTTCACTTAGGGGTGTACTCACTTTTGTTGCCAGCGGTTTAGACATTAATGGCTGTGTGTTGAGTTATTTTGAGGGGACAGCAAATTTACACTGTTATACAAGCTGTACACTCACTACTTTACATTGTAGCAAAGTGTCATTTCTTCAGTGTTGTCCCATGAAAAGATATAATAAAATATTTACATGTTATTTAATATTTACAATATTTAATGTGAGGGGTGTACTCACTTTTGTGAGATACTATATATATATATATATATATCAAATCCTACAATCTTTTTACAATCTTCAGTAGTACCAAAAGATTGTAGGTTTTGATTTGAAAAAAGGGTTACTGAATTATTAAATGCTTAATAAGTTCATCAGACTTCAAGTTTCTACCAAGTGTGCAGAATGACTAATTGTCTAAGCCATCTAGTATGGAGGTTCTCACACATTTTGAAGACAGGAACCCCTTTAACTATAAAATAAATTCCATTAACCCCCTCAGTCTATATTTATTTTATCAACATAATCAAACTATTCAAACATTTTTTACTTGACTCTTTATAAAAAAAAATAAAATAAATAAATAAATAAAAAGTTAATATACAGGCTATTCATTGATGTCATAGAACTTTTTATTCCTGAACTTTCCACCTACCGAATATTCCGACAGTCCAAGTTGACGTTATTTACAGGCCCACTTGTTTTTGAGGTAGTGAGGTGTGGATTAATCCCATACAAATCAACTGACCAGTGAAACAGGCCAATAACTAAGAATATAGTAGTAATAGTAATCAGATTGATATGAGTATTGATATTGTTACCACTAACAAAATGGAGAGAAACAAAATTCACAGACATCATGTCTTGGATCCCACTTTGAGAACCACTGGTCTAGGGCACTGCATTTTCATGAATAGCAAGAGTTTGTGTGAAGGATTACCTTACTCTAAATTTAAATGAAGAAAAATATGATTGCTGCATGTTAAAGTGCTTTTTGTCAGTTGTGCTCAGAAAATCATCACTGCCGTAAAGTTTTGCCTCAACCTGGGCATCTTCCACAAAGCATGAATAAAGTTAAATATTTTATAATCAAACATGGCATTAGTGGCAGCTTATATGTGCATATAAATTCATATATCAACATATCACCAAATCTTTAGGAAGAAAGAACACTGAATAGAGAAAATGAAGTTTGCTTTCCATGCCCCTACAGAGAAATGAAAATCCTGATCATCGCCGTTTAAAAACACACAAGTGTCCATAGAGAGAGACAAGATGATGTAGAACAGCCCACACAATAGACTGTCTTTTATTCTTTTTCCATATTGCAATAAAAAAAAGTATGACTCCGTTGGTTCATTGTCTCTATATATTATAATACAGACGCAGAATTGAAAGTTTATTTTTTAAACAGCCTATTATTTTACAAGAAATGGATAGCTACTTGGAACTTTCAAACACGTCCTTAAAACAGGACGGCAGTGATTATATGCCCTTAGGTCCTACTTTGTCGTCATCTTCTGCCAACAAATGGCAACGAAGAGGAGAAGAGAGGGAGGAAAGGAAACAAAATTAATAAATAATTACAAGATGGGTATGTAGATTATTTCGTCTAAATTTATCTATAACTGCTTTAATGAATGCTTTAAAATAACTAATAAATGATTAGTGATATGGGGATGTGGATGAATCCTCCTTCATGAAGGCATCCAGATAGAATAATGAAATCTCACACGAAGCTGGAACATGTGAATTCCCATTGCTCACAATCAGTGACAATTTCCTTATCATCTATTTGGGCAGCATGTAAGTTTTGGTTCTTTTTGTGATGTGAGGGTCAATTCAGGCAAGATGCTTCGGTATTTTCCTCTAGAGTGAGGAGACTTCCACGCGTCCATTTCCTGGTTGGACTCAATGTGCAAGAATTGACAATAGGAACAAGGGAAGGTTTTTAAAAAAAACAAAAAAACAAAAAAAAAAAAAACCAAACCCCAACCCCCCCCCCCCCCCCCAAAACAAACAAAAACAAACAGTGTAATAGGGTAAAAATGGCAGCTGTTGTGAACGGACATAGTCAGTAGGGAGAAGGAGTTTGTCAGCAGGTCTCAAAAGTCCTCCAGAGTCTCGATCTCGCCCATGTTTAATCGCTCAGATGACGCGTTGACCGAAAAGCCTGTACAAAGTCACAATTGAAAATGTGCATAAGACAATTGTAACGTGGCCCTGCATTCCCCCCCCAATTTATGCAAACTTTTATCATATTCCACCAACACACGGCATCAAAATACTCTCTGGCTCACCTAATAGACTGGGATCTGCCCGCACCATTTTCTGCTTCTTCTTCTTCTTTCCAGAGGTGACCGTCTCAAAGCGCGGTTGCTGTTGCTTTGTGGAGTGGTTGAATTGGAAAACTGGCTGAGAAACAGTTTGGTTTACCGCCCACACCGATTCCTGACAAAACCAGTGTACACACATAGTTAATGCTACAATGAACTGAATTCTGAAAATTGTATTATCCCCTATTGGGTAATTACAGTAAAGTCTTAAATGCTACAAAGCACAACATACTGGTTAGCAAAAATGTATGATTGCTATTACTAAGAAGCAACAGAAATACACAATATGGCCAAATGTTTGTGGACACCTGACATTACACCCATATGTGCTTTTTGAAAATCCCATTCCAGATAGTCCTCAATTTGCTGTTTTTATAACCTCCACTCTTCTGTGAGGTTAGGCACTGATGTCAGGCGAGGAGGCCTTGGGTGCCGTCAGCATTCCAATTCACCCCAAAGGTGTCCAGAAGGGTTGAGGTCAGGGCTCTGTGCAGACCACTCAACTTCTTCCACACCATCCTTAGCAAACCATGACTTTATGGACCTTGCTTTGTACACAGGGGTATTGTTATTCTGGAACAGGTTTAGGCCTCTTACTTCCAGTGAAGGGAAATTGTAACGCTAAAGCTTAGCTTACAAAGACATTTTATACAGTTATGTTCTTCGAACTTTGTGGCAACAGTTTGGGGAAGAACCATATATGGGTGTGAAGGTCAGGAGTCTACAAACTTTTGGTCATATAGAGTAAGCCTCCAGGAAATGTGCCTTTTTTTTTGTTTGTTTGTTTTGAACATGAGCTCAAAAGTCCATCCTGACCCATTCACATCCTATCATCGTCTAATACTGAACTCCTCAAACAGTGCTCCTCAATCTTGAGACATTTGCACAAACCTGCTGATTTTTCGGCTGCTGACTCGGCAAAGTTTTTTGCTGGTTGATGTTCTGTTTGGCACGGCGCTCCAGGAACTGCTTGGCAAAGTCCTTGGCCTGGGGCGTGTCACCCAGATATGCTCGTACATAATCATGCACCTCGTATGGAGAGTCCACCTCCTTCAAGAACGACGCAAATGTTGGGACTGTAGAGATGGAGAGAGGAAAAAAGTGAGAGAAACAAATAAGAGGGAGGGGAAAAGAGAGAAAGACATGGAGACAGAGAGATAGAGGCAGAAAGAGTGAGGGGGAGGGAGAGAGACCATTAAGTTTAAGCGTAGCCATTGGGCATTAATATCTTTAATTCAAAATCATAAGTAGGACATTGAGGACACTGAATTTCCTGATTAAGTAATTTGTAGATGGCAACAGGCAACCGGGTGACTTACAAGTACTGTTACAAGAAATTATTACAATAATCAAATAATCTGTAAAATATTTTTTTGCATCATTGCTAAGAGGTCAAATTTTATTCTTAGCTACACTGTCTGTATCTAAACACTTTTATCCAAATCAACTTACAACTGATCTGAAAAGATGAGGTTTAAGGGTCTTGCTCAAGGACTCAACATATGCAGTGCCAAGATTTGAAACTGGATGTCAAAGTCAATTAGATGGACGTATTTACACTCGTATAAGCTGGATAAAATGCATTTTACACCTCCTAAAATGCTTTTAGCGATGAGATTTAAATCTTTTTCAAATTGGTCATAGCTGCATTTACACCTGCAGTTTTGTGTGTTCATGCAAGTAGGTGCAAGTACCTCACCATCAAGGTTGTTGGCAGTGTTAAGTGTGTGTAGCATCTGCTCACACCACTGCATAAAGCCATCCTGAGTTTTATTGGCTCCCTGAAAGAGCTTTAACAGTTTCTCCTCTTCTTCTACCTTCTTACTGGATTTCCCACTGTTACTGTTACTAAAACACAAATCAGAAGAAAGAATATTAGCTACTTAACACCAAAATCTGTCTCATTAATCAGTACCTTTACATTGAAGATGGCTAATTCAGATTATTACACATGTTCAAACAAGTTAATTAACATTGCTTGAGAAATACAGGAATTAGGAATGAGAGAAGTGTCTTCTTCATATGAAGTAATCTCTAGTCCACCAAAAATGGTAGAAATTAACTTGACACAAGACATCATCTGTGACGATACCTTGTATTGCTTTCAATTTTAAGTTTTACAATGCAAGGACAGAAATATGGTGGTCTGCACAGATGACAAAATGCCTTCTTGATATATGGAGTGAAGAAGGCATTCACATGCAAGCGATTCACTCACTCACTGGCTCCAACTGAATATTTTCCAGATTGGTTTTAGCAATATCCACCAAGTTACAACTCACAAAGTACTTAATGACAAAGTGATTTGATTACTTAGATGTTATCATGAATAATGAATCTTGTGTTTGCTAAAAAATTCCATGTAACCATCATCCTATAACAACAATGTTGGTGCCCCGTCTCCATTTTGACAGTTTTAAGATTCAAGATGCTCAACACACTCCACAGAGGCACCAACAATCTCTGCCACTTCCTTCCAAGCTTTATTTTTCTTTGTAATGTTTATGATTTGTGTTTTGCAAACTATATAACTATATAACCTGAGGTTAACGTTTCCCTTGTTTTTCTGTGGGTTGTTCTTTCGTGTGGTTGGAGGTGGAGCAGTTTCCTTCACAGCATCATCCCAGAAGCCTAGGTTAGAGTTCTGGGTGTCACCCCAGATGCTGCTGCTGTCCCATTGGCTGGTATTACTCACTGAACCCCACACTGAAGAGGTCAAAGCCTGTGTGCATGTACACACACACATTTAGTCTAACAAACATAAACCTATTACACAGAAAAGTTGAGAAACTATTGCATGATTTATGAGGCATACAGACACGAGTATTTTATTTACAGTCTGAAAGTACTGGAACAGAAAGGCCAATTCTTTTCTTTTTGCTGTACAATGAAGACATTTCAGATGAAGATATGAATAAGAGACGACAGATCAGAATTTCAGCTTGCGTTTCCTGATATTTACATCTTTATGTGTTAAACACCTTAGAACATAGCACCTTTTGATTGAACCCACACCTTTTACAAGTGATCAAAAAACACTGAAAAATGTGATTGACAGGTGATTCTTGTTGCCCAGGTGTTGCCCTATTAGACTGATTGTTTAATTAGTAAGTTCTGAAAATCTACTCTTGGTTTGAGCCCTGGGTTTCGCCTGTGAAGACTGCATTTGTTGTTAATAAGAATAAACCAACATGAAGACCAGAGAGCTGTCTATGAGAGAAACGCAAGCTATTTTGAAGTTGAGAGAAGAGGAAAAATCAATCAGAGCTATTGCACAAGCATTGGGCATAGCCAATACAACAATTTGGAATGTCCTGAAAAAGAAAGAAACCACTGTTGTACCAACAACCAGACACTGAATGGGTCGGAAAACAGTCGATGACAAACATTGAGATCACTGTGAAGAAAAATGCAAAAAAAACAGTAAGTGACACCACCAACCTCCAGAGGGCAGGGGTGAAGATATCACAATCCACCGTTCGAAGAAGTCTTTGAGAGCAAAAATACAGAGGCTACACCACAAAATGCAAACCACTCATCAACAGTAAGAATCGGAAAGCCAGATTGGAATTCACAAAGAAATAAAGAAATGAGCCACAAAATTTATGGAACCAAAATTACCAAAGTGATGGAAAGGCCAAAGTATGGAGAAAGAAAAGATGTGCTCATGATCCAAAATATGAGTTCATCGATCAAGCATGGTGGAGGTAGTGTCATGGCTTGGGTTTGCACGGCTGCTTCGGGAACAGGCTCACTAATCTTCATTGATGATGAAACTCATGATGGTAGCAGCAGAATGAATTCAGATTCTGACATTCTGTCTGACAATTTACAGCGAAATGCATCCAGTCTAATTGGGAGGAACTTCATCATGCAGCAAGAAAATGACCCAAAACACACTGCCAACACAACAGTGGACTTCATCGGAGGGAAACGTGGATTGACTGGCCAAGTCAATCACCAGACCTTAGCCCAATTGAGCAAAGGTGCCATGTTCTAAGTTTTTTTTAACACATGTAGATGTAAATATCAGAAAATGAAAGCTGAAATCATATTCATCTTTTTTCATCTCGAACTCAAAACGTCTTCAATGCATAGCAAAATCTATTAGTAAACTAGTAGTGAAAAAGTTCCAATTTTCCAGTACTCACAGCTCTGTTCTGTGTGCGGTTTTGCTGCGTAACTGCAGCCTGCTGCTGCTCTTTCCTCTGCTTCATCTGCTGAGCCTCTTCCTGTTGAATCTCTAAAAGGGATTTCGTGGCTGCAGGCTGCTTGGCCACACTGCCCCAGCCTGAAAGCTTAGTCTGAGGTTGCTGTTGTTGCTGCTGTTGCTGCCTCTGGAGCTCCTGCTGCTGGCGTCGCTGCTACAGGACAATGTTCATGTTGACATAGGGGGCACTGGAGTTGATGCATTGACTAAACTAAGAAAAGAAGCTGCTAGATGCATTTCATACCTCCTCTCTAGCTAGTCGTTCTCTCTCCTCTTCTAGTTTCTGGATCTCGCTGAGAGACAGAGTGTTCTGTGTCGGGGTAAGGGAAGATGCAGAGGCAGACTGCTGTCCCCACTTAGAAGAAGAGGGAAGCTGCAAAGAAAAAGACTGATTAATTCTGACAAACGGACTATCATGGAGTATGTATGGATTTAACTGGGATAGAAGATCTAACCAAAACTGAAGTCAAATTGCCTTTTTTTAATTTTTTTTTTTTAAAGTAGCTGTTGAAGTATTAGGAGTTCATCAAAGCAGTTACAATTTACAAGTGCTCTTAAAAATCAAAACAGAGTTTAGAGCACAATCTGAATTATTATTTAAAAACCTTCACATGACCACATAATAAAAAAAATAAAAATAAAAACACTACTTTTCCCAAGAATTGATAATACCCCTATAGCAGGGCTCTAGGGTAAGCTAGTGTTGCCAAGAACACTGGTGCTCCTGACTAGGACCAAGAGCACACAGAAGAATGTACATGCACAAATTTACTTATTGTTTGTTTGGGCAGTTATCTAACATTAATTGGAAAATAATAATAGATATGAAACTATAGAAATTAAAATGGAGAAAATGCTGAGTGCAAAATAGAAGGAAAATAGAAAGCAGTCAAGCCTTTTCTCTGGCTGAATCAAGCTGGTGGCAGTTATTTTTAAGTCTCCTTATTACATGACCAAACTGATAAATAGATGTTTGAGATTTCTAATTGTCTTACAGTAATGTTTTTGAAACAACTTATTTTTACAAACCAGAATCTCACAATGACTTTATAAAGCCTATAGTGCCTGTGTGCTTGACAGAACCTAACAGCAGAAAGTCTTTGACTGTTGGTTGCATTGTCTATAGCTGTCATGTTTTACTAGTAATGTTGACAGAACTGAAAACTGATTGTACCAGTACTGCTTGTGATGTGCTCCTATGTAAAGGGATTTTCACAATGGAGTCAACAGTCATCCATCCCTATAGATTTTCAATGCGTGGCTGCACAGCAACATGGGCAGAGGAGCAAGTGGGTTCAATGATGAGAAACTATGGCAAGCATGTCAGAGATCTTTTGAGGATGGCTTTGGCCAACTGTTCTAAAATTTGCTAACTGTGGTTTATTGAATAAATAATGCCAAGTCAGAGTGATGTACTCTGGTGAAAATCTGGAGTAGCTCAAGTTCAACTCGCATTAAAAAAGGGGCACTGTGCAACCCTGTCTTGTATATTATATCCCTACAAGTTGTATGAAATAGCAGGACACTTCATCCCAACCTTTCTTATTACCTTCATCTGGGCCAGTTGTTGCTGTTGCTGCTGTTGCTGGAGTCGGCGAAGGGCCTCCTGCTGCTGTTGTCTCTGTCTCTGCAGCTCCTGCTGCCTCTGAGCTTCTTGTTGCCTCTGAGCCTCTTGCTGCTTCTGCAATTCCTGCTGCCTTAAAAGCTCCTTCTGCCTTTGGAGTTCCTGCTGCCGCTGGAGCTCTTGCTGCCTCTGGAGTTCCTGCTCCCTCCTCTTCTGCTCTTCTTGCTGTTGTCGAGCCAATGCTGCAGCCTCTTCCTCTCGCCTCCTCTGAGCCTCCAGTTCCTCCTGTTTCCTCCGCTCCTCTTCCTGAAACACCCACACACAATCTAAAAATTAACTGAAAGTACAAACTATCTCCATTTCCTCTTATAGGCAATGTTCAAATGCTAAAGGAAAAGAGAGGCGTTTCAGTAAAACACTGTCTCAACTCTGCGTCTTTGGCAGTTTACATCCTATGCCAGATGGATTGATAAGTCCTTCTTGTTACCTCCAGTTTGGCTCAGGCTGCGTGGCAACAGCTACCATTAACACTTGTGGGTGTTTACTGCTGGTCTTTTTCAAGTTGTAATATAAAATAAAAGCATCAAAAATGTATAAAGGCTACTGTACAAATCTATAGATTGTACTATACAAATGGTACAAATCATGAGGCACTGGATTTTTCAACCCGGATCAGTTTAGCAGTTTAGAGGTTTCGGAGGACATTGGACAACCCATGGTAAAAGGGTACAAACTAATACTACCAACTTTCATACAATTAAAAAGGTTGCTAACATAACGTCAGAGATGTCACCTGTTTTCGGAGGAATTCTTCCCTTTGCCTCCTCTCTTCCTCTTCTCTCCTCTTCTCCTCTAACCTGCGGAGCTCCTCCTCCCGAGCCAGACGTTCCTCTTCCTCCTTCTGGCGCCGCTGGGACTCTTCCTGCTCCCGCTGCCTCCTTAGTGCCTCCTCCTAACACACACAGACAGCATGGGCATTAATGCCATAAATGATAACTATAATAACTCATGATACACACACCTGGCTGAAAACTGAGCAATGGTTTGTAATCTGAGTTCTAAGGCCTCAAAGATTCGCCTTATATTTGTGTTTTCATTACGTTTACTTACTCAGCCCACCTTATGATGGGCTTAAGATGAATTTATTGTGTTAGATCAGCACAAAACAAAACAATGTTCAGGGCATAACTTAGAGCTTTCAGTTATACTGAATCGGTTATGGAAACGTGGAAACACATCAACTTAGAAAAAAAATCAGATAAGAGTAATCAGAAACTGATTTCAGATTTTTGTCCCAGTTTCACATCACCCTCTTGCAGCCTGCTGTTGCTGTCTCGTGCACGGATTTATAAAAAAAAATGTAAAAAAAGTGCATGATCACACTTTCATTTATGCCAGTGGTTATGGGCTGGAGAATGATGCTAGATACAGACATAGATGTCACAAAAGAAGCTCTGTGAAAAATTAAATAAAGCCTAACATACTGTGTTTGACGCAATCAAAAATATTAAAAGCAACAGACAAGTCTGGATCTGATGTGTATAATCCCACAGCCCCAAGCACAAAGCTTGCTGCGTCTTTTATATAGAGTCCTCATTTCCCTGACCTGCTTCCGTCGAGCCAGCTCCTCTTCCTCCAGACGTTTGCGCTCTTCTTCCTGCTGCGCCCGAAGCACCTCCTCCAGACGCTTCCGGTCCTCCTCTTCTCGTTTGACTCGGAGTTCCATCTCCAGCTTAAGAAGACCACATGGCAATTACACACAAGAACAAACTGAAGCACCCAAGAGTTTTTGTGTTTAGAGATGCATTCCATATTCTGTATTGCTGAGGCCAAGACATGGTAACATTTACTAAATTACCTGTGAAAAAAATGATATTCACTAATATGAATGAATACAAGTTACCTATTGTCTTATGATCACTCTTCTGTATTTTCTTCAGCAAATAAAAGGTTTGTTATATGCAGAGAACCAGGATGGTCTGGCATACCTTAGCAGCTTTAGCCTTCTCCAGTTGTATCTGTTCAATAGATGACTGAGGTATGGTGTCTATTGGCAGATCCCATACACTTGTGCCTTCCCATGCTAGGGGCAAATGAATATACTTTTGAGACACATTGTACATGCATACATTCATCCACAAATATCTACTACAGTACAAGCCTCCAAACCTGCTGTCCTGACATGATCTCTTTGTTAAACATCTTTGTTAAGGTTTATGAACAGAGCTCTGCCAATATCATGCAAAATTTAACTAGCCAGGAGTTTTCCAATAAGACACACTAAAATGACTGTGCTCTCTTTGTCATTTGTCAATGCGCAGCAATGCCACAATGTTCAAAATGATCACTCTATGAATAGACTTCACTTGTGTGAACTGATCTCAGTAAATTTCCTTCAAATTTTAACTAAAACTGCATGAGAAGTCTTTGAAAATGTATTGATAATTTGGTTTCCTGTGCAATAGAGGAAGCACTTGAAAAAACTTGAACTATTTGGGTTTCCTGCGTTACACACATTCCCACATTAGTTTTCGTGATTCGAAACAGTTACAGTAATGAGTAACAAACACCCCCATGTGAATAACACTGAGGAAAGAACTGAGTAAAGATTTTGCATGGACTGAAAGCACTGCATGGACTGCACCCTTCTAACAGAAATATTATTTGTTTAAAAAGATAACCCACATCAACTAGCTTGCAAAAACTATTCAAGCATGTGACCTTTACGAGTGGAATCAGGTTCTCAAATCTGTGGCGAGAGCACAGGAAGACAAAACCAGGATGAAGGCAAGGTTATGAAATCTCAGTATGACTCATCAAATGAAACAGGTCACTGAGCTTACAACCTGCTGCCTCTCCTGCACTCCCCTCCAGGACAAGAGGGTAAAATAATACCATACAAACCCATAATGTCCAAGGCAATGACAATATTATCAAATATGATGATAAAAAAAATTCTGCCAACTAATAAAAAAAAAAGTGAAATACTTTTCATTATAACATTTATTTATAATTTATTATAAGTAAATGCTACTTCAAAAAACCAAAAAAAAAAAAACAAAGATTTTATTTTCAATCTTTTATGATTGTTAGTTACTGAGTATCACTATTTGTTTTAGGTTTCAAAAATTAAAATGACTCAAACTATAGTATGCCATTAAGACTTGCTTTCATTCATCACCTATAAGTATGCAACTGATCCTTTAATGAATGGACTATTCTTATTATGAAAGAAGACTGACGTATACACAGATTCAATCAGTGTTTCAGGTGTGTGTGTGTGTGTGTGTGCGCTAAATGATGACATACTGCTTGGAGCTGCTGGCTGAATGTTTGCTGTACAGGACGCTTGGGTAGATGGGTTCTGTATATCCCAAATGGACCCCGAATCTGGAACGGACATGGAACGCGTCACTGGCGGCAAAAGGCTCTGCTGCTGTTCTGGAGATCTGCATAAACAAAATGTGGGAAATGTTAAAAGGAAATGCGATGGAGGAGTCTTGGAGGACAACCTTATGTTTAAATTATAGCATTAATCACAATCAGCATATCTTCTAGTTATTGAACACTGGTACTAAGAAGCGTGCACATTTGGCTCACCTGAGCTTGAGGGCTTGTTGCAGGAACAGGTTAAGTTGCTGTTGCTGCTGTGTTGGAGGAGCAGCTGAACTGAGCACGGCTTTTTGCTGAGCTAGCGCCTGAGCATATTGCTGCTGCCTGCAATCACATAAACATAAACCATGGAGGAGGGGGAGGAAAAAAAACACAAAAAAACAATGAAGGTTTAACGGTTCGAGTTATTTACTCATGCATATTTAATTACTTAATAGATATTGAACAGCTTTTGAGATACAGGAGCTAAATAAGGGTGTCCTCTATAGCATCTGTGTTTATAAAGCACACTATCTAGCAAGCAAACGTTTGATCCGTCAGCTACATACTGAATTTCACAGGACAGCACACTGGATGTTTCAAATACCTATTTCCAAATTATTTGTAGTGCGAATGCCATCATTTTTAACTTTTAAAAAGCTTCAACAAGTAGGTGTTGCTATTTATAGTACATGGTATGTAGAAGGTGGGGAAAAGATGGCATCTTACCTGAGTATGTACTGGTACTGCAGTTGCTGAAGCTGATAGATGCTTAGAGCATTTAGCTCCTGCTGTCTCTTTATCCTCTCCTGATCAGCATCTCCCTTTACACACACACACACGGAAGTCTCAGTGATACACCAGCACAGTACAAACAAAGTCAAAAGCTGGCATACAGCACATGGACTAAACATAAAATGCAATGGGTCAGAAATGTTTTAGTAGATATAGTAGGCCCTGACAATCAAAGTCAACATCACTGAACCAGCACCAACCAAGGGCAACTGATGATCACCACCTGTTGCCTCATGACTTTTATTAAACACTACACATGAACTAGGGTGTGTGCATGACTACTTATTTTTACTAGTTGGGCAGTAATTTAGTAGTAGTCCACCTGTCAACGAGTCGTCATTTCAATAGTACAAAACTGCTTCAGGACGGTGCTATTTTTAAGCCATTTTATTTGTGCTGCAAAAAACACATCAAAGTCCGCTTCAATTACCAGCCATACATATGTTTCCAGCTTCAATGCTTTTTAGACAACACTGTTAATGATGAAAGTAAAAAAAAAAATCAGTACAACACGATGTGCAAAACGATAAGACTCGTGCACTCATTAGGATGAGCTAGTGACACAGCTAATATCACTGATTCTGAAACCGAGAGTGCAAAGCAACTGCTACTGGTGGCTGACAAGTATGTACAGTACATGTACAGTATGGGTATCCGTACCAGAAGGTGGCAGTAGTGTGAAATTCTAATGAAGAACTTATCTGAAGGATGCAGTATCAAAGAATAAAGGGCACATCACATACTATGGTAACTACATGATTTAGCAAAATCAAAATAGTATGTAAATGTTAAGAAAGTGTAAGAAATTTAAATCAGTTTAAAAAAAAAAAAATGAAGATATTCTGCTTTGCTCAATTTTATTTCTCTGCACTTGAGTTAAACATTTTTCTGATCTTTATCTGCAATCCTTGCTGATAAATATTAATTTTGTTTTCTTAAAAATACTCAATAATTGTTGATATTTCTTAAATTGCTTCTACTTTTTAGCCGACCAAATGTTACTCGGATTTTTATATGGGTTTTTGGGGGACATGTATCTTGCATGTTCTCCACTGCTTAATGTGTTGGTGCTCAAGCTAGAAAATTATTGTGCAATGCCTTGTAAGCGATGTGCTTCATTTATGTATTTTTCTTTGTGTTTCCCCATTAGTGCACATAAAAATGAATATTTTTAATACCATACACTTTATGGTAATTTAAATCTCGTCTTGCCTGTTTCTACTTACTCAAATTAAAATATTGATAGTCCCACAGGATTTCTCATTCTTTTATTTTATTTCTCATTCTAGTAAAAGGACTACCCTTTTGCCATTCCCTGTACATACTTCAGACGGCAACTTCTGAAATGGTTAAAAAGGAAATTTCTGATATCTCTAATTCCATTAACAATATTATAACACTGTACCACTGATTCTGTTAGCAAACACTAACCTGTCCAAATAGGACCATAGACCTTTATCTGCATTTCTTGTCATGGGTATAAGTGAAAGTTCTTATTACCAGTATCGGAGGTAGTGGAGGGCCAGGAGCGAAAGGCACTCTCCCCCACATCTTAAAGATTTCCCCCAAAGGATGGAAACCTTCATCACAGCCCCTTTTCACCAGCAGAGTCATTGTGAAATACCCAGCCTGGAACCACTCCGACATCTCATGATTACTGAATGGACCTATGACATGGAAAAAAATGAAAAAAGAAAAAGAAATCAGCACACTATACAAAATGTCAGCACATCGTTGGCCAACGTTTTGGTCGATTCTCTCAACGGTTTTTGTAGGTAGGAGAGTTATATGACTGCTTGGTGCTGCACTTTTTTTGCTCAATTTCATCAGCGCTTCCACATATATTATATGGCCAAAAGTTTATGGACACCTGACCATCACACCCATATGTGGGCCTTCCCCAAACTGTTGCCACCAAGTTAGAAACAGACAATTATCTAGAAATCCATCAAACAACTAAGACGACCACCCATGGTAGTCCATATGTGGTTGTATAGAATCTACAGATGTTGACAAATTACAGGAAAAAATAACAAAATGTCTTAGCAAGGTGTTGGGCCACCACAACCTGCCAGACCAGCTTTAATTTTCCTTGGCATAAATTTTACAGGTCTCTGGGACTGTACTTTAGTGATGAACACTATTCCTCACTCCAAAATCACCCACAGGTGAACAATTAGGCTGAATGTGGTGACTGTGAAAGCCATAGCATATGATTTAGATCATTTTAATACTCATCATTCAGTGGGCCCTCAAGGGCACAGTCATCCTGGAAAAGAACACTCTCATCAGAACATAAATGCTTCATCATATGATCAGTTAGGATTACTTTGATTTGCAATGACCCTTGCTTCTAAGGGGATAATTAGAATATTCTCCATAGCAGAAGGGACACCATTTTTTCCTTGCATTTGACATGCATCTATAGCACTGTATTGCTTTTGACATTTTGTTTTTGCAATCATTCAACTCACTTGTTCCACACCATGCACCCCTTTATTGAAAAGCTGGCTTTAAAAGGCGAGTATGCCATTTTGCAGTGCTAGTTTTCACCTTGAATCTCTCCCTGAGGATCCTTGTAGTACCACTTGAGAGCAGCCTCATGGGATGGTGGCAGGCAGCCAACTTTGGGCCGCTCTGCACTCTTAGCCCCCAAACGCTCGTCATCCACACCACCATCATGCAGATATGCCACCATTTTCTCTGCTTCCTGCCAAGGGAGAGAAGACAGACCACAACCATCAGAATTATTTTTTTTAGGATACTATACTGTGGAAATAAGCTTAGAAGGAGTAAATGTTTATGTTGGATAGATCCTGATGATGCATTCTGACAGCTTTTCAATCAAATAAGCCATGCCACTAGTTCATGGTGACAGTTAATAACAACAGGCATCTTTTACACTAGTGAAAGCATGTTTTCTTTTACCTTAAATCAATTTTTCAATTATTTCACAGCAGTTATGTGAAATCCAACGCCACAAACTCAATGATGTGCATTCACAATAAAAAATATGCATAAACACACTCACTCTCTCTCTCTCTCTCTCTCTCTCTCTACACACACACACAGTACTGTGCAAAAGTTTTAGGCACATGCAAAGAAATGCTATAGAGCAAAGATGCGTTCAAAATAATGAAATTAAATGTTTCTACATTAAAAAAAAATACAGTAAAAGAGCAGTAAACAGTAGTAAATGAAACAAAGTCAATATTTGGTGTGCCACAAAAACAAAAAAAATAGTCGTCTCCGGTACAATGTGTACAGTTTTATAAGGAAATGAGCTGGTAAGTTTTATTGAGCATCTTGCAGAACCAGACACAGTTCTTCTGGACACTTTGACTTTCGTACTCGCTTCTTATTTTTGCAGCGAAACCCAGCAGCCTTCATTGTGTTTTTTTTTTTTTTTTAATCTTAAAAGTGTCTCTTATGTAATATTTTGCTTTCTTTAATCACATACAAACATTTTTCTGTAACATTTAATTTTGTGCTAGAAAAGTAATGTCTGGGAATCTAAAATGTTTTTTGTACTGACTTGATAATGTAGAAGTCATAAAATAAAAAAAATCTATAACAAAGTTTATACTAAAAAAACTAAAACCTTTGCACAGTACTGTAACTCTCCCTGGCCAACCTGCTCGAAGTGTTTGAGGCCTTCATCCTCATCTGCCTCTGTGGCCATGGCTGCAAGTTGGCCGATGGGCGACATGATGCTCTTTGGGAAAGGGAGTGAATCAGGTACTGCAACTGGTACCTCCACTGGCTTGGGATGCGATGCAATTTGCTGGGTGGGCAACATTGGGAGGGAGGAGGCTGGAAGATCTAAAACATTTAAACAGACAACAAAGACACAACAGAAAATTAAGCAAAGGTAGTGAAGTGTGTGTGTGTGTGTGTGTGTGTGTGTGTGTGTGTGTGTGTGTGTGTGTGTAACTGCCGGTTGTGAGCCTGTACAGGGTTTTACAGGATAGCCAAGATCATGACAGATACAAAAACAAGCTTTCAGTGTACATAGTGGTTACCCTCTCTTATAAACTTTTCTGATGTAATATACACTATACAAAAAGTCAGCACATCGTTGGCCAATGTTTTGGCTCATCAGGATTGCACATAAAATATATTATTCAAGTCGATTCTCCCAATGGTTTTTGTAGGTAGGAGAGTTATATGACTGCTTGGTGCTGTACTTTTTTGCTTAATTTCATCAGCCCTTCCGCATATATGATATGGCCAAAAGTTTGTGGACACCTGACCATCACACAAATATGTGGGCCTTCCTCAAACTGTTGCCACCAAGTTAGAAACAGACAATTATCCAGAATGTCTTTGTAGGCTTACACTATATGACCAAAAGTTTGTAGACTCCTGACCTTCACACCCATATATGGTTCTTCCCCAAACTGTTGCCACAAAGTTCGAAGAACACAACTGTATAAAATGTTTTTGTAAACTAAACTTTAGCATTACAGTTTCCCTTCACTGAATTTAAGGGACCCAAACCTGTTCCAGCATGACAATGTCCCTGAACACAAAGCAAGCTCCATGAAGACATGGTTTGCCACGGTTGGTGTGTAAGAATTCGAGTGGCCTGCAAAAGAGCCCTGACCTCAGCCCTACTGAACATTTTTGGATGAATTGGAACGCCAACCACGCAACAGGCTGTCTCAACCGGCATCAATGCCTGACTTCACTAATACTCTCATGGTTTGGTGTGTGACTGGGGCAAATCCCCACGGCCACACCACAAAATTTTGTGTAAAGCCTTCCCAGAAGAGTGGAGGTTATTATAACAGCAAAGAAGGACTACATCAGGAATGGGATGTTAAACAAGCACATGTGGGTGTGATGGTTAGGTGTCCACAAACCTTTGGTCATAGCGTATTTGCATGTTGCAGATTCTGGAAATGCCATATGTCATGAATGCAAGCCAATTAATTAGTAAAAATCCTGCTCGCACAACAAGCAGTTACAGTTAACTATAGAGACAAAAAGACGCTAGCCAGACTCAAACAGTAACTTTTACGAGAGATGTGAGGACTCATAGCCAAATTGTTGACCAATGACTTGGGGGACATTTTGCAAGCTAGCAAGAATAATAAATTAGCTAGCTTGCCAATGGCTGAAAATTTAACCCATAGTTATTACAAACAACCCATGATTAATGTCTGCAGGGCGGCAGTTATTCCCATCAAAGCATTTTATGGCACTATGAAATATATGAACCAGCTAGAGCATGTAATGTTCTAACAAGTCTATCAAAACCTTTTGTTTAATAGCAAAAGCCAACAGTCTTTTTTTTGCTGACCAGTGACAAATCCCCTTGGCCTGGGCACTCACGTTAGGTATTCACCATAACACCCTAATCATGCATTGTCCTGCTACAGAAGACTTTGTACATAATCTTTAAATTAACAGTTGTGCTGTACACCAATATATGTCTCTATTTGGAATTTCTACACTTGATGGTTTTGGAACATCTCTTCTTGAAAGAGAGCAAATGACAAGTAAGTACTCCATGATGGAAGAACTAAGCATTAGCTTTTACCTGTTAGTGTGCTGAGTGTATTTGTGCTGTGTGATATGGAGATAGGTAGAGCTGAGTGTAATGGAGGTGCATCAGTTCTGATTTCAGGTGCCGCTGCTCTCTCAGGCTCCTCCACCCTCTCTGACTGGCTGGAAGGCAGGGATATAGACACAGCTGGCTCTGGAGCTGGTGGTAATGGAGCAGCAGGTGGAGAAGCCTCTTCTGATTTGCCACCGTCTACATAAAAAAATATCTTAACTCTACTAACAAGGTACTGGTAACCAAGGTATGATTCAACCAGACAACCCAACAGATTGGGTTTTATACCATCAAAAGCATCCATTACATCAAATCTGTGTTTGCATCCAATTATTATTATAATTACTATATAATTATAAACTATAATTAAATAATTACCATAGCAACATAGTCTAGACTAAGATACAGATACTGAGACCACTTCAGTTTATCAGAGGACAACTGAGAAATGTTTAATATCCCCCATACCTTCATGTCTGGCAGTCTGGCACTTGCTGTCAGGTTCTTTAGGATGCTCTGCTTCATTCTCTTCTTTCTCGCAGCACTCCTCACCCTCCTCCAGCGGACGGAACTCTAACTCTGCCTCCTCAAGAATCGGCTCTGCAGGAGCTTTCTGATTGGAGGGCAAACAAAAAAAAGAGCTAGACAAAAAACTAAAACTATACATTACGTGACAGAGAGTGAACAGAAAGGAAGGATTCTGAAAATAGAAAGAGGATCTAACAGGCTATTATTAGAACATGTAGCAATAAGCACTTGGGTTAAACAACATGGAGCAAATATTATACTGCTAAACACTGTTAGTGGAACATGACCTGTTATTTGACTGGTCCAATATCTAATTTATCAATTTATACAATGTATAAATATAATTTATCAATTTATACAATGTTTAAAAGTGTGAAAAATGAGATGAGATGATAAGACAGCAACACAATACAGTGCATGTTTCTGGCTGCACTGATTATTGTGTTTGATGACATAATAGGTACAGGTAACATTTCAGTGTTTAACTTTTTTTATAACAGTAATATGCTGAAAAACCGGGCACACCAGCTCTCAAGTGGATGGGACCCTCCTCAGCTCACCTTGAGTGGGAGAAAAGCTCCAGATGAGTCAAAAGTGCCCGTCTCCTCTTCTGCATCCTCCAGGCACCATTCAGGCAGTGCGTCCCTCTCGTCCTCCATGCTGCCACTGGCTGAACGGGGTCGCCTATACCCCCCACCACGCTCCTCCTCCCCACGGGAGTCCAATGGCAAGCGCCGCCGCTGATCTGGTTGTTCCCGCCATCCCCCAGCCAAGCGTGGCCCATCTTTAGAAAGACGGACAGAGAGAGTTAAGTTATGGGGACCTGGAAAACATTATATTTGTGGGTGGATTGGGAGTTTGGGGGCGCGGGGGGGTTGCTGGTTGGTCAGAGTGAGCTAGTGCAATTGGGAACTGATAGGCAGTTCCAGAAGAAACATGGCCTTCATAGAATTACACTTCTTTACAAAATGGCAGCGTCTCAAGAAGTGAAATACATTGACAGCTGGACGCAATCAGACCATTCAATGATTAGCTGACTGTGACGAAGCTGATTCAACAGGTTGAGCAAATGTTATATAAAGGCAACAACATACCGCGAGCTGTATGCAACCGTAGTCATAGGAATTCTGACACCAGTGGTTTCTGTCTGTCTACAAATAAATCACTGCCAAGAGGCAATACAAATGACTTGACTGCTTGAGATAAAAAAAATTGTTGCCGGTCATCAGCCGGGACAAATCTGACAAACCTTCAGAAATCCACTGCAATTTTGTCTTCTTTCCATTTAAGATATTCTGTAAAATTTGCCATAAATGCCATGCTCCACTCCTTAGCATGGCACAGATAAGATGTAGTGCAGTTGAGATTAGAGAGTAATTAAACAGAAGGAGGATGGAGACATCAAGGCTCCCACCTGGACTCGGTGGGCACCATCTCTCGTTATCCCGGCGGGAGCCCGCTAGACGCCAACCGCCACCGTCCTCATCCTCACCGTTCTGTTCATCACGCGACAGCCGCCAATTCTCACTCTCAGAGCGCGTGAAATCGTGCTTTCGCACCAGGCCTGTACCGCCATCCTCGTAATTCGCCCGCACTGTACGCGTGTGTATGTGAGAGTGTTTGCAGGGTGGGTGTTTCGTAGATGAAGGAAGGAAAGACAGAAGTACAATATTAAATTAAATTGAAAATGTTGCCACTCAACCTTATAGAATCACTGTCGCAATAGCCATGCAATAAAATTCCTAACTATAAAATATAGCAAAACTAAAAGTTGTATAAGGACTTACAGTGGTTGAGCTGAAAGTGGGCTGGAGCTCCATCTAAGAGAATGAAAGAATAAAAGTTAATTCATGCATGCAAGGGACACTCAAATTTCCAATTTTAAAAACATACAGAAGTTGTAAAAAGGCAAATTGAGCAAATATTCGCTACACCAACCTGGATCTTTTCGACTTGGCTTTTCAAATCTTCTGTCTCCCCTTGAAGAAAGGAAAAAAAGACCATACATTTGTGTCAGGGTAGCTTGGCCTTACCATATCTGCTTCACTATATTACATAAAAAAGCAAGTGTAACGTCTGAACGTATCAAACTGATTTCTGAATCAGCCAGGGTTTAGCAATGAAATTTCTCTGTCTCCTTGAGCTGTAAATCCCTATCTGTTTAATGACCACTCTGGCCCCAGTTTGACCAGATACCTTTGGAATGCTAATGACCAACCTTCCCCCCTTCGTACACACACACACACACACACACACAAGCTACCTACACGCGCACGCACATATACATATACATACACACACACACACACACACAATGTGTGTGTAAGCTTACCTTACACACACAATGGAAAAATCTCTCTCGAATGTAACGTGTAATTATATGTAATTATTCGATGCCTAAATAGTGTGATGTTATCTTGTTTACATATATTGTGTGTTTATGTGACCTAACCTTAATGATTTTAGATAGTCTTAACTTAGGATATTATTTTAAATGTCTGTAACCATGTTTTTCTTGTAATATTCGTTACAAGTCCATCGAATTTGGTATGTAGTTAATCGTCTTGCGATACCCTGATTGATTATGCATATCATATTGCAATGGGATACATTATTTCATGCTTTCCCTTAATTTCGTATATAATACGGTATAAACCGGCTCCTCCCTGGACATTTAAATTAGGGTCTGAGACCAGACTAAGAGGTGTCATCCCGCCAACAAATCCAACTTCCTGATTGGCCCATAGCCCAAAGAGGCGTGTGTGTTGGTGTTGTCGTTAAAACAACACCACGCTTTGAAACTCTTCAGTCTTCAGTGAGTCTCTTCACTCTCTTCTTCACTTCAACTTCACTTCTACGCTCCTTCCGGTTCCTCTCTCCCGGGGCCATGTGCCCCGGGAAGAGGAAGCCAGGATCTCTCTCTGCCAGACAAAGGATGCAACCGCCTCACGGCTCACGCCTAATGGCACAACGAACCAGAGAACTCTACACGACCTCGAGCGAACTTTCAAACCGAAGCCATGCAAGTATAGTTAATGGATCTATATCTGCTTTAAGATTGTACCCCTGTTTACAGGAGATTCAAGTTCGTTGCTGGTTTTGAAAAAGGCTAATTAGTTGTGTTTTTGTCTGCCATTCCCTTTTATTTCATTACTTTCTCTCTATACCTTTTCTTTCCTTGTATATAGATGTACATATGTATGTTTTGCTTAGAGTGAGTCGTGTGTATCCATAGTTACATCTAGTTATTAAAATCTATTATCCCACGCTTGATTTTCTCTGTTTTTGTTCACGTGATAGAGTCCCTTCTTCACTGCATAAGAACCTCGATTACCCGCTCTAAATTTTAATAACAAACTTCGTTGGTTAATTCTTCCTGGCCAGAAGGATAAACTCCCTCTTTAGAGTTCATAATTCTAAACTAGACTACAGCTAATCCTAAAAGCTGATCTAGGCCACATACATAGTCATAATTAATTATAATCCGTTGTAGTTAATTATCTATATGTACATGTGCACCTATATAAATTCCCTTTCATGGCTGATGTATATTTATAACTGGTCACAACACGCGTTGATTAGATATATAGATATATTTCACACCATTCGAGCTAATTCCTTACATAAATTGGAGAATACATTTAAACGTGTTAAACATCTTTTAATTCGTTACATGAATTGTAACTGGTGGAGAATATATTTAGGCGTTGCAGATTCATCCGATTTACTACACATTCTGGTAGATAAGGCGGGCACGCTTTAAAACTCGTCTCCTTTAAAAAGGTGCTTCGAATCCAAGCGTGCGCTTCTGTTTCGTTTTTCATGTTTAAAGTTGATCCATTACATTATTCTGGTGGAAAAGAATAATGCTAGTAATGATTGATTCGTTACGCAAGGTAAAAACTACCAGTGTTATCTGACTAACGCATGTTCACACTTACAAACCCTGTGTCTATGAAATAAAAAGCTAGAAACACATCCTACACAAAAGCAGTATACAGGTCATAACAGGATGAAAATTTGCAAAGCTTTTTGTTTTACAGGTATAAGTTTAGGAAGATTTCTCCAAACCAGTCCTCATGGCCCACGACTAGTGGCTTCACATTTGTTTTCTGAGACAGCAACCATCACTCATGTACCACATGTTGACTGTTTTGGAAGCTGTGGTTTGGGGGTTAGTGGGCGGAAGTTGGGGATGGGGTTTAAAGAATTCAAAAACAAGTTTGTTTGTTGATGTATTTATAATGATATTAAAATGCAATGTCATGGGCCCCCAAGTGGCACCCTATTGTAGGGAGATCGCGAGTGACAGTAGCCAATTGTGGATGTCTGTGAGCTCATGTATGCACATGAGAGCTGATAGCACTTTCCTCCAAGTGTGTTACATTGCCCAGTGTCATAGCATGAGCAGAACTTCAGAATAATGAGGAGGCTGGCTTCACTTGTCTCAGACAATGTGTATGCCTTCACCCTTCCCGGTTGTTAGCTGTCATGTGATGGGGGAGAGTTAGCTAGTGAGTGGGAGTTGGCAAGACAAAATTGGGGAGAAAATGGGGGGATACAATGTCTGTCTGATCTTGATTAGAATTATCTGGGGGGAAACAAACATTTGCTAAAACATAAAACAATTAAGCAAATTAAATAATTCTAGCCATAGATAAAAGACCGAAAACTGTTAGCGTGAACTTATTCAGAACATTTTATGTTGATCCAACAGTACAGTTCTTGGGAAATTACCATTAATTAATCATTATTTATATTCTGTTAAGAATGATTTAGGTTTCTTTTAAATGGAAGAGTCTGAATTTCATACTGAACATCCCCATCCCCCACCCCCGTCTTCTTTCTTGGAGGCCTGATTTTTTTTTTTACACACACTAAAACACACATAAGCAGATCCTTTTCTTCAACTGCAAGAGTGAAAGTGTTCCTTTTACTATTTTTTCCACTTTTCAAAATGTGGAACAGATATTACAAATACAGCTGCTGAGGTCTAACGATTTCTGCTGTAGGGGTAAAAAAAAAAAAAAAAAAAGTATTTAAAGAGTCTGACCATAGATCAGTAGTTCTGAATGGTCAAGAAGAATGAGGCAATATGATTGGCTGGCATGTGAGAGGGTTACCTTTCCTCCCAGCTCTGAGAACGATGCATCTCTCTCCCTCCGCGTCCAAAGCCACCCTCCACATCATCAAAGCTTCTTTGGTAAAACCCCCCTTCCCCCCTTCCTCGACCTGCAATCATAAGACATAAAACACACACTTAGACACTGGGCCATGTGTAGTGCTCATTCTACAGCAAAAGAGGATGACTGCATACAAACTAGGGCTGCAACAACTAATCAACAAAATCGATGACAATCAATAAAAATAGTTGGCAGTTAGTTGAACTGCATTATGAAGTGCGCTACGTCACTATGAAATGACTGACTGAATGATTGTCTGCACAGATATAACAACTTTTGCTATGAAAACTCTTTTAAGTACACTACTCTGCTGGCCTCATGATATAACTTTTTTTAATTTTTTTTATTTGAGTACTATAATTCATTTGGGATGTGAGCAACACTGGAAGCGTGATGTCCCTGCTTGAACCATACTTATTAACTGCCTTGTATTGAGTTTTCTGACCACATCACATATTTATGGTCATACAGTGGGTATAGAAAAGAATCACGCCCCTTTAAAATGATCACATTTTGCTGCTTTTCAGCCTGAAATGAAGACGGACACAGTTTTTGATTTATCCAGCTGTATTTACTCAGTGCAACTTATAACATCCAAGTGAAATATATAACACCAACATGTCAGAAAAAAATATATAAAAAATTAAACAACAGAATGACTGAGTTGGAAAAAGGATCACCCCCCTGCTTTAATTTGCCTTAATTTTTTAATTGCAGCCTTTAGTCTGTTGGGATATGTCTCTACTAACTTTGCACATCTAGACTTTGCAATATTTGCCCACTCTTCTTTGCAGAACTGCTCAAGTTCAGTTAAATTTGATGGTGACCGTTTGTGGACTGCAGACTTCAAGTCATTCCACAGATTTTCAGTGGGGTTTAAGTCTGGGCTCTGACTAGGCCATGCAAGGACATTCACCTTTTTCTCCTTCAACCACTGTGTGGTCAGTTTTGCTGTGTGCTTTGGGTCATTGTCATGTTGGAAAGTAAACCTTCTTCCCATTGACAACTTTCTGGCAGAGGGCAGCAGATTTTCCTCAAGAATTTGACGATATTTTGCCCCAGAGATCTCAAGAGATCTTTTGACAGTGCCTTGCCACCCATAGTTGATGGGTTGAAAACAAACATGGTCTCAAATGAATGAACAGACTACAAAATGAATGTTTTCTCACTCATGCCATGCTGTTTCGGGCAGTCAGTAGCAGAGCTATTTGAGTCAATTAGTCTGTAAGAAGTTAAACTATTTTTTTGAGCCAGTAGCTCTGATAAACGATTGCAAATTTTTAGTATATAAAAGTTGTGTGAAGTCATCAAGTCTCCATCCTGCTTTTGGTTCACATCAAATGCATTCAAGTTATGACACATTGGTTTACACTGATGATACACAGCTTCGTGTTTTTCTTGTTTATTCTGTTCTTTAGCGTTAGGGGAGGAAGATGGGAATGAAAGCATGACTGTGGTTGAGAATACTCACCGCGCCCACGTGAAGAACTTCGACCTCGTGGTGCCCCTGCTACCACACCTCCTCCTCGTCCGGTCAGGCGCAGCACTGCTGCACTGTTTACTGACATGGAGAAATTCCTCTGTTGAACACCACACACACGACACAATGTTACAGTGTGGCCGAGATCAGACATGTGTGTGGGCTAACAAAGCCCCAAATTTTACCATGTATGACACTGAACAAATCATTATTCCAATTTTACACATTAAACACAAACTTGTGTATTGCATTGGCTGTTTTCTAAGACAGTTGCAGTGGTATCACTGTTTTCTTGGCCTCTTGGTGTGGCCTCGGGTGTGTTTGCTATTTGGTTAGGTTTCACACGGCACATAATTAAACAAACTAAAACAAAGTAAAAGTTTTGTAACCGACTAGTCTAAAAGAAAACCCCACAAGACGGTCATAAATACATTTAAATAGGCTACATGAATAACACATTTAAAATACTTAATCTATGAATCAAACGGTCAAATCCCATAATGAATGCTCCTAAAAAAATAGGTCACTGTTATGCGGCGCGCTTGCCTTGCGTTATGATCGTTTAACATTTAGGCTTGTCGTAAAAAAAATAAAATAAAAATGCACATACACAACGTTAGCTAACATAGGCATATTTATTCAAATCAGCTGGGCCAGTGCAGGACAAATAATCAATATTTTATTAACATCTCATTTTCATAACGTTAACATTACATCAACATCTGTTAAAAAAAATTAAGGAATAGAAAAATCGGCCTTTGAAGAACATAATAATTCATTTCATATAGGCTATTGTCCGAAACCAAAACAATGCCTATTGTACTTACTCAGACCATGTGTTTTTGTTGAGTGAAATTAACATGTCAACGTGGTCTGGTGAAAGACGGGACCTGGGGCAATTAACAATAATCCCTGCACTTCAAAAAACCCGCTCGGCAGGAACGGAAGTCGCAGGCACGCAGAGATAACGACAAGCAGGCCGACAGAGCTTGGGAAAGCGTCTGGCCATCCCGCGCCACCACCGAAGTGGGTCTTCGCTTAGCGGGATAGACGGCTCCTTCCAGTAGAGCTCCAGCTCATCTTCATTCATGGACTCACCGTAGTCATCCCCAAAAAAAAAGAGCTCGGGCACATTTTCTTCTGTTTTGGAGCGCTGGTGCCGTCTTCATTAACAGTACCACTGTTTTCATCATCATTTGATGGGAGGCTGTGATACAGTGATGCGATATTGTCTCGCACGTTCTACTGCATGTCCGCTTGTAGAAAGCGAAGATGCAGGCTTGAGGGCAGAGGCAAGCAGTGCTGTACTTCCAGCTTTTTCTGAATCCACAGTACCTATTCTTCTCTCCAGTGATGCTGCAACCGTCCCTTTGAACCCGGCCACTTTGCTTGAATCGCCTGCTGCTGGGCAGAGATGCCAGTTATAGAGGATTTAGTGATTAACCATTATCTGCAAATTATTTAATGATCATATTTATTATTAACACTACAAATTAATATTATATAATAAATTATATATTTGCCTATATTTATTTACATGTTCAGTAAACTCATTGTCACGGGAAACACCATGGAAACCGACACATATGCCTCGCTACATAAAGCAGTAGTAGCACTTTTTAGAGACTCCAGTATGGGTAGCATGGTTTCGATGGTCATCCAGTTCTCATCAGACAACTCCAAAGTTCTGGCCTCTGAAAGTTTGGTGACGGATCTGTCAGATAATACAGCAGCAATCGCCCATCTCTGTTCCTGTAGGCGTGCAAACATGTCGCTGACTGAATACCAGCGAGTTTTGCAGGACTGTATCGGTTTGTGTTGGGGCAAAGCTTGCAGTTCTTGCTTTTTCTTGAGTGCAACGGTTGCCACAGTGCTATGGTGAAAATGGCTCACCAGTCAATTAACCATGTCATGGCATTAGCTTTAAATCCATCTGTTATTGCTAATTGCAGCATATGGGCGAAGCAGGCAACTGACTCCCAGCACCAATCGAGTAGATCTTTGTTGGCCAGCACTATATTGCTGACCTTGCTGTCTAGACCCCAACTACTAATTGCTCTTCGGAGGTGTTCTGCTAAGTTTTCCGCGGTGTGGCGCTCATCGAGGGCACGGGTCTGTAGTACCCTACTTATGAGTTCACCTTCGATGAAAATGTGGCACATTATGGTCATGTAAAATACTGTTTTTAACGATGTCCAACAATCCGTTGTTATTGCCACATACTGTTTTCTCCATGGTCTTTGTCATATTCGTGAGCATGTTTTGATGCGCCAGCTCCAACCTTGGCGTGATCATTTTCCGCCCTGGTATTCTGTATTCTGGCTTAATGAAGTCCATCAGTTTTTGGAAGCCTTCTCCCTCAACAAAACTGAGTGGCAGCATGTCTTTTGCGATCATCTCAGAGATAAGCTCATTTATTTTTTTCAGCACGAACAGGATCACAGCGGCGGCCAGTTGTAGTGAATGACACGATGGACATTTGCTTGCTTCGGCTAGTCTCTCCTATGCTAACATCTTCGTACCTGTGAAGAATACAGATGAGTGCAGTGGTAGCTCAGTGGTTGGGACAAGATGTTGGGCTACTGATCGGAAGGTCGTGAGTTCAAATCCCAGCACCGCCAAGCTGCCACCGTTGGGCCCTTGAGCAAGGCCCTTAACCCTCAATTGCTCAGATGTATAAATGAAATTAATGTAAGTCGCTCTGGATAAGGGCGTCTGCCATATGCCGTAAATGTAAATGAATACGGTTACGCATTGCTCCAGTGGAATTATTATATGCCAGTTTGACATGACATAGCTTACATAAAACTTTTCTGTCTACTTCTAATTCAAAATACTCCCACACCTTGCTCGTCTTTCGAGTGGTCATTTTTGAGCCTGCAGTGACTCACAGAAATAAACACGCATGCGAGATCTGAGGTAAAGATTTAGTTTCCGCTCAAGATACACTTAAAAAAAAAAAAAAAAAAGAATGTATTTTTTCCCAAACGTTTTATTTAAAAAAAATGTTTTTAAACGTAACATTAAAACAGTAGGCTAATTTGAACTATAAAATCGTGTGTATTTTTTCTTCTTCGTGTAATCGACTATTGATTTCAGTGGCGACTAGTGGCAGCTGTACCGTTTAGTCGACTAGACTCGCACATCCCTAATCATAATTAATAGATGATTATATGAATAACAAGTTTAAAACATGCTGTGTATTGCATCCAGTTTTAACTTTCTCTTTTTGTTTCTCAGTCCAGAACACAGTCACATTTCTGGAGCACTACAGCACAGTTTATGCCTCGCAGGTCAGTTAAGCAGCGCAAATCTACAAAAATAAAAGCTGCCTATATCTGGCTATATCTGGCTCACTTCCTGCATGTTGGGTGATTATGGGTCAAACAGCTTTTTCAGCGATGAAACCTCACCCTGATTTTTCAGTTATTTTGGTGCACACAATTGTTTTAGTGGCAATGTTCTCACCAGCCTAAACTGACTGCACAAATGAGAAAATGCACCAAAGTTCGATTCAAACAGACTAAACACTACCTAAGTGAAAGTACCCTTACTCGCTCATGTCACCCACCCTCTCTCAAAATGGATGGCTCAAAAATCCTTGTTTTTGCCCTTTAATCATAAAGTAAAAAATCTTAAGCAACAAATACCATCATTTGGGACTCAGAGAGCACAACTGGGCCTGCTTTTTGGGTAGGATGCTTTTTATCCTGTTGATCAGAGCGACTCGAGCCAATTACAGGCATTCGTTAACTACTGTGTATAGAAAGGGAAATTAGTGCTCTCCTCCAAGCAAGTCAGCTGCCCCAGCCTTTCAAAAACTGATGTGGCGGCTGGTTTCACGTGTTATATACCAATTTCTGTTGTGCAATAGAGAAGAACTAGCTGGTGGGAAGGAAGTGGCGATAACTAACTGGGAGAAAACAAGGTACTTTTTTTAGGAATCATGTGCCATTTTTCATGGTGTCACACCATATATTCTCTCTGCTGACAGCCCAACTTCCTGGTCTTGGGCTGTAACATCTAAGCTATTAAATATAATATTATAATATATAATATTAATCATCATGTTTGTTTTTTACACGTAAGTCTGGATATTGGACAGTAGTCTGTTGGTGTACCTCTCAGAACAATATACTGTAGCTTGTGCTTATGCTACGCATGGGTTATACTTCCTTTTAACTACACAAACGCTACACAAGATGGCTGCAGCACATTTGATTGATTGGAGTGTCGAGGGTTGTTTTGAAACACCCAACCAACTTCACCTGTTCTTCCTCTGTAAATGAGACTAGGGCCAGTGGAGGTAGGGGCTCCTCTTGTAAAATAGGCAGAAATTCCTTGTCTTGTAGATCTACAGGAATCTACAGCAACAAAGCATAGGCAAGGTTGAGCACAAAGATCTTACACTAATGTAGGACATGTATGACCTGTATGACATGTATGACCAAAAGTATTTGGATGCCTGACCATGACACTATATGCGGGCCTTCTCCAAAACTTTCACGCAAATCCCTGGAATTAAGGGGCTCAAACCTGTTTAATCATGACGATGCCCCTGTGTACAAAGCAAAGTCCACGAAACCAGGATATGGTTTGCCAAGGTTGGTTTGGAAGAACTCAAGTGGCATGCACCACTGAACACCTTTGGGTTTAATTGGAACGCCAACTGCACACCAGGCCTTCTCACCTGACAGCAGTACCTGACTTCAGTAATGCACTTGGGGTTGAATGGGCACAAATAACCACAGCAATGCTACAAAATCTACTGGAAAGCCTTCCCAGAATAATGGAAGCTTTTATAGCAGCAAAGATGGAACAACTCAATATTAATGGCATGACTTTGGAATACGATGTTCAACAAGCGCATACAGGTGTCATGGTCAGGTGTCCACCCACATACCTTTGGCCATTTAGTTCATATCGGTGGTCTCATCAAGTACTAAGGAAAACGCTGGACATTTGAAAACAGAACTTGACAAGGTCATCGCTTGCTATTGGTCCATTCCCATTTAGGTAGTTTCCATAGCATAATTTTCTGTCTTAAACATTATGTTGATGTCTTAAACATTTATACTGTCTTTGCTAAAGCAGCACTTAAAGGTGCGATTGAAAATGCTATATTATGTTTGCCTACGACATATTTAAAGGTAACAGACCGAATTAAGCAAAATGAGATGCAACACAGACACCACAACTCTTTAAAGTGCTATCCATGGACTGCTTCCTGCCTACCTTGTTATCCTTTACATAAAGTGCAAGCATCTCTTCTCTCCCATAGCGATAGTCTGCAAGTTTATACTTTGGCAATGCAGGCGAGAGCGGTGGAGAAGCCACACTGCTGCTCCCACCTCCTCCAGACAAAGCACGGAGCCTGCGTGTGTGAGAGAGGTACATTAGCTGAAAACATGAGCTCATCTGTTCATTACCAATACTGCTGTATATAAAATCAAAAAGTCTGATTTCAACAATAACACTTACCATTCTGGTCCAAAGTTAAGTGTCTGGGTTTCTGCCATTTTTCCTAGAAAGTCTAAAGATACAAAGATACAAATTCAAAACAATATACAAAACATTTAACAGGTGACTTCTCTGTATTTGACTGGTTATATGTGTAAGAAATTAGAAGGATTTACAATATTTACAGAGCAATATTGCACTGATTTTAGTATTTAAAATTATATAATGACATTATGCCTATGTGGTTATTGTGATCATGTTTAAAATACCTTAAAAGGAATGCATTTATATTACAGTTAAGATCCATATAAGAGCATTTTTGTTTTTCTAGACAGTAGGCTTGTGCCATGCTGATTTTCCCTGATTGTGATTTCCCAATTTAAAATATTGTGATAAACGATTTAATCATCTAGAACAGGTGGTCTAAAAAGACAAGAAAATGAGTGTTTCCACATTTATATCACAATATCACAAGCTATGCAGTCAGAAACAGCGGCAATCGTGAAAACTCAGCTGAATTGTGCATTTTTAGGTGATTCTGAGGTATGTGCAGTAATTAGTTAACACCATTTTTGTTAATAAATTCTTTTACAAATCAGTTGTATAATGTCCACATTACTGAGACTTTCACTTTTCATACTGCTCACAGGAGAGCCTGGGTCCAAATAAAATTGTGCTTAATCTCTTTCTAATGATCGTCAACATTAGAATAATTTGTAACATGTTACATCTGGCATTTCGCTTTAGGCCTATTCAGTGATGTTAAATTTATACGTGTCTAATGTTAGCTAAGCTATCCGTCAGAGCCTGTTCTTTCATTTCATGTTAATGAACTCAAAATATTCTCCGGTAGCCTTGACAGAAAGCGAGAGCACAGCGGGAGTCAAGAACATGGGGGGGGGGGGGGGAGGACCGCGGCTTCCAGGAAGTGTCTGTTAATATCAGAGAGTTCAAAACACCTGCAAAAATCGTTACACATTTACATGTTGACTGGCTCATCTACCATTTTACTAATGGGAAAAGGACTGCTCTTTTTAACACACTTACGAGTGTTAACTCGTACTGGCATACGCCGATGGTTTTACAGAGCTCCTACGTGAAAGTCATAATGGTTGACAGGTCTGGTTATATAATATAATCAGAATCATCTTCACTAGATATTGTGGCAATGTATTTTTTTGTTTACTGATTAATCACACTCCCCCTGTATGTATCTACCGTATCATATCGCACTGCCTCTCTCTGTATACTAGCTATCTCAATTTATCCCACCATAAAACCTGTTTATTTCAATTAACCTAATTGCGATTTGCATTACTGGTATGCATCATTCTGTTTACCCTTACCCGTGCACTGTTATCTTAACTTATTGCCCCATAACCTTATTTGCTATTTGCACTACTGGGTGGATGCTAACTGCATTTCATTGCCTCTGTACTTGTACTCTGACAATGGCAATAAACTCCCAGGCTTAGGGTTACACAAAGACAGTAATAAGCTATTACTGTGGGGTTCTTTTTGCTCAAAAGCACCGACATCAGAGTTCATTTCCTTCTGAAGTCCGTCCTCAATGCCTAGACTGCTGCTGTGGCCAGAGCTATTTTAAGGACTCACCCAATTAGGATAGAGTGTGCTCATTGAAACCATGTGCACCATTTAGCTAGAATGTTTTAGTAGGACTGCACGAATCGTTTTTAGCGGTTTTATCAGAATGTGATCTTAAAAGTTGTAAATAATAGCACCGCACAATCTTTATTACATGCACGTGGCAGAGTGTCGAGGTCGCGCCACCGTGAGGCGGATTACATTTAAAACAAAGATATCAAGTGAAAACTTTTGTTTGGCAAATGTCGATAATAATAATATAATAACGAGCACCATTAGGTCTACTTTCCTGACATGACTTCAACACCTTATTTGAACACATTATTACTTTCTACATTTGTGTATACTATATAAATAAACTGAATGTTATATTGCCATCATTCATATAAGGATATAAGTATTTTCTGTCTACACATACAACGATTAGTCAAAATATTATGACCAGCCACCTAATAAGCTGTTGGTCCCCACGCCAAAACAGCTCCGACCTGCTAGGGCAGGGACTCTACAAGACCTCTAAAGGTGCCCCTGTGGTATCTGGCACAAGGACGTTAGCAGAAGATCCTCCAAATCCTGCAAGTTGCGAGGTGGGGCCACTGCAGTTTGGACTTATTGTTGCAGTACATCCCACAGATGATCGAATGGATTGAGAACTGGCGAATTCGGAGGCCAGGGCAACACCTTAAACTCTTCATGTTCCTCAAACCACTCCCGAGCAACGTGTGCAGTGTGGCAGGGCACTTTATCCTGCTGAAAGAAGCCACTGCTATCGGGAATACATCTGTCATGAAGGGGGTGTACCTTGGTGTTTAGGTAGGTGGCACGTGTCAAACTGACTTCCACGAGAATGCCCGAACCCAGGGTTGCCCAAGAGCATCACACTCCCTTCAGTCACTTGTCTCCTTCCCACAGTGCATCATGGCTGCCAGTTTCTCCCACACTCAACATGTCAACTACAAGAACCGACTGTTTGCTTACCGTCTATTATATCCCAGACCTTAACGTGCTGTTATGAGATAATCAACAGGCAACATAATGGTGGGAGGACTTGTCAAAAGGTCCACATTAGCCTAGTTAGTCTACAGGCTCATAAGCAGCTACTCTTATAGCATGTCATGGGACACAGGCAGGGCAGGACTTAGGGTGGTGGGGGCCCCTGGGCTTGAGTCATTTTCGGGCCCTATCTACTCTACAAGACTTTAAATAAAACAACATGTATCATAGAACTAAAGCGGTTACATGAGTACAGTCGAAAACGGAATCATTTATTTATGACCACTGATTAAAGCTTGAAAAACTTTTCCCCAATAAATAAATAAATAAACTTTACTGAGTACTTCCTTTTCGCGTTGGGTGTCTTTCATTGGTTTAGTTTTCTTTTAAGCGCGCCACTCCAATACCGGTTGTCCGCCATTATGTCAGTGTCTTATGCAGACAGGTTTCAACGGCAGTAAAACGAACATCAAGATGACTGACATTTAATTCAGCTGATTAAATGACATCATTCCTCACATAGGGCAGGGCAGGGCCAGGTAACCATGTTAAACCAATCAAGAAACTTTAAATGAAAAATTAAACGACTGGCATATTTTTGAACAAATCAAATGAACGTAATCGGGCGGGGCCCCCTAATGGGCGGGACCCACGGGCTGGAGCCCAGTCGAGCCCGATGGCAAGTCCGGCCTTGGGACACGGGACACTGTGCTTTCTCAGCTGCTGGACAGAAAAACACTTTACGTTCGGCTCTTCCACAGAAGTCTCTTCTGTGGCTCTTATATCGCATGTACTATATAGTGCACTACCTAGGATGTACAATGCCAGTATGTTATACCCTAGAGTGCCTAGATTAAGAAAAGGAAGTCATTTGCAATTTGGCATACCTACACTATTACCTACACTATACATTCACTCAAGATTTCAGCTGCCTAATATCGCATGTACTCAAGAGAAACTCGAGTAAATATGCAGCATTAGTTAAGCCTGCTCTGTAACGGAGAGTCTCGGAGTCAAAACTGGGCACAGCACAGGCGAGCAGTTCCTGACTGCACAGGAGAGAATACTGTTACACCCCCCTGTACTCTCCTCAAACCTGAAATGGTGGAAGTGTTTGTCTTCCTATTGCCGAAAAATATATCATTGATCACAGTGTTATAGAAAGGAACTTTTCAAGCAGGGAAAAATGATCGCGTTTACACACAGTATTCACGCAGTTCAACATGGGCGCCTCTATGTGATTAATCCATGACTCACTTCATTCAAGTTCATCAGAAAATACCGTGCAGGTACAAACTGCGGGAGCGGGTGGGATTAGTCGAACTTTCTTTGGGCTCTGGCAGAATTTGCACACCGCTCTATTCTGGAGTCATCGAAATTTTTACCATAGATGCAAACTTCTCACAACTTCTGGCTGGCTTTACAGGTGAAACTTTTGTGCAACTAGTTACAGGTTACATTCCAACCACTTTCAAGCACGAAGAGCTCCAACATAAACCTGCATCCGACACATGCCGCAAATAAGCGGCTTACTCACAATCGGCAACGATTTGCTTCTTCTGACCGCAACAAAAACATGAATAACCAAAAGACATGAGACGGTGCTAATCACTTCGCGTGATTAATCATAACGTTAACAGACCACGTTAAAAAGATAACGCGAACAATTTAACAGTTTTGTTTGTTGGTTTAAGCGGTGTTCCGGAAACAAGCACTTATCATCGTTCAGTATAGCTGAAATTAACTTGACGAAAAAAGCCGAAACGAACTTGATTTGAGGCAAATGTCGGTATGTGCGGTGTGTGTTAATGCGTTCTACCTCAACAACCGCTGTCAATTTCAAGCTAACAGGTGTCTTCCTAAATAAATTAAACTTCTCAGCACTGTTCAGATTGCTACCCATGGCGTTCCTTTACCCTAACAGACACATAAAGTAGCCAAAATAGCTAAATAAGCAGAATTTTAAATAAGCAGGTGTCCACTTTAAAAAAAAAAAAAAAAAAAAACGTGAGACTACTTTGACTAGGCAACCAGCCCAGAGAGGCAGACAAGTGTGTAGCTAGCTGAGCTCCTAAAGTAACTAAACACAGACAGGCCCTACCCCCTGTGTAAGTGCACTACACAGAATATGAAGGGACGACCTGGACACGTTACGTAGTGCACTACATGTCTGGCCGTTTGGGATTCCACCATCACCAACTGACCAAGTCAGCAGTTTGAATGAAGTGACCTGACCAATTTAAAATCCACATACTGACGCGTACTTAGGCCTATATTTCCACTAGTACGCTGTACATAATGACGAGCTCACCTACATATAGACGTGTAAAGCTGGCAGATTGTCAGTCGTAATGTTAGCCACTTAGCTGAAAGACTAATACGGCTAGCTAAGACAATCAACGCTTCAAAACCTTGGTGACTTGTCGATTTATCCGTCGTTCTGGCAACCAGTAGAGATAGTGAGCGCATACGATCAGTCAACCATCGCGCCAGATGCAACTAATATATCTAGCAAATGTTGTACAACGACTATATGACTTAATCTGATAACTAGCTAACGTGCATGTGCTAGAGAGCTAACTAGCGCTGCTAGTTCCAAGTCCAGCATTAATAAGTCAGTTTCTAATTCACCAACGTTACTGTTTGAAGTGCAACCAAGACAGAGATATAGTCGCCTACCGCACTTTCCGAACACTTTATCGGGCTATAAGTTATTAGAAGACTGCGGTCGCTAGCTGGTTTGCGCGTCATGCTATCGTACATTAGCTTAAAGTTAAATCAGTGCCGTGGTGACTTGTGCCAGCTGTACACAAGTACTTAGCCAGTTAGCTAGCTAGTAAGCTAACTACAACACATGTCTGTCAGCATTAACCACTCTTAACGATAGGCATACTATTTATTAAATAGTGCGAAGTAAAACATAATCAAGGCTTGATACGAGTTAAACCCCACAATCCTTCGTGCGGCCTACCGTGGGGCTTTATGGCTACACGGCTAGTAACATTAGCTACAAGTTTCCTGACTAGAGCTACACCAGCGTCACTCTACTCCTACGCGGTAGCCGACCACAATGGAGCCCGAGGCTTCAGGGCCATGAAGCAACCATGCGGGGTAACAACATCTCGGCTAAACGATTTCAGTCCCTACATTTGGGGGGGGGCATACACCACTGGAATCAACATAATATTCAGCTACGCTTTATTTTACAGCAAACCTGTGTACACTAACCTCGCTGTCTTACCTCTGCTTTTAACTGACAGCGATGAGTTTGGGTGCGAGTTGTCGCTCTTTGCGTATCCACAAGATGGCTGAGAAAGTGTCACATGACCACTCGTTTCCTGAAAAATGCCCGGATGGGGAAAGCACTGACCACTGCATTTCGTCCCACCTGTCCGCCTCAGTAAGCAGGTCCAACATTGGTGATGGATGATGTCCTGATTTTCTTTTCAATCCAGTATCAAGTGGATTTATCCAGATACTTGTCTTGATATTTGTCACGGTACTGATACTTTGAAAAGTCCTCTTGTGTATATAAAAGGCCAACATGTGCGATTTCTGTAGTAAGAGTTTATCAGGAACCTCAAGAATCCGATGTGGATATATAACATCCTTCTTAAATTATTCACTCAGAAACGATAAATGTTCACCTGAAAGGCAACTGAGAATGCGAAAATGTTCAGTCTGCTTCAATCCATTCATTCGTTAGTTCATTCATTCGTCTTCAGTGACCACTCCGGAGCCGATCCCAAGAACACTGGACACGAGATCAGAATACACTCTGCCAGTCCATCTCAGGACACCACGCGCACACACTTTTACACCGAGGCATATCAATTCACCTACTGGCATGGTTTTGGGAAGTGGGAGAAAACCAGAGAACCCGGAAGAAACCCACTTAAGCTGACAAAATTATCTGAATGTTTCATATATATGAATTATATACATGTCAGTTAATTTAATACATGTAAATTAATATGGTAAATTAAAGTAGTAATTAAATCAGAACCCTAAATCCAAATCTCAAAAACTGAAATTTAAATAAATAAATAAATAAAAACAGATTTTATGTAAATTTGGCCAAAAGTGAAGCATCAATGATTCCGGGGGAAAAGCAGAAATTTCAGAGCGGTCATTTAGCCAATCACAGTCATCTGTCTCTCCTGCACGAGTGAAGGGAAGAGAGTTGAGTCGAAGCGGAAAATATGAACCATAATCAGGTAAGTGCATTATGTTATATTCCCATCAAGCTCTTAACTTTGGCTGTTAGCTGCAACAAACAAGCTAATGTTATCATAGCCTTTAGAAAATCAGGCCATATTACAGGTTATGTTTAACATATATGAACATATAGGTCTGTAAGACACATTCATAATGTAAACAATATCTACATCTCAAATTTACATGACGTATTCAGTGATTATGTATTCAACAACACAGTTTGACATAATGCAGAACGGGGAGTAAATATGATTAATTAATTACATTGCTTCTGTGTCAATTTCAAGGTTAAGAATGAAAGGTCTGAGATACTAAATAACTAAATAAAGACAAAAAAAAAAAAAAAACATGGTACAATATATTATCATAAACTTGGCCTACACACAATCTACCTTCCACACATATTTACCAAACTGAGGAGAATGGCAAGTTACTGTACTTTCTTTATCTTCTTTATCCCCACCACCATCATCATCATCATCAAGCAAGTTGCCCATCCAAGGTGTCTTTTTTTCCTCTTTGTCCATGTCCTCATGGTATCCAGTGTTCAGCAGTCAGCTTCTTCCTCCGACTTACAAACTGTCTGTAAATGAAACATGATATACTGTAAGTGTTGGACATATGTAAGGAGTAGCGCAACTGAGTCTTCTAAGTACAAATTGAGTGCAAAGGGTTTGAACATAAAAGAAAATTTGTGCCAATTAGTGTGTTATGTTTCACAAATGTTCATTTGTTAGTACAGAAATGGTCTAATTGTGCATGTTAAGAGTGAATAAGAACCTAACCAGGTTAGGTGTTTCATTAAAAAAAAAAAATTGTCATGGTGATGTATCTAGTTAAAAATATTACACCAGTGTTGATATAAATCTCAAACTAAATTTCATCCAATGAACACTAGTATATCAAGCAACACGTGGAATCCATCCAGCCAGGCAAATTCATGTTGTTCTGATTGGCAGAGGTACGGCTATTAATAAACTGGAAATTCTGCTTTTAATTTACATGCATGTGTACATAAGTAATGAAGTGCCTTTTCAGGTTGGTTAAGTTCAATGTTCACAACCCATTTAGTCACTGCAGTTACACAACTGTTCCATTTTCACTTGACATTTACATAAATATGTGGTAGACTGATCCCATATTGCAGCCAGAATCCATTCATCTCAATGTTACTAGTTAACATATTAAGAACCACACCAAAATGGCAGTAGTCTGTTGCTAAGCATTGTAGTTTATCCATTGTTTATATATTGTTTAAATCAGTACATCATAAATGAGGCCATACTGCCAAGATTATGCTGGACTACGCTGGCATTTGTGCTGAAATGTACTAATAACTTGCTGATCACAATAAAAATACATCAATCTAATGGCAGTTATCAGTTTTAATGGGTTTGATTTAAAATGAGAATAACAGATATTTTAATATCACTTGGCCATTGAATCTAACATATATATATATGCACACTTGATTTTAACAAACTGTTTGCTGTTCTAAACATGTTCTTGCAGGTTTTGTAGGCAAGGGCACCAGTAGGTTTCTCATACCAAGGATGTGGTTACATAGTTTAAAAGAAGAAGTGTTTTTATCTGACGCCACAGTCTGCTCTCAGAAAAGTGTCAGACACTCACATCAGAACACATTTACACTGGTAAGGTTTACTTTGTTAAACAATATTTAGTATTTAATATTCAAGCTGAAGTTAGAATTTGAACCATTTGACAGGTAAAAGTAAATATAAAAGTTCCTCGTTTTGTTTGTGGGTAGATTTAGTGGAATGGTTTATTTGTTCCTGTTTTTGTACTGACAGTAGCGTTTAAAAAATCTGGACAGCCACTGTTGTTGTCTGAATTATACTTTCACCACTAATGTGTTTAACCAGAATGATCAGTCATTGTAGTTCAACGCATTTGGCAAATAAGGACAATAGCAGTCAGTTGAAATTGAAAGTAGTTTTGAATAATGTAAGCACTAGCAGAATTATATTTAAACGTTTTAAAGAACTGGATTTACTGTAGTAGACGGGAGTACTTTTGAAAGTACTTCTTCCTTAATACCTAAAATATCACAATAATGCAAGCAAAAGTAAATAAAACATTATAAAAGGCAACACACATAGTAGAGTAGATTCCCTCAAGCAACAATGTGTTCGCAGAGTAGAACACAGATAAACCTCTGTTTTGAATCTGCAGATGTAGGTGGCATAGGTCTCACAGGTGTAGGCATAGATGCCTGTGAACAGGCATTAATTGAGCATAACAAAGGCTAGAGTCATTACAGAAAAAATACTCAATGACTCAAAAATTACTCAATCTCTGTACTTCAGTTCCTAAAACACCACCCAAAAGTCTTTATCAGTTCTTCATCCGTAAACATGCTGAAGAAATTAGACCACATTTTCCATCTAATGCAGCAAGTTTGTGCCTTTTGAAAACATAATGTTTTTGTTTATATCACTGTTTTGTCATAAGTAGTAAGATGTGTGATGCAAAAAAGAGGAAGACCGGGGTTATAACACATGACCCTGTAAGTTATAAGCTTAAAGCTGTAAGCTTATACTTATATTTGAATATTATTGGAGCAACCTATTTTAAAAAAAAAAAAAAAAAAAAGGTACCTGAGCACAACTAATATTTTCTAGCATAAAGCATTGGGTTGTCCGTTTACATAATAAAGACTGTGTAAAATAAATCATAGAAATTATTATATGGATATACCATTGAATGTGGCAAATATTAGGTAAACAATTTCCCACTATACTGAGTCATGTTCACATGATATCTGACCACACTTCACTAAGACTGTTTTGGGCAAGATAGGTCTGACGGGTTAAATTAGCAGAGGTAAATTTATTTCAACAAAGGTTTACTTGATGAAAAGTTTAAAAAGTGGGGGAAAAAGTCAAATCAACAAACCAAATTCGATACAAAAGCAAGTACCTGTAAACCGATAGAGCTGAAATGAAATTAGAGATTAATTTCAATTTGACGCACTGAAATTTCTACACTGAATGTTGAAGAATCTGTTTTGTTTTCATTTTAGTGTACACTCTTCAGTGCTGATTACATTACCATTTGACAGAGTTTGTAATGGAGTTGATTTTATTTAATGGCAATTTAGATCGATTTTATTGTATTTATTAGGTAGATATAGGATGGGAATATATTAAACATTTAAACTGTATTACTCAATAAAATGCGATGCTATATTATCCTGAAAACACAACAAAAAAAATCTAATTTAAGAGAAACAGCAACTAAAGATGCAAATTTTTCAAATTAATTTGAATAAATGTGATTCAGTTTAAACGTATATTTAAATAAGACATGTAAGGTTTTAGCACAGCACTGCACTGCTTCTTCAGCCACAGATATACAAAACAAAGCTCAAGACATCACTCATTATCGCTCATACAACTAGTCTTTAATATGTGTATGTGAGTAAGTGTATGAGAGATAAAGTTCAGAAGACTTTTATAAGCAAATTTTCTTTCCCTCAGAGTCACCATGAGCAACAATAGCAACTGTTCATTTGATGACGTGGACAAGCTCGTACAGTCATTGGAGCTGGCCATCTACGTGCCCATCTTTGTGGTCGGCATCATCCTAAATGCCATTGCAATTTCTGTGTTCTGCTTAGTTTTTAAAAAATGGACTGAATCCACCATCTACATGATCAACTTGGCTGTAATGGATCTGCTCTTGCTACTTCAGCTGCCCTTCAAGATGCACGCCACAAACAACAAGTGGTTAGCGAATAAAAAACATTTCTGCTCTTTCCTGGAAAGCCTGTACTTCATGGCCATGTATGGGAGCATCTACATTATCATGTGCATATCCGTGGACCGATACCTTGGCATATGCCACCCATTCCACGCAAAGAACCTGCGTTCCAAGAAAAAAGCCCGGATTGTGTGTGTGGTAATTTGGGTGTTTGTGATAGCAGCAACTGCTCCAGTTTACACGTTCCGCAAAGAGGGAAATGAAGATTTCTACTGCTTCCATGGCTTTTCAAATAAGGCATGGCACCCGGGGCTTATTGTATGTTTGGAGGTGTTTGGCTTCCTGCTGCCTGCTCTTGTACTAATATGTTGCTCAGTGAACAGTATCCGTACCCTGCGTGATCCAAACTTCACAAAAACTCCTGACAGACAATCTGGTGTCCGGATCATTTACAGCAGCCTGTGTGCCTTCCTGGTGCCCTTCACGCCATGCCATATTGCAATCTTTCTCCAATTCCTGGTGCACAGCTCCATCATCTCTGAGTGTGATGCCAAGAGAAAGATCTCCCTGTTTTTACAGTTGTCTCTCCACCTGGCCAACATAACATGCTGCCTCGACGCCATATTCTACTACTTTGTAGCCAAAGAGGTACGGGCGAGTAAGGACAGAATCAGGATGTCCATCACTAGGATTAGAAGTACAAGTGCCTCAGACGCATAAGAAAGATACTGTGGATTTTTTTTGGTTGTGGGTTGTCAAAACATGATGATGCTTACTAAGGCTCATTATTGATACAGTAAACTGTTTAATAAGGTGTGCCTCAGAGGCAGAAGGTAAATGGCCGTTTTACAAAGATGACTTTTAGAAAGAGGCTGCCATGTGCAGAGGTTGGCAAGCTGAAGACTTTAGTGTTGGGTTAACAAAAGCAGTGATGCTTATCAAGACACATTTACTCATTTTTAACTCCTCTGTTTTATATACGGTATGCCTCAGATGCGTAAGACAGAAAAGGGTTTCTATTCTGAGTCACCTCGGCAGGCTGTCAAAGGTGGTTCTCACGCGAACGGGAGCGTGCCGAGCTGAACAGAGATTTCAGAAATGAATTTTCAGAAGTTCATGAGGTTTATCTAGACCAATTACTTATAGCACCATTTTGTTAAACTAATCTGTTTTATATACTGTGTGTCATAGGGACATGAAGTCTGTTCATGAGAAGTTTAATATATATTCAGAAATAAATATTTAATTGGGGGAAAGGGCTGAGAATCACAGAGGATACCGCTACCAGCTTTCTTTAGTTGGGTGAAGGAGTGGGCACAGGCAGCATGCCTGGCAGTTTCATTCTGCCTCAGAAATGTTTCTCGTTCTGCTACAATTCATATGCTTACTGTACATAGTATCCTACAGAAGAAGCATTATTTAAAAGTAAAGCTTGTTATTTCTTAAGTGTTTTTTCTAATATAACTATTTTTGTTGCTGGATAATAATTTTCAAAGGTCTCTTCACATAATGGTAACATATATGGTGAGTTGTTGTTTTTTGTTTTTTTTTTGTTTTGTTTTTTAGCTCTTAGCGGCACTGACAACAATTATTTTAAAACCAAGTAATCAAACGTTCTTTAGGGAACTAAAACCATAAAAGGACTGTATTTTCTGTCATGTTTATTTTTAAGAACATAGATGGTGTGATTAAGTACAATACATTCTGCTGAAAGATACAGTCACTTATTACTGCTTACATTTTCCAGAGGTTGACTATATAGTGCTTTCTCTGGAGAGTTACCATTAATTTGTAAACAGTCTGAGTCAAACTGAATAAAGACCATCTAAGAAAATATGTTTGGTGAGTGACTGGTATAAGAGAAACCTTGCCTGTTTGTGATTTTTTATTTTTATTTTTTTAATCATAAATTATTTGTATTTGAATCTGCTTTCAATCGATGGTGTGATTTATTTCATACAAAATCAACTCGCTTTTATATCAGAGATTATCTATTAGACTTGAACGGAGACAAATCAGCAAAAAAGAAAGTGACTGTATGCCGTAACTTACAATTACAATTCAAATAGAGAAACCCACTGACATTGTAATTCATTCTGCAAATAAGTGATCCTGTTTATAATAATCAAGGTGAATGTCCTCCATTTACACCAAAACTAGCTTTTTCTTTCTTTTTTAAAAAATTTTTTTTATTATATCTCTGGTACAATCCAAGCATTAAAAATATTTTACTACAGAATGTTTTTAGCCGTAATGGTCACACACGGTAGCAAGCCACTTACCTCTTAAGTAAACGTTACTTAGTGTTCTCTTTTAAGTTGTCCCCAATAACCTAACTGATAATATTTTACTGTTGTCCTTTACACAACAGACAAGTAGCATATATAAGAAGTAGAAACAATAAACATACAGGAAGACCAAATTGACTGAAGTTCATGCAGTGCGATAATACATAACTCATTCGTAGGATGTAGTACTTAACCAGTAGCATGATTTTAACAAACAATTAACCCCAACCCTAAACAAAAAATATAAGCTATTTAAATATGGTATTTTCTAAATTATGGTAAGCATACAACAGAGTTAGCTGTTAAATATGTGCGATCCCTAAAAAAATTTAACTTGAAGGCATCAAAAAGCGTGACTGGACAGTGAAATCTTTTTAAAATCATAATAGATGAAGTCTGTTCCACACTCATGTTCACATAATGCCTTTCACTGTGACTTCATGGGAACGTCAGCTTCAGCACACCATTCCAGTTCTGTTGCATGTCACTACACATCCAGGAAACTGTGGTGACCAGACCTGTCTGTTTTAAGAAACTCATACCACAAACCTTGACCTGGCTGGAGGTATGCATTGGCAGAGAGAGATATATACACACTTGCATACACATTCTCACCTGACCAAAGACTGGACTTGGTCTAATAACTGGATCTGGATGTCTGTTTCACTGTGAGTCTCAGTGGCTTATCACAGGTTGGTAATTTCATTGCCCTAGCCAAGCTGAGTTTGCAGTTTCTTGCAGCAATTTATTTGCTGATCACTACCATCATGGCTGATGATTTCAGCTCTTTTTTTTAAGCCTTAGAGAAACAGGAAATCATAAGCCAGAAAAGCAGTTATGCTATACTTAGTAACAATTAATTTACCTGAGCTACAATGAAGATTATATATTCATACAGTGAATTAAATTACATATTTTATTTTTTGATATGTTTTATTTTAATATAAAATATATTAAAACAATTTGTAATTGTTATAAGTAACTTAAAAAAAATATATGGCCTAATTATCCATTCATTATACTGGAACAAATGTGTTATTTTAGAAGAAGATTAAATGGTTTTACACAAACACAGAACACATATAAAGTCCCTTCTGAAATTATTAGAACGGCAAGGCCAATTCTTTTGTTTTTCCTACACACTGAAGACATTTGGGTTTCAGATCAAAAGATGACCAGAATTTCAGAGATCAGAATTTCAGCTTTCATTTCCTGATATTTATATCTAGTTCTGTTAAAGAAGTCAGAACATAACACTTTTGGTGACAGACCACCCTATTTTTAGATGACCAAAACTATAGGAACAGATAATCTTGAAATAAGTGTAAGTAAAGCATGTCCCTTGCTTGCCATAACTGCATAAATCTGGAATCCACTGACAAACTGTTGCATTCTTCTTTGTTTTGATGTTTTTTGAAGGTTGCACGGCAGCTTCTTTCAGTTGTTGTGTGTTTTGTAGGGTTTCTCCCTTCAGTTTCAGGAGGTGAAATGCATGCTCAATTGGTTTGAGGTCTGAAGATGGACTTGGACAGTCTAAAACTTTCCAATTGTTTCCCCTGATTAAGCTTTTTGTTGTGTCGGCAATGTGTTTTGGGTCATTGTTATGCTGGACAATTAAGCTCCTCCCAATTAGATTGGACGCATTTCTCTGTAAATTGGAAGACAGAATGTTTCTGTAGACTTCTGAATTCATTCTGCTGCTACTGTCACGAGTTACATCATCAATAAAGATTAGTGAGTCCGTTCCAGAAACAGCCAGGCAAGCCCAAGACATGACACTACCACCACCATGCTTGACCGATGAGCTTGTATGTTTTGGATCATGAGCAGATTCTTTCTTTCACCACACATTGGTCTTTCCATCACTTTGGTAGAGGTTAATCTTGGTTCCAGAACTTTTGTGGCTCATCTCATCCAATCTGGCTTTCCGATTCTTACTGCTGATGAGTGGTTTGCATCTTGTGATATGGCCTCTATTTTTCAGCTCTCAAAGTCTTCTTCGAATGGTGGATTGTGAAACCTTCACCCCCTGCCCTGTGGAGGTTGTTGGTTATGTCACTGACTGTTTTTTTTTCGGGTTCTTTTGTCACAGGTCTCACAGCTGTATTGCCTCACATCTCCAGGGTCTACCCTTTGATCCTGAGCTCAGTCTGCTCAGTACTTTCACATATTCCCCTGTTGTCTTTTGTCCATGCTTTCTACTGGGTTCTCTGATTTTCTCCCATGAAAAAGTTACTTGCGCTATAACTAACTTTAAAATTATTCTATAAGTAACTTTTAAAATGTATGGCCTCATTATACTAGGAAAAAAAAACTATTTTACAAGAAGGATTAAATGGTTTTACACAAACACAAAACACGAATATATCCATGAATAGGTGGCATGGTGTTGCAGTGGGTAGTATTGCCTCCTCACAGCTCCAGGGTGTGCTGTTTAATCCTGAGCTCGGGTTGCTGTCTGCATGGACTTTTGCATGTTTTCCTTTGTCCACGTGGCTTTCCTCTGGGTTATCTGGTATTCACCCTTCAAAAACATGCCAGTAAGTGTATTGGCAACACTAAATTGCCCTAGGTTTGACTGCGTGTGTGGACTGGACTGGCATCCCATTCAGAGTGTATTCCCACTTCATACCTGGGATAGGCTCTGGATCCACTGGTACCCTGACAGCATCAAGCCCATGACCAAGGATAAAGCAGTTACTGAAGGTGAATGAATGAATCTCCATGACTTTTTTGCCAAAAGATGGCGCTAATTCATCATGGTTACATACAGTACATTGCTCTTATCTTACACTTAAACAATATTTTGTTCCTGTTTCCATGTTTATTGGTGGTATAAAAATAAAAATGGACTTTCCTTGAAACCTAATAGGACATTTGTATCTTTCAGTTAAATTATTTGGGACCTTTGCTAAAGGCATGAAAAGATATAAAAGAATTCAAATGCATTCAATAGACTTTTTCCTATAGCTCTATTTACAATACACAGTGTGACAGGGCACCTTGGTAGAAATCACTTCAAGTTACCTTAACCTTATCTTAACCCTAACAACCATTTGTTGCATTGAACTGTCTACATAACATAGTTATTCATTTAATCTCAACATGAGAACACACTTTTTGGTAACACTGAACATTTTTTAACATACACATACTGATCTGCAGTTGGCCTGGTCTGGCAGCTACACATGCTGTTTTCAGCAAGTCTTCACATAATGAACAAAACCTCCCACAGCTTCCTGTGTCTGTGATCTGCAAGTACAAATTGAGGTTAATATAACCAAAGATAACTGATACCCGTTAACAGTGCAGCTGCCGTCTCTTATAGTCTGTCTTTGAATTCTTAATTTTTAAACTGTAACCTGCTGTAAGCTACTTCTTAACCTGGAGTTTTGGGTTTAGATAGTGGTTCAAATTCCTGTTCTTGTGTCTTGTCTGGTCTAATACACCTGATTGAACTTATGTAAATTAATAAAGTATTTACACTTGAGGCCAAATGTTTACATAAACCTGGGCTAAAGTGTCCATGTTATGGAGGCAAAGACAGATGCAAGTGCAGATATTTATTGTATAAATAAAATAAAAGAAATAATCCACCAAAATTGTGAAAACCAGAACTGAACACGAGACACTAGGGAAAACAGGCAAACTATAAGCAAGCCTGTGGCACACACTACGACACATATGACTAACAACGATAACAAGAAATGTTTAACAGAAACACACAGAAGCTAGACTTTTATAGCTGGGTGCTGATCATGGATAACACAAAGTAGTTGTAGGTGAGACATGTGACAGGGTCATGTGACATGCTAGGGCTGATGAGTGATGTAATCCGGTGCTGATTTCAGCATAACCATGATATAAAGACATTCGAACAATATTTTACAACTCAACACATTTCATGGTACCATACATTTCCTGTGCTTAGGGTCAATTAGGGTATTTATTTTAATTCTATAAGAGATAATTTCACAATATTATCTAATAGACACATTTATTTAAACTTTTATTAACTATATCAGATTTTCAGTGGGTCAAACATTTATATACACTTTGTTACTATTTGGTGCCATTGCCTTTTAATTGCTTGACCTTGAATCAAACTCTTGGGATGGCCATCCACAAGAACCAGTATTTTTGCCTATTCCTCCTGACAGAACTGGGGTAGCTAAGCCTTACGCCTTGCTCGGTTGTTCAGTCCACAAATTTTCTATGGGATTCAGCTCAGGGCTTTGTGAAGACCGCTCCAAAGCTTTGAGCTATGCTGCTGGAAGACCTGGCTGCAACCAAGTTGTAACTTTCTGGCTGATGTCTTGAGGTGTTGCTTCAGTATTTCTAGATAATCCTCCTTCCTCATGATACCATGTATTTTCTGAAGTGCACCAGTCCCTTTTCCAGCAAAACACCCACACAGCAGGATGCTGCCACCACCATGCTTCACAGTTGGGACTGTAGATTAAAAGCCTCACACTTTTCACTCCATTCATAGTGCTGATCATTATGGCCAAACAGTTCAATTTGTGTTTCATCTGACCAGAGAACTGGCTTTTTATGCTGGTCCTGGAGTAGGGGCTACTTCCTTGCACAACAGCTTTTCAGGACATGGCAATATAGGACTCCCACATGTGCACTCCCAGTTAACTCCTAATTATGACAATTGGCCAATCAGAAGCTTCTATAAGTCATTAGATCAATTTCTGGAATCTTCTAGACTGTTTAAAGAAACAGTCAACTCTATGTATATAAAATTTTGACCCACTGGAATTCTGATATAGTGAATAAAATCAAATCTGTGAAATAAGTCTATCTCTAATAGATAGTTTTAAAATTACCTCTGATGTGAAAGGGTCCTTAATTGACTTGCCAAAGGAAATGTATGGTAATATGAAATTAGTAAGAATATAAGATTGAATATCTTTAGCCTAGGTGTATGTAAACTTTTAATCTCAAGTGTAAATGCATTGTGAGCTCACTAAAGACATTTCATAGGAATCTCATAGGAAAATCTTACTTGATTCTTACACCCAAAGCACCTGTTACTTACCAATTATATTGTGTATGTCTTTAATTGGACTCTTTCTAAAAAAAAAAAAAAAAATTTGTATAAACTAGTACTAATCCATGTACATAAGGTTTAAACTTCCTTCTTACTTCCAGGGGCAGTGTGAAACACCTGACTACCTCCATGTGGGCATGTGCACAAATCCTGAAAATGTTCAGCAAAAATCACGAATTGACATATGACACAGTATATGCAATAAATAAAGTCAACAAACAGCCATCTTATCTTAATTCTCCTTACCTGTGTGCATTTCAGACTGCATGTACTGTACATGCATGTAAAGTCTGCACATCCCTGATAAAATTGCAGATTTTTGTGATGTAAAAAATTAAACCAGGATAAAGGGTTAGGGTTAGCAACCAACAAAATTCAAGTGAAAAACAAAAAGAAACAGAAGAAAAAGAAAAAAAAACAAACTTACAATAACCTGGGTGCATAAGTGTACACACACTTTTACAATGGGCCATGTGACTATGTTCAGAACAAGGCATATGTGGCAAGGCATTCGGGCCATCACAGACTACAAAGCTACACCACCTGTCTGTGATGCTGACGCCTCGCTCCCAGATGCCCTGAACCATTTCTATGCACGGTTCGAAGCACAGAACAACATGCCAGTGAGGAAGACCACCCCAACTCCCACAGACCAAGTACTTCGTCTGTCTGCAGTAGACATCAGGAAAACTCTGTCCCGAGTCAACCCACGGAAAGCTGCAGATCCTGACAACGTACCTGTCCTGGTGCTCAGGGAATGTGCTGATCAGCCTGCAGATGTCCTCACAGACATCTTCAACATTTCCCTGAGCCAAGCAGTCCCCGTGTGCTTCAAGACGACCACCATCATCCCTGTGCTGTAGAAATCATCTGTGACCTGCTTGAATGACTACCGGCCTGTTGCACCTCACACCTATCATCGTGAAGTGCTTTGAGTGGCTAGTCATGAAACACATAAAGAGCAGACTTCCCACCACACTGTACCCATTTCAGTATGCATACCGTCATAGGACGCCATATCTGCTACCGTCCATCTGTCTTTGACCCATCTAGATAAAAATTAAGGATGAACGTAAGGATGCTGTTTATAGACTTCAGTTCAGCATTCAACACAATCATCCCACAACAACTAACAACAAAGCTGAACCTGCTGGGTTTAAACACCTCTCTCTGCAACTGGATCCTGGACTTTCTGTCCGGGAGACCCCAGTCCGTCAGGATCGGCAACTCCACCGTTCGGCGCCCCCCCCAGGGCTGTGTGCTCGGTCCACTGCTGTTTACCCTGTTGACTCATGACTGTGCTGCCAAGTTCAGCTCTAATCACATCATCAAGTTTGCTGATGACACTACAGTTGTGGGCCTCATCAGCAACAATGATGAGTCAGTGTACAGGGAGGAGGTGAACAAGCTCGCAGAATGGTGTAGAGACAACAATTTATCTCTTAATGTTGATAAGACTAAAGAGATGATTGTCGACTTCAGGAGAACCCAAGTGGACTGCTCACCACTGCACATCAATGGAACAACTGTGGAGAGAGTCAAAAGCTCCATGTATCTTGGTGTGCACATGACTGAGGACCTTTCCTGGACTCTCAACACCACCTGCCTAGTTAAGAAGTCCCAGCAGTGTGTCCACTTCCTGTGGAGGCTGAAGAGAGCCAAACTTCCCCCTCCCATACTCACCTCCTTCTACAGAGGGACGATAGAGAGCATCCTGACCAGCTGTCTCACCGTGTGGTACAGGAACTGCACAGCCTCCGACTGCAAGACCCTATAGCGAATTGTGAGGACAGCTGAAAAGATCATCGGGGTCTCTCTACCCACCATCGACACCTCTTTCAACAACCACTGCATCCGCAAAGCCACCAGTATTGCAGACGACCACTCTCACCCTTTTCATGGACTATTCACCCTCCTGCCATCTAGCAGAAGGTACAGGAGCATCCGTGCCACCACCAGCAGACTCCGCAACAGTTTCCTCCCTGGGGCAGTCAGATTACTCAACACCCTGCTGCCTCCCAACACTCACCTGGGCTAGCCGAACATCTAACCCAGTAAGACTCAGTACTACTGCACACTGCACTTTACATAGGTGCATCAGTCACTTTATATTATGGAACTTGTCTTTGCTGCCAGTATTGCTGCTATACTTGTGCTGCTACATTACACAATAGCTTACAGTTACAGTCCATGTTACAGTTTACAGTCCATGTTCTGTGTATCTATTGTCCCGTGTATTTACTGTCCTGTTTATTTATTGTTTTGTTCTGTGTATTTATTGTTTTGCACTCATCTCACACTGTTGTGTATTTTCACTCTATGTAGTCTTGTGTACTGTTCTGTGTTGCATCATGGTCCTGAAGAAACGCCATTTCATTTCAATGTATACAAGCTATATAGAGGAATGACAATAAAAACCCACTTGACTTGACGACTTGAATCAGATTCAAATTCAAAGTAATTATCATCATGTCATCAATGAAGTGATGCTGATTAACCCCAAATAAAGATCAGCTGTTTCATTTTTCTTGGCATCTTCTTGGTTTCTTTTGACTGCTGAAACCATGGTCTGCAAAAAGCTTACAAAGCATGTACAAGACTCACTGTCAAAAGGTCGAACAGGAACGAACAGATGAGGAGCAAAAAAGAATTTTGAAAACATTAGTCGTACCATGGTATACTGTGAAGGCCATCACCAGCAAGTGGAGAAAATTGGGCACCATCATGACATTACCAAGAACAGGACATCCCTCCAAAATTGACAACAAAAAAAATGATCATGGAAGCTGCCCAGAGATCTACAGCAACATTAAAGGAGCTGAAGGAATATTTGACAAGTACTGGTCACTGTGATAACAATGATCTACAAACTGTTCTTTTGCTCAATATGTCACTCACCTCTCAGTCCATCACCAAGTGTGGTTTCCTTTGGTGCTCTGAGTTTTTTCACATTGCCTGTCATCTGACCAACCTCAGGCCTGTGGATAGGTGGTGCAAGCATGGTTGTGTGGTCTTCCCTCACCATATTGCACTCCATCTGCACTGAACGGTACTTTGGATCAGTTCCATAGTCCCCTGACTAGCGGGCCTGTGGATAAATCACACTAGCATGGTTGAGCAGTTTTCCTTCATCATACTATGTTCTTCACTATTGAGCTTGTGAAGTAGGCTGAATTTTGCTAATACGTATACATGTTCTGGAGTGGAACTGGGTCTCCCTGTATCTACAAACAGGACCCTCATTTATCAGCTGAGCTATTTTTTTATTTTATCTGTGATTCATTCAGTTTTCACATACTCCACTGTCTGATGACTCGAAAGCCTGTGAAACCATCCTAGTAGCATGGGGCTTTTCCCCAGAATAACACTCTTTATGGATAACCACTGAGTTTGGCTCTGAGTGACTGCAAGATTTAGGCTTTACCAGATCACATACATTGCTGGCAGGCTCCAAACCGTCTGGGACAGACACTCTCAGAAGTGTTATGTTCATACGCACGATACCCAAGCACTGAATTCAAGCGCACTGGTGATGTTCAGGTGAGGTTTTATGACACTGCCTCACCCATGGTGCGTATAGGCAATTTGCTAATAAATTTGTTGATTGCATTGGAGCAATCACTCTAATCCACACCTACTGTATCAATCCCTCGGTCACAGAGCTGATCAAAAGGTCACTCCGGACAGTGGGACAACTAGTACAGCACCTAGGATAAAAGACAAGGGCTAAGTAAGTAACTAATATTAATATGGAGTCAGTCCCCCTTTGCTGCTATAACAGCCTCAACTCTTCCAGGAAGGCTTTGCACTAGATTTTGCAAAATGGCTATGGGGATTTGTTCTCATTCAGCCACAAGAGCGTTAGTGAGGTTGGGCACTGATGTCTGACAAGAAGGCCTGGTGTACAGTCGGTGTTGCAATTTATCCCAAAGTAGATCACTGGGGTTGAGGTCAGGGCTCTGTGCAGTCCACAGAGTTCTTTCACAGCAAACCATGTTGCTTTGTGGACAGGGACATTGGTATGCTGGAACAGATTTGGGCCCCTTAATTGCTGTGGGAAATCATAATACTCCAGCATACAAAAACATTCTAGAGAATTGTGTGCTTCCAACTTTGTGGCAAAAGATTGGGGAAGGCCCAAATATGGGTGTGATGGTCAGGTGTGCACATAGTTGTTGCAATATAGTATATATAAATTATGCTATCAGATGTTAATTATGTTGTGCAGCCACAGACTAGGTCACATAGGTGAATCTGTTCAATGTACCTTTCATGCCCTCATCACTTTGTAGCCTATTTTTTAGAGTTAGCCTTTAGGCATTCCAAATCAATGTCCTACCCTTTGGCCTCTCTCTAGGGTGTTCACAAAATACATACAATTGGCCTTGTTTGTAGGAGGCATAAGGGTACTGCCATAATTGGATGATGGGTGAGTAGATTCTAGTGTTCCTCCACCAGGGAACAGGCCATCTGGGACACATCCACCCTGCTGGAACATATTACAGAGCTCAGTATCATGGTGAACTAGGAAAGATACCTAGTAATAAAGCAGACCACATGATTCATTTCTGTGAATCTGGATTCCTTGGGCATGCTAGCCACTCCGATGCCTCCACAGGTGGCAAACATTATCATGCTTGGTAATCAATTTAGGGCCACTATGGGCAGTTCTAGTTCTTGCTAGAATGCTTGGACTGTTAATAATAGCTGCAAAACTAGCCTCCTTAGGGTCTGTTAGAATTAAGGGAATCTCAAAACTGAGTACAGCTTGTGACTAAACCCCAAATATCACAAACAGAAATAATTCCTCATCTCAGTGAGTGGGACACAAACTCCAAAAAACATAAATTGGCCTGGGAGCTTACTTTGCTACTTAGAGACAGACAGTACACCTGCGAGAATGTCTTGATGATGACTCCATATCCAGAGCCACGGCCTGGACCCCAGGGTCGATTTAAGTCATGCAAAAACTAGGGTCAAGATAGAAATAACTTTTGGGATTCTCAAGTCACACTCCAATTGTTTAAAGCTGTGAGACAGGCCACTACTGAACAATGATAAATTATCTATTATGACTTAAGCATTTGCATGTGGCAGGTTACTGATTGGGTTAAGGCTGTATATTTTAGGGCAGAAGAACAAGCAATAATAATAAGTTCCTTTAAAGAGTTCAAACGTAGGCCTAGCAGTAATTTGTCTTTAGTAATTGCGATTGCAAGATCGCTTCCCTGGTGGTCCAGTGGCTAAGGATCTTACATGCTCACCGCCGTGGTCCAGGTTTGATTCCTGGTTAGAGAACCAACCCAGCCATTGGGTTGCACTTAGTGCCAGTCCCAAGCCTGGATAAAATGGGAGGGTTGTGTCAGGAAGGGCATCTGTTGTAAAACCTGTGCCAAATCAAATATGCAGACCAATGATCTGCTGTGGTGACCCTGAATGGGAACAGCTGAAAGAACAACACCAATTGAAATACCAACTGTGTTAGGTGATCTTGGCAGCAAGTGAACTAAAATAAAAAGTATTTAAATAGATTTGTAAGCATATATCATGCTGTGTTTTATAACATTGTTTAATAAGACTTCTGCATTGTTTAATAAGACTTCTGTAGCCTGGAAGCACTACATATGAGGAGATGTGTGACCTGTCACAGGTGAGTTCAATGTATTCACAGTATTAACAGTCTTCCTCCCAAACAAGGACCTCCACCTGTAGGCATACAAGGGTGACCTCAGAAGTAAATCAGTATTACATATAATAATATTATAATTATTGAGCATTTTAAAATCTAATAATTTAATTTAATATTACATATAATAATAAAAATATAATTATTGAGCATTTTAACATCTCTCATGTATAGATATTTTGTTTAATGTTAGAATTAAGCAGTGATACAGTGTAAACTTCCTGAGAATATAGATCATGAACCAGGCCAATTTATGCTGGTAGTCAGGGACTGAGCACAGGTCAGGTAAACAGGGGGAAAGGGCTTAAGGGGTTCAATTGTTGTTTCATGCTCTGTTAAGGCCCACTTTGTTACTACTAGCTATTTCAGGAAGTGTGTAAATCAATAGTCTACCTGATTATTGACTTCCTTTTAATATAGTCAGATTCATGCACCCACAGGGTGATGTGTGTGCAGTCTTATTATTATGGGATATTGTGATATGGGATTCCTCTAGGACTGCTCGACTGGTCCCACCATCTCTCAGGGAGAAGGCATGCACCTAGGTGGTGGAATGAACTTCCCCTAGATGTCCGAACATCCGAGTCACTGGCAGACAAATGATGCCTAAAGACCTACCTCTTCCTAAAGTATTAAATTAGCACTTTTATTTAAAAAAAAATGTCTGTGTGCCTTTGTTACTATATTACCTGGTTTTTAGACAGATCGTATTCTTAGTCCGTGACCTAGTGAACGAGTATGAGGATGTATTTTTTGATAGAGACTTCAAAGCACTTCTGTAAGTCACTCTGGATAAGGGCATCTGCCAAATGCCATAAATCTAAATGTAAATGGGATTATGATTACTATGGGAAATCCGAATAGGCTACAGACACATTAAAAAACATGTAAGAGGTTAACAACAAAAGTTCTGTCAGTTATCTGCTATATAATGAAAAAAATAATTAAATATGGTACACAGTCCTACTGCTAAATTTTTAGTTACATTTATGGCATTTGGCAGACACCTTTATCCAGAGCAACTTACATTTATGTCATTTATACAACTGAGCAGTTGAGGGTTAAGGGCCTTGCTCAAGGGCCCACAGTGGCAGCTTAGTAGTGCTGAGGTTTGAACTCACTTGAACTACTTCTGATCAGTAGTCCAACGTCTTAACCACTGAGCTACCACTGACAAAAATCCCAACTTTGATGGAAATGGGGTTTACAGCATTTGGCAGACGTCCTTATCCAGAGCGACTTACATTTATTTAATTTAAATGATTGGCAGTGCTGGGACTTGAACTCATGACCTTCCAATCAGTAGCCCAATGTCTTAACAACTGAGCTACCACTACTTTGGCTTTGCTTTAGCAACTCTTGTCAAAGCAGAAGCTGGGCCACTGAATGGTGGATGCCATTACTTCGGCTGCCCAGCCCCTATAATTACATTTATTTTATATTTACGTATATATTTATTATTTGTCAGAGAAGGTGGTGGAAACACAGCGCCATGCCAAGAGTTCCAAGAGAAGAAAATCAACTGCTGGCCTCCTGAGGGAATTGGGAGTAACTCGAGCAAACCAGCAGAAGGCCCTGAAAGACCTGGCTTAAGAGGTAGAGAAAAAAAAGCTTTTGGCTCTGGGTGAGGAAAAAGGAGAGGTGTTGGGGTAGTAACATCTAACCCAAGGTCTACTTGCAGGGGGTGGCAGGGAGACGTCCCTGCCACTGCTCCGCCACCAGGAGACATTTCGGAGCTAAAAGAGCAAAACTTTGTTGAGCGGTGGTGCTTGTCTGACGACCCCGCAACTGACCTACGCTATATGGAACCAGTGGCACTGAGAATGCATTAACGGTGCCAGTAGGGCTTGTTACAGCCTTAGTCACTGGGAAGGTCTGTATGGCTCTGGTTGTGTTAGGCAAGCATGTCTGAGTGGTATTAGGTATAACAGGAGAAAACCATATGGAACCAGTGGCACTGAGCATGCATTGACAGTGCCAGTGGGGCTTGCTACAGCCTTAGTCACTGGGGAGGCCTGTATGGTTTTGGTTGCATTAGATATGGTGGCAAGGCTGAAGGAAGAGTGGTAATCCTATGGGCACCGGAGGAGTTGCGACAAGCAGTAATGTCATAGCAGGTCAACATCTACCTGTGTAATCAAAGAGAAGAGTCTTGATGCATGTCTTCCTTGAGGGATAGTGGGTCCACCCAAGCTGTGCTAGAAGGTTAACGGAAGTGTGGCGCAGAGCGACGTGTGATACATGACTTATGGTCAGTGGGCACTAGTCCATGTTTGGATTTGTATACAAACATCAACTTTTTAAATCTGGACCAATTGCAAGGGTTGGATGTCAAATAGCAGCAGACCTGCCATGAGTGAGTTGAAGGACTGAACAAGCACCTGAGTGACCTCTGTGGACAGGAAAAGGCAGGATCCTCCTGATGTTGTAAAAGAGAAGCCTGCATGACCAAGTCAGGTTAGTGATGTGAGGCAAGAAACATAGTTGGTTGTCTAGAACTGTACACTGTCAGATGGTGTGATCTGAATGCTGTCCTGGGACATGCCGCTCTACAAGGAGTGTCTCCTTATCATGGACCTTATTGAGAGGGGTGCCATTACAAGACATCTTTGCTGCTGCTAGTTGGGCATCATTGTGCACTTCCTCCAGACACTACAAGATTAATATTGCCCCTCCCAAAGGTTTGACTGTCATCTTTGAGCACATTTCACGGTAGCCCTGAGGTGAACTGTTTACTCATGAAATTGTGGAATATGTTATCCATGTGATTCTCATCACTCCTGGCAGTTAGGAGGGGTAATATAGAATGCTAATTACAGGGTAGGTAACAGTACTTCTATGAACCCTGGATAACCTTGAGGGCCCTAAGGTTTCCTTCGGGTTCCTTTGGAACCGACAGTGACCCAACAGGAACTCAGTGACAATGATACAGACTAAGATGGCTGTATAACAACAGTGTTTATTGTAAATACTGCATATGTCGTTTTGTGTTTAAAGGTCTCGGCATGCTCACAAAAAAGGTATCCAGGTGCTTGTCACTGCCGCTGAAATAATAGAACAAATGGGCCTAATAGTAAGTTTGTTGGATTGACATCATTTGTTCATTGCTTATGTGATAATCACTACATGTCAAACTTAAGGACAAACAATCACACATGCATAATCCTAATTTGTCTGAGAAACAGTGGCCTAAATTATTTTCAGTAGTTTATTGGGTAGAATTTATAATACAAGCAATATTTTACATTGAGGAAGGAGGTGATGGGGCATTTATGGCTTTGAACAGTGCAATATTTTCTGTCATAGAAAAAAGGTATTTACTGATTAAAATGTGCATGAAGAAAACCATGCAAAGTGAAATGGATTTATGCATTGACAATACATCTGGAGAGATAAAAGCCTTCATCACTTTACCCTAATGCATTAATGAAATGGGTATGTTTAAAAAAAAAAAAAAAAAAAAGATCAGACAGAAGTCCAATATATAATGATAATGTAGAACAGCACATTAATAATGAATACACATTTATAGTGAAAAACCAAAGGAGAGCTAGGCAGGCATCTATTTAACTCATGTGGGAGTCATATCAATTTTTCTATAAACTTTATTCACAAATATGTCACAAAGACACAAAAACATAAGTTTCTCAACTCATTACGAAAATGTCCGATGTTAAAATATGAAATCCAAGATAAGAAAACTCTATTGCTTAAGTTACTTTGGGAAAAAAATGAAAACAATGTCTTAATTAAATAAGTAATTAACTCATACATTTCTAAAACATGAGGTATACTTTTTGGCATTAAGACAATTTTCAAAATCTGGATTTCTTATTTAACACAGGGAAACAGTAGTAGAACAGGTTATCCATTCTATAGACAAAACAAAGCTTACCAACTAACAGACAAACAACCAAAGAAAATGAAGTCAGTGCATAGTGCATGCCACAGTCTCACACTAAAAAGTCAATACTGTCAGATAAATCATTTCAACGTGCTGATATTTCTCAGACCAGTCTCTGACATTTAGATATCCCCCCGCCCCACCCCCCGCATATTCAATGAAAAAAAAAAAAATAATACATTTGTGTCATGTAAATACCGATATATACAGATCAACATGTTTAACCAAGACAACAAGAACAGCCACCAAACTTAACTCTAAGGCAGTTATTATTCAACCTGGGACACTAGCATCCTGAAAGACAAACCAGTTCTGATTTATCACAAACTAATGAAATGAAAAATAAAAAAGAAAGGACATGATGCCTTACACAGTATGTACAGAATAGATGTGCTATAAAGTGCAATAAAAGCTAAACGCAGAGGAACAGGTTTTTGGATCTGCTCAGTTGAGTTGGGAAGATGCAGAAGCTGACGTTTTAGGCCCGGTCACAGATCACCGTCTCCATCACGAACGTGTTCTCAAAGTGACGGATGCTGTGACACTTCCTGGTCTCTCGCTTGTCGATACCTAGACAGGATGCACAAAGTCAGAAGTTGAAGGCCTGCAGAGAATACGACTTACAATAAACAAACTTTTATGCTTATATGTGGATGAGAAAACAAAACAAAATTAATAGAACAGACAAAATGCTTACGATGGTAACAGTGAACCAAGAGCTGACAAATCTGGATCCGCAACAAAATATACTATATTATAAAATATATTATATTAGTAATAAGATCTAATTGGTAAAAACCTATTTAATCTCCCAGCATTATTCAACACTCATGGCTTATTTTAGACAACGTATTTGAGGCCTACACATTCAGTACAAATGCTGTCTAGCCAAAAGCGTCATTCTGTCACAACGACATAATCTGTGAAAAGAAGGAGAATCCCCTATAAGCCAAACTCCTACACTTCACTGACTGCATCACTTCCTCCTCCCGTGCAGTACCCTACTTGGAGCTGGTTGGCGTACTCTCGGCTGGTGAATCATCCACACATGGATTAATCACGCAGTGGATCACAGTATTAGTGCATCCTACACACGCACGCGAGAACTACGTAGCACCAGCCTACGCTAATATCAGGTCCAGGTTTCCTCCACTGTCACTATAGCGGAGGCAGACTATTTGTGACGTACAAGGTTTTGCAGGCTTACAAAATGATAAGGTTTAAAAGGTACAATGAATAATCTTCTGGAGTTTCTCTCATGGTTGTCATGTTGGTCACAGCTGAGAAATAAAATAAATGTCAAACAGGAAGTGTTGTCGTGTGGGCCTGCCCACAGGGGACAGTTTTCTTTCCCCTCGATCAAGGACCATTTTGTTAGTTCAATAGTCCTAAATAGAAAATCTGCCACATATTGCATAATATTAGCTATTAAGTTTTCTTTTGTTAAAATGTTACTGAAATTCTGGAGGTGTTGAAATCCCCTTAAAGTATGCAACTAGATAAAAGCTGAATAATGGTCCCTGGATGTTAGTAAAAACTGGCGACAGATAAAAATGAAGGAAAAGGGCAAGGGAAAGAAAAAGACTGAAAGTGCAACAGGCAAACAAGAAAAAGTTGTGTGCAAGAAAGGCAGGATAAATAGCTGTACTCACGTCTGCGAGAGTTGCGGCGTTTCAGCCGGAAAGTCTCTTTGCCATAACACAGGCGATGGATAAAGGGGCCAAGCTGACGCATGTTCTTCACCCGGCCTGTCACCATCATCTCTTCCTGAACCATGTAGGTCTGTGGCAGGTACATCCCCCTCTGCACAACACATTCACAGCAATTAATCATTACAGAAAAAGGACGAACTGCTGAGATTGTGTTCTGCTTTACTCATAACACACTCATTGAGGTTCATATATTTGTAAAATAAATGTACATCTATCATGGCCTAAAAGACTGACCCAAATTGTTAGACCTAGAATTTGACCTCAATTTTCTTTCTTTCATTTATACTAAATGTCATTCCATACAGAATTGTACCCCACCCCAGATTCTTTACCTTGTTCTCATAAAGCACAAAACAGCACACTTTCCTCCAGCATCTGGCACATTTCACTTATCATAAAATGGCTATATAAAATGGCCATATGTGGAGTATGGAGTATGATATAAGACTTGACAGAAGGTGTGACTCAGAGAGAAACATATTCAACGCAAGAGCATATTACCTTGACATTAATAAGTAGCTCCCACAGGTTCCTGGGAGGCATGACAATGGTGGTGTTGAGCTCAACAACATAACACTTATCCAACGCAATGTCGTGATATGCTGTGAGGCCCTGTGTAATGAGGGGGGGGGAAAAGCCACAAATTAGCAAAAACTAAACAAAAGTAACTAATACAGTCCTTCAGTTCTAGTCATATCAGTGCCTATGTTATTCAGAGAGTTCAGAGTCTTCTGACAATAAAGCCACAGCAAGTGCTTCTTGATAGACTGTTACTTTGCCAAAGAAGAAACGTGTTCTTTAATGGGAAATCACTTTGACATTTTTAATGGTACATTTATTTATTTATTTATTTATATATATATATAATTGCCACAAAGGCAAAGAGGTGGAGTGCAAAAGGCTAGGTGATTCCTTCCATACCCGGTGGAAGTCGTGGACGATGTCAGCTGGGTCGCTTCCTCCGAAGTTAGGCACAGGAACGTTGATCTGCTCGTAGTTTTCTTCCAAGTAGATGCCGACATTCTCTTGCAGCTCCTGTCTCCCTAGCAACGGTGCGTACAGGGAGTCTTCATACATCACCCGACAGTGGAACAGGCTGTCCTCGGGGATCTGTGTGAAGAGCAAATTTGGAACGTCTTAAAAAAGAACGTACAAAAGACGAGATGGAAGACATAGCTAATGAATAATGAAAGGGAGTAAAAATTAAGGAGGATGACTGACAGGGCATATTACTCATCAGACACAGAATGTGGCCTAGATTTTGCTTTTCTTCATGTGCTGTGCACAGAGAAAGCTTTCTCAGACAGTCCTACTACTTGACTTATCGGTTACATTTCACTTAATAGTTTTAGAGCACTGTTTAATATTAAACATGACACCGTCTTTGCTTATGTCTCACCTGAGGGGTGAAGTAGTAGCGATACACATAGACTGACACCATGATCAGGCCGGACATGAAGATCACCAGGCCGGGAATCAGACACCAGAGGCCACTTACTGAAGACTTCTTAGGCCTGAGAGGGAGGACCAACTCATCCGGCTGGAAGAAAGAAGAATCAATTGGGCTATTTTTGCCTGCTGAGCAAGAATAATTTTTGTCAAGCGAAATCTGACCGAACAGGAGTGCCTCAAATGTCCTATACCCCCACGGGGACACTTTTAGGCAACCTGATCTCATGCAAAATTCAGAGCAATTCTAATGAGTGTGATTGTTTGAAGACTTTGTTGGTTGTGACTAAGAAACCACTTCCTAACCCTAAATTCGGCCACTCATAGCATTATGTACATTGTGGCTCACGCTTACGACTCTGTGATCACGAGATCATTAGACCATGAGGACGCCTCTCTAGCAACGAATCAGATAAGCACTAGTAGCACACATTTTCTATTTCTTTCTGTAATTTCTCTTTGTGACTGCCAAGGAATTAGTCACGCCACATCTCAAGGAGTCAGGAGGTGTGAACGCCTCCAGTCTCTCAGGCAAGTCTGCCAAGGACGCCATTCTGGCTTCAGCCCACACTGACTGTACTCACCATGGCAATGGTATAGCAACTCCACCAGACCTGCTGACAGAGCAAATGTGTGACGCAGCAGCATTTCATTTTTTAATTTTTTTTTTTTTTTTAAGCCACATACTGTACTTCGTAGTTTACATCAGTATAGGCTTTTCAGTGCAGGAGACAGAGGTCATTGGAGATAGTCTTTGGAGGACATTCTGCATGGGCATGACTGAGATGTTGCTTCTGGTCTTTCACTAATTTACTTCGAAACTTATAATTTTCTAAATGATGTGAAGTAAAGTCATTCATGCTATCTAGCTTTGACCAAACATGAGAATAGGTTATAAATATAATATTTGTCCTCTATTCTTTGACATCCAAACTTTGACGTCAGTATCTTGGCATCCATTTGTGAACAAATGATAAAGGGAGACGATGTTAACTGCTGGATGTTTACTGTGCATTTATTCAGATACAAGGTGTGGTCTTTGTTAGAAGAAAGAGAAAAGAAAAAATAAATAAATAAATTCCCTATCCATCAGTGTTAGAAAGAGCCTATTCCAGAATGACGTCAAATGATTATCCTAGTTACTCTATGAGACCAGATGTTACTAGTTAACCGGGGAATTTCAGTTGCAGTTTTGAGCTGTCTGACCCTTATTTATAAACAAGCAAACAATTAAATATTCACTAGTCACACGCGCGCGCACAGGCGTTTAATTCGACAACGTTAAATCTTCATACTGCTTTGCATGTCAGAATAACACGCTACACTTTAATATAGCCTAGTTTTTTTTATTATTAAGGCAGTTTGCTTGTTTGCACATAACCCAATTTAGGCTTTAACTGCTTTGTACACATTAACAATGTTGTAATGGCAGTCTCGGCAGTGCTCTGGGGAATCTGGTTTATTCACTCCAAGCTACAGAAATGCAGAATAACGACGTGTTCCGGATCTCAGTTTCCACACTTTATGAATAAACTGCACCATTACTGTAAATGTAAGCAGTGTACATTGGTTTGTAAACCGCCACAAATTATGCCATTCTATCATTATAGAGCTTATTATGTCATTAATCTATAGGCTAATCATTATTGCAATTCATGTGGGGTTTAAATGTAGCCTACATAACACAATATTAATATTCCCCATTATTTATATATATATATATATATTCTTAAACTGCATTTAAACGATTAAAAAACACACTTTTTAAAGTTAGTTAGCAATTATATTAAACATTCTTCGTTTTAATACAACTTAAGAATATATTTACAAATAATATGTCATTTAAAAATAATATAGTTATAATTTACTTCTTTTTTTCTTTTTTTTTTTAAGAGAATAAACTCACCTGAGAATAAGACATGATAATTTCCTCTTTCCCTCCATCCCTCTGCTTTTCAGGCTTCTGCACCGATACGGGCTGAAAAGATATCTTCACCATTTTCCCCTTCTTCTTCTTTTCTTTTGTGTGTGTGTGTGTGTGTGTGTGTGTGTGTCTTGCGGGTCTCTGTGTGTGCTGAGGAGAGGAGCTGATAACACCACAAGGCTGCGATGCGCTTGATGCGAGATGCTGAACAGCGCGCGCACTTAAAGGGAATTCCCGACTTCCGGTCTGCTTCAAACTAAGAGTCGTCCAATCAACGCACGCCGTCTATAAATAACAACGTCTATAAATACCGGTTTATGGAAAGCGGGCGAAGAAGTCGGTTCAAGAAGTGTTGAAAAGTAGACTACTAGAGAGTTGAGTAAAAATTGGAATAGTTGAACTTTTCTTCATATATAAATAAGTAAGGACATTTTATTTATAAAAAAAAAAAAAAACTAAAACAAATAAATAACACTATATAAAACATAAAACATTTAATAAAAGTATGTTTTTCATCTTGATTTAAAAACCATGATAAGAAATAAGAGAGCACTCCTGATGGCCACAACCTCAGCGTGGCGTCTGCAAAGGCACAGTCACTCATAGCCTTCGGGACCCAGGGGTAATGGCACAGTAACTCAGAGATGTACGGGGAGCTAGACTGTTACGAGCTTTAAAAACAAACATTAAAACCTTAACATGGATCCTGTAATGGACAGGGAGCCAGTGCAAGGACTCCAAAACCAAGGTGATGTGGTCTCATTTCTATTTTCTTCTTTTCAAGGATGATGCCAATATACTGTACAATGAATTACAACAATCCTAATGAGATGAAAATTAAAAGCACAAATAACTTTTCCTAGGTCCTGAAAGGAAAGAAATGACTTAATTTTAGAAATAAAGTTGATGAATGCTGTTGCAATCGAATAAAACACCAAGATTCTTCACCTGTGATCTCAGATGTTGTGCCGGTACTCCTAAGATATTTAATACAATATAATTCATTCAATATTAGTTTTGGATAAGCCAAAGCAATTGAGATCAGATTAGTTTTCATTTAATCGAAGAACACTGTTAGCCGTGCAAGCCTTAATATCTCCAGTGCATGTGCTGAGACACTGTAGTGAGCAGAGATCATTGGGTTTTAAAGGGGAAAAGAGCTGAGTGCCATGATCGTAACAATGAAAAGAGATATTGTCTTCAAATATTGTTTCCTGATGAGAGCATGCACAGTGAAAAAAGGACAGGCCCTAATAGCTTCTCTCACCAACTGAGAACATCCTGTGATTGATTTACGACTTAAAACAGCTCAGTATATTCTCTCACAGGCCAAAAATATATATGTACGTGTTTTTAAAATGTTAAAATGTTCTCCGTCGAGCTACACACGTTGTTCCTGCTGCCTGATGAATGCCAGTGCCTGATCTTGACACCCTCGGCATGACGAACCGCTGACCAATCCTAATGCTCTACTTGGACTGCTTGGAGCTTTCTGTACTTGTGACACACTCTCTGCTGCTGATATTGCTCCCATGTGGATACTCTATCTAAAGATTGCATGTACCAGAAACAGTTTGTGCCCAAGACTCAGCTATTTTTCAATGGATAACTTCACTTGGACACTGTAGGCTTGTACCCAAAAACTGCTGCTGTAATCATAAAAGACCCTGATGCTTATACTGAACATCATTTCAACACACTGAGTGCTATTTAACTATATATAGTACATTTGGGAAAGTGTATTGATTTATAATCCCACTGTCCAGTGTCACACAGAAGAGGATGAGTTCCAGTTTGAGTCTGGTTCCTTCTAAGGGTTCTTCCTCATATCGTCTCATAAAGCTGCTTTGTGACAATGTCTATTGCTAAAAGTGCTATGTAAACACATTTGAATTGAATTCTTTGAAAATACATTACATGAGGTATCTTGTATCATATAGCCTTAATATCATATACAATATACACTCAGTTCCAGACAGTAAGTACACCTACAACATGTTGAACTTAAACTTGGTTATTTATTTATTTATTTATTTATTTATTTTTACCACTAGACAGTTATTGGCTGGATATTTTGGTTGGTGGACTATTCTCAACCCAATTATATTATAAATTACATGTTGAAATGATATAATAAAAAAAAAAATCACAACAGATTTACAGATTATGAATCATTATATTATAACTTTACACAAGGTTCTTCCTAATTTTTAAGTAAGGAATAAAATAAACGGTGCTGTTATAGGAAAATAATCAGTGACAGCGTGGCATGATGCATTACCACCCAAATGTTAATTATATTCCAAAAAAAGTTGGTTTTATTCCTCTTGTACCACAGCAGTTTTCAGACTATTACAATTTGAACGAATTAAAGACCAGAATGTCATACTTGTTACGCATTTAAGGTTGCACTTAATATTGTGGAACGACCACAAGGTAAGTCGCTTCCTGTTATCACGTAGACTATAACAGCTATAAATAGACATTTCTTCACCACCCTCTTTTTCCTCTCTCTTTTGAAGTTAATAAGACAAAAAAAAAAAATGCAGCTTAGAATAAGCACATTAATTTAACTCTTGCAGCCAGTACTGTTAATCAACACCTGACCAACCAGATTGAAGAATTCTACACTGCTGTGGTATAAACTGTACAAAGTTTTTTGTACAAAGTTGTGGGCTATTATTATTATTATTATTATTATTATTATTATTATTATTATTATTATTCCCCGCCTTGTGCCCTGAGTTCCCTGGGATAGGCTCCAAGATCCCTGAGACCCTGTGTAGGATAAGCGTTGTGGGAAATGGATGGTTATAATAATAATAATAATAATAATAATAATAATAATAATAATAATAATAATAATATTATTATTATTATTATTATTATTATTATTATTACTAGTACTAGAAATATGTTGTAAGAGTTCCATTGTTTTTACATGTAGCTCCTATTAAACCCATATCCAAAGACATAGGCCTTTTAGGAGCTGAAATTTAAATTTGTGCTCATATTAGCTGCAGCGTGCACAAGGGCTTTTAAGTTGAAATGCTCCTGAAATGGCTGTGCCTTCCGATGCTTATTTTAGGCTTTTACGATGAACGACGCACTCCGATTTGCATCAGACTTCCGGAAGTCAAAAAATAACCTGACATGCCATTCTGCTTATATGGAATTATTATAATTTATGACCGTTTTGACGGTGTGTGGGAATCCATGATCCCGAATCATTTATATGATCATAAAATTGGGGGTGTTGAACACTGGGATGCGTTGCATATTTAAATCTAGGGCATAGAGATTAATGGCATATAATTATCCTTATTTTTGTGATGTGCTCGGGGAAGAAACATTCAATTACATGGAAAAGATATTCAATTACATGTCATGATAAACATGATGTCTAATGGAACCATAACCTAAACCATGACGTATGAAGTACAAATACATATCATTCCAACCCATTCATTTCAACCAAGCAGGAGCCAATCCTGATTTCACCTTAGTCTCCCATCAACTATCAAGTGTGCCTCCAATTTGGCTGTAATGGCCGGCACTTTGAAGAAGACCCCTGATCTACAACATATAACCAGGCCGGAAAAAACAAACAAACAAACAAACAAACAAAAACAGTAGAAACATTCATAGAATTTGTAATGGTTTTAATAACTATAATGGGAATAGTATTGGTTTTAATAGAAACTGTAATGGTTCCTGTGGGTCTTTACTGGTAATTTGTTGCCTTCCATTGGTGGCATGTTATGTATGGTATCTAGTGGATACCATTAAGGACCAATAATGTAGTAATGGTTTTAATGGTTAACTGATGTTATGTAATGGTATTTGTAGTGGAAACCATTAGAATTTCTGTGATGGTTTCTATTGTTTTTCTTTTTGTTTGTTTGTTTTTGTTTTTTCAGCAGGGAAGATGAATGGCTAGACTGTCATAGGTACCCGTGATTTTCCTGAATTATTTTGGACTACAACTCTGCTTTGTTAATTAAAGATTTCTGAGTTTATGAACGTGCTGTCAGACAAAGGTTACGTCCAAAACTACACAGACTACTCTCATACTAAGTAGCTAGTGAACTGTTTATTACGGCAGTACATGGTCGTGTAAGTACTCGATAACGTCTTGTGGTCTTGGACGTATTACGACGTGGAAGTGGATTCATCATAAATTAGCATCTTTATAACACTTGCTAATCTTCAAGCCACACTGTTGATCTAATGACGTCAGCATAATAATTAGGCTTCTTACATCATAGACTGTATAAAAATAGACTGTCCTCGAAAGCTGCGTAACTGGGACTCCTGACATGACAACATACACGGAGTGTCCAGCAGAGGGCGAGCTTTTCACCGTTTAGAAAGATAATAATAATAATAATAATAATAATAATAATAATAATAATAATAATAATAATAATAATAATAATAATAATAATTTTAAAATTCCTTACTGTAAAGTGGAAAGTCTGAGGTTAGTCTGAGAGGCATCTAGATAGCAAATAATTAAAAACGCTATTAATATTCCAGTTCAATTACATTTTTAATAATTAAATTAATCAATGAATTTAATTGCAGTTATTAATTAAATGCAAAACACACGGATTTTGCTGATACACCAAAAATAGCTAGCTCTCATTTTGACTGTGGTTTATTTATGCTCTGTTCTGATTGGTCATTCACAAAGACATTCAGTACAAATGTTTGTATCTTTCAAATCATTCCCAAGCCTATTTTAACTAAGAAAAAAGCAATATCAAACATTATCACAGGTTAACGTCAGCGCTATTATTATTATTATTAGTATTAGTAGTAGTAGTATTAATAGTAGTAGTATTAGTAGTAGTAGTAGTTGTCTGTTGTTGTTATTGATGTTGTTTGAAACGTAGACCTATATGACTGACCAGAGTGCTGATCTGGGACAGGGAAATTGAATCGTTCCCCTCCAGTACACACTTTTCAGGGTGGGTTGGTTTTCGAAGGAGATACAAAGGCGCTGCAGTTGATTGGCTCTCTTTATGCACGAGCTCGCTGTCAGCTCTCTCGCGCGGTCCGCGCTCCATTCACATGTAAATCAGGCCCCATAAATGCACCCCTTGGTCGCCCACTTTTGCACAATACCCGCCTCTCTTGTTAGCACCGTGTGTAGACCTTTGTTTCAGACTGCGCTCGCCGGCCATCTGCCCTCCATTCAGGAGTCGTAACGGCACTGCGTGCTTGTTGGGAGCGCTCTCTCTCTCTCTCTCTCTCTCTCTCTCTGGCTCGGATTTCGGAAACACAGCAATATGGCCCCTGCCTCCCGCAATGGCAAGAGTGAGGATGACTATTATGGGATCAAAGGAGACAGAAAGGTACGAACCGCTCTTTTGTGATCTTCCCAACATGCCTGGCTTTGCTGGTCTTTGCAGCAATGCTTAAGCTATGCAATATTACATCTGTGCAGACGAGAAAGCCCTTGGTGGAGAAAAAGAGGCGCGCCCGCATTAATGAAAGTTTACAGGAGCTGCGCCTGCTACTGACCGACTCGGACGTAAGTTGCGTTAATCACTTTTCCAACTTTGACGCCTACACGTGATGACAGCTCGTATTCTGCATAACCAGGACACATAATTACTCTAACGCTCTTTGTGTCATCCTTAGGCGCAGACAAAGATGGAGAACGCTGAAGTCTTGGAAATGACCGTGAAGCACGTGGAGAGTATTCTTCAAAACAGAGCGAAAGGTGAGTTAGGCACGCGCGTGCATGTAGGAGTTGCTACTGCATGTTCAACTCTTAAAATCAAAGGCTAAAATGGATCAGCTTTGGGATTAAGACCCTCATATGTTTGTCTTCATTTCAGCAGCTGACAGCATGAATCGTGAGGCGAGTGAGCGCTTCGCCGCTGGTTATATCCAGTGTATGCATGAGGTGCACACGTTCATCTCCAGCTGTCCCGGCATCGACGCAACCATCGTGGCGGACCTGCTCAACCATCTGCTGGAATGTATGCCTCTGTACGACGAAGATCGCTTCCAGGATCTGCTTTCCGATTTGATGGGAGACTGTGGGAACGGTGGGGCTTGGCCAGGCGTGCTGTCACCACGCGAAGGGAGTGTCACCGGTAGACCTTCAGCTCTCTCACTGTCTCCGTCCAGCACATCAAGCGATGATCTGTGCTCGGACATCGACGAGACCGACACCGAGCACAGTCACGTGGACAGCCGGGACGCTCAGGATAATATACCCACCGTGTTCTACTCTAAATCTGTATGGAGGCCCTGGTAGACCTGGACAGATCCATCCCTGAAACATAGCAGTGAGATGCATGCAACAGAACCTGTGTAGCTGTTAGTGCGCAAGTTATTATGTAGTTCAGAAAGACTGGACACGAGAAGTGTCTGTAACAGTTCTGAAAAGCTCTTTGGTGAAACAGCCGCGTATCAACCTAACAACACTGCAACATCGGCATCTTTGTAGCGTATTTAAATGTTTTTGTATAAGCTAAGTTAAGACGACACTGTTCTGATGAGTATTTCTAGGAAGTGCTTATCTGTATCTTATTACTGTAGACAGAAATGTAAATATTTCATTGTTGCTGTAGATATATTGATGACCTATGCGTTTTCTTCATTAAAAACATCAACACTCATCTCTTATTATTATTTTTTATTATTATTGTTATTAGTATTATTATTTATTTATTTATTTTTGTCTTGTGGGACAAATGTAGACACTTCACTTCACAACCAAGTGTGCATGCGGTGAACTATTGAAACAGGGACGTCTCATAACAGAACTGGGGTCGCGATAATTAAACGTCATCAAACTTCACACACTAGCTGGCCGCTACTGAATTTATTGAGTAGGATTCTTTGACAGAAAAAAAAAAAAAGAAAAAAAAAAGACAAATTAACAATTGAAATAAGCAGAGGTCAAGATCACAGGGGGCATCCTTTCAACGCTTTGTTTATGCAGACTGAAGGTGAGAAAGTAGGCTACTCTTTGGAATTTGTAGGAAACCCCACACCTCTGGTGGTCAGTCATCCAGAGCTGACAAACCCAGCTGTCATTCTTTCAGAGCCTTTTGACCGGCTCACACATTATAAAGTCCTGTGTTTATGGATATTACATGTTTGTAGGAAATAGAAGTACACACATTGGGCTACACCCGCCGTAGCCTAATACTACACTAAACAGTAGCTGCAGGCCAATCTATTTTGACATGGTATTTTGTATGATAACAAGCTGCCTATCAGATAAGCTACAAAAACTTCAGTAGTCTCATTCTTGAGATCAATTTGGATTTGTTTTTTTTGTTTTTTTTTGAGGCTACTATATTTTCTGCTAATATCCTTTTCAGAGTATCACCTTATACTGTAATTACATATGACATTAGCTACATCTGCACAGCACAGTAGGCTTATTATTCTGGGTTAGGCCTACGACCAAGGACTTCACTCAACTTTATATCACTTTGGCTCCGTAAAATAGATAAGCCTGTATAACTGGAGAGGACTGAATGAGACATTAACATCACCTCTCCGTTGTAGTGATGAATGAGTAGCCTACTTGGTGCACAGCTAACTCAAAAACTGTCTCAGGCCCACCTTCCGGGTTCTTGTTTTTGTAGACAGACTACAGGCTACTAACGTTTAAGACGTCACATTTTGAAGGACATAAAGGCGTTTTTAATTTCCAAATTTTCTCAGATAGTGCAAGTTAACCATTTCGGTTATTAAAAAAACAAACAAACAAACAAACAAACAAGCAAACTCTGTTCAGCCTAATGGCATCACTGATATGGCAGCTACGGGGACGGAAAGCTACAAGGCTAAGTAACAATAGGCACTAGTGTATTATTCTGAAGAACTAATATCATGGCCTATTCGCATACTAATTGGATAATAGTTTGTAGTCAATTGATGATCTGCTCAGAGTGGAATAAAAACGTATTAAGCTTTTTTTTTTTTTTTCAAATGCACATTTTGACACTTCGCTGACTGCTGTTAGCTTTTAAGAGAAACTGCTCCTCTGATCAGGCGGATTATATTGGCGTCTGTGAGGTGCTGCCTTTTAGTGCCGTCCGGACTTTTAACACCTCGTCCTCAAATTGGCTGAGGTGTGAACGACTCTCACGTCGCTTTCATCAAAGGCAGTCGCATCCTCTTCACGTCGCGTCCAGTTTCTGCGGCCTCTTAAAGGGCCACTAAAAGACAAGAGAGGATGTACACCGGAACAGCTTTGTAATAAAAACTACCAGGAAATGTCGTACAAAATAAATAAATAAAGGCAACGCGTTTCATTTTGAGCATATGGCACCGAAATGGCTTCAGTTACACAGACGGTTCCAACGGTCACCTCAGCGAATGGATTAGACATTGTTTGATTTAATCTGACTCACAGCTCTAACTGTCCATAGAAAACACGAACATTTCCTTAATAAAGTCAGACAATTCAATTTTCTTTTATCTCGGTCTCCTATATTAAACCACTTAATAGCTTTTCTCTCAACATTACCATCGTCCATGTCCCTGTCAGTTTGCTTGTTGTCTGTTTGCTGTCCTGTATGTCTTGATTTCAGTGTATTGTGATTCTCATTTGTGAATTGCACTTTGGCAAGGTGCTCCATAAATTAAAACTGCACAAAAATCAAGACTCTGAAGCATTTTTTCCCTTAAAAAATAATTTTATTTTTTTAAACAAATCCTATATGATAACATTTGACACGTAAAATACCTTTCTGTAGCCTGCAATAAACTATCTTTTTGACTGTGCAAACTTTCCTAATTGAAGCTTAAAATAAATATATATTTTTTCAATTAATAACTCTTATTAGCAAACCTACCGGTAGGTAAACCCCCCAACAACAACAACAACAACAACAACAACAACAACAACAAATACAGACTTTGGTATCTTGGCTGGCTCACATTGAAAAAAAGTGCTGTGGATGTTGAGGGTACATATATTAATATATTCAATTGCTATTTAGTACAGTAAGAAGCCGTTTTGGACACATCCAATGTCATTTTTTCTTTCAAAACCCGATATCAGTCTCTTTCCTGGGAAAAAGGATTAAACGTTTTTGTGATCCCTGTACCACAATTGTCTGTAAACAGATCTCTCTATAATCTACTTCAACGTACTAGCGTATACAATAACATATAAAATATACATTAAACTAATATTCAGTGCACTGGTTCTGGTCTTCTTGGGTTCGGGGTTTAATGAGGCAATATAAAGCTTGGTCCTGTCCCATTTCTCTGAATTTATATACTGTAATAGTTGATGAGGAGATACACATTTGTAGTTAATTGTTTAAATTAAACTGATAATTTTATAGCCTTTTCCAGCAGAAATGCTTCTGGACCTTCTTTTCACATACGAGTTATTACAGTAGCTGTTGAGGTATTCGAGGACGTTTGCAGATTAAAATGATAGAACATAAAATATGACATATAACGTTGTTTTCAACATCCACATAAATATCTTAAAAATAACAACCATTTCATGAGAAATTTCAAGAAACAAAAATACTTTTTAGTCACAAGGACATTGTCTTAGAACACCTTGGAGTCTAGGAATTTGACTGACAGACATCTGGCAACTTCAAACAAACGCATGCGCAAACACACACACACACACACACACACACACACACACACACACACACACACACACACTCACAGCGAGACCTCAGAGAACTCCATAAAGCTCCTCAAAAGCAATGCTCCTCACTACCTCATTTAAACATATAAACTATGGAATATGGAATTTAAACATGTACAAAAACGTCCTGTCCCAGATCAGCACTCTGTGTGTGTGTGTGTGTGTGTGTGTGTGTGTGTGTGTACAAGCTCTTCATTGCGTCTGGTCATGAGGAGGGGCTGTGACATCACTGACTTCAGATTCCCCCATGTGCAGGTCCGGGAGCTCCTCCGCAACCAGCGTCTCTGGGACTCCTTTACAGCCACCACACGCCTTCACAACATGCAACACATAACACAAACTTAGCTTAGCTCTATCCTACACCGGCATCCTTACAGGTATTACAGAACTTATATAGATGGTCAAGCTGAAGAGGTTTTATTACATGAAATGATATTACTAAAGCTGAATCAGCTGAATCCAGAGATGACTGTCTGAGCTTAGCTAATTTATACATTTCACACATAATTATCAGAAGAAGCCTTAATTTATTTTAATTTTTTTTTTGCTCCTGAGTGGTGCAACAGAAAATCGCCCTATACAGGGGAGAAAAATTGGTTGTAAAAAATTCATATAAACAGGTATTACATGTTTACAACTAAATCCCATATGTTTATTAGAAATGTGATTAATTTAATGCTCATCATTCACAATAATTTATATCTAGCCAAACAAACCTGCAACTTTACAGATGTCTATGACAATGTTTAAAACTTATACTGATAAAGAGGTGGGAGACTCTTGAGCATTTAATTTGCTAAACTGTGCTCCTGATTGTGGAAACCTGGCTTTAAAATGAAAGCATGTGTTTTCGAACCAAGGTAAACTGTGGGAACATCAAAGCTTCCGAAAACAAGATTTCTGTTTACAGTAGACCAACTTTCTTAACTGACACTAAGGAGATAACAATATTAACCGTTTTTCTATTTTAAAAACTACTTGTCAACTTGCATAATTGTGAGAAGTGTTTTAATCTTCGTTAAATTAAATATATTGGCTTTATATTTTGGTCACTAGGACCAGATGTAAAATGCCCATCAGGTTGTATGTGAAGTGCTTTTTCTTTGTGTTCACCTCAATGTTAATGGCTTTGGGTAGACCTCCTCCTCTCACCCAGGGGTGAACCTCAGCCAGCTCCCTCTTCTGCTCCTCAGAAAACCGAGGCTGACTCTTCTGCATCTGCCTCAGTTTCTCCAAGTCGTCCCGCAACACTTGCTGGATATCACTAAAGAGACATAATCACAGACACAAAGATTCGTGAACATACATAGAAACATTTCATTCCGACTGAACACCAGATAATCATGATATTACATTTGGGAATAGACATCACATCATGCTGCATCATGTGATCGTTCAGCCATTTTGGAAGGGTTAGTTCTTTGTTCGCAAGCTATAAGCCTGTTCACATACACTGTGAGGGAAAGAGATTGTTGTTTTATTGTGTTTTTGTGTTTAAAGCTAATCAAAGGGGAAGTGGTTGTGTCACTCTTAACTCCAAAGGGATGCCAAGCAGCTGACTTCAAATTATAGTCTTATTAATGTTGTGGATCCATATGAACCTCCTCTTACATCACCATACATATTTTCAAATCTGGTGTGCATTTAAGTGCCTCTTTATATGAGCGATTAAAAAATTCACTCAAAGCCTATGTACAGATTACAAATATACGTATGAGTATAGGATCTGCCGGTGTACAATCTGCCGATCTACAAACTGCTATCAATATTTGCAGGTAATGTTACAGTTACAGTGACCCCAACTGTTCTGTTTAAACACACATACATATAATTAAGCATTAAATGAGCATTAAATGAGCATTAAATAAGCATATATTAATGTAAGGGCACTGTATTCCGCACACCTCATTATTCCGTACACTTGACCTTTTTCTGCTAATAAAACAGTTAAATAATAAATTACACATGCCGATCATGTATTAAATATAACCTGGTGTTATTGTAATTTATTCCTATTTCCTTCTAAACTGTTTGAGACCAAGCATGTCCTACAATCTCAGGAGATAGTTACAGAACCCCTACATAACATGACAACTGGGGAAACGTTAGAGATCCTGGATGGATGAATAATGTATTTAATATAACATTTTTTTTTTTTACATAAAGAACACAACCAAGTATTATATTAGCATCAAAGACATCCATCCATTTTCTCTACCGCTTATCCTACGCAGGGAGCCTATCCCAGGGGATTCAAGGCACAAGGTGGAGGACACCCTGGACAGGGCACCGACCCATCACAGGGCACAACTGCACACACTCGTACACCCATTCACGCACTTGAGATGCCAGTCAGCCTACAACGCACGTCTTTGGACTGGGGGAGGAAACCGGAGTACACAGAGGAAACCCCTGAAGCACAGGGAGAACATGCAAGCTCCGCACACACAGGGCGGAGGCAGGAATCGAACCCCCAATCCTAGAGGTGCAAGGCAAATGTGCTATTCCAAACTAAGCCACCGTGCCACCGTATCAATGTGCTGTACAGATTACTGATGTCATACTGTTGAGACAGGAGATGGTTTTTCTATTTTCTTTCCAATGCATTTTGGTTGGTGGGTAAATTGGACATAGCCCAGACATCATATCCTGTACATAATCAGGCATTTCTTTAATATCTACGGAAATGCATACAATGCCAACAGAGTGTACAAATAACGTTCTCCTATGTGACATGTGAAACCTTTCTCCCCCAGTTTTTACAGTCCACTGTGGACTTTTTTAATTTAATTTTTTTCTACCACAGCTGTCATGGCTGCTGCATTAGAGATTATAATACAAAAATATCTTCCTACCATTATGACTCTTCAAAATACTTACATCTGTAAGAAAACTAACTACAGCTGTGGCCAAAAGTTTTAAGAATGACACAAATATTAATTTTTACAAAGTCTGCTGCTTCAGTTTTTATGATGGCAATTTGCATATACTCCAGAATGTTATGAAGAGTGATCAGATGAATTGCAATTAATTTCAAAGTCCCTCTTTGCCATGAAAATGAACTTAATCCCAAAAAAACATGTCCACTGCATTTCAGCCCTTCCACAAAAGGACCAGCTGACATCATGTCAGTGATTCTCTGGTTAACACAGGTGAGAATGTTAATGAAGACAAGGCTGGAGATCACTCTGTCATGCTGATTGAGTTAGAATAACAGACTGGAAGCTTTAAAAGGAGGGTGGTGCTTGAAATTATTGTTCTTCCTCTGTTAACTATGGTTACCTGCAAGGAAACACGTGCAGCCATCATTGCTTTGCACAAAAAGGGATTCACAGGCAAGGATATTGCTGCTAGTAAGATTGCACCTAAATCAACCATTTATCAGATCATCAAGTCCTTCAAGGAGAGAGGTTCAACTGTTGTGAAGAAGGCTTCAGGGCGCCCAAGAAAGTCCAGCAAGCGCCAGGACCGTCTCCTAAAGTTGATTCAGCTGCGGGATCGGGGCACCACCAGTGCAGAGCTTACTCAGGAATGGCAGCAGGCAGGTGTGAGTGCGTCTGCACGCACAGTAAGGCGAAGACTTTTGGAGGATGGCCTGGTGTCAAGAAGGGCAGCAAAGAAGCCACTTCTCTCCAGGAAAAACATCAGGAACAGACTGCTATTCTGCAAAAAGTACAGGGATTGGACTGCTGAGGACTGGGGTAATGTCATTTTCTCTGATGAATCCCCTTTCCGATTGTTTGGGGCATCTGGAAAAAAGCTTGTCCGGAGAAGAAAAGGTGAGCGCTACCATCAGTCCTGTGTCATGCCAACAGTAAAGCATCCTGAGACCACTCATGTGTGGGGTTGCTTCTCAGCCAAGGGAGTGGGCTCACTCACAATTTTGCCTAAGAACACAGCCATGAATAAAGAATGGTACAAAAACATCCTCAGAGAGCAACTTCTCCCAACCATCCAAGAACAGTTTGGTGTTGAACAATGCCTTTTCCAGCATGATGGGGCACCTTGCCACAAGGCAAAAGTGATAACGAAGTGGCTCGGGGAACAAAACATCGACATTTTGGGTCCATGGCCAGGAAACTCCCCAGACCTTAATCCCATTGAGAATTTGTGGTCAATCCTCAAGAGGCGGGTGGACAAACAAAAACCCACAAACTCTGACAAACTCCAAGCATTGATTATGCAAGAATGGGCTGCCATCAGTCAGGATGTGGCCCAGAAGTTGATTGACGGCATGCCAGGGCGAATTGCAGAGGTCTTGAAAAAGAAGGGTCAACACTGCAAATATTGACTCTTTGCATAAACTTCATGTAATTGTCAATAAAAGCCATTGACACTTATGAAATGCTTGTGATTATACTTCAGTAACAGTTACTAACATCTGACAAAAAGATCTAAAAACACTGAAGCAGTAGACTTTGTGAAAATTAATATTTGTGTCATTCTCAAAACTTTTGGCCACGGCTGTAGGCTGCCTGTCCAACCAGATGACTGACTAATCCTGCCAAAATGGCTGATCACCCATGAGATGCTGTGTCATGACATCATATTCCAAAGCCTAATAAAGCATACATCACTGTGGCCCACAATAAACACATTTCATCTTGAGAGTGCAAATGGTCATAACTGTAGTTTTACTGAGTATGCCTCAAAATTTCATAAGCTTAGTCGAACTGGCAAACTTGTGAAAGATCGTAATCTTTTTAACCCAGAAGAGAAGACTTTGCAAGCTTGTTTGCTGTTATTCAGTACCACAAAACACATCTACATGTAACACAAACATATGTACACATACACACTCAAGCACACACAGGCATTGGACTTGTCAGATGCAAACTCTAACAAGCACACACTGCTGCCCCCTTGTGCACACAATGATACGGCATGATACAATAAAATTAATAAGCAACTGTAAATGCTAGAGTTAAGACTTGAGGCCATTCTTTGATGCTTTTCATACATAAATTAAAAAAAAAATAAAGATACAGTGACTCATACGGTGATTCATCAAACTTCTCACAAGTACTGATTTTTGCAATGAGTGTTAAAATTTATATTCCAAAGTTCCCAAAGGACTGCACTTTTTCAAAACAGCAAAAGTTATATGGTTCTTTAAAATAATTCTGTTTTTATTTAGAAGTGTTATATTAATTTCCTTCTGCCCAGTACATGTCCTTCTATCTCCCTCCATGCTTTTCAAATCAGTGGACAGGGATCATTAATGTCGATCCTATCAACGGTGTATAAGGCACAGGTCGCTCACCGAGAGGGCAACTGGTATGTCATCATTACAGACTTGTCCACGTTGGCAGTGAGGAGCCACAGAGGATCCTGCAGGACATATTTGAGCAAACTCTCACTCTTCTCTAACTCAAAGGACCCTGAAACGCCACCTCCTGGTCTCTTGGCCGTAAGGGACTTCTGTGATGAGTCCACACTGCCAAAGTATTTACTGCTGTTATTGCTGGTGTGACTGCTCCCTGTATAAGATACAGAAAGAAAGAGTGTAGGAGAGAGGGAGTGGGAGAAAGAATGACATCCATATGAAAATCACTAGTGGTATAAACGTCAGGCTTCCACACAATTTTCGTTCATAAGGCAACAATTCGATATTTGACAATAACACAAGGTAGGCCTCCGGTTTATTTGCAACTGAGGACTATTATGAAATTTGTAAGTGTTCTTACAAAGCATACTCAATGAACATGCAGAATATATATATATTTTTTTGTGCAGAGATTGTGTTCAGGTAATTCTGAACTGAGAGGATTACAATGACATAAAATAAACTGGCTTTGTAAAGATCATTTTAACTCCTGTCATGTTACCAGGATCTCTTGATTGCACTTACTGGTGAATTGCACTGAATGGTGTTTCTGTGCTTTTATATATTATATAGGGCATTTTTAAAATCACTGTACACCTATAATCCCCTACAATCAAAATTGAGTGGCTTCTCTTCTAGTGGGAATAGAGTGAATAGTGCATGGAAGTCACGCACCAGTACCACTAGCAGATCCACCACTTCCACAAACTGATGTGCCACAGCCATTAAAAGCAGAACCCATGGACCCAGATGTAGCTGACCCAGTGCCGGACCGAGAGTCCTCCAGCATGAGGATATCCAACAGATCACTGGATGAAGAGAAAGCATCACAGTGGTGCATGTCATCTGCGTCTTCCTGCAAAACAACACAAAAAAGGACATCATATGCTAAGTTACTGCCAATGCTGAGCTCATGGATCCTATTCCTAATTGTTAAGTCCTCTTACTTCATTGTTAAGTTCTAAACAATTCAAGCATTAAAGAAGATTATCACTTTGAAGCTTAGCATAAGCTTTTGAGAGCTCTTGAAAAATGTTTATTCCTGATTTTCTCTATTATTGCAAATGATATCAGGTTTTCAACCACATTTTTGTGTTAAGGAAATCTGTATAGAGCAAATAACATGTATTACTGAACACTTATTTACAAATCTATTGCTATGTCAGATTAGTCGCTAATGGATTTTTCTAATTTGATTGTGTATAAAGCAAAAGCAGGATTCTGCAGTAAGACTATCATACCAATTGTCAGATAAAGTACAGGAAGAGTTTGGTTTCCAGCTATTAACTTTAAGGGGGCAAATACTTTTTCATTCATACACTTTCAGTAACTGTTTTTCATCCATGGGGAAAAAAAGGACAAAAGCAAAAAAAAACAAAAAGCAAACAAACAAACAAAAACAACACCTATTAAATACTGCCATCTAGTGGAAAGAGAGAGCAAGATCAAGAGAAGACAAATGAGGAGCTAAAAGAAATCAAGCCCATACTGGCTCTTTGTCTGTCTTGGTCTGCGTGCCAGCGTTTGCTCCTTTCTCCACTGCAGTGCTCCCCTGAGTACCCGCAGAGGTTGCCGTGGTTTCCTGTCTTTCACTGAAGCGCTGGCTCTCCTCCAGCTGCAAAAGGTTGAGCTGCAGTGGTGAACTACACTGTGACTGGAACAAGGGTGGAGATGATTGGTCCCGTCCACCCAGTGACTGAGGGGTGGAGCTCCGTGAAGGCTCCTCCCTCGTTTCTGGTTCTGCGGGCTTGGGTTGCTTGTCCAGCGGTGTGAATGGGAATGGCTGAGCTGGAAAAGGGTTTTGTGGGGTGAACTGATTCTGTACAGGAAACGTCGTCTGGGGTTGGAATGGAACCTGAGTGGGTGGGAACAAAGCCTGGAGGAGAGCAATTAAAAATGTTAAAAATAATAATTATTAATCATATGTTTTGTTTATATACTGGCTTTCCAAAACCCCAAAATGCTTTTAAAAATAGAGGATATTACAGACAAAAAAAAAACAAAAAAAACAACTGAACAGCTGAAAGTCACCTGTTCAGGGTAGAAAGGCTGCCGAGGGGCACTTCCTAGTTGTGGAAACATGTAGTTGGGCAGCACAAGTGCCACCATGGGTGTGACAAGAGGGGCAGGGAATTGGGGCTGCATAGGTTGCACGGGGAAGCGTGGATTCTGGGTACACTGGCTGTCTCCAAATCCTGAGAGTGGGGCATCCACCCTGGGTGGCATGGCATTGGTCCCTGGGTACACCTGGAGGGGGTATGCAGGCACAACGGCTGGGTATGCGATGGGAAAAGCAGACTGTGAGGTGTCTGAAGGAGACCATGAAGTCTGGTTCAGTCCTTGCAGTTCTTGCCTGAACAGCTGTCTCCGATGTGAGGCGGTGCTGTCGGACGATTCATTCTGTTTGATGCGCTTGGATTTGGACTTTCTGTTGCGACCCCCGCGACCAGTGGCAGGTTCTGCTCTCCCCCCCTGCTTACCAACACGATAAGGTCCAGCTGTACAAAGAGAGATGGGAAAAGAGAGAGAAATTTATGAAAGTTATAATGAAATTTGAACAGTAACTACATATTTATTAAGGCTAATACTGGCTTACTAATTACTTAGAGATAGTTAGAGACACTGATATAACAGCATAAATTGAATTCTGAAATCTGCTTGGTCAGAAGATCTTGATTAATAAGTTTTTATTATTAATGAGCACAGCCAGGCTGCCACTGTTGGGCGCTTGAGCATGGCCCTTAGCCCTATCTGCTCCAGGGGTGCCGTATCATGGCTGACCCTGCGCTCTGACCCCAACTTCCTAACAAGATGGGATATGCAAAGAAAAAACAATTTCACTCTGCTGTAATGTATATGTGACAAACAATGGCTTCTTCTTTTTCTTCATTTCCTTGAACTGCAGCTCTGTCCGGTTGTGCCGGCTGTAATTCATATCATATGTTTATATTAATGAGCTTGCCCTAATACCATTTCTACAGTACCTCATATCTCATTATGAGTGAGTCTCATGAGTGAGTCTCAATGAGTATCTCATTCACAGGAACTTGTACGGCAGACAAGCCACGTAATCTAATAATAAACAGATTTCTAATAATACACAGATTAAAAACATGCTGCTATTTAACAAATATGTGAAATTGCTGATATGGTGAAGCTTTCTGTGAGGAGATTAACATTTAAGTAACATTTAAGCAATCGTGGCAGATGACAGACTTCTCTGTAACATAACAAGCCATGTTTTTTGGCTTATTAGATTCAAGAGAGGAAAAAGAGAGACTGGTGAGGAATGGCTATGTATAAACACCAGATAACAGGAACTAACTTGTCTCGCAGACACGATTTTAAACAGTACTGTACTGTTAAAAGGATGAAGATGTCAATCATGAATAAATTACAAATAGTAACAGCTGGCAAATTGCTGTAGCATAAGAAGAATAAAACTCTTGCTGTTATAAGAAAATCAGTTTTCGGTGTTGATTATTTTCCTGTAACGGCACACACAGTCATGCTTTATTCTTTAAAGTACATATTCTTCTCGTGAAATGGCAATGTTACTGTGCAGTTTTGATGTTTGGGTGATTGACTAACAATGGGAATTATTCTGATCTGTAAATAGTAAAGAGTATTTGATCTGCTCGCACTCTTTTTGTACAGGTCAAGTAGAACCTGGAAATGACAAACAGTTGTGATAATTATGGAGATACTGGTATATGAGATTTTGCAATAAAATAGCTAGGCAATCTTAATAAACAGCTATCAAAGAAGAATTTAAGATATCAGACTAAAAAGTAACAAGGGCTCTCAACTTTTCAGCAACATGGAACATACTATCTGTAATACCCCCCCCCCCCACCCTTTAATTTATTGTCTGGATATTTATAAACTTACTATGCCTTTAAAAATCCTGTCTTCCTGTATTATAAGTTTACTTCCAATAGTAGGATCTTAGCCCATATTTGAAGCTTTCATTTCTTTCCTCAGGCTTTATTTAGAAAAACAGTGTTGCCAAACTAACAGCCAACGTGTTGAGTCAGGGCTTACGCTGCCAGGGTGGCACTTCACCTACTCCTACTCTTTCACTGGTACATGGGCATGGAATGTACTTATTTGGGCTTTAGTCAAAGAGTGACTCGCTCATGCAATAAATTAATGAGCTCTGTTAAAAACTGCTTTGCTGACTGAAATTCACAGTGACGTTCTATACACTGTTTGACAGGGTGTGAACTGTGCCTCCTCACTTCTGTTTATTTTCAGCTCAGTTGACACAGATTTTCAACTAAACTAGATGACGTTTTGCCTTGCTAAATGAATCTCAACTGAATCGTACTTTAACTAGATGACGACTGAAAAAGGCCTGAATTGCAAACCCGGAAGATGCTTTCCTCACCGTCGGACGTGGCCTGTCCTTTCTGCTTCTCCAGGTAGTCTGCTTTGAAAGTGTGAACCCCCCTTAGCTCCTTGAAGCGGTTGAGAAAGGCTTGCTCTTCCTTCTGTGTGTGTGCTGCCAGCACCTGCTTGGTCAGGCCTAGTTTCTTATACGCTTCCCTTTCCTGGCTGGGAGGTATAACTGTGGTAGGAGGAGTGGCTGGAGTGGGCCCTTCTGCTGTGTCTCCAGCACTGGGGCCATCCTCAATGATTTCTGTGTGAGAAAAACAGGACCAAATTCATGTTCACTGTATAACGCAGAATTGTTTATTTAGTGCGCAACAAAGTTCTTCATTGATTTACTATCAAATATGTCCCTGTTCATGCAAAAATGTTAATGCAAAGCTAATAATGAATGAAAACTAGCAGGGGCCAGCTTGCATTATGCGAACAGTTTATTCATTCATTGAATCCTTGATATAATTTATACAACCCTGTATGCTACCTTTTCACTGAACACTATATTCCTGGACAGGATGGTTGGAGTTCGCCCCCTAGTGGCAGTTATATTTCATTTACATCATTGATTACATTGATAAGCATGGATGAGAAGTTGATACTAGCTGAATAAGAGCACCGTATAAACATATAAGTCCACACAGACACATATTGAGGAAAAGTGATGTTTGTGTTAGTGATACTGAGTACAGATGTACTCACATACTGCTGTATTCACTTCTCAATATGCACCAGATCAGGAATTATCAACCAACTACAGCATCCCAGTGCAAAGAAATAGTTCATGCAAACTATCTTGCCCTAATCACTGCTATCAGAACTGAGTACTTGAAGAAATACTAAGAAACATATTAAAAAAGCTTGGTGACTCTAGTTTTCTAAACATGAAACAGCTCGGCTTCTATAGCAGTTGTGGTTTAAGCAATCACATGCATTTATGTAAATTATTTTGCTGAAGACAGCTCATCAGATCAGAGACTTGCTACACAGCAGAGATATTAGGTCTGAAAAGGGAAAGTTTTTACAGGTTTTTATTTACCCTCTCTGGTTTGATTGATGATGATATGTCAATAGCACAAGTGGTAACATGAAATACCACTATGAAACAACATAACCACTTCAAATTGCTTTATTTATATCTATAAACTAATCATAAATGGTTAAGCATTAAAAGCTCATTCTTGTTGCCATGATGCCTCTGTAATAAAGGAATATTATGTGACTAGGCATGAGATGATACACTAAAGCCATATCCCATTTACATTTACGGCATTTGGCAGACGCCCTTATCCAGAGCGACTTACGTTTTATTTCATTTATACATCTGAGCAGTTGAGGCTAAAGGGCCCAACAGTAGCAGCTTGGCGGTGCTGGGTTTTTGAACTCATGACCTTCCGATGATTAGCCCACTTAACCACTGAGCTACCACTGCTACAAGACGATATTGACACAAAATTATTAAAATATTAAATCTGAATACATTTATTTTGTAATGACAACAAATCGAACCACTGCAATATGAATGCATTGTATTGTAAGAAACTACATCAGGATTTGTAAGGTGTAATTTTCCCCTATTACTAACATGTAATTTTGATGTGTCATAAATGTATTTCATGGTAACGCTATTAATATGAAAAGATTGTTCGATCGTAGATCGTGTCTTAAATTATTAAAATAAAAAATCTAGTGTCCTCACAGCTCCACTTTAAATGCACTAGTGCGTCATAATTACCAATTTAATTGTATAGATGAGAAGAAAAAAAATGATACTTTTATTTTGTATATTTCTTCATCCCATTTTACATTTTACTCACTTTAATTTTACTTCAAAGGTGTTGATTTTACATTCAGAGTGTGCTCAAGCCAGTCGCTGTAGAAACCGGAGTGCATCTGCTGCGAATAGTGTGTGACAGTCAGAAAAAGTTGAGCAGTAGTGTACTATGGGCCATTTCTGTATTATTTTTTCCGAATTCACGTTAAACTAATCAAAGTTAACCTTATCCGAATGAAGCATTATAACACATGTGTCAAACAAAAGACCCGTGGGTCAAATTTGGCCTGCAACCTTGTTTCATTTGCCCCGTTATGGGACATGTTTGACACGTGTCCCAAAACGCTTCCTTAGGATAAGCTTAACTTTTTGGACTGTTAAGTAAGCATTCTTTCACAAACCTTGTGCTCTAATGCTACTACCTCTGGTGTTGCTGCCTAGTGTGTAAGAGTTAGAGCTCACAACGCAAAATTCATATCACCAGTATTTTGTAATGCAATATTTGAGACAACGATATTCTGTCTCATGCCTAGTGACTAGACCTTTAAAAATTTGACAGTTTGAATACCCCTGAAGACACTGCATATGTTAACCAATGACCTCTGTTTAATCATGTTTCTGTTCACTTTAATTCTCATTGCAGAATATCTTATGTGCCTTATTTACCTGACTCTGGCTGGGTTTTTTTGTCCCCCACATGTACGATGGTGCTGCTGTAGCTGCACTGGCTGGTTATGGACACCACACTCTCAGCTTTGCTGGGCAGTGCCAGGGGAGTGAGCGAAGTGCCCACCACGCCTGAGCTGCCCGGCTTCTTCGACACATCCAGAGGAGAAAGACCAGCTTGGGACTTCAGGTGTCCAGGTGCTAAAGGATAAACAGAGAAGAAACATAGAACCTTTTGTATCAGACAACCAAATTTTTAGGTAATCAATAGTATAGGAACAGATAAGATTTGAAGTACATTATAGTAAATAACACTTAAAATTTGGTTGCATATCCCTTGCTTTCAATAACTGCATCAAGCCAGACTTGGCCAGTCTAAAACCTTCCACTTTTCCCCCTGGTAAAGACCTTTGTTGAGTTGGCAGTGTGTTTTGGATCATTGTCTTGCTGCATAATAAAGTTCCTCTCGATTAATTTGGATGCATTTCTCTGTAAATTGGCAGACAAAGTGTTCCTGTAAACTTCTGAATTCATTCTGCTGCTACAATCAGGAATTACATCATCAATAAAGATTAGTGAGCCTGTTCCAGAAGCAGCCATGCAAGCCTCTATATTTCTGCTCTCAAAGACTTCTTCAAATGGTGGATTGTGAAACCTTCACCCCTGCCCTGTGGAGGTTGTTGTTGATGTCACTGACTGTTGTTTTTAGGTTTTTCCTCACCACGATGTTTCTGTCATCAGCTGTTGTTGTGTTCCTTGGCCGACCCATTCGGTGTCTGTTGCTCAATACACCAGTGGTTTCTTTTTTTTTCTTTCAGTACATTCCAAATTGTTTTATTGGCTATGTCCAGTGTTTGTGCAATACCTCTGATTGATTTTCCCTCTTTTCTCCACTTCAAAATTACTTTCTTTTCTCCCCTAGACAGCTCTCTGATCTTCATGTTGGTTTATCCTTTTAAACAATAAATACAGTCTTCACAGGTGAAACTGAAGGTTAAAACCAAGAATAGATGTTCAGAGCTATTTTTTGTTTAAACAATCAATCTAACAGGACACACCTGGGTAACAAGGAGCACCTGTCAGTCACATGTTCCAACATTTTTTGCTCGCCTACAAATTGGGTGGTCTGATACAAAATGTGCTATGCTCTATGTCGTTTAACACGACTACATATAAATACCAGGAAATAAAAGCTGAAATTCTAAACACCCTTCTCATATTCATCTTTTGATCTGAAAACCAAATGTCTTCAGTCTACAGAGAGAGAGAGAGAGAGAGAGAGAGAGAGAGAGAGAGAGAGAAAAGAAACAAACAAAAAAAGAATTGGCCTTCCGTTCCAATAGTTTTGGAGGTGACTGTACATGTTATAATACAGTTGCTTATTTTCGAGCAACAGAAACTTCATATGAAAGCACTGAACACTTAATTCTACTTCTGCAGCACATGTGGTTAGTGGTTAAGTGGCTTGAAGTGCATGTTTTTCTACCTTCAGCCACCTGCATAGAGCTTTCAACTGTGTTCTGTTTGTCCTCGTCTGAGTTAGAGGAAGTGGTATTGGAGGACGACTGGCATTTACGTTTCACTGTGATAGGCACATTGCAGCTCTCCAAATACCTGCATAAAAAAGCCAGACAGAAAGAAAGAAAAGTGAGAGAGACAGGAAGAATGAGAGAGAGAAAGAGAGAGAGAAAGAGTGAGTGAGTGAGAGAGAGAGAGACAGAGAGAGCTGTTAATCACAATTAACAAAAATTGCCTCAAATACCCTTAAAATATACTTCAAACAGGAAGTATATTGAAGAAACTATTGCAGAAAAATTACTGAAGAAAAACAATTTCAGACATTTGATCTTGCTGTGAGCTTAATCCTTTTCAGATCAATTACAAAATCTGATCAGTTCATCTGCCGGTAACATTGATAATTCCATATAAATCCTACAAACATTTAACCACTTGTTCTTGAGATAACGAGAATCTCAGATGGATGGACAACCCAAAAACATAACACCTCTACCTCCTAATGGCAGAAAAAAACCTATATGGATCCTATGGGCAGCCAAAATATTATTGTACACTTAAATGATGAGCTTAATGTTTCAATACTTGGAATATATTTGTCAAATAAATCTGTTCTGAGGGGGTCCGCTGATTTTTAACGGGGTCCCAGGCTGCAAAAACATTTGGGAACCCCTGAGATAGACAACATGACTGCCATTAAATGTCTGTAAACGGATCATAACAGAATAATCAGCAAATCAGTCAACGTTGTTAAAGACGACAATTTAACAGGTGAAAAATGAATAAAATATTCTTTGTACTTGTAATAACAGCTTACTATCACACTATACCTGATTACACTGTCCAGACAGCTGATCTGCTGGTACGAGTAAACAGTCTGGTCTTTTAAAGGGAGTTCTTCCTGTATGGTGGCTTGCTGCTCCTCCACACTCTCTCTCCAGTTAACTGGGTATGCTGAGTCTTTGGGCCGAACTACTGGACTCTTCTGGAGCAGTTCTGCTGTAGAAAGTGTGACTGATTTAGGTCAGAGTATATTCCGTGTCCCCTCCAATCCCCAGCAGCTTGCACGGCATTGCACATTTTCAGCACAATCACAATCACTCTTTTTCTTTCACAGAAACATCTATACATACATACACATGTAAGCACAGAAGCAGAGGCATATTTGTACTTACTGCCTGGACTCTTTTTGAACTGCTGTCCCTGGTTCTTCTGCAAATGCACACCTTTACAGATCTCCTGAAACGTTCTCTGTGAAAAGAAACCCAATAAACACAATGGTAAGGAAGGCTTCGCTATAGAGTGTGTGTATGTACTGTACATATGTATATATATATATATATATATATATATATATATATATATATATATATATATATATATATATATATATATATATATATACACACACACACACACACACACACACACACACACACACACACAGTATATGGCGACCAAACATGAAAGCAGTTGAAATGACTATGATGTCCTCTAGTGGCTGTCTGCAGTACAATTAAAAAACAAAACAAAACAAACAAACAAAAAAAAAACTTTGGCCAAACCCATAACTGTTAATTATGCAAGTGCACACTAAGTATAAGTATAATATAAAGCATAACATATAGTATAATATATACAGAGGGGTCCAAAATCTGAGACCACATTGAAAATCTGGGCTTTTTTTCATTTATAATTGGAAATTTAAAAAAAGGTTCCATATCTTGAATATTTAATCAAATCCAAATTGGGATTTAACCACAAGTTTGAAATGTGAACATGTGAGATTTTTGACTGACATTTTTCTTAACGTATAGTAGTTTGGTTAAAATCATCCCTATCGTTTGGTCTATTAAAAAAGCATTTAAAAAATCTGTTACAGTGGCAGAACCATGAAAAATACAGAGTTTTCAGTGTATGTCTTTTGTACATGTGTGTTGAAGCTGTACGGAAAGGTACACTGTACGGCCAAAGTATGTGGATACCTAACCAGCCACAAGAGCCTATGAGAAGTCAGACACTGATGTCAGGTGAGGAGGCCCAGTGTGCAGTCGGCATTTCAATTCATCCCAAAGGTGTTCGGTGGGGTTGAGGTCAGTGCTCTGTGCAGGTCACTCGAGTTCTTACACACCAGCCTTAATCTTAATGCTAGAGCATACAAAGACATACAAATCCTAGACAATTGGGTGCTTCCAACTTTGTGGCAACAGTAGGGGAAGGCCTACATGGTCAGGTGTCCACAAACTTTTGGCCATATAGTGTATCAGTTCTAATGACTTACAGGTTTGGCTTGGCCCTCTTCGCAGTCCATGTGTAGATGGCCTCCATTTCCATTGCTCTCGCTGGATGAGGCCACACTCACCAGATGATCGTTACTGCCTAGGCTTCCATAGCCGCTCGAGCCGTTATTATGTACTGGCTATACACACATACACACAAAGAGAGAGAGAGAGAGAGAGAGAGCAAGAGAGAGAGAGAGAGAGAGAGAGAGAGAGAGAGAGAGAGAGAGAGAGAGAGAGAGAGACAGGTGACTGTGAGTGCTTCTTGTTTATCTTTCATGTCAAACTCATGAATTTGCTGCATTATCAGACCCATAAACAATACAATCCATGGCACATAATGATTTCAGGGTTCACCTGGTTAGGTCAGCAATTAGTAGTATTAGTAGTAAGAAATAACTGCGTTCATAAAATCTATTTTTATCTATATATAACTTGTATGCTGTCATAATTTGTACTTCCCTTTTCCTTCCCCACAACACTATATTTCAAAATTTGGTACTCTGTGTAATGGAGTTTGACATGTTGGCTCTAGTTTCTATCTTTATGATGCATGAGTTTTCTTCCTTCTTACTCCACCATATGACTGCCAGAATTTATTTAGAAGGTCAAAGAAACATAATTACCCTGGGCACTAACCTATTTAAAAAATTAGAATTCCCCAGGCACAAAATCTTTGTCTCACTTTCTCTTTCTGTACTGACTGACCTGAAGCAGGAGCCGATGAATCTGCTCTGTGATATCCTGGATATCTGAGTCCACTGTTTTACCCTCAGCTGTGGCTGGAGCTGCAAAGACGTCCTCATTTACGGGACCCCTGGAAAATTCCAAACCAGTCAAACCCATTATTACTTTCACCACAGTTGGAAATGAGTTTAATGAAAATGTACTACATTCAACTGAGGGATATAGCTCACACTGACTACATTTTATTTAATCTGAAGAGGATAATCATAATATTGCACCTATTCTTCAAGCACTTAAGAAACTATAGGCCAAGAGTCATCAACTGATCTGACAAAATGCCTTTGCATTTTAGTACCCATTCTTTCTCCCTTATATTATCACTCCTTGCAGTTTTTTTTCACGCACACACACACAGTACTGTGCAAAAGTTTTTTGACACATGCAAAGAAATGCTGTAGAGCATTAGATGCCTTCAAAATAATGAAATTAAATGTTTCTACATTTAAAAAATACCGTAAAGAGCAGTAAACAGTAGTAAATGAAACAAAGTCAATATTTGTTGTGACAAAAAAATAAAAATTAAAATTAAAATAGTAGTCTCCGGGACAATGTGTGCAGTTTTATAAGGAAATGAGCTGGTAAGTTTTATTGAGCATCTTGCAGAACCAGACACAGTTCTTCTGGACACTTTGACTTTCGCACTCGCTTCTTATTTTTGCAGCAAAACCCAGCAGCCTTCATTGTGTTTACTGTCTGAAAAGTGTCTCTTACGTAATACACTGCTTTCTTTAATGACATACAAACATTTTCCTATAACATTTACTTTTGTGCTAGAAAACTAAAGTTTGGGAATCTAAAATGTTTTTTTTGTACTGACTTGATAATGTAGACGTCATCAAATAAATAATCTATAACAAAGTTTGTACCAAAAAAAAAATAGGGTGCCTAAAACTTTTTCACAGTACTGTACACACACACACACACACACACACACACACACACACACACACACACACACACACACACACATGCATAATTATACATTTCAGTAGGTCTTTTCTACAAAAGTATAATGTAACTGGAAAAATGTATTGGATGGTTGGGGCTGCCATTTGATGATACCAGTTATTACAATCCCATTTCCATAAAAGTTGGGATTTTTTTCTGAAATGCAATAAAAACAAAAATCTGTGATTTGTCAAGTCTCTTGAAACTTTAATTAACTGACAAAAGTACAAAGAAAAGTTATTCAAATGTTTTCACTGACCAACTTAATTGTATTTTGTAAATATAAACAACTTTAGAATTTGATGCCTTCAACACACTCAAAAAGTTGGGACAGAGGCAAAATAAGACTGAAAAGTCTATAGAATATTCAAGTAACACCATTTTGGAGGGTCAGGTTAATTGGTAATAGGGGAGGGTATCAGGATCGGGCATAAAAGGAGCACCCACCAAAAGCTCTCTGCAGGCAAGGATATTGTGAAAAGATTCAGGGAATCCAGAGAAATCTCATTGCGTAAAGGGCAAGGACGGAAACCACTGTTGTGCGCACAATGTGTGTGACCTTCGTGCCCTCAGGAAGCATTGCCTGAGAAATCATCATACTACTGTGATAAATATAACCACATGGGCTCAGGAGTACTTTGGAAAACTGTTGTCACTTAACACAGTCTGCCACTACATCCAGAAATGCAACCTGAAACTCTATTATGCAAGGAGGAGGCCACACATCAACTCTATATAGAAACGCCGGCGAGTTCTCTGGGCCCGAGCTCATCTCAGATGGACTGAAAGGCAGTGGAAACGTGTGCTGTGGTCAGATGAGTTCACGTTTCAGCTTGTTTTTGGGAAAAACGGACGTCGACTTCTCAGTGCCAAAGATGAAAAAGACCAACCAGACTGTTATAAGCGAAAGGTGCAAAAGGCAGCATCTGTGATGGTATGGGGGTGCATCAGTGCTCACGGCAAGGGTGACGTGCATATGTGTGAAGGTAGCATTGACGTGGAGGCGTATATTGGGATTTTAGAGAGACATATGCTGCCATCAAGGCAACGTTTTTTCCCAGGAAGTCCATGGTTATTTCAGCAGGACAATGCCAGGCCTCATTCTGCACATGCTACAACAGCGTGGCTTCATAGACACAGAGTGCGTGTGCTTGACTGGCCTGCCAGCAGTCCAGATCTGTCTCCTATGGCACATCATGAAGTGGAGAATCAGACAGTGGCGACCAAGGACTGTTGAGCAGCTGAAGTCTTGTATCAAGCAAAAATGGGCAAAAATTCCACTTGAAAAGTGCAACAATTAGTATCCTCAGTTCCCAAATGATTAAAAAGTGTAATTAAAAGGAAGGGTGATGTAACACAGTGGTAAACATGCCTCTGTACCAACTTTTTTTTTTTAGTGTGTTGAAGGCATCAAATTCTAAATTTGTTTATATTTACAAAATACAATTAATTTGGTCAGTGAAAACATTTAATATTTGTTTTTATTGCATTTTAGAAAAAATCCCAACTTTTATGGAAATAGGGTTGTAAACAATGCATTTATTGCAGGTATTAAAATGGCCAATTTAACTTTGCTCTGTCTTTTTCCTCTTTCCATTTAACTACATTAGTAAACCAGTGAACCAGACAAGGTTAAAAGCCAAATACAGTGGGTATAGAAAAGAATCACCCCCTTTAAAATAATCAAATTTTGTTGCTTTTCAGCCTGAAATGAAGACGGACACAGTTTTTGTTTTATCCAGCTGTATTTACTCAGTGCAACTTATAACATCCAAGTAAAAGATATAACACCAACATGTCAGAAAAAAAAACAAAAAACAGAATCACTGAGTTGGAAAAAGGATCACCCCCCTCCTAAAAATGACTTGTAAACTCAATAAGGTGTAGCTAATCACCTTCTCAATGGCACACAAATCCATTTGACTTTCAACTGTGATCAGCTGTGGTCATTTTGATTAGCTCAGCATGAAAAGAGCTTTCCTGGAGCATTTTGTAGTGCAACTGAAGCAAACAATCAACTATGGGTGGCAAGGCACTGTCAAAAGATCTCCGGGATAAAGTTGTGGACAGGCACAAGTCAGGAGATGGATACGAAAAAATTTCAAAGGCTTTATCAATGCCTAGAAGCACAGTGAAGTCTATTATTAAGAAGTGGAAGGTATTTGGTACAACACAGACCCTCCTTGGATCAGGACGTCGCTCCAAACTGGATGAAAGAGCCAGGAGGAAACTGGTCAGAGAGGCTACCAAGAGGCCTACAGCAACTCTGAAGCAGTTGCAGGAATTTATGACAAAGAGTGGTCATTGTGTGCATGTGACAACAATATCACAAATTCTCCACAAATGTGGCTTGTATGGGAGGGTTGCAAGAAAAACTAAAATTGAATTATTTGGCCTCAGCACCAAACAATATGTCTGGCGGAAATCCAATACAGCTCACCATCCAAATAACACCATTCCTACAGTAAAGCATGGCAGTGGTAATATCCTGTTATGGGGGTGTTTCTCTGCAGCAGGGACTAGAGAACTTGTCAGGATAGAAGGAAAATGTATGGGGCAAAATACCGTCAAATTCTTGAGGAAAATCTGCTGCCCTCTGCCTGAAAGCTGTCAATGGGAAGAAGGTTTACCATCCAACATGACAATGACCCAAAGCACACAGCAAAACTGACCACACAGTGGTTGAAGGAGAAAAAGGTGAATGTCCTTGCATGGCCTAGTCAGAGCCCAGACTTAAACCCCATTGAAAATCTGTGGAATGACTTGAAGACTGCAGTCCACAAACGGTCACCATCAAATTTAACTGAACTTGAGCAGTTCTGCAAAGAAGAGTGGGCAAATATTGCAAAGTCTAGATGTGCAAAGTTAGTAGAGACATATCCCAACAGACTAAAGGCTGTAATTAAAGAATTAAGGCAAATTAAAGCAAGAGGGTGATCCTTTTTCCAACTCAGTGATTCTGTTTTTTTATTTAATTTTTTTTCTGACATGTTGGTTACATCTTTCACTTGGATGTTATAAGTTGCACTGAGTAAATACAGCTGGATAAAACAAAAAATGTGTCCGTCTTCATTTCAGGCTGAAAAGCAACAAAATGTGATTATTTTAAAGGGGGGTGATTCTTTTCTATTCCCACTGTATGTTCAATTGAGGCAAAGATCCAAATCAAACACTGGTTAGTTTTAGTACACAAAGCATTTCCCATACTCACATGTGGACTTTGTGTCGTGCAATGACAAAGGACACTTTGCGGCTCCAGGGGTTGACGAAGCTGGACCAGCTGGTGTCTAAGGTGATGTACTCTCCATTTCGAGCACAGAAACGAATGGACGAGTGGTCAAACGGCTGACCAGCGCACTGCAAGACTATGGGAAAATTATTGATTGACCATGTTAAAAATTAAATACTACATCCTTAAGTAATGTATATATTTACTCTATAGCCGCACTGTAAAGTTAAAATACATCATGGTGTCTTATAATAGAGCATTATGTGCCGATTATAATATAGCTGCAATGGAGAGCAACTTTAAAAACCATAAGCAAATATTTAGGGCTCGTGGACATGTAACGTGTAAGGCTCAATAACTCAAGTTAACTTAATAACTTAATTAAAAACCACGGAAGCATTGCTTCTCTGATAAGTCCTTTAAAACAGCATCTATATATTATTGTTCCATTTCAACCTCAGCCAATACTTGTTTTTGATTTGGACTGTCTCTACACTGAAGAAATAATACACAATGTTTTTATTTTTTTGATACAATGTAAGTTTTATCATACTGGATATGTGCATTTGGGTCCAAAAGTCTGAGACCACACTAAAAATTGAGTATATGGGAGTTGTCTTTTAATTTAAAACAAGAAAACAAACAAGCAAGAAAGAAAATGTTCAATATTTAGAACATTCACTATTCAATATTCAGCACTGTTTCTAGGTGCTATTTAAATTTAAGCAAATTTGTGATTGTGCCCATACTAACTTCTTACAAAAGGTCAGATTTTCCTTGGGTCTTATCCCTTCCATGAAAGCATATGTTCAGATGGATTTGATCCAACATGGATCATCAGGTTGTAAACAAACTTGTGGAGTTCATTCCAGCTCAAGTGCATGGTGTCATTAAATCAAAAGGGAGACATACCAGATACTAAGAAATTCTGAAATTTATGTAAATATTTATTTTACCCATTTCTATTATTTTTCACTATTGCTGATAATATAGCTTGTATAGCATACAATATAGCATGAAGCATTTTAATGATTTTAACCATTTCATGCTAGTCGTCCTTTTATTGCCGGTAAAAGAAGATGCAATCTTTCCAGACTCAGGAATATGCAGTCTGTGAAAATGACTGACATGGTGGATTTATATTCCAGAGATATAGAGATTTTTAATTCCAGAGATATATTGGTAATTACATTACTCCACCTATTCACATAAAACTAATACAGTCAGAATAGGGTTTAAGCAGTACAAACTGATGGTGTGACACTCACTCTTTCTGTGAATGCTGAGCATCAATGGCCTATCATTTGGGTGCAAGTGCAGGAGTACTGGAGTACCAATCAGGTCTTGTGGTAGATATCCAAGCAATGGGACAGCCCTGAGATGCAAACAAAAATATCATTCACTCATTCACTTGAGTCCTTCTGTAAAGTCTCTGGCTTTTAAATTTATGTGCAGCGTTTAAATACAAGTTATTCATATAATAATAATTAGTTACATTTATATAGCGCTTTTCTAGACACTCAAAGCGCTTTATGGGGGGGGAATCTCCTCAACCATCACCATGGTGTGTAGCATCCACCTGGATGATGTGACGGCAGCCATAGTGCGCCAGAATGCCCACCCCACACCAGCTATTGGTGGAGAGGAGAGATATAGCCAATTCAGGGATGGAGATTATTAGGGGGCCATGATAGACAAGGACCAATGGGGCAATTTTGCCAGGACACCAGGGTGATACCCCTACTCTTTTTTACGAGAAGTGACCTAGGATTTTTTTAATGACCACAGAGAGTCAGGACCTCAGTTTAACATCTCATCCGAAAGACGGTGCTCTTTTTACAGTATTGTGTCCCCGTCACTATACTAGGGCATTAGGACCCAGACAGACCTCAGGGAGAGCACCACCTTACTGGCCTCCCTAATACCACTTCCAGCAGCAACCTTAGTTTTCCCCAGGAGGTCTCCCATCCAGGTACTGGCCAGGCTCAACCCTGTTTAGATTCAGTGGGAAACCAGGCAAGAACTGCAGGGTGATAGGGCTCTGAGTTAAATGGGTTCATGTGTTGTAACCAAGGGGAACTTCACTTTCCCAAGTGACTCATTACTTATGGATGATGAAGAGCTCTTTATGAAATCATAAGGTACTCAGTGGCCCTGTGGCTCAAATGTCTGGATCTTCTATCAGTAATTAATTTGATTTCAAGAGCAGACTCAAGCTGAAGTAAATAATTTCTTAACTGTTTGAGCAATTCAAATGTAAAATGAAAAAAAAAGTACACTTTTGTGTTTAGAAAGGAAAAAAAAAAAGAATGAAAAAGACAAACATAAATCCTGACCTTTCATCAACATCCTGAAACACACAGCTTGGTGTGTGTGTGGTGGTGAAGATGCGTTTGTCCGTTGGGATCCTTGGAGCTGTGAAATAAACATCTAGAGGTTAATACTATCAATACTGGACAGTGACGCATTTCCATTATTCAAAACCATTTGGCATAGAGGCTAGTCTTGCTATTATATTTCACGTGCAAAAATACCTAATGGCTTTTAACTAAAGGAAGTCTTCTTTACTCACTCATGTTTATCCAGCAGCAGATTTTGCACTATAGGGCATTATATGACAGTGCTGCTAAGGTTCTGAATCAGTGTATAATGGGTAAACCAATTCTTTTCTTTTGCTAATACAGTAAAAAAAAAAAAAAAAAAAGTCTTTTGTGTAGGTGAAATTGGAAAAGAAAATGAGGAAGAAAACAGGAAATCACAGAGTTAGTCATAGCCTATGTGTATTAAAATAAATGACGAAGGGAAAAATTGCCACAGCTAAAGAAGATTGTTGTCTGCAGTTTCCTCTGTGTTATGTGTTTACTCTCCAAGATCACCTAGGCACAGTAAATATGTATTTTTTTCACCATTTTCATGACAAACCAATTTCTTTTCACCTCACCTTATTCACATCTAATTCACATTTTTTGTAATTTCACTTCTACCTCAGCAAAAGTCTTTTTTTTTTTTTTTGTAATTTACACATCATTTCATCTCTGACTTTTGCCTGTGATCGGCATTCTGGCATTCATCAATATACACATTTGAGTGGCAAGGAAATTTCCATAACTTTTGTGAATTCAGCTGACATTTTTAGCTTTGTTTGACTTATTCAAACATTTGCACACAACTTTACTAAAATATTGATAAAGGAGGCCCATTATATATTAATAAATAAGATCTATACCAGTACAAATGTGTGTATTATGTGTTACATCAGTTAATAATGCAGTTATTACTCATAGGGCTCTTGGTCATAAGTAAGGGAAAATCTTAAAGCAGGTCTCAATAAGTGAAACTAAGTCCCAAAGCATTTTTTACTAGCTTACATTATTAAAACCTAGATGTTTGTTGAGTGAAAATCTGTGCATGCCTAGTGACCTTCATAGCCGGAATGCACTCTTTCAGCCAGCAGAAGGCAGCAGAACTGGTCTTCAGTGTGCTCTGTGTCCTGCACCTTCATTAGGTAAGGAGTCATACGGAATGGGTAGTACTGCAGGTCTCCCTCACACTCCTTACCTCCACTGCAACACAGGACAGGTTTAAACATTACAGACATGCTTAACCATGGTCCTATAAAGGATCTACCACACTGGCTTTAATTCCAGCCCTTATGGGAATTTCTGTTTTATGGTTATAATATCAAGTACACACACACACACTCACACAACCACCTGCCTAATATTGTGTACGTCCCCCTTGTGCCGACAGACCCGTCGAGGCATGTACTCCACAAGACCTATCCTGGCGCTCTTCCCCAGGTAAGCGACGCACACACACCCAGCCGTCCACAAGATGTTAAAGAAAACGTGATTCATCAGACCAGGCCACCTTCTTCCATTGCACCATGGCCCAGTTCTGATGCTCACGTGCCCATTGTAGCCACTTTCGGCGGTGGACAGGGGTCAGCATGGGCACTCTGACCGGTCTGCGGCTACGCAGCCCCATATGCAGCAAGCTGTGATGCACTGTGTGTACTGACACCTTTCTATCATAGCCAGCATGAACTTTTTCAGCCGTTTGTGCTACAGTAGGTCTTCTGTGGAATCGGGCCAGACGGGCTAGCCTTCGCTCCCCTCGCACATCAGTGAGCCTTTGGCGCCCATGACCCTGTTGTCAGTTCACCAGTTGTCCTTCCTTGGACCACTTTTGGTAGGTACTATCCACTGCATACTGAGACCTTACACGACCTGCTGTTTTGGAGATGCTCGGACCCAGTCGTCTAGCCATCACAATTTGGCCCTTGTCAAACTCGCTCAGAGCCTTATGCTTGCCCATTTTTCCTGCTTCCAACACATCAACTTCGAGAACTGACTGTTCACTTGCTGCCTAATATATTCCATCCCTTGACAGGTGGCACTGTAACAAGATAATCAATGTTATTCACTTCACTGGTCAGTGGTTATGGCTGATTGGTGTATATATCTAAATATATATAGACCTACATTTACATCCAATCGTTACAAATACATCCAGCCCTTAGTATCTTTAAGACTGTCTATAAATTATACATGTTTTGCACTTCATTCTCTACAAACATGGGTGCCCTGTTTCACATGGATGGCATGTCGACATGCTGTATTTTTCCCCCAACATTATAGAAACTGCTGAGCTGGATAACTCGGAACGCAATAAATGGTGAAATCAGCTTCTCCTCCCTGTCTGTACAAAGTTGGTCACAAATTGCCACATCAATACAGTGGTATTTCATTTGTCAGCAGGAAAAAAAGAGTCAGAGTTGAACTTGACTGAACTTTGCTCGCGGTGTCAAAAACTGTAAAACCAAAGTGGTGTGCAGTGTCTGAGGTGAAATTACACTATTCTCTCCACAGCAAAATAATGGCAGAAATTACGCTGATAATCATCTGTTTGCAGCAACAATATAATTATACATTTGTAAAGGACAGTGTGAGGGGGCATGTCTAATAGTGAGATACCAAAACAAATGCTTAAAGATCTGATCTGACAGCAAAAGAAAGTGTAAAATGCATCCCTGCCTATAGTGTTCAGTTGAATCCCAGTGATAATGGAGCAATATTTCATATACTTTCATTTTTAATAGGCCAGCTTTAAAATAAAAAAATAAAAAAAAATAAATAAAAGGTTTTTATTTATTTTTTTTTTTACCTGCGGTACATGAACATATTTTCTCTAGGGGACAGTGTGAAGTAACAGTTTCTCTGTACAATAATGGTATGTGGTTTTTTATTTACCACAAATACTGCTTAACTAATTATGTCACTCTGTGTAGGAAAGAGAACATGAACTGAATCAAGTAAAACATATGCTTGTGTATGAGGCACATACAGTGAGGACCAACAGACACACACAGACATCTAAATGTATACACATAGGTATACATGTATACTCACCTGATACGGCAGAAGAATGACTTCTCCTGCATGCAGTCAGAAGGTGAAGATTCTTTGAGGGGGAAAAAAAAGAGATTTTTTATTTTTTTTTTAACCAGAGAGGTAATTCTGACTGCTGCTGTTTAAAACCAATTATACCACAGCACTGCTGAATTCATGAATCTTATTGAAAAGAAGGTGTTAATTCATTTTTGATAACAGCACAGCTCCCACAGTAGTGCCAGCTGTAATTCAAATCACATCTTTCTATTAATGTGCTTATTTCAATACGTTATCATTTCTATAGTAACTCATTCACAGGGCCTTGAATGACAGATGCACCACATAATCTAAGGCTAACAATAAACAGATACAAAAAGGTGTTGTTATTTAACAAAGAAAAACAGATAATTGTTGATATGGTGTAGCTTTCTGTAAGGATATGTAAGGACTAATTAACATTTATGCAATAAGTCTTGGGTCTTATCCCTTTATAACATTCAGTAAGTTTTCTGCCACAGGAGTCTCTTCAGGTAAGAGGACTTTTTTTTTTTTTTTTGCAATTTCTGGTTTCTCAGTAACATGACAAGCTGCCTTTTATTGTCTTATTAACATCAAGAGAGAGAAAAACAGGTAGGCTGGTGAAGGAATTACTTTTTATAGCTGCTATAATGCAACAATATAAAGGAACTAACTTGTTTCTCAGATGTTCCACAACATTAAATGTAACTATAAACAGCTAAAAAGCATATGTTGGTCATTAATAAATAAAAAAATTTAATTGCTGGTAAATTCCTGTGGTATAAAGACGAATAAAACACCCTGTTGGCCATGCTGTTTTCGAAAAATAATCAACTTTGGGGTGGTAGTGGCATCACACCACTCAGTCATTGATTATTTTCCAATAACATGCAGTTAGTTTTTAGTCATGGTTTGGTTTTTTTTGTTCCTTAATGACCACATAATCACTCTTTTGGCTTCATAGTTCTAATAAACCTTCAAGTGAATTTTGTTACCTACAATGCTATAACGATGGTTAAAATAATCACAAGCTGCATTGAAGTAAAAGACCTCACAAAGATCGGAGACTAGAACTGAGGTGGCAACTGAGGTGGAAAAACGTATTTTAAGGGTCACTTCAGTCACCATCTGTCCCCATGTGGCCTCCTGTTAAAATAAATTGCAAATAATTGTTTTAGACTCTTCAGACTGCTACCTGGTACACAGTGGTAATCTCTGTAAAAGAATTACCTTCCTATTTTCAGTAACTGAATCGAATTGCACACACAAGTGCCAGTCTGGACCAATAAAGAAATTCCTGTTCGAGACTTGAGCTTTTTATCTCTGGCGATCCGCCTCCCTGTGTTCTAAAAATGACTCCATGGCACAGGAAGAGTTTGCTGTAGACTGACTCAGGAGAGAATGACGCACTCACTCTGGAAAGCTCAGTGAATTCATCAGCATTAATGTGGGCTAATGTGTTTTCTGAGGGTGTTGTTGGCAACCCTGGCAGCAGCATAGTACACTGTGGATAAGGCATGTATGTCATACCAGCTCCTGTACACATGCTCCAAGATGGCAGCCTATACGGTGTCGTGAAGCTGTAGAACACGCTGACGTCCTGTGGTGTTAAAAACTCCACAAACTTGGCATTCTTGAACACGTGCCGCTTACAGTTGAGAATGGATGCTGCCTGGTCTGAGATGTATACAATCTTGCCCGTGATCAGAGATACTGCCACTGCAAAGATGTCCTACACACAGACAGTGTTAAGTGTCATTAGTAGCCAATACATTTAACCATGTGAAAATCAAAAATATAAATAAATTACACTGCAATCAAACTTTAATATAGTTTTAAAAAATATCATTTAACAAAACAAGCCTAAAGAGTGCCTTTAGAAATACAGCAGGGAATAAACTGTTATAGCAGTGCCTCTGAGTGATGTGTTTCTATTTTCCTGCATCAGGAGCATGTAGTTTACCAGTAACAATATTTTTTGCTCTTTTTTTTTAACCAACAGCAAAAAAAAAACAAAAAACTGCAAGCACAAAAAACAAAGATCTAGAAAAACAAAAAAAGTCTACAACTAATTCTATTGTAAGCAATCTTGTGCATAAACTAACAGTCTGCGATAAAACAGCTGAGCTGTCTGATGACTAATCGCAGGTGGCCCTAACGTTGCATCCCACAAAGTGTATTTGGGGAGATTAACTTCATGGTCATCGTTTCATTTTCTGCAGTACAAAATATAACAACAGGGTGTAGACTGTACATAACAAAAAACCTGAAAATATATTTCACTGAAAAAAAAAAGCTGTATTAACCCTAACAGTGTTTAAAGAGTTAGTGGGATTGACGTGTCACTTACTACAATTAAAATATTGCACAACATGCTAAATAACTGTTTAAATATATGTTAAAAGGGTAAACATGTAAAACTTACTGCATTTTTTAGCGTGTATTCTGACGTGATGGTGTCAATCTCTTCTATCGTATATGAGGATACATCCAGGCCAGATGGCTGGCTGTCATTGATCATAAGCAACTGGTAGTACTCCTCATTAGCTGAAACAAAAGTCATTGCAATAATCAAAATTGGAACACTTTAGATCAGTGTTTTTACTTAACTACCTCATAAAAGCTTAACACATAACATATGACTTGAGTGAGTTATGCGTGAAATACAGACACATTATAGACTAAAATAATAGACGTCACAAAAGGTTTATAACATGTCATACAAGTCAAACATCACGTTCAGGGAGGATTTAATACCAAAATTGAGCATCTCGCATGTAACTACAGACTTAAGTAAAGTGTAACTACAGCCATTCAGACAGCTATGTGAGAACTGCACACACAAGGAGGAGTATGCTGAAAACTGAAGTGTGTCTCAGTTATGTGTGAATATGACCTTGAACTTAAGCTCATTTCCGTGTGTGATATCGGCTCAAGCGAGGAGCAGTATTGTGCCCAGTGCCACCATTTAACAGTGTATATAACCACATCTTAGGCTCTCCTCACCACTAGTTCACAGGACTATTGATGTAGCACTATTTTGACAATATACTAAACTCTTATTAGCTGTTTATTTCAATACCTGCCACCTTCTGCAAATACGTTCTGCAAAGCATCACACCCAGTTGTTGCCACAAAGTTGAAAGCACACAATTATATAGGATGTCTTTGTATGCTGTAGCTTTATAATTTCCCTTCACTGGAACCAAGGGTCCCAAACCTGTTCAAAATCACACATGGGTGTGATGGTCAGGTGTCCACAAATTTTTGGCCATTATAGTGAATATTAGCCTTTTAATTTTTTCCAAGTTTTAAATTATCTCTTGTTTTTATGTTACATCTTATTACATTACAAAATGAGGAAGAATATAATATAAAAAGTATTTTACAAGTACAAAATAATCAGATTATTCACTCTGTATGTCCTGAGTTCACAAACTGAAGAGTTCTGCTCACCTTCAACCTGTTTGACACATCGAAGGGCATACTTCAGTGTGTTCAGAGTGGTGGATTTGCTGCCCTTGTTCCTTTTATCTGCTGGCAAATGGAGCTTCAGCTCTTTGATGGTTTTTATCAGTTCCTTCTGTGTTTTTGCCTTGGCAGACTCTTCACTACTACAAATGTACAGAACACACAAAAATCACATCACATGGCAGGAGGAGCTTTTGCCACCAACAGGCAATTGTTTTAAGTTTCTTCACAGGTGTACATACACGTAGTAATCCCAGACTGCATGTTCTGTCTGTTGTGTGAGTTGTGTGTGCTTACAAACCTGCATCCACTAGTAGAAGGGTTGTCCTGTTCAGAACTTGCACTCAGCAGGCTAAAGGCATTGGAGCTGCTGGGAGGTGAGGGACTGTGGGAGTTGGAGCTGGAGGAATAATAGACACAAACTTTAAGCAATGAAAACACCATTCTGAATAAGAACCAATCATACAGCGTTAGAACAGCTACAACAGCTACAACTGTTCAATACTAAGCTGAAACAAACCATTATTAATGACAACTAATAGCCAACTGAGCGATGGAAAAAGACGTGTCATGGCCGTAGTTCATTAGATATAAGCCCTTTTTTTTAAAATCATAAATGCTTTATAGTTGGTCTTCAACAGCTGTGCAGTTGTTGTTTTTATCTTAAAAATGTGTGGTGCCCTGATATTCGTCCCTACAAAAGCTGCAGAAACATGCAGCACCATGGAGAGCACCAAAAGAGCTACCAGAGCTTCTGGAGGTTTTTGTATTGCAGGGGAGGAAACCATAAACCAAGGGTCGTCAACTGGCAGACTGCAGTCAAGTAATTCAGAGGATTGAACCGAGAACTCAAAAAGTACTGGACAAATTTTAGTTGATGATTAAAAAACAGGAGCCCCTGGGCATGTTTCTTATGGCACTGTCCAGTGGAGTGGCATAAGGTAGGAGGCCCAATGTAAGATTTTCTCACGATGTGAAGGATTAATGGCATCAGCCCTGAGCAGAAGTACTAAAAAGTACTAAAAAGTGTTCAGCATCCCAGTAACATGCAGGAACCACAAGTTTTCCCTCACACTTTCCTTGGTGTGTTAGTCATCATCTTGGCATGTCCTGTATTTCTTCCTTATTTTTTCAGTATACATACACAGTATACATACTGTGTAAACATACCGTACATACAAAACTTCATACAATGAACCTGATTCATTTATAGACAGTCATATCCAAAAGTATTGGAACAGCAAGGCCAATTCTTCTTTTTTGTTATACATTGAAGACATTTTGGTTTGCGATATGAGACGATAGATCAGAATTTCAGCTTTAATTTCCAACTTGTTTGTTGTCTGGTTGTTAGTACACCAGTGGTTTCTTTAGTTATCAGGGTACGACAAATTGTTGTATTGGCTATGCCCAATTCTTGTGCTATGGCTCTGATTGGCTTTTCTCCCATAGACAGCTCTCTGGTCTTCATGTTGGTTTATCATTTTTAAAAACAAATGAGGTCTTCAGAGGTGAAACCCAGGGTTCAAACAAAGAGTAGACATTCAGAACTATTAATTGTTGTTAATAGCAGTCACGTGTTCCAATATTTTTGATCACTTGAATAATGGGTGGGCTCAAATAAAAGGTGCCACATTGTTTAACACATCTAGAAGTAAATATCAGGAAATAAAAGCTGAAATTCTGATCTACTGTCTGATATTTATCTTTTGATCTCAAACCCAAATGTCTTCAGTGTATAGAAAAAACGAAATAAATGGCCTTGTCATTCCAATACTTTTGGAGGGGGCTGTATTTCCAAATCTCTCTCTCTCTCTTTCTGTATGTGTGTGTGTGTTGGTCACTGCTTTTTCAGCTTTCTATCTGCTTAGTGCAGTAAGTACTAAGAGTGACCATCCAGGTGCAGGTGACATTGAGGTTCCTCAAAGATAAATCAATAGAGATTAAAGAATGTATAAATATGCATGTATTCAGGCCACTGCTTTCTCTTATGAGCTTAGGGCTGTAAGTACTAAATAGAGCACCTGTCCAGGTGCAGTTGACATTAAAGCTCTTCAAAGATTAAACAGAGACTTTATAAATAGCTCCCAAAGGAGCTTGGAATAGAATGCATGTTCACAAATAGGATATCCAAGCAGATGAGCTAAATATACTGACAGAAAAAAGAAATGCAACAGGAAAAAGAAAAGGTAAAGTCATAGGTTGTACATGGTTAAATCTAGAACTCTTATGTAGTCCCATACAACAGGTTTTCCCTGTCAGATAGGAACTTTAGAACTATCTTAACTACCCAACAAATCCCCCCCCCCATTTTTTTAAATAAAGGTTTTAAACCAAAACAGTTAGACTTAATCCATGGTTATAGCCATAGAATTCCGTAATTTGTGCATGTTATGTCGCTTATCAATCAAAGCTTTCTACATTGTGTGGCAGAAAAATTATGTATTATGAATCTTAATAATTATTGAACACTATATTTTATATCCCCCCTTCAAAATCCAACCGTTCTCCTCATTGTGGAGTTGGGGGTGGCAATGATATACCGTAAGTATACTGGCTAAACAACTCTGGCCTGGGGAAAGACCTGGCAACCTACCCCAGTATTCTGCCAAAATATTCTATGGATCAATGACTCAACAATGGAGAACATTGATCCATAGAGTGGCCAAGAGTCGTACTGAACTGAAAGGCTTCCAAGAGAGAGAGGATATTTTACATTATATTGATCTTGTCGCCATTTTATAAAAGCAATAAGCCACATGAGGATGTGTGTTACAATGATTTAATCATGATTAGATGGGTTTTAGGCACAATGCAAAGAACACCCTTACCTGTGATGCAATCACTGTAACTCAAGCCCTCTTGTGGCTTATTGCTTTATTCTAACAATGTATCCAATGTCTAGGTTTTGAGATGTCTAGTTTTTAAGTCATATTAAGTCATATTATTAGCAATACAGCTTGCACAATTAGAACACATGGTATATACAAACCAAACATGTCATTAGTCAGTTGAGAATGAGTCTGTATCTTGCAGGCTACAGCTGAAATTCAATGATAAATTCTTTAATGGTGCTGCACAACGCAGGACTAACAGTGACTCTGAATGCACAACCTCAAAGCTGGTGCCTCAGCAAATACACAAATCTGGTCAAAGCCTAGTTTTTGTCAAATCAAATCATTCAAGTGATCTTCAAGTTGCTGAAGTGTGTTTCTTTGTCCAGTGACTCTTTACTTCTTCCTGGCAACTTACAAAGATGTCCACTCAAATACTGAGTGATCAATTTCAAGATGCTTGCCATCATTATCTTCCTTTTACCGGGCAACGTACTGTTAAAATTGCCTGTTAAAATGGCAGTTTATTTGTGATGTAAAAAATGAAACCAAGATAAATCATGCCAGTTTTTTTCCACCTTTAATGTGATATAACAACCAATAAATTTCCCTTCAATTTGCAAGGAGATCTCCTGTGAACAACCTCTTTTCAAGTTATTCCACAGGTTTTTGATTATCATGCTGGAAGGTGAAATTTTTCTTCATCTTCAGCTGGCTGACAGATGCCTACAGGTTTTGTGCCAAAATAGAATGATATGTGGAGCTATCCATGATGCCCTCTGTCTTGAATCTTGAATAGAGCCACAGTCCCTGCTGAAGAAAAGCAGCCTCATAACATGATGATACCACCACCATGCTTTACCATGGGTATGGTGTTCTTTGGGTGATAAGCTGTCTTGTTTTTGCATCAAATGTATCTTATACAATTATGCTCAAAAGGTTCTACCTTGGTATTACCATAACACGTTTTGCTAGATGGATTGTATGTATGTTTTGGCAAAATCTAGGTGGGCTTGGGCTTCTATCTAGCCACCCTACCCCATAGCCTGGACTTGTGAAAACTCAGCTGCAAGGGTTCTCACCTCCACCAGGCGATCTGTTCATATCATTCCTCTCCTTTATGATCTCCACTGGCTACCTGTGGTATCACGTATTCAATTTAAGGTACTACTTCTAATATTCAAGGCACTAATTGGTCTTGCCCCTTCTTACTTGTCTGACTTACTTCACCCATACTGCCCTACCCGGTCCCTTAGATCATCAGAACTTGGCCTCTTGTCCATTCTGTGTTGCTGCTCCGAAACTGTGGAAGTCACTACCTCTTATTCTCCGCAACATCACTTCTCTGGCTAGTTTGAAGACCCAGCTAAAAACGTATCTGTTCGAAATGTACTTTCAATGATTTTATTTTCCCCTCTCCCTCTTTCTTTTCTTCCTTGTGTTGTATGTATTTGTATGTATTTTATGTATTTGATATATACTGTGTAAAGCGACCTTGAGCTTTGGACAGGCGCTATATAAATGAAACTTCTTCTTCTTCTTCTTCTTGTCACATGCAGGGAGTGACCAGTACTTGTCAGATATTCCTGCAGCTCCTTTAATGTTGCCGTAGGTCTCTTGGTAGCCTCCCTGGTAAGTTTTCTTCTTGTCCTTTCATCAATTCTGATGTCCTTCACAGTGTGTACCAATGGTACATCTAATGTTTTGAAATTCATTTGTACCGCTGTCCTGACTGATACTTTCAACAGCAAGACCCTGTACATGCTTTGTAAGCTCTTTGCAGACCATGGCTTCAACAGACAGTTGTAACCAAAATGTCAACAAGAACATCCCACAGAAATCAGCTGACCTTTATTTGGGGTTAATCAAAATCACTTCATTGATGACATGTGTATGATAATTATTTTGGAACATGAGTTTGAATGTGAATGGTTCTGAGCACAGTCACATTTTAATAATGTTTTAATATTGATTACTGTACATTAGAAAAAAAAAAAGAAAATAACAAATGAAACAGAGGCACTGTGAAAAACGAAAAAGAGAAAGGGAATAAGGAATATCAAAAACTGACTATAAAATATGGCCAGCACAAGAAAATAACGCAAAGAAAATGAAACACTGAAACACAGACCACAGAAAAATAGAAAAAGGAATCAAAATAAAAAGGACAGAAGGCTTGAGACAAAAACAAAGATTGAAATTGGGCCATGAAGGACTTACACCCATGGCATGCACAGACGCAAACCCCACGTTGGCATGGAAATACCTCTCTAAGTGTGTGGGAAAGGACTGTTTTCTGTCTGACCCAGAGAAGCAACAAATTGTAAGGAATTAGAGGGGATCATGATAGTTTTTTTTTTTTTTTTTTTTTAAACACAAATTAGCTCCCTCTATCCTTTTGCAAATATCCTGCATGTGCCTGGTGAGCATTTTTCCTTATCAGAAAACTATTATTATTATTATTATTATTATTTTTATTATTATTATTATTATTATTATGTAGAGAGTCCACAATACAAGTTCCTCTGTTCTGTTTCTCAGCAACCCCTCACACTACTGCAAATTTGGTTCCTAACTGTTGAAAAACATGTTGATCTGCCTATCAGGTTACAATCTTGCCAGATGGTTTGTAGGCCTTTTCTAAGTAAAGGTTAAAATAATGCATATGAGAATGACTGCGCTGTGATTAGCTTGTCATTTGTTGTTTGGCTACCAGGGTGTGCAGTGAAACAGAACTAGCTTTACTGCAATGTCTGTTTTTACCATAGTATGACAAAAGATTTCTTGAATAACTGTTGCTCATCTGTCTGAAGATACTTTCCAACATGCACATTTCTGCTGTTAAAACAGAAAGACCAAGCTAGATGCTCTCAGTGAAGCACAGGTGTTTCTAATTCTGTAAGATTTCCATTACTTGTAGGCAAAGGCTTAAAATTGCATCGTGACCCCTGTATGTGTGAGTGGTCTGCACTTCAGTCAACAAATCAATACCAGTTTATGTCAGCATGCTGTATGACTAAGCTAATTTGTATGACTAAGCTAGCCTGTCTATGGTAAAGCCTGCCTGGGTGGTTGAGATGTTAAATCCTAGAACCACCAAGCTCCCACTGCTGGGCACTTAAGCAAGGCCCTTAACCTGCTCTGTTCAAAAGAATGTATGTCCTAAATAAATGTCATAAATAAATGCATCCAGTGAACAGTTCCAAGTTTGGCAATAATATAAATATTATGAAATGATTATCAGGCCTGACAACCCCAAAGAGAAATAATGCGTAATCCCGTCTTCTGAGCATGCAGAACATTTTCCATATATAGTCCTTTCACAAATCACTTTTCTAAGGTAGAAACCTCATTGCACAAATATACGGATTTTGCAGTAACCACCAGATGCTGCCGCTCATCTGTTTTACCTGAAATGGAAACACTTGAAAAGTTTACCTGCATGCTAAATATAATTACTTAATGTTAAGTATATATATATATATATATATATATATATATATATATATATATATATATATATATATATATATATATATATATATATATAAATATATATGGTACTTGTCTAATTTTCGTACATAAATTTCATATAAAAGTCATACATTGATGGATTTTATTTCACATTAAAAAACTCAGAACACTCTCCATTTACACGTAACACATTTACATTTCACGTAACACAGACGTGTAAGAAAATACATTTGGGCCTTCCATAAAAAACATTGAGGCCACATGGAGAAGCCATCATATGCCTCTGGGATAATAATAAAAGTCCATTGTTCAAAGGACACTGAATTGAAGGGAGGAACGAAAAATTCAGTGTGGCCGGCCCAAGATTTCCCCGCTGCATCCATTTTAGGCGGAGTATTGTGTTACGTAACACAGACGTGTAGGACGGAAGAGGGAGTCAGGATGCATGCGCTGGGGAGACGTCAGTAAATATAGAAGAGTTTATTCCAAACAGAAGAATCCATACCACGAACAAAACAAACTATAATCCAGGCTGTAGTCAAACGAGAGTAGTGATCTGGGAATCACCGGAACAAAGCGCACGGTTAAACACATCTAAACTAAACTATAACAAATTAAACTATGATTAACTAATACTCCGCCAGGAAGTGAAAACAAACAGGGGTTTTTAACCACACACAAATCAAACACACCTGGAAACGATAATCACATTAAATGAACAAGAACCAATGGGAACTAAGGAGGTGGAGACATGACATGAACAAAAACATGAGCACATGGGAGAACACGGGAGGCGGAGACATGACGTAACACAATAACAAAAACGCACATGGCAGAGGTAAACAACACGTGAGTCTTTATGAATCGGGATCTTCCTCAACGGTGGTACGGAGAATGGAATGCGGAAGTGTTCGAGTCCGCCGCTCGCCTAGCGAGCGACTCAGAGAACAAGGGGAAACTCTAACAGAGCCCCCCCCAAAGGCGCTTCTCCCGAAGCGACGAAAGTTCTGACCGTTCTGGCGGACCCGGGCCCCTGGGCAGGATCATAACATCTGCCCCCCAGGACCCGAGGCTGGCGATGTCCAGTGTCCTGAGGCCAGAGCAGAGCGTGTCGGGCTGTCCCTTACAACTTGGTCGAGAACTTGGTCGAGAACTTGGACAAGAACTTGGACGAATGCCTGGTCTGGATTTCGGAGCTGCGCGTGACCTGGTGCTGGGCCTGGATCTCAGAGCTGTGCGTGACCTGGTGCTGGGCCTGGATCTCGGAGCTGCGCGTGACCTGGTGCTGGGCCTGGATCTTGGAGCTTCGCGTGACCCGGTGCTTGACGCGGAGCTTGACCTCGAACCAGGAGCGGAGTCGGCTCTGGAACCAGGAGCGAAGTCGGCTCTGGAACCAGGAGCGGAGTCGGCTCTGGAACCAGGAGCGAAGTCGGCTCTGGAACCAGGAGCGGAGTCGGCTCTGGAACCAGGATCGGAGTCTTCTCTGGAACCAGGATAGGAGTCAGCTCTGGCACCTGGATCGGAGAAAGGCTTGGAAACAGACTCAGAGAAAGGCTTGGAAACAGACTTCGAGAAAGACTTGGAAACAGACTTCGAGAAGGACTTGGAAACAGACTTCGAGAAGGACTTGGAAACAGATTTCGAGAAGGACTTGGAAACAGATTTCGAGAAGGACTTGGTAACAGACTTCGAGACAGACTTGGAAACAGACTTCAAGACAGACTTTGAGAAAGACCTGGAAACAGACTTCGAGAAGGATTTGGAAATAGACTTTGAGAAAGACTTGGAAACAGATTTTGAGAAGGACTTGGTAACAGACTTCAAGACAGACTTGGAAACAGAACAGAGAACTCGGTTAGACCGAAAACCATAGACAAAATCAAAAACTTGGTTGGAAACAGCATTGGAAATTAAATTGGAGACAGGGCTGGAGACAGAGGAGGAGACAGAGGAGTGAGCTGGGTTGGAAGCGGAGCTGGGAATCAAATCAGCCTCCGAACTGAGAAGGAGAGCAAACACATATCCCAAAACTAAACCTATGTAGCTAGCTACGAAATCAGGAACTGGACTTGGAAATGAACTAGGAACTGGGCTAGGAACAGGGTTGGAACCTGGAACCTGACTGGGAACCTGACTGGGAGCAGGATTGGGAGCAGGATTGGGAACCTGACGGGGAACCTGCCTGAGAACTGGCTCAGAGATTGGCCTTGGAATAGGGCAAAAATCTGGACATGGATTTGGACATGGATTAGAATTAGGGCAGGAACCTGGACATGGACTTGGACATGGACTAGGATTAGGGCAGGAACCTGGACATGGACTTGGACTAGGATTAGGGCAGGAACCTGGACATGGACTTAGACATGGACTAGCTTGAGAAGAGGTCATCCCATGGAGCCCAGACATGGACAGGGCAGGAGTGGAGGTTTCTTCTCGCACCTCTGACGAGAACATGGCTTGGGCGGAGGTCTCTTCGTGGACCTCCGGTGTAAGCAGGCCAGGAGAGGAGGTTTCCTCTTGAATCCCTGACTGCTGCTTGGGGCTGGAGGTCACCTTGTTAACCTCCAGAGGCAGCTCCACTGTGGAGACCTTCTGCTGGGCCTCAGGCTGGAGCTCGGGGCTGGAGGTCGCCACGTTAACCTCCCTGAGCAGCTCCACTGTGGAGACCTTCTGCTGGGCCTCCGGCTGGAGCTCGGGGCTGGAGGTCGCCACGTTAACCTCCCTGAGCAGCTCCGCTGTGGAGACCTCCTGCTGGGCCTCCGGCTGGAGCTCGGGGCTGGAGGTCGCCACGTTAACCTCCCTGAGCAGCTCCGCTGTGGAGACCTTCTGCTGGGCCTCCGGCTGGAGCTCGGGGCTGGAGGTCGCCACATTAACCTCCTTGAGCAGCTCTGCTGTGGAGACCTTCTGCTGGGCCTCCAACTGGAGCTCGGGGCTGGAGGTCGCCACGTTAACCTCCAGGGGCAGCTCCTCTGAGGAGACCTCTTGCTGGGCCTCTGGCTGGAGCTCTGGGCTGGAGGTTGCCACGTTTACCTCCAGGTGTAGCTCCGTGGAGGAGACTTCCTGCTGGGTCTCTTGCTGGAGCTCGGGGCTGGAGGTTGCCACATTTACCTCCAGGTGCAGCTCCGCTGTGGAGACCTCCTGCTGGGTCTCCGGCTGGAGCTCTGGGGTTGCCCGCCTGTGGAGCCGTTTGTGTGCTCGCCAGCTGTCCTTAAAGCAGTCCTGGGAGCAGAAGTAATAGCTCTTAGTTCCCTGATTTTTACAGGTGGGGCACTGTAGACTGGCCTGCCGGGTGCAGCCCTTGGTAGCGCATTCCTGGGTCCAGGGTTGAGAGGTGCAGGCCGCCATATTAGCCTGCTTCCTCTCGTAGTACTCCAGGAATGACTGGCTGGACCGATGGCCCAGACGGTCCTTCCCCAAGAATGTCCTGAGGTCGGGCATGAATTCTGGGCTGCCAAATACCTGAACCAGTAGATCCACAGAGCCGGAAACCGAAGAGATCCTGGTGGACCCACTGGCAAGGTGAAGCTCTGCCCACTGACGGGCAGAACCGACCAGGCAGGACAGGAGGAACCTTAACCACTGTTCTTCGGTGGGCAAGGGATCTTTTACACTAAGAAAATACATTTGGGCCTTCCATAAAAAACATTGAGGCCACATGGAGAAGCCATCATATGCCTCTGGGATAATAATAAAAGTCCATTGTTCAAAGGACACTGAATTGAAGGGAGGAACGAAAAATTCAGTGTGGCCGGCCCAAGATTTCCCCGCTGCATCCATTTTAGGCGGAGTATTGTGTTACGTAACACAGACGTGTAGGACGGAAGAGGGAGTCAGGATGCATGCGCTGGGGAGACGTCAGTAAATATAGAAGAGTTTATTCCAAACAGAAGAATCCATACCACGAACAAAACAAACTATAATCCAGGCTGTAGTCAAACGAGAGTAGTGATCTGGGAATCACCGGAACAAAGCGCATGGTTAAACACATCTAAACTAAACTATAACAAACTAAACTATGATTAACTAATACTCCGCCAGGAAGTGAAAACAAACAGGGGTTTTTAACCACACACAAATCAAACACACCTGGAAATGATAATCACATTAAATGAACAAGAACCAATGAGAACTAAGGAGGTGGAGACATGACATGAACAAAAACATGAGCACATGGGATAACACGGGAGGCGGAGACATGATGTAACACAATAACAAAAACACACATGGCAGAGGTAAACAACACGTGAGTCTTTATGAATCGGGATCTTCCTCAACGGTGGTGCGGAGAATGGAATGCGGAAGTGTTCGAGTCCGCCGCTCGCCTAGCGAGCGACTCAGAGAACGAGGGGAAACTCTAACACCCTGGCAGAAAGCGAGAGCACTGGAAAAATCAATTAATAATGTGAGATGGGTGACGGGGGCAGGGCTTCCATAGTTTCAGTTGAAATTGGAAATACTTGCACAAATATCAGTCATACCAGATTAATATGTTGATGGGCTTGTTCATCTGCTTTTTTTGTGATAACTCCTAGCATTGTAATCTGTAGCATGCAAAATGCTGGATTATCATTAGACACAACTGTATCCATTAGACACAACTGTATCACTAGAAATAACCTACAATGTCTTTGAATGTACTTTAATTGTCCAAAAAAGAGACCCTGGCTGCCACACACCTATACTGTTTAAGTATTTTTACCTTTTAATTATTTCAAATAATAAACAATGTAATCACCTTATACTATACTATACTACATAGCCAACAATATGTGGACACCCCTTCTAATTAGTGTTTGGCTATTTCCACTACATCCACCACGAGTGTGATTTCCATGGACATTGGTGGCAGAATGGGTCATCAGTGACAATTAACCTGGTAATCTCAAGCAAGTTCATCACATTTCTTTCAAACGGCTAAATCTGCACTGGCCAACTGTAAGTAATGTTATTGTACAAGGCAATTGTCTAGAAGCAACAACAGCTTGGCTGGAAAGCAGTAGGCCACACAAACTTACAGATGGGACTGCCAAGTTTCATCATCTATCACTGGTTGCAAGAATCTATAACGAGTTCCAAACTGCCTCTGTTAAAGTAGAGTCCACTAGTTTTGGAACGAAATGTTGACCATGCACATATGGAGGTGATGTTTGGTGTCCACAAACTCTCCTAAATTTTGATACTGAATATAGTTACCTTTAGGTAGAGTTCAAACTTTGACATCATATACACTATTAAGCAGTTACCTCTTGTTGCTCACTGACGATTCCAAAAGGGCTGAATCCTTGCTATTGCCATTGGAACTTCTGGTCGATTCATTCTCGTTTGATGAGTTTCCATGTGACTCATTGCCGTGTGACTCATTTCCTTGCGATTCAGTCCCACTTCCACTGGAACCACTGCTCTTCATCTCCACATCCTCATGCAAGGAGTGTGCCATCTTGCGGTCACTGTGGGGAGAGGCTGAAGGGTCCTGACTGCTGCTGTCACTGCCCTCTGAGGCCAGTCCAAGCTCTCCTGCCTCTGCAAAACTGCTAATGCGATGAAGTGTTGCCATGGAACTGCAGCCAGTGGCCTGGTCCTGGCCCTCCAGAGAGGAAAATAGGTATGGTTTTGAGTTTGTGTCTTCAGACATGGAGATGGACTTCTGCATTTGTGCTGTGATTAAGAAAATTACCCCATCTTCTCAATGGTGTTGAGACACAATGGAATCAAATTAGGTCAGGGTATCCTTTGAGAGAAAATACAAAGAAGCATACAAGAAACATCAGTGAGAGAAAACTGGGCTGATTTCCATGACACAAAAAATGACTACCCCACTGGGATAAAGTGAAACCAGCTATGACCTTTAATAAAGTAAATTTGTTTCAAAAGTATATGAGGATATAAAAAACACGTTTGTGGTATTGCTCTTATACATTTACCAAATTATGAATTTAACAAATAATATCAACTATATGTTATTTAAAGGTAGGATGCCACCCCACTCCTTGTACCTGGATAATAAGTCAGATAGATAACTTTCATGCTCCCTTGGCATATACCTGACTTTTGAACTCATCAGTGATAAAACATAGAAAACTAAATCTAAAATCTAAATCAAAAGCTATGCAGACACTGACAACAAAAACCTAAACAAATTTGATCAATGTGTTCACCAATAGATGGATTAAAACCTATTTTATGTCAACCCTGAAAAGCTTTTTTTTCCTCAACCACTAGTACAGATTTTACATGTAAATTCGTATAGGAAGCAGCCACAAGGTGGGCAGGATGTGGCAACAGTGGGCTTACAAAAGTTGAAAAAAACAAAAACAAATGTGACATCGAACACTTTTTTTTTTTTTTACTACTTGACTAATCAAGTAGAGGAAAGTTTGCTGGTGAAAAATTTGCCTTATTAGTATGAGTATAAGATTTCTGACATATCGAATCAAAAATATTTATTTACCAATATTCCAAAGTTCCAATGTAAGATAAAATAACTACTTGGCTATTTCTGGGACAGTACGTCATGTGACTGTGACTGCATACAGACAAGTCACACAAGCAGACAAGTCTAGACAGATAGATAGATAGATAGATAGATAGATAGATAGATAGATAGATAGATAGAACCCCAATTCCAAAAATGTTGGGACGCTGTGTAAAATGTAAATAAAAACAGAATCCAATGATTTGCAAATCTCATAAACCCATATGTTATTCACAATAGAACATAGAAAACATTTCAAATGTTTCAACTGAGTAAATGTGCAATTTTAAGAAAAAAATAAGGTAATTTTGAATTTGATGGCAGCAACACGTCTCAAAAAAGTTGGGATGGGGGCAACAAAAGGCTGAAAAAGTAAGTGTTACTAAAAACAGTTGGAGGTTAATTGGCAACAGGTCAATAACATGATTGGGTATAAAAAGAGTATCTTAGAGAGGCTCTCAGAAGTAAAGATGGGCAGAGGTTCACTAATCTGCAAAAAACTGCATTTACAATTTGTGGAACAATTTCAGAATAATGATCCTCAATGTAAAATTGCGAAGATGATGAGTATCTCATCATCTACAGTACATAATATCATCAAAAGATTCCAAGAATCTGGAGAAATCTCTGTGCGCAAGGGACAAGGGTGAAAATCAATATGGCATGACCACGATCTTCGGGCCCTCAGGCGGCACAGCATTAAACACAGGCATGATTCTGTAATGGAAATCACTGCATGGTCTCAGAAACACCTCCAGAACTCATTGTCTGTGAACACAGTTCACCGTGCCATCCACAAATGCTGGTTAAAGCTCTATCATGCAAAGAATTAGCCTTATGTGAACATGATCCAGAAACGCTGCCATCTTCTCTGGGCCAAAGCTCATTTAAAATGGACTGAGGCAAAGTGGAAAACTGTTCTGTGGTCAGACGAATCGAAATTTGAAATTCTGTTTGGAAACCATGGACGCTGCGTCCTCTAAACTAAAGAGGACTAAAGAGAAGAAGGACTGTCTGGCTTTCTGTCAGCACTCAGTTCAAAAGCCTGCATCTCTGATGGTATGGGGGTGCATTAGTGCCTATGGAATGGGCAGCTTGCACATCTGGAAAGGCACCATCAATGCTGAAAGGTATATACAGGTCTTAGAGCAACATATGCTTCCATCCACATTCCATCCCATCTTTACTTCTGAGAGACTCTGCCTCTCTAAAATACTCTTTTTATACCCAATCATGTTACTAACCTGTTGCCAATTAACTTAATTAGTTGCAAAATGTTCCTCCAGCCGTTTCTTTTTAGTAACACTTACTTTTCCAGCCTTTTGTTGCCAGTTTTGAGATGTGTTGCGGGCATAAAATTCAAAATTACCTTATTTTTTCCTTAAAGTGGTACATTTCCTCAGTTTAAACATTTGATATGTTTTCTGTGTTCTACTGTGAATAACATATGGGTTTATGAGATTTGAAAATCATTGCATTCTGTTTTTATTTACAGTTTAAACAGCGTCCCAACTTTTTTGGAATTGGGGTTGCAGATAGATAGATAGATAGATAGATAGATAGATAGATAGACAGACAGACAGACAGCTAGATAGAAAGCTAAGATAGACAGTTAGGCAATACTAGCTAGAACTGGTAAAAACATTGTTAGGGTTACAGTGAAAGTGAAAGTGCATGTTGTCTGGACTGCTTTTGTCATATCAGCATGAAAAGCACTCTGACCAACCCTTTATCTGCAGAAAAAGAATGTCACTCCTGTGTTACAGAGAGACAGAGTGAGAATTTGTTTCTTTACTTCAAATACATTCAGCAATAAAGAGGATACAAAAAGAATCACATTATATCTGAACTGCACATAACAGTTAAGAAAAAAGTAATCAAATCCCTACAAGGACCAAGGTTAAAAGCTTGATCTTAAAGGGCAGCATCTGTCTGGTGCCCTTCTTAAAAGAGAAGCTCACAGCGCTAGCCAGAACATCAAAGCTAAGTTCAGCTTAGCTATGGTCAAGTGTCTAGGGGTTCCATCAGCTCTGCTCTATACAAAACCTCTATCTGGGCCTTCAAAGGTGTCTAATCATGTGGTCTAGCCTCTGTAGCTGTATGATTTGCCCTTTAGCCTTGCTCTAGGATTTTCCACAGGTTCTGTAGGATATCAGACCAGAGAGATCTAGTGTTTTATCTCCCAGGGTCTCAGCTTGCCTGCCATATTCTCTCCTTCAAGATAAAACATTCAGTCTGAGCTTGGTTTTTCAGATACAGTCAGATCCATAAGTATCTGGACTGTGACACAATTTTTATAATTTTGCATCTGTACACCACCACAATGGATTTGAAATGAAGCATTCAAGATGTGACTGAAATGTGGATTTACACCTTAAATTCAAGGGATTTAACACAAATATTGCATTAACCATTTAGGAATTACAGCCATTTTTTAGATAGTCCCTCCAATTTCTCAGGCTCAAAAGTATTTGGACAATTGATTGATTTCCAATGGCCTGTTTCCTTGTTAACAAACTAAGGAGATAAAAGGTCTGTAGTTGATTCAAAGTGTTGAATTTGCAGTTGGTAGCCCTTCATGGGGACTCTCAATATTTGGTCCACAGAGGTGTCGATGCAAGTATAGGAGGACATCATTAGGCTGAAAATACAAAACAGACCTATCAAAGAGATAGCAGAATCTTTAGGAGTGGCCAAATCAACAATTTGGTACATTCTTAAAAAGAAGGAATGCACTGGTGAGCTCAGCAACACCAAAAGGAAGACAACTAAAGGGTATGATCACAGAATTCTTTCCTTGTTGAAGAAAAAACCCTTCACAACATCTAGCCAAGTCAAGAACACTCTGGAGGAGGTAAGCATATCTTTGTCAAAGTTGTACAATCAAGAGACTCCTTCATGAATTTAAATACAGATAGTTTACCTCAAGATGCAAACCACTAGCAATACTCAAGTACAGAAAGGCCAGACTTTAGACTTTGCCAGAAAACATCTAAAAAAGCCTGCCCAGTTCTGGAACAAGATTTTTTGGACAGATGAAACCAAGATTAATTTGCACCAGAAGAAGAGGAGAAGAGGAGAGTATGAAGATGGAAAGGAAAAGCGCAAGATCCAAAGCATACCACTCTGTCAAACATGGTGGAGACAGTGTTATGGCATGGTCATGTATAGCTGCCAATGGAACTGTGTCACTGGGGTTTATTGATAATGTGACTGCTGGCAGAAGTAGCAGGGTGAATTCTGAAGTGTATAGAGCTATACGTTCTGCTCAGATTCAGTCAAATTGCTGCAAAACTTATAGAACAGTGCTTCACAGTGCAGGTGGATAATGACCCAAAACATACAGCGAAAGCAACCCAAGAACTACTTAAGGCAAAGAAACTAAATGTTCTTAAATGGCAGAGTCAGTCACCTGACCTAAACCCAATTGAGCATGCTTTTCAATTACTGAAGACAAAACCGAAGGCAGAAAGACAAGCAAAGAAGCAGTAACTGAAGGCAGCTGCAGTAAAGACCTGGCAAAGCATCTCAAGGGAGGAAACTCAGCATTTGTTGATGGGTTGCAGACTTCAGGCAGTCACTGACTGCAAAGGATTTGCACCCAAGGTTTAATCCTTATATTTATAATTGTTGGTTTGTCCGATTACTTTTGAGCCAGTGAAAATGGAGGAACTCTATAAAAAAATGGTTGTAATTCCTAAATGGTTAATATAATATTTTTGTTAAACTCCTTGAATTAAAGCTGAAAGTCTACACTTCAATCACATCTTGGTGCGCAGAGGGAAAAATTACAAAAATTGTGTCACTGTTCAAATACCTATGGACCCAGCTGTATTCACACACACACACACACACACACACACACACACACACACACACACACACACACACACACACACACACACACACACACACACAGTATGGCCAAAAGTATGTGAAGACCAGAGTACTGAAGAATATCTCATTCCAAAACCATGGCCATTAATATTTGAGTTGTTCCCGCTTTGCTGTTAGAATAGCCTCCAATCTTCTGAGAAGGTTTCCACTAGATTTTGGAGTGTGGCTGTGGGAATTTGTGCTCATTCAGCCACATACATATATTTCATACATATATTGTTTTACACATAGACTCTGAGCAAAAGCAAGTAGGCTGCTAAACAGTCAATTACACAATCAACACACCCTTCGATATATATCCCTTCAAATAACAAATGACAAATTAGCTTTATGTCAGAGGGATATATTTTATGGTAAGGTTCTGACCGTTGCATTTCAGATAAGGTACCCATTGATTGTGTGAATGGCAGAGAAAGTAACTGTGTGTGTGCCAAAAATCCAGAGTAACCTAGTAACCTAGAGGACAAAGACACAATTAAAGCAAGGTCTACATCAATGTTCTCAAATACAGCCTTTGATCGCTGCAGTACTAAAAGCTACAGTGATGTACTGTAGATATAGTGAGCAGCTTATGAGTTAATTATTAAGCTGTTAAACTTTATTCTTGCTATGTGACCATCACTTTCACATGCAAGAAGAGTTGAAAAGTTCAAGTTGCAAACAATCATTCAACCTTCAAACACAGACAAGGCATGCATACAGAGACATGACCATCCTCACACACAGGCATCCACATTCAGTGTACACCTGCCCAGAATGAGAGACAAAAATGTAAATGAACTTGAGGAATAAACAACTAAACAGATGCGACCAATCTGGCTACATATACAACAAATAGCTTCAAAAATAACAAAATCACAAGCTAAGCATTTGTAGAGTGTCACTTTAACTGATATGGGGATTTTTAATCTAGTGTATATTTATATCCTGAATATTTCTTAAAACATGTTTCTGACATTGAGCTGGTATATATTAGATGAGTTGTGGTTCTGTATAAATGGTCATTGATCATTCTCCTTTCTGTTTTGTTCTCCCTGCTATGAACAACCTAGTGATCAGGATTTCATTTTGGCCATGCACTGTTTTACCCGGCCCAACCCCCTTTGTTGTTTATCAAAGAAACCACTTGTTCCATGCTGTGTATTTGCAGAATGCAAGCACTACTAAATAATCTAAAACATGCAACTGTATGAGAAAATTGCGATATTGTCTCATAAATCTTCACATGAAGCTGCCACCCCAATACTTCACAGTTGGGATGGTGTTCTTCGGATTAAAAGGCCCAACCCTCCTCCATACAGGGCGCTGATCATTATGGCCAAACAGTTCCATTTTTGTTTCTCCTAACCAACCCTGGCAGTTAATTTGTGCTTCTTTCCTGAACAATGCAGTGTCTTTGTGGTCCAAAGATTTTTATATCTGCATTCAATTGTTTGCGGCGATGCTTATGGTACCTTCAATTGTTTAAAATGTGCTCCTAAGGAGAAAACAGACTTGTGTGGGTCCACAATTTTCTTTCTGAGGTCTTAGCTGAGTTGCTTGGATTTTCCCATGGTCTTAAGGGCAAAAAGGTACTGGCCCTTGAATACAGCCACAGGTGCACTCCCGGTTAACTCCTAATTATGACAATTGGCCTAATTATGACAATTTCTGGAATCTTCCACATTTCTGGAATCTCAACTTGGTATATGTAAACTTTTGACTGACTGGAATTCTGATATAGTGAATTAAAGCTGAAATAAATCTGTCTCTAATCAGTTGTTTTAAAATGGCCTCTGATGTGAACAAAGTAACTTAAATGTATGGTGACATTAAATGTGTGGAGAAAACCTTAGATTGACTGTCTGTATCCTAGGTGTATGTAAACCTTTGGCCTCAACTGTACTTGGTATTTTACAAATACAGCAAATGGTTGACGTAGTCTAATACCACAAATAAAGGGTTCCTCTTGAATGTTCAATTTGGAGTCATGCAGTGAAATTTCAGTGAAAGGGGTTAAATGCAATGAAAGGCTTACATGCCACACAGCTTAGTAGACAGACCAGTTACATAAAACAAATTAACTTTGCTTCTTTGTGCTTATTCCTCAGGCCTCTGCCCTTTGTAAGCACAACAATTGTAACGATTTTACAGAGTAACCTGAAAATTTCTGCCTATAAGGCTCCTCTGGTTTCTCCCTTACCTTTAACTACAACCAACAGGTCTATTGCTAAGCCATCTACAGATTCTTTCTCAGTTCTACACACTAGACAGTAGGTGGACATTTTCATCTTTCTAACTTTCAGTTTAGCTTGTTTAATTATTTGTAATTTAAACTGCCTGTCATTTTGAACAAGGAACAATCGTTGCATTAGACATAGAGGAGATTGTCAGTAGCATTTTATTTTACATTATTGACAGCACCAATTCCCAGAGACATACCAGATCAAAGAAAAAAAAAAGTCCTGGAATAAAGGAATACTGCTATCCACTTCTACTGCTGCCCAATGTCAAGGCTTTTTTTGTCTCAACCAACCAGCTCATCAAGGAGCTGAAAGAGTTGCACTTAAGCAAGCTTGAGTGGAAAAATAAGTAGCCTGAGCCCCAGAGGACAAGATTTTACATCCAAACTATTGGATTTTTAATCATAGTTCCCTTGAGGACTTCTGCAAAACAAACGTTTTATTTGGTATGTATGTTTAACCTTAACATAATGGTTGTGTAACACATTTCAATGCTGCCTACTACGGCACACACTTCTAAATCCAACCACCTACTGCAATATAATCACATACTTGTTCGTTTACATTAGTCGTTATTAATGCATGTAACTAGCAAAGAAGCTCATCATATATTATTATATTACATTAGCTACCACTTCTGATCGTAATAAGTTCCCAAGCAAAACATTGGAACTGGGCAGCACACAAGACCTTTTACTTGCCCAGTGGGCTAGCTAATAAATGTATTGATTTGTCCACCCCTGAGTTACCATTCTTGCTACTGATTTACAGCCTCTTTTATCCACGAACAACCCTGTTCTTCCTGGAACTGCAGACAGGGTGGGGGTCCAATTGTAAGCTATTTTTCAAGGGCCATAGAATTTCTTGCGTCACGCTGTAACTCAATCAGCTCTTCTCTGAGTCGGTAACAAGAGTGGGGTGGATAGTTTGGTTCAGCAACTACATTTATTCTACACTGGCAGATTATCAGATTATCAGGTGAGTGCTTGGTAGCCTGGGGGAAAAAAAAGAGGTTTTGGGGAAAGGATGTGCTGGTGGTGGTGTGGACTTACCTGTTAGCTTGGGATTTAGTGTTTTCTCAATCAGATGACCTCCACAGCAACAATGATTTTCCAATCCACTCCAATGGTCCTATGGCACATGTTCCAGGGCCCCAGTGAATCCTTCAGGTAATTTCCTGCATTTGCAGCACCCCTGTGGAGTGACACATATCAGATGATATGATGCTTTGTCACAGGGCAGTGTGGCGCACTTGGAGGAAAGAGCTATCTGCCCTCTTCTGCATACTTGAGCTTATAGATGTCCTTGATTGGCTAGTGTGGCTGTGGCTGTGATTGACTGAGAAATGCAACTTATAATGACTTCTCCAGTCTCAAAATTATTCAGCCCTCTGAATAGAATCCCTCACAACAGCACAAATATGCAAAAAAGGTGTTGTCTCAAGCACACCTCACGCAACTAATCAAGGGCTTCATTAGTTGCACCAGGTGTGCTTGAGCTGGAACACATGAAATACCCGAACTGGCTAGGGGTTTGTTGAGTGTCACGTTTGACTGCATGTTAGAAATATGGCTAGGTCAAAAAAATGGTCCAAAAAGTTAGGAGGCGATAACACAGTACTGTGCAAAAGCTTTTGGTGCCCTATTTTTTTTTTCGTACAAACTTTGTTATAGATTTTTTTTATTTTATGACGTCTACATTATCAAGTCAGTACAAAAAACATTTTAGATTCCCAAACATTAGTTTTCTAGCACAAAATTAAATGTTACAGAAAAATGTTTGTATGTCATTAAAGAAAGCAGCATATTACATAAGAGACACTTTTCAGACAGTAAACACAATGAAGGCTGCTGGGTTTTGCTGCAAAAATAAGAAGCGAGTGCGAAAGTCAAAGTCTCCAGAAGAACTGTGTCTGGTTCTGCAAGATGCTCAATAAAACTCACCAGCTCATTTCCTTATAAAACTGCACACATTGTACTGTAGACTACTATTTTTATTTTTATTATCATTTTTTTTGTCACACCAAATATTGACTTTGTTTCACTTACTACTGTTTACTGCTCTTTATGGTATTTTTTTAAATATATATTTTTTAAAATAAAAGTAGAAACATTTAATTTCATAATTTTGAAGGCTCTACAGCATATCTTTGCATGTGCCTAAAACTTTTGCGCAGTACTATATTAAATATAAGTCCATAAGTTCTACAAGACACAAAATAAACCAAGAGTGTACAAATCATAACTTCATTAGCTACCCCACTCAGCAAAGTGAAAGATCCAGTGCGCAATCCCATTTTATGCTAGCCCTTAAATCCAGGCTAATTAGGCTAAAAAGTGACAACTAATGTAATTAAACTCAGTGTTTTTCCATCTAATTATGTAGACTATGGAAAAGCCTTTCCTTATAATGTCTCCGGTGATACTGTGTGTGCGCCCTCATTTGCGCCAAAATGTGTTTGCTAATATTTTGGCTACGAGTTGTGGTGTTCTCTCGTCACAATTTGCTATTATTAGGAATCTGGCTAGCATCTTAATTACGCTCGATGTTTGAATGCAAGGTGACTGTGTTGTGCTTACAAATACTTGATCTAACATTCACTTACAAGTACACATTTCTACCTACACATGTACACTACAGATAATGATCACAATGATAGTGCTGCAGCATAGTGGCTAAAATGATAATCATGACTATTTTGCTCAGGACTGAAATCACAAATAGTTATCACCTTTATTCAGCAAAATCACTGCACTTTATCATTTCATATCAGCTGAAAACATTTCTGCCTTTTCATTCACATTGTACAAGTGTATATTCCTTTAAATATAAATCTGTATGAACGAAGAGCTAGTGATTTAATGCAATAGAATTAATTAAAAACTCTTTAGCTGAGCTCCCCATTATTACAGTCAATTATGATTAATTCACTGCGGAAACCGCAAGTCATTATCGTGATTAATATATGATTCACTGTGCAGCTCTAGATAATATTCTATCATTTGTAAAGCTAAAATGAGTATCATTATACATTAAAATGTAAAACGTAGACTGCATTATTACCAATGTAATTATTTAGTTTATATATATATATATATATAAAGACACACACACACACACACACCTGGCTTTATGAGCAATGTTTGGTAGCATGTATATTAACTGATCACATATATTGTCTAGTTGCAAGCACCAACAGTGTGGTGGTTCTTGCATAATGTAGCACTGTGAGGGGTTCTCCCCCAGATGCATGCCAAGTAACAGTAAAAAAAAAAATAGCATGGCAAAAGTCCAGACTGGTGTAACCACTAATTAATTAATAATTAATTACTAGAAGTGAATGTGTATCTTTCACATGCTGCATATTTTCCCATTCAGTGAACTGACTTTTCTGCTAAGAGAATTATATTTCTAATTTGGTCTGCCCGTTCCTTTTGCCAGAAAAGCGCAGATTTCATGTGTATCCTATATAGTCATAGCATGGACTAAAATCATAAATGTTACAGAAAAGCCATAGATGCATCTCTGAGAGAATAAACATAAGAAACCTAAACCTCTGCATTTTAGAGATACACAAATACATAGATGCATATGAAGTCATGTACATGAAAGACTGGCTTTTAGTTGGGTTTTAAAATGTGGAAGGAAGGTGCAAGCATGGACGTCGAGAGAGAGAATGTTCCACAGTTTTGAGGAAGCCACTCTAACGGCCCTATCTCCTATGGATCAGTAGATCAGACGCTGTGCAAAGGTGAGTATGAAAAAAGGTGGCAAGATAAGCAGGTGGGGACCGGACAAAGCAGGGACTTAAAGACCATAATATGTCTTTTGCACTGTATTCAGAAACAAAAAGAGAGTCACTGAAACTGTTTAACTGTGAAGGTGATGCTTTCCCATTGTCTGGTGTAGGCAAAACCCCAAGCAGCTGAGTTTGGCACATACTGCAACTTGTGTAGATCCTGTACTGGAGTAAAGAATAGTGTCGTAATAATTTAGCCTAGATGTGACAAACACATGGACAAGCATCTCTGCTGCAGAGAGGGAAAGAGAGGGATGAAGTCTGCATTTGTGGAAAACTGTATTAGTAGTGTTTTAATGAGAATAAAATGACAGAGTGGTGTCTATAGTAACTTCAAGGCTTCTTAAGTCAGTTTAGGTAGGTGTAAAGTCAGTAATAATTGGTGAGAGGTGATTTACTTTCTAAAAGTTGGCTGTAATCAGTATGGCCTCAGATTTGTTAATGTTGTGACTCAGAAAGGTTGTACTCATCCAGGTCTTTAGGTCTTTCAGGCAGTCAACCAGTGCATGAGGAGGCAGTCTGTGTGAGGATTCAGTGTGTATGTAAATCTTCACATCATTACAATAATGATGGATCTCTAGACTATGATGATATTGACAAGGTAGAGTATGTCTTTAATGAACACCATAAGATAGGGTCAAGACAAGTCAGACCTAAATCTATCAGTGGAAACAAATTGCTGTCTGTCAGAGAGAAAATATTAGCTCCAGGAGGGGACAGTACAATCATTTTTGTGAGTTGGTGAAGGAGTATGTCATGGCATACTATGTCAAAAGAAGCAGTTAAGCAAAATATGTTCAGCAACCAGGATTAGCTGCAACCAATGAGTCACTTGAAACCCTGACAAGAATAGTTTCACTATTATGGTCCTAGACTCTGATTGAAACTTTTCAAACAGGGCGTTTGAGGCCAACCGTTCTTTGGGCTAAGCTGCTACCACATGCTCGCATGGGTAGCTTGCCCAGAAAAGGCTGGTTGGAAATAGGCCTGTAATTACTGAGCTCCTCTGGGTCAAGCCCAGGCTTTTTAAGAACTGGATTGCAGCCAATTTCAAGTTGGTGGGAACAGAGCCAGAACTAAGAGAGAAGCATTAGTTATGAGTGGGTATGGTGAAAGAAGACATGTTTTAATTAGAGGAGTAGGCATAGCATCCAGATGGAAAGTGCCAACTTCGCAACAGAACTTTCCTGCAGAAGCATAAACATAGAGAGTCAACCAATAACAGTAGGAGAGGGTGAAAAAAGGCTCAGTTGCAGATTTGTGGTAGGCCTATTCAATCTTTTAAGAAATTTCATTTCATTTTTACATTTTTTCTCTATCAAACGAAAACAAAAAAGTGGCATTTCTTAGCATTTTTTAAATCAAAAATAGGTGCATTTTGAGTGATAATTTGTACTACCATACTCCGATGTAAAATTGTGAAGCTCCTCTGAAAAATGTGTGAACAGTAAACATCACTGGACTTCATGGCAGTGTAAGATTGTGTAGGGACAATTAAATCATTATATCGCACAAGTCTAGTCTCGTGATTGTAAACTTCTCAAGCATATTCATTAAGGCAGGTATGGTTAAGTTTTTTTGGTATGAAGGAACAAGCAAATTACACAGTACAGCCTTATGTTAAGAGATTGCAAAATCCATGCCACAGGGATTAAGAGGTAAAATACCTGGTCAGCAAATTGAAAATCAAAGCAATGGAGAAGTTTCAGAAAATCGGCAATCAAAATATATTTAGCTGTATCAAAATGATCACCAGAAATGTCTGTAGGACGTGCTTTAGCCACATACTGTGTTATGTTACAGTACAGTTGCAATCAAAATTATTCAACCCCCATTGCAAATCAGGTTTATTGTCAAAATTTACAGACTTTCTGCTGTTTGCAATGAACAAATCAAACAAAAGCAATTGAAATAGTTCAACACAACGAATGCTTCAAGTGGTTTCCCCAAATTCAACTTATAATGACTTCTCCAGTTTCAAAATTATTCAACCCCTTCATGGCAAGCATCTTTAGTACTTAGCAGAGCACTCTTTTGCTGTTATGACCTGCTGCTAACAAGATGCATAGCCAGACACCAGCTTCTGGCAGCATTCCTGAGGAATCTTAGCCTCCATTTCAGTAATATTCTTGGGCTTGCGTGCTGCAACCCCATTCTTCAAATCCCACCAGAGATTTTCTATGGGGTTCAAGTCAGGTGACTGTGATGGCCCTCTACAACCAAGCCTTGGTGGAATTTGAGGTATGCTTGGGATCATTGTCCTGTTGGAAGGTCCAATGACGCCCAAGCTTCAGCTTCCTCACAGACGGCATGACATTTTCTCCTAAGATTTCCTGATACTTCAATAAATCCATCTTGCCTTCCACACGCTGCAGGTTTCCAGTGCCAGAGGATGCAAATCAGCCCCAGAGCATCACCTGTTGGTGCCTGTTGACACCAAGTCTTGCTGCAGGTCTTTTGCAGTCAATCGAGGGTTTTTCACAACCTGCCTTCTCAGAAATCTGGTTGCAGCCATTGATAGCTTCCTTTTTCTGCTTCATCCAGTTATTTCATGTATTTTCTGCCCCTAGCCAGTTCAGGTGTGTTCCATGTGTTCCAGCTCAAGCACACCTGGTGCAACTAATGAAGCCCTTGATTAGTTGCATGAAGTGTGCTTGAGACCACACCTCTTTTGCATATTTGTGCTGTTATGAGGGGTTCTATTCAGGGGGTTGAATAATTCTGAGACTGGAGAAGTCATTATAAGTTGCATTTTCAATTGAATTTGGGGAAACCACTTGAAGCATTCATTGTGTTGAACTATTTCAATTGCTTTTTTTTATTTGTTCATTGCAAACAGCTGAAAGTCTGTACATTTTAACAATAAACCTGATTTGCAATGGGGGTTGAATCATTTTGATTGCAAATGTAGATGACAAACCACCAACACTTCACCAGGCCAGTATTTCCCTACCAATGTAGAGCGCCAGATAACCTACATTTGGAACGCAGTCCCTAATGTCTTCCAGTCAGTTGGAAGATTTTTCTTGCACATACCAAAAATACTGAACCAAGTACACACCCCTTGATTTCTTGGCTCTGGTATGATATTAGCTCTCAGCACAGTGAAAAATTTTAATTTAAATCCTAATTATCAAGATCTGGCTTGATGTGACATGGAATAGAACTAAAATGGACTGACTGCAGATTCCTGATGATTGGGTTGCGATAGACAGAAATTGTTAGAAATTTTCCACATACCCTTTGCTGAGAGTGAAACCCCAGAACCATTTTTCTATTAGTCATAGAAACACAGTGCAACCGGACCCCACTGAACAAGATCCCACAATATATATGACCTACCATCTTCAAAGTCACCTACTGCTGAATTTCTGACCAATGGCCAATAAGTTTAAACAGTTAAAAACTGAGAGTCAAACCTTAATACCACTGGTCTTTTTCAACAATGTGAACATTCAGATTAAATGATCCTAATCATTTACATAACTTGGTGTTGGAAAATGAGGTCATGGGTGCTGTGATTCTGGCGAGAGAGAAGCAGCTGACCAATTTTCTTTTACGTCAATGCATGTGTGTGCAGTCACTTGGCCAAACAAGCTATTCATTAGGGAACAGAGGCAGGCACATTAATTCTTTCCAGTGGCTTTGTCATGTTAAAATAATCTTAAATCTTTGACTAATCAATAACATTTGAACTTCCTGAGAATTGAGTTTCAGTATGTAAAATGAAAAAAAAATAAAATAAAATAAATTACTCCTTTTTTTTTCTTAGATCCTCTGCCATTTCCCAAGCTGAGAGCTTCAGCTATCAGTTCTGTAATGGTCTAATAGGAAAACAATTACAGGAAGGCTTTAGGTAAATTATTCTGGGGATCCAACTGATTATCAGGACATGACTGTTTTGCTTCAAGTTATAATCAGTACCAAAGGAAAAAGAAGAACAAGTCTTTTGTACTTTTTGTAATTAATGTGGAAAAAATAGTACCATACTATGCTGAGGGCATTCTGTCTTGCTAAATTCTTTCTAGGCTGGAATTTCCATTTTGTCTTATTCCATAGACCATGAAATAAATAGTTCTTGTGGAAAATGGAAAAAGGAAATCTAACATTTATCCAGATGCCGTACTTACAGTGTTTCATATTCACGCTTACTATTTTTTCATTGATTTTCTCACTCATCCTATTAAAGGTCTGCATCAACTTCCTTAGGACTTATACTTTTTCATTCATTCATCTTCAGTAAGCACTTTACCCTCGGGTTCACAGTGCAGCCAGAGCATATCCAGGGATACGCCCTAGATGGGACACTAGTCCAACACAGGGAATCTCTCTCTTTCTAACATACACACACACACACACACACACACACATACGCACGGACACACACACACACACACACACAAAAAGAGAACCTAAACAGACAATGGGAGAACATGTGTTCTGTCCACACAGACAGTAACCTCGAGCTCAGGACTGAAACAGGGTCCTAAAGCTGTGAGGCAGCAATTCTACACACTACACTGCCATAATTTTTCATTAATCATTTAACAATTTTTTTTATTTAGTATGACAAGGCCATTTAAGATCAACTGTTTATTATATTATGAACAGTACTGAAATAACTGGCCTGCTGCCCAGTTTAATTAACAATCTCAAAATAATTCAACGAACAAAGGAGGACAAATGAAACAAGAGGGACATCATTTGCACTATTGTCAGGAGATCCCAAATTCTATGATGCCATAGCCATCCACAGCCAGGAGTCAGAGAGAGCACAACTGGTCCTGTCCTCTGAGTGGGAAGCTTGGCACTCTCTATCGATCAGCCACTTGTGTAAAAGGAAGAAGGCAGCATGCACTCTTGTCTAAACACATTCAGCAACCCTATGACATTGCAGGAACAACAGTTTGAAAAGATACTGTGGTTGGCAATTTTTTGGAACTTGCTAATTCACAACTGAAAGAAGGTACTCCACAAGTGTTACCAAGATAAGCTCCGGATCCACTGAGACCCCGATCAGGATAAAATGGGTACTGAAAGTGAGCAAGTGAATGACTGTGATGTGCTCCACAAGGCTCACTTCACCAATGTTAAACTGGTAAAAATCTTTCCAGACAGAAGCATTGTCTGCAAGAGGTGTAAACAATCGTCTGCTGACCACTTGCATATGTTCTGTACATGGCCATAACTAAATTTTGGCTAGATTTCTTGATATTACCGTCATTTATTAGGCCAACTACCAAGGTTTTTGACATCTTATGCAGACTAATTGTTTTTACCACTGCATCTGTTAAACAGACTCCTCACGTTATCTCTGCAGGCAGACACCTGGGCAAGGTTAGAAAATAACCTAAGTTAAATCCTCTTCATGTCTTTTTGGTAAAATATATTCATGTTTTCTTTAGGTAGAGGTGTCAAAGTATATTCTTCTTTTTTTTTGGCTGCTTTCAACAATTCATCTCTAGTGACTTCCGATGGCTTTTTCCGGGCTGTCTCACATATAACAACTGCAGTGCAGCACGTTCTTGCCTTCACCACCCTACTGCAATCAGTTTGTAATGACATTTATTTTTAAAGTAAATACCTACAACGAGAAAATCGTATTGTGACATATCATGATATCAATATTATGATATAAGCTTGCCCTGCCTTGTTTTTGTTACATTGTCCTGGTCTATTATAATGGTTAATCAAGCCTCAAGGAATAGTGACAGTGACATGTACAGACAGTATACAGACCATTCTGTATACTGTTTTAAGTGATATATCTACGTAAAAGCAGTGGTCGAGTAAACATTTTAATAGAGAGTTGCTGTACTGTATGTGCGCGCATGACTCATGGCCAGAACGCCTCCCTTAAAAGCAAAAAAAGTGCATTTTCCTCTCAATGTGCGTCATCAGCCTTTCCTCCACGCCTAACACTGTGGTATGCAGTAACACAGCAACCACTTCAGCACTGCCTGCCAAATCTGCTCTTTACTCTCTAGTGCACATAGTTATCCCCCGGCGAAAGTGAATCTACTGCAATCTGCATAAAAGCACACAATGAAATGTGGGACTCGAATTGTGCTGTAGGCTCTTGATCATCAACAACAACAACAAAAAATCTACCAGAAGTATATTTATGCCACAGGATAAAGCAGTTACTGTAGATGGATGAATGAATAAAAGCTTCAGACAAAAATATTACATTACATAGAAATGGAGCGTGATAGAGGTATGATGATACATTGATAGATTGGAGTATCTCTGGTGCACATGAGCATTTGAGCCAAAAATTATCCGAAAATATTTAGATGATTAAATCTTTAAACATGAGACCCTGCTTCATCTTGATTGAAACACCAGATGTCTCAACCGCCCACCAATTTCCATGTATTTAAATGCATATCTGTGCAAACACTTTTCAATTATTTCTTTTAAATAGATTTTTTTCAAATAAAAGCCCACAGATGGAATTCTAGCGTCGGGAAAATGACTGAAGAATCAACATAACTTGCAACATAACTACAAAACAGCACATGTTGAGTCTACAGGACATTACTACATCAGGTAGCTACAATTAAAGATGACTACATCATGACTAAATCAGGTAGCTACAATTTCCAAATTAAACACATACCTTTCTTCGTGGCTTAACTGGTCAGTAATAAATCTGTTATTAATATTTACCTTTAAACAAACAAATGCTGAGTATTAGCAGGCAAGAGAGCTGATGCTTAATTAGTTTCAAAAACACAGGCACACAGGTTAAAGCCAGATTAAGGTATTTGGAGCACCTCATCTAGGACTAGGTCAGTTTTAATAATTAGCTAACAAACACACATCACATTACAAACATACGCACACTCAGGAGCCATTATCTTATAACAGACACCATTCTGCACTGGCACTGATGCCACCATTTTTCTTCTTTCCTGTTTTTGTAGTGATATAAAAAATGGGGAATGTCTGAGCCTCATCAGAAAATCATATATTGTGGGCACTGCTACATTTGCAAGACAACAGATCGCAAGTGATAAATGTCATGTTGTATAAGCAGTACAGTGATCCTGGGATTTTGAAAATGTGTAGTGGCCACTAAGTAGGCTTGTGTGATAGTTTATCATCCCTACATGATATTACACTGCCACGATATCTAATGATGCACTAATATCATACCTTTAGTAAAGACCTACTTCATGTTTGCCAGATATGAAAACAAACACCATTATTACCTAATAAAGTCACAATTTTAGAGCACAGATAGGAGACACCACTGGATAGGAAGAGGAGTAGTCGGGTACGATGGAGTCTTGACAGCCAGACTGCTGTTATTGGTACTTTTTGTCAGTATCCAGGAACCACATATGTTCACAGAAAGAGAACATTTGATCAAGGTTGCAGATGTCCATGGCGAACAAGTGAGGATATACCACTTACACACTACTCATTGTTTCAAGAGAATTTCAACATCTCAAATAAAAATGGGATGACAATTTTTTTTAATACAAAAAAGTGTATAAAAGTTATCAGAAGATGTTCCATGGACCAAGGGTATAGCATCTGAACCTGAGACTAGACATGATCAAATTACAAAACGGCAAAATTATTCAAACTGAGAAACCAAAAAATACTTTAACAATACGTATTTTAATGCACACTAATTTACTGATGCACAGACTGGAGACAAATTTGAGGAACAATCACCATAAAGTGTCTTAATAAGGTGTTGGCCCACCACAAGCCACCTTCAATGCACCTTGAAACTGTACTGGGGGATAAATTCTATTTTTCCAAAAAATACAGTATTCCCTCAATTGTAATTTTGATGATGGTGCTGGAGGGAGCTGCAAATTCAAAATCTTCCATAAATGTGGTGACTGTGAAGGCCATAGCATATGATTTAAAATATATTTATGCTCATCAAAACATTCACTGACTATTGTTACGACACCAGGTGTGTGGAAGGACGAGGGAGTCAGGATGCATGCGCTGGGGAGACGTCAGATAATGCAACAGAGTTTATTAACAAAAAACACAGGAATCCACAACAAAAATACAAATAATAATCCAGGTTGTAATCCAAAAAAGGTAGTAATCCACAAATACTGAATTCGAAATCCAAAAGACAGGGGAAAAAATCTCTCGAACCGAGGAAGTGGTCTGGGAACCACGGATACGATGAAACGAGGAAGTGGTCTGGGAACCACGGATACGATGAAACGAGGAAGTGGTCTGGGAACCACGGATACGATGAAACGGTCTGGGAACCACGGATACGATGAAACGAGGAAGTGGTCTGGGAACCACGGATATGAGACTATGGACAAAAGAACTACGGATGAAAGCGCCACGGAATTTAAACTAATACTCATCTAAACTAAACTAACACTCCGTGTTGAAGCGGACACAAACTGGGGTTTTTAAACACATACAAATCATACACAAAATCAAAGACACCTGAAACCAATGATCAATGAAAAGAACATGAACCAATAGGAAATAAGGAGGCGGAGACATGACATGAACAAAAACAGAAGCACATGGGGAAACACAGGAGGCGGAGACATGACGTGAACACGATAACAAAAGCACATGGCCGAGGTAAACAAAACGTTAGTCTTTGAATGGCGCTGGAATGCGCTCCTGTGGAATGCGGAAGTAGGCTACGCTCCATTTGTAGCGTAGCGAGAGCAGGAAAACCTAACAACTATGTTTACATGCACATCAAATTCCGTTTACGGTCTATATCTGGGTTGCAGCCATATTCCGAATATGATATTTATACGAGTACAAGCTTCAGAACATTCCTGTATACATGGTTGTTGTAAGTTTGCCCGAGTTGCCATTCCGAAATACCTAGCCTACAGCTAAGCATCTGTTAGTACCCACAATTCCTTGAGCATGTGTATATATATATCTCCTTTAAGTGGATTTTCTGAATAAGGTGTTTACATGCAACAAATTTCCGATTAAAACAGGCATATTCCAGGGGTGGGAATCCGAATTTGGGGAATCAGAATATTGTCTTGATCTGAATTGGCCAATCAGATTGCAGCATTTACATGACTCAATACTAATTTGAATATTGCCAAATTCCAATTAATATCGGAATATTCATGTGTACGCAAACATAGTCACTGACCTCTCGTGCCCTGTGGATGTGGGCGGGTTGTCCTGGAAGAGACCACTCCTACCAGGATAGAAATGTTTCATCATAGGATTAAGATGATCAGTCAGAATAAATTTGTATTGATTTGCAGTGACCCTTCCCTGTAAGGCCATGGTTCTCATTCTTTAATGTTTATTTTCCCCCAAGCTATCTTTGAGTGTTTACTGCTGAAGTCACATATAATATAGAAAATTCACATCATAGACAGTATGCCAGGTTAGTTTCTGTGTGGACTTTCACATCTTCTCCCCGTGTCCATGTGGGTCCAGGTTTTCCAGTTTCCATCTACTTTCCAAAAACATGTCGGTAGGTGAATTGGCTACACTATATTGCCCCTAGGTGTAAGTGTGTGAATTTGTACGTAAGTGGTGCCCTGCAATGGAATGGTGTCTCATCCAGGTCCGGATCCACTGTAACTCTGACCAGGATAAAGCGGACACTGAAGATGAATGAATGAATGATCTTAATTCAATGAATATTCATACATTCAAATGAATTACATTTGAAGTCAATTGACAGATCAGACCCATAATACCAAAACATTCATACACAAACCTGGGGATGGTTTTCTGCAAACATATTAAGATCATTTTGTAACCTCATGATTACACTTATGGATACTATATGAAACACACAAGGTTAATTTATTAAATAGTTTACCATGCATTAAGGCGTGAACTTTCCATACTTGCCAAGGTCTTAAACAAGTTACTTTCATAACGAAGATAAGAGTGGTGTCATAAGAGGGCAAAAGAGAAAAAAGTACCAAGTGAGGAATGCTTTTACAGTAAAGCAGGTTTACTGTGTCCAGACAGAGCACCTACGTGTTGATGTGTGTCTGATCTTTCAGCCCATCAGATAGTGAGCCTATAGGGATGGTAGTGTCGCGGAAAGCTCGTCTTGGCACCGAACACAAGCTCTTAAATATTTTCTAGTCCTTCCCCCATAGCTTTTGTTGCTCTGGAAGATTATTCAATGCTTAGTGGACCTTAAGGGTTAAAACACTGTCCACTTTATTAGGAACGCCTGTACACCTGCACGTTCATGCAGTTATCTATTCAGCCAACCAAGTAGCAGAAGCGCAATGAATAAAAAAAAATAAATAAAAAAAAATCATGCAGATACAGGTCAAGAGCTTCAGGTAATGTTCACGTTAAACATCAGAATGAAGAAAAGCGTGATCTCTGTGATTTTGATCGTGGCATGGATGTTGGTAAAAACACAAGCTCTTAAGTCTTTACTTAAAAAGCTCGCCTTGGCACGAAGATGTTTTACTCACCGAACGCAAGCTCTTTAATATTTTCTAGTATTTCCCCCCTTAGCTTCTGTTGCTCTGGAAGATTATTCAATGCTTAGTGGACTTTAAGGGGTAAAACACTGTCCACTTTAATAGGAACACCTGCACATTCATGCAGTTATCAAATCAGCCAATCATGTGGCAGCAGCGCAATGCAAATAAATAAATACATCATGCAGATACAGGTCAAGAGCTTCAGGTAAGGTTCACATCAAACATCAGAGGGAAGCAAAAGTTTGATCTATGTGACTTGGATGTTGGTAAGGACACAAGCTCTTTTCTAGTATAGCTTTTGTTGCTCTAGAAGATCATTCGTTGCTTTACAAAAACGCGTTATAGGATGGATCCATTTAAGGTATACATTCTGACGTTATGTTTAAATAAGATATTTCATGCTACCGTCTCCCATTTTCACTTCCGGACAATATTAGACCGTGACCGGGGCTGACCCACTCCGTGACACAGTTATGCAACGCGCGTGTTTAAACAATGTGGGTTAATGACGCGCTCCTAAAAGTACACATATTTCTCATTGCTATCTCAGTGTATAATGTAATGTGAGCAATAACTAGAAAGCACAAGCCTTTTTTTTTTGTTTGTTTTCCTTTTTATTGTAAGAAGAAACATGATAAGACAACTGTGCCCTCACAAGGAGATTTTCCGGTCTACCTGACACATTGCGGTCAATGAAATTTCAGTGCTATAAGCGCTCAGGAGAAAACATTCCAGAGAGCGAAATGAAAACACAGCCTACCTGTCAGTTCAATTATTCTTCTTCTATATATATATATTTTTTGTTTGTTTGTTTTTGTTTTGTTTTGAAGATTCCCAAGGAGAACTTCTTTCCAGTAATGTTCCTGGGCTTCTCGGTTCTGCCTCCAGTACCGTCTGACACACTGCACTTGCTTTCGTTTCAGTGTTTCCTCACACTGTTGCCCTGAATCTCCAGCGCGAGCGATGACCTCAATTCAAACTCCTCCAGCCAAGTCTCTCCTCGACCAATCAGATTGGCTCAGAAAATTGCATTTCCAATGAAAGTAGGTGTGCACAACGACGCTTATGTGGCTATTGGCTAAAAGCGCCGTCAGTCTCTTTATATAAGGCAGGCCTAGGCCTCACGTGGGAAACCCATGGCCGGTGACGGAGTGCTGCTCGCGTGGGCAAATCGGTAATGAGGAGCTGAGAGAGAGTGAATGGAGCGGCGGCGGCGGGGGAAGAGAGCGGTTGGTCCAGAGAAGCCCAACACAACGTGTGTTATACAAACAGTTATACAATGTGTGTTAGCGTGTGTAAAGTCAATGTGTCATATGATCACTGTGAAGTAGTTTTCTTTTTTCAGACAAGGACATCCTTGACTTAGGTAATGAATATTACGCCATCGTCGATAACGTTAACATATACATTTTTATATACTATTTATTATAAGATATAATATCCTATCACAGTCTGACCCAAATATACAGATACCCTTCAGTTTCTTTACTCATTACATTAAGTTTGAAATTCTAACAATTAAGTTTTTGAAAGTGGGGTCTGCCCACTTATTAGTATTATTTTTAATCATCTAATGTGTGATCACTATTAATTATTTTTGATATCGCTGTTAACAGCCTCCACTCTTCAGGGAAGGCTTTACACTATATTTTGGACCATGTCTGTTGCAATTTGTCAGCCACAAGAGCACAAGAGGTTGGGCATGATGTCAGGTGAGGAGGCCTGGAGCAAAGTTCGAATTCATCCCAAAGGTGGTCAGTGGGGTTGAGGTCAGGGCTCTGTGCAGGCTACTCAAGTTCTTCTACACCAGTCCTGGTAAACCATATCTTTCTGGACCTCACTTTGTGCACAGGGGCATTGTTATGCTGGAATATGTTTGGGCAGCAGTTTGGGTTAGACCCTTAAATGGGTGTTTTTGGTCAGGTGTCCACATACAGTCCCCTCTGAAAGTATTTGAACGGCAAAGCCAATTCTTTTGTTTTTGCTATACACTGAAGACATTTGGGTTTGAGAACAAAAGATAAATATCAGTCTCCTCTTCAGGAGGAGAAATGAATTCTCAACTGGGTTAAAGTCTTGTGATTGACTTGGCCAGTCTGAAACCTTACACTTTTTTCCCTGCTGAAGTCCTTTGTTGTGTTGGCAGTGTGCTTTGGATCATTGTCTTGCTGCATGATAAAGTTCCTCCCAGTTAGATTGGATGCATTTGTCTATAAATTGGCAGACAGATTGTTTCTGAAGACCTCTGAATTCATTCTGCTGCTAACATCATGAGTTACCTCGTCAATTAAGATTAGTGAGCTCGTTCCAGAAGCAGCCATGCAAGCCATGACACTACCTCCACTATGCTTGACTTATGAGCTTATGTTTTGGATCATTAGCAGATCCTTTCTTTCTCCACACTTTGGTCTTTCCATCACTTTGGTAGAGGTTAATATTGGTTCCAGAACTTTTGTGGCTCATGTCTGTATTTCTTTGTGAATTCCAATCTGGCTTTCCAATTCTTACTGCTGATGAGTGGTTTACATTTTGTGGTGTAGCCTCTGTATTTTTGCTCTCAAAGACTTCTTCAAAAGGTGGGTTGTTGGTGGCTTTTCTTCACAGCTCTCAGTGTTTCTGTCATTAATTGCTGTTTTCCTTGGCCAACCTGTTCAATGTCTGGTTCTTAGTACATCAGTGAGTTCTTTCTATTTCAGGACAGTCCAAATTGTTGTATTGGCTTTGCCCAATGCTTGTGCAATGGCTCTGATAGATTTTCCCTCTTTTCTCAGCTTCAAAATGGCTTGATTTTCTTCATGTTGGTTTATCCTTTTAAACAACAAATGCAGTCTTCACACACAAAACCCAGGGCTCAAACCAAGAGTAGATATTCAGAGCTATTAATTGCTTAAACAATCAATCTAACAGGGCACACCTGGCCAACAAGAAACACCTGTCAATCACATATTCCAATATTTTTGATCATATGCAAACTGGGTGGGTTCAAATGAAAGGTGCCATGTTCTTAGTTGTTTAACACATCATAGATTTAAATATCAGCAAATGAAAGCTGAAATTCTGATCAATTGTCTCATATTCATCTTTTGATACCAAATCCAAATGTCTTCAATGTATAACAAAAAACAAAAGAATTATCCTTGCTTTTCCAATGCTTTCAGAGGCATCTATAAACCTGCACATTTATGCAGTTATCTAATCAGTCAATCTTGTGGCAGCAGCCCAATGCAAAAAAATCATGCCGATACAGGTCAAAAGCTTCAGTTAATGTTCACATCAAACATCAGAATGAAGAAAAAGTGTGATCTCTATGACTTTTATTGTGGCATGGATGTTGACACCAGAAGGGCTGGTTTCAATATTTCATAAACTGCTGATCTCAAGGGAATTAATTTAATATACAACAATCTCTAGAGTTTACACAGAATGGTGTGAAAACCAAAAAACATTAAGTTCTGTGAGTGGAAACACCTTCAGAGGAAAGTGGCCAGATTGTTTTGAGTTGCCAGGAAGGATATAGTAACTCATATAATCACTTTTTACAGCCTTGGTGAGCAGAAAATCATCTCAGCATGCAAAAAACATCAAACCTTTCTATTGAATTTATGCTATACCTGAATGCATAGTCCAGTGGTTACTTATGGGTGTCAATCCCATAACCGATTCCTATAATGTTTAGGACAAAGTTCCTTTGGAAGAATATTGTATTTGTTCCTTGGTGCAGAATGAATGGACACATAAAAACATTACTGTATTGGCCCAATGGTTTCTCCTGTATTTGGTCCAATTAAATTAACATGAGATACGATTAAAAAAAAAAAAAAAAAATTTTTTTTTTAAGTTTTCTGTGTACGTATAATGCCACCATTTGGTCTGCAGTTATTTTGATCACTTGTCTGTGAATGAAATCTGCCATGTGCTCTTTGAAAATGTATAAAGGAGGAGAGACAAACAGCACATGCATTACTCTTTGAATTTAAACAAGCTAGGTTATTGAGTTCATTGATGAGTGACTATAAACCATTCACTGTTCTTAAGAGTTTTCCATCCTGGAGCACACTGCCATCTACTGGGCCTGGGTATATCACAGTAGTCTGTCTTACAACTGTCCTAAAGAACCACTGTTACAATCAGCCATTTACAGTTTTTCTGCAAATGCTTACTTACACATTTGTATCTTTGTTAGTGAGGATATAAATGATTGCTTTCAGAAGTCATCTCAGGGGTCTTTAGAGATTTTAATTTTCTCATGCAAAATATAGTTTATATTGTATTTTAGAATGTATTTGCAAATGACATACAAAAAGGAGTGAAAGTCACTTTTATGCATAGCGCTCCACATATGCACAGATTTGTCATGATTTCAAATTATACTGAAAGCTTCAAACTGTTCATGAAGAAATCAATTCAGTCTGGACTCCCTTACTCCCTACACATGATTGGAAGATGGTACAAAGTGCTTTTAGGGCTTGTGACTAGACTCCACAACATTGATTATTAAGTGGCAGAAGAAGCAGATGAACACGGCACACATATGATGCAAATGTGTTTGTCATCTTTTGAAAATGGCACTGTATGTACAGTATATTCACACACTTTTATCATGTTGTGTATATAAGTCAACATTTGCCTCTAATGCAGTTTTGTTGTTTTTTTATTCAACACTCTATAGCGCGTGGAGTCACACAGAGATTCAACAGGTGAACTGAATACATAATGGGACAGAAATATGAGGTGCTAGTGCAGCAAGCCAGAGGAAAAGTGTTTTGGATGGTGGACAAGGCATCATGTAGTAAAATTCATCCAGCTCCATGTAGCTGAAATCCTGGAGCCATTTAAAAATAACGTAATAGATTTTTAAAAGAACACTAAACTGTATTTACTTCCTCATAGTTATCACTGAAATATTTGGCCTTTTAGTGGCCATTTATTTATTTGTTTTTAATGTCTGATTTTACCAAAAAAATTTTGTTTTTGTAAATTTTTATGCAAATGGTATGTTCTGGTGAATCCCAAACACATAACATAACACTATATATAAAAGGGGGGGGGGGTGGAGAGATCCCCAGTGATGAGGGATTACAATAGTGTCTAAGTGCAGACTTTTGATCCAACCAAGTATTTGCACAACTTGCTAATTGTACAAATTCAATCAGTGTAGGCATTGCTTAATTTTTTAACCTGGAACCAGGTGTGTAGCTGCTTGTATGGCACAGAACTGCACCCACACGTAAATTTTTGGATCATAATGCTACATTAAGTCAAGGCTATATCCTTTGAAGGGCAGCAGTGGCTTTCTCCTTGCAACCCTTCAATGCACAACATTGTTGTTCAGTGTTCTCCTGATGGTGGACTCAGGAACATTAACATTAGCCAATGTGAGAGAGGCCGTTCGTTGCTTATAAGTTACTCTGGGCTCCTTTATGTCTTGCTCTTGGAGTGATCTTTGTTGATTGACCACTCCTGAGGAGGGAAACAATGGACTTGAACTTTCTCCATTTGTACACAATCTGTGACTGGATTGGTGGAGTCCAAACTCTTTAGAGATGGCTTTGTAACCTTTTCTAGGCTGATGAGCATCAACAATTCTTGGGTCCTCAGAAATCAACGTTGTTCATGCCATGATACACTTCCACAAACGTGTTGTGAAGATCAGACTTATAGACTGATAGATCCCTGTTCTTTACATAAAACAGGGTGCTCACTCACACCTGATTGTCATCCCATTGATTGAAAACACATGACTCTAATTTCACCTTCAAATAAACTGCTAATCCTAGAGGTTCACATACTTTTGCCACTCACATATACAGTGGGTATAGAAAATAATCACCCCCTTTAAAATAATCACATTTTGTTGCTTTTCAGCCTGAAATGAAGACAGACATGGTTTTGTTTTATCCAGCTGTATTTACTCAGTGCAACTTCCAAGTGAAAGATATAACACCAACATGTCAGGAAAAAAAAAACAACCCCAGAATCACTGAGTTGGAAAAAGGATCACCCCCCCCCCTCCTAAAAATGACTTGTAAACTTAATAAGGTGTAGCTAATCACCTTCTTAATGGCACACAGAGCCATTTGACTTTCAATTGTGATCAGCTGTGGTCATTTTGAATAGCTCAGCATGAAAAAAGCTTTCCTGGAGCATTTTGTAGTGCAACTAGGGGTGGGAGGTATGACCAAAAATCTATTTCACGGAATGAGTAATTTTATTTCATGGTAACGATATATATCACGTAAAAAAATAGTCATTCTGGTAAGTCAACTGTAAATCAATTGTATCATTTAAATTTCTGATTTAAATGATAAATAAGGTTACTTGTGCTATCGCTGTTAACAGGAACGTTTGCGCAACATAGTTTTCAAATAACATTTTTCTGCCCTTTATCAGATTTTGTAAACCCGAACCACGTTCATACCACACATGTCGCGCCTCTTTTCATAACAAGTTCCTCCTCCTGCTCAGGATTGGTTTGTGGGACTTCTTCACCAGTGTGCTTATGTTTTTCCATGTTTTTCCTCTCACAACTACTCTTATGTACAGCTTCTCTATCGTTCTCACGTGCAGGAGCGCTATGCACAAAGTTAACCAAGCCCACTTATTTACATTTCGCGGTATACATGGAATAGAAAAATCTGTAACGGTAGACATTTTATTCCGTGGTAACAGTATATACCATTATACCACCCAGCCCTAAGTGCAACTGAAGCAAACAATCAACTATGGGTGGCAAGGCACTGTCAAAAGATCTCCGGGATAAAGTTGTGGACAGGCACAAGTCAGGAGATGGATACAAAAAAATTTCAAAGGCTTTATCAATATGTAGCACCACAGTGCTATCTGTGCGGTACTATCTCACCCTGCAGTTCTTACCTGGTTTTCCATTGATGCTAAGCAGGGTTTAGCCTGGCTAGTACCTGGATAGGAGGCCTCCTGGGGGGGAAAAACTAAGGTTGCTGTTGGAAGTGGTATTAGGGAAGCCAGTAGGTGGTGCTGTTCTTGTGGTCTATGTGGGTCCTAATGTCCTAGTATGGTGATGGGGACACTATCCTGTAAAAAGAGCACTGTCTTTTGGATGAGACATTAAACCAAGGTCCTGACTCTCTGTGGTCAATTAAAATCCCAGGTCACTTCTCGTAAAGAGTAGGGGTATCACCCTGGTGTCCTGGCAAAATTGCCACATTGGCCCTTGTCTAATACAGGTGCATCTCAATAAATTAGAATGTCATGGAAAAGTTCATTTATTTCAGTAATTCAACTCAAATTGCACCCCAAATCATCACAGACTGTGGAAACTTAACACTGGACTTCAAGCAACTTGGGCTATGAGCTTCTCCAGACTCTAGGACCTTGGTTTCCAAATGAAATACAAAACTTGCTCCCATCTGAAAAGAGGATATTGGACCACTGGTCAACATTCCAGTTCTTCTTCTCGTTAGCCCAGGTAAGACGCCTCTGATGTTGTCTGTGGTTCAGGAGTGGCTTAACAAGAGGAATACGACAACTGTAGCCAAATTCCTTTGCACGTCTGTGTGTGGTGGCTCTTGATGCCTTGACCCCAGCCTCAGTCCATTCCTTGTGACGTTCACTCAAATTCTTGAATCGATTTTGCTTGACAATCCTCATAAGGCTGCGGTTCTCTCGGTTGGTTGTGCATCTTTTTCTTCCACAATTTTTCCTTCCACTCAACTTTCTGTTAACATGCTTGGATACAGCACTCTGTGAACAGCCAGCTTCTTTGGCAATGAATGTTTGTGATTTACCTAGTGAACCAAACTGAGAGACCATTTTGAAGGCTCAGGAAACCTTTGCAAGTGTTTTGAGTTGATTAGCTGATTGGCATGTCACCATATTCTAATTTGTTGAGATAGTGAATTGGTGGGAGTAGTTATATCATATACTTTATGTCAAAAATTGATTTATGACCCCCTGATGTTTGTATAATTTATGGACTCGTGAAGGTCCCATGAACATGTGTAATTTATGACAGTACATTTATGTTTATTTTTCCTGTCTTCTGTCTGTGTGTGTATGTGTGTGTGTGTGTTTAATGTTTCAGGAAGTGATAGGTGCTAATGGTTTGTATACTTATCTGTGTTTTTTTAGTGCAATTATCTGTTACAACGAGTGTCCCAACGTGAACTCCTAAAGATCCTAAAAGTGTAAATACGGGGGTCTCGTGAATGAAGCATGATCATGTGTGGTTTATAACGTTTGCCTGTCCTCTGTCTGTGTGTGTGTGTGTGTGTGTGTGTGTGTGTGTGTGTGTGTGTTAATGAGTTTTTACAACCGCGCTATGTGTGTGTGTGTGTGTGTGTGTTCTGAAAAAGCTGTTGGTTAAATAAAAACCGTGGACGGATCACTTTTTTGTTAATTTGATTGTAAAAGTGTTTCAGTAAATGAACAGACTGATGTTTGTGAAACTGCTGAAACATTTTGTTGATTACGTTGTTGAGAAAAACACTCGTTCACTTTTACTGAACTGAAATCCCCAAACATTTAAAAACCATGTGAGTTTTTCTTTTGTGGAATCGAATCTGAATATCCTGTGTCATTCTTAACTAACTTTAGCCAATAATACTTTATTATACACACATCACATTCAATAATACAGATAACAACATGATCAAAATACGACAACATGCAAAAAAAAGATCACATTTATTTTAAACTGAGCCACTGACTCCGGTCATGAGGGGTGAACTGAATACATGGTCATCTGGGTAAAATGAATGTGTTGATGGTGAACTCGAGGGTGTTTTCTGTTTTTACTCTTCTTAGACGAGCGTCAGATAGCATGTGGTAATGGGCCCGAGCTCGGCAGCCCCGCGGTGCCTGCGGCTCAGACACGGCATCGGCATGTATTATCCGGGGCCGAGTGTGGCCCACGGCTCGCTCTGACACGTGTGTTTTTGTTACGGCGGTAAAGTACTGGGGCCCGATTCCTGTTCACCATAACTAACCCGGATCTGGCTTTAGAGTCTGGGCCACTTCTGGCGATGACTCGGCTTGGTTCAATCAGATGCCCTAATATTTATAACAGTAGCAAATATATTTAGATATAATGCAACATATTCTTTTATATGTTTTTATTCATTATAAACACACGTCATTGTGCTCTCAGGTGATTTCATCTTCACTCACACAGCAGTGGGAGGGGTCTTGTACCTGTAGTAGTGGGAGATGGCAGCCATGTTTGTGCGGGTAGGACACGAACAAAACAAGAGATATGGGACCATTTAGATAAAACAATTGGGGTAAGCATCGATTCACATTTACTTTTCGAGTATTGTACTTGCAGATGTTCATAAAGGACCTTGTAAAAAGTGAATGTTCACGCTGCACTAATCTTTGACGAGCGGCACTCTGACCCGTGTATATACAAGTAGAAAGAGCAGGTCGTTTGTATTTTTACTTTCCACACTCCTCTTATTTTTATGAACGCAATTGAATTATGCAAACATTGTTTTTATTCCATATTTCTTCAAGGACAATAAAGGTTTTTAGTGAGAGTTACGAGGATTTGTTTTTATTATTAAGTAATAGGCTACTATAACTCCACGCATTTTTTTTTCAATGGTGGTTTTTAAGCTGGGCAGATGAACGCTGTCTGTATATTCAAACACTGGTAACCTTTGTTATTACACATATATTTCACAGAAAGACTTGTGTAAGTTTTAAGTTTACATTCATACTGAGCTTGAAAATGGTACATAGAGGACTAATTTCAAATCTTGCATAACACTGATGTGTTTCTGTAGCCGGTGGAGACTGATAAAGGTGTCCACGCCCCGAGGTTCTGGATCAACAGATGGGTTTTGGAATTCAGTCAATTTTACTGTTTAAAACATTATTCACAGTGTTACTGTAGAGTTTAGTCAGGTGACCGTTTTTAGGTGAACTGATATAAGCCTTTTTAAAAACACGACTGAAACGAATTAAAATGGATAAAAGGTTTCTATAAAGACAAATTAGCATTTTTAGTTCCCCAAAGAACCTTTTTAGTGGTTGTTAAAAAATGTAACTATTTCGGACTCTTTGATTGTACAGCAAGGTCCTATTTGTTTTATTTATTTATTTTATTCTTATTTTTGTTTGTCAGCTTACAGCAAACAATCTTGTTTATCATGCAGCTTCATGTTAATATATAAATAGACTATTTTTCATGTTAGTTGATGTTCATAATGTATTAACTGATGTTAACATTCAGCTTTTAAAGTAAAAATGTTGGTAACACTTTGCAATAAGGTTTTATTTGTTAACATGAAATAACGATGAACAAAACCTTTTCAAACACTGTATCTGTTATCATTAGGTAGAGTTCATTACACCGCCCCGCATCTAGAAAAAAAGTTTATGCTGTTTGCAAATCACACTTGTTTTTACCTATTCTGGTCACGTTGAGTTCAAATATGCCACTGAAAATTCCCTCACGTACAGTTTTCCCACAAAATAAGAATGAAGTTTTTTATAATTTTGCTATGTTTATATTGCTTTCAGGGTTTTATTTAAATTGGTAGAAGCTGTCAAATTTCACTATTATTATTTATTAATTACAACAATTGGTACACAAAACATAACACATGTTTACAACATCAAACAAATAGCAGACAAATAGTCTGTGAAACGTTGTGTTGTTCTAGAGCAAAACTAACACCATATCTGGACTCAGCATCTCAGTATAAGTAAGAAACAACTATCAGATCCTATTCAGCAAATCTGATGCAGGGTGGCGTTATGAATTAATATGAAAGAACAATTGTATTTTTATTAAGTAGTATTAACCAGGATGAATAAGTTCTGTAAAAAAATAGTTCTTTGTTAGGTCATGTTAGTCAGTGCGTTAACGAATGGGACCTTATAGTAAAGTTATGCCAAAGGTGTTATTACAAGCGGGCAAATGCTTGGTTTGACCTAATAGAACAGATCCAGATTTCATGATCAGGTATAAAATGGTGTAAAATGTGAGTATAAAATAGATAAATCACAAGAGAGGGCAATCTGTAGTACATCAGTCTTTCTATATGTCTGCATAGAGCTTGACATAATGGGGCTGGTTTGCAGTACATCAGTCTTTGCCAGTGTGTGCAGATTAATGGCAGACTGTTGTTTATGATTCAGCGTGTGAATGTATGGTATTTTAGGAATGTTACCACTAGACTCAGGCCACTGCAGAGAATAAACTGCTGATAACTTTTCAACATACTTGAGCTTTTTCACTCCTTTAATTACTAATTGCTTCATAACTGATGAAACAGTTTACTGTTTATGTCTTTATTCCGGCTTTTTAACAAACACACCAGCGTCCTCTCACTTTACACTGACAAATTTGTTGACGTTATTTCACGCATTCACTTTAGTTAATGCATTATCTAACATCAACCAGCAATGAGCAATGTATTTTACAGCATTTATTCATCTTGAACAATTTTTAACTAACTAGTATGTTAACTAGTGTGTTTTTCATATCGCTTTAACTAACGTTAACAGATACAACATCAGTAAATGCTGTAGAAGTGTCGCTCATTCAAGTGTTTCTTTCAAGGAGTTCATGAAAAACGTATTTCAGGGTGTTGTTTAAATGTAAACAATGAGGTGTGCATGTGTAGAGCAGTTAACTGTTTAAAATACATAAAAAGACCAGAGCATTTTTTTTCTTTTTCTTTTTTCACGCCCTTTCTGCCTTGTCAGCTATAGGCTATTTTATTTAGATTTACTGTCTGACCCCCTTATAGCATTATTTTCTGGGTGTGGGAATTAATGATAGCTAGCATCAATAAGCATCATTTTCAAGATGATCCCATGTCAGTTTGCCCACATAAATCTGATTACTGTTTTGGCATATGTAAGACATATGAAATTTCACACATAGGCATAAGGAATTTGTCGAATGCAAATGCAGTATGGTATTCAAAAACTTTAACCTATATCTGTATCTATCATCTCTCTAACTGTACCCATCATACTATTAAATAAATAAATAAATAAATATTTATAATATATGTAATATATTGACCTCTTTGTTCTTTTCAGAGGTGGACAGTAACAAAGTACATTTACTTGAGTACTGTACTTAAGTACACTTTTTGAGTATCTGTACTTTTTCTGGAAACCTGTGACTTTTACCTTAACTACATTTGAAAGACAAATATCGTACTTTTACACCTTTACATTAATGGACACTATGTGAGAACATGGTCCTAAAAACAATGCAAGGTTAAATTTGTACATGAAATATTATTTTATTCACTTCACAACTTCACATATTGCCCAACAGGGCCCTTCAAACAATACAGGAATAATATAATCTGCATGAGCTTTTTTAACAACATAAGTTGATCAACATGTTCATCATAAAACCAAAAGTCACAAAGACACAATATTTCAAGACTTCATGAACAGGTCAACACGGCCAAACAGCAAGACCCCCGACTAAACCACTAAACTTCTGAACTAGAAAACAGAGAATGCTTCAGGTACAGATCCTGATCCATCCAAAGGTCCAAGGAGTGGTTAGATATATTGAAAAGAACCAGAGGTGGACAAAGTACAGATACTACAGGTCACATATTACTCCATTACAAGTGAAAGTTGTAAAGACAGATTTTTACTTCAGTAAAAGTACAGAAGTACTTGCTTTTTAAAAGTACTTGAGTATCAGAAGTAAATTTCCCTTTTCATGTCAACACCTTGTTTTATTATTGTCGCATCGTTGTATGTAATACTTACAATACCTTATGCCTCTGAAACAACCTGTTGAATACACTGACTAGCTCGGAGTATCTGTGGAATAAAGAGCTTTTAGATTGTTACTAAACCATGTAGAAATGATAACTGCTCTCTCTGTGGCTCAGCGGCAGCACCAACACAGATCTGAATGTTCTGGTGTGATTTTTGTCAAAGGTTTAATAGACAGACGAATCGTTATCATTTAGGAAAGAGATGGTGTGGGTGTTCGAATCGAGATCGTGATCTTTTTCTGATTAATCGTGCAGCTCTACACATAACTATAGTAATTATGCAAGGTGACAAAAAATAAAAATAAAAATAATAAAAGTTACAAGATATTAACTTATTTAACTCTTGAACTCATTTACATTTGAATTCACACTTTTGCGTGCTAACTAACGTCATTGTCCAAACCTTACCTATGCATAAGTGGTGTATCCACAAGGCTATGGCAACTTGGCGGGCAAATCCATAAGTCATTTGGCCGACCAGACTTCATACTGAAACTTTACCTCTAAAGCACAGACAATTTCAAGCTTTCACAAGAATTTTTAAGTTTATACTCCTCAATAGGCTTCCTCACACTCTAACAAGTAATTCAGGGGTCCTATTAACACAACTTAATTAAACGCGTGGTTGCAAGATAAAAATACTAATTTATTAATGTAATTAAACCTTTTAAGTTGCTCCAACTAGATTTTCTTCAGTAGTTTTAGCTTTTCCATGTTTTTGGTAATTTAGGAGTTTTTAAGAAATGAATTCATTCAACAACAATATTGCTAAACAATTAACTTTTTTTATTTTGAACTGCAGTCGTGTATTTAAACACAATATTCAAGGACACAATAAATCTTGAAAAAACGACACAAATTGACTACAATGGAGCTATAAGACTATCTATGTGAATGACAAAAGATTATTTTTTACAAATGTGTACACAAATAAGCAGAAATTTAATCATGCTTTTCCTTCCTACGGCACAAATGAAAAGCCCCTTATCCATGGCTATGCTAAACTAAAGGGTAGATATTCAAATTACACTGCTAAATATTACTATCGTTAGATATGTGTAGTAGCACAACATGGTTCATCAACTGTATTAGCAGGTGCAGGGGGTGTTAGCAGGTGTAGCCTAACTTTTACACGAGTCCACTATTGGGCATATCACAATGAGAATATGCTCAAATTCATTCCTTTATTAGAGTTTATTTGTAAATGAAATGACACTCACCTTGAAATGTCCTTTGTGTCGTATTTGTTCAGTCTACATTCAAAATAAAAAAAGTTAATTGTTTAGCAATATTGTTGTTGAATGAATTCATTTCTTAAAAACTCCTAAATTACCAAAAACATGGAAAAGCTAAAACTACTGAAGAAAATCTAGTTGGAGCAACTTAAAAGGTTTAATTACATTAATAAATTAGTATTTTTATCTTGCAACCACGCGTTTAATTAAGTTGTGTTAATAGGACCCCTGAATTACTTGTTAGAGTGTGCGGCAGCCTATTGATGAGTATAAACTTAAAAATTCTTGTGAAAGCTTGAAATTGTCTGTGCTTTAGAGGTAAAGTATCAGTATGAAGTCTGGTCGGCCAAATGATTTATGGATTTGCCCGCCAAGTTGCCATAGCCTTGTGGATACACCACTTATGCATAGGTAAGGTTTGGACAATGACGTTAGTTAGCACGCAAAAGTGTGAATTCAAATGTAAATGAGTTCAAGAGTTAAATAAGTTAATATCTTGTAACTTTTATTATTTTTATTTTTATTTTTTGTCACCTTGCATAATTACTATAGTTATGTGTAGAGCTGCACGATTAATCAGAAAAAGATCACGATCTCGATTCGAACACCCACACCATCTCTTTCCTAAATGATAACGATTCGTCTGTCTATTAAACCTTTGACAAAAATCACACCAGAACATTCAGATCTGTGTTGGTGCTGCCGCTGAGCCACAGAGAGAGCACTTATCATTTCTACATGGTTTAGTAACAATCTAAAAGCTCTTTATTCCACAGATGCTCCGAGCTAGTCAGTGTATTCAACAGGTTGTTTCAGAGGCATAAGGTATTGTAAGTATTACATACAACGATGCGACAATAATAAAACAAGGTGTTGACATGAAAAGGGAAATTTACTTCTGATACTCAAGTACTTTTAAAAGCAAGTACTTCTGTACTTTTACTGAAGTAAAAATCTGTCTTTACAACTTTCACTTGTAATGGAGTAATATGTGACCTGTAGTATCTGTACTTTGTCCACCTCTGGTTCTTTTCAATATATCTAACCACTCCTTGGACCTTTGGATGGATCAGGATCTGTACCTGAAGCATTCTCTGTTTTCTAGTTCAGAAGTTTAGTGGTTTAGTCGGGGGTCTTGCTGTTTGGCCGTGTTGACCTGTTCATGAAGTCTTGAAATATTGTGTCTTTGTGACTTTTGGTTTTATGATGAACATGTTGATCAACTTATGTTGTTAAAAAAGCTCATGCAGATTATATTATTCCTGTATTGTTTGAAGGGCCCTGTTGGGCAATATGTGAAGTTGTGAAGTGAATAAAATAATATTTCATGTACAAATTTAAACTTGCATTGTTTTTAGGACCATGTTCTCACATAGTGTCCATTAATGTAAAGGTGTAAAAGTACGATATTTGTCTTTCAAATGTAGTTAAGGTAAAAGTCACAGGTTTCCAGAAAAAGTACAGATACTCAAAAAGTGTACTTAAGTACAGTACTCAAGTAAATGTACTTTGTTACTGTCCACCTCTGAAAAGAACAAAGAGGTCAATATATTACATATATTATAAATATTTATTTATTTATTTATTTAATAGTATGATAGGTACAGTTAGAGAGATGATAGATACAGATAGGTTAAAGTTTTTGAATACCATACTGCATTTGCATTCGACAAATTCCTTATGCCTATGTGTGAAATTTCATATGTCTTACATATGCCAAAACAGTAATCAGATTTATGTGGGCAAACTGACATGGGATCATCTTGAAAATGATGCTTATTGATGCTAGCTATCATTAATTCCCACACCCAGAAAATAATGCTATAAGGGGGTCAGACAGTAAATCTAAATAAAATAGCCTATAGCTGACAAGGCAGAAAGGGCGTGAAAAAAGAAAAAGAAAAAAAATGCTCTGGTCTTTTTATGTATTTTAAACAGTTAACTGCTCTACACATGCACACCTCATTGTTTACATTTAAACAACACCCTGAAATACGTTTTTCATGAACTCCTTGAAAGAAACACTTGAATGAGCGACACTTCTACAGCATTTACTGATGTTGTATCTGTTAACGTTAGTTAAAGCGATATGAAAAACACACTAGTTAACATACTAGTTAGTTAAAAATTGTTCAAGATGAATAAATGCTGTAAAATACATTGCTCATTGCTGGTTGATGTTAGATAATGCATTAACTAAAGTGAATGCGTGAAATAACGTCAACAAATTTGTCAGTGTAAAGTGAGAGGACGCTGGTGTGTTTGTTAAAAAGCCGGAATAAAGACATAAACAGTAAACTGTTTCATCAGTTATGAAGCAATTAGTAATTAAAGGAGTGAAAAAGCTCAAGTATGTTGAAAAGTTATCAGCAGTTTATTCTCTGCAGTGGCCTGAGTCTAGTGGTAACATTCCTAAAATACCATACATTCACACGCTGAATCATAAACAACAGTCTGCCATTAATCTGCACACACTGGCAAAGACTGATGTACTGCAAACCAGCCCCATTATGTCAAGCTCTATGCAGACATATAGAAAGACTGATGTACTACAGATTGCCCTCTCTTGTGATTTATCTATTTTATCCTCACATTTTACACCATTTTATACCTGATCATGAAATCTGGATCTGTTCTATTAGGTCAAACCAAGCATTTGCCCGCTTGTAATAACACCTTTGGCATAACTTTACTATAAGGTCCCATTCGTTAACGCACTGACTAACATGACCTAACAAAGAACTATTTTTCTACAGAACTTATTCATCCTGGTTAATACTACTTAATAAAAATACAATTGTTCTTTCATATTAATTCATAACGCCACCCTGCATCAGATTTGCTGAATAGGATCTGATAGTTGTTTCTTACTTATACTGAGATGCTGAGTCCAGATATGGTGTTAGTTTTGCTCTAGAACAACACAACGTTTCACAGACTATTTGTCTGCTATTTGTTTGATGTTGTAAACATGTGTTATGTTTTGTGTACCAATTGTTGTAATTAATAAATAATAATAGTGAAATTTGACAGCTTCTACCAATTTAAATAAAACCCTGAAAGCAATATAAACATAGCAAAATTATAAAAAACTTCATTCTTATTTTGTGGGAAAACTGTACGTGAGGGAATTTTCAGTGGCATATTTGAACTCAACGTGACCAGAATAGGTAAAAACAAGTGTGATTTGCAAAACAGCATAAACTTTTTTTCTAGATGCGGGGCGGTGTAATGAACTCTACCTAATGATAACAGATACAGTGTTTGAAAAGGTTTTGTTCATCGTTATTTCATGTTAACAAATAAAACCTTATTGCAAAGTGTTACCAACATTTTTACTTTAAAAGCTGAATGTTAACATCAGTTAATACATTATGAACATCAACTAACATGAAAAATAGTCTATTTATATATTAACATGAAGCTGCATGATAAACAAGATTGTTTGCTGTAAGCTGACAAACAAAAATAAGAATAAAATAAATAAATAAAACAAATAGGACCTTGCTGTACAATCAAAGAGTCCGAAATAGTTACATTTTTTAACAACCACTAAAAAGGTTCTTTGGGGAACTAAAAATGCTAATTTGTCTTTATAGAAACCTTTTATCCATTTTAATTCGTTTCAGTCGTGTTTTTAAAAAGGCTTATATCAGTTCACCTAAAAACGGTCACCTGACTAAACTCTACAGTAACACTGTGAATAATGTTTTAAACAGTAAAATTGACTGAATTCCAAAACCCATCTGTTGATCCAGAACCTCGGGGCGTGGACACCTTTATCAGTCTCCACCGGCTACAGAAACACATCAGTGTTATGCAAGATTTGAAATTAGTCCTCTATGTACCATTTTCAAGCTCAGTATGAATGTAAACTTAAAACTTACACAAGTCTTTCTGTGAAATATATGTGTAATAACAAAGGTTACCAGTGTTTGAATATACAGACAGCGTTCATCTGCCCAGCTTAAAAACCACCATTGAAAAAAAAATGCGTGGAGTTATAGTAGCCTATTACTTAATAATAAAAACAAATCCTCGTAACTCTCACTAAAAACCTTTATTGTCCTTGAAGAAATATGGAATAAAAACAATGTTTGCATAATTCAATTGCGTTCATAAAAATAAGAGGAGTGTGGAAAGTAAAAATACAAACGACCTGCTCTTTCTACTTGTATATACACGGGTCAGAGTGCCGCTCGTCAAAGATTAGTGCAGCGTGAACATTCACTTTTTACAAGGTCCTTTATGAACATCTGCAAGTACAATACTCGAAAAGTAAATGTGAATCGATGCTTACCCCAATTGTTTTATCTAAATGGTCCCATATCTCTTGTTTTGTTCGTGTCCTACCCGCACAAACATGGCTGCCATCTCCCACTACTACAGGTACAAGACCCCTCCCACTGCTGTGTGAGTGAAGATGAAATCACCTGAGAGCACAATGACGTGTGTTTATAATGAATAAAAACATATAAAAGAATATGTTGCATTATATCTAAATATATTTGCTACTGTTATAAATATTAGGGCACCTGATTGAACCAAGCCGAGTCATCGCCAGAAGTGGCCCAGACTCTAAAGCCAGATCCGGGTTAGTTATGGTGAACAGGAATCGGGCCCCAGTACTTTACCGCCGTAACAAAAACACACGTGTCAGAGCGAGCCGTGGGCCACACTCGGCCCCGGATAATACATGCCGATGCCGTGTCTGAGCCGCAGGCACCGCGGGGCTGCCGAGCTCGGGCCCATTACCACATGCTATCTGACGCTCGTCTAAGAAGAGTAAAAACAGAAAACACCCTCGAGTTCACCATCAACACATTCATTTTACCCAGATGACCATGTATTCAGTTCACCCCTCATGACCGGAGTCAGTGGCTCAGTTTAAAATAAATGTGATCTTTTTTTTGCATGTTGTCGTATTTTGATCATGTTGTTATCTGTATTATTGAATGTGATGTGTGTATAATAAAGTATTATTGGCTAAAGTTAGTTAAGAATGACACAGGATATTCAGATTCGATTCCACAAAAGAAAAACTCACATGGTTTTTAAATGTTTGGGGATTTCAGTTCAGTAAAAGTGAACGAGTGTTTTTCTCAACAACGTAATCAACAAAATGTTTCAGCAGTTTCACAAACATCAGTCTGTTCATTTACTGAAACACTTTTACAATCAAATTAACAAAAAAGTGATCCGTCCACGGTTTTTATTTAACCAACAGCTTTTTCAGAACACACACACACACACACACACATAGCGCGGTTGTAAAAACTCATTAACACACACACACACACACACACACACACACACACACACACACACAGACAGAGGACAGGCAAACGTTATAAACCACACATGTTCATGCTTCATTCACGAGACCCCCGTATTTACACTTTTAGGATCTTTAGGAGTTCACGTTGGGACACTCGTTGTAACAGATAATTGCACTAAAAAAACACAGATAAGTATACAAACCATTAGCACCTATCACTTCCTGAAACATTAAACACACACACACACATACACACACAGACAGAAGACAGGAAAAATAAACATAAATGTACTGTCATAAATTACACATGTTCATGGGACCTTCACGAGTCCATAAATTATACAAACATCAGGGGGTCATAAATCAATTTTTGACATAAAGTATATGATATAACTACTGGTGGGTTTTTGTTAAATGTGAGCCAAAATCATCACAATTAAAAGAACCAAAGACTTAAACTACTTCAGTCTGTGGCATTGAATTTATTTAATACACGAGTTTCACAATTTGAGTTGAATTACTGAAATAAATGAACTTTTCCATGACATTCTAATTTATTGAGATGCACCTGTAATCTCCATCTCTGAATTGGCTATATCACTCTCCTCTCCTCTCCACCAATAGCTGGTGTGTGGTGGGCGTTCTGGTGCACTATGGCTGCCGTCGCATCATTCATGTGGATGCTACACACTGGTGGTGGTTGAGGAGAGTCCCCCCCTGTGCTATGTAAAGCGCTTTGAGTGTTTAGAAAAGCGCTATATAAATGTAACTAATTATTATTATAGTGAAGTCTATTAGTAAGAATTAGAAGGTATTTGGTACAACACAGACCCTCCCTGGATCAGGAGGTCACGTCAAACTGGATGAAAGAGTCAGGAGGAAACTGGTCAAAGAGGCTACCAAAAGGCCTACAGCAACTCTGAAGCAGTAGCAGGAATTTATGACAAAGAGTGGTCATTGTGTGCATGTGACAACAATATCACAAATTCTTCACAAATGTGGCTTGTATGGGAGGGTTGCAAGAAAAAAGCCACCCACGACTGAGCTTTGCCAAAACACACCTTGAAGATTCTGAGGCCACATGGAAAAAGGTGTTCTGGTCAGATGAATTATTTCCTCAACATCAAACGTATTGGCAATAATCCAATACAGCTCACCATCCAAATAACACCATTCCTACAGTAAAGCATGGAGGTGGTAATATCCTGTTATGGGGGTGTTTCTCTCCAGCAGGGACTGGAGCACTTGTCAGGATAGAAGGAAAATACCATCAAATTCTTGAGGAAAATCTGCTGCCCTCTGCCAGAAAGTTGTCAATGGAAAGAAGGTTTACCTTCCAGCATGACAATGACTCAAAGCACACAGCAAAACTGACCACACAGTGGTTGAAGGAGAAAAAGGTGAATGTCCTTGCATGGCCTAGTCAGAGCCCAGACTTAAACCCCATTGTAAATCTGTGGAATGACTTGAAGACTGCAGTCCACAAACGGTCACCATCAAATTGAACTGAACTTGAGCAGTTGTACAAAGAAGAGTGGGCAAATATTGCAAAGTCTAGATGTGCAAAGTTAGTAGAGACATATCCCAACAGACTAAAGGCTGTAATTAAAAAATTAAGGCAAATTAAAGCAAGGGCGTGATCCTTTTTCCAACTCAGTCATTCTGTTTTTTATTTTTTTATTTTTTCTGTTATATCTTTCAGTTGGATGTTATAAGTTGCACTGAGTAAATACAGCTGGATAAAACAAAAACTGTGCCTGTCTTCATTTCTGTTGCTGAAAAGCAACAAAATGTGATTATTTTAAATGGGGGTGATTCTTTTTTAAACCCACTGTTTGCCCTCTATTAATATAGGCACCCTTGGTAAATATGAGCAAAGAAGGCTGTGTCTTTATTGTTTAACCTTTTGATCTTTTGTTCACAAAATTCACAAACATACTCTGCTCTCATGGATATCAAACAATGCAAACAAAACACAGGTTTATCAAACAAAGATCTCCGTTAAATATAGGTGTGCAACAATTATTGGCACCCTTTAGTCAATACTTTGTGCTACCTCCCTTTGCCAAAATAACAGCTCTGAGTCTTCTCCTATAATGAGGTAGGAGACTATATGGCAAGGGATCTGAGACCATTCCTCCATACAGAATCTCTCCAGATCCTTCAAATTTCAAGTTCCACACTGGTGGACTGTCCTCTTCCGTTCACCCCACAGGTTTTCTATGGGTTTCAAGTCAGGAGACTGGGATGGCCATGGCAGGACCTTGATTTTGTGGTCAGTAAACCATTTTTGTGTTGATTTTGATGTATGTTTTGGATCATTGCCCTGCTGGAAGATCCAACCACGGCCCATTTTAAGCTTTCTGGCAGAGGCAGTCAGGTTTTCATTTAATATCTGTTGATATTTGATAGAGTCCATGATGCCATGTATCCTAACAAAATATCCAGGTCCTCTGGCAGACAAACAGCTCCAAAACATTAAAGAACCACCACCATATATAACAGTGGGCATGAGGTACTTTTCCATATGGTTACCTCTCTGTGTGTGCTAAAACCACCTCTGGTGTTTATTGCCAAAATGCTCTATTTTGGTTTCATCTGACCTTAGAACCTGATCCCATCTGAAGTTCCAGGAGTCTCTGGCAAACTGAAGACGCTGGAGTTTGTTTTTGGATGAGAGTCAAGGCTTTTTTCTTGAAACCCTTCTAAACAACTTGTGGTGATGTAGGTGACTTCAGATTGTAGTTTTGGAGACTTTCTGACCCCAAGATGCAACTAACTTCTGCAATTCCCCAGCTGTGATCCTTTTTTGGCCACTTGAACCATCCTCTTCACAGTGCGCTGAGACAATACAGTGAGGGAAAAAAGTATTTGATGCCCTGCTGATTTTGTACGTTTGCCCACTGACAAAGAAATGATCATTCTATAATTTTAATGGTAGGTGTATTTTAACAGTGTGAGACAGAATAACAAAAAATCCAGAAAAACGCATTTCAAAAAAGTTATAAATTGATTTGCATTTTATTGAGTGAAATAAGTATTTGACCCCTTCGACTTAGTACTTGGTGGCAAAACCCTTGTTTGCAATCACAGAGGTCAGACGTTTCTTGTAGTTGGCCACCAGGTTTGCACACATCTCAGGAGGGATTTTGTCCCACTCCTCTTTGCAGATCCTCTCCAAGTCATTAAGGTCTCAAGGCTGACATTTGGCAACTCGAACCTTCAGCTCCCTCCACAGATTTTCTGTGGGATTAAGGTCTGGAGACTGGCTAGGCCACTCCAGGACCTTAATGTGCTTCTTCTTGAGCCACTCCTTTGTTGCCTTGGCTGTGTGTTTTGGGTCATTGTCATGCCGGAATACCCATCCACGACCCATTTTCAATGCCCGGGCTGAGGGAAGGAGGTTCTCACCCAAGTTTTGATGGTACATGGCCCCGTCCATCGTCCCTTTGATGTGGTGCAGTTGTCCTGTCCCCTTAGCAGAAAATCCCCCCAAAGCATAATGTTTCCATTTCCATGTTTGACGGTGGGGATGGTGTTCTTGGGGTCATAGGCAGCATTCCTCCTCTTCCAAACACGGCGAGTTGAGTTGATGGCAAAGAGCTCAATTTTGGTCTCATCTGACCACAACACTTTCACCCAGTTCTCCTTTGAATCATTCAGGCAAACTTTAGACGGGCCTGTACATGTGCTTTGTTGAGCAGGGGGACCTTGCAGGCACTGCAGGATTTCAGTCCTTCACAGCATAGTGTGTTACCAATTGTTTTCTTGGTGACTATGGTCCCAGCTGCCTTGAGATCATTAACAAGATCCTCCCGTGTAGTTCTGGGCTGATTCCTCACCGTTCTCATGATCATTGAAAAACCACAAGGTGAGATCTTGCATGGAGCCCCAGACCGAGGGAGACTGACAGTTATTTTGTGTTTCTTCCATTTGTGAATAATCGCACCAACTGTTGTCACCTTATCACCAATCTGCTTGGCGATGGTCTTGTAGCCCATTCCAGCCTTGTGTAGGTCTATAATCTTGTCCCTGACATCCTTGGACAGCTCTTCTGTCTTGGCCATGGTGGAGAGTTTGGAATCTGATTGATTGATTGCTTCTGTGGACAGGTGTCTTTTATACAGGTAACAAGCTGAGATTAGGAGTACTCCCTTTAAGAGAGTGCTCCTAATCTCAGCTCGTTACCTCTGTAAAAGACACCTGGGAGCCAGAAATCTTGCTGATTGATAGGGGATCAAATACTTATTTCACTCATTAAAATGCAAATCAACTTATAACTTTTTTGAAATGTGTTTTTCTGTATTTTTTTTGTTGTTATTCTATCTCTCACTGTTAAAATACAACTACTATTAAAATTATAGACTGATCATTTCTTTGTCAGTGGGCAAACGTACAAAATCAGCAGGGGCTCAAATACTTTTTTCCCTCACTGTATAGACACACGTCCAATTCAAGGTTGATTCATAACATTTCCTGTTGACTGGAACTTCTTAATTATTGCCCTGGTGGTGGAAATGGGCATTTTTAATGCTTGTACTAATAGCCACTTTCCATCTCTCTCTCTCACTCTCTCTCGATTGCAACTAATATATATATATACACACACACACACACACACACACACACACACACACACACACACAGTTGCAAAGTATTCAACCCCCATTGCAAATCAGGTTTATTGTCAAACTTTACAGACTTTCAGCTGTTTGCAATGAACGAATCAAACAAAGGCAGTTGGAATAGTTCAACACAATGAATGCTTCAAGTGGTTTCCTCAAATTCAACTGAAATTGCAACTTATAATGACTTCTCCAGTTTTAAAATTATTCAACCCCCTGAATAGAATCCCTCACAACAGCACAAATATGCAAAACAGGAGTTGTCTCAAGCACACTTGATGCAGCTAATCAAGGGCTTCTTTAGTTGCACCAGGTGTGCTTGAAATACCTGAACTGTGCTTGAAATACCTGAACTGGCTAGGGGCAGAAAATACATGAAATACCTGGACGGGGCAGAAAATACATGAAATACCTGGACGAGGCAGAAAAAGGAAGCTATCAATAGTTGCAACCAGATTTATGAGAAGGCAGGTTGTGAAAACCCCTCGAGTGACTGCAAAAGACCTGCAGCAAGACTTGTGGCAACAGGCACTGAGGTTTCAGTGAGCACAGTATGACGCATACTAAACGCAGAAGGTTTCCATGCCAGAATTTGAAGATGTACACCACAGCTGACCCACAAGCACAAGAAATGTCAGTTCCAATATGCTCAAAATCATATAAATAAGCCACAGAAGTTTTGGGATTCTGTTCTGTGGAGTGATGAAATAAAACTAGAACTTTTCAGCACGATGGATCAGCAGTATGTCTGGAGAAAGAAGAATGAAGAAAGAACACTCTGTCCACAGTCAAGCATGGTGGTGGATTGGTGATGCTCTGGGGCTGCTTTGCATCCTCTGGCACCGGAAACCTGCAGCGTGTGGAAGGCAAGATGAATTCATTGAAGTATCAGGAAATCCTAGGAGAAAACGTCATGCCGTCTATGAGGAAGCTGAAGCTTGGGTGTCATTGGACCTTCCAGCAGGACAATGATCCCAAGCATACCTCAAATTTCACCAAGGCTTGGTTGCAGAAGAAGTCCTAGAAGATTCTACAGGGCCATCACAGTCACCTGACTTGAACCCCATAGAAAATCTCTGGTGGGATTTGAAAAAGGCGGTTGCAGCACGCAAACCCAATAATATTACTGAACTTGAGGACACTGCTCCTGAGGAATGGGCTAAGATTCCTCAGAAACACTGCCAGAAGCTGGTGTCTGGCTATGCATCTTGTTTGCAGCAGGTCATAACAGCAAAAGGGTGCTCTACTAAGTACTAAAGATGCTTGCCATGAAGGGGTTGAATAATTTTGAAACTGGAGAAGTCATTATAAGTTGCATTTTCATTTGACTTTGGGGAAACCACTTGAAGCATTCATTATTTTGAATTATATCAATTGCTTTTGTTTGATTTGTTCATTGCAAACAGCAGAAAGTCTGTACGAGGGAAATACCCAAAGGATGCGGGTTCGACCTCTCAAAAGGTACCATGAGGCATGGATATCATTTATAAAAATGTCTTTATTAAAGCAGTAATAAATATTTTCAAATAAAATATTTGAAGTTTAAAATAAGATGCAGAGCTTCACATCAATCACCTCGAGGACAATCAGCATGCTCACAGTTGCCTGCTGCAGAAGCAGACATCAACCAAAAAGACACTTTAGACAAAATCACAGGGCTCAGGTTACCAGTAGCAGAGTGGCTTGGGTTATCCCCTGAAATACTGCACTACACCCACAGCTGCAGTCAGAAATCACTACAACAAATTGCACACAGCATGTCGTATCAAAAGAAACACCACCTCAAAAGACCCCTAGCTCACCTGCTCTGGACCAGCAGCACCTGGAATAAATTTTTTATTTTTTTTTTGAAAACCAATATAATCACAAAAAATAACGGATGCACAAAGACAACCAAGCCCAAAAATAAGTTTAAAAAAAAAAAAAAAAACACTCAAACCAGGGAATTACCAAACTCCAACAATGGTTAGAGACACAATAAACAAATCTGGCCGCTCTAACAACCAGCACAACCCTTTGAAGGACAACGGACATGTGCCCTCAATTAACTTCCAGGTTTGAGATAGTACATAGCAAAACAAAAATACAAAAATACAAGATCCATGAAACAGAAAAGAAAAGAAGTAGCACAAAAACAGAAACACAAACACAACAAACAGGAACACAAAACATAGGAGCAAAAGTAGCAGAGCCAGGAAGTGACTGCAAGTAACCAGCTGCCAGCCAATAACGCTCAATTTATCACGATAAAATGCATTGGAGCAAAAGAACGCAGCACTGGGGAAGGCAATCAGCCAACGGCACATCACCCAGTGTGCACCACTTCAGCTCAAAACACGTGGCACCGGAAGTGACAATCACCTAACAATGACACAATGCCCGGTAGCATATAACTATCTTTAATACGGTTCCAAAATAAGATACTAATGACTTGCCGAAACAGGGGCAGGGTAATTAACCCCATTAAAGGAGATGCAGCAAAATAACTGCACTCTACTACATATACACACATATGTGCATTCTAATTAGTTTATTAATGTAACTGCAAAATATGCATTATTTATAGGCCTATTTATTGGCAGCATTAATGCATATTGTATGCATTATCTACTACATATTATGTTACATTGATAGTAGAGTTTTCAAAGTAATAAAGCTGGTGTCTGATACTGTCTGAAGTTATGTTAGAGTTTCCCTTCATTCTCCGAGTCTCCGGCGGACTCGAACACTTCCGCATTCCACTGCGCGCTTTCCAGCGCTATTCAAAAACTCTCCGCTGGACATTTCATTCATAAAGACTCTTGTTTTGTTTACTTCGGCCATGTGCAATTGTTTTCGTCTTCACGTCATGTCTCCGCCTCCTGTGTTTCCCCATGTGCTCATGTTTTGGTTTGTGTCATGTCTCCGCCTCCTTGATTCTTATTGGTTCAGGTTCGTCTAATTCATTCTGTGTAATAATGAGTTTCAGCTGTTTGTGATTTTCTTTGTGTTTAAATATGCCACTCCATTTCCGCTTCGGAAATCTTAGTATAAGTTTGTCATAGTTAATCATAGTCTTGTTTTTTTCATAGTATTGTTATTCATAGTTCAGTTTGTTAGAATTTAGATGTGTTTAACCGTGCGCTTTGTTCCGGTGTTTCCCAGATCACTACTCTTGTTTACTACAGCCTGGATTATAGTTTGTTTTGCTCATAGTATGGATTCTTCTGTTTATAATAAACTCTTCTACATTTACTGACGTCTTCCTAGCGCATGCATCCTGACTCCATCTTCCGACCAACACGTCTGTGTTACGTAATAGAATACTCCACCAAAAATGGATGCAGCGGGGAAATTTGGGACATGCCGCGCCACAATTTTTGTTCCTCCCCTGGACTCAATCTCTCTCCCAGTGGGCCTGCATTTATCCACCCTCTGCCTATAATGGTTTTTCTACTAAACCCCAGCATTTTCTTTGGCAGGCCCAGATGTATTTTTGTAGTTTGAAAGACCCCAAATCCAGTGAGGAACAATGGGCACGGTTCCTCCTATCGCGTTTAGTTGGCTCAGCCCGCTGGTTGGCGGAGATCCACCTCGCCAGCGGGTACCAGGAACTGTATACGGTTTCGGGTTTTGTGAATTTCCTGATCCATGAATATGGGAGCCCAGAATTCGAGCCAGACCAAAAAAATTTCCTGAATAAGGTGCACCTGCCCGGTGATCCCGGCCAGTCATTCCTGGACCACTATGAGAGGAAGCGCGCTAACATGGCGGCCTGCACCTCTCGTCCCCGGACCCAGGAGTGCCACCTGGGGGTTAACGTGGCAACCTCCAGCCCCGAGCTCCAGTTGGAGGCCCAGCAGGAGGTCTCCACAGTGGAGCTGCCCCTGGAGGTTAACGTGGCGACCTCCAGCCCCGCGCTCCAGCCGGAGGCCCAGCAGGAGGTCTCCACAGCGGAGCTGCCCCAGGAGGTTAACGTGGCGACCTCCAGCCCCGAGCTCCAGCCGGAGGCCCAGCAGGAGGTCTCCACAGCGGAGCTGCCCCTGGAGGTTAACGTGGCGACCTCCAGCCCCGAGTTCCAGCAGGAGGCCCAGCAGGAGGTCTCCACAGCGGATCTGCCCCTGGAGGTTAACGTGGCGACCTCCAGCCCCGAGCTCCAGCAGGAGGCCAAGTAAGAGGTCACCACAGCGGAGCTGCCCCTGGAGGTTAACGTGGCGACCTCCAGCCCCGAGCTCCAGCAGGAGGCCCAGCAGGAGGTCTCCTCAAGGGAGCTGCTCAAGGAGGTTAATGTGGCGACCTCCAGCCCCGAGCTCCAGCAGGAGGCCCAGCAGGAGGTCTCCACAGTGGAGCTACACCTGGAGGTAAACGTGGCAAGCTCCAGCCGGAGGCCCAGCAGGAGGGCTCCACAGCGGAGCTGCTCAGGGAGGTTAACGTGGTGACCTCCAGCCCCGAGCTCCAGCCGGAGGCCCAGCAGAAGGTTTCCACAAGGGAGCTGCTCAAGGAGGTTAACAAGGCGACCTCCAGCCCCGACAAGCAGCAGTCAGAGGTTCGAGAAGAAACCTCCACTCCTGCCCTGTCCATGTCTGGGGTCCATGGGATGACCTCTTCTCAAGCTAGTCCATGTCCCAGTCCAGGTCCAGGTTCCTGTCCTAATCCCAGTCCATGTCCAGGTTCCTGCCCGAATCCTAGTCCAGTTCCTAGTCCAAGTCCAGGTTCCGACCCTGTTCCTAGCCCAGTTCCTAGCCCAGTTCCTAGCCCAGTTCCTAGCCCAGTTCCTAGTTCAGTTCCTGATTTCATAGCTAGCTACATAGGTTTAGTTTCTGGATATGTGTTTGCTCTCCTTCTCAGTTCGAAGGCTGCTTTGACTCCCAGCTCCGTTTCCAACCCAGCTCACTCCTCTGTCTCCTCCTCTGTCTCCTCCTCTGTCTCTTCCTCTGTCTCCTCCTCTGTCTCCAATTTAATTTCCAAACAAGCTTTTGATTTTGTCTATGGTTTTCGGTCTAACCGAGTTCTCTGTTCTGTTTCCAAGCCTCTCTCGAGGTCTGTTTCCAAGTCTCTCTCGAGGTCTGTTTCCAAGTCTCTCTCGAGGTCTGTTTCCAAGTCTCTCTCCAGGTCTGTTTCCAAGTCTCTCTCGAAGTCTGTTTCCAAGTCTCTCTCTGATCCAGGTGCCAAAGCTGTTCCTGATCCAGGTGCCAAAGCTGATTCCGATTCAGGTGCGAGAGCTGATTCCGATCCTGGTTCCAGAGCTGACTCTGATCCTGCTTCCAGGTCAAGCTTCAGGTCAAGCTCCAGGTCAAGCTCCAGGCCAAGCACCAGGTCATGCGCATCTCCGAGATCCAGGCCCAGCACCAGGTCACGCGCAGCTCCGAGATCCAGGCCCAGCACCAGGTCACGCATCACTCCGAGCCCCAAGTCAAGCACCAGGTCAAGCATCACTCCGAGCCCCAAGTCACGCACCAGGTCAACCATCACTCCGAGCCCCAAGTCAAGCACCAGGTCAAGCATCACTCCAAGTTCTCGACCAAGTTCTCGACCAAGACCGAAGGGACAGCCCGACACGCTCTGCTCTGGCCTCAGGACACTGGACATCACCAGCCTCGGGTCCTGGGGGGCTGATGTTATGATCCTGCCCAGGGGCCCGGGTCCGCCAGAACGATCAGAACTTTCGGTGCTTTCCCCCTTTGGGGGGGGGGGGGGGCTCTGTTAGAGTTTCCCTTCGTTCTCCGAGTCTCCGGCGGACTCGAACACTTCCGCATTCAAAAACTCTCCGATGGACATTTCATTCATAAAGACTCTCGTTTTGTTTACTTTGGCCATATGCAATTGTTTTCATCTTCACGTCATGTCTCCGCCTCCTGTGTTTCCCCATGTGCTCATGTTTTGGTTTGTGTCATGTCTCCACCTCCTTAATTCTTATTGGTTCAGGTTCGTCTAATTCATTCTGTGTAATCATGAGTTTCAGCTGTTTGTGATTTTCTTTGTGTTTAAATACGCCACTCCGTTTCCGCTTCGGCGTGGAGTATTTAGTTTATCTTAGTATAAGTTTGTCATAGTTAATCATAGTCTTGTTTTTTTCATAGTATTGTTATTCATAGTTCAGTTTGTTAGAATTTAGATGTGTTTAACCGTGCGCTTTGTTCCTGTGTTTCCCAGATCACTACTCTTGTTTACTACAGCCTGGATTATAGTTTGTTTTGCTCATAGTATGGATTCTTCTGTTTATAATAAACTCTTCTACATTTACTGACGTCTCCCCAGCGCATGCATCCTGACTCCCTCTTCCGACCAACACGTCTGTGTTTCGTAACAAGTTGAATATTATATTTGGCAAACTGTGTGGTAAAAAAAAAAAGTTTAATAATGTTTGTACATTCAAAAAAAATATTTGTCCACCTGGTAAAATAATAAACTATAATAATGCTCAACTATTTCAGAATTACATGGTAAAACAGTTTTATATATTTACAGGCTTGACTATATAATTTTCTCTAGTTCAGGGCTAAAATTAAAACAGTATGGTAGAGCATATCTAGTCCTGTTCCCAAACGTGATTCAGAACATGTCATCAGTATTTGAGTGATTTTGGGTGGCTTGAATGATGAAATATTACATGGTTCATCAATGCATTTAGCACAGTACAGTTGAGAGTGTTTGACTGTCTTGGGAGGCTGTCTCTGTAGCCTCGGGCAGGATCAGGATATGGGAGGCCTTGCCATCAGCCTCTGGCAGGAACAGAATATTATTACAGCCATCAATAACTGATATTGGGTGACTCCAGTTATGAAATATTCCATAATTCATAAATGCTATTACTAGGGTATATATATCTAATTCTCCAATTTTTGGAGAAAACGCACATAAAACTTCTTGTAACCTGTAAGTAACATCTAGGTATGACAAACAGGGAGGAAGCTATTGAAGAGAAACTATTTACAGTATTTTATATATATATATATATATATATATATATATATATATATATATATATATATATATATATATATATATATATATATATATATTTTATATATATATATATATATATATATATATATATATATATATATATATATATATACAGTATCTCACAAAAGTGAGTACACCCCTCACATTTTTGTAAATATTTTATTATATCTTTTCATGGGACAGCACTGAAGAAATGACACTTTGCTACAATGTAAAGTAGTGAGTGTACAGCTTGTATAACAGTGTAAATTTGCTGTCCCCTCAAAATAACTCAACACACAGCCATTAATGTCTAAACCGCTGCCAACAAAAGTGAGTACACCCCTAAGTGAAAATGAGCAAATTGGGCCCAATTAGCCATTTTCCCTCCCCGGGGTCATATGACTCGTTAGTGTTACAAGGTCTCAGGTGTGAATGGGGAGCAGGTGTGTTAAGTTTGGTGTTATTGCTCTCACACTCTCTCATACTGGTCACTGGAAGTTCAACATGGCACCTCATGGCAAAGAACTCTCTGAGGATCTGAAAAAAAGAATTGTTGCTCTACAAAAAGATGGCCTAGGCTATAAGAAGATTGCCAACACCCTGAAACTGATCTGCAGCACGGTGGCCAAGACCATACAGCGGTTTAACAGGACAGGTTCCACTCGCAACAGGCCTCGCCATGGTCGACCAAAGAAGTTGAGTGCACGTGCTCAGCATCATATCCAGAGGTTGGCTTTGCAGAATAGATGTATGAGTGCTGCCAGCATTGCTGCAGAGGTTGAAGGGGTGGGGGGTCAACCTGTCAGTGCTCAGACCATACGCCACATACTGCATCAAATTGGTCTGCATGGCTGTTGTCCCAGAAGGAAGCCTCTTCTAAAGATGTTGCACAAGAAAGCCTGCAAACAGTTTGCTGAAGACAAGCAGACTAAGGACATGGATTACTGGAACCATGTCCTGTGGTCTGATGAGACCAAGATAAACTTATTTGGTTCAGATGGTGTCAAGCGTGTGTGGCGGCAACCAGGTGAGGAGTACAAAGGCAAGTGTGTCTTGCCTACAGTCATGCATGGTGGTGGGAGTGTCATGGTCTGGGGCTGCATGGGTGCTGCCAGCACTGGGGAGTGTACTATGACATGTACTTTGACATACTGAAGCAGAGTATGATCCCCTCCCTTCGGAAACTGGGCTGCAGGGCAGTATTCCAACATGATAATGACCCCAAACACACCTCCAAGACGACCACTGCCTTGCTAAAGAAGTTGAGGGTAAAGGTGATGGACTGGCCATGCATGTCTCCAGACCTAAACCCCATTGAGCATCTGTGGGGCATCCTCAAATGGAAGGTGGAGGAGCGCAAGGTCTCTAACATCCACCAGCTCTGTGATGTCATCATGGAGGAGTGGAAGAGGACTCCAGTGGCAACCTGTGAAGGTCTGGTGAACTCCATGCCCAACAGGGTTAAGGCAGTGCTGGAAAATAATGGTGGCCACACAAAATATTGACACTTTGGGCCCAATTTGGACATTTTCACTTAGGGGTGTACTCACTTTTGTTGCCAGCGGTTTAGACATTAATGGCTGTGTGTTGAGTTATTTTGAGGGGACAGCAAATTTACACTGTTATACAAGCTGTACACTCACTACTTTACATTGTAGCAAAGTGTCATTTCTTCAGTGTTGTCCCATGAAAAGATATAATAAAATATTTACAAAAATGTGAGGGGTGTACTCACTTTTGTGAGATACTGTATATATATTCAGACACTTGACCTTGCTGAGACCTTGACCCTATTTGGATCAGTTTCAAAATCTAATCAGTTAATTTGCTGGTTACATTAATAATTCCACATAATTTCTACAACCATCTCTTTCGTGAGATATCATAGTAATGACAATCTTGGACAAACTGAAGAACGGGCAACCCAAAAACCTAATCTCAGTCAACCGCAGGCATGAACATGTCGTGGGAGGCCGTCTCGCTGGCCTCATACATGAGCAGGTTGTGGGAGACCATCTCGTCTGCCTCAGATGTGAGCAGGTCATAGAAGACCATGCTGTCAGCCTCTGGTGTGAGCAGGGCTTAGGAGGCCTCCTCTTTGGCTTTTGGCTCGACCAGGGTTTGGGAGGCTGTCTCGTTGGCCTCAGGCATGAACAGGGCTTGGGAGGCCGTCTCTTTGTCTCTGGCTTGAGCATGGCATGGAAAGCCGTCTCATCAGCCTCAGGCGTGAACAGGGCTTGGGATGCCATCTCTTCGGCCTCTGGCTTAAGCATGGTGTGGGAGGCCATCTTGTCTGCCTCAGGCATGAAAAGGAGGCTGCTCCTTCGGCCTCTAGCAGAAACAGAACTTGGGTGGCCATGCCGTCAGTCTCTAGAAAGAACAGAACTTGGGAGGCCTCATCGTCAGCCTCAGGCATGAGCAGGGCTTGGGAGGCCATCTCATCGGCCTCAGTCATGAACAGGGCTTGGTAGGCTGTCTCTTCGACCTCTGGCAGGAGCATGGCTTGGGAGGCCATCTCATTGGCCTCAGGCCTGATCAGGGCTTGGGAGGCTGTGTCTGTGGCCTCGGGCAGGAGCAGGACTTGGGAGGCCTTGCCATCGGCCTCTGGCAGGAACATAAGTTGGGAGGCTGTTCCATCGGCTTCTAGCAGAAACAGAACTTCGGAGGCCGCGCTGTTGGCCTCTAACTAGAGTTGACTGGAGCTCGGCAAAGGAGACCACCTTGTTGGTCTCAGGCTGGAGCTGTGAAAGCAAGGTAGCCATGTTGACCTCAAGCTGGAGCTCGTACACTTCCGGGGGATACATGAAAGTCCACCGAGAAAACTGGCTCGAGTTAAGTGCTGGCATGATGCCCCTTACGCCTTCCTGCTGCATCCATGTTGAGGCGAAGTATTCTGTCACATAAGGCAGGATGAGGTGAATGCAAGTGCAGTTTAAGCTTTGATTGACAGGCAGGCATACAAATCCAAAACGTAAATCAAAATCCAAAAACAGTCAGAGATCAGGCGATCAGCAAACAGGCAAAACGGCAAAAACCAGAATCACAAAACCAGAAATTAGAACAAGATCAAATAACTGGGAAAGCAAGATACAAAATAACATGGCTTGGTACCGATTAAGTGGCAAAACACTGAAACAATACTTTGCACTGAGACATGAGGGTTTAAATATACAAATAAATCAACAGGGAAACAGGAACAGGTGTGAATGATCATGACACGTGAGGGAAACAACAAATGACAAGACAGGGGAGGAGACCGGACAGAAACTAAAACAAAACACATATGGTAGCATAAACAAAGTCATGTCAACTCAGAAGCGATGTCGCGTTATGGGCAGCTTAAGCGTTATCCAACATCTTTCACCCATGTGAAAAACTAGTTGCCCCCTTAAACTTAAAGGGGTCATATCATGATTTTTAATGTTTTCCTTTTGTTTGGCTGTGTAATGTATCTGTTTGTGCATGTATAAGCTCTGGAAAGTCCCAAAGCTCATAGTCTCCCCCAAAGGGATTTATTTTATCTAACAGAGATCACTGCTCCAGACCTGCCCGAAATGTGTTGTTTGAAGTCGAGATTTACTTCTGTAATTTCTCTACATCATAAAGTGCACTATCAGCATAATCCCACCCAAAGGCGGCCATGAAGAAAGAAGGCGAGGCTTCAGTGAATTCAGGCACCATGTTGTGGAGATGCTGTGTGTTTCAGTGCAAAAGCAAAACTTCTTTGTTTAGCCTTCTGAAAACGGATGAAATCAGTGGTTACTGTTTATTTATAATACTGTTCCCAAGCAGTACAACCTGAACATTTGCTTGCGTACAGCGCATTTTACAGAGGACAGCTTCCTGAACCTGGGAGAGTACAAGGCAGGCTACACACAACCGTATCTGAAAGGTAAGAGAGTTATAAAATAAAAACTTACCACTGTGAAACGTTCTGCTCAAGTCATGTTTGCAAATTTGCATTTTCTGAATCTGACTTGGGCTCGAACTGATATAGTAAAACCCGATGACATGTTGCTTAGGAGCTTAAATTGCTTTGGAGGCTAAAGCTAGCCCAAGGGGCGTTACATTTCTGACACACTCGTGAGGCTTTCAGCCAATGGGACAGGTGGCCAATCAGAGCACTCTGGGCTTTTCGGAAGGAGGGGCTTTGGAGAAATTGGATAATTTCAGGCAGCCTGGGAATAGAGGCAGTGCAATAATGTGCATTATTTGACAAATAATGCATTTTTTGAACATTAAAGCGTGTTAATCTATTTTATTACCCAATAAACAAAATAATGAATGTTTAAAAACGGTTAAAAATCATGACATGACCCCTTTAAAATCTGGTTGTGCCACCTTTAGCGGCAATAACTGCAACCAAACACTTCCAATTAACTGGAGATCATTCTTTCACAGCACTGTCGTAGCCCACCCTTCTTTGCAGATCTGCTTTCGTTCAGCCACACTGGAGGGATTTTGAGCTTGAACTGCCAGTTTAAGGTCCTGCCACAGCATCTCAATTGGTTCAAGTCAGGACTTTGACTAGGCCATTCCAAAACTTTAATTTAGCTTTTTTTGAGCCATTCAGAGGTGGACTTCCTCCTATGCTTTGGATTATTGTCTTGCTGCATAATCCAATTGCGCTTGAGTTTCAATTTACGGACTGAAGACCGAACATTTTCCTTTAGGATTTTCTGGTAGAGAGCAGAATTCATGTTTCCCTCAATTATTACAAGTTGCCCAGGCCCTGAAGCAGCAAAGCATCCCCACACCATCACACTTCCACCACCATGCTTGACTATAGGTATGATGTTCTTTTTGTGGAATTCAGTGTTTGGTTTACGCCAGATGTAACGGGACCCCTGTCTTCCAAACAGTTCCACTTTCGAATCATCAATCCACAGAACATTCTCCCAAAAGGTTTGAAAACCACTGCTAACCCTTAATGGGTAATGATACTACCTCCAATATGCTTGACTGATGAGCTTCTATGTTTTCAATCATGAGCAGATTCATTCTTTCTCCACACTTTGGCCTTTCCATCACTTTGGTAGAGGTTAATCTTGGTTCCAGAACTTTTGTCGCTCATATATGTATTTCTTTGCTCAGTACACCAGGAGCTTCTTTCTTTTTCAGGACATTCCAAATTATTGTATCGGCTATGCCCAATGTTTGTGCAATGCTTCTGATTGATTTTCCCTCTTTTCCTCAGCTTCAAAATGGCTTGCTTTTCTTCTATAGACAGCTCTCTGGTCTTCATGATGGTTTATCCTTTTTAACAACAAATGCAGTCTTCACAGGTGAAACCTAGGGCTCAAACCAGGAGTAGACATTCAGAGCTATTCATCCTTTAAACAATCAATTTAGCAGTGCACACCTGGAGAAGAAACACCTATCAATCACATGTTGGGCATCTGTGGCTCAGGTGGTAGAGTGAGTTGTCTACTAATCACAGGGTTGGTGGTTCGATCCCCGACCCATGTGCTAATGCAATGCATTGGCATATCTCTGCTGCCATTGGTGTGCGAGTATGGGTGAATGAGGAACCATGCAAAGCGCTTTGTAGAACTGCTAAGGTGGTTATAAGTGCAGACCATGTTCCAATATTTTTGATCACTTGAAAAAATGGGTGGGTTCAAACAAAAGGTGCCATGTTCTCGGTAACTAACTGGAAACTAACTGGAGTTTGTTTATGCTCCTACTGGAACATCCAGACAGTAAGGCATTACAATAATCCAACCTAGAGGTGACGAAAGCATGGACTAATTTTTCTGCATCATGTAGTGACAATATATTTCTTATCTTAGCAATATTTCTGAGGTGAAAGAAGGCTATCCTAGTAATATTACCTACGTGGGCATCAAAGGAAAGACTGGAGTCAATGATCACACCAAGGTCCTTTACTGCTGCACATGATGGAACAGAAAGGCCATCCAGAGTTACTATATAATCAGAAAACTTACTTCTAACTGCATGTGGTCCTAGTATAAGTACTTCTGTCTTGTCAGAATTTAGTAAGAGGAAGTTAATGAGCATCCACTGTCTAATGTTCTTTACACATTCCTCGACTTTATTAAATTGGTGTGTGTCATCTGGCTTTGCTGAAACATACAACTGTGTGTCATCAGCATAACAGTGGAAGCTAATTCCATGTTTACGAATAATTTGACCCAGAGGTAACATATATAAAGAAAAGAGCAGTGGGCCTAAAACAGAACCTTGCGGAACACCAAACTTTAACTCAGTATGCACAGAGAATTCACCATTTACATCTACGAACTGATGACGATCAGTCAAATAAGACCTGAGCCAGGAGAGGGCCGTTCCCTTAGTGTTATCAGAAAAAAATCCACACCGGGGTAGTTTATACTTGGCTCATGCAAAAGCAGTGGCCCTGCGAGCAGCATTGTTCACACACTCACTGCGTATCTTATGTACATCTGCGAGATTTAAAAGTGACATTCACTAGAATGTTGTCATGATTATTGTCATGGGCTGCATCTCAAATCTAAAACTCTGACCTTCCATTAAAAAATGTTTAGTAATCTAGAAAATCCAGAAGACTGCTACGCCAAACATACCTTTCAGTGGGTTTGAATGCTACACTAGAGGTTTTTCAAATTCAAACACTAACTGTAATATGAAAAACAGTTAGTGTTAGTACTAATGGTCTAGAATAGTATGTATCTGTATGATTTGAGACACAATGCTAGTTTGTTTTGCGGAGGCAGATGGATGGGGAAATTTGTCCATTTTTTTTACTGAACTATGATGCAGTGAGTGCAGTGTCAGAATAGTTTAAAAGACTAAAATAACATGTATCTTATTAATTTAAATGTGGCTTGTCTGAATGTGACTCATAACATTTCAAAATATTAGCACATAAAATCTGATACTTCCAATATCAATATGTAAAATAAATTAATGAAATACAAGAGGAGTGAGTTTCTCTTGTGACCGCATTTGTAAATTAAGTGAACCCTGGTACCAAATGTGTAATTCATCTAAAATGTGTAAAATTCATCTAGTCTGTCTGAAATATTTTCAGACTAACAATTAAAGTTAGTCTGAAATTATTTCAGACAGATTAGATGAATTTTACAGTCAACTACATAAGCCTACACTGGGGAAAAGTCTTTTGATTTTCTTTTGCATTAATGGACCATTCACACTTTGATATCACTTGAAGTGGAGAGACCGTGCAAGATCTCACTCAACTAACTTAGAGTCAGATCAGCAAAGCATGCCAGCTGTTAGGTTTCCCCTTCTCTATTTCTCGCTACGCTGCAAGGAGTAGCGAGTGGCGTGCTTCCGCATTCCATTGCGCGCATTCCAGCGCTATTCAAAAACTCTCCGATGGACGTTTCATTCATGAACTCACGTTTTGTTTACCTCTGCCATGTGTACTCATGTTTTCGTTCACGTCATGTCTCCGCCTCCTGTGTTTCCCCATGTGCGTTTGTTTTCGTTCGTGTCATGTCTCCGCCTCCTCATTTGTTCATGTGTCAGGTGTTACTGATTTGGACATGTAATTGACGTGTGTTTAAATACGCCGCTCCGTTTCCGCTTCTGCGCGGAGTATTAGCATTAGCTTTAGCTTTAGTTTTAGTTTAGTTTAGGATTTTTCCCGTGGTTTCCAGACCACCTTCTAGCCAGCCGTGCGTGTTTATTTCCTTAGCTCGTCATTCGTGGTTTCCAGACCACCTTTCTAGCCTCGCGTTCTTATTCCTTAGCTCGTAGTTCGTGGTTTCCAGACCACCGCCTAGCCTAGCGTATATCTCCCTGTGTTTTCCGGATTTTCTACCGGTTGTGGATTACTGTGTTTCTCATTTGGATTACTTCTACCTTTTTTGGATAACGGTGACATTTCTGTTCATGCATTTATGTTGGATGGAGTCTTTTATGTTTGTTATTGTCTGAACTGTTCCTAATAAACTGACCACTTTCCCCTGCAAATGCATCCTGCTTCTCACCTTTACCCCACGGGTCGTAACAACAGCTTACCCTCTGACTGTTACAAAGCGCAGCCACTAGAGAACCCTTCCAAAAATACTAAATAAATGTCTCATACAAAAAGCTTTACCAAATCAATGATTACACAGATTTTTAAAAAAAACCTTTTTATGTGGAACGTCTTCCATACATGTATAGGTTTTTACTATAGCAACATTAACATAACTAGCCCATTAATATACTCCTTACTGTCTAAGCTCAGCTGTTATATAATTAATAGCCATCTAAGTAATTAGAATCAAGCTTTCAACGCCCTGTGGTATAATAATCATTGAAGGCCAATATTAGTTAACAGTTAACAGTGCACTACATAGCATTATGATTAATAGGTAACTACTCAGAACAGTTGTGTCAGAAGTGAATGTGATGTAGCAATCCATGCTGCTACACTGCAGATCATGGTGCAACTACAATAGAAAAGCAATCAATGCATTGAAAGGACCCAAGATACACAAAAGCAACACACAAACAGTATTGCTTTACATTTATGACAATATGCAAAGCTTAATTTCATTGCTCTTACATCACTTGGTCCCTTCAGTGAAAAACAATCTGCAGGTATAATCAGAAGTAAAATGCTGGCTTCGTCACAACTGAATGTTACATTTTTCCACCTTCATGAGTTCCACACTGAGGCTTAGAGGCTCATTGTTTCTGCTTTACTACTGCACTGTAGAACCCTTTCTTTTACAGAAGGTTCTCAGAATTTATAATGATACATGCTAAAAATGTTAATGAATAAAAATATTTTCAGCTCACACCAGGACCTAGACTTAGCCTTACTTTTAATATATTCTTTTAACTAATAATATTTCATATTCATTCTCTGATGTAATTGCTTTTCCTCTGGCATGGAAACATCTCCATAAATTACAAATAATTATCAGAATGGGCTTGCCAGGCTTTTCCTCATGATTTTATACTGGAGAAATGTGGAAAACACATCTTTGGCAGTCTCTATGAGAGGCATGACATAATCCTTAAAAACACTGCCAGATTGTTTATCCTTTTCTTTTTTAAGTTGCTCAATCTCCAGCTCCATCAGCTGGGCTTTCTCTTCGAACCCTTTCTGTACAAGTTCTCTCTGTTCAGTCAGTTTGCTCTCCAGCGCTCTGTCCAGCTCCTGCTGCTGCTGAAACTTCTCCTCCTCGAACTTCCTCTCCAGCTGCTGTAGCCGTTGTTCATGGTGCTCTTTTTCCACCTGCATCAGTTGCTCCATCTCCATCTTTTTCTTCTGTTCCACTTTATACTGCTGCTCTAACAGAGCTCTTTGTTCTTTCTCCTCTGTGAATCATCACCAAGGAGCAAAGAAAGAGAAAGACATTAAAGAAGTGAAAGTATAGAAAGCTCAACCTACATTGTTAGTACTAAATATATTATTGATATTTATTATCAATTTTATTAATATTTATTCATGGTGTGTAGTATTCTCTCTCTTGCACGTTATTGTACTGGACAGTGTCAGCGTTTTTACAGAATTCATGATCGCTGTTTCCTGTTTTTGCACATCAATGTAGCGAAACTATGTTAACCAGCATGCAATGTGCAATTCCGTAATTCTTCCACTGGTAATTAATACTCTCTGATCAACCAATCCGGAGCTCTGACAAGAAAAGCAAGCCACGCTTGTTAGCAAATGCTTGTCCTCACCCATATAAGTACTAGTAAGATGGCTAGTAAAGTTGCTAATACAAAGGTAGATAATCATGGAACACTGCTAACTAACATTATAGTAGCTACTTGTGTTGTTGCTAACTTCAGTTATTTGGCTCAGTGTAATTTTGAAAGACCTACAGTTGCTCTCTGCTTGCCTCCTGTTGCTCTTCCTGCTGGTGCAGCTCTTCTTCTGTATATTCTGCCTTAAGCATTTATAGTTGGATGTCACTGTGTAACAGTAACTCACAAAAATCTTTATCCATTGAGTCTTTTCTGTTGCTTGAGTAATCCATTTGCTCCATGACAATAACTTACTTACAAAGCAAAGTGAATGCCTATTAGCAGTAGCCAGCGAGATATCTGGCTTCCCTTAACATTATCTAGTGAGCACCACCCTCCATTCCCCCCTACCAAAATATCTGTCCATAACAATTGTCTTTCTAATTTCATGTTCATCTCAAAGATAAGTGTTCTACAGGGCCTTTTCCAGAATTCAACCCAGGAAATCTCACTAGAGAACCATTGCTGTAAGATGTGAGTAGGCATGTTTCCAACTGATTGATGGTTGAATTTTTTTATTTTGGTCAGATTGTCCCTTTATGTAGTTGTAGTCATACTATTAGTCACACTATTTTTAATATAATCACACTATCAGTGACATGGTTATGGTCAGCTTACCTTGAATCTTTTTCTCACTTTCAATCAGTTGTTCATCAGTCTGGAGAATTAATTTTGCTTCCATACTTTTCCCATTCAGAAAACTCTCTAGCACCACCTCAGCCTTCACACAGAAAACAAACACACACACACACACACATATGCACGCACGCACACACACACACACACAGAGAGAGAGAGAGAGAGAATGATGGATATATATTTATTCATATATTACACTCACATTCCACTTTATTAGGAATACCTATACACCTTCACATTTGATCTAATCAGCCAATCATGTGGCAGCAGCACAATGCAAAAAAAAATCAGATACAGGTCAAGAGCTTCAGTTAATGTTCACATCAAACATCAGAATGAAGAAAAAGTATGTTCTATGTGACTTTGATCATGGTATGGTTGTTGGTACCAGATGTGCTGGTCTAAGTAGTTCAGAAACTGCTGATCTCCTGGGATTTTCACACACAACATTCAGAGGAAAATGGCCAGATTGGTTTGCTCTGCCAGGAAGGATATAGTAACTCATAAAATCACTTTTTACAACTGTGGTGAGCAGAAAAGCATCTCAGCATGCACAAAACATCAAACCTTGAGGTGGATGGGCTACAACAGCAGAAGATCACATTGGGTTCCACTCCTGTCTTCCAAGAACAGGAATCTGAGGCTATCATGGGCACAGACTCACCCAAACTGGACAGAGGAAGATTAGAAGAAAAAAAAATCATCTGATCTTTTTTACAGTCTTCAACTGTCCAGTTTCAGTGTGTCTTTTCCCATGATACCATGCCACGGTTAAAGTCAGAGAGATCTGGTGAAAATTCTGGTGTTTCATTAACTGAAGCTCTTTACCTGTATCTGCATGATTTTATGCATTGTGCTACTGCATGATTGGCTGATTGGGTAAAATAAAAAAAGTAATGAAAATTAACCATTATTTTCAACCTTTTAACCCATGTGTGTGTTTAAGTCTGTGTTTCTTACCTCAATTCCCTTGTTGGGCTGGCTGTGGTACTGGGTAATGACGTTATCTCTGTGTGTGCAATAGAGCTTATATCCTCCAGGCTTTGCATACTCCCCCTGCTGCACACGCACATTCATCTCCTCATATAGATCTGACAGAATCTTCTGGCACTTCTGTTCTGATGCCTCCATGTTCTGAGCAATTAACTCAGCATAGTGCTTATCTACGTCCTCCTGAAAATACAGTACATATACAGAAATGCAATAATCAAAAACATGCACTGGGAAAATTAAGTTTGGTATTCTAGACATATTGGTCTGATTGGCCTGACTCTAGTACATCGCAGGGCATCATGCACACACACACACATTCACACATTTTTTCATACATAGGGGAACTTTAGCATAGCCAATCCACCCAGCATCATGGTTTTGGTATGTGAGAGAAAACTGGAGTAACCCGAGCTCAGGATCAACCCTGGAGTGTGTGTGTGTGTGTGTGTGTGTGTGTCCAAAACGCACCACCAGTTTCTTGAAGTATTCTCCTTCTTCATCTTTAAAGGAGCGCTTCATAAATTCATCGTTGGCCATGTTGCTGATCTTCTGGTGTTCAGCAGAAATTTCATTCAAACTGACTGGAAACAAACTCTTCACCTGCAATTAGATTTTGTGTCAGGAGCATGTTTAGGATTAGGCTTTGGTTCAGGATAATGGAACATATCTTTTACAAAAACCCATATTATTATTATTATTATTTTTTTTACCTGTAGAGTACATACATATGATTTTATATATACACACATAACATGCTGAACTTTCAATTGCATGACTATTTATGTCAAAGCTGTGTGTGTGTGTGTAACTGTATCTGTAACTGTATCTGTTTAGTATCTGAATCTGTAAATCTGATTTAAAGACAAAGTGGGCATGGCTTAAACAAGGAAGTTTTTTTTTTTTTAAATTAAATATGAACATACCACTATGTCCACTGGTAACACAAACACAGAGGTAGAAATGCCAGCACTGTCAGCATGGTGTGTGAATCCTGGTTCTGACAGTTCCTCAACTACAGCTACTCAACTCACTCAAATTCATAATTAATCTCAACTATGGATGTGCATGGGACTGCAATTTTTAAATACATTTTTAATCACAGACGTGTACTTTTACTTCGCTACATTCGGTGGCGCTCTTCTGTTACTGTTAAATGTTAATGAATAAATGTAGTTTTAATAATTAGTTTATATCACGTATAATTAGGTCGCAGGTCTCAGAACAGACAGACTTTCGAGGAGAGGTGTGACTTACAGCTCTCCATGCAGTCTATGATTCAGGATTTTCCCTTCATTTTAATCAGATCCAAACTAGTGACTTGCTACCCGAGTAGTCTTCTCATTGGATACTTTATTACTCTTACTCAAGTAATTATTAACATTATTACTTTTACTGTTACTTGAGTAATTATTTTTTATAAGTAGTTTTACTTGTACTTGAGTAAATTTTTTGGCTACTCTACCCACCTCTTCCTACTTGCACAGCTTTTTTGTTGCATCCCCAATCCTCCAATGCACATCGCTTTCTTTAAGAAAAGTGCCTCCTATTAATATCTGTATTCATATTTGGTTACATGTGTGTGTGTGTGTGTGTGTGTTACCCGATTCATCTCATTCTGGTACAGCTTAAGCCCCTCCTGCACAGCTGCCTGGTTTTCTATCCTCGCCATTACAACCACAGCATTCTCCAGACAAGGGACTTTCCCACTAGAGATTGTCTCCACATAGGACTGCACTAGGTGACCAAACACTGTCAACACACACACACACACACACACACACACACACACACACACACACACACACACACACACACACACACACAGTCACAGCACAGAGAGTAACAGATCTATGTATTGAAACACTATTGAAAATGTTTATACAGATAAATAATATTAAGGGAATAATAATGTAGTGCTCACTCCTCCCTGTGACTCTGTATCCTCCTTTAACTGTTTTAACTTTGCTTGCAGCAAAAACGTAGTCACAGAATTGCTGTGTAACGTTGAGAAATTTGGGCCAAATTTCAGTCTCATCCAGGCTCTCGAGCTGAACCATTTTGTCCTGGGAGGCAGGAAATGGGAAAACAAAGCACTTCCGGGTTGGAAAATAGTTTCGAATACACTGCCTTGGAAGATTGTAGTTGGTGTCCTTCTTATTTAAACCTGCAGTGCAGAAAAAAAATTATTCTATTCATGTTAACAGCTAAACTGACATACAGACAGGTCCATAAGTATTTGGATAGTGATACAGTTTTCATAATTTTGCTTCTGTACACCACCAAAATGGATTTGAAATTAAGCAATCAAGAAATCAAGATGTGACTGAAGTGTAGACGTTCAGCTGTATGTAGTTCAATGGCTTCAACCAAAATACTGCATTAACTGTTTAGGAATTACAGCCATTTTTTTTTTTATTTCTCCATTTTCAAAAGTAATTGGACAATTGACTGATAAGCAGTTTCATGGCCAGGACTGGCCTGTTTCCTCATTATTTCATGACAAATTAAGGAGATAAAAAGTCTGGAGTTGATTCCAAGTGTTGAATTTGCATTTGGTAGCTGTTCATGGGAACTTTCAATATGTGGTCCAAAGAGGTGCCAATGCAGTTGAAGAAGGACATCATTAGGCTGAAACAACAAAACTGACCCACCAGCGAGATAACAGCAAAAGGCATGGAAGACCACAGAGAACAACTAAAGGGAATGATCACAGAATTTTTTCACAACATCAAGAAAGTCAAGAACACTCTTGAGGAGGTAGGGATGTCATTGTCAAAGTCTACAAGCAAGACACGACTTCTTGAATGTAAATACAGAGGGTTTACCTCAAGATACAAACCACTGGTAACAAAACTGCTAAAAATAAATAAATAAATAAATAAACTCTTTAAAAAAGCCTGCCCAGTTCTGATACCAGATTAACTTGATGATGGAAAGAGAAAAGTATGGACAAGGAAAGGATCATCTCATGTTCCAAAGGTCGTGAGTTCAAATCCCAGCACCGCCAAGCTGCCACTGTTGGGCACTTGAGCAAGGCCCTTAACCCTCAACTGCTCCCTGGGCGCCGCAACAAAAATGGCTGCCCACTGCTCTGGGTGTGTTCATGGTTTGTAGTGTGTGTGTTCACTACTCACAACTCCTAATGTGTGTGCACTAACTTGGATGGGTTAAATGCAGAGGACAAATTCCAAGTATGGGTTACCATACATTGGCCTTCACATGTCACTTTCACAAAGCATACTACATCATCTGTCAAACATGGTGGAGAAGGTGTTATGGCATGAACATGTATAGCTGCCAATGGAACTGGGTCATAGAAGAAGTAGCAGGATGAATTCTGAAGTGTATAGAGCTATACCTCCGATTCAGTCAAATGCTGCAAAACTGATAAGATTGTTCTTCATAGTACAGATGGATAGTGACCCAAAACGTACAGTGAAAACAACCCAAGAGCTTTTTAAGGCAAAGAAATGAAATGTTCTTAAATGGCCAGGTCAGTCACATGATCTCAACCCAGTTGAGCATGCTTTACACTTACTGAAGACAAAAAAAAGGCAGAAAGGCCCAAAAACAAGCAGCTACTGAAGGCAGCTGCAGTTAAAGCCTGGCAAAGCATCTCGAGGGAAGAAACTCAGCATTTGGTGATGTCCATGGGTTACAAACTTCAGGATTTGCATCCTGATTATTAAAAATAATCCTAAAATTTAAATAATCTTGGTTTGTACAATTACTTTTGAGCCTGTGAAAATGGAGGGACTATTTAAAAATATGGCTGTAATTCCACATTTCCCGGTTAATGAAATACAGTGCCTATAGAAAATCATCATCACCCTGTCAAAATCCTTACCTTTTGTTACATTACACCCTGGAAATTAAAATAAATTAAATCTAACTTTTGCCAGCTGTATTTACACATTATAACCCTCGACATCTAAGTGGAAATAACATTTTAAAAAATTCTGAACAATTATTAAAATTTAATTAGTGAAATACCTGGTTTGGATAAGTGATCAGCCCCTTAAGAGTAAGCATTATAAACTTGCTCAGGTACAACCAGTCACTTCCCAGATCACACACCATGCTATCAACTGCAGTGGTTTTGATTACTTCATAAGAAAACCTGCTGTTCCATGATGATTCCATTACTAGTAGTGCATGGCAACGAAAGAATACACCATGGTTGGAAAGGTGCTTTCAAAAGGGCTCCGGGACAAAGTTGTGGAAAGGCACAAGTTATGAGAAGGATACAAAAAGAATTCAAAATCTTTAACTATCTCTCTGAGTACTGTTCAGAGCATTATTAAGAAGTGGAAAGTGTATGGCACCACCAACACCTTGCCTAGATTGGGCCGTCCCTCCAAACTGGATGACCGAGCCAGGAGGATATTGATCAGGGAAGCTACCAAGAGGCCAATGGCAACTTTGAAGGACTTATAAGTCCTTATGGCAGAGATTGGTCGGTCTGTGCATGTGACAACAATCTCACAAGCTTTACACAAAGCTGGCCTGTATAGCAGGGTGGCAAGAAAGAAGCCTCTTCTGAAAAAGCTTTGCAAAAAACCACTGGGAAGATTTTAATGCCATGTGGCAAAAGGTTTTTTGGTCAGATGAAACCAAGATTGAACTTTTTGGACTGAACTGGAAGCGTTATGTTTGGCGAAAACCAAACACAGCATACCACCCAAAATACACCATACCTACTGTGAAGCATGGTGGTGGCAACATTATGTTGTGGGGGTGTTTCTCCAAATATACCCCACTCTACGTGCACAAAGCTAATAGAGACATATCCAAACAGACTGATGGCTGTAATTAAAGCAAAAGGTGGCTCTACGAAGTATTAAATCTTGGGACTGATCACTTTTCCAACTCTGTTATTCTAGTTTTCTTTTTTTTTTTTTTACATTTCCAAACTGTTGCCTTTTTATGTTACTTGAATGTTGTAAGGCAGAATGTGTAAATAAAAAAAATATTTTTAATGGGTTTTGATTTCAGGCTGTAAGACAAAAAAGTGTATTTCAAAGGGGCATGATGATTTTCTATAGGCACTGTATTTTTGTTACACTGTGTAGTCTACACTACACTTCACATCTTGATTGCTTTATTTCAAATCCATGGTGGTGGTGTACAGGGGCACAATTATGAAAATTGTGTCCTGGATCTTAGTCAGAAATGTCATTTATACCTTTCTTCAGCTGCAGGGCAAAATCCAGGTACTCATCCTCGGTCACTCGACCCTTTTTCTCAATCACCAGCTCCAGTGAAAAATCACGCACCGTCCAGATAAAGTTAGGAAAAAACTGCACAAACTGAGAGTCTTCTTCCTCCTCTTCCTCCTCCTCAGCTGCTCTGGATGCAGGTGATTTGATCTTAATCTGCTCTGCAAGCTCAGTGACATAGCTGCAGCATGCTAAGGAATCATGACTGGATGAGAAATACAGTCATTGGAAGAAGAAAGTAAACATTCCTTCAATTATATGTTTTTATTTATCAGGGCATAAACAACAATTGTGTGGTCCTCACCAACTTCTCTAAACAAACAAATAACCTCGAGTGACAACAACAACAACAACAAAAACCCAACAAATTTCAATATGTAGTCATTTTCACCAAAAAAGAAACCAACATTCAGAAACTAGGTGTGAAAAAATAAGGGAATGCTAATAAGTCCATCTCCAAACAATTTGAAATTCATCATTCTACAGTGAGAAGGATTGGCTACAAATGGAGAGCCTTGAAAACACATGCCAATCTTTCCAGGAGTGGGCATCCCAGCAAATTCAGTCCAAGGTCAGACCATTTAATGCTTAGAGATATAAAGAAAAACACAAGAGCTACATCACATGACCTACAGGCCTCTGTAAGCACATTAAATGTTTTCATTCATGTCAGCATAATCAGAAAAAGACTGAGCATAGTATAGCTTTCAAGGAAGGGTGATTAGGAAAAAGACCCTTCTCTCCAAAAAGAATATGGCATGGCTAAGGTTTGCAAAATTGCATCTTAACAAACCAGAAAAGACACTAACAAATAATATCCTTTGGACTTATGAGTTCAAAGTGGAGATGGAGGTCATCACGCACAGCACCATGTTTGTTGAAAACCAAATAATATTTATCACCACAAACACCTCATACCAACTGGTGGTGGAGGGATGATGATTTGGGCTGGTTTTGCTGCCACAGGACCTGGGAAACTTGCAGTCATTGAGACAACAATGAACTCCACTTTACACCAGAATATTCTTGAGACAAATGTGTGGCTAAAATAGAAAAGAAAAATCAAATGGAATGGCCAAGTCAAAGTCCAGACCTCAACCCCATTAAGATTTTGTGGTGGGATCCTAAGAGACTGTGCATAAACAAATGCCGTCAAACATCAACGAACTGAAGCAATGTTGTAAAGAACAGTGGGCCAAAATTTCTCCAGCACGATGAAACGACTGAAACTCCAACAGAACATGTTTGCTTAAAGTTAATGTTGCTAAAGGTAGTTCTACAAGTTACTGAATTATAGGGTGTACTTATTTTTTCACACAATTGTTAATGAGATGATAAATAAAAAACATAGAATTGTAGGAAGGTGTACTTTCTTTTTCCCAAGATGGTATCTGTGGGTCTTTAGTATTCCTAAATGACTGTTTTTATATGTTTGTGTAGTTGTGTTTTACAGGGAAGGATACTGTAGTTTTTCCACTGCTGTGTTGTCGATGGTTCCACGGCTGTTGTAGACCAGAGTGCTGCTGAGAAGAACAGCCAGACAGAAGATCCAGGCGTCATTCTTAGAGTCTCCCTAAAACAACACAAATATTATACACTACATTTATGTGTACTTAGATGTGTACTACAGAATATTATACTCATCCACACTAAACACTGAGGCCTAACTCTTTGGACAGAGTAGAACATGACTACAGAAATTACTACACCTACTGTACTTATGGACACCAATACGGTAGTATGTTTAGACAAAAATGCCAAAAATCAGTATTGGAGATATTCTTATTTTAATTTTGTAGCTCATCACTTTCAGGAAAATGATTAAAAAATATTTAATAACACATTCATGTAATAGTCTTATGTTCATTCAATTAAATCCTCTCCAGAATGCATATGTCCCAACCCTGGGGGCGGGTCTTGCTTTAAAGTAGCACCTTATTATCAGCAAACATGGTTCGTCAGTATCTTTTTGGCTGTGCACATGAATCAATTTTTTTTTAAATAATTACAAAGATATTATCTTTTTAGTGCTTATAAAACTTTTCTGTTTTCTGTTTCCGGTGTCTCAAGTAAATGTCTTTTCCTGACCTGAATCCTTGGGTGTTTGGTACTTTGGTACTTACTTTGTTAGGCCACCATAAAATACCCTGAATGCAGGTCATCCAGAATGTCATTACTACAGAAAAGCTTTTAAAATATATGACCAGTGCAATTTGGACTCCTTGGACACATTTACATTAAAGAATGTTGCAAGTGCTGTGTTGCTATGGTGTCCTCACCTTGTCAACGTCTCCCAGTCCCTCAGTGTCCAGCAGCACCAGAGTGTGTCCTTTTTTATTAGGGTGTGGCACACACCACATCCAAATACCTTTAGTCTTCGACTCAATGGTGCTGCCCAGAGCAAAGCCTGCAAACATTCACAGTAGTCGTCTTCACTATTATTTGAGAACCAAATAAAGTTTGGTATTCTAGACATTTTGGGCTGACAGAATTGTTCACATATTGGTGACATGCTTTGGTGCACACAATTTATCTGGTCCGAGCCAGTTACAAATTCTATTTGGAAGAAATTTTATGCTTTTTTGATCAAATTAATCCACAAAACTGTATTGGGGTAATGGTATTATCTGTCCAAGCCTCAAAAAGTGGGGGAAAAAAATCCTGCAAGATAGTGTTATCTAAGTCCATCACAATTTGGACAAATTGCAAAATAAAGAAAAATGCCTTTAAAAACAAAACTCACCAGTTTGTTTTCCTGCCAGGCGGTTCATGAGGTAAGACTTTCCGGTGCGATAGAGTCCCACCACAGACACCACCACCACTGGCTGGTTATTCCTGTACAGATACTTAATGGCTCCATCACTCACACGCAGTGAACCGTTCACATTTTCCACCAAACAAATAGGCTCTGCCATTGGGCTGCACATGGTTCTCCCAGGCTCTGCAGTCTAGAGGTTGGAAATGAAACAAATTTAATTAAGAACAAATTTAATGCATGATTAAAACATGATTGAAGCCCAATTCTGACTGGATTGGTTTATCAGGAGGACACTGGGAGTGGACATCACCACAGGAGTGAGTTTGTTGTGGGCTATATTTTCTATGAACTAAGACGTTTGTCATGCGGTCATATTCCATTCAAAACAATTTGAAAATACAATAAAACAATAATCAAAGTATAGGAGAAGGACCCATTTTCCGATTCATGACTCTGGAAGTGTTTAAAATCTGGGGCAGGGTCACTCATACCCACGCTATGAGAATGAATACGGCATGCAGCAGGAGTCAAGCATCTATTTTTTCCACATGAGGTGACATCTGCATAGAAAATCATGGATATATGCATTTGGACTGGACTAACATTATCAGATGGCCTCTGAGTTTGGCAAAACACAGTAGGTATTTCAAGTCAAGTCAAGTCAAGTAGATCAAGTCAGTTCAGCTTGTAATTATCATAGAGGAGGCCTTATGGAGTATTTTTCTTGATCAAAGTGTGATTTGAGTATGATTATTGTATAATCCATTAAGTTCAATCAAAAATGTGAATGAATCAACAAAAAATGTTTTGTATCTCTCAGAGGCCTGACAATGCAGAAGACTAAGATGACAATATAGAAAATCAAGAGTGTTAAATCAGCATTTAAGCATATCATTAAGAGTCACTGAAAAACAATCAGCATTTAAGAGTGACTGGGTGACACATCTCCATTTAAACTGTGATAATGTTATAAAAAAAATAGTTTAAAAAAAAAGCTAACTGAGCTCACGCCACAATTATAAATAAGGTATGACCATAATGAATTAATTGTGGCAAAAGGTCAGGGGGGTGACTAAAAGAGAAATGGGGTAAAACCCCACCTAAATGAGATCACTGTTTCAAGATAGTATAAAAGCCTGTGCCATGATTGTATTCATTCAGACAATCTGCAGAAGTTTCAGCTTTATTGTGTCTTCAATAAAGTTTTGATTTTTGACATCTTAACCCCTTGACTCTGAATTTTTTTGACCTTTGATTGAAGAGATTTTCCATGACAGCCTGAGAAAAACATTGACATGGCCGATCTGGACGGTAACAGAGTCACAGAGGAGCACCTGTAAAATAGGAAATTGCCCTGGGACCCCATGTAAATTTAATCCCAAGACAAATCACAGGTTTACATTTATGTGCTTGTTGTAATAAGTTGTTATTTCTATAGTAACAGCTCATTCACATGTGGCCCTCAGCAAGTAGTTAGATGCTGCTACACTAACTCATAGACTACACTGTTGTCTTGGTGGAACAGAAATATTCAGTCAAACAAAGGCACACAAGAACGGTTTAAAGCTGATGCAATAAAAAGGTTTTGTTTATTACACAGCCTACGTAGCCTGACCATTTGTCTACAAATAAAACTGAATCAGGACCAAATACTTTCAAATTATTAGAACATCTTAACAGTTTATTAATTGTATAATTTTGTTCTTAAAATTCAGATAACAAAATGTTGTATAACAACAATAACAACAAAAAAAAACTATATAGGTGTTACAATTCCCCCTCACGCTGATCGCCGAAGTGAGCTGTGCGAGTGGCGCACTTCCAGATTCAGTGACATTGACTCTGTATACTTCTCTACGTGTGTTTTGTTTTGATTTCTGTCCTGTCTCTGCCCCTATATTGTCATTGGTTCCTTCCTAATGTGTCTCAGCTGTTTTGTGTTACTTCCCTAATTACTATGTGTATTTATACCCCTTGTGTTTCTCTGTCTGATCGCGAAATATTAGCCCAGTTTCCTTAGTGTATGGTCTCATACCAAGCCTTTTGACCTTGTTTCTTGTTTTCTTGTTCTGATTTCTGTTTCCGCCTTGTGTTTTCGATTCTTGCCTAGCCCAGTTCATGTTGTTAGTAGATCCCCCAGCCCACGCCTGTTTTCTGACTACTTGTTTTACGAGTTGGATTACTTGTGTTCCTAATAAACTGACTGTTCCTAATAAAAAAGACTTTTATCTGCACTTACATCCGCCTATCGCCACATTACCTGACAATAGGGCACTCACTCCCAGCTTAAGCCATGCAATATCCCAAAATAGAAGAGGTAGTGGGACTGTATGAGTAGCAACCAACCCCAAATAAATTCACTACACACAGCAAAGCAAGGAAGATACACACAAAGGATTAAAAAATATATACCAGACCCTGCAAAAATAATCAACTCATAACAAATTATAATCTGATAAAAATAAAAAAATACAAGGAAAACCCAAAACAAAATACAATACAGTGTGAGGCAGCCACCTGATCTACGACCTACACAAATAAGGCTTATTTAGGAATATTTAGACTCTGTCTAGTAGCCTTATACGCCGGGGGAGAACCCAGATTGCTTAAGCATACGCAGACATATTTAGCACCAATTTAACCATAACATCCAGTTAGTATGTACATGGCACAGTACATGGTGGATTGGGCACTCAATTAATAGCTGATTACATGACAATAAAGACTGCAAAAAAAACAAAAAAAAACAAGGCCCTTAACCCTCAACTGCTCAGTTGTATATATTAAAAAAAGAGATAATTGTAAGTCACTCTGGATAAGGGCGTCTGCCAAATGCTGTAAATGGTTTAGTAAACAATAAAATAAAAACAACTGTTCAAGAACCAAAACTAAATTAGAATAAACAAACAAATAAGCAACTTACTGTGCTTATACTTAACTAATCAATAAGAAATTAAAATAATAAAATGTTTTGAACATTTGGTATATATAGAATAGTGTACAATAAATACAGTAATAAACTACCATGTACAGTACATGGCAAAAACTTTAGGCACATGCAAAGAAATGCTGTAGAGCAAAGATGCCTTCAAAATAATGAAATTAAATGTTTTTACATTAAAAAAAAAAAAAAAAAAATATATATATATATATATATATATATATATATATATATATATATATATATATATATATATATATATATATATATATATATATATATATATAGAAACATTTAATTTCATTATTTTGAATTTTCATCTGAAAAGTGGTCTCTTATGTAATATGCTGCTTTCTTTAATGACATACAAACATTTTCCTGTAACATTTAATTTTGCTAGAAAGCTAATGTTTGGGAATCTAAAATATTACTTTTTTTGTACTGACTTGATAGTGTAGAAGTCATAAAGCAAAAAAAATCTATAACAAAGTTTCTACTAAAAAAAATTGGGTGCCTTTAACTTTTGCACAGTACTGTACGTTAAGATTAAAATTTCTGAATTGATTTTTTTTTTTTAAAGCAAACCTTAGTTAACATAATTTAGACATGACAGAGGGAAATATATTCAAGTTGAATTTAGCTAAAAGTTATTGAAATATATGGACATCACTTGTAGTTGGTTCTAACACTGATGACACCCCAAAATATTTCCTAATAGCGCTTGAAAAATGACTCTTACTGTATTTAAATGGGTAATTGTTCTGTTGCTCTGCTCTGCATGTGTGTAATGGGCATGTAGTGATTTTTTTATTTTTATTTTAATTATTTAATATTATCCAAGCCACCTTCAAAGGCATACCACACTGTCTAGTAAATGTATGATGGTTTAATTAGATATTCCTGATGTTTTTGTGGTGTTGACCCATGCGATGTTACACCTGTGCAGGTATTGTTGTAATATTTGGCTCCTTCTGGTTTCAGTAAAATTGTACAGTAATCTCTGGTGAAATGGGTAAACATGCACTTGATGAAAGAAGTAATCATGCATCATGTCATGTGGGAAGTATAGCCTGTAATTTAAATAATTGATGAGTAATTTAAATCAATCCAAATATGCACCAGCTCTGCGTAATTTATATTTCTTTAAGACATTATAATATACAGCCCATTTAGAAGGTATAAAATTAGGTAACAAAACCAACCAAACAACAAACTTACCTTAGCTATAGGCCAACCGTCACTTCCACTAGAGATGCAAACCAAAATGCTGGTGACATGCAGTCAGCAGGTTTTAAAGGCACAGGTTTATCCATCACAATCATCCGTGTGATGTCGTGTGTGAGTTCAAGTAAATCGAGGCTTTCCGAGAAATGCAAGCTGCGCTCAGGATGCTATAACGGGACAGCAGCCTCTGTGCTGCTTTCACTTTCACTTGCGTCCCCAGAACTCGTGCCGTTAATTTATCTACAGTATCTACAGTATATTTTCACACAGACTTCATTTAAGGCTTAGATGAACTCTATACAAACATAAGACATAAATAGCCATCTATAATTTCGAACACTACAATCAATTATATTAACTATTATGTCGGCTGTAAAACTGGCACATCTGCAGTCATGCTCAGTTAACTTCCAGATGGACTTTATTATATATATATATATATATATATATATATACCTGTGTTGTGCTTGCAATTGTTTGATCTCCATGAGAGCAGAGCTTTTTTTGTGATTTTTTTTTTTTTAAACAAAATATCAAAAGGTTAAACAATAAGTGTGTGCATGATGCTGTGAGTTGGACTGGCATCCCATTCAGGGTGTGTCCCTCGCTTGCAGCGCTCCCAGGATAGGTTCCAATAGGCAATAGGCTACTTTAGTTGTATTCTGTGATCTTCCAGGCCTTTTGGTGTTGCTGAGCTCGCCAGTGCTTGGTAATCTCCGTCTGTACCCGCGTTATTCCCCTAGTGAGATTTCCTTGCACTCACTGTGAAGAGGTCTCCTGTCGCTTCTTCGTGTTCTAGGTCCCTCGCTCACGCTGCCCGCCTGCTCGCTGCCCGCCTGCTCGTTGCCTGCCTGCTACCACTCGGTTCACTTCCGGCTTTGCAGAGCTTCGCCCCCCCCCTTCCCCGTGGCTCCCGACCTTTCACTCTATAGACCCGAGTTCGAATCCCGCCCTCGACCACACTGCTCCATTTATCTTCCCCGCACTTCCCCAGCTCCCTCAATCTTTAAATAAAACCCATTTATCCTGTACACCGGTGTCTGTGTTCTGCGCTTGGGTCCTCTTGTTTCAGTGTATCCGTTATAACACTGACTGGATGTTTATATATATATATATATATATATATATATAGTATCTCACAAAAGTGAGTACACCCCTCACATTTTTGTAAATATTTTATTATATCTTTTCATGGGACAACACTGAAGAAATGACACTTTGCTACAATGTAAAGTAGTGAGTGTACAGCTTGTATAACAGTGTAAATTTACTGTCCCCTCAAAATAACTCAACACACAGCCATTAATGTCTAAACCGCTGGCAACAAAAGTGAGTACACCCCTAAGTGAAAATGTCCAAATTGGGCCCAAAGTGTCAATATTTTGTGTGGCCACCATTATTCTCCAGCACTGCCTTAACCCTGTTGGGCATGGAGTTCACCAGAGCTTCGCAGGGTGCCACTGGAGTCCTCTTCCACTCCTCCATGACGACATCACAGAGCTGGTGGATGTTCGAGACCTTGTGCTCCTCCACCTTCCGTTTGAGGATACCTCACAGATGCTCAATAGGGTTTAGGTCTGGAGACATGCTTGGCCATTTACCCTCAGCTTCTTTAGCAAGGCAGTGGTCGTCTTGAAGGTGTGTTTGGGGTCGCTATCATGTTGGAATACTGCCCTGTGGCCCAGTTTCTGAAGGGAGGGGATCATGCTCTGCTTCAGTATGTCACAGTACATGTTGGCATTAGCTTCCCAGTGCCGGCAGCACTCATGCAGCCCCAGACCATGACACTCCCACCACCATGCTTGACTGTAGGCAAGACACACTTGTCTTTGTACTCCTCACCTGGTTGCCGCCACACACGCTTGACACCATCTGAACCAAATAAGTTTATCTTGGTCTCATCAGACCACAGGACATGGTTCCAGTAATCCATGTCCATAGTCTGCTTGTCTTCAGCAAACTGTTTGTGGGCTTTCTTGTGCATCATCTTTAGAAGAGGCTTCCTTCTGGGACGACAGCCATGCAGACCAATTTGATGCAGTGTGTGGCGTATGGTCTGAGCACTGACAGGCTGACCCCCCACCCCTTCAACCTCTGCAGCAATGCTGGCAGCACTCATACGTCTATTCTGCAAAGCCAACCTCTGGATATGATGCTGAGCACGTGCACTCAACTTCTTTGGTCGACCATGGCGAGGCCTGTTCTGATTGGAACCTGTCCTGTTAAACCGCTGTATGGTCTTGGCCACCGTGCTGCAGCTCAGTTTCAGGATGTTGGCAATCTTCTTATAGCCTAGGCCATCTTTATGTAGAGCAACAATTCTTTTTTTCAGATCCTCAGAGAGTTCTTTGCCATGAGGTGCCATGTTGAACTTCCAGTGACCAGTATGAGAGAGTGTGAGAGCGATAACACCAAACTGAGCACACCTGCTCCCCATTTACACCTGAGACCTTGTAACACTAACGAGTCACATGACTCCTGTGCACTCCACTGCACACTGAACAAGCAATAGACACAAGAGAGTAGTGCTTTACATTTTTCACATCTGTGTGTAGTTTGGCGTGTATGTGGCTAATCATTAGATATTTGTGTGTAGAGTTACTATACAAAAACACCATCTTTATAAGAGTTAAATAAATAAATAAACAAATAATAAACCTAGACATATGAACTAATGTGTCTGTTTCTGTGTGTTAGGAGTTGCACAACTAATTTTTCACTTTTTTAAATTACTGGTTGACTAGTAAAAGTGAATAGTTTCAGGATGCTATTTTTAGGCTGTTTTATTTGTACCACAAAGAACGTGTCACTTTTATTAACACCCGTGCACATGCTACAAATACAATTTCCAGCTCCCGTGCTTTTTAGTAAACAAATCATAACAATAAATGTGCAAAATAATAAATCTGTGTTTCATATTACACTATTATTTAATTATGTGGACAAGCTGGTGGCTAAGCTGAAATCCTTGATTCTAAAAGAGTCCTAAAAGTAGATAAAGAGAACCCAATTAAACAAATCAGACAAAAATATTATACTCAGTCATTTATTTATTGAGGAAAATGATCCAATATTACATATCTATGAGTGGCAAAAGTATGTGAACCTTTGTTTTCAGTATCTGGTGTGAGCCCCTTGTGCAGCAATAACTGCAACTAAACGTTACCGGTAACTGTTGATCAGTCCTGCACATCGGCTTGGAGGAATTTTAGTCCATTCCTCAGTACAGAACAGTTTCATCTCTGGGATGTTGGTGAGTTTCCTCACATGAACTGCTTGCTTCCCCGGTGTCCTGGCGAAATTCCCCCACTGGCCTTTATCTATCAAGGCCCCCTAATAATCTTTATCCCTGAATTGGTTACATCACTCTTCTCTCCTCTCCACCAATAGCTGGTGTGTGGTGGGCATTCTGGCGCACTATGGCTGCCATCGCATCATCCAGGTGGATGCTAAACACTAGTGGTGATTGAGGAGATTTCCCCCCTACACTATGTACAGTGTGGGAAAAAAGTACTTGATCCCCTGCTGATTTTGTACGTTTGCCCACTGACAAAGAAATGATCAGTCTATGATTTTAATGGTAGGTTTATTTTAACAGTGAGAGACAGAATAACAACAAAAAAATCAAGAAAAACGCATTTCAAAAAAGTTATAAATTGATTTGCATTTTAATGAGGGAAATAAGTATTTGACCCCTTCGACTTAGTACTTGGTGGCAAAACCCTTGTTGGCAATCACAGAGGTCAGACGTTTCTTGTAGTTGGCCACCAGGTTTGCACACATCTCAGGAGGGATTTTGTCCCACTCCTCTTTGCAGATCCTCTCCAAGTCATTAAGGTCATTTTCAATGCCCTGACTGAGGGAAGGAGGTTCTCACCCAAGATTTGACGGTACATGGCCCCGTCCATCATCCCTTTGATGTGGTGCAGTTGTCCTGTCTCCTTAGCAGAAAAACACCCCCAAAGCATAATGTTCCCACCTCCATGTTTGACGGTGGGGATGGTGTTATGACTTGGGGTCATAGGCAGCATTCCTCCTCCTCCAAACACGGCGAGTTGAGTTGATGCTAAAGAGATCTGACCACACCTGACCACAACACTTTCACCCAGTTCTCCTCTGAATCATTCAGGCAAACTTCAGACGGGCCTGTACATGTGCTTTCTTGAGCAGGGGGACCTTGCGGGCGCTGCAGGATTTCAGTCCTTCACGGCGTAGTGTGTTACCAATTGTTTTCTTGGTGACTATGGTCCCAGCTGCCTTGGGATCATTAACAAGATCCTCCCGTGTAGTTCAGGGCTGATTCCTGACCGTTCTCATGATCACTGAAACTCCATGAGGTGAGATCTTGCATGGAGCCCCAGACCGAGGGAGACTGACAGTTTCTTCCATTTGCAAATAATCGCACCAACTGTTGTCACCTTCTCACCAAGCTGCTTGGCGATGGTCTTGTAGCCCATTCCAGCCTTGTGTAGGTCTACAATCTTGTCCCTGACATCCTTGGACAGCTCTTTGGTCTTGGCCATGGTGGAGAGTTTGGAATCTGATTGATTGATTGCTTCTGTGGACAGGTGTCTTTTATACAGGTAACAAGCTGACATTAGGAGCACTCCCTTTAAGAGAGTGCTCCTAATCTCAGCTCATTACCTGTGTAAAAGACACCTGGGAGCCAGAAATCTTGCTGATTGATAGGGGATCAAATACTTATTTCCCTCATTAAAATGCAAATCAATTTATAACTTTTTTGAAATGCATTTTTCTGGATTTTTTTGTTGTTATTCTGTCTCTCACTGTTAAAATACACCTACCATTAAAATTATAGACTCATCATTTCTTTGTCAGTGGGCAAACGTACAAAATCAGCAGGGGATCAAATACTTTTTTCCCCCACTGTAAAGCACTTTGAGTGTCTAGAAAAGCGCTATATAAATGTAACTAATTATTATTATTATTTAGTATTATTTCAGGTCCTTCCACAACTTTTCTACTGGATTAAGGTCAGAACTTTGACTTGGCCATTCCAAAACATTAACTTTATTCTTTGGTAGAACGACTTGTGTGCTTAGGGTCATTGTCTTGCTGCCTGACCCACTTTCTCTTGAGATTCAGTTCATGGACAGATGTCCTGACATTTTCCTTTAGAATTTGCTGGTATAATTCAGAATTCATTGTTCCATCAATGATGGCAAGTCGTCCTTTCCAAGATGCAGCAAAACAGGCCCAAACCATGATACTACCACCACTGTGTTTCACAGATGTGATAAGTTTCTTATGCTGGAATTCAGTGTTTTCCTTCTCCAAACATAACGCTTCTCATTTAAACCAAAAAGTCTTTGATAGATCCCTGTTCTTTAAATAAAACAATGTGCTCACTCAAACCTGATTGTCATCCCACTGATCGAAAACATCTGACTCTAATTCCACCTTCAAATTAACTGCTAAACCTAGAGGTTCACATACTTTTGCCACTCACAGATATGTAATATTGGATCATTTTCCTTAATAAATAAATGACTAAGTATAATATTTATACCTCATTTGTTTAATTAGGTTCTCTTTGTCTACCTTTAGGACTTGTGTGAAAATCTGATGTGGTTTTAGGTCATATTTATGCAGATATTTAGAAAAGGGTTCACAAAGGTTTAAGCACCACTGTACACCAGTGTCTGGGAGGTTTTTCTGCTTAACTCAGTAATGTCTGAAAACAAGTCCGGAACGGCCTCTTTAACCCAGCATACACTCTTCCACCTCCTAAAAACATGTGAATAGGTGGATTGGCTAAGATTAATTGCCCCTGAGAGTAAATGTGTGTGTGTGCATGGTGTGATGGATTGGTGTCCCATTCCCACCTCAGCATGGACACCAGTCCATGGCACCATTCACACACACATTCTTTCCCATCTAGGGGCAATTTAGCATAGCCAGTCCAATTCATGTTTTGGAAGGTGGGAGGAAACTGGCATAACCCAAGCACAGGATTGACCCTGGAGAGCAAGGATTTGGATTGTGTGTGTGTGTGTGTGTGTGTGTGTGTGTGTGTGTGTGTGTGTGTGTGTGTGAGTGTGTGTGAGTGTGTGTGTGTTTCCGTCCAAAACTCACTATCGGTTTCTTGAAGTATTCCCCTTTTTCATCTTTAAAGGAGCGCTTCATAAACTCAGTGCTGGTCATGTTGCTGATCTTCTTGTGCTCAGCAGCAATTGCACTCAAACTGACATGAAATAAACACTTCACCTGCATTAAGATTTGAATTTGGATTAGATTGTGTTGTGTTGTGTTGTGTTGTGTGTGTGTGTGTGTGTGTGTGTGTGTGTGTGTGTGTGTGTGTCTGTGTGTGTGTTACATGTTCCATCTCACTCTGGTACAGCTTAAGCCCCTCCTGCACAGCTGCCTGGTTTTCTATCCTCGCCATTACAACCACAGCATTCTCCAGACAAGGGACTTTCCCACTAGAGATTGTCTCCACATAGGACTGCACTAGGTGACCAAACACTGTCAACACACACACACACACACACACACACACACACACACACACACAGTCACAGCACAGAGAGTAACAGATCTATGTATTGAAACACTATTGAAAATGTTTATACAGATAAATAATATTAAGGGAATAATAATGTAGTGCTCACTCCTCCCTGTGACTCTGTATCCTCCTTTAACTGTTTTAACTTCGCTTGCAGCAAAAACGTAGTCACAGAATTGCTGTGTAACGTTGAGAAATTTGGGCCAAATTTCACTCTCATCCAGGCTCTCGAGCTGAACCATTTTGTCCTGGGAGGCAGGAAATGGGAAAACAAAGCACTTCCGGGTTGGAAAATAATTTCGAATACACTGCCTTGGAAGATTGTAGTTGGTGTCCTTCTTATTTAAACCTGCAGTGGAGAAAAAAAATTATTCTATTCATGTGAATGGTTAAATCAAATAAGAGTTTAGGGCAGTTTTTCACAATTAAAGTAAAGGTTAAATTTACAGAACAATTCAGTTTGCATTCAAAATGCAATAAAATGCTCAGAGGGCATATTTCCAGTTAGAGTTATTTATATGAAAGGAGAGATCTTGCACAACTTATACCTTTCTTCAGCTGCAGGGCAAAATCCAGGTACTCATCCTCGGTCACTCGACCCTTTTTCTCAATCACCAGCTCCAGTGAAAAATCACGCACCGTCCAGATAAAGTTAGGAAAAAACTGCACAAACTGAGAGTCTTCTTCCTCCTCTTCCTCTTCCTCAGCTGCTCGGGATGCAGGTGATTTGATCTTAATCTGCTCTGCAAGCTCAGTGACATAGCTGCAGCATGCTAAGGAATCATGACTGGATGAGAAATACAGTCATTGGAAGAAGAAAGTAAACATTCCTTCAATTATATGTTTTTATTTATCAGGGCATAAACAACAATTGTGTGGTCCTCACCAACTTCTCTAAACAAACAAATGACCTTGGGTGATAACAAAAAAACACAACATATATCAATATGTAGTCAATAATTATAAGTTGCACTGAGTAAATACAGCTGGATAAAACAAAAACTGTGTCCGTCTTCATTTCAGGCTGAAAAGCAACAAAATGTCATTATTTTTAAGGGGGGTGATTCTTTTCTATACCCACTGTACATCATGTGACCGACAGGCCTCTGTAAGCACATTAAATGTTTATGTTCATGTCAGCATAATCCAAAAAGTAACAAACAAAAAAAAAAGTCTGAACGAGTATAGCTTTCATGGAAGGGTGGCTAGGAAAAAGTGGGGGCAGGGGGTTGGGGGGGGATTCTTTGTTTCCGAATTTGGTTTCTGTTTTTGGGGAAAATGACTACATATTGAAATTTGTTGTGTGTGCGTGTTTTTTTTTTTGCTATTGTTATTTAGGCCCTGATAAATAAAAAACATAGAACTGCAGGAAGGTGTACTTTCTTTCCCAAGATGGTATCTGTGGGTCTTTAGTATTCCTAAATGACTGTTTTTATATGTTTGTGTAGTTGTGTTTTACAGGGAAGGATACTGTAGTTTTTCCACTGCTGTGTTGTCGATGGTTCCACGGCTGTTGTAGACCAGAGTGCTGCTGAGAAGAACAGCCAGACAGAAGATCCAGGCGTCATTCTTAGAGTCTCCCTAAAACAACACAAATATTATACACTACATTTATGTGTACTTAGATGTGTACTACAGAATATTATACTCATCCACACTAAACACTGAGGCCTAACTCTTTGGACAGAGTAGAACATGACTACAGAAATTACTACACCTACTGTACTTATGGACACCAATACGGTAGTATGTTTAGACAAAAATCAGTATTGGAGATATTCTTATTTTAATTTTGTAGCTCATCACTTTCAGGAAAATGATTAAAAAATATTTAATAACGCATTCATGTAATAGTCTTATGTTCATTCAATTAAATCCTCTCCAGAATGCATATTTCCCAACCCTGGGGGCGGGTCTTGTTTTAAATTAGTACCTTATTATCAGCAAACATATTTTGGCTGTGCACATGAATCAATTTTTAAAATTTAATTACAAAGAATTGATGTTTTTAGTGCTTATAAAACTTTGTTTGCTGTAAATGTCTTTTTCTGACCTGAGTCCTTGGGTGTAATCAGAGTAGGCCACTATAGATGAAATACCCTGAATGCAGGTCATCCAGAATTCCATTATAATAGAAAAGCTTTTAAAATATATGACCAATGCAATTTGGACTGCAAATTGTGTTTTTTAATTTGAAAATATGCAAATGTATTGTAAATGTACACATTTACAATAAAGAATGTTGCAAGTGCTGTGTTGCTATGGTGTCCTCACCTTGTCAACGTCTCCCAGTCCCTCAGTGTCCAGCAGCACCAGAGTGTGTCCTTTTTTATTAGGGTGTGGCACACACCACATCCTTCCGTAAAGCTGCTTTGGGACAATGTCCATTGTTAAAAGCGCTATACAAATAAACTGAAACTGAACCACATCCAAATACCTTTAGTCTTCGACTCAATGGTGCTGCCCAGAGCAAAGCCTGAAAACATCCACAGTAGTCGTCTTCACTATTATTTAGGAACCAAATAAAGTTTGGTGTTCTAGACATTTTCAGCTGACAGAAGTGTTCACATATTGCTCATGAAGCAACCTTGGTGCCCGTTATTCAACTGGTCCGAGCCAGTTACAAATTCTATAAGCAATAAGGAAGAAATTATATGTTTTTTGACCAAATTAATCGACAAAACTGTATCGGGGTAATGGTCTTATCTGTCCAATTCTCAAAAAGTGAAAAACAAAATTATGCAAGATAGTGTTACCAAGTCCATCACAATTTGAACAAAGAAAAATGCCTTTAAAAACAAAACTCACCAGTTTGTTTTCCTGCCAGGCGGTTCATGAGGTAAGACTTTCCTGTGCGATAGAGTCCCACTACAGACACCACCACCACCGGCTGGTTATTCCTGTACAGGTACTCAATGGCTCCGTCACTCACACGCAGTGAACCGTTCACATTTTCCACCAAACGAATAGGCTCTGCCATTGGGCTGCACATGGTTCTCTCCAGCTCTGCAGTCTAGAGGTTGAAAATGAAACAAATTTAATTAAGAACATATTTAATCTTTTAATTACAAGTGCACAAAACAGTTAAGATGCAAGCACGATTAAAGCCCTATTCTGATTGGATTGGTTTATCAGGGAGACATTGGTAATATTTTTTTCCACGTCTCTCAGTGATAATATATATATAAATCTGACCAGTTCTCCATTTAGCCAGTGTAACTGAAGAAGCTACAGTTTTAGTCTAACTAGCATTTCCTTACGGCTCATATATTTTACTTATACCACAGTGCTGCTGAATTCTTGATAATAGTTCTGGCTGCAAGATAAATCACAAGTTTACATTTATGTGCTTGTTGTAATACGTTGTTATTTCCATAGTAACAGCTCATTCACATGTGGCTCTCAGCAAGTAGTTAGATGCTGCTACACTAACTCATAGACTACACTTGTCTTTGTGGAACAGAAACAATCGGTCAAACAAAGTCTCAAGCAGGATTTCAAATTAAATACTTTTTTTTATTTTAACAGTTTATTAATTGTATAATTTTGTTCTTAAAATTCAGATAACAAAATGTTGCATAAAATCAACACTGAATCATATAACAAAACAACATCAAAAAACAAACCATATAGGGCACACATTGGGCAATATCCCAAAATAGAAAAGGTGGTGGGACTATAGGAGCAGCAACCAACTCCAAATAAATTCACTACACACAAGTAAAGAAGATACACACAAAGGATAAAAAAAAAAAATCTACCAGACCCTGCAAAAATAATCAACCCATAACAAATTATAATCTGAAAAACGACAACAAAAAGAAAACCCAAAAAGGAAAACCCAAAAGACTACAATACTATAGTGTGAGGCAGCCACCTGATCTACAGCCTACACAAATAAGGACTCTGTCTAGTAGCCTTATATGCATTGACTTTTAATGCACAGAATACTTTAAATGGCATCAGTAAGCTTAACATACAGGTATAGGTAGCAACAGGACGCAGTGAATTTCACTCAGCTACACAACTCCATAAGACAAAATGCGTACATGGAGCTGAGATTTTTAACTTGCTAGCCCAACCATTTTTAACTTAACATACCAAACGATAGCTTCCCAATTAGCGTGAGACTATATGTCTCAGCGACAGGTGCCTTAAATGCACAGCACCCAAATGAAGCGTCCTAAAGCCAGCTACAAACAGGAAGGCAGAGACTCCTCATAATCTTAGCTTAATAATAAAATGGATTAAAACATGTTATTTAACAAAGAAAAACATATAATCTTTGATATGGTAAAGCTTCAGAGAGAAAAAAAAAGGTAGAGTGTTGTTCATTATTCAATTAAAAATTATAGGCTAATCTTTTTAAGAAATGCTATGGGATTAGAGAATTAAAAAACTTTGGAACATGACGTGTGTTATGTATAGCCGGTGCAGGCTGAAGAGTCAGAGTAGAGGAGAGCAGTCAGGATGCATGCGCTGGGGAGACGTCAGTTAATGCAGTAGAGTTTATTTTCATAAACGAAAAAGAGCAGTAATCCACAAATACAAAGAAACTGAGAAAAAGCAGTTATCCAAAAAGACAGGGAAAAAACTTGAAACACGGAAGTGGTCTGGGAACCACAAACTCGGAACTACGGACAACGGAACAAAAGCTACGGCTCAAAAGCGCTACGGAATTTAAACTATTACAAAGCTTCGCTAAACTACGGACATAAGAACAAAGACTACGGATCAAAAACGCTACGGAATCTAAACTAATACACATCTAATCTAAGCTACGCTAATCTAGGAACTACGGACATAGGAACAAAAAACTATGGATCCAAACGTTACGGAATCTAAACTAAACTAATACACTGCGAGAAAGTGGAAACAGCACGGGGTATTTAAACACACGGAGATCAAACACAAAATCACAGACACCTGAAAATTATAATCACAGAATGAATGAAGAACCAATGAGGAAATAAGGAGGCGGGGACAGAGACATGACGCGAACACAATAACACATGCACATGGCTAAGGTAAACAAAACGAGAGTCCTTCTGACAGGAAGCGGAACGCAGTCCGTGGAATGCCCCTTAAGGCATGGCTCCAGAAGCGCGGCAAGTTCCATCCACTCTGGCGGACCTGGGCCCCTGGGCAGGATCCTAACCTCTACCCTCCAGGACCTGAGGCTGGTGATATCCAGTGTCCCGAAACCAGAGCAGAGCGTGTCGGGTTTTCCCTTTAGCCCTGGACGAGAACTTGGACGAGAACTTGGACGAGAACTTGGAGTGGTGCTTGACCTGGTGCTTGACCTGGTGCTTGACCTGGTGCTTGACCCGGAACCAGGATCGGAGTCAGCTTTGGCACCTGGATCAGGGACAGCTTTGGCACCTGGATCAGAGACAGACCTCAAGACAGACCTCAAGACAGACCTCGGAGACAGACCTCGGAGACAGACTTGGAAACAGACTTGGAAATTAAATTAGAGACAGAGATGGAGACAGGGCTGGAAACAGAGTAGGAAATTAAATTGGAGACAGGGCTGGAGACAGATTCTGAAACTGGACTGGACGCTGAGCTAGGAAGGTAACTAGAGACAGAGGAGGAGACAGAGGAGGAGACAGAGGAGTGAGCTGGGTTAGAAACGGAGCTGGGAACGGAGCTGGAAACGGAGCTGGGAATTAAATCAGCATCCGAACTGAGAATGAGAGCAAAAACATAACCAGAAATTAAACCAATATAGCTAGCAACTAAATCAGGAACTGGACTAGGAACTGGACTAGGAACTGGACTAGGAACAGGGTCGGAACCTGGACTTGGATTTGGACTAGGAACTGGACTAGGAACTGGACTAGGAACAGGGTCGGAACCTGGACATAGACTGGGACATGGAAAGGAGGTCATCCCGTGGACCTCAGACATGGACTGGGCTTGAGAAGAGGTCATCCCATGGACCTCTGACATGAGCAGGATAGGAGTGGAGGTTTTTTCTTGAACCTCTGGCAGGAACATGGCTTGGGCAGAGGTCTCCTCGTGAACCTCCGGTATAAGCAAGACAGGAGAGGAGGTTTCTTCTTGAACCTCCAAGAGCAGCTCTGTGGGGAAAACCTCCCGCTGGGTTTCCGGCTGAAGCTCGAGGCTGGAGGTTGCCATGTTAACCTCCAGGGGCAGCTCCTCTGAGGAGACCTCCTGCTGAGCCTCCGGTTGGAGCTCGGGGCTGGAGGTCGCCACGTTAACCTCCAGATGCAGCTCCGCTGAAGAGACCTCCTGCTGGGCCTCTGGCTGGAGCTTGGGGCTGGAGGTTGCCACGTTAAGCTCCAGGGGCAGATCTGTTATGGAGACCTCCTGCTGGGCCTCCGGCTGGAGCTTGGGGCTGGAGGTCGCCACGATAACCTCCAGGTGGCGCTCCTGGGTCCGGGGCTGAAAGGTGCAGGCTGCCTGTTAGCCCGCTCCCCCTCATAGTGTTCCAGGAACGACTGGCCCTGGTCCCCGGGCAGGTGCACCAAGTTTAATAGGGAGTTGAGGTCAGACTCAGTTTCTGGGCTCCCGTATTCCCGTGATAGGAGTTCCACAAACCCTGAGACTGTTGCCAGAGAGAGAGAGAGAGAGAGAGAACCTAACAACGTGACTCATCACGCCATCCAATTTGTTAGTCTTTTCGTGGTGGAGAGATTTGTGGAAAAACCTGTTTTCTGCCAATATAGGTAAAAAAATAAAGAAAAAGAAAGAAAAAAGAATCAGAAAACTGGAACTTTTTTCTATTTTTGTGAGAAAGCATGCATGGCTGCTGTTTATTTTTAACACCTGTTATAGTTATACCTCATCTTGCTTCAGAGTCTCTTGACAGACTAATAAGCACACAGGGTAGCAGAAGACAACAGCATTGAGACAAAAAGACGCTCAATAATATTCACTCACTTAAGGATGAATTGTATGAGCTCTACACCATCAGTCAATTACAATAGGCTCAGAGCCGTTTCTGAACATTTGGGGGGGTCCTAAGCAACAACTTCATCATAAGTGTATGATGGTTTAATTAGATATTCCTGATGTTTTTGTGGTGTTGACCCATGCGATGTTACACCTGTGCAGGTATTGTTGTAATATTTGGCTCCTTCTGGTTTCAGTAAAATTGTACAGTAATCTCTGGTGAAATGGGTAAACATGCACTTGATGAAAGAAGTAATCATGCATCATGTCATGTGGGAAGTATAGCCTGTAATTTAAATAATTGATGAGTAATTTAAATCAATCCAAATATGCACCAACTGTGTACTTTTTTATAGTATATATATATATACATATATTATATATATATATATATATATATACATACATATATATATATACATATATTATATATATATGTATGTATATATATATATATATATATATATATATATATATATATATATGTATATATATATATGTATATATACATATATATATATATATATATATATATATATATATATATATATATATATATATATATATATATACATATATATATATAGTATATTGTTATATAATAATAATAATTTTATTTTATTATAATTATAATTTTATTATTAAATTGTTAAATTTTATTTTACAGCCTATTTATAAGATAACAAATTAGGTAACAAAATCAACCAAACAAAAAGTTACCTTATAGGCCAACCGTCACTTCCACTAGAGATGCAAACCAAAATGCTGGTGACATGCAGTCAGCAGGTTTTAAAGGCACAGGTTTATCCATCACAATCATCCGTGTGATGTCGTGTGTGAGTTCAAGTAAATCGAGGCTTTCCGAGAAATGCAAGCTGCGCTCAGGATGCTATAACGGGACAGCAGCCTCTGTGCTGCTTTCACTTTCACTTGCGTCCCCAGAACTCGTGCCGTTAATTTCACGACCTTGTAAGAACCGGTGTTTTCTCCTCTGTAATTTATAGTCCTCTCTACAGTCTGTAGAACGGAACTGAAAGACATTCTTCCTCGCAAAAAAGGGGGTTGTAACACTAATATTGGCACCCTGGTAAATATGAGCAAAGAAGGCTGTGAAAAAATGTCTTTATTGTTTAATCTTTTGATCTTTTGTTCAGAAAATGCACAAAAATACTCTGCTCTCATGGATATCAAACAAATGCAAACTAAACACAGGTTTATAAAAAAATCTTTGTTAAATAGATAGATAGATAGATAGATAGATAGATAGATAGATAGATATACAGTTGCAATCAAAATTATTCAACCCCCATTGCAAATCAGGTTTACTGTCAAAATTTATAGACTTTGCAATGTTTGCAATGAACAAATCAAACAAAAGCAATTGAAATAGCTCAACACAACAAATGCTTCAAGTGGTTTCCCCAAATTCAACTGAAAATGAGACTTATAATGACTTCTCCAGTTATTCAACCCCCTGAATAGAATCCCTCACAACAGCACAAATATGCAAAACAGGAGTTGTCTCAAGCACACTTGATGCAACTAATCAAGGACTTCATTAGTTGCACCAGGTGTGCTTGAGCTGGAACACATGAAATATCTTAACTGGCTAGGGGTTTGTTGAGTGTCACGTTTGACTGCATGTTAGAAATATGGCTAGGTCCAAAAGGTTAACAGAAGAGATCATCGCCCATAGTTCGCAAGTTAAAAGTTAAGGGAACAGTAGTTACACTACCCGGACAGGGCAGAAAAAGAAAGCTATCAATGGCTGCAACCAGATTTCTGAGAAGGCAGGTTGTGAAAAACCCTCGAGTGACTGCAAAAGACCTGCAGCAAGACTTGGTGGCAACACGCACTGAGGTTTCAGTGAGTACAGTATGGCGCATATTAAACGCAGAAGGTTTCCATGCCAGAACTCCAAGACATACACCCCTACTGACCCAAAAGCACAAGAAAATTCGGCTCAAAATCATATAAATAAGCCACAGAACTTTTGGGATTATATTCTGTGGAGTGATGAAACAAAACTGGAACTTTTCTGCATGATGGATTAGCGGTATGTCTGGAGAAAGAAGAATGAAGAAAGAAGACTCTGTCCACAGTCAAGCATGGTGGTGGTTCGGTGATGCTCTGGGGCTGCTTTGCATCCTCTGGCACTGGAAACCTGCAGAGTGCGGATGGCAGGATGGATTCATTGAAGTATCAGGAAATTCTAGGAGAAAACTTCATGCCGTCTGTGAGGAAGCTGAAGCTTGGGCGTCGTTGGACCTTCCAACAGGACAATGATCCCAAGCAGACCTCAAATTCCACCAAGGCTTGGTTGCAGAAGAAGTCCTGGAAGATTCTACGATGGCCATCAGTCACCTGACTTGAACCCCATAGAAAATCTCTGATGGGATTTGAAGAAGGCACTTACAGCACGCAAACCCAAGAATATTACAGAACTGGAGGCCATTGCTCATGAGGAATGGACTAAGATTCCTCAGGAACGCTGCCAGAAGCTTGTGTCTGGCTATGTATCTCATTTGCAGCAGGTCATAACAGCAAAAGGGTCGCTACTAAGTACTAAAGATGCTTGCCATGAAGGGGTTGAATAATTTTGACACTGGAGAAGTCATTATAAGTTGCATTTTCAGTTGAATTTGGGGAAACCACTTGAAGCATTCGTTGTGTTGAGCTATTTCAATTGCTTTTGTTTGATTTGTTCATTAAAAACAGCTGAAAGTCTGTAAATTTTGACAAAAACCTGATTTGCAATGGGGGTTGAATAATTTTAATTGCAACTGTATATATACAGATAGTCTTAAAATAAATTAAAGTAAATAGCACACACATATTTGGTTGCATATCCCTTGCTTGCAATAACTGTGACTCACTGACATCACCAAACTGTTGCATTTTTCTTTTGTGTTGCTTGTACTGCAGCTTCATTCAGTTGCTGTTTGTTTTGGGAGGCTTCTCCATTCAGTCTCCTCTTCAGGAGGTGAAATGCATGCTCAACTGGGTTAATGTATGGTGATTGACTTGGCCAGTCTAAAACCTTCCACTTTCCCCCCTGATGAAGTCCTTTGTTGTGTTGGCAGTGCTTTTTGGGTCATTGTCTTGCTGCATGATGAAGTTCCCTCCCAATTAGACTGAGTGCATTTCTCTGTAAATTGGAAGACAGACTGTTTCTGTAGATTTCTTTTACCATCATGAGTTACATCATCAATAAAGATTAGTGAAACCATTCCAGAAGCAGCCATGCAAACCCAAGCCATGACACTACCTCCACCATGCTTGCCTGATGAGCTTCTATGTTTTGGATCATGAGCAGATCCATTCTTTCTCCACACTTTGGGTTTTCCATCAGTTTGGTAGAGATTAATTTTCCAATATATCACAATATTGTTGCTTAATTATAGTTAGATGTTTTTCTTTCTTATATCTTCGGTAACCCTTTCTTCATCACTTTATGCTTAATGACAAAAATTCTTTAGCGATGTCCATACCAACCTTAAACCTTGAATGTGAGTTCAGGTAAAGTTGGGGTTTCCAAGAAATCATAGCATGCAAACAGTATGTTTGTGCACAACAGACAGGAAATCATCAGTCTGTGTGTTTATTTCCACTTTCACATGCGTCTCCAATCTACAGAGGGATCAAACCCTAATTCCATGACATTTATTTCACTACCCTGTAATGACAGATATATATATATATATATATATATGCGCGTGTGTGTGTGTGTGTGTGTGTGTGTGTGTGTGTGTGTGTGTGTGTGTGTGATTATATGTGATTTATAATCCTCTCTGCAGTCTAAAATCTAAAAAAAAATGCAATAAAGTCAAACAGAACTTTTATCTTAAAAAGGCGGCTGTATCTATGTTGGACAATAAAACATTACAATCAGTGAATATTAACTGTGAAGTCAATTATGAAACTTGCATACCTTTTGGAATAATATCAGTTAATTTTCAGACTGTGGACTGTAGAACAAAGTAATAAAATGTCTTCATGTATATTTGTTCGTTCTTTTTTATGTCCTTGCTTTTATTAGCTAAAATGCTAAAAGTTTCACTTTCTTTGACCTCTTTTATGATTGTAAAAGTAAAAGTAAAATTACTGTAAAAAAAAAAAAAATTGTTTATCTAGCAAACTAACAACATAAGTTCATAGTTTCTATTTAATTCCATAAAGCAAATGAACAAGTTGTTAATTAATTAAGTTAATATGACTGGTGAACCTACACATCAATTTCTTTTAAGCAGGAGCAGTTTTAAGTTTGAAGCACCAACTTTTATAGTGATTTTAGTGTTAGTAAGTTAATGTTAGCTAATGCTATATGCTAATAACAAACAAATGAATGAATGAATATAAGGTAGTTGTGAATGGCTAGCTATTGTAGCTGCTTCTATTGGCAAAATGAATAAAGTTATTGGACAGTGTTTTTTCTGAACATTTATTTACTCACCTAACTGGTCAAAAATATTCAGCAGTATCTTGACCAGTATCTCTTCAAACTGGTGTCGCACTGCTCGAGCCCATCTGTCATCACTTGCCACACAGAACACACCATTTCAATGGCTGTTCCCCGACTTCCTCAACCTCTGCGCCATCAGATTCTGGTAAGTGATTGCTAACTTTTCTGATGGTAGATTTTCATCATAAAATCTAGCCTATTCATTATACAAAGCAGCAAGACAAATTTATTTATATCGCGCTGCAACACTGATGAGCATGGTGGCTGACAGTCTCACTTGGAACAACTGCGGGGGCCAGCAGGGTGGCTTCACACTAGGGTGGCTAACTGCCACCCCTTGGCTCTTCACCCTGTTAACATGTAAATGTTTATATCATGTATTGTTCTTAACAAACAGGTCTCCTCATGGAAGACATTTGGTTGATGTGGGTTTTTTTTTTTTTTTAATTAGCAACTCAGTTTCTAGGGGAAGAATATTGGAGAAACAACATAAAAGTTGGAACACAAAATTACAAGGTTGTAATGTAGCTATGAGTAACAAATATTCTCCATGAAATTACTTTTACAAGCACTGTAAATCATTAACTTTTAAGTTAACTCTAACACTTCAGTTATTACTGAAGAGTACTGTTCACGATTATATATAAATCTCGAACATGTATACAGTTAAGAATGTTGAAAAGTGACTTGATGGTACTCTTACTCACTCTAGTGACCTGTATTTATTGATAGAGATTTCAAAGCATTACCAAATGCTATAAATGTAAAGGTAAATGTAAATGAGTTGCTCTTTTTCTATGGCTGAATCTCAAATGGCATTCTAGCAGTGATATAGTACTCTAGGTAGGTTCTACAATGCCATTAAATGATACCCTAGTAATGAGGATCAACAGTAAAGGCAAAGACATTTAGGATTCTTAATGAGACATCTCAACTCAACTTTCCTCAACTTTCCCCATCAAAAAGCAATGAAAGGACAAAAGCTCAAATGTATGATGAGGACAAGCACTGTATTGTAAATGTCCTCCTGATCTAAACATACATGATCTCAACTTTTGTCAACTCAGTGCTACTCTTGTCTATGTATATTTAACACTGTGTTTTTGGGTTTACACTGCAAATCATAAGAGATACATGATCTTAGGAGACACACACAATATGACCAAAGTTTGTGGACACCTGACCATCACACCCATATGTGCTTTTTGAACATCCGATTCCAGTTTCAGTCTCCATTTGCTGTTATAATAGCCTCCACTCTTTTGGGAAGGCTTTCTACTATAGCTTTTGGAATGTGGCTGTATGGAATTGCCCATTCTGCCACAAGAGCATTAGTGAGGTCAGGCACTCATTTATGTCACAGCATTTTCTGAAATTAACAGTTAACTGAAATTAACAGTATCATAATATTCACTGACAGTAAACATACACTCATGGAATACTTTATTAGGAACACTATACTAATACTAGGTAGGGCCTCCCTTTGCTCTCAAAACAGCCTCAATTGTCATGTTCATGTTCAGGTTTGAGATGACTTTTGCTTTGTGACATGGTGCATTATCATGCTGGGAGTAGCCATTAGACGATGAGTAAATTGTGGCATGAAGATATGCACATGGTCAGCAACAATACTTAAATAGGCTGTGGCATTTAAGCGATGATTGATTGATATTAACAGGCTCAAAGTGTGCCAAGAAAACATTACATACACCATTACACCACCTCCACCAGCCTGGACTGTTGACACAAGGCAGGTTGGATTCATGGATTCATGTTGTTGGCATCAAATTCTGACTTTATCATCTCTGTGCCTCAGCAGAAATCAAGATTTATCAGCCCAGGCTACATTTTTCCTTCTTCAATTGTCAAATTTGGTGAACCAGTGCCCACTGCAACCTCAGCTTCCTGTTTTTGGTGGACAGAAGTGAAACCTGACATGGTCTTCTGCTGTTCTGCCTCAAGGTTTGACGTGCTGTGCATACTGAGATGTTTTTCTGCTCACCACAATTGTACAGAGTGGTTATCTGAGTTACTGTAGCCTTTCTGTCAGCTCAAACCAGTCTAGCCATTCTCCATAGACTTCATCAGCAAGGCGTTTCCGTCCACAGAACTGCCACTCACTGGATGTTTTTTTCTTTATTGCACCATTCTGCGTAAACTCTACAAACTGTTGTGTGTGATAATCCCAGGAGATCAGCAGTTATAGAAATATACAAACCAGCCCATCTGGCACCAACAATCATGCCACGGTCAAAATCACTGAGACCACATTTTTTCCCCCATTCTGAAGGTCGATGTGAACATTACCCGTATATGCCTGATTTTATGCATTGCACTGCTATCATAGTTTTAACATTTCTTAATGACTGTAAACAGAATAAGTGTTACACCTCATGCCACATGGTCAACAGAATGCCAGACTTAATTATGTGAAAACATTAAAGATTCTCTGGTTTAACATTTTGTCCCTTCAAGCTAATAAAGTAAGATTGAGATGAACCATGAAACCAGTGCAAAATATAATCTGCTCTTCAATAAATAGACAAGGCAAGAGGAAAGCAAATCATCCAGTTTTCTGTTTATTTATAAGTAAACACAATTTTGTAGTGCATATTATTATTTTTCTTCAACTGTCATTTTAATTAAGAAGCAGGAATTAAGAATTAAGAATAAGAATCCCCTAATTTAAGAAGCAAGAATATTATATTTTCTGTAGCATATACATCATTAAATATATTACAATATGCAGTATATAACAGTATACTTAAAATATATTGGTGAAAAGGTACACACATATATATATATATATATAGATTAGTAAGCATACTGTTTCACATTATTTTCCAATATATTACAGTATGATAATGTTGCTTAATTTTAGTTAATGTTCTCTATTACAGGATGATAGTCCTGATTTTCTTACATAATGGGAAGCCCTTTCTTCATCGCGTTATACTTCATGTAAACTAACAACAATTCTTTAGCAATGTCCACACCAGGAATGACATAATCCTTATAAAAACTGTGAGAAAGTGCATCTTTTTCTTTTTTAAGTTGCTCAATCTCCAGGCCCATCAGCTGGGCTTTCTCATCAAACCCTTTCTGAACAAGTTCTTTCTGTTCGGTCAGTTTGCTCTCCAGCGCTCTGTCCAGCTCCTGCTGCTGCTGAAACTTCTCCTCCTCAAACTTCTTCTCCAGCTGCTGTAGCCGTTGTTCATGGTGCTCTTTTACCTCCTGCATCAGTCGCTCCATCTCCATCTTTTTCTTCTGTTCTACTTCATATTGCTGCTCTAACAGAGCTCTTTGTTCTTTCTCCTCTGTGAATCATCAAGTGTCAGAAGGGGAGAAAGACAGAGTAAAGAAGTGAAAGTATAGAAAATGATATTATCGCAATCTACAGTGTTCTCCTTAAGTACTGGAAACATTAAGTCAGTATAACAGCTTTATATTCAACTATTTTGGTTAGAAAATGTGGAGAAAAAGTACAAATATTTTCTTATGCATTTACCAGCATTTACAGACATTTACTGAGTGTTCTGAGTCCAGAAGACAAGAGTAATGATTTAGAAGGATCTAACCAGTTAAAATGAATCAATTCACATTACAGTGTTAAGTAGTTGTGTTTCATTCCTTTAACATTCACACTATTTTGTAATATATCACACTATCAGTGACATGGTTATACCCAGCTTACCTTGAACCTTTTTCTCACTTTCAGTCAGTTGTTCATCAGTCTGGAGAATTAATTTTGCCTCCATACTTTTCTCATGCAGAAACCTCCCCACCACCTCCTCAGCCTGCACACAGGAAACACACACACAGGCATATAGTGACGAAGGCCTGTTTTAGTGAGGAACTGGATCTCTTTTTTGATTGTAAAGTTTTCTTTTAGCTAGCACTGTTGTGTGTGCCTGGAACACTGAAGGTCAAGTACAACCCCAACTCCAAAAAAGTTGGGACGCTGTGTAAAATGTGAATAAATACTGAATGCAATGATTTGCAAATCTCATAAACCCATATTTTATTCACAATAGAACATAGAAAACATATCAATGTTTTAACTGAGGAAATGTACCATTTTAAGGAAAGAATAAGGTAATTTTGTATTTGATGGCAGCAACACGTCTCAAAATATCTCAAAATCTCAAAATAGTTGGGACAGGGCCATGTTTACCACTGTGTAGCATCCCCTCTTCTTTTAACAACAGTCTGTATATGTCTGGGAACTGAGGAGACCAGTTGCTGGAGTTTTGGGAGAGTTTTGTGTCTGATACAGGATTCTAGCTGCTCAACAGTCCTGTGTCTTCTTTGTTGTATTTTTCATTTTATGATGCGCAAATGTTTTCAATTGGTGAAAGGACCTGACTGCAGGCAGGCCAGTTCAGCACCCGGACTCTTCTACTACGAAGCCATGCTGTTGTGATAGATGCAGTATGTGGTTTAGCAAGCTGCCCATTCCATAGGCACTAATGCACCCCCATACCATCAGAGATGCAGAGATAACAAGCCGGATGGTCCCTCTCCACTTTAGTCCAGAGGATGTGGCCTCCATGGTTTCCAAACAGAATTTCAAATTTCGATTCGTCTGACCACAGAACAGTTTTCCACTTTGCCTCAGTCCATTTTAAATGAGCTTTGGCCCAGAGAAGATGGCGGCGTTTCTGCATCATATTCACATATGGCTAATTCTTTGCATGATAGAGCTTTAACCAGCATTTGTGGATGGCACGGCGAACTTTGTTCACAGACAATGAGTTCTGGAGGTGTTTCTGAGCCCATGCAGTGATTTCCATTACAGAATCATGCCTGTTTTTAATGCAGTGCCGCCTGAGGGCCCGAAGATCACGGGCATGCAATATTGATTTTCACCCTTGTCCCTTGCGCACGGCGATTTCTCCAGATTCTCGGAATCTTTTGATGATATTATGTACTGTAGATGATGAGATATTCAAAGTCTTCACAATTTTACATTGAGGAACATTATTCTGAAATTGTTCTACATTTTGTAGATGTAATTTTTTGCAGATTGGTGAGCATCTGCCCATCTTTACTTCTGAGAGACCCTGCCTTTTTCATACCCAATCATATTACTGACCTGTTGCCAATTAACCTAATTAGTTGCAAAATTTTTCTTTTTAGTAACACTTACTTTTCCAGCCCCCGTCCCAGCTTTTTTGAGTCATGTTGCGGCCATCAAATTCAAAATTACCTTATTTTTTTTAAAAAAATTTTCACAGCGTCCCAACTTTTTGGGAATTGGGGTTGTACATACAGTATATATGTTTAATCTGTGTTTCTTACCCGAATTCCCTTGTTGGGCTGCATGTGGTACTGGGTAATGATGTTGTCTCTGTGTGTGCAGTAGAGTTTATATCCTCCAGGCTTTCCAAAGTCTCCATTCTGTACATGCTCACTCAAATCCCTGTATAGATCAGACAGAATCTGCTGGCACTTCTGTTCTGATGCCTCCATGTTCTGAACAGTTAGTTCAGCATAGTGTTTATCTACTGCCTCCTGAAAATTCAGTAGTTACATGCACATTCAGAAATGCACCAACACAAAACTCATGCATATATTTACACTGTATATTCAGAAACATGCTCTGGGGGGAAAAAAACAAAACAAAACAAAAAAACAGTAGGTGTAAGAACTAATGTGTGTATTTGTGTGTGTTTTTGTGTACTAATTGCAAAGTGTGCAGCAAAGAACACGTCACTTTGATTAACACCCGTGCACAGTAACATCTGAAAACAAGTCCGGCTCTGCCTCTTTAACCCAACATGCACAATTGATTTAACTCTAAACTAGCTGAGTGGGATAGAACAGTGACATGCACTATCACACAGCATGTGTCACAACTGAATTCACTGTGGCACAGTGCAAGGATATTTAAAAAAAATAATAATAATAATCTATTTTGCCTCTGGGTTTTCCAGTTTCCTCCTACCTCCTAAAAAACATGTGAGGAGGTGGATTGGCTAAGATTAATTGCTCCTGAGAGTGAATGAGTGTGTGCATGGTGCCCTGCAATGGATAGGCATCCCATTCCCACTTCACGCCCAGTGTTCCAAGGATAGGCTCTGGATCCATTGTGACCCAGGCCAGGATAAATCGCTTACTGGAAGTGAGCGAGCGAGTGAGTGAGAAGAGTACAGCTAATTAAAGCATATTACTCTTTCTCTGGAAGTATTCTATGAATTTTCATTCTTTCATCTTCAGTAACAGCTTTATCCTGGACATGGATGTGCTGGATCCAGAGCTTATCCTGGGAACACTGGGTGTGAGGATGCTCCCAGCATGGACACCAGTCCATGGCACCATGCACACACACATTCTTTCCCATCTAGGGGTAATTTAGTAAGCCGATCCACCTACCTTCATGTTTTTGGGAAGTGGGAGGGATTGACCCTGGAGAGCATGGATGTGTTTGTGTGTATGTGTATGTGTGTGTGTGTGTGTGTGTGTGTGTGTGCCTGTCTGTCCAAATCTCACCATCAGTTTCTTGAAGTATTCCCCTTTTTCATCTTTAAAGGAGCGCTTCATAAACTCAGTGCTGGCCATGTTGCTGATCTTCTTGTGCTCAGCAGCAATTGCATTCAAACTGACAGGAAATAAACACTTCACCTGCATTAAGATTTGAATTAGTATGAGATTGTGTGTGTGTGTGTGTGTGTGTGTGTGTGTGTGTGTGTGTATGTGTGTGTGTGTGTGTGTGTGTGTTACCTGTTCCATCTCACTCTGGTACAGCTTAAGCCCCTCCTGCACAGCTGCCTGGTTTTCTATCCTCGCCATTACAACCACAGCATTCTCCAGACAAGGGACTTTCCCACTAGAGATTGTCTCCACATAGGACTGCACTAGGTGACCAAACACTGTCAACACACACACACACACACACACACACACACACACACACACACACACACACACACACACACACACACACACACAGTCACAGCACAGAGAGTAACAGATCTATGTATTGAAACACTATTGAAAATGTTTATACAGATAAATAATATTAAGGGAATAATAATGTAGTGCTCACTCCTCCCTGTGACTCTGTATCCTCCTTTAACTGTTTTAGCTTCGCTTGCAGCAAAAACGTAGTCACAGAATTGCTGTGTAACGTTGAGAAATTTGGGCCAAATTTCACTCTCATCCAGGCTCTCGAGCTGAACCATTTTGTCCTGGGAGGCAGGAAACGGGAAAACAAAGCACTTCCGGGTTGGAAAATAGTTTCGAATACACTGCCTTGGAAGATTGTAGTTGGTGTCCTTCTTATTTAAACCTGCAGTGCAGAAAAAAAAAAATATTTATTCATGTTAACAGCTAAATCAAATAAGAGTTTAGGGCAGTTTTCCACACCCAAAGTAAAGGTTAAATTTACAGAACAATTCAATTTATATAAAATGCTCAGAGGGCTAAAAGAAAATCTGTGTTATAATATAATTGAAGTACTGTTGTTCTAATATTTAAAGTAAGCAAAATAAGATTAGACACACTGTATACATGATATACACAAAACATTTACTTTTAAACAATTACTATACATCAACGTATATATATATATATATATATATATATATATATATATATATATATACACACACAAAAAACATATACATTTAGCTATTAGAACGGAGAGATCTTGCATGACGTCTGTCAGTATCTTGGATCTCAGTCAGCATGTCATGTATACCTTTCTTCAGCTGCAGGGCAAAATCCAGGTACTCATCCTCGGTCACTCGACCCTTTTTCTCAATCACCAGCTCCAGTGAAAAATCACGCACCGTCCAGATAAAGTTAGGAAAAAACTGCACAAACTGAGAGTCTTCTTCCTCCTCTTCCTCTTCCTCAGCTGCTCGGGATGCAGGTGATTTGATCTTAATCTGCTCTGCAAGCTCAGTGACATAGCTGCAGCATGCTAAGGAATCATGACTGGATGAGAAATATCTGTCTTTAGTATTGACTAATTGACTGTCTATGTATGTGTAGTTGTGTTTTACAAGGAAGGATACTGTAGTTTTTCCACTGCTGTGTTGTCGATGGTCCCACGGCTGTTGTAGACCAGAGTGCTGCTGAGAAGAACAGCCAGACAGAAGATCCAGGCGTCATTCTTAGAGTCTCCCTAAAACAACACAAATATTATATACTGCAGTTATGTTTAGTCAGATGTGAGTTGCAGAACATTATATGCCTACATCATGCTTATGCAGTGGAAGGGATAAAAGTAGACACATAACTGTATACTTTACTGCCATGTACTATTTTGTTTTATTGACAGGGAAGGCAAATAAATGTTTGTGAAATCTAACTGTAATTACTTAACTACTGTCATAAAGTCTTTTTTGTTTAGTGCTTACAAAACTTAGTTTGCTCTTTTTTATGACTCATGTACAGTAAATATTTCCCTGCTCTGAATCCCGTGCAAACCAAAGTTTTGTTTATAGCTTCTGTCAATGCTTTTGCCATTATTCAATGCTTTTTAAATAAATGTCAAATGTATAATGTGCATATTTACTGTAGCAGGACATTGCATGTACTGTGTGGCTGTTAAGATGGTGGTATCACCTTGTCAACGTCTCCCAGTCCCTCAGTGTCCAGCAGCACCAGAGTGTGTCCTGTTTTATAAGGGTGTGGTACACACCACATCCAAATTCCTTTAGTCTTTGACTCAATGGTGCTGCCCAGAGCAAAGCCTGAAAACGTCCACAGTAATCATCATTGTTGGGACATACAGAAGAATTGGACAGTTAGATTTGCATATATTCTGTTCATGAAGCCAATTTAGAGCACACTTAGAACCCACACATCCTCATCAGGATCAGTTTATATAACCGATAGTTGTTATATTTGCACTTGTATTACTCGCTATTGTGAATACTTGCTAAATCCCCCAAATCGGGTGTTGGAAATGGGTTTATTTTCTGTCCATTTCTCAAAGAAATTAACTAGTCCTAAAAGACAAACAATTAATTCCAGCACCATTTGATCAAACTGGGATCAAATCTAATCAATAGATAAAAATGTCATTAAAAACAAACTCACCAGTTTGTTTTCCTGCCAGGCGGTTCATGAGGTAAGACTTTCCTGTGCGATAGAGTCCCACTACAGACACCACCACCACCGGCTGGTTATTCCTGGACAGGTACTCAATGGCTCCGTCACTCACACGCAGTGAACCGTTCACATTTTCCACCAAACAAATAGGCTCTGCGATTGGGCTACACATGGTTCTCCCAGGCTCTGCAGTCTAGAGGTTGAAAATTAAACATAAATTAAACTTTTAACTAAATAAACCAATATGATGAGAATGACCTAGACACATGAACAGTCATGCCAATACCTTAAACAAAGTTACAAAGTGAATGTATAATGTAGTATTTTATATAAATCCTTCTGTTGGCTGTCATTTCCTGTAACCTTCTCATTGAGTTCCCACCAGGTCAGTGCTGGTTCCGTATAGAAAGGAACCCTTGACATTATCTGGTGTTCATAAAATCACAGGTACACTATATGGTCAAAGGTTTGTGAACACCTGACCATCACATCCCTATGTGCTTGAACTTCCATTCCAAAACCCTGGGCATTAAAAGTGAGTTGGTCCCCTCTTTGCTGTTATAGCACTCTCCACCGTTCTGGGATGTCTTTCCACCAGATTCTGGAACATGGCAGTGAGGATGTTTCCATTCAACTGCAGGAGCATTAGTGAGGTCGGGCACTGATGTTGGGTGAGGAGGCCTGGGGTGCAGTGAGTGTTTCAATTCATCACAAAGGTGTTCAGTGGGGTTGAGGTCAGGGCTCTTTGCAGGCCACTTGAGTTCTTCCACAACCTTGGCAAACCATGTCTTTATGGCTTTTGCTTTGTGTACTGGGGCATTATTATGCTGGAAGAAATTCAGGCTCCTTAGTTCCAGTGAATTTGAATTGTAAAGCTACAGCATACAAAGACATTATAGACAATTCTGTGCTTCCAACTTTGTGGCAACAGTTTTTGGAAGGCCCACAAGTGGGTGTTATGGTCAGGTGTCCAGAACCCCTTGGCCATATAGTCTATGTATATAACCAGTATTCTATTTCAGTCCTTCTAACAACCAGGGGAGTTACAGTGTAAAGGGGCAGGCTTCTAAGTATTTCCCAGGAGGAGGATACACTCCTTGCTGAGTGGCATGTCATGTTAGGGGTCGGGTGTCTGACTAGCCTGTCTTTCACCATGACAAATGAACTAATCTCACTTTGTGACTTTGTTGAACGTTTTGGCATACATACACACGCACAAGATGGCACCCAGCTAATTCTGGTACTGACACTAGCAGATAGGCGTGGTGAAACAGAAACCCTTCCGTATTATTTGTTGTCTAGAATAGAAACTGGATAATCCGGTATGTTCAGGTTATGTTCTCCTCTTTTATTTTTTTTTAAATCAGCAGCAATAAATTATATTTGCACACTAAAACTGTTCTAAACGTTCTAAGTGTAGCTTGAAGCCATTCCAAGTTTGCATGTAAATTGCTGTAACCATTGAAATAAATATATTCAGTCTGAAAGGATTACTTAATCCAAATATGAAGGATATTTTATCACTGATTTAGGTTACGTGAAAAAAAATATTTATTAAATGTTAACTGGGGTGTTAAGGGATAATTTACAGATTTTCAATATACACAGTAAAAGCTTATTTAAAGATCTTGACAACAAAAGCAACCAGACAAACACTTACCTAATGCTATGACTTGCTCTTAAGGTGATTGTAGATCAGCAGCGACGCCAAACTGACAGAGAAACCAAACTGGGAGGCTTTGTATAGATGTGAATGCTTTACATAGAGTGATACACCCAGGCCTTTCCAACAGCACTGAGCTTTCCGAGAAACCACAGGCAGAGCGGGTGTTGATATCTGTCCTTATGCATTAGTGAGCAAAACAGAAGCGTTTTTCTGACGGCTTCAGCATCCAGGTACGAGAAAACCGAGCTTCGAATGTTTTCCCCCTATTTAACGTAAACTATTTATAACAGGCGTGCAAATAGTGGACTTTTAAGGACTATTAAATGGACTAGTTACCATTTGACCTTAACCAGTACTAACCATGTCTGCACGTTTGCTTTCACTTTCACAGGGAGGAGGCTGCACGTGCTATTTAAGCTCTTGCTTAGGACTCTTGTGTTCAGTTTGTCTGCACATCGGAAACTCGCTTGTTCTTTCACTTTAGAAGGTTTTCGAAGCATCAAGCCATATAACTGATCTCTCTGCCGAGGTAAGTGCGTTCACTGAGTTCTTAAGCAATAAATAAATAAATAATAATACAATACTAAATCCTATAGCTTGTTACTTATAAATTAAACAACTTATAAATGAAAGATCCTATCCTCAAAAAAAAAAAAAAAAAGGTTAAGCAGAAACTCTCTTCAGCAGTGTTGTTGTTGTTGTTGTTGTTGTTTTATGGAGTCCAGATGAGGTCTCTCACTGTGGAAATTCCACGATGATACTGTAAACAAAACCTTATTTTTCTTTACATGTTTACCTCTTCCTTTCGTGATAATGCTGTTCTCCGCCTTTGTTTGTGCTCCAATTATGTCACTTTTCTTTTTTTTTTCTCCTTTTCTTCTTCTAAACAAATGCTATGGTATTGTCGAGTACCGGAAACGTGAAAAAAATACTATAGTATTTTACAGTAGATTTACTATAGAGAATTCCTGTAGTAAATACTATAGTGCTTTTGAACCTTAGTATAGTAAAGATACTATAAATTGCAGTGATATGTGGTAATTTGTTGTGATAACTTTACTATAGTAAAAAACTACAGACATTACCGTAGTAAATTTTCTACAACTGTACTATACTGTACTACAGTATGTGTGACAACCTTTCACAGCACAGGTGAATGTTGTAAACTTTTGTAGTACATTATAATGAACACTAGAACACACTGTAGTATCCCATAGTATTCTATAGTAACTCTAATATGTAAAACACTGTTTATCAATTCACTATAGTCATTTCTACAGTATGCTGTAGTATACATTAACAAAGTGTAGTAAATACTGTAATATACTACAGTATACTACAATTTACCATAGTAAATACTAAAGTATACTACAGTATTTTTTTCATTTTTATCTTTCTAATTCACCGTGGTTTTATATTGGACATTCGCTGCAAATTGCACATATCTTTTCAGAAAAAAAAAAATAATAATAATAATTTTTTTTTTTTTTAAAAAACACAAAAATTAAAATACAAAAGTGCTGTGCAAACCCGATGACATATCTATGACATATATATGTTTTTATGAACTAACCTGCTTTGTAAGAGACTGAATGTTATAATGAGAGACTTTGTAAGATGACAGATTACTGAGAAAATAACCTCTGCCCTTAGCAGACTATAGCGCCCCCCCCTGCTGCAATGCTTAGCATGCAGCATGCGCTTGCATTGTTTTATAAATTCTGCTGTGACATTTCTGAATGCAGCGACACATGAAATCTGCTTTGCATAGCTCGAAGTGTATGTACAGTGCTGTCAAAAAGTATTTGTGATCTGATTTCTTCTTTTTTTGTGTACATCTCATACTAAATTGTTAAAGAAATGAAAACAAAATCTAAGATAAAACAAAGGTAACCTGAGTAAACACAAAATACAGTTTTTAAACGATAATGTTATTTATTGCAGCAAAAAAGTTATCCAATACCAACTGGGCCTGTGTGAAAATTTATTTGCCCCCATAGTTACTAATTCCCCAAATCTATGAAACTGCATTCATAATGGGGTTCAGCTGGACTAGACACAACCAGGCCTGATTACTGCAAACCCTGTTCAATCAAATCAACACTTAAATAGAACTTTTTCAACAGCATGAAGTTGGTTAAAAGGTCTTACCCAGGAACACACTATGCCAAAAATGAAAGAAAATCCAGAAATGATGAGGAAGAAGGTGATTGAAATACATCAGTCTGGGAAGGGTTACAAAACTATTTCAAATATTTTTTTATAATAATAAAAATTATTATTATTATTATTATTATTATTATTATTATTATTATTACTATCAAAGATCAGAAAATAATATTAACAGCAGAATGGTTCATTTAACCTAGCACCAGGTATATAAAGAAACATAAAACACACTATAAATACTGACAGGTTAAGGCAGGATCAGGCACAAGCAACAGAATGCACAGAAATGAATACAACAAATACACACACAAAAAAAAAATCACAAAAGAACAAAACAAAAGCAAAATATAAAGAATCGAAGAAACACTACCAAGCAGGGCTATGGCTTACAACAGAGATACAGGTTATCTGGAGCACACCCCCTCAACCCCACCACAACACTTCTGTGTACACAGCAAGCCAGAAACAATATTCAAAATAAACATAATGAAGGGCATGGGATTGCTACAGTACATGCAATAGACTAGCCCATGCACTACGGGGCCCTCAAGCTCTATATATAGGAAGAGGATAGAGCTTAGCCAACATGGCAAAGGGTAATTAGGGGCAAATAATAAAAAGGAAATCAAAGGAGATTATGTTCAGCGCATACGCTACAACTGGTAAAGCAAAACAGAAAACAAGAACATCGACAGAAAAACAAAACATTGACAAACACACTGGATTGGGGAAATACACTACACCACTGCTTGCTCCAGACCTTGTGATGGGGACGCAGGTTTCTCTTTTCCACACAATAATAGAGAGGGAGGGAAGGCAGCAGTAAACCCACAAACATTAGTGGGTACTTCACAAAAAACACAGGAGGTCCCTGGCTTACTGCTACATGTAAACAACAAATCAATCCCAATTCCTAGCCAAATAAACATTCATATAATTTATCTCTTATCTATCTTTCTCTATCACTCAGTTGTCAAAATAATATTCATCCTCAGACAATATCAGACACCTTTATTACATTGAAAGGTTTACTTTTTTGATCATCTAAATAAACAGTGCACATATTAGAGTTACATTAACAAACGTGTGGTCATTAATGATGCACGTATTTCTTGATTTGATACAAAACTGCATTTTGTTTCATTGTGACCTTTTTGGCTTTCCATAGTCACAACCCCGCCTCGCGCACACTTCAGCGTCAGATAGCGAGAGCAGAAACTGTCTGAATTAGTACAGCGGTGTCTGATCCGAACTGCACTGCAATCACCTGTGAGTTACACCAACCGGTTTACTTTATCATGCACATTTTTACTGAGGAAGCGATTTATTTATTTTATTTTATTTTTTCTGATCGGGAGCCTCATCTACATTTATAATGCATGGCATTTTACAGAACTGCTCTGGGGTCCTCATACAGGTTCAATAGAGGGGTGTACCGCAAAACAGCATGGTAGGGTTAGCGAGTTAACTTTAGCTAAAACATCTGGCTTGTCCGTACCACGTGGGTGAACGTCTTTTCACTTGGGTGGATCACTGCGGCAGCTGACTTTACACCGCCAACATGTTCTGGGACAGATTAAGTTGAAGACTCCCCCTGTCCCAAATGGCGCGCTTCATGTGTACTTGCGGTCTCGTGGCCTTCAGTTGCGCGCACGCGCGCGCGAAGTCTACGAGTCCGTAGTGTTTCCCATTTGTGATTTTTAGCGCTTGTGTGGGTTCTCGCGAGTTCCGCCTTTGCGCCCTCTATGCGCCCGCACTGCTGCAGGCTCATGGCGGTCCGGTCTACTACCCAACAGTCCTTGCGACAGACCAATCACAAAGCATAGTCAGTTAAAATGGAATGGGACTTCAGGCTATGACCATTGTCAGTGGTTATCTAATAACCATCTGGCTAGCGCCACAGTGAAAACAACAACAACCCATAACATCTCCCTCTTTCCGGTGTCACGACGTCGAGTCCGGCCCAAAAAGCCGTCTATTAATAGCCCCATCGCCCTCGTGGACTCACGCCTTAGCGCCCCATAGGGCTACATTAGCTGACGTCGCCAAAGTGTGGACTCGGAGGAGGGCCACAAGGGCGGAGTGTGGACAGGACCCCTGCAAGTCGCAACAAACAGTTTTCTTGCTGCTAAAATTAAACATTCTGGAGGGAGAGAGATCTTATATACAATCCACCAGTGTGTATATACATGTATATAAACAGTGTGTGCTCTTTGTCTATCTGCGGCAACAGCGCAAGCGCCAATTAGCTTAGCTTAGCTTATGGCCTTAACGCGTTTAAAGCAAAATAATAATAATAATGAAACACTCACTTTTTGTTGCAATTTAGCAAAATCCCGGTGTCGGTCCCATCTCAGTAAGTGAGCGTCACCATCAGGGTATCATTCACTATGCTCCTCAACTTACTTGTCTTTTCTTGCCAGTAAAAAAATAAAAATGTCTGATCAAGTTCTCTTTCTCAAGACTTCAACGCAGTGTTAAATGAAATCTGAGCGCAAAAAAAAGGCCTCTGTTATTTATATGTGAAAAGTCACTGCATTAAGTTTCAATTCATTACCAACCTATACACGGATAAAACAGACATACATGAGTCATGACTAAAGGGTCGGTTCTTACACAATGGCATGGTATTGAATAATTCAGAAAAGAAGAACAACAAGAATATGATTAAAAAAGAAACCCCACAGTTTTTGTATGATATGGTACACCGTCTCAGACTGTCAAAATTATAGTGAAGTGATTCCTAACCATTTCACCGCTGGCTGGATGATCATGAGAGAATGTGCACACATAGCTTACCGTAACTTCCGTGCATGGGCATAAGCACCAGTTAAAATACACGCTGAGTAACGTATACGGTCTAATTTACATTTTTGTGGCCGTAAAATTATTCAAAAAGTGGACCTTTCATATATTCTAGATTCATTACACATAAAGTGAAATATTTCAAGCCTTTTTTTTTTGTTTGTTTGTTTTAATATTGATGATTATGGCTTACAGCTCATGGAAATCAAAAATCCAGTATCTCAAAATATTAGAATAAAGAATTTATAATACAGCAATTTGGGACCTTGATTTACAAATGAAATGCAAAATTTACTTTCATCTGAAAAGAGGACTTTGGACCACTGAGCACTGGTGTTTTGAGTAAAAAGGTGTTTTGAGTTAATTAGCTGATTAGACTCTTCTCAGGTTGAAATTCTTTATTCTAATATTTTTGAGATACTGGATTTTTCCAGTGTCTCATTTCCATGAGCTGTAAGTCATAATCATCAAGATTAAAACAAAAAAGGCTTGAAATATTTCACTTTATGTGCAATGATATGTAGAATATATGAAAGTTCCACTTTTTGAATTAAATTAGGGGAAAAAATGAACTTCACCACGATATTCAAATTTTTTGAGATGCACCTGTATGTATCTACACATACAGTGCTGTGAAAAAGGTATTTGCTCCATCCTGATTTCTACTTCCTGTTTTTGTGTATCTCACACACTAAGTCGTTTTAGATCTTCAAACGAAATACAACATAAAACAAAGGCAACCGGAGTAAACACACGATACATTTTTTTAAAATTTATTTTTTATTGAAGCAAAAGGGAAAAAAGTTATCCAACACCTATCACCAATGTGAAAAACTAATTGCCCCCTTAAACTTATAATCTGGTTTTGAAACCTTTAGCAGCAATAACTGCAACCAAACGCGTCCGGTACCTGGAGATCAGTCTTTCACAGCGCTGTGGTGGAATTTTGGCCCACTCTTCTTTTCAGAACTGCTTTAGTTCAGCCACACTGGAGAGTTTTCAAGTATGAACTTCCTGTTTAAGGTCCTGCCACAGCATCTCAATTGGTTCAAGTTAGGACTTTGACTAGGCCACTACAAAACTTAATTTTGTTTTTGAGCCATTCAGAGGTGGATTTACTCCTATGCTTTGGATCACTGTCTTTCTGCATAGTCCAGTTGCGCTTGAGTTTCAACTTACAGACTGATGGGACATTCTCCTTTAGGATTTTCTGGTAGAGAGCCATTTTTTCATGAGATCAGCCCTGTGTATAGTGTGTTACTGGGTAAGACCTTTTAAACAACTTCATGCTGTTGAAAAGGTTCTATTTAAGTGTTGATTTGATTGAACAGGGTTTGCAGTAATCAGGCCTGGTTGCGTCTAGTCCAGCTGAACCCCATTATGAATGCAGTTTCCTAGATTTGGGAAATTAGTAACTATGGGGGCAAATACACTTTGTTTAATTTCTGAAACAATTTAGTATGATATATGCACAAAAACATAAGAAATCAGATCACAAATCATACTTTTTTTTTTTACGCTTCGAGCTATGCAAAGCAGATTTCACACATCGTTGCATTCAGAAATGTGTCACTGCAGAATTTATAAAACAATGCAAGCACACGCTGCATGCTAAGCATTGCATTGTTGGGGGGGAGGGGGTACGGGGGGGGGACACTATAGTCAGCTATAGCAAAGTTAGCAAAGTTTTTTGACAGACATGGTCATTTGCGTTCAAGTAGATACATAGGGTATGTTTCAGCTCTAAGGCGTACACCTGCAGGGCATTTACATGCCCTTATATTGCATTGCTGTCTACATTGCCAAAGCCAATTACCCACTAAAGTAAAGTAAAGTAAAGTAGTTCTTGAATGAGTGATGAAAAATTTTCAAGGTCATCACAAGTCCTGGAAACCTTCAATGCGATACTCTACTGTTGTGTATTGCATTTTGGTTTATAATTGACCCTTAACCTGGGAAGACATGATGAACCACAATGAGACGTGACCGATTAGAAAATTTAAATAAAGAAAACCTAGAAGCATGAGGAAGTTCATGCAAGACAATCACAAAACAGCCACAAGTCCTGTGACACAATCACTTGCCCCTAGTGTATCTTAAATTAAAAATAAAAATAGTGAAAAATCAATAATGCTGGTTATATTACTCTCTAGAGCAAAACCACTGCTAATAGGATTTTGTATGAATATTACATTAATGTAATGCAAAAAGTGTCTTTGTCTTGGGGTTGTACTGGAATTAAACATTATTTAATTGTATTGTATTCTGTTGTATTGTGGTGATGATTAGATGTTCAAAGCCATGGATGAGCCACTATGTCTGATTAGCAGCGATTCTGAAGGACGGCTATGTGTTGAGAAGGAAGCTAAAGAGATTCTGGATGGGATCACTCAGCCAGTCGTTGTAGTCTCTGTGGTGGGGCTCTACCGCACGGGGAAGTCTTACCTCATGAACCGCCTGGCAGGACAACAAACAGGTAAGAATCAACATGTGAAGAACATATAACACATCTCACAGTCTAGGTTAATTCAATACTCCCAAATACTACTTCAGTGTGACTGAATGAATGAATATACTTTATATGGCCAAACGTTTGTGGACACCGGATCATCTCACCTATATATGGGTCTTCCCCAAACAGTTGCCACAAATTTGGTAGCACGCAATTGTATAGGATATCTTTGTATGCTTTCCCTTCACTGGAACTAAGGGGCTGAGCCCAAACCTCTTCCAGCAGGACAATGCCTCTGTGCACAAAGTGAGGTCCGTGAAGACATGAATTACCAAGGTTGGAGTGGAAGAACTCAAGTGTCCTGTACAGAGCCCTGACCTCAATCTCACTGAACACCTTTGGGATGAACTGGAACACCGACTGCACCCCAGACCTCCTCACCCAACATCAGTGCCTGACCTCACTAATGCTCTTGTGGTTGAATGGACAAATCCCCACAGCCACGCTCCAAAATCTAGTGGAACGCCTTCACGGAAGAGTGGAGGTTATTATACCAGCAAAGGGGGACTAAATCTGGAATGGGATGTTCAAAAAGCATATATGGGTGTGATGGTCAGGTGTTCACAAACTTTTTGCCATATAGTGTATATTGGCAATATTTTTTTTCACCAAACACACAATGCAAAAAATTACATCTTAGATAGTGAAAATATCTTGAGAGTGTAGCTAGTATTTTCTATTATAAGATTACAATAAACCAAATATAAGATTATTAAACCTATTTCTAGGTATTTTTTTTACTCATTTCAAGCTTTAAATAGTCTTGTTTTGGCAGATAATTTTACTCATTTTAAGCAGTTATTTCTAGAAAGAAGCAAAATTATCTGCCAATAGAATAAGAAAAAAATAAAGCTTGAAATGTGTGATTACCAAATGACCTATAATCACAGAGCAGCTGTGAGTTGCTGTCACATTGTTCCTTGTGGCTGCCAGTCGCTGGGAAAATGTAGTAGTCAAGTTATTTATTTATCTTTCATTCTGTGACAATGTGATATGTGTAAAAGTAAATTATAGTCTTGTGCAATTATGAAGTATAAACATGAGAGCACATTAGGTAACAGAGAGATTAAGAGATCAGGAAACATGGAAGCATGTGAGAATTAAGGCATCACATTGTTCATTCTGCAGTAATAGTTTATTTTTTACACTGAAATTACACACATGGCTCTATTGGTCCCAAAAAAAACACACTCTCAGCTTATTTGGATGACCAAAGAACAAAGTAGGACACTGAAAGTAGACAGCAAGTCAGTTGTCTTGGTTTTAAGCAAATGTATGATTCATATAGGATTGTGCTTTAGGCCTATATGGAACGAGTTTTACTTAATAGAAATAATGCTGAAGTAAAATAGAATACTGTAGATGCAAAACACAACAGGTTTCAGTCCTGTGAGCCAAAAACAGGAACCTGAGGTTACAGTGGGCACAGACTCACCAACACTGGTCAGTTGAAGATTGGGAAAAGACCAAGTGACATTTTTCCAATCCTCAACTGTTCAGTTTTGGTGAGCCTGTGCTCAATGTAACCTCAGATTCCTGTTTTTGGCTCACAGGAGTGCAACCAGATGTGGTCTCCTATTGTTGCAGCCTGTCCACCTCAAACTTTGATGTGTTGTGCTTTCTGAGATTCTTTTCTGTAAAGAGTGTTTATTGAGTTACCATAGGCTTCCTGTCAGCTCAAACCAGTCTAGTCATTGGATTTTTAAAAATGTTTTTGCACCATTCTATGTCAATTCTAGTGACTGTTGTGTGTGAAAATAACAGGAGATCAGCAGTGCTTTCACTTAATTTAGATAGTCCATCTCATTATTAATACATAATCTATGTACTCTATTGATTAATTTTAAACATTTGTGGCATGTTGTTCAGAATCACTTGATAGGCTGGTTTATGGCAGTCTAGTTTGTTGTTTCCTGACTGGAGGGTGTCTAAAGAAGTCTATCCAAATAAAGTGTTAATACAAATTGTTTATAGGACTTCATAATAAGTTTAATTTCTGTTATATTTACATTTACAGTATATAATACATATAATATTTAAGGAGAATATATAACAAGTGTAATAAGATGTTTTTGTGGTTGTTTCAGGCTTTGCACTGGGAAGCACCATAGAGTCAAAAACTAAAGGCATCTGGATGTGGTGCGTTCCACACCCCAGAAAAACAGGACACACTCTGGTGCTGCTGGACACTGAGGGACTCGGGGATGTGCACAAGGTATGGGCAACTCCATAGCAACACTGTACCAACGACATCCCCTGTGACAACACTGGGCCTCATTTATGATATGATACAACGGGATTCATGCATACGTTGTTCATATGAGCGAGACACAAAAAAATATGGTATTCATGAAAATCCTGTCAATTCTGAAAAACGTTCGTATCCTAAACCTGCTCCTCAGTGTGTGTAAATTCACACATAAGAAGACTAACTAATGTAAACCACCACTGATCAGCTATGCAGTGAGTTACTGCATTTTTATATACAGATTACGCTGTCAAGTTCAATTGCTTATTTATTTCAAATGCACACACAAATTAAATATTTTCAGACCTGTCATACAGGCCTAAAAGGCATTAAGGAAATACTACATACAGTACTGTGCAAAGGTTTTAGGTGCATGCAAAGAAACGCTGTAGAGCAAAGATGCCTTCAAAATATTGAAATTAAATGTTTCTACATTTTAAAAAATACCGTAAAGGGCAGTAAACAGTAGTAAATGAAACAAAGTCAATATTTGGTGTGACAAAAAAAAAATAAAAATAAAAATAGTCTCCGGTACAATTTGTGCAGTTTTATAAGGAAATTAGCTGGGAAGTTACAGAAAAATGTTTGTATGTCATTAAAGAAAGCAGTATATTACGTAAGAGACACTTTTCAGACAAAAAACACAATGAAGGCTGCTGGGTTTTACTGCAAAAATAAGAAGCGAGTGTGAAAGTCAAAGTGTCCAGAAGAACTGTGTCTGGTTCTGCAAGATGCTCAATAAAACTTACCAGCTCATTTCCTTATAAAACTGCACACATTGTCCCGGAGACTACTATTTTTATTTTTTGTGTCACACCAAATATTGACTTTGTTTCATTTACTACTGTTTACTGCTCTTTACGGTATTTTTTTTTAAAAATGTAGAAACATTTAATTTCATTATTTTGAAGTCGTCTTTGCTCTATAGCATTTCTTTGCATGCGCCTAAAACCTTTGCACAGTACTGTGTGTTTTATAGTTTGTTTGTTTTTAAAGACAAATAAGTTCAATTAAGATGAAATGCCAATATATTACAGGAAGGTGGGCTGAGCTGGTCTGTGCAGCTAGTCTTTTAATGGTTGCTTGTACTGATGATTGAGGAAAAATGATAGTCAGATTTATAGAGTGTGATGATCTGTGTCAGATCATTTAAACACACCAAATATCATTTAATTGTTTTTAGGGTGATGAAAAGCATGACACATGGATCTTCTGCCTGGCTGTCCTGCTCAGTAGCACTCTGGTCTACAACAGCCTTGGGGTCATAGACAACAATGCACTTGAAAAGCTACAGTATCCTTTACTGAATAACACACAAATACAGTACACAAACACAAGATACACATGATAGTGCTGTTTTCTTGAGCAATACTCCCTGCAGCTATGTGACAGAACTGACTGAGAACATCCGCATGAAAGCACAGACAGGAGACCGTGATGATTCAGCAGAGTTCATGCGAGTCTTTCCCACCTTCATCTGGACTGTGCGAGACTTCACGCTGAAGTTAGAGAAGGAAGGCAACACTATCACAGCTGATGAATATCTGGAAAGTGCTTTGGAGCTTAAACCTGGTGAGAAAATACAGGTGCTATGGTTTCTAAATATTCCTGCATTTATGGTTCTTGCCAAACGACCAGTTATTGACTTATTATAATTTTATTAAAGTAGGTAAACTTGACTCTTGGCAGTAGAAGATGCTTTTTTTTCCTTCTTCTTTTTTTTTTTTTTTTATTTATTTATTTTTTTTAATTAAAAACAAATTATTATTATTTTTCAATAAACTGTCATCCAAATATCAGCGTTTAATATTCACCTCTGGGGGAGCGTTTTACAATTACTATAAAATGAATCCTTAAAAACCCACCAGAGCAGAGCATCATTCCACATTAGAAAAACAATTGCAGCCTGGCAGTCACTAATAATATATGGACAGACTTAAGAACTGTAGTCAACCAACTCGTTACAATTTTGTTACATATACTATACATACATATTCAGATTTTAAAACGTAGACAGCAATGGCCTCCAATATAGCTGAGAATTTTACGTTTGTAAAATGTGTTAGCATTTATATTTTTATTAATCCTATGTAATAAGAAAAAGAAGTAATTACCTGGCGAGACCCCACTTAGCAAAGGTGTTTGTGATGTATTTAGGTCACCCCACTTCCACATAAATAGGCTGCTTCACTAAAATACTGACTAAATCCAACATAATTTACTGTGTAGGAAACAAGTTCTCTAAAGTAAATCATACACTTGGTGCAGCATTACTCACGTAAATAACTGTCGAGGAATTAGCCACTTGTAAGTGCATCATGTGTGAACGGCACAAAAATTACTCGAACACTGATGACACATTTGTCGTCAGTTATCTCTAAAACACTGATGTGAAATCTACCCATGGTCCACCGTGCCCACTCAGTTTTTTAAAAGAATGTGAGGAGCAGATTTGATTGAATATAACCACACCTCCTGATGATGTATTCCTTATAACCCATCTCCTTTTTACAGTTGTACTGCACACATACACAATAAGTGCGAGAAGAAAGATGTCATACATTGAGTAATGTATAATACTGTGAAGACTAAAATGACACATATGCATTGTACAGTCTATACATTTTAAGCCATATTCCTTTTTTTTAATTTCTAGGTTCTTCCCCTCATATTGAGAAGTTCAACCTGCCCAGGCGCTGTTTGCGTCACTTTTTCGCAGAACGCCGGTGTTTTGTATTCCCACGGCCAGCCGGAGATGAAGACCTGGCAAGGTTGGAGGAGCTGTCTGAGACGGCTCTTGACAAACGGTTTCTCCAGCGTGCTGAGGAGTTCTGCAGCTATGTGTTTAGCAGTGCCAAGCCAAAAACCTTAACAGGGGGGCGGACGCTCACCGGCAGCGGTCAGTAAACACCCATTACAGCAGCATTCTGAATGAGTGTCGAAAAAGTCTGAATCTTTGCTACATGGTGAATGTTGCTTTCTAAAATGCGAGGATGTTTGTTTTGTCAGCTCTGTGCAGTCTGGTGGAGGTTTATGTGGAGGCAATTCGTAGCGGCCAGATTCCTTGTCTGGAGAATGCAGTGGAGTCTTTGGCTAAGATCCAGAATGAGCGAGCAGTGGAACAAGGCCTGCAGGTCTACCAGAGACAGATTTTTGAGTTAGTGTGCATTCCACTAGATCCATCTGTACTATCAGACATCCACAGAAAAGCAGAGACGGCGGCTGTCGATGCCTTCATCAGCACTTCCTTCAATGACACTGAGCAAAAAGCACAGCTGAAGCTCATGGTACCTTACAAACACAAAGCATACACACACAAATACACACAGAGAAATAAAATCAGTCCGCAAAACTATTAAAATTATTACATAACCGTCTAACATTAACATATTAGTTTACTATCACGCACACAAACACTCTCTCTCTCTCTCTCTCTCTCTCTGTCTCTCTCTCTCTCTCTCCACTCCAAGGAAGAGATCCAGAACGTGTATCAGGACCTGTGTGGTCAGAATCGTGAGGAATTTTTGAATGTGTGTAAGCTGGAGCTGACACGGGTGTTTACTCCTCTGGAGGAGGCTATGAATGATGGTTCATTTATGCACCCTGGAGGATATAGAGAGTACCGTGATAAACTCCAGAGCTGCACAAATGAATACAGAGCATGCACACACAAACAGATGATGGTATGGCAGCTAACACATTTTCTTTCTTGTCTGAACAAGAACATAAAAAATCAGAACAATTACATAGATGCAATACATGAGGCAATATTGTGTGTGTGTGTGTGTGTGTGTGTGTCTGTTTTACAGAGTGAGGAAGTGTTGAGTGCGTATCTGAAAGAGAAGGATCAGTTTGGGAGGACTATCCTTTTAACTGATCAGTGCCTCACTGAAGCAGAGCAAGACAAGGAAGGTATACACACACACGCACACACACACACACGCACACACACACACACCTCTTTTACCTGTACTCATGGTTGTAAAGGCTGTAAAGGGGCCATACGCAGCACAGACACAACACAGATCTGAATAAAGCAATTTCACTTTACTCTCCATACATGTCCAAATACAATCAACATTTCAGTATAACAGTATGGACACATATTTTCCTCTTTAACATAAATCAATACATTTACCATAAATATATTTTGGTTTAACGGTGGCTTAACATTAAGACACAAGAGTCTACAATACAGACTGGCTACTTTTGTCCACCATCTGAAAGAAGCAGTCCATGAAAGTTAGATACGCTGCCATAAAAAACGTTACATTGTTTGTCTAACATTAACAGTAACACATTGCCATCCAGCTGAATCGCTACTAACTAGCTAACATTAGCTATCTCAGATACTAGCTAGTTAAGTTGGTAGTTAAGCTAAACAGTGTTGATGAAAATGTGTTACACCAGCTAATGTTACCTTCCAAAAATGTTTAGCTTCAACAGATAGCTAGCTAAATAGTAATGCAGATACACTCTAAAGATGTGTAAAACCAACCCAAGTAGTAACCAAACTAAGGGTTGATATGGCACCGTCCCAGTGTTGGGTATATTTCTCTACCTGGGTTAAAAATGACCCAACCGATGAGTTAGTTTGTGTATTATTATTATTATTATTATTATTATTATTGTAGTTGTTGTTGTTGACAGAATTATCTTTTAAAAACTTATTTTGCTGCAATTTGTAGTCAGAAATATGTAATTCTGTACTAGACAGCATGGTGCAGCAGGACTGCAGCTGTTGGGTAACACCTGTGAGGTTAGTTCGGAATATGTGTGACAGTAATAAGCTAACAAAACGTTAATCCGCCTACAAAAATAATGTTCATTATAATTTTATTTAACTGACTGCGGTGAGCTTATTTATTTATGAATATTAAAGAACGAGACATTAATTACCTGAAATCAGTCGACCACATGAGACGTACAGTGGTGCTTGAAAGTTAGAATTTTCTATATTTCTGCATAAATATGACCTAAAACCACATCAGATTTTCACACAAGTCCTAAAAGTAGATAAAGAGAACCCAGTTAAACAAAAGAGGCAAAAATATTATACTCAGTCATTTATTTATTGAGGAAAATGATCCAATATTACATATCTGTGAGTGGCAAAAGTATGTGAACCTGTGAATCTGGTGTGACCCCCTTGTGCAGCAATAACTGTAACTAAACATTTCCAGTAACTGTTGTCCAGTCCTGCACATCGGCTTGGAGGAATTTTAGTCCATTCCTCAGTACAGAACAGCTTCAGCTCTCTTCAACTGCTTGCATCGGGCCTTCCACAACATTTCTATTGGATTAAGGTCAGGACTTTGACTTGGCCATTCCAAAACAGTAACTTTATTCTTCCTTAGACATTCTTTGGTTGAACGACTTGTGTGCTTAGGGTTGTTGTCTTGCTGCATGACCCAGTTTCTCTTGAGATTCAGTTCATGGACAGATGTCCTGACATTTTCCTTTAGAATTTGCTGGTATAATTCAGAATTCATTGTTCCATCAACAATGGCAAGTCGTCCTTTCCAAGATGCAGCAAAACAGGCCCAAACCATGACACTACCACCACCATGTTTCACAGATGGGATAAGGTTCTTATGCTGAAATTCAGTGTTTTCCTTTCTCCAAACATAATGCTTCTCATTTAAACCAAAAAATTCTATTTTGGTCTCATCCGTCCACAAAACCTTTTTCTTATAGCCTTTCATTTGTGACCTTACGGACTATTACATGTCTTGCTCTTGTAGTGATCTTTGTTAGTTGACTACTCCTGGGGAGGGTAACAATGGTCTTGAATTTCCTCAATTTGCACACAATCTGTCTGACTGTGGATTGTGTTACGATTCCCCCTTGCGTTGATCGCCGAAGCGTGCGAGCAGCTCACTTCCGGATTCAGTGACTTTCGCTTTGTTTACTTCTCCACGTGTTTTGTTTTGGTTCATGTCTTGTCTCCGCCCCTGTGATGTCATTGGTTTCTTCCTAATGTGTTTCAGCTGTTCTATGTTAGTCCCACTAATTACATGTGTATTTAAACCCCCGTGTTCCTCTGTATCAGCGTGAAGTATTTGCGCAGTTACCTTGTGTTCTGTCTCGTACCAAGACTTTGTTTCGTGTTTCCTGGTTTTGATCCTGTTTCCGTCTCGTGTTTTAGATTCTTGCCTAGTCTAGTTCATGTTGTTAGCAGATCGCCCGACCCACGCCTGTTTTCTGACTAAGCTCTTGTTTCACGATTTGGATTACTGGTGTTCCTAATATTTTGACTATTCCTAATAAAAGGACTTTACCTGCACTCGCATCCGCCTACCGCTGCATTACCTAACAGATTGGTAGAGTCCAAACTCTTCAGAGATGGTTTTGTAACCTGGTGAGCATCAATAACTCTTTTTATGAGGTCCTCAGAAATCTCATTTGTTCGTGCCATGATACACTTCCACAAACATGTGTTGTGAAGATCAGACTTTGATAGATTCCTGTTCCTTAAATAAAACCTGGTGCTCACTCACACCTGATTATCTTCCCATTTATTGAACACACCTGACTATAATTTCACCTTCAAATTAACTGCTAATCCCAGTGGTTCATCTACATTTGCCACTCACATATATTTAATATTCGATCATTTTTCTCAATAAATAAATGATGGTATAATATTTTTGTCTAATTTGTTTAATTGGATTCCCTTTGTCTACGTTTAGGACTTCTGATGTTTTAGGTCATATTTATGCAGAAATATAGAAAATTCTAACTTTCACAAAATTTCAAGCACCACTGTACAATATATTGATACCTTTATTTTTAAGAAAAGAATCAGGCTGGATCAGCAAGTTCTGTCCATTACGAGCTGTACCATTAAAATTTAAAATGCCGTCACAACACCAGAATATCTAAACCAACATTTCGAGTTGTTACCAAATTACCCCAATAATGAAACAATTAACCCAATTAAACTACCGAATATGTGTTAGCCAGTGGTCTGGTTAAAAGAACAACATAACTTTTTTACAAATTACCTAACGTTAGACAAACAGAGGTTCATCGACAGCAGGTGAATTGAAGGTGTATTGAATTGTAACTTACCATTAAGCTTGCTTGGTTAACAAAAACTGTATTGAACCAACAAATGACAGGACAGGGACACTTCAGGGGCCAATCAGATTTCATCTGGGGCCAATGCCCTTGTGGCACCGCCACCCCTGGATCCACCTCACAATGTTTCAAAATGTTTCAAAACTATGTCTGTGTGTGTGTACCCATATGTACATATTTGTTTATGTGCTTCTCAGTGGAGCGTTTGCGAAAGGAGGTTCTAGAGCAGAGGAACAAATCTTTAGAGGAGATGAAGCAGCTTCAAGATCAGGCATTCCAGGACCAGAAGAGGACCTATGAGCAACACATGACCCAGCTGCTGGAACGCATGGAAAAAGAGAGAGAGAGAGCAAGGGAGGATAACGAACGAGTGCTGGATGCTAAACTTAGAGTAAGAAATGACAGACATCAATACTATCAGAATCCTTTAAAACTTTAACATTTATTCATACACATTTAAAAAAAAATGTCAATACCAAGCATTTCTGATGAAATATGTTCATTAATTTAAGTAACAATACACATGTGTTATATTACACACAGGCAGGGAAGATCACAAAGCAATGCCACATTTTACTGTTTCAGATTGGGTTTTTATTTATTTACCCACAATAGGTTTTCCGGTCGCAGTTATTTGGCAGATATTTGTCAATCTCTTATTTCTTAGGTGTTCCACACAAACAACTTTAACTTTAAAATATTCATTTTTATGAATATCTTCAGGAATATTTAATTAGCCAGAAATGACTTCCCCAGATCATTCCTATAGGGTGTGTATGGTGGGCGAATTAAAAAAAATGTAATTAAAATATTAGAAAGACTTAATTTATTTATACAATAATAATTTTTTCAAACAGGGCACCAGTCTAATGAATAAAATAATCTCAGAATGAGATATGACATGATGATGGTAATAAGATAAGAAATAGTAATAATTTCCCTGTTATCAGAAAGATTTGATTTACATCAAATTCGGTGAATCTGATGGTTTGTAGAACTCATTTGTGACGAGAGAAAAACACAAATGCAGTGTTGACTAAACATGCAAAGGTGAATAAAAAAAGGAAAGGTATGCATCAATATAATACAAAATATATGGCAATTGAAAATATATACAAATGTTGTGAAAGTAATTGATAGACAATTGGATAATAAGTTGAATTAAAGCTGCAAGCTGAATTTTTGGGGTCAAGTGCCCACACTTGAATTTCAGATGTTGGTGTGGGTTCACTTCAGCATACACCAGGGAATTATAGGAAAAAGAACCGTGAATTTAGCACAAATTCTTCAAATGATAAAAAAATGATAAAATGATTTTAAAAAAAGGGGGAAAAATAAAATTAGCTACAGTTCTTGACCACAAGGTGGCGCAATCACAAAACTTCTTGGCTACATTCAATGCGTGGTCCTGAAGATACTTATCAAGTTTCACAATAATACGTAGATGCATTACTGAGATACACCCTCATATCCTGTTTTTGTTCAGACAGGTCTCAAGATTTTGAGCCAAATTAGGTGAAGATTGAACAAAATTTGGAATGGGAGTAGCAAAAATGGCAGTTAGATGTAAGCATTTTTAGCATGCTATTGTAACTTGTTGCATAGCCTCAGGTCATGGTCCTGAGATGCCTACCAAGTTTTGTGTCAGTGCGCAAAGTCGTTTCTGAGATATAGTCACTTCCTGTTTGGCGGCTTCGCTGTCAGTTTCATTGAAGCATTCAATATTCTTTTGATAACTTTTGTGAGGCTTACTTTGAAAATGACGTATGCCAAATTTGGTGATGATTGGAGACAATATGTAGGAGGAGTAGCGAAAAAACCCAGTGAATCCAGAGGTGCCTGGCTTTTTAATTTTGGGGACACCGTTTAAAAGTTATGACCATAAACATACTTTCACATTAAGCCCAAATTTGACCCAATGGTGGCGCTAGAGCATTGGAAGCATGTTGGTCAATTTGTTCAGAATGTTCCTTAGACCATCTCCAATCAGTGTGCCAAATTTCACAACTTTTTACCAGACAGTTCTATGGGCTGCCATAGACAACCTAGCCAGAAGAAGAAGTAGAATAATAAGAAGAAGAAGAAGAAAAGGTAAAATAACAATAGGGTGCCTACGTACCTTCGGTGCTTGGCCCCCTAATTAAGCTTAATGACAGACATACAGTGAGTGTAGGCAGCTGTTTGGATCTTTTGATGTGAAGTGGTCAAAACAGTGGATCAACTTAGCATACTAATTCTAGCTACACTACCATTCCCACATTTAAAAAAGGTACATGGAGAAGGATTATATTTATGCTCGTCTCTTTGGTGGTTCTGATCTGTGAAGTGACTTCAGCGTAGTCAGTTGTGGCATCTTTAGAGATCACAGAGAAAGTCCTCAGTGTGGCACAGTGCTGACCTAGTTGCTGAGTTCCCTGTGCCTTTGAAAAAAGAGGGGGATTGCACATTTTCATACTTTTTTGTGTTTTTACACAAATTCTCAGATTTGATGTGTTTGAAAGGACAGTGCTTTTTGGGATTTTTAATGTTTGGATGACTTTCTGTTGCATTGTCTTCCTGGGGAGACAGTCTTGTCTTTCCTGACTCTGCCCCCTTTGGAGCAGAATGGCCTGAGGTCTTGTGTGTTGGGGCCATGCTGGTTGTTGGTCTTCCAGATAACGTAAAGGCAGCTTCAGAGGGCAATTTTGACCCTCCCAGGCAGGCAGAAAATGGAGTTTATGTAAACAAGAAGTGTCTGCCCTAACTCTTTGTTGACCTTACATGGTATGGTTTATGACCCATAAAGGTCATATTTTAGGGGTTATATTGCTGGCAGAGTTCCTACACTCCCTATACTTGTTAGGTCGCGCCAGAAGCACGACTCCATTTCCCAGAACTCTCAGCGGCCCACGAACATGGCCGCCACCGACTCACATGCACTCACCCCGCACTACACATCCCAACAAGCTCGGCGGCCTACAGATATGGCCACCAGGGACTACAACACCCAGAACACTCACACATTTCCACTCTCACAGTCACCTTCATTTTAATTACACACACCTGTTTTCTATGGCACTTCACTCTATTTAAGGACTTTTGTTTTTCAGGCAAGACGTGAAGTATTAGTTTGTTTCTTTTGATCCAATATTACCAAGCACTCTTCTCTGGACTGATTTTCTGACTATTGACCCAAGCTAAGTATTTTGGATTACGATTTTGCCTAAGCCCTTGAATGTCTGTATTTTGTGATATTTTGGTACACATCTCATACTGTGTGTTCACTGCAACTAGCCTAAGTTGTTTGAAAAAACTGACTGCCTAGGTTATTGCACCCTGCGGGGTTTTTTGGATTTGTCCTAAACACTGCTGTTGTCCTGTTTTCCTTCTTTGCATGTGTTCTGAATAAAATGACAGATTTATTTACCGCAACTGCATCCAGCTCTCATTCGGTGTTGTAACAGAATACTTCGCCTAACATGGATGCAGCAGAGGAAATCCGCCAGGCGATTACGGCCCACGGCCAAATCCTCAGCGCTCAACAACAGCGTTTGGGCGAAATGGACCAAAACCTGCAACTCCTCTCGCAAGCAGCAGCGACTGCTACACAGCGCGCCGTGCCAGCTCCCGTGCACGCACCTCGGAGACCTATGCCCACACCGGAGAAACACGCCGGCGATCCTGGACTATGTAAGCAATTTATCTTGCAGTGCTCTTTGTATTTTGACTGCTGTGGGGAAATGGCGGACAATGAAAAAATAGCCCGGTTCATATCATTGTTAATGGGCAAAGCACTAAGGTGGGCTGCGGCGGTGCGCAAGCGAGGCGGAGAAGCAGTCTCCTCATACGAAACGTTTATTGCCATGTTCCGTCGAGTGTTTGATCACGCTCCCGACCAGCAGGAAGTCGGGGAGCGGCTACTTACGCTACGGCAAGGCTCACTTCGCGTGGCGGAATACTCCTTGGATTTTCGAACGATCGCCGCAGGCAGCGGCTGGAATGATGTGGCATTGAAAGCCGTCTTTCGTCAGGGCCTAAACCCTCCATACTAACCGAAATGGCGTGTCGCGATGAACCCCTCACACTCGACACACTGATCGACCTCGCTATACGGCTCGACCAACTCCTACACAGCCGTAATCTGCAGCCTCATCGCATCGAACCGACCAGACTCCCCTCCTTCACAGAGCCCATGCAGATCGGCCATGCCAAGCTCGACCACGGTGAAAAGGAGAGGAGACGCCGGGAAAACCTATGCCTCTATTGCGGCCAAGCTGACCACCTCCTCCCTTCTTGCCCGATCCGCCCCTCGAGTGTAACCCCGGTGAGGGGCGGACCATGCACCCGCTCAGCCCCGGTGAGTAAGATTCCTGATGCTGCTTCACATGCTTTTACGTTACCTGTCATCCTTGAACACTCAGGTTCTTGCACTCTCGTTACAGCCATGCTCGACTCCGGGGCGGCGGGCAACTTCATAGACGAGGGGATTGTGCATCAGCTTGGCCTAACTACTTGTCCCTTACCCCAACCACTCAGTATTCAAGCTATCGACGGCACACCCATCGGCGACATGACTCACTACACGCACACCCTGGGGCTTCGAGTCAGTGCACTCCATCGCGAGGATATGACTTTCTGGGTCGCAAATTCCGCCCGTTATCCCATCGTCTTGGGATTACCATGGATGGAACGACATAACCCTCAGATTTCATGGACAGACCAGCAAATCACCAGCTGGTCGCTTTTCTGCCAACAACACTGTCTCAACACACTCACGCTTACAGTTGCGACCACCACCATAGAAAATCCCGACAGTACGCCCACAGTGCCGATACCCGCCGAATATCAAGATCTCATGGAAGTATTCAGCAAAACCAAGGCTAGCGGTCTGCCGCCCCATCGTCCCTATGACTGCGCGATAGACCTCCTACCGGGTATGACACCACCTCGCGGACACATTTACCCATTATCCCAAGCGGAACAAAAAGCAATGTCTGAATACATTCAGGAGGCACTCCAACAAGGGTATATCCGTAACTCCACTTCCCCTGCTGCGGCAAGCTTCTTCTTCGTGGCTAAGAAGGGAGGAGGCCTTCGGCCATGTATCGATTATCGAGGTCTAAACAGAGCGTCCGTGAAATACCCGTATACCCTTCCACTCGTCCCCTCAGCCCTTGAACAATTACGTGAGGCTCGCTATTTCACAAAATTAGACCTGCGTAGCGCGTACAACCTCATTCGTATACGAGAAGGGGACGAGTGGAAAACCGCCTTCAGCACAGCTACTGGGCACTACGAGTACCTCGTGATGCTGTATGGGCTAACTAACGCGCCTTCGGTCTTCCAATGTTTAATCAACAACGTACTGAGGGACATGTTACGCAAATTTGTCATAGCCTATATTGACGGCATTCTAGTCTACTCCCCCACATATGAAACACATGTGGCTCAAGTCCGTCAAGTCCTCGCACGTCTCCTGGAAAACCAGCTCTATGTCAAGGCTGAGAAATGCGAGTTCCACAAGGACACCACGACCTTCCTAGGGTATGTGATCAGCCCCGAGGGGGTAGAAATGGACACCAGTAAGGTCACAGCAGTAACACAGTGGCCCATGCAGACAACCATTAAAGAGCTCCAAAGCTTTCTGGGGTTCGCCAACTTCTACAGGCGTTTTATCCAGGGATTTAGCTCCATTGCCCTGCCCCTTATGGCCTTACTGTGGGGCGGACCCCGCCGTCTCATGTGGAACCAAGAGGCCGAGAGCGCTTTTTCCAGGCTCAAAACAGCATTCACCACAGCACCTATCCTCAAGCACCCTGACCCCTCTTGTCCCTTCGTAGTGGAGGTAGATGCCTCCGAGGCTGGAGTGGGAGCTATTCTCTTGCAGCGCCTAGGAGAAAAACCCAAACTTCACCCCATCACTTTCTTTTCGAGAAAATTATCGCAGGCAGAATGTAACTACGACTTGGGGGATCGTGAACTTTTAGCTATCAAGTTAGCTTTAGAGGAGTGGCGACATTGGCTAGAGGGGGCAGAACACCCGTTTATTATTTACACCGATCACAAAAATTTAGAATATCTACATACGGCTAAACGCTTAAATCCCCGTTGTTTGTTTTTTGCACGCTTTAAGTTCACCCTATCTTACCGTCCTGGATCGAAAAATCACAAAGCTGATGCCCTTTCCCGTCTCCACAGCAAGGATCCTCAACCTCCACAACCCAATCACATCCTGCCTCCTTCCTGCCTCGTTGGCAACGTGCAGTGGGAAATAGATCGAGTGCTCACCAAAATCCCGCGCAAACACATACCTTCGGCCTGTCCTCCCGCGAAATTGTTTGTCCCTCTGGCATACTGGGACCAACTAATCAAATGGGCCCATACGGTCCCAGGTATGGGTCACCCCGGTTCCCGATGTACTTACCACCTCTTAGCGCCCAAGTATTGGTGGCCCTGCATGTCCCGGGACATACAACATGCTATTAAGTCTTGTAGCATCTGCGCTCAAACCAAAGTACCCAGAGCACTCCCTGCAGGCCAGCCTGCCGTTACCCACACCCCAGCGTCCCTGGTCACACCTAGCCATAGATTTCCTCACCGATCTTCCCAATTCTCTAGGCAACACTACCAAGTTTGTCATCCTCGACCGTTTCTCTAAGTCCCTTCGCTTGATTCCCATTCCCAGTCTCCCTTCGGCATCACACTGCCGAACTCATATTCAATCACGTGTTTCGTTACTTTGGGATTCCTGAGGACATTGTCAGTGACCGAGGGCCGCAATTCACCTCACGAGTATGGTCAGGATTCATGGAGAAACTAGGTGTTAACATCAGTCTAACTTCCAGTTATCACCCCGAGTCTAATGGGCAGGTAGAACGGGTAAATCAGGAAGTTGGGAGAATGCTCCATTCTTTCTGTAACCAAAACCCCTCTGACTGGACCCGCTTCCTGCCGTGGGCGGAGTATGCCCAAAACTCGCTCCGCCATTCTGCCACTAACCTGACACCCTTCCAGTGTGTTTTAGGATGTCAACCACTGTTGTTCCCGTGGAACGCCACAGCCACGGATGCCCCGGCAGTCAACGAGTGGTTTGATCGCAGCGAACAGGTCTGGGCAAGCACACACCGACGGCTAAGGCAAGCTGCCACCCAAGCCAAATCCCAGGCTGATCACCGCCGACAAGCACCACCGAGGTACCAACCCGGTGAACGTGTATGGCTCTCTACCCAGAACCTAAAACTCAAACACCCCTGCCAAAAGCTCTGTCCTCATTACCTCGACCCTTTCAAGATCATCAAACCCATCAATGAGGTAACGTACAAATTATCCATCCCTCCGTACTGGCGCATCGCTCCGTCCTTCCATGTTTCACTTCTCAAACACTTCCACACAGGCATCCTCACCAACCAACACCCTTCAGACACCCCACCTCCTCCACTGGAGGTCGGGGGACAACCGGCCTACCAGGTTCACCAAATTCTTAAATCCCGGTGATGTCAAGGGCGACTCCAGTACCTCAATGATTGGGAGGGGTACGGGCCCGAGGAACAGAGCTGGGTGACAGCACAGGACATTCTAGACCCCAATATGGTTAACGATTTCGCGCCAGAAGCGCGACTCCATTTCCCAGAACTCTCAGCGGCCCACGAACATGGCCGCCACCGACTCACATGCACTCACCCCGCACTACACATCCCAGCAAGCTTGGCGGCCTACAGATATGGCCGCCAGGGACTACAACACCCAGAACACTCACACATTTCCACGCTCACAGTCACCTTCATTTTAATTACACACACCTGTTTTCTATGGCACTTCACTCTATTTAAGGACTTTTGTTTCTTTTGATCCAACATTACCAAGCACTCTTCTCTGGACTGATTTTCTGACTATTGACCCAAGCTAAGTATTTTGGATTACAATTTTGCCTAAGCCCTTGAATGTCTGTATTTTGTGATATTTTGGTACACATCTCATACTGTGTGTTCACTGCAACTAGCCTAAGTTGTTTGAAAAAACTGACTGCCTAGGTTATTGCACCCTGCGGGGTTTTTTGGCTTTGCCCTAAACACTGCTGTTGTCCTGTTTTCCTTCTTTGCATGTGTTCTGAATAAAATGACGGATTTATTCACCGCAACTGCATCCAGCTCTCATTCGGTGTCGTAACAATACTCTGTATATGCTGACTACATAGGATATCATTTGTAATACAGTACTTTATGTACAAACAAACATTTAAGAGTCAGACACAGAAAAAGCTTGACTGCAATAAATGCCCATGTATTGTCATAAATACATTACAAAATATTGAATAATTGAAAATATGTGTTTATTCAAAGCCCTTTTCATAATGTAAGTGATAAAAGCCATTTTGCCAAGAGTTTTAGGAAATGCATGTTTTTATGTACTTATATATGCTTGTATGTAACTAAAACTAGAATATGGGTTCTTTAGCAGTTCAATGTGGATCTTTTTGCCTTTGACTACACAAATATGATATTAATTCTAAGAGGCCAGGAAATGGAATTTCCACCTGTTTTTGGGGTTCCCGTGTTTGAATATATTTGTGAGGTCACTCCACAGTAATGGTTTATGGCTTATATGAAAGTAGACACTCTGGGCTTTAAGAATTTACACTTTTTCATAAGTATTTCTTTTTCTTTTTTTTTTAAACTTGCCTACTAGGTTTAAATGTTATCATTTTATTGTGGCAGTTGTATACAGTGCTTTGCTATCAAAAAAGTCTTTAGTTGTGCTGTCTGTTTTATCTCTGTACCAGTGTTATTGTGAAGAGGTGTGAATTGTTTGCCCAGCGGATGGCTCACACTGCTCCCCTTTCCCATCACCCTGCTCACCAGCAGCTAAACATATGAGTCATAATACTCTACACACAGAAACCCAACAGTGTCCTGACTAATCTTACAACAGACCTGCAGCGATAAAATATAATAATCATTTGTTTATACTGATTGAAAATGCCTGATGAGTCACTTTCCATTCCGCTGGAGGAACAGAATGCTAGTGTATTGTGAGAAAGGGTAAAGTGTTGGAATTCAGTCTGACATCTCTAATAAGAATACATTAGGGTTAGTGTAACATTTTAAAAGCAAGTGATCATGTTGGTAAAAAACAAACAAACAAACAAAAAACAATTACTATATAATGTAGACTATAGAAATAAAAAACATTTAAGAGCATAATTGAACATCATCAATTAAGACACCTCAAGATGAATATGGCACTGATTTTTAATTACACTGTGGCACCCACAATCATAATGGAATCAAATTGTGATAACAGTTGAGCAGGAATGTTCCTTTCAATTGTTTCCTGAGTGTCTCCTTGTTGTTTTCAGAAGCATTTTGTTTATAACAACATAGCGTGCGCTTATATAGTGAAGGTAAAATTGAACTGAATTTAGAGGCCACATATCTCATGGTGTGTGTCTGTGTTTTGTGTGTTGCAGGAACAGAGGGCTCTGATGGAAGAAGGGTTTAAGGAAAGAGCAGATCTGATGAATAAAGAGATTGAAAGTCTGAAAGGAGAGATGAAGACTGAGCACGAGTCAAAGCGATCTACACTCAGTATGGTAGTGGAAGGTGTGGGCACTGCAGCAAGTCTGTTCCTGCCGGGAATCATCCCTAAAGCTGCCGGTTTTGCCGCATCATACTTATCACGATTTTTTTGATCAACACTCCAATCTCTGCCTTAAATTTCATAGAAGTAGTTGTACACTGTGGTGCACACAATTCTGAATATTTACTTGAATTTTTTTAACTAGGCAAATTTGGAAAAGAAAAAAAAAAAAAGTGGAAACCCAGGGTAAAAAGTGAGCAAATAAACGGAACAAGTTTCTATCTCTCAAATAGCAACAACTCAAAAGTGGTAATTAGTATTACAATGGAATTTAAAATGTATGTAGTTGTAAATGAGGATATGGGTTGGGGCACTGAAACTATTTAAGGTAATCGGAAAATTTGATTACAGAGCTGTGTAACAGTGTTGACTTTTTTATTGTTTCAGTTGTACTTGGAATTGTCTTGTATTTAATCCTTTACATTTTTAACCATTTTACAGCTGTTCCTCTATCAAGTTATGTAATCTCTTCTAACAGTAATTTGACGAGAATTATGTTGATGAAGCCTTTAAAAGTTATTATAGTGATTTCATAATGAGTAACTTGCATTTTATTCGACCACAATCTATAATATGTACTCCACCAGTGTAATAATGCCAACATTTAGTTTGAATTAGTGATTGTATAGTGTCAGACTTGGATTTTTTTTTTTTTCAATACTTTGTTAATTATGTGCTTTTACAATTCAAAACTTATGTATGTTATATTATACTGTCAAAAAGGTACAACAAAAATACTTGTTTGTTTGTTTGTTTTTTTGTTTGTTTGTTTGTTTTATGTTACTGAGCACCTTTGACTCCTATACAAAATGCACTGATTTAAAAAATAAAGTTGAGCGATATTTATAAGTGGGGTTTTTTCCAGACTAATCTATCTCTAGGATCTTGTCTTGGGAATTGGAAAAAGAATTTAGGGTGACATAACTGGGTAATTATTCCTACTAACAGGGACATCACACTGCTAATAAGAACACACAACTTTGGTCATCATGTCTTTTCCTTTCACCCCACTATTTTTATGGCCAAGTTCCATTGTACTGTTGACACATTTACATACCTTCCCTTTTATTTTTTAACAGTTTTCCAGTGCTCTAATTCCTCACTATGCTTGCATATTTTCTCTGCTGCAAGAATTCTGGTTTACTGTGATCATGTGTCAGGTCGAATTTATTGGTAATTCCAATAAATGTCGGGTAAAATACACATTATTGCTGAATACCAACAACGAAACACTGGCTCATGTGCTTGTCCAGTGTTGTGTCCAGTGTTTTTTACCTGTTCATATTAATTTGTGATATTAACATATTTACATATACACACAAAACACCTCATTTTCATTCATTTATTATTGTGCGAAATGAAACATTTTCATATGTCCAACATATGTCCTAAATCCTTTGCACATTTCAAACGCTAGTAAGTGGGTATTATGTTTTGAAATAAACATGCAGTAACATAAAAATTCTGATTGTATGGTTAAACTTTACCCTGGTTAGAAAAATCTATAGAATTTTATAATGTAAATAAAATTATTAGACCTACAAATGAATTTGTGCACTAGATGATTTAATTCAGTGCAAAACCATATGCTTCCTGAAGACAAACGTAATTCCTCAGGAATCTTTAAGCTATAAGAAGACATGGATAAACTAAAACTGCTCAAATTTCAGACTAAAGTTAATTTTAAGCAAGCATTTCAATATAAAATGTGCATTAGTAAAAAAAACAAAAAAAAAACAAACATGTTAGAAGAATCTACAGCTCATCAGACATGTTCTTATGGATGAAAGACTTTCTCCAGCTAAGGGTGTAATTGATCATTCTCTTTCTTGTCAGCATTTCTTCAATCTAAAAAGAAAAATGCAACCAAATTTTACATTATGTATTACGAAAGATCATCTTGCATTTCAAAACTGCTAATTCAGCTGTATGTCAAAAATGTAAGCGCCTTCTGTAAATCATTCTCCTGCACAGTTTAGAAGACATTTAATGTCTGTGTAATTACAATGTCAGTAGCATAAATATGATGAGTACATTGTAGCTCACCTTCCTCAAAATGTTTGCCTTCACGGACGGGTCATTCACATCTGTCATTCTTTGTGATCTCACCTTAATTTTCAGTACTTGTTTTTTCTTAGGTGTAGTAACTGTGAAGTCATGAAAAAACTCAATTAAGAGTATTAAGGTGAACTAGATGACACCATATTGGCTACTACTACATGCCAGAAACGTATACTGACAAAATTTATACTGACAAAAGACAGCTAAATTCAGCAGTATTTATCCAATCCAAGTGCACACACAATTTACCTTTAGCTTAACAAACAACAATAACAACAACAACAAAACACACAACTGACCTTCATAACACACGAATGGCAACCTTCTGTCACAAAGTGAATCATCCCACCTCCCGTTATCATTCATCTGCATGACAACGCAGTTTGAGATGTTAAACAGGCTAAGTGGTTTTCCTTTTCCCCAGTATCGGAAAAAGGAAGTAGCCTCATCTGACCATTTCCAGTAATCACTAAACAGCCCGATCCACACATAGTCTGTGAAAACCAGGCTAAGAACTTTTTGCTGCTCAGCTGCACTGTGGATGCCCACCAAGTCAGTGTGCTTCAATCTGCAGTATGCCTGAGCTTCTCTCCAAGTGAATTTGTAAGACAGGGAATATATCATGCGACTGTATTCTGCCCACACACACACACACACACACACACACACACACACACACACACACCCACACAATTATAAAACTCAATCAGCAAAAGCCATTAAGTAAATAAATAATCCTGTAAACTGCGTTCAAATTCATAAAATATATACACCACAAGTCTAGAAGCAAGCAGAGATATTTGGTTTCAAATATGTTTTGCAGTTAAGTCTATTTGAAAACATGGAACACAACTCAACATGTTTACTGACATCTAGCCATCTATGAAAAACCATCAGCCAAAAATAGGCTTACAAAATGGCTTGAATAATGATAAGTTACATTTATACAGTGCCTTTCTAGACACTCAACACAATTTACATAGCATAGGGGGGAAATCTCCTCAAACACCAGCAGTGTGTAGCATCCACCTGCATGATGTGACAGCAGCCATAGAGCACCAGAACACCCACCCACCAACTATTGGTGGAGAGGAGAGTGATATAGCCAATTCAGGGATGGAGATTATTAGGGGGCCATGATAGATAAGGGCCAATTTTAACATCTCATCTGAAAGACTGTGGTCTTTTTTTACAACATGGTGTCCCCATCACTATGTTGGGGCACTAGGACCCACACAGACTACAGGGAGAGCACCACCTCCCCAGGAGGTTTCCCATCCAGGTACTGGCCAGGTTCAACCCTGCTGAGCATCAGTGGGAAACCAAGCGAGAACTGCAGGGTGATATGGCTCTGGATCGAAACACCAGAGCCATAAATTCAGTCAGTATTGAAATGCAATACTGACTGAATTTACGACAAACCAAATTAGGAATCAGTTGAACACTATCACTGTAAAGATTAAGACAAACTTTTGTTTTATCTTAGAAAAGATATTAATGACTCGTCTCTTGGGGAAGTTTTTCATATTTATTTTTTTTTACAAAATTGCATTCAAACCTGTGGCCTGTACATTAGGAGTAATTGATGATGCAGCTAAAAGTATTACAAGTTGCTATATATAGTACAGTGGCTATTCAATATATTGAAGTTTTTATACCTGATAAGGCTGCAATGTTTTTACAGTATGTTGTAAGCAACACATTTATCAGGCCCATTAAAGGGTATTAAAGGGTTGTGCTAGTCAAAATTGTGTTAACTGGCAAATCAAGCCGAGTACTTCATTTAATTTGTGAAGCTGTTTTGTAATAGTGACATTAACTCCTTCAAAACTTTCATGCAGCATGCCCAATAATTTGTCCACTTTCTTTTAACACCGTTCATGTAGAACGTACAAGAGATATAGTCATTTTATAAAACATGCAAACCTTCCCAGATACCTTGATATTTAAAAAGCAGCCCATTTAACTCACCATCATAGCAGATAAATTTTTGTAGGGAAAAGCAGCTAAGGGAATACCAGTATCCATCTTGAGTGATGGCTCCACAAGATCCATTTATAAATAATGTGTTTGACATGGTCTTCAACATAGTGTACTGCTGAACAGTGTTGTCCCCCATCGACCAGCCCCAATGGGTCTCTGCTCCCTTCCTCAGTCCAATCCACACATCACCAAAGTAGAAAGGATCCACTTGATTTATCAATGTCTGCATCTCCCTCATGTTGTCTACAGTAGCCAAGTCAGTATGTTTTTCTCTACAGTAGCTCTGAGCCTCTAGCCAGGTCTTAGCCATGTTAACATAGAAGAAGTCTCGAGGAACAAGAGCAGATATGCCAAACAAACCTGTAGTTTGTAAAACTGCATAAAACCACAAATGGATGTAAAAGCTCACATTCTGCTGCAAAAAGACATGAAATCTGTAAAAATGCAACACAGATACAAATTCATGCAAGGGACTGCACATACCTGAGAGAATTAGTAGTGAAAAAACATGTTTGTTGATATTTGTACTCATTTTCAGTATCCTCTGGTTCTTAGTTTAAGTGTGGTGTTGTGTAACCGGCACTAGAAGTCAGACTGCCTTTACAGCCTGGCTTTTCCTATGATTGTTTTAACTGTCAATTAGTACATATTTGCAAGTGAAAGTGCTGCTGTGTACTTTCCTGCATACTGAGAGCTCTACATTTCCACAAAGGCAGCATTATTGTTCTTGCTGTTTATTTGTTACTTGTTGTTTTGCTGTTATTGTTGTTTTTTTCTTCATCATTATTATTATTAGTATTATTATTATTATTATTATTATTATTATTATTATTATTATTTTGGTTCTGTATAGTTCTGGTCACTGCTTTGATACTATATTAACTTACATAACACACAATCACTGAAAAAGTATTTTGATATGATATGACTTGATATGATTTGACTGCATATAAAACAAATAAAACTGCCATTTACAGAAAACCAGTTTCACAGTACAGGTAGGACAAAATGTACACAAATTGCACCATACATTCTACCACTTTGGATTAAAATATCGGTACAGAATAGGACAACAAATAAGACATACAGCAATCTTGCAGAATATGTTATAATTTAGATATATTAAGGAAAGTCCTGGCAGTCTGGCAGCAATTGAACCACAACAGTTGCTATGACAAATGTGAAAAACAAATACAAAAACTTGATGTCATTAATGGTTTTCTAAATGATATGAAATGCTGCTTAAATGCCAACATATTCATATTCATATAATTCAACATTCATATAATTAAGCTGTGCATTGTGTTATCTGTTGAGCTGAGAATGTTGGATCATTATAGCAGTTTTGCATGAATTTGTTTCGATACTGGATTTGGCTGTGTAAGGTGAATTTCAGTGATTATGTAAAATACTTGAATCATTTACCTTGTTGTTCACAGCTAATGAGCATAACCATGCTATTTCCTTAGTTCAAGTGTCAAACACACTTTGAAATAATTTGTATTTCAAAATTTTGCACTTACTACATACTACTCATTTTTAAAGAGTGTGCTCAGTTCAGACTACTGTTCTGAATTTAATAATACAAATCGAAGAATAGTAGTAAAAAGTTAGTGTGTATTACAATAGTGTAATTAGATCACTGAAGGGATTATTTTCCACATATTACCTGTTTGGCTCCTCATCATACAGCCAGGGATCACCACAGCTAATGTAGACCATGCTAACTTTAACAGAGCTAAATATCCATTAACAGACAATTACAGTGAGATTACAGTAAACAGCAGTAGATCCGCTTTTATGGCAATTGATAATACAGCTTATAAACTGAACAAATATTGTATATCACGCTTGAAGTAGGTAGCTAATTTGAACATTGATATGACAAAATCTGTCAGAAATACAAACTATTAGTTCTTGACAAATCTATAAGCATACAAGACAATTGCACAGCTCCAGACAATGATTTTTTTTTTTGTTTGTTTGTTTGTTTGTTTGTTTGTTTGTTTTTTTGGGGGGGGAATTACTTATGGAGGCATGAACTACACACAGGTAATTATCATAATCGGAATGGGGAGCCCAGAAAATAAGTACCTGAGTAGCCAATGTCTACGCAATGTCAATGCGTAAATATTGACGTAATGTTAGGACTCACCAAACACAGCCTTATAAGCAAATGTGTTTCCAATACTACTCACTATAGCTCACTATAGTCCCCTCAGCTGTTCCGTCTGAGCTTTTCATGCCATTAATGCTTAGGGGTGTAAATCGCAAGTTTCATGATGATACGATCTAATATTGATTCTTTTAGCCAGTGATTCGACATTTGAAGTATTTCAGTAAGAAATATCCTTTTTTTGGCAGCTACCTCATGCCATGGCATATGACAATGTTTTGTTTATATCTCCATGGTAACAACCTGGTGTGTGTGTGTGTGTGTGTGTGTGTGTGTGTGTGTGTGTGTGTGTGTGTGTGTGTGTGTGTGTGTGTGTGTGTGTGTGTGTGAGAGAGAGAGAGAGAGAGAGAGAGAGAGAGAGAAAGAGAGAGCATGCGCACTCTGAGCCAAGTGACATGAGAAAACAGCACATTTTAATGCATTAAATGCAACTGATGCACTGCTTTAAATACAAATACAAATACATATGTCTGCCGGCCCAATTTATGAGTGGCCCAGCGGGAATTCTCCCGATTCTCCCAATTAGCCACTCCGGCTATGGTCCATCTTAAAAATTATACATGCATTGATGTTTACTCATTGTGTCGATACATTGGATCATTGGTTATTTGATCGATACATCGATCCATATCGATAGATTGTTACACCCCCAGTAATGCTTATCACTCCCCCTACACCTCTTGGATTGTTCTGTTGCAGCTTCCCCTCAATCCTGTTCTTATAGCATACTGTTCTTATATATACTAACCTCCACTCTTCTTGGAAGGCTTTCCACTAAAAAGAAATAGTGAAGTCAGGCACTGATGTTGGGCAAGGAGGCCTAGGGTGCAGTTGGCTGAGCTTGTTCCCATAATGCTATGGAATAGCCTTCCAATTAGTGTTTGTGACTCAGACACAGTCTCAATTTTTTAATTCTAGGCTGAAAATCTAATTGTTTATTCAAACATTTTGTTAAATAGCTTTTATCTTAGGTGAAGGTGCTGATCTGGGACATATGCATAAGTTTTGAAAGTTTTGGGAAACTGGCATGTTTTGATGCCCCTCGCTCAGATGATCACCCAGGTTTGTTGATGGTGGAGGGAAGGACACTGATGATCTAATGTTCCTTCATATCTTTGTCACCTTCTGGTTCTCAATTTTAGTTATAATGTAATAATCAGACCTGTTGGAGTCACCGCTTGCACGCAGTAAATCATTGTAAGATCATTGTTTTAAATCATTGTAAGATAAGAGGAAAACATATCTGTTCTCTCTCTTGAGATGTACGTGCCCTCCTGCTGCCTGGTGTGATGCTTGTGCCTAATCCTGACACACTTCTTCTACTGTGACTCCTTTCACTTTGTGGACCTACCTGATTCATCCTGATGTTCAAATTTAGTTTGGAGCTTCTGCACTTGTGACTTACATTTTGGTGCGGTGGATTTTCCCACGTGGGTGCCCTAATATTTTCCACTTCCCAAAAGCAATGTACTGTATGGCCAAGGCTTACCCATTCCTCACTTTACTTAGATTCTGTAGTTTTGTACTTTCTAAACTGTCCTGTTCTGTGCTCATCCTACGACTCTTAATCACAGTATGCTCGTACTGAACATCCTTTCATGGTAAAAATGGAATTAAAATAAAGTACTAAACCTCCCACAAGTACTTGGCCTTTCAAACATTTATTAGGCCTAATATGGCTGAGCTCCCACTGAAATAAATAAATAAGCCCCAGTCACTGGATGAACTGACATCGCAGTCCTTGACACGGCCCTTAAGGGTCTATGGACAACCCTCAACCTTTTGTAAGAAACGCTAGTAACATTACTTTTGTCAGAAATGTCAGTAGTTATTAAAATAAAAGCACAAATATGCTAAGAAGCGGTTAAGAGGTATGGCAGCATAAATATTTGTACAAAGTTATTGTTATTTTAACTGTCTACCATAGTCTATTAGAATTGAAATTAAAATAATGAATCTGAATAATGAACATGTACAAACCACTGTCCTTTCCAAACCCTTCACCCAATTTGGATGTAAATGGCAGCAAATTAAAGCTGAAAGTCTGCACTTTGAGGTCATGTTCTTCATATTTATTAATTACAGCTCCAATATACTGTAATATACTGTGGTAGCCAGTTAAACAATATATTCAAATATTGTTCTTATCTGAAATGCCAATAGAAACTTACCTTTCATTGATCCTTTATAACTGAATTTTTTATTTATTTATGTGTTAATGTTTTACAGTTTATTTATTAATGAAGTAATAAAGACGGGTGAAAAAAGAACATAAAGCATCTTGGTATTGTGTTGGATACCATTGGGTACCAAAACAATGGTTTCACTGGGACTTCATCCAAAAGATATTTTATATGTTAACAGCAGATTTAAGGCTAAGCAGTAATATGTTATCAGTATTTTCTCTAGTTACAAAACACTGAGTTTAAGTTTTGAAGAAAAAAAAAACTTACACTGACAGTCACAGAGAGTCGAAAGAATTGTTACTCATCATACACATCATACACTATAGATATTCATCATACACTGATGTTTATCAAGTTTTTTAATCGGTTTGAAGGGACCCCCCCCCATTTTTTAAAATTGTTTGACGGGATTTGTGCCTACTGTTGACTTAAAGCAGACAAAAGCACAAAAAGTAGTCTGCACTGCATTTATTTGTTGAACATGTCTTGCTCAAACTAGTGTTGTTGTTAGATAGATGTGCGCTATAGTGCACAGGTTCCTACCTCGGGTTCTGGGCATTTTAACATTTTCCTTGCTCCCAACATACCATTCAACTAATCAGCTAAGTAACAGCCCTTCCTGAGTTGAAGTGGTATGTTAGAACTGGGAAAACACTAAAATGTACAGGACCAGGGGTACTCCAGGACAAAGGTTGGGAACCTGTGATCTAGTGGGACAGCAAGAGTAGCAACAAAATGGGTTACAAACCTACATTTTAGAAAGATTGTGCAAAAATCATTGTGTTGGCAGAGGAACGTAATGACAAATAGGAATTTCTGCTGCAGTTGGTTGCAGTCAGATAGATCCTACAGAAGCATGGAGAGAGAGCGGATCACTTAACAACCATTACATGACCATTACAAGACAGAGAGGACAGCAAACCCCACACCTGCACAAATGAGCTTGTTCTGATTTGGCCAGTGAACACAGACTAATCACAGACTGAGGTGATCTTTAGTAAAGTATTTATGACAGAAGAGGAGTGGCAGAAAAGTCCTCATGAGAAAAAGGGCAAAGAGTTTAAAGAATCATGTAGTCAAAACGTGTAAACTATGGAGGCTGTGAGATTATGACAAAAGGTTGCAGAACAACCAAAGAATAAACGTAGACTGAATGGTGATGTTCATGCTGACTTATTGGCAGATTCTCTTTGTACTGCTCAAGTGAAGGAGTGCTCTAAGAAGGAGGACATTCAATTAATAACAAAGATGGCCAGCACATTCACCATATTGGGACGACTTATGGGACTACAATGGAAAATGTTGGGAGAAGACAAATCTAGCCACTATTGATGGTCTCTGTGCATCAGTGAAGAATGAGTGGGATGTAATGTATAATATGGAACATTAGCAAGTCTATTTGACTGCCAAGAAAGTACATTTACATATTTTTGTAGAGTAGCTTTTGTGGCTAATGAGCAATATATGTTCATTTAGTATCATTACTATATCATTACAATTACAACAAATTGTTTTCTGGGAACTGTGCAAAACACATTTGATTGTTGTATAAATTGTTTAACCATGAATAACTATTTAGCCATGAACTATCTTGTTTATTTTTATATTCTTTGAAATACTGTATGTCTATAAAAATTTATTGGGGCATAGTCTCATATATTCATATATGGATTCTCATATATTCAGTTCAATTCCATTTTATTTGTATAGTGCTTTTAACAATGGACATTGTCGCAAAACGGTTTTACACAAATATATATATATTTTAATTAAATTTATAAATTTATCCCTAATGAGCAAGTCAGAGGTGATTGTGGCAAGGAAAAACTTCCTGAGACGATATGAGGAAGAAACCTTGAGAGGAACCAGACTCAAAAGGGAACCCATCCTCATCTGGGTGACAACGGATAATGCGATAATAAATAAATAAATCACTTCTATAACTGTATACAACATGGCCAAAAAGTGCAATTGTGTAACCAGGAAATTCATAAGAAAACTTGAGTACAGAACTGGTCGTCGCAATTGTAGTCGTATGCCAGCATAGCTAAACTGTTCATATCAGTTGCGGTTCAAAGCCATCTTCATGGTTTTTAAATGATACCATGCTCAGTAATCTTACTGATCTTTAGACAGTCCATGTGGGCCATCCTCAGCAACAGTAAGTGATTTTCAAGTGATGAGAACTCACCCAGAATTAGGGCAACAGGATGGATCGGGCTGGTCCGGAGAGTAGCAGGGGTCAGGATCACTGGTATCTCAGCATATTGGTTTATAACCTTTTTTTGGGATAGCTGCATTTCTCAACCTTGCTATATTTATGTGGTTGCGTGCCTAATTATCATGATCATTGGTCTTGCTTTTCCATAATCAAGTTCTAGTGTGTCAGTGCTCTGGATTTGACCACTGCCTGCCAGATTTGATGATAGTTATGGATTTAGCTACATTACTGTTTCTGCTTGTGCCTTGAGCTCTGTGGTGTACTCTTAGTATTATTCTTGGGAAAAGTGCAAATATAATGATTGCATGTATATCATCTTACCGCTGGCTACAGAATGATAAAGAAGACTTCATCTACATCCAGCCATGAAAGATGAATCTTATGCAGTGTGTATGTATCTTTTTCTATGCACAATTGTTCAGCTCCCCTCTACGTCATCCCTCAGGGGAGATGGAGCACCATAGCACCATCGCCGAGCAGGTATTATTTGGGAATTGGACCATTCTCAGCACAGTAGTGACATGATAGTGATGGCAATGTGTGTGGTACTGATACTTGTGTATCAGGCCCAGCTGTATAATTTGGGTTTTAAAATAATGTACTCTTTTACTCATCACATAATGTTCATTCACAATATGATCACACATTACATTACACTACAGTATGTCAGTTTTCATTATGATGAAGTAAACATTTAGAAAAATTGCAATTTCCATTGTGAACTGGCCAGAAATTTACTTTTACTTTGTTTAATGTAAATCCAACACATATCCAAAACTGCCCCCTACACGTTTTACATTCTTAATACTGTCACTAGAGGGCAGAATATGACCACAGAACCAATAAACCAGAATCAGACTCTTTTATTCACCACACATAATGATTTACTTAAAAATATAGTGCATTATTTTTGCAAGCCCCTTTTAAAGCATATTCCACATGGAAGTTTAAGCAATATTATCCACAAAAAAAGAAGAAGAAGAAGAAGAAGAAAAAAACTTAGTTGGCAGTACCCAAATGTATGAGTTTTCCCACCAAAGTTTTGACTTAAAATACTTTCATGTCGACAAATAAATGTAATTTCTTCAAACCTAAGAATTGGAAATGAATTGGTTTAGTATCAATAAATTAAACACAACAGTACAATATAACAATGCAATTATAATGCAATGATTTCCCCCACTCTCATCTTCACTCTTGATGAATTAAGTAATCTCTGCTGTGCATTAAGGGTCACTGTAAATTAATATAAATTTATTCTGACTGATCACCTCTGTCCCACGATGAAACTTTTCCATCCTTATTCGAGTCGTTTTTTTTCCAGGATGGCAAAGCCCTCATCCACGGGGCACATGGGGTCACTGAATTGTTTGTTGAAAATGTTTTAAATCATATGCTACAGCCTTCACAGTCACCAGATCTCAACCCAGTTGAACAGCAATGGGAGATTTTGGAGCTATGTGTCAGATAGTGCTCTCTATCTCCATCATCAAAACACTAATTGAGGGAATATTTGAGGGAATACTAACTGAGGGAATATTTGAGGGAATACTAATTGAGGGAATATTTGAGGGAATACTAACTGAGGAAATATTTGAGGGAATACTAACTGAGGGAATGTGATTTTTCTGTTTGTTTTTTGTGGGATATATATCAGTTCTGAATTTCCATAGCTGCTGCATGAATGGCTTTAGAAGATAAGAAGAAAGTAGTCATTGGTCTATTCCATCTCAAGTGGTGCAATGCATGCTGATCGACTCCTAATTTCCTGATTTCCTGATTACCACTAAGTATTGGCATTGCAAAACCTGTTTTTTTTTTTTTGGTTTTTTTTTTTACATTTTATTTTACTTGTGGTTTAACTACGATGGTCATCTTTGTGTCATGGCACACAACACATTTTGATTATATAGCTGTTTACATAAACCTCAATATCTCAGCTCAGGATGGGCCTAGCTCCTTGGAACAAAAACTGATCTCTAGCGCACGGTGAAGCAAATAACTTTACAATTATTGGACCGCTTGAGATGGAATGTCCCTATTGTCATTACACTCTGGCTAACAAATGGCAGCAGAAAGGAAAATACTGTCAGTGTTGCTTTTGGTTTTGAATTTTAAAAAATCTCACTCTAACCAGGCAGCACAGTGGCACAGCGGATTGCACTGCCATCTCACAGCACCAGGGCCCTCGGTTTGATCTTGAACTCTGGTTACTGTCTATGTGGGTTTCCTCCCAGTTCTCGGGTTTCCTCCCACCTCCGACCTGCATGTGAATACTTTATTTACTTTAGTTACTTTATTTCCACCAACCTGTGCAGGTCTTCAAATATCACTAAGAAGAGGATGTGACATACAGTAAGAGTTTAGTGACTGATTTAAATGCATACAGTGGGTATAGAAAAGAATCACCCCCCTTGCCACCCATAGTTGATTGTTTGCTTCAGTTGCACTACAAAATGCTCCAGGAAAGCTCTTTTCATGCTGAGCTAATCAAAATGACCACAGCTGATCACAGTTGAAAGTCAAATGGCTTTGTGTGCAATTGAGAAGGTGATTAGCTACAGCTTATTGAGTTTACAAGTCATTTTTAGGAGGGGGGTGATCCTTTTTTCCAACTCAGTGATTCTGTTTTTTTTTTTTTTTTTGTTTTTTTTTCTGACATGTTGGTGTTATATCTTTCACTTGGATGTTATAAGTTGCACTGAGTAAATACAGCTGGATAAAACAAAAACTGTGTCCGTCTTCATTTCAGGCTGAAAAGCAACAAAATGTGATTATTTTAAAGGGGGGTGATTCTTTTATATACCCACTGTATAAAAATCAGATCTTTTTAAAACTAAGCTTAATAAACACAACATTTCTTATCCTAATAATACACCCTAATCACAATCCTTGTGGTATATTTCAAGTAAAATGTACTGTTGGTGTCAGGTGGTGCTGTTAGGTTTAAGAACATTTATAAATAAAACTCCCTTCCATCCTTAGTCTCAGTGTCAAATCAGTTTTAACCTTAATATTGGCCTTGGTCTGTGTAATAACATATTAGAAACACAGACATGTAACAGTTTTTGAACTGTTTGAATCTTAATTTTGTCCATACTGTGAACATGCACTTGGATGCATTTTTAAAGGAATTTCATGAAGTGACATTTCGTAGTTTTGTAAGATAGCAATTACATAGATTCATTTTTAAAATAGTAGGAAATTTAAATATTGGTGTTGGAATTTTGGTGTTTAAACTAAATTATCAACTTTGATAAGACATTTTTCCTTTATGAAATATTCTCCAGATGCTGTTCACATAGAATATAGTAATATATAGTGTATAAAATCCACTATACACTGAGAAAGCTTATGTAATGCCATAATAGGCAATGTTTTGAATATATTTGCACATCATTTATGACCTTGGTTGACAGCGCGAGTCTGTACCCAACTCTCACCCATCATACAAGATGTTCCTTTGAGCCAGACCCAGTGTCCATGGTAACGAAGGCTGCATGCTGACGGTAAATGCATTTTGGTGAGAATATCAAGATACACCAATGGCATGGACACTAAAGGAGGAAAAATAAAGAAGGAACAGAACACTGGGCGGTGAAACTTTGAGACCACATAATTAGTTTCTTCAACAATGATTCATGCTTTAATCTATTTGGCCTTCACTGTATCTGAGTCAGTGTTCAAACAATGTCATCAACATCAGCTTTGATGTGAGGCATGGGAAATATACTACTGGCTCCTGAAAACAATGTTTGGACATATTGAAACACAGAAGTGGGAGGAAAGCAGTACAGTCAGCACATCTGTGATTAATGTAATTAAATGGCACAGAACATTACTGTTTGGCGCCTTTTTGGCTCACTCTAGCTATAGATCTGCCTTGGTCACACAACATGCACATTATTGTCACCAGTCTGTAGTCTGTAGTATGTGTCTCACCAGCTGTGTCTTATTCTATTGTCATCCCATTTACTGTATTCATGCTCAATTGTGTGTCTTTATTCTTAGTATTTTGTACTATAGCTGACTTGCATGTATTACTTTCTGAGATCATTTATCTAAAGCTTCTTTGGGGTTCTATTTTCATACCAGATCAAGCATAACTTACTGTTAACACTGTTAATGTTGCCATTTTGGTAGCAGAATTTATTTTGGTAGCCAATTTTGTTTTAGTGATCATTAATTAACTGGTTTTCCTTCTCCACAAGTGACCAAGTGACCATTATTTTATGACGTCTACATGATCAAGTCAGTACAAAAAACATTTTAGATTCCCAAACATTAGTTTTCTAGCACAAAATTAAATGTTATTGGAAAATGTTTGTATGTCATTAAAGAAAGAAGCATATTACGTAAGAGACACTTTTCAGACAGTAAACACAATGAAGGCTGCTGGGTTTTGCTGCAAAAATAAGAAGCGAGTGTGAAAGTCAAAGTGTCCAGAAGAACTGTGTCTGGTTCTGCAAGATGCTCAGTAAAACTTACCAGCTCATTTCCTTATAAAACTGCACTAATTGTACCGGAGACTACTATTTTCATATTTATTTTTATTTTTTTGTCACACGAAATATTGACTTATTGTAGAAACTTGTAATTTCATTATTTTGAAGGCATTTCTTTCCAATGTGCATTACTGCTTTATCTCACAGTGCTGAAATGCCAGTTTTGCCAAGGCAATGTTAACAGACTGTAGGGCATTCAGTGCCTCTGCTGTGCTGTTCTCCTGCTTTCACTCCAATCTCCAGTCTGCTTTGATGTCGAGCTAGCAGCACTTTCTGCCAAAGTGTGCTTCAACTTCTGAGAACGAGACACAGCCACTTATAGCCCACGAGGGTCTGTCTCTGGATGTGAGACAGAGCTGTACTAGGCTCCCTCAAGCTCTGTACTTCAATGCACTGTTGCATTTCTGCTAACAGCTCTTGCATGCAGATCAAGTAACCACAATGAGGCCACCCAGTGTAGAGCACAACAGGATTTTCTTTTTAAAATATGCGATACAGAGAGCTGTGACCTCAGACACACCTCTTATGAGTCACAACAAGGTTGCCAGGTTCACAGTTTTTATGCCAAATTGGTATAGTTTTGAAACAATTTTGGAAAAGAAATAAATAAGTTGGTTAAGGCACAAAGAAAAAGAAAAATAAAGTGTCTCCCTTTTCCAACTTCCAAACTTTGGGGGCTTCAGTTATTTTCTGTGGTTTTTGAGATATAGTTATGCTGAGATTTTGACCACTTCTTTGCCTTTAAAATGTCTTGGGCTGCTTTCAAAATATGCTTTTGGGTCATTTTACTGTACAGGTATATCTGCACTGTCCAGTGAGTTTTGAAGCATTTGGCTGAATCTGAGCAGATAATTGATCACTTGATAATCCAATACACTTAAGAATCCATCCTGCTACAGGGAACCAGTTCCAGTCACACATGTACATAACCATAAGATGAGGTGGTATGCTTCGGATCCTAGGCAGTTCCTTTCTTTCTTCATATTCTTCTCTTCCTATCATTCTGGTACAAGTTGCCCTTTGTCTCATCTATCTATAGGATGTTATCCCAGAACTACAGTATATGGGCTTTTTAGATGTTTTTGTCAAACTCTACTCTGGTCTTCCTGTTTTTGAGGCTTACCAATGCTTTACATCTTGTGGTAAACCCTCTGTACTTACTCTGGTGAAGGCTTCTCTTGATTGTTGATTTTGACACAGATACACCCACCTCCTGGAGGGCGTATTGATCTAGCCAACTGCTGTGAAAGGGGTTCTCTTTACCAGGGAAAGAATTCTTCTGGCATCCACCATATTTGTTTTCTGGGCTTTTTTGTGTCCCTGAGCTCACCAGTGCATTATTTCTTTTTAAGAATGTAACAGATAGTCGATTTGGCCATACCTAATGTTTTTTGCTATCTCTCTGATGGGTTTGTCAGCTTAGTGGTGGCTTGCTTCACTGGCACTGAGAGCACTTTGGACTTCATATTGAGAGTTAACAGCAACAGGGTCCAAATTTGAAATAAACTCTAGACCTTACTTGTAAGTGAAATCATAAAGGAGTAACACGCACCTGGCCATGGAACAGCTGAGCAGCTGATTATCAAATTACTTTTGGCCCCTTAAAAAGGGGCACCACATATAAATATTCTCAAATTATTGCTGAAAGTCTGCACTTGATAATCATTATCTAATTTCAACTCTAATATTCTGTGGTGGACAACTACATTTTCAAAAAATTGTACAAATAAGGATTGCCTGAATATGTCTGTGTGAACCAAAAGCTGTGCATTCAAATGTAAAATAAATAAATAAATAAATAAAAATTAAACATGGCTAATTAAGAATTAGCACTTTGGCATATAATGGATATAAAAGCAATTCTTAGGGATTTAAAATACAGTTAAGCACAATAAGTTGTGTTGTAAGTTTCCATGTCTGGAACAGTGAGATGAGACCCATGGAATATGACACATGAACATCCTTAGAAATGTGCTTGAGAGAGATTATTAATTTCCAATTTTAAGTAAAATTCGCTTAAAATTATACTTATGTATTTACTTTATACTTTCTACCATTCCCCTCAGGGCATGAAGTTTAGCTAGGAAAAGGCAAACGCATCAAAGCCTGGGCAAAAATATTGGTCACATGACCTGTATATTACCCTCAAAAAATAATTCTTGATGGAACTAATGTGTCTCATGTAAAGTAACCAATTTTTACTCAGTTAAAATGTCACTAGTGACTATTTTTAAGTGTCTCATGGTGATTTTATAACCATTCTGTAATGGCACTGGAATGTCCTTTATATCATTAAAAACTGAACAACAAATTTACAAAAATATCTGCTTTGAAACCTATAACTAGAACAATCTCTAACATTTTGGAACATCATTATAAGACCTCATTATAATCATTTCTGCATGATGCAAGGAATCATGCAGAAATGTCTGGGATGTACATTGCTTGTTGAATGACAACAGCATTTGCACGTGACTGCTTTTAACACACTACTCTTAGTGGACAGCCGAGATTGATAACCATTCACACTTGGTATACTCATGTGTCTTGAATGTGTCTCCACTGACCAGTTGTGATCACACTGCGTCAGTAGCAAGGTTGCCAAATCTGCCACAAGCGTCCGATACTGTCAAACATTAAACACATAATAACGATAATTGTGCCAGTATTTTGTTTTCAGAACATGTCCAACAGAACACATCCCAGACCACATCCTCAAGTGATCTGAGTGATCAGATCACAAGACACTTTTGACCCCATTCAGACTTGTATTTAGCGCTGTTCCTTTGTAATCAAGCATGACAAATGTTAATACCAGGTCTGAATGGGGAGCCATTAGTTCTTAGTATTGCTTTCACTGAATACACACAGACAAATGCATGTCAACCTGGTCTCTTGACTACAACTCAGATGTACTTCACATCTACTGAAGACTTCTACTTTTCCTGACTCTGAACAAAGTGTTAACCTCCAATTGACACTAAACACTAAACAATCTAAAGGATGTCTAAACAAGGGCTACTGTGGATCTGATTGTGCATAGGGAAGCGTGTGTGTGTGTGTGTGTGTGTGTGTGTGTCCGTGTGTGTCCGTGACTGGGGAGATTATTACGTCTGGTAGATGAATCATCAGTGTGAGGTATTTATAGCCACTCCTCAGGAAAGGAGGGGGCATGGAGGCAAGAGCTCTACAGGCGAACCAAACAGCGTCATCACATAGCTTCACACACAAACACACACATATACACATACATAATATGAAAAAGAAAAAGGTACAGAGTAGAGGAAGTATTCATTCAAAGGTATTCATTAGAAAAAAAGCCTTGTCTTGGATCATTGCTGATCTACTGTAGAGCAATTTAAACACATTCACTGTTTGAGTTATTGATTGGCAGTAGAATACAGTAGGCCTATGCTTCAAGTTGTCTTTAATGGGACTCTGAAGGCTGCCTCACTGCGTTCCCGTTCTGTGTACCTACTTAGAATTAAGCATACATCATTAATGGAATTTGGGCATTTACAGTGGGGGAAAAAAGTATTTGATCCCCTGCTGATTTTGTACGTTTGCCCACTGACAAAGAAATGATCAGTCTATAATTTTAATGGCAGGTGTATTTTAACAGTGAGAGACAGAATAACAACAAAAAAATCCAGAAAAACGCATTTTAAAAAAGTTATAAATTGATTTGCATTTTAATGAGGGAAATAAGTATTTGATCCCCTATCAATCAGCAAGATTTCTGGCTCCCAGGCGTCTTTTACACAGGTAATGAGCTGAGATTAGGAGCACTCTCTTAAAAGGAGTGCTCCTAATCTCAGCTTGTTACCTGTATAAAAGACACCTGTCCACAGAAGCAATCAATCAATCAGATTCCAAACTCTCCACCATGGCCAAGACCAAAGAGCTGTCCAAGGATGTCAGGGACAAGATTGTAGACCTACACAAGGCTGGAATGGGCTACAAGACCATCGCCAAGCAGCTTGGTGAGAAGGTGACAACAGTTGGTGCGATTATTCGCAAATGGAAGAAACACAAAATAACTGTCAGTCTCCCTCGGTCTGGGGCTCCATGCAAGATCTCACCTCATGGAGTTTCAATGATCATGAGAACGGTGAGGAATCAGCCCAGAACTACACGGGAGGATCTTGTTAATGATCTCAAGGCAGCTGGGACCATAGTCACCAAGAAAACAATTGGTAACACACTATGCCGTGAAGGACTGAAATCCTGCAGCGCCCGCAAGGTCCCCCTGCTCAAGAAAGCACATGTACAGGCCCGTCTGAAGTTTGTCTGAATGATTCAGAGGAGAACTGGGTGGAAGTGTTGTGGTCAGATGTGGTCAGAGCTCTTTAGCATCAACTCAACTCGCCGTGTTTGGAGGAGGAGGAATGCTGCCTATGACCCCAAGTCATAACACCATCCCCACCGTCAAACATGGAGGTGGGAACATTATGCTTTGGGGGTGTTTTTCTGCTAAAGGGACAGGACAACTGCACCACATCAAAGGGACGATGGACGGGGCCATGTACCGTCAAATCTTGGGTGAGAACCTCCTTCCCTCAGTCAGGGCATTGAAAATGACCTTAATGACTTGGAGAGGATCTGCAAAGAGGAGTGGGACAAAATCCCTCCTGACATGTGTGCAAACCTGGTGGCCAACTACAAGAAACGTCTGACCTCTGTGATTGCCAACAAGGGTTTTGCCACCAAGTACTAAGTCGAAGGCGTCAAATACTTATTTCCCTCATTAAAATGCAAATCAATTTATATCTTTTTTAAAATGCGTTTTTCCTGGATTTTTTTGTTGTTATTCTGTCTCTCACTGTTAAAATACACCTACCATTAAAATTATAGACTGATCATTTCTTTGTCAGTGGGCAAACGTACAAAATCAGCAGGGGATCAAATACTCCCCCCCCCCCACTGTACATGCTTCTAGCTCATGCTCGGAGAGAATTCAGAAAATTTCTCTGCAGTATATTGTGTTGGTGGTAGCACACTCACAGACAATGTGGGTGATTTTAATGAACCGAAAATCTCCCTCTGTGCAATACCGTGCTTACAAAGATCATTCTCATCTCTCTCCCAATAGCCCACAAGAAATAACCAGGATTCAAAACTTAAGTTTTAAACAATGCAGGATACACACACACACACACACACACACATACACACACACACACACACACACACACACACACACACACACACACACAAACAAACTACTGATTAGGTGTTACTTGGACTGTCTTGGCATTTGTCTGTGAACAGTGATGGGCGTTTAATTGCTATGTAGTGTCAGCTCTGTGTGGGAAAAAATAAAGATGGCCCTGTTTTTCTGAGTGGGAGTTAACCTTGACAAGATCCGCCAAACAAATCAGTCATGCTTGCAAGAATTGAATGAACCTCATGCTTATCATTCTTAGTGAGAATCCATCTTATGTAATTTTAACCCCTGTTAAAATTGTAGGTTTTTATGGTGTAAAAAATGAAAGCAAGATAAATCATGTCAGATCTTTTTCCAACTTGATGTACAGTAGCAACCAACAAAATGCAAGTGAAAAACAAATAGAAACATTTTAGGGGGAAAAAGAAAAAGAAAAAAGTATCTCGATTTGGCAATTTTATTCCACTCTTCCTTGCAACAATCCTTCAGATCTATCAAATAGCGAGGGGATCTCCTGTGCATAGCCCTCTTCAAGTCATTCCACAGGTTTTCAATAGGATTTAGACCTGGGCTCTGAATGGTCTGTTCCAAAATGTTTTCTTCTTCTGAAGCCATTCCTTTGTTGACTTGGTTTTGTGCTTTGGGTTGTTATCATGCTAGATGAAATTCCTGATCTTCAGCTGTCTAACAGAGGCCTGTGGGTTTTTGCCAAAATAGACTGGTATTTGGAGCTATCCATGATTCCCTCTATCTCGACTAGAGCCCCAGTCCCAGCTGAAGAGAAGCAGCCCCATAACATGATGCTTCACTGTGGGCATGGTGTTCTTTGGATGATAAGCGGTCTTGTTTTTGTGACAAGCATTAGAATTATGCCCCAAAAGTTCAACTTTGGTCTCATCAGACCATAACCCTTCTTCTTGTCCTTTCGTCAAGTTTGGAGGAATGTCCTGTTCCTAGGAATGTCCTGTTCCTAGTAATGTCACGGTTATACCCCAGTTTCTGCACTTGAAATGTTGATGATGGCCTTCACAGTGTTCCATGGTACATCTAATGATTTGGAAATCCTTTTGTACCCCTCTCCTGATCAATACTTTTCAACAGTGAGATCCTGTACAGCCTTTGTAAGCTCTCTGCAAACTATGGCTTCAGCAGTCAGAAGAAACCAAGAAGATCAAGTCAAGAAAGTCAAGAAAATCTTAAAGAAACAGCTGATTTTTATTTGGTGTCAGAATCAGAATTAACACCAAACTTTACTGATGGCAGGTGTATGATAATTACTTTGGAACATGAGTTTGAATGTTATTAATTCATTCTGAGCAGTCATATGCCCCATAATAAAATGGTGCGCACACTAAAATGTTTCTATCTGTTTTTCACTTGAATATTCTTGGTTGCTATATCATGTTAAACGTGGAAAAAAGTGCTGACATGCTTTATCTTGGTTTCAGTTTTTTTACATCACAAAATCCTGCAATTTTAACAGGGGTACGTAGACATTTTATATCAACTGTATATATGTGGCCAGCTTAAAATGCTTTCGTAAACTCAAGACGGCTTGCTTGCTTTTAAATCGAATTTGGCTCTTGGTGAGAAACAGTAATGCTAATGGGCAGACCCCATTTGAAATTAATTGTGATTAACACTTTTTAAAAATTGTGGCACATAGAGAGGAAGATCAAAACCAGAATGCTTCCAGACTGGTCCTAAATGGTTGTGAACAGGGGTTAAATTGTGCAGGGGAGCACACCGAAGCAAAAATGGGTCTCCATAATATTGATGGAAATGTAAATAATAGGACAACATAATGGTGATAATGATGATTTATTACATTTTTGTTGTGTTTTATAGAGACATGCTTTCATTTCCCAATTGTAAATTGTATTCTTTCAGATAAGGTAATCATTCATTGCAAGCTTTTAAACATCTGGCATTTCTTATGTTTTATTAGAGTTTAATATTAGAGTTTTGTATTGGTAGTGTGGAGTTTAGTATTTCTACAGACAAAGCAACAAGATAATATAATGATAATTAAATTAGGAAACCCAAATCTTTGTGAAACTGGTGAAGGCTGACGTGCTTCCTCCGAGACACATGAAGCAAGTCAACTGCATATTTTTTTAACTTTGGCTCATGGCAATAGCATAACACACTCAGAGGAAAGCGCTATCCACCATCTTCCGCATACATGAGCTCACAGACATCCGTGATTGGCTGTGTTTGACAGAGAAGAGATAGGATGCCATCCCGACCACCCTGAGAGCCCAACCAATTTTGCATCGTCGGGATTTGAACTGCAGTCTTTAGACAATAAGGCAAATGCTTTTCTGATGCACCACTCGGTAATAAATGAAATCACAGAATCTGAAATTTCGAGAATCTTGTTTTAATCACATATCACATTGATATCAACCTTGAGAACTCCATATAGTCCAACATTGCTGGCATGCATTAAAAAAACAAAGCACCTCTTAAATCTCAATTTAGCTCCTGGCTATGAATTGTTCATAAACAATCTCAGATCTCCAACCACACGTTCCCAAAATATCTGGAATATTCAAGAGTGCTGTATAGTATTCTAGAGTATTTTTATTAAATAATGTAGTAAATTAGATTTACTAGGATTGTAAATCTAGGATTGTAGGGAAACCATGACTGGTTTGGACTGGTCACTGAGAATCATTCATTGCTCCTTATTAATGAGATGGCAAGGCTGTTACTCAAGGTGAATGACAGTGCTTTATCCAGTCTCTCTCTCTCTCTCTCTCTCTCTCTCTCTCTCTCTCTCACTCTCTCTCTCTCTCTCTCTCTCTCTCTCTCTCTCTCTCTCATTCATTCTTTCTCTCTCTCGCACTTACATGCGTAAGGAAATGCGTCACAGACAGACCATGAGTCAGAGAGAGAAATGGAGAGACAGAGATAGGGTGCATGAAGGTATGAATGTGGAGGACCAGGTTTTAAAAAAAAAAAAAAAAAAAAAAAAGAGTGCACTTAACAAACAACTACAATCTTTTGCTAAGTCATTGAACTCTTAATCTAAACATGAGGTATGCATGGGAGATGAAAAATGAAAATGAGATAATAGAAATATACATTAACAGAAAAAAGTGGTAGCAATGTAACATCAATATAAAATATTAGTTCACTGGAGTGAGAGATTATATTACTAAACAACTGATACTACATTATCACAAATGAGGCATCGGGTCTGACAGCTACATGCTGTCTATCTCCCACATGAGAGAGAGAGAGAGAGAGAGAGAGAGAGAGAGAGAGAGAGAGAGAGAGAGAGAGAGAGAGAGATTATGGTGAGGTACAGAGAAAAACAGAGAGACAAAAACAAATTATAGAAAGAGAGAGAAGAGAGAAGGTAGAGAGAGGCAGATGAGAGGAATAATGCAGGTCCTCATTAGAATCCACCTGCTGCTGTCTTTCAGTTCACCTCTCAATGAACGAGATGATGGAAAACAGAAGAAAAGATGGGGATCACCATGGAGACAGCAACAAGAGGGAGGCATGAAGAGAGTGAGAAGGACACAAAGGGTGAGATGGGAAAAAAGATGGGGTGTGTTGATAAGATGCATGTTTCTGTTTTGCTGATTGTACGGGAACATAACCATCTATCTGTGTGTATAATGAATATAATGATGTGTTCGTTTATATCTCATTAACACACAAATACAGGTACCACAACCACAACCACACAATACATCCCTACATCCAACTATGCTTCTGCCCTCCCCATAGCCATGAGTCATCTCCACTGAATGGTATTTTTTGTAATACCTTGGCCTCTCTCTCTCTCTCTCTCTCTCTCTCTCTCTCTCTCTCTCTCTCTCTCTCTCTCTCTCTCTCTCTCTCTCTCTCTCTCTCTCTCTCTCTGTTGAATACACAAGTAGCCTTAGGTTGAAGCTTAGTTGTACCTGTGGGTTGCTGCTTTTGTTTAAACAGTGACATTTGTTGACTGCCACATGGCTGCCCTTGAGTTACATTCCAGGAATCACATTCATCAAAGGTCTAACTTCAGGGAGGAAACGTATATGAGAAAAGGAGAGCGCGAGACAGAGACAGAGACAAATGGGAAGTAAGAGAGACAGAAAAATAGGCAGAGAGAGAATTTAACAAAAAGGGTGAAACAGCCTAAGCAAGGGGAATGCATGATGAGGCCGCACGCCAGTGTAGCTTAACTGAGTGTGCTTAACACACACACACACACACACACACACACACACACACACACACAAACACACACACACACACACACACACCCTGGGTTGCCAGTTTATTAGAGAACACACTCCCAGAGTGTACAGCTGACCAGATGTTCTTTGGGTTGTGGATCATGTAAACTTACTGGCTGTTTTTTGTTTTCTGTTTTTTATTCGCTGCCATGTTATTCAGTGTTGTGGGTGTACAGCTCATGTTTTCCATGTACATTTTACGTTATCATTCTCATGATAAGTGGATAGCACATAGCAGCAAATGGGCTAGAATCAGTAAGCGTATGCTTACATAGTGCACCCACGTGGGAAGTATACCTGATAAAATGGTCAATAAGTGCAGGCATAAGGTAGGTTTTGTTTATGGTTTAAAATGATGCAAAAAGCAATATACAGCTAGAAATGTGAAATGATACATATTATTATTCAGTCATAATACCTCATAATATGCAGTACATCAATAACAATAACCCCAGATTGCCTTATAAAAAGAACACAGGGTGAATATATAGGGCCACATTCACATTCAAGCACACATAGTGAGGAGTTAATACCAAAATTGTGCACATCAGTATTCAGACCTCAGACGTAACTACAGCCGTAAGTGCTATTCAGAGAGAATAATATCAGACGATTGCACTTTCTCACTCTGTCCTGATACACTGCTGGACTGTTTCTGTCTTTGTGCCTAAAGTTGATGACATTTGACCACTGATCTACAGGTGCATCTCAATAAATTAGAATGTCATGGAAAAGTTCATTTATTTCAGTAATTCAACTCAAATTGTGAAACTCGTGTATTAAATAAATTCAGTGCACACAGACTAAAGTAGTTTAAGTCTTTGTTCTTTTAATTGTGATGATTTTGGCTCACATTTAACAAAAACCCACCAATTCACTATCTCAACTAATTATAATATGGTGACATGCCAATCAGCTAATCAACTCAAAACACCTGCAAAGGTTTCCTGAGCCTTCAAAATGGTCTCTCAGTTTGGTTCACTAGGTAAGCCACAAACATTCATTGCCAAAGAAGCTGGGTGTTCACAGAGTGCTGTATCCAAGCATGTTAACAGAAAGTTGAGTGGAAGGAAAAAGTGTGGAAGAAAAAGATGCACAACCAACCGAGAGAACCACAGCCTTATGAGGATTGTCAAGCAAAATCGATTCAAGACTTTGAGTGAACTTCACAAGGAATGGACTGAGGCTGGGGTCAAGGCATCAAGAGCCACCACACACAGACGTGCCAAGGAATTTGGCTACAGTTGTCGTATTCCTCTTGTTAAGCCACTCCTGAACCACAGACAACGTCAGAGGCGTCTTACCTGGGCTAAGGAGAAGAAGAACTGGACTGTTGCCCAGTGGTCCAAAGTCCTCTTTTCAGATGAGAGCAAGTTTTGTATTTCATTTGGAAACCAAGGTCCTAGAGTCTGGAGGAAGGGTGGAGAAGCTCATAGCCCAAGTTGCTTGAAGTCCAGTGTTCAGTTTCCACAGTCTGTGATGATTTGGGGTGCAATGTCATCTGCTGGTGTTGGTCCATTGTGTTTTTTGAAAACCAAAGTCACTGCACCCGTTTACCAAGAAATTTTGGAGCACTTCATGCTTCCTTCTGCTGACCAGCTTTTTGAAGATGCTGATTTCATTTTCCAGCAGGATTTGGCACCTGCCCACACTGCCAAAAGCACCAAAAGTTGGTTAAATGACCATGATGTTGGTGTTCTTGACTGGCCAGCAAACTCACCACACCTGAACCCCATAGAGAATCTATGGGGTATTGTCAAGAGGAAAATGAGAAACAAGAGACCAAAAAATGCAGATGAGCTGAAGGCCACTGTCAAAGAAACCTGGGCTTCCATACCACCTCAGCAGTGCCACAAACTGATCACCTCCATGCCACGCCGAACTGAGGCAGTAATTAAAGCAAAAGGAGCCCCTACCAAGTATTGAGTACATGTACAGTAAATGAACATACTTTCCAGAAGGCCAACAATTCACTAAAAATGTTTTGTTTTATTGGTCTTATGAAGTATTCTAATTTGTTGAGATAGTGAATTGGTGGGTTTTTGTTAAATGTGAGCCAAAATCATCACAATTAAAAGAACTAAAGACTTAAACTACTTCAGTCTGTGGCATTGAATTTATTTAATACACGAGTTTCACAATTTGAGTTGAATTACTGAAATAAATGAACTTTTCCATGACATTCTAATTTATTGAGATGCACCTGTATATTTATGATCATGTCGTCACCAACAGTGAAGCTACTACGCCGCCATCTTTGTATTCCCTAACATTCTGAACTCACTATGGGTCGTAATCACTGATCTATATATACTAAACTAAACTAAACACTAAACACTGATACTTAAACACTTAAGCACTAAAACACTCACACTTAAACAGCAACACTTCAACACTACTGTAATCTACTGAGGGAAAGGATACAGGAAATAATGACCTATGGGCACTAAATGATCAGATATTTTGTACAGCTGTGTTTTATAGTGTATGTTAGCTGTGTGTGTGGAGGCGAATCTGGGTTGCCAGATCCTCAGAGCCAAAACAGCCCAAAGAAAGTCATAAACCACTCAACACTACTGAATAAATATGAATTCGTTCGCAACGGGGCTGATGTGCCTTCCAGGACCAGTTCATTCTATTCTCTCTCTCTCTCTCTCTCTCTCTCTCTCTCTCTCTCTCTCTCTCTCTCTCTCTCTCTCTCTCTCACACACACACACACACACACACACATACACTCATTATTTTCTGCATCTTTCCCCTCGGTAGATTACAGTGGTGTTGAAGTGTTGGTGTTGAAGTGTGTAAGTATTAGTGTTTTAGTGTTTAACCGCCAGTTGTTGCTAAGCTCTCTGTTCTTACCTTTTGACCACAAAGCTGAACCAGCGCAGAGTGAAATCACTATAAAAACACTATTGTGTACATTTGCTTTAAAAGGGGGATATTTTATACACTTTGATGTTGTACTTTTACTGTTGATTATTAAAGATTATGATCGTTATCTCCACTCTACATGGGGATAACGACGCATTTGTGCTTAATAGGTACATGGTCTGTATAAATTACATCCTGTGGGCAGTTCTGCACATCCTTTAGCGAACGTTGTTTTGCAGTTAAAAGCAGCACATCGGGTCATCTTAATGGTTTTCGTCCATTGGTGGTCGGCGCCCTCTGTCAGAAGGGAATAGTAAAATGGCCGCCAGAGCACTTCCGGTGGCTTCACCTACAGCTGGCACTCTCCAGTTATATATATATATATATATATATATATATATGTGACTCATTTGAGGTGGCATATGACATACACATAAAAATTTCCTGCTAATTATGACTTGGCACCCCTGATACAGCACTGACTGTGAATGACTATTTCAGGGCTATTCACTGCGTCTCTGGAACATTATATTATATTTTTTTTTCTCCTGCACCAATAATCACGTGTTGTTGTTGGTTTTTTTTCGTTTTTTTTTTTTCATTTTAACAAACAACCTATTCATTCTTTCACACTATCCATCCATTTTCTGTACCGCTTATCCTACACAGGGTCACTGGGAGCCTGGAGCCTATCCCAGGGGACTCAGGGCACAAGGTGGGGGACACCCTGGACGAGGTGCCAACCATCACAGGGCATAATCGTGCACACTCACACACTTTGGAAATGTCTGTCTTTGGACTGGGGGAGGAAACCCCTGAAGCACTGGGAAAACATATAAACTCTACACACACACACAGGGCGAAGACAGGAATCCAATCCCCAACCCTGGAGGTGCAAGGCAAACATGCTAACCACTAAGCCATCATGCCACCCACTGTCACACTATAGCCTTTTTCAATTTTGTTTCTTTTTTTTACAGAAAAAGAGCTGGTACTGATATGTAAAGAAAGGATCACTCCACTCGCAGTGTAACCATGACAACACTGTTAACGTCTCTCTGCTGACTGTACTGGCTAATTAGCTAGCTTATCTCTCTAGAACAAAGATTAGATTGATTGCTCTGGGTGTTCTATGTTGAAATATCTCCTTTTTGTAAATCTCATACTCAGTCACTAACAAGACAAAATTTCTAGTCACTGTCTGTGTTTGGATAAATCGGCACCCTGTAATCGGCTGGCAACTGACACTAATTAATCACTCTGTCACTCTTTTTAAGGATTTATTCAAAAAGACTGTGCTGCTTTCTCCATCTGTTCTTCGCTTCAGACAGTTAACACAAATCTTGGATGTGTTAAGAGAATCCCCAGTAGGCCCACCCACACACATCTCTGCCAATCAGATGCATTATAATCTAAAAAAAAATAAAGAAATAAAGCAGAAAACATGACAACAACGACACCTCCACAGTAGCTATTTATAATCAGTTCCATTGAGAACTATGCATCTGAGTCATTCTTATTCCCATGATTTGGGCCTGAAATGAATTGACTTGGCATGTGAGGAATTTTAAAATGATGCATAAAAATGAGTAAAACATAGTGAAAGGTGCAATAAATACTATAATTTGTGTCATGGTAATGTGTGACAACATGGGGGGCCCTGATTCATATGATTTATATGAGTCTGAAATCAAGAGCATTATTCAAAACTTATTATATCATAACTGTAATGGAGTCCCAGTAATGTTCATGGGTCTCCTTTATACTTCTTAGTGAATATACAGTGGGTATAGAAAAGAATCACCCCCCCTTTAAAATAATCACATTTTGTTGTTTTTCAGCCTGAAATGAAGACGGACACAGTTTTTGTTTTATCCAGCTGTATTTACTCAGTGCAACTTATAACATCCAAGTGAAAGATATAACACCAACATGTCAGAAAAAAATTTAAAGATAAAAAACAGAATCACTGAGTTGGAAAAAGGATCACCCCCCTCCTAAAAATGACTTGTAAACTCAATCACCTTCTCAATGGCACACAAAGCCATTTGACTTTCAACTGTGATCAGCTGTGGTCATTTTGATTAGCTCGGCATGAAAAGAGCTTTCCTGGAGCATTTTGTAGTGCAACTGAAGTAAACGATCAACTATGGGTGGCAAGGCACTGTCAAAAGATCTCCGGGATAAAGTTGTGGACAGGCACAAGTCAGGAGATGGATGCAAAAAAATGTCAAAGGCTTTATCAATGCCTAGAAGCACAGTGAAGTCTATTATTAAGAAGTGGAAGGTATTTGGTACAACACAGACCCTCCTTGGATCAGGACGTTGCTCCAAACTGGACGAAAGAGCCAGGAGGAAACTGGTCAGAGAGGCTACCAAGAGGCCTACAGCAACTCTGAAGCAGCTGCAGGAATTTATGACAAAGAGTGGTCATTGTGTGCATGTGACAACAATATCACAAATTCCCCACAAATGTGGCTTGTATGGGAGAGTTGCAAGAAAAAAGCCACTCCTCAAGAAAGGCCACATGAACACACCTTGAAGATTCTGAGGCCACATGGAAAAAAGTGTTAGGGTCAGATGAGACTAAAATTGAATTATTTGGCCTCAACACCAAATGATATGTCTGGCGGAAATCCAATACAGCTCACCATCCAAATAACACCATTCCTACAGTAAAGCAATGAGGTGGTAATATCCTGTTATGGGGGTGTTTCTCTGCAGCAGGGACTGGAGCACTTGTCAGAATAGAAGGAAAATGGATGGGGCAAAATACCATCAAATTCTTGAAGAAAATCTGCTGCCCTCTGCCAGAAAGTTGTCAATGGGAAGAAGGTTTACCTTCCAACATGACAATGACCCAAAGCACACAGCAAAACTGACCACACAGTGGTTGAAGGAGAAAAAGGTGAATGTCCTTGCATGGCCTAGTCAGGAATGACTTGAAGACTGCAGTCCACAAACAGTCCCCATCTAATTTAACTGAACTTGAGCAGTTCTGCAAAGAAGAGTGGGCAAATATTGCAAAGTCTAGATGTGCAAAGTTAGTAGAGACATATCCCAACAGACTAAAGGCTGTAATTAAAAAATTAAGGCAAATTAAAGCAGGGGGGTGATCCTTTTTCCAACTCAGTATATATATATATATATATATATATATATATATATATATATATATATATATATATATATATATATATATATATATATATATATATATATATATATATATATATATATATATAGAGAGAGAGAGAGAGAGAGAGAGAGAGAGAGCAAGGATGCTTTCAGAATAATGAAATTAAATACAGTAAAGAGCAGTAAACAGTAGTAAATGAAACAAAGTCAATATTTCGTGTGACAAAAAAATAAAAATAAAAATAAAAATAGTAGTCTCCGGTACAATGAGTGCAGTTTTATAAGGAAATGAGCTGGTAAGTTTTATTGAGCATCTTGCAGAACCAGACACAGTTCTTCTGGACACTTTGACTTTCACACTCGCTTCTTATTTTTGCAGCAAAACCCAGCAGCCTTCATTGTGTTTACTGTCTGAAAAGTGTCTCTTACGTAATATGCTGCTTTCTTTAATGACATACAAACATTTTTCTGTAACGTTTAATTTTGTGCTAGAAAACTAATGTTTGGGAATCTAAAATGTTTTTTGTACTGACTTGATAATGTAGACGTCATAAAATAAAAAAAAATCTATAACAAAGTTTGTGCTAAAAAAAAATAGGGTGCCTAAAACTTTTGCACAGTAACTGTATATAATAGCATAAGCCTGGGGAAATCTTACTATAAAACCATACTATACTTGTGACTTTCATCATAAATTTTATTACAACTATTCATGTGAAATACAAACAAGTTTGGTGTGAGACCGGGCTTATCTTGGCAGGAAGCGCGGATCTGCCGTTGTCAGTAAAACATTCTCTTATTTCAAGCACAACAGATTTATCTTGCCCTGTTCATTCAAGCAACCTTTTCACTGTGTCTCTAATTCCCCTGCTGAAGAGTGATTGGTCTCAGAGCTCTGCACTGGTGAGTCATGTCAATTTCTTCACCCTTTTCACGTATCCCCAGAGCTCAGACAGCTCAAATTGGGTTTGACCACATATTGTGAACAGATATGCACGTACAAAAAAAGCTTAGAAGTGCAGGAGGAGGCACTTCCATTGATTAGATCGATGGTGTTCCATGTTGCAATATCTCCGATTGTAAATGCTTTTTTATATCACTTCATATTCACTCACTAGCGAGACTCATTTTTCTAGTCTCATGCTGCATTTAGATAAATCCACACCTTGTAATTGCTCCATCATTCTTTTTAAGGATTTCCATCTCCACCTGTTCTTCGCTTCAGACAGTTCACACAGATCCTGGCTATATTAAAACAAGCCTCTCCACCAAATATTGTAAACAAACATGTAAGTGCAAAAAGCTTAGAAGTGCAAGCGGAGGTGCTTAAATTAGCTAGTTCATCTATCTACAAGGAAAGTTAGTTTGATTTTGCCTTTAAGCCTCAGTGATGGAAATGCTTCGAAGTTTAAGATCTGATTGAGAGTGTGTAAAAATGTCCACCATCTGTGACATCACTCGTCTTTTACTGATTAGGCTTTCTAGGATTTCTTGCTTTCCAGGGGCAACTTGTATGACAGCTATGACAGTGAAACTGTACACTATCAGACTCATCTCAGAGCTGTGAAATCATCATGTGATTGAGCAGATTAAACCAGATTAGTGGCAAATAGATACAGTACATGAACAGATCTGCCCCTTTTCACCTATTCTTAATACTGTACATTTAGAAAATGGACATAGGACTGATATAGGATTATAGGACTATACTACTACTACTACTACTACTAATAATACTAATAATAATAATAATAATAATAATAATAATAATAATAAGGCTGTAGGTTTGGTAAAATATTGGTATAATATAGTTCTACAGATATATGACTGTGTATTTTCTCCATAAATAGCAAGACTGAAGCCATGCTTTTTACTCCCCTAATGGCAGGATGTACAGTACAATAACAATAAATACTACATGGCCCTGTTGTACACAATAAAGAATACCATACTCTGAAAATGTACCTTTAGAAATAAGATTTTGAATAACACAACCCATGATAACTATTTTTGTGGGGACACATGACCACTAGGGACAAGTGAATTTTTATTGGGTAAGTGACCACAGTCTGATAGTAAAGGTATGACATTGCTTAGAATGCATAAGAAGTTGTGCTGTAAGCTCCCAGGAAAATTCATTGATGTGTGTAAAGCATTTAGTAACATTGTGATATATGAGTAGCATTAAAACATACAATTAATGCAACAACTTGTCTTGCCAGTAGAAGTGAATCCAATCAAGTCAGTCCCAAATAACATCAGAGAGTCAGCTTTTCTTTTTTCTTTTCTTTTTTTGGGGGGAAAATGCTCCTCTAATAAGGATGTGATGTTGGATCTGAGGAACATAGTGGCACCCTGCTGTTTTTACAAACAGGGAGCTTTGATGAAATGAGACATCCCATGCTGGACTGCTTCTCTTTGTGACGGCAATAAGTTTTAACTGAACCAGATTCAGACATGGAGGAGTAAATTGAGCAGATACAGAGTTTATTAAACACTGGATAGGTTATCATACATGCAAGTGGTGTCCAGGATGCCAGTGTAGTTTTTTCTGACCCGAAGCAGTTAGCTTGACAATAATTAGGCAAATATTGTCTCTTTATTATAAATTGTATGTGTTTAGCCCTAATTAAAATTTGCATGATCAAAATTGTTTGAAAATGTATGAATAGTGCCACATACTGTGTACGCAGTTGTTGGGTGTTTGTCTTCAGTTATATGAAATTTCTACAAATATTGTCATCTATAATATTCCTATAATATTGGTACATTTGAACAGTGGGGCAGTGGTCGCTCCACAGTCTAGTTTCTGCATTACTGACTGCAAGTTTAAATCCTATAACTGCTAGGGAGCCACTGTTGGGCCCTTGAGGAAAGCACTTTAAGGCTTAGCCCTATCCTTGGCTTCTCTTGAAAGGTGCTTTGAAGTGGCAATGTGAGGAAAATAGGAGAAACTTTCACCCGTAAGTTTCTGTCCTTAAAAATATTACACCATTATCATTATGTAAAGCCTCCAGAAGACATCTCTTCCCTACAGAAAGGCACTGGGCCACAACATACACAGGGTCTTGGGGACATGTTATGTTTAAATTGGTCAGAATCCACACCTAGAGTTGAGGCCAAAAGTTTATAGGTTTTTCACTCCACTCATTTCATGTTACCATACATTTTATTTTGTGAATTAGGGCCTCTACTTTGTTCACATAAGAGGCTAATTCAAAGCAATCAATTAGAGGCAGATTTCTTTCAGCTTTAATCTCAGAATTCCACTGGGTCAAAACTTTACATACACCAAGATGATTTTCATTTGAAACAGCCTAGAAGATTCCGGAAATTGATTTAATGGCTTTAAGAACCTTCTGATTGTCCAACTGTCATAAGGAGTTAATTAGGAACGCGCATATGGCTGTAAAACAGCTAAACTGAAGTTTGCAGGTGTTCGCCAGCATTTTAGAGGAGTGTTCTCTGGTCAGATAAAACAAAAATGAATTCAGAGCACAGCATCCCAACTGTGAAGCATGGGGGTGGTAGCATCGTGTTGTGGGGGCATTTTGAAAGAAAACATCCTAGCATTATTGCCATCAGATTAGCTAACTACATTGCTTATCACTACATAATTATGTGGGTGTTACTGCAGGCAGGGTGTGTTGCAGCCCAGAGAATATCCCTATACCAGAAACACTGGGTGTTAGGCAGGAATACATCCTGGATGGGATGTCAGGCCATCAGAGAGCATCACACACACACACACACACACACACACACTTATTCACACCTAGGAGCAATTTAGCATTGCCAGTCCACCTACAGGCATGTTTTTGGGAGGTGGAAGGAAGCCAGAGATTTATGCCAAGGCAATATCTATCTGCTTCCATTTCACCTCTTCAAAATAAAAACTTTTTGAGGCCTTCCCAGATCCCTGGGAAGTTTCCCTAGACACCCCGCCCTGTTATTTTGGTTATTAAGCTATATGTAACATGCAAATCTGAACGCTGACTATTTATGGCAAGCAGTAAGGAGGAGTTCTGTTGGAGTAATTTTTCTGCAGAGTACAGATATTTGAACTGTATTTGGCTCTAAAAGAGATTATACTTAGAGACGGATGGGGCGCGAAATAGTCGACACGAGGATTGCGTAATAACTTCTGGTTGATCCATGCCGAGATTCTATCGATAGGGACAGAGTGAGAGACTCGGTCATCACCACAGCATTTATCAGTAGCTTTCTTCCCACTGCGGAGGATGGATCTGTGTGTGTGTGTGTGTGTGTGTGTGTGTGTGTGTGTGTGTGTGTGTGTGTGTGTGTGTGAGTCATCGCCAAAGGATTTAACTCCATGACTCCCGTGCGTCAGAATGAAAACGCAATGTAAATCGAACTGGGTTTTCTTCTCATGATACAAAATCACATTAAAAAACACACACAGACACATGACAGGTGAAGTTTTTCAAAAACATATGACATGTTTTGTCTAGGATTAGACAATTACTTATAGCTAAACACTTTGTGCACGTGTTGTTGTGTTGTTTTTTTCTTTTTATCTCAGATTGTGTGCAGAATAGTCAGTTCGCTGACTGAAGGAAAGCAATTTTCCCTCCACTGCACTGCATGGTTTCTTCACCTCGAAACAAAAATAGACGACCACCTTCATGAATAAAGCAATGGAAATCAGAGAAAAGTCTCAAAAGGCTTAAAATAAGAGCTTTCTCTCGGCTCAATCAGAGAGATGGGGACCGGGCCGTGCATTGCGTGTATGGCTGTGACGCACGCGGTCAGGTGTTGCCTCATATAGCGCGCGAGGGAGCTGTCCCGGTGCTGAAACGGGAGCCTACAGGCACACGCAAAAGACGCAAACGGGGGAAATGCTATTTTCGCTTCCATCCATTTTCTGAGCTCCTACCTCGCAAAAAAAAAAAGAAAAAAAAGGTAAGGTGTCGTGAATCTGATCTGTGCAAAGAACCAATGCAAGTAGCCATAACAAAGATGGAGAACCTCCTTTTTTACCTTACTGTTTTGATTGTATCAGTGTGGCTCAGCTGTGATCTCATTATTTGAATGGATTTCATCGTTACATTCATTCAACGTATTTGATTTAGTTTCTATTGTATTCAACGACGTGTGAAAAACAAAACAACAACAACAACAAAAAAAAACCTTAGCTAGCAGTGAACAAAAATATCCCTCTAACTGAGTGACGGTAGCCACAAGTAAAAGGTTACCTTGACAACAGGGGGGGTGAGTCATCCGCCAGGCTACTGTAGTCGTTTAAAAACATGTTATGATGCTACACAGCTCAGTTCTGCTCAGGATTCCTCTGAGTGCCTGAGCTTGTGGGGAGGATAAATAATTTACATAGCACTTTAACACTCATTTTGAGCCGTGCCGTTAGGAGCCTGAAGTGAGTACTGATTTTTGATTTAGCGTAAATGATTGCATTCCCAATGCCCTGCTGTGATGTTAACCAGCCTATATTGAGTCTGTGCTTTCTCATTGTTTTTATTCCCTCGTCTAGGCGGCATGACGCGGTCATTAAGCAAGCTCTCAGCGCTTGTCCTGGTCGCTCTCCTGCACTCTGTGGCTGTTCATGGCGCGTCCGTCACCCGTCACCACCGACTGCGAGGCGGCAGCGGCAATCAAGACGCGTATCTGAGCCCTAACTCTGACATGATCAAAGCCTTGGAGTACATCGAGAGCCTGAAACGGCGCACCGACGACTCCGAAGGTCCAACCGGAGACTACGACGAAGTGGACAAATTCCGGCTCCTGGTGCAGCTCGCATCACTTCGGGACGAGGACGCGCCAGTACGCGAGGACGCCGCCAGCTGGCCTGATAATAAAGCACCGGAATGGGTTCGAGCTCTGCTCAGGGTACTCGAGCAAAGCGCAGACGGCGCATTGACTTCGGGAACCGAGCGGCGCTTTCACAAGAGCAGACGGCCGGCGACTGAAGCCGAAAGTCCCGCGACCGAGAACGGCGCCGTGGTGAGGCCTCACAAGAAATATCCACTCATGTTTGAAGACGAGGAAAACGTCCGGGATAGCAAGCGAGCCACGGAGGACCTGGACGAGCAGTACACGCCGCAGAGTCTCGCCAACATGCGCTCCATATTCGAAGAGCTCGGGAAACTGTCTAACTCACAGAACCTGAAGCGAGACGACGCAGAGGAGGAGGATGAAGATGACGAGGACGTGTACAGGCCCCGAAACCTGGCGTATGAAGACGTGGCCGGGGGAGAGGAATGGGTGCCGTTAGAGGAGCAAGTCGAGACCGAGGAGATGGTTAAGGGCAGTCATGAAGAGTTTGACAGGGGATTAGAAGACAGCGATGAGGCGCGTGAAATGATCGAGAGACGAGCCGCTCCTGCGCTCGAAGCCACAGGTAATGCAGATGACGACACAAAACTTGTGGACTACGTCTTACTGAAGGTGCTGGAAATGACCGATCAGGCGCAGAAGCGAGACCTGACAGACGCGCAAAGCGGAAGGAGAAGACTGCTGAACATGCCCTCTCTCCTCGACCCGCGGGCGATCAAACAACTGCTCTCAGCCGTTTCTATGAAGCTCCAAATCCCGCCTGAGGATTTGGTCGGCATGCTGTTCATGGAGGAGACTCGGAAACAGCAGCGTCTACCCGAACCGCAGGTGGCGAGAAAACCCAGCGCGCCTCGCTACCGGAGCCGCGTCATTAAATATTACAACGGACGCCAACCGGAAGTCACAGTAAGCGACATTCCCGCCGACGTCAAGACCGAAGATATCCTAAAGGTCCTGGGTCTGGGAAACCTGGCCAACAAGAACGCGAAATATTTCGTGAAACCGAGACCATATAAGACGCCCATGTCAAGATATTTCGCGCCAAGTGGAAGACGCGGGAGTTTCTCGGTGTCGGAGTTGAACAGAGCGCCGAGCAAACGGAAAGATGATTACGACGATGCGGTGGATGAAGACGAAGTGGCCACTTTCCTTGCCGCCAAACTTTTAACCGAGTACCCCGATACCAGTTCATCAGACCGCAAACGAGCCGCGGACTCTTCTAACGCACTGTTTCCGTACGAAATTTACGAGGAGGCCATGAAAGATTACTTCGATCAAGTAGACACGGGGAAGGGCGCGCCTGCGAAAAGAGACACGCAGGGGAAAGAGGAGGCGGAAGTGCAGCAAAAAACACCGACCGAGATCGCGATACCGGAGCAGCCTGGTCAGCAAATCCCCGAGTCTGTAACCGAAGGAGAGAAAGAGCATCATACTAAACTGGTCGCGGGAATGTAGTGGGTAAGAAAAAAAACAAAACGGAACAACATTGTCCACATCCCTCTCCTTACAAATGCCTCTATTTCCTCAAGATTAACCAACGTTAAGTGCTTTAGTATGAAATTCTATATTATGTACATAATATACCGTATACAAACGTGCAAGAGCAAACGACATTTTGTCTGTTTTGGTTTATTAGTGTTTCAAGTGTATTTTTGCAACGTGCGTCAATATGATGTGCCCTTATATTGAGCACCACGGAGCTTGGTATGGTCCTATCGTATGAGCTAGATCATTATTAGACAAAGGTGGATGTGATCCTCGTTTCTCAGTCATTTTGTACCTGTTCTGAAGTGTGAAATGACAAAGATTAATAAAGCATTACTGTATTATTTTTCCTCTCGCTGTATTGTGTTGACTTATTAACCGTGACCAGTGTTTAATACTGTTTAAAACCATGTCACGAGTGCATAACCTTAAAAGAAAAGAAGATACTCAAATAAACAAATCCAGATGTTATTCTGTACCGTGACGCCAGTGCTGTTCAACACCGAGCCGCCTGTGAAATCCTGAATGGAGAGCTGCTTTCGTCATTGCTGCATTACGTCATTTCAGCACTTGGACAGCTCCGGTAGGAACGAGAACAAAAACAAGAATGGACCGGAAATGTATCAAAATACATTTTAATGTCAATAATAACAGTGAAGATTTTTTACAATTGAATCATCATAGCATCATAGCAAGTAATCATTTCAATGCATACAAAATCACTCTTCAAATGTTTTCAAAATTCAAATAACTGCTTTGATAAGACATACGCCATACTCATTAAAAATGTGTAGGAGACATACAATCACAAAGTAGGCACTTTACATTAATTTGAGGTTCAAGAGAATTATTGCAAATCAACCCATTAATCTGCTTTCAGGTAAAAGAGGATGTATATAGCGAAACTTCTTGCCAAGCTGTGCAAAGGGAGTCCTATGTCAAACAACGGTAAGGTGTTGCTAGACGTGTACAGTGTTCTTTACTCAAGTTCTCCCATGTCCATATGCTGTCTGTATTTTTCCTGCTTCAAATCAACCTATTCAAGTAACAAAGGAGCCAATAAGGTTATTAAAAAAAAAAAAATAAAAAAATAAAAAAAATAGTGTTATAGTAGTAAAAATACCAGACAAGCACTGCACAAATACATATTAATGTAAGTAAGGACAACTATTGTTTAAAAAGTTCCATGTGAAATTACAACTAGAAAAGCCATAGAAAATGTTTCTTCCAGATGTACTGTATTACACTCAGACATTTCCTTTACACACAGACTTCTAACAGCAACTTCATATCTTCTTAGCCTCTATTATAAAAGTGTAACCAGAAGGCATGGTCTGTTTTCCTTTCGGTCCGTTGATGAGCGCTGCTTCCCTCTGAGACGCTGCTAAAAGGCCGGCTTGCTCATGTACTCTTCCATCGTCTGGAGAGGAGAAACTGCAGTGAATTTTACATTCACAACCTTTCTACAATCTGCATTAATTCTCTCTGTTTCAAGACTCTTCAGTGGGTGTGTACCATTTGTGATAATTGCTCAGAAAGGATTTAGCCAGTATTATTAAATAAGCAGCCTTGCTTGCTTACGTGTTCAGTGTATTTACGATGTTTATAAAAAACAAATGTTTGTTCTAATTGAGAAATATAACGGCATATCTAATGTTGCCTCAACTAACGTTAATATTAATATTAATGTATTGGTTTGGATGACGCAGGCTAGTGATGAACCTTACAACCCCGGCGAACTTTTTCTAAGGCGTCATGAATCATTTTCAGCATGCCAGGCCCTTTACAATTCTATGCAAGATCTCTGCTTGAGTGAACTGGCTCTCCCACCTCCTGCAGCATGTCTGAAGCCTCGATGGATTTAGCAATGGACTGTTTCGATGTTTCCTGTATCTCTCCCCCCATTAGGAACTCGTCCAAGATGAAATACGCCTTCTCAAAGTTAAAGATGATGTCCAGCTCACACACCTGATGGAACAGGTCAAACGGATTCTTACAATATCAGAATTATACAGTATTATACAAAGTCAAGATACTTGTTTTTCCCATCACTCTGAGATATGCCTCTCCTTCTGAGGAAGAAGAGTCTTTTGAAAATAATTTATGTTAGGAGGAAAATTTCTAACTGCTATGAATGTACTATAGAGCTGCACCTTTTACAGTACTTCATCTATAAGGGACTACAATAGAATGAAATAAAATTGAAATAAACACAGATTATATTCAAAACAATAGCATTAGGAGTATCAGGAATGTTAAATTAGGAGTGTTGCGAAAACCTCACTGTCTATTTCCAGGAGTCTGGATTGGAATTATATTCTGAAAAAGCTTAGACCTGTAGAAGCAGGTCTGGAATTGAAGTCCACAGTGGAACTATCCAGGAACAGGGTGTGTACCTCTGCCTTCAATTCCTCAAGTCTATGTTCACATATTAATCACTTCTTATGGTTGTATGAGGAAGTGGTGGGCCATAATGATATTGTTCACACGTACTTACATTGCCAAAGTACTTATCCAGGAGTTCAACATATCGATGCAGCACTTCCAAAGCCAGCAGCTCGTTGTCCTGGTCCTCCAAACCACAGCAGAAATACAGACTGGCATACCTGCGTACACAACAGCAGATCATGTGTTCCTGGCAAAATAGTATTTTGTTTGTATTTGTAGAGATCATTTAGATTAGGATGGCCAGCCAAATCAGAAGCAAAATGGGGGGGGGGGAGAACATCATAGTCTTTGTTTTTGTTTTTGTTTTTTTAAAAATGTCTTTTTTTTATATTAAAAACAAACAAACAAACAAAAACCACACAAACTACTGGCAGTGTTTACAAGAAACATGTTCAGATTTCTACTTGCACAAAACCAGAAAATCAAATGTTCAGTCAATAAAATGTTCTCGCTTCAGTTGGTGGAAAGAAAACAAAGCTCTAAGAAGGGATATGGAAACGAAATAAGGAAAACAAGTAAAAATGTAAAATGTTGCTGGGTAAGCAGTAATGGCACAAGCTGAAGACTAGTGTCATGTAACAGAGTGATACAGATTGATACTTCTGTATTTTACAGAAGCACCGAGATGGCACGCAAGAAAAAAAATCCCCATCAGCATCTTGTTCTAATGAGAAAACATCTTGTTATTACAAGAAAAGCATCTTATTATGAGAATAACATGTCCTTATAACTTGAAAACATCTTGGTATGATGAGAAAAATATCACATTATTACGAGAAATGCATCAGATTATAACAAGAAAATGACAAGGTGCAGTTGATCGAATTAATCAAATTTGACTTCATGCTTCATACGATACATAATAATATACATGTCGAATACGTGTTTGTACTGTCAATGCCTAAAACTGAGCCTCGTCACAAGCATCTCAATGACCAGTGTACCCAGTGTACCCAGTGTAACTGACTCTTGACTCTTGATTACGAAGAATTGTTGAAGGTCAGCGTTCATAGACACTGCTTTATTCCTAGCTGATCAACTTGAACAGTATGGGAAAACTTATATCACAGCATATTAAATGTCTACACGTTGTTACACGAAACACTGTCAGGCTTTTGTTAACGTTGTCGGATCCTCGTGGAGTTGAGCTGAGACGCAGGAATCGCTTTCGACATGTGGCAGCAAGGGCGTGGTCACGTGCTGGCTGTGAATAGGAGAAGGAGTCGCAGAATGCTAATGAATGAACGTTGGGTGATTTATACGCTGTATGTCTGACGGGAAGCTGGTGAATGGCAGACGGAGAGATGCTTTTCATCCCGGAGATTCTCATATGAATAAAACGGCAAAAGTGAGCAGAAAAATACTCAAGCGGCATCAACACACTGGTTCAGCAGAACGCTGTCTTTTCTTGTTTTCCCGTTATAACAAGACATTTTCCTTGTAATATCAATATACTGCTGAGAAAAAATTTTTTTTGATTGGCAGCTGTGCGCTTCTGTAGGTACCCTGGTCACTTCTTTCTTTCTACTGACATAAAGAAAAAGAAACTTGACGAGCCATGAGAGCCTCGTCAATACAGACACCAATAATAAGTCAATAATAAATCTCTTTATCCTGATTTTTCCGAATTATCTGTTGCAAATTCCCATCCATTAGCTACTTCTGCCCTATTGCTTAATGCCATGGTGATGATTGACAGGGGAGAGAGGAAGGTCAGTCCATCCTCACCAGACAGCAGGGATAACTATGCTCTCTCAGACTCCCAGTCATAGAGGGCTACAATATTGTCAGGACTTTAACTCTTGATCATAGGATGAAAGCTGAGACTGTTGTACCAATCGAAAGCTAAATGCGATTTAACAGCATGATTTGAAAGCTAGACATACGAGTCACTCAGTCACATCCTGAGAGCTTTCCACTGTACAAATAAACTACCACCCACACTAACTTCAAATAAATGAATCAGGCCATCTGTGCGGCCCAACGTTAAGCAGGATTTCTGGTTTATAGCAACGTAAGCTGAAGCTTCCCAGCTCTGAGCCAAGGGCAGGTTTTTCTGACCGGCCAGGGGAAATGTGTCTGAACAATGTGTCCTCGTAAACAATGGCTCTAATAGAGACTCTTCCTGGGTCACTGGAGTGTGAGTAAAACCAAAAGGAATTTTGTAGTGGAGAATTTCTTGTAGTGGAGACCAGCCGAATGATCGGAAACTCTTTGGGATTCCCCAGCAATTGAATCTCTGTGCGCAGTTTCACCTACACTGAAAAATTTGGACACATTTGCTTTTTTTTTCATTTTTGTTAAGTTCTACTATTTTAGAATAATTAAGAATCACCTGGAAATCGTGAGTTCGAGTCCCCATGATGCCAAAGAAATCCAAGAGAGCAAAAGTGTCCAGATGGCATATTCTCTCTCCCCGGTCACAGCAATAGTAGCCAATCAATCTTTGAGTTCATGTATGCAGAAGAGGGTAGATAGCGCTTTTCTCCAAGTGTGTCATGCTGACCTGTGACACACTTGGTTGGCTTCATGTGTCGCAGAGGAAGCATGTGTGTGTCTACAGTGGTGGTGTAAACATGTCAGAAAAGCAACATAACTACAAGCTTTTTTTTTTCCAGTGCAACAGCATCTATAATATTTCATGGCTATGATCTCCATAGATACAGGAAACCCAGATGCCACGTTGGACTAAAACTAACTAATCACATCACCCTCTTGGTCAGGTTGACTTCCCAGACAGTCTCTCCCCATTGAACTCAATTTCGAGAGTCCACCAAGTAAAGTTCAGTAAGATTAGTTTTGTGATTGGATTTTTAGTTTTATTTTATTTATTTAGTACAATTTAGTACGAACGATTCTTGCCCCTGCTAATATGTTTGTAGCACTGACATGTGAAACTAGTTAGCAACAGTGGCTAATGCTGCATCTAATATTCCTATGTCAGTGATGATCAACAAGAACATGATCTGAATTTTTTAATACTACAAAGAAGGAGACCATCATTTTAACCATTTTGCTGCATTTGACCAAAGGTCGTAAACTCAAAGTCTGACCTCCGACTAGGAAAAATCACAGAGTTCAGCAAGTGACTTCAAATCAACATGGCTGCTAACAACATCAGCATTAAACAAAGTAGTGCTTCTTACATCCCCACTTCCAAAAAAGTTGGGGCGCTGGGTAAAATGTAAATAAAAACAGAATGCAATGATTTGCAAATCTGATAAACCCATATGTTATTCACAATAGAGCATAGAAAACATATCAAATGTTTAAACTGAGGAAATGAACCATTTTAAGAAAAAAAACTTTTTGAATTTGATGGCAGCAACACGTCTCAAAAAAGTTTGAACAGTGGCACTGCATTAAAAACAGGCATGATTCTATAATGGAAATCACTGCATGGGCTCAGAAACACCTCCAGAACTCATTGTCTGTGAACACAGTTCACCGTGCCATCCACAAACACAGGTCCATCATGCAAAGAAGAAGCTATATATGAACATGATCCAGAAATGCCGCTGTCTTCTCTGGTGGGTCAAAGCTCATTTAAAATGGACCGAGGCAAAGGGGAAAACTGTTCTGTGGTCTGTTTTTATTCACATTTTACACAGCGTCCCAACTTTTTTTGGAACTGGGGTTGTACCTTTAAAGGAGTTATACTGCATATACCAGTATTTGCTTTAGATCAATCAACATAGAGACATATTTGCTTGTTAAATCTACAAACCCAATTCCGAAAAAGTTGGGACAGTATGGAAAATGCTAATAAAAACAAAGAGGAATGATCTGTAAATGTACTTTGACTTAAACAAAAAACGTATAAAGACAAGGTATTTGATGTTTTACCTAATCAACTGCATAGTTTTTTGAAGATGAACGTTTATTTTGAAATTGATGCGTGCAACACGTTCCAAAAAAGTTGGGACAGGGGCAATTTAAGACTAATAGTGATGTGACAAGTTAAAGTGAAATAAAAGGTGGTGTAAAACAGGTGAGGCAATCGTCTAATCATAGTATATAAGGAGCCTCCAAAAAGGCCTAGTCCTTCAAGAGTAAGGATGGGTCGAGGCTCACCAATCTGCCAACAGAATAATCCAACACTTTGAGAACAACATTCCCCAAAGACAAATCGGTAGGATTTTGGGCATTTCACCTTCTACAGTGCACAATATAATTAAAAGATTCAAGGAATCCGGTCAAATCTCGGTGTGTAAAGGGCGTGGCCGAAAACCACTTCTGAATGCGTGTGATCTCCGATCCCTCAGACGTCACTGTCTTAAAAACCGTCATGAGTCTGTAATGGATATCCTGACATGGGCTCAGGAATACTTTGGTAAACCTTTGTCAGTCAACACCACAGATGCAAGTTAAGGCTTTACTATGCAAAGCAGAAGCCGTACATCAACACTGTCCAGAAGCGCCACAGACTTCATCTGAGATGGACAGTAGCACAGGAGAATCGTGTTTTGTGGTCCGACGAGTTGACATTTCAAATAGTTTTTGGACAAAACAGCCGTCGTGTTCTCCGGGCCAAAGAGGAAAAGGACCATCCAAGCTGTTATCAGCATCAGGTCCAAAAGCCAGCGTGTGTCATGGTATGGGGGTGTGTCAGTGCCCATGGCATGGGTAACTTGCACATCTGTGAGGGCTCCATTAATGCAGAAAGATATGTACACATTTTGGAGCAACATTTGCTGCCATCCAGAGCAGGACAACGCCAAACCACATTCTGCCCAGATGGTTCGTAAACAGAGAGTGCGGGTGCTAGCATGGCCTGCCTGCAGTCCTGACCGGTCTCCGACTGAGAATATGTGGCGCATTATGAAGTGTAAAATAAGGCACTGAAGGCCCCATAGAGTTGTGCAGCTGAAGAAATGCATAATGGATGAAGGGGGGAAAATTCCACTTGCTACACTTAACCAACTGGTGTCTTCAGTGTTTAAACGCTTAATAAGTGTTATTAAAAGAAAAGGTGATGTTACACAGCGGTAAACAGTCGACTGTCCCAACTTTTTTGGAGTGTGTTGCAGTCATCAGAATTGAAATGAGTGTATATTTTCACAAATAAATTAAATTCACAAAGTAAAACATCAAATAATGTGTTAATAATGTGTTTTCAATATAGTACAGGGTGAATTGTTTGTTTTTTTGCATTTTCCATACTGTCACAACTTTTTCGGAATTGGGGTTGTATAACACTGACTATACAGTTCATTGATTTGTGGAGGAAAATATACATCACTCTAACAAAAGACAAACATGAAGGCCATCCTACTTTGTACCTTAACGCACAGGAGGTCGAAAATAATGTATTTCCAAGCTCCAACGCAGCAAAAATCCCATTCAGGTAAAGCAACAAGTGGGGCAACAAACATAGGAAGAACTTAGTTCTCTAAGTAGAAATAATACTGAGTCTGCTGCCTACAATTAAAACAGCCACCATCCTCATTACAGATGACTGTTTGAACTGCACATTAACGTTATTTCCGTTTTGAGACACTGACTCAAGACTTCACCACACAAGGAAACATTATACTGTACAGCACAGAAAAACAAACGCATTAGAATACAAAACCACTCACTGAAATAAGGTCATAGATACAGTAATAATAAGTTCATCCTGGGACAGCTACATGTGACAGCAGTGATCGTCACGTGTCTGTAGCGAGGACAATAGTGTAGAGAGCAGCCTGTGTGGGACATGAAGGGATTATTGTCAGCTCTTGGGGGAAAAAAAAAAAAAAGCAAAGATTCCTAGTGGTCCATGTTTTTGTTTTTTCCGAACCATGATGTCAGCCTTTGGTATCAGTGTGAAGTTTCTGAACTGGCTTCATGGAAAACAACAAACTGGATTATTAGTTAACTGGATTATGACTCCACCTATTCAGTGTTTGTTGATATTATGTTCCCATTTTCATATTCGAGAAATGCTTTTGTCCAAAGTGTTTCACATCAGCCATTTGAGCAACATCATGAAGTTAAATACTTCTCTAACGGGCACAAAACAAAATCAGTTGCCATGAACAAACATTAACCAACCCAGCAGTCAAAGTACAGGTATTATAACACTACAATACAGTGTTTCAGTGGTTTGAATGTACACTACATGGCCAAAATTTGAGGACACTTCCCCAAACTGTTATACAAATCTATCCTGGCTCCTGCTCACTACATAGGATACACTATATGGCCAAAAGTATGTGGACACCTGGCCTTCACACCCACACGTGGGCCTTCACCACTTCACTGTTGCCACAAAGGTTGAAGCAGGTCCCACACACACTGCTGGTATTTCTGAGCTCATCAAAAGCATTTTTCTGGACAAAAGATATTTGATCTGTCCATTCGAACTGAGAGGGACAAGCCCCATGTTTAAGGCATTTATTGCCAGTGGTTCTTGAGTAGTCGGGTTCTTTTAAATGCTGGCTACAGGCGTACATGCTGCGTCTTAAAATGCTCTCCCTCATCCCAGCAAATAGTGCAAAGCCATTTCTTTCTCACGGTCACAATGGTGGGAAATGAGTTAGCTTGAATTTTTTGTTCATTTATGTACATGCAGTGACGGAGAGTTGTACATACTGCCATTGTTCATCATCTCACCAGAAGTTCTGAAACACTACTATATATGCTTCCGCATTCATAAACACGAAAATACGAGAAAGGTCCATTCTTTGATAAATTGAGAGACCTTTTGAGAGCAAAGCCAGTACAGGAATCACTTTTTGTTTTGCCAGCTGGATCCTCCTCACCTCTTATAGACAATCTTCAGATCTCTCCAGTGCAGGAAGTTACACGTGCGTGGTTTTCGAGCCAGCACCATGGTGGTCATGTCCCGTATGATCTTCTTCTTCTCTCGCTCAGCCAGTGGCAGGAACCACTTCTGCAGCCGTAGCTTCCCTTGGCGACTGAAGAGCAGCAGAAAACGCATCTACAAAACAAGACAAAATATACTGACAAATAAATAAAGCTTTAAACAAAGGGATTAGTGAAAATTAAGCTATTAGAATAAGAACAGTGAGGACCATGTTTTAGCTCAGCACTAGGTTTAAAATTAAATGGCTTCCGCTGTTTTTAATCAGTATAATAAATGTCACCAGTGCTGGCTGACACGATGATGTAATATTGATATCAAGATAAAATAAAATATAATATGCTTTTCTAAGATATTGTGATGTGGGTTTGGTTGTTCTTGGGTTTTTTTTTTAAATAAACTTAATTACAAACTGACCTGAAGCAGCTGATTTAATGAAAAAAATATATATATATATATAATTTTATATTGTTTGAATGGAATAGAAATCAGATTTTTGGCTTTATTGTGTGTTTATCCCCTGTGTGATGGTTGCTGTGCACTGACATACATAATCAAATCAATCCATTCATTTATTCATTCCTTAATACAGGAGCAAAATAAGACATTTTTTGATTTATTATAGTAAAGTCAAGGGTAAGCAACCATCACCATCTGGAGAGTTGTGGGTAATGCAGGATTTTGGCCCGTAAACACTGACTAAGCACATGGAGGTGCTGGGACACATCAGGTAAACTGAAAAACAAAGCTTTGAGTAAGCACTGCTATAGAGGATGCAAACAGCCCTGCAGTTACTTTAGAAAAAAAAATCATAAGGTTCACTTCCTTCTTTAGAAAAGCTTTATAGTATAATCGCATCCAAACACTTACTCACTTCTCAGGATATCTGTTAAACATACACTCACCGTCCGCTTTATTAGGAACACATGTACAAATGCACATTTATGCAGTTATCTACTCAGCCAATCATGTGGCAGCAGCGGCAATGCATAAAATCATGCAGATACAGGTCAAGAGCTTCAGTTAATGTTCACATCGAACATCAGAATGAAGAAAAAGTCTGATCTGTGTGACTCTGCTTGTTGGTACCAGAATGGCCGGTTTGAGTAGTTCATAAACTGCTGATCTTCTGGGATTTTCACACACAGCAGTCTCTAGAGTTTACACAGAATGGTGTGCTAAACAAAAAAACACTGAGTGGGCTAAGTACATACTTTTAATACAGTTACCAAACTGTCTCACAACCCTCGCTATACCTAACCTACAACGTTGTGGCCTGGGGCGGAGGTGGAGAGGGGGCTGTGGGGAAGGGGCAGTTGTTAATGATTTGTTACTCTATTAACTAAAAACCTAATCTTTGGGGGAGGGGAAAGAACAGGAACACTCCATGGTAATTCATTCACTATGCTGTGTTAACCAAATAGTTTGTAAAAATACCACAAATAGCAAGAATCAGCTCCACAGTTGTATGAAAGGTGCCTAAAGAACTCATTTCTATTAAATTGATTCCCGATACAGTAATGGTCCAGTTTAATAGTATGTAAATCAATAAGATACCTGAACACAAATGTTTTCAAACCGGACGGAGAAGACGACACACACCCAGTCAAAGGAGTAACAAGGAAGTAGGAAAGTAATGAATGGGTTCATACAGCATGTAGAGATACAGATGGAAACACAAGCATTGCTGTCTCACTGTCAAAAGAAAAAAGGGAGATGGTACCTCACAGACATAATCAGGCACCAATATATTTCCGAAACAATGGAAGAGAAGTTTGGCGTATCTTTCCCCTCTCTTAACAACACAGAGCTCGGATTACAAAAAGCATAAACAAATGACGCCATGGCCCACATGTAAATGCTTTGAATGGGCGTGTTTGTGTTATCTGTAAACAAAGTAACTTAAAAAATTTGGCTCATAGTAGAGACGAAAACAGGGTATGCAAAAGCCTGAAAGATGTACAGGCATATTCCTTGTGTACCTAATGGTCATATAAGACTATATACAGTGCCCTCCACTAATATTAGGCTAATAGACGGCTGTAAAAAAAATTGCCTTTATTGTTTAACCTTTTGATCTTTTGTTTAAAAAAATCACAATACTCTGCTCTCATGGATATCAATCAATTGCAAACACAACACAGGCTTATCCAAAAACAATATATCTTTGTTAAATATAGGTGTGCAACAATTATTGGCACCCCTATGAATTCATATGAGAAAAATATATTTGAAGTATATTCCCACTGATATTTGACTTTTTTTTTTTTAGTACACCTGGGTGACTAGGAACAGGAAATTGTTCAACCAGGACTTCCTGTTTCACAGGGGTCTAAATATGAGGTAACACACAGGCCAAATTCCCTTAGTCATTCATAACAATGGGTAAGACCAAGGAATATAGCTGTGATGTGCGGCAAAAGGTTGTTGAGCTTCACAAAATGGGAAGTGGCTATAAGAAAATAGCACAAGCATTGAAAATGCCCATTTCCACCATCAGGGCAATAATTAAGAAGTTCCAGTGAACTGGAAATGTTATGAATCAACCTGGAAGTGGATGTGTGTCTATATTGTGTCAACACACTGTGAAGAGGATGGTTCGAGTGGCCAAAAAATCTACAAGGATCACAGCTAGAGAATTGCAGAAATTAGCTGCATCTTTGGGGTCAAAACGTCTCCAAAACTACAATCTGAAGTCATCTACATCACCACAAGTTGTTTGGAAGGGTTTCAAGAAAAAAAGCCTCGACTCTCATCCAAAAACAAACTCAAGCATCTTCAGTTTGCCAGACACTACTGGAACTGCCATGGCCATCCCAATCCCCTGACTTGAAACCCATAGAAAACCTGTGGGGTGAACTGAAGAGGAGAGTCCACCAGTGTGGACCTGAAGGCTCTGGAGAGATTCTGTATGGAGGAATGGTCTCAGATCCCTTGCCATGTATTCTCCAACCTCATCAGGCATTATAGGAGAAGACTCAGAGCTGTTATCTTGGCAAAGGGAGGTAGCGCAAAGTATTGACTAAAAGGGTGCCAGCAATTGTTGCACACCTATATTTAACAAAGATTTGTTTTTTTGGATAAACCTGTGTTTTGTTTGCAATTGTTTGATATCCATGAGAGCAGAGTATTTTTGAACAAAAGATCAAAAGGTTAAACAATAAAGACAAGTTTTCACAGCCTTCTTTGCTCATATTTACCAAGGGTGCCAATATTAGTGGAGGACACTGTATTTCAGTCAGACAAGTACAGCTTTATAAATTCCTCCTCGTGACCTCAAGGATGTGCTTCCCTGTCAGGCTCATCCTGGCTGTAGGGTTACAAGCTGAATTTCGTCCACTGTTATGTTCTCAATTCATTTCTCCTCTATTGTTGTAACACACACTGTTTCAGAAATACTGCTTACATGTGTAGCGTGCCCACATGCCATACAGCGCCTTTTGTTCCTCCGGTAATTTATTATAATAAACGCACAAATCTGCATCTTCACTTACTTTGCAAATTTAATGAGTATATGATTACTGAATACAATAAACTACTGAAGGGGACTTTGTTTAATGCCAAACATTAACCTCACTTTTCCCTGATGAGCTCACAATCTTAAATATAACAGTTCTTTGACCAGTGGAAGCCAGGCCTAAGTGTTGATTGCTGGATCTAAAGCCTTTCAAGATTATTACTTGTCACGTTGCACAGACTTGTGCAATAACGTCCTCCATGTCAGATTACGTGATGAAGATCCTTTCATGACAGACCAGAAAAATATTACATTCTACTAGATTATGATCTGGACTTGTGCAGAAAATGGAGTTGTGTAAACTGAAACATCAACGTGAGCTTGAGGTAAAAGGGATATTTCTTTCTGATCGTTAGCATGCTTAGTTTGTTTCGCCAACACAACTACCTATTATTAACTAACAACATATGACTAAGTGTGTGTAGCTCTTTTAGATGAGCAGCACTCGCACTTCATTGCCAGAACTTTGTCAGCTGTCTTTGGTCAGTAAATCGGAAGCCGTTCTCAACTCGCTTGCAAAATCAAGCCACGTCATAGAGTGTGAAGCTGACTTAAGTCTTCAGGAAGGTTTGGCAACCCTATATAGGATGCAACAGCAGTGTACTTCAGTACCCTATAGATAGTGCATGAAGTAAAAGTTACGTGTAGTACAGAAAATAGGACGGTTCACCTCCTACTGCTGATGAAGGACTTTTGTTCGAAACCACACACACACACACACACACACACACACACACACACACACACACACACAAAACTGGTCATCACTGTATGATGAGGCATGTTAAATCTAAATAGTAAGAATAATCATATTTGATTAGTAGTAATAATAATAATAATAATAATATTCTGCTTACATCATAAACTAAATTTACCCTTTATACTTAAGCATCACATCCAGACATGACCAACTGGTCTTGACAATGAAATGAAGTCCTCAAATCGTATGCTACACGATGAGACCGAAAGTTTGTGGACACCTGACCATCTAAGCTATATGTGAGCCTTCCCCTAACTATAGCAACAAAGCTAGAAGCACACAATTATTAAAATGTCTTTGTATGCTGTAGCATTAAGATTTCCCAAACCTGTTCCAGCATGACAACACCCCTGTGCACAAAAACAAGGGAGCTTCAAGAAGACATGGGCTGCGTTCGAAACCATCAACCAGCAGTTGATACGGTACGTACTGATGAATACAATCTGGACGTACTACATCCGCCATGTTGACACTGTCATGTGACCTACAACTTAAAAAGAGCCGATACGCGGCATTCCGCCATTTTTGATTCGGACAGCTCTCCCGCGCCCGTCCCGTTGCCTTATGGGATAGCGCAGTGTCTGTCGGTTCCATACTGCAGGATCTCAGCGGAAGCAGTAGGACATCTGGGTATTTCTCGCCTACTGTTTTATGAATACTGAGAATTCGGACATGCTACTCCTTTGGCCTACTGCTTTTCACCCACTGTATAGTACACTGTGTAGTAGGGATATTCGGACGCAGCCATGGTCTGCTAAAGTCGGTGTGGAAGAACTCCAGCCCGCTGAAGCCGTTTGGACTGAACAGCACACCGGCTCTCCTCACTTGACCTCAGTGCCTGACCTCACTAATGCTCCCGTAGCTGGACGAACACAAATCCCCACAGTCACGCTCCAAAATCTAGTGGAAAGCCTTCCCAGAAGAGCGGAGGTCATTATAACGGCAAAGTGGGGGGGGGACCTAAATCTGGAATGGGAATTGTTGAAACGTTGGAGTCCACAAACTTTTGGCCATACAGTGTGCTTCTTTCCAATCACACAAAGCACCTTTAAATGTTGTATGATAAAATAACACAGATCCAGGCTTCAGGAGCTGCAGCCAAAACCAAGCGATAATAACAGGGGAAGTGTTTAAAACAAACACACACAGAAAACAAGCTTTAAAAAAAAAAAAAGTCGTAGATAAAGTTAACAGCGATAAAGGGTTCAAATTAAACTAAATAAAGCCCTGAGATAAAAGACTGGAACCAGTCTCACAGGAAAGTGCTGAGTTCACGGAAGCGTTTAAACCCGCAGCAGCTCATTACTAGTAGCAGGTAATGACAAAAGGTCAGCAAATGAAAACAAACTCAGAACTGTTACTTAATGCTTAGTGAACCTCCCTCCATATGAAATGACTTATTTCCGCCCAAATAAATAAATAAATCAAATAAAAGTAAGACATCCGCCAAAAAGTAAATCTGCGTGTAAATAAGGACGGAAGTTGAACGTAAACAGCTACCTGTTAGGAACAGGTGCAGGCTAGACAATGAAAAACACTGAAACACTAGCGTCTAACCTGGGCTTTAAGGGTGGGGGGAAAAAATACACATCTCTGTCACTTACCATTTTTGAAAGAAAAAACAAAACAAAAGAAAAGTTGTGCAGTTAAAAGTGAGTTAATTTGCTGCTCCAGGCTGCCCAGCCGGACACATCGCTGTCTGTCCCAGAATGCTTCAAACAGAAAGTGCGGAACTCCTCCTCCGCGCGAGACTCCCGAGTGTAATCCCGAACAACCACCTCCCGGATATAATAGTGCGCTACATAGGGCGTCGAAAACCGTTATTTCACGACCTATGTAGTGCGCGTCTGTAGGACGGAAGGAGGTATTTGAGCACGGACGCTTTTTTTTTTTTTTTTTTGCGTCAGCGAGTCTGCGTTGCTACACCTGTTCCAGGGTGTGGAGGACGGCGGGGTTTCAGGTGGAAACAGATGAACCGAGCCTTTCCTTCTGGAGAGTACACTGTACCGACTTTAAACTGGACTCAACTCTGCAAAACAGTGATTTAAGCCATGCTATAAACGGTTTTCATACACTGAACACGCCTAATATATATTGTGGGTCTGTTTTAAAGTTAATCTGCAGATTGAGCTACTCTAAAAGCATATATATATATATTTTTAAATGTCTTTTTGGTGTAGCTACACCTGTGTCTAACTTATGTTTGTTTGTTTATTTATTTCCTCCTCACAGACAACCTAGATATGTGAAATTAATACAGCACTTAAAGTCACACAGCCAGCTAATCATCCGGTAGTCTAGAAATTTAAGCTACCTGAATATCAGCCTGTGACTGGAGTACAGTAGCTGCCACGGTCTGACCGCTAGAGGGCATCAGACAGAACTCCAGTGGACACGTGTGACCCTGTAAGATTAGACCAGGCCCTGAGGAGAGTTGCTGAGCTCATGTCTCTGTACCTGAACATCGGCGTGGTTCATCAACGGAATGTGAGAGTATACCACGTGGTGTTAGTAGTAGTAGTTGTAGTATAAGCCAACAGTATTTACATTTGCTTTACCAGTCTACTGTTGCTGTTTATAAATGGTAAGGTTGCACGGAGTTGATGGTTGTCTAGTCCAGCTCAGAGTTAGTTACATACAAATTGTAATTAGGCTATGTAGTTTCTCTCTTTTTTTTACTATTTACTCTGTTCCCACTCAGTATCTGTAATAAACATTGCAGTGTTTTTTTTTGTTCAAAAGTACTGATATAAACAACTTTCTCTTGCATAATATGATAGTATAATGTAATTTATCGTTTGGGTGCTTTCGAGGCGTTTCTATCTCCTTGTTCATTTCCCTGCCGTAAGACCTTTTTTTTTTTTTTTTTCAATGGAAACTAGTTGTCTTATTCTCTGAAGTGCCTAGTCATCTTAGCACAAATAGGCAGCCTCCGGAAATCATGTGGTCTGGTAAGAGTTTGCAAATGAGTGCTCAGTGCACCCGTGTACACCGGCAGTGAATTGTGGGATTCAGTTAAATAAACTGCATTTAGGACCATAGAAGGTAGGCTAACAAGGATCTTTATGGTAGGAAATTACTCTATATGGAGATATGGCAAGTATGGCAAGTATGTTAGGCCTGTCATGATACATAATCCAATAATCACAGTACCTTGATACAGAATAAGTACACAGCTTAATTACACAGTTTTGCCAGAGTGTATTGGTTATTGTCCAGTAAGCTTTTTTTTTTTTGTGCGTTTCACTAATAGGTTCTATACGTAGGTCAAGTCTTAATTCTTGCTAGTCTTATTCCTTGCAGTATAGAAGGCAGACAAACAGGGTTACACGCTCGCTGTGTTTAAATAGCTGTGTAACGATGATGATAAAAACATCTACACAAAACGTCATATTGTTGATCGCCAAGATTTCCTCACTGTCACAGGCCTAACCTGAAGATTTTTAAACCTTTAAAATGAAGATTGACACATTTCAAAACATGTATAAAACAAACAAACAAACAAACTCCATCAGAATTATAAAGTATTGACGTTTCCAGTGATACACTCAGGGTAGTGTACCGTGATGTAATTTCACAATATCAATAAAACATCATTATAAGTTTAAATGGTATAAAAGCTAAGACGTATCGCAACATAGGTCGCTTTTCTTTTTCCTAGGAAAACTATAGGTTGCCTTCCCAATCCAGCAAAACTACTGCACTGTGCTCAGGCTCCTTTATTACCACAGCACTTGATTTGATGCATCAGTGAATTACTACAGCGATGTGAATAAAGCACGGAGACAGATTAAATACAAAGTCTGTTAATATATCCTTTTTCATGTGCACTCCTGTAGTGATGTCTCAGAGAGTACAGCTCTGTGTGTGTGTGTGTTAATTAGTCTGAGGGTATCAGACATGAATGGACCTTTCCATCTTCTTGTACTAAATTAGGTCTGTTAATTCAGGGTAAAACAGAGCAGCTTACAGAGTGTGACATGCTTTCTCTTATACTGTTTTCTAAAGCCTCAACTCATTCATTCATTATGTCTGGAATATGGATGGATATGAAAAGGCCTCTAAAAACCTTGTGGCTAAAGATCTGGAGGTGTCAGTGGTGGGTTGAACCTTTATGATCACCGGAGCCAGCAGCAGTATCAGGACAGCAGCAGCCATGGCCATAGCAAAGAAGATTGTTGTTGTTGTTGTTTTAAACAGACATTTAAACCATATCAGGGCAGATTTGGAAGATACCTGTACTTGAAATCAAAGCAGAACACAGTTTACCATTTCCCTGCTTGAACACACCAGATTGAGCTCGAGAAAGAATCTTTGATGTTGATATTCATTTGACCATTGGTATTTACTATACATTAAGAAGAGATTGCATGCTGTGCAGAAGGTAAAACAAACCTGGAATCCTGGTCCTACATAATCACATGGCTGAATAGCAACATTTAGTTCCTCCATTTCTGAGATTCATTTCCTGTAGCAGTAATAACACTGGAGTGTGGGATTGATGCCAAATCTATCTAAATTACAGTCAACACATCCACATATCCAAGAGCAAAAGTTTGTTTTGTTGAGGTTTTTAACCCCTTAAACTGCGAGAACCTGTCAGTTGGTCCAAACTTGCATTCCTTAGATTTGTAATTAAATACTTTTCCTGTTCCTAGTTTACTATGGTCACTGAACAGTATGGTTTATGATGAATAATTGAATAATAAGCCGAATGAGTTCAAGTAGTTAAAGCACTGATACTGGACATTTTAGGACTCACTTACTGTTTGTTAAAGCAGGGCTTCTGAAACTTTTTTTCAGCCAGAGACCCCTTTAAACTGTAAAACCAATGTAAAATAAAATCCACAGACCCCTAATCCAACTATTCAAATATTAAATATTAACTGATAATCTGGCGATTTTTTGGAGTCATAGAGATTTTCATTCCTTATTATATTTATTCCTGAAATAAAAACATACAAACAAACAAACAAATAAACAAGCAAAGCTTTAGTTACTTTGTACTGCATGCTTATTAATATCTAATTTATTCTAATTGTAGTTTAGAACACTTATACTAAATGGTCCATTTGTACAACCCCGATTCCAGAAAAGTTGGGATTTTTTCTAAAATGCAATAAAAAACAAAAATCTGTGATTTGTCAAGTCTCTTGAAACTTTAATTAACTGACAAAAGTACAAAGAAAGATATTCAGTGTTTTCACTGACCAACTTAATTGTATTTTGTAAATATAAACAACTTTAAAATTTGATGCCTTCAACACACTCAAAAAAAAGTTGGGATAGAGGCATGTTTACCACTGTGTTACATCACCCTTCCTGCTAATGACAATGGTTTGGGAACTGAGGATGCTAATTGTTGCAGTTTTGCAAGTGGAATTTTTGCCCATTTTTGCTTGATACAAGACTTCAGCTGCTCAACAGTCCTTGGTCGCCATTGTCTGATTCTCCTCTTCATGATGCGCCATAGGAGACAGATCTGGACTGCTGGCAGGCCAGTCAAGCACAAACACTCTGTGTCTATGAAGCCACGCTGTTGTAGCACATGCAGAATGAGGCCTGGCATTGTCCTGCTGAAATAACCATGGGCTTCCTGGGAAAAGACGTTGCCTTGATGGCAGCATGTCTCTCTAAAATCCCAATATACGCCTCCGCGTCAATGCTACCTTCACACATATGCAAGTCACCCATGCTGTGGGCACTGATGCTCCCCCATACCATCACAGATGCTGGCTTTTACACTTGTCGCTTATAACAGTCTGGTTCGTCTTTTTCATCTTTGGCACTGAGAACTCGACGTCCGTTTTTCCCAAAAACAAGCTGAAACGTGAACTCATCTGACCACAGCACACGTTTCCACTGCCTTTCAGTCCAACTGAGATGAGCTCGGGCCCAGAGAACTCAGCGGCGTTTCTGCATAAAGTTGATGTGTGGCTTCCTCTTTGCATAATAGAGTTTCAGGTTGCATTTCTGGATGCAGCAGCGGACTGTGTTAAGTGACAACGGTTTTCCGAAGTACTCCTGAGCCCATGTGGTTATATTTATCACTTTAGCATGATGATATCTCAGGCAATGCCGCCTGAGGGCTCGAAGGTCACACTCATTCAACAGTGGTTTCCGGCCTTGCCCTTTACGATATGAGATTTCTCCAGATTCCCTGAATCTTTTCGCAATATTATGCACTGTAGATGGTGAAAGACCTAAATTCCTTGCGTTGAGCAATGTTCTTTTTGAACTGACTGACAATTCTCTCAAGAAGTTTGGCACAAGGTGGTGAGCCACGACCCATCCTTGCTTGCAAAGACTGAGTTTTTGGTGGATGCTCCTTTCATGCCCAATCCTGATCCCCTCTCCTATTACCAATTAACCTGATCCTCCAAAATAGTGTTACTTGAATATTCTATAGACTTTTCAGTCTTATTTTGCCTCTGTCCCAACTTTTTTTTTAGTGTGTTGAAGACATCAAATTCTAATTTTGTTTATATTTACAAAATACAATTAAGTTGGTCAGTGAAAACACTGAATATCTTTTCTCTGTACTTTTGTCAGTTAATTAAAGTTTCAGGAGACTTGACAAATCATAGAGTTTTGTTTTTATTGCATTTTAGAAAAAAAAATCCCAACTTTTCTGGAACTGGGGTTGCATATCACAGGTTTCCTCACTGCACAACTACACAATTAATAATCAGGATATCATCATGAGTTCAGACAAATATGTTTGAAACAGGCAAATGCAGAAATGTGCCTTATAAAGTACTTAAGACTGAGACTAATATCTGGCTTCTAAGATTTATTCCGAGAAAGGCTCAGCACTCAGTGTCCCAGAGCATCGCAGCACAAAGACCATCGTTAAATGGCAGAACATGCATCACACTACCATTTAAAATGATCTGAACTTTACCATGCTTTTGAGAAACTGGGCCCTGATTATCATCTTCATGTGTGATTTTTTTCAGGGGGAATGATCCACCTAGTGTGCCGTGATGAAGATAGAGCTGAGGCAGTCACAGAGGAGATCATCCGAAAGAGTGGTAACATTTTAATGTGTGTAATTTTAGCATTAGTTTTGAAATTTCTTCTGAAAATAGCTTCTGTAGACTTTCTCTTTAGCATATACACTAGATGTTGTCACAAATTCACACAATTTACATCTTAACTATGGTAACTTGTCCCCTGAATTTCTTTCCATTTTAATATTTTTTTCCCATCCTGGTTAAATGTCCATGGTTGTGATAAACATCTCAGATTCACGTTCTCTCTTCATTAGCACATGGTTTGCAGGTTACTTGTTACAGTAAATTACCCATATTGCATTTGAGAGAAGTGCTGTTGTACAGAACATACACTTAATGGTGGACAGATATATTTTCTTGGTGAATTTATGTGCAGTGGTAGCGCAATACTTATGATTAAGAAGGTGATTAAGGCTAGGAGGTTGTGAGTTAAAATCCCAGGACTACCAGAGAGCCACTATCTTGTTCATGAACAAGTCTTTATTTCATCTAAAGTATATTGTCACTATGATTGTTTCATGAAAGAGTCCTCCATTATCCTTATTATTTTTGGACATGTTAATGATGTAGTAATATCAGCATCACAATTATGGTGCTGGAATGACAAATCCACTTACTGGATCTGTCAGGAACAAACAAGGTTTGGGAATTTGCTGAAGTCTTCAGGAAGGAGCATTCGTCTCTCAATGTTCTGGTAGGAAACATTGTGAATTACATTGATTAGTTGGAGTGCTTGTGTGCATCTAAGATGATTTGGGGAATAGAGACAGGTCAGGGTAATTTGAGCTGAGGGGTCATATTGCTACAAAAACACAAATAAAACTGAACTCCATCTGTAAAATATCACACTAAAACAGGAATTGGGAAATGCAATTGGGAAATAAAGCAGTTATAAATCACATCAAAGACTATAAAAGTCTCACTCATATGACAAACTATAAAAGCAGCTGGATGTTTTTCCTCCTCGGTCTCAGATCAATAACATTGGATGTAAAAGTTTTAGGCAGTTGTGAAACACAATCATTAACAGAAACAGAAACAGCTGTGTAGGAGGAATAAAACTGGGTGAGGAACAGCCAAACCCAGCTAACAAGGTGAGGTTGCTGAAGACAGTTTACTGTCAAAAGTCATACACCATGGCGAGACTGAACACAGCAACAAGGCAGAAGGTAGTTATACTGCATCAGCAAGGTCTCTCCCAGGCAGAAATTTCAAGGCAGACAGGGGTTTCCAGATGTGCTGTCCGAGCTCTTTTGAAGAAGCACAAAGAAACGCGCAATGTTGAGGACTGTAGACGCAGTGGTCGGCCAAGGAAACTTACTGCAGCAGATGAAAGACACATCAGGCTTACTTCCCTTCGCAATCGGAAGATGTCCAGCAGTGCCATCAGCTCAGACCTGGCAGAAACCAGTGGGACCCTGGTACACCCATCTACTGTCTCGAGAAGTCTCATCAAAAGTGGCCTTCATGGAAGACTTGTGGCCAAAAAGCCTCCGACGTGGAAACAGGGCCAAGTGACTCAACTATGCATGGAAACACAGGAACTGGGGGGCAGAAAAATGGCAGCACGTGCTCTGGACTGATGAGCCAGAATGTGACATATTTGGCTGTAGCAGAAGGCAGTTTATTTGCTGAAGGGCTGGAGAGCGGTACACGAATGAGTGTCTGCAGGCAACAGTGAAGCATGGTCGAGGTTCCTTGCAAATTTGGAGCTGCATTTCTGCAAATGGAGTTGGGGCTTTGTTCAGAATTAATGGTCTCCTCAATGCTGAGAAGTACAGGCAGATACTTATCCATCATACAATACCATCAGGGAGGCATCTGATTGGCCCCAAATTTATTCTGCAGCATGACAACGACCCCAAACATACAGCGAATCATTAACAACTTAAGAATCTTCAGTGTAAAGTAGAACAAGGAGTCCTGGAAGTGATGGTATGGCCCCCACAGAGCCCTGATCTCAACATCATCGAGTCTGTCTGGGATTACATGAAGAGAGAGAAGCAACTGAGGATGCCTAAATCCACAGAAGAACTGTGGTTAGTTATCCAAGATGTTTGGGCCAACCTACCTGCCGAGTTCCTTCAAAAACTGTGTGCAACTGTACCTAGAAGAATTGATGCTGTTTTGAAGGTAAAGGGTGCTCACACCAAATATTGATTTGATGTAGATTTTTCTTCTGTTCACTCACTTTGCATTTTGTTAATTGATAAATATAAACTATTAAACATGTCCATTTCTGAAAGCATTCTTACTTTACAGGATTTTTTCACACCTGCCTAAAACTTTTGCACAGTACTGTATGTCTCATCGTTCAACATAAAACAAAACATACATTACACAAAAACAACATGAAGATTTTGTTAAATAAATAAATAAATAAATAAATAAATAAATAAAAATAAATACTACTACTAATAGTAATAATAATAATAATGGTCAGAAATCTTATCACTTAACTTAAGGCTGGTGTTCATAGAACTACCTGACATCTGCATAAACCCTTCATTACAACAGAACAACTTACAATACATTTATGAAGTCTTGAACCAAAAGTCAGCAGCTGTCATAAAGACTTACATCAAAATGACATAACACTTGAGTCAAAGGACATATAAACTTTGTCATCAGAAGAAAGTATTATGAAACCATATAACAGTTACATATTGAAGCCTTTGTGTCAATCATTATGCTGTAATGACTTAATACTTAATTAGGAACACTATACTAATACTAGGTGGGGCCTTCCTTTGCTCTCGAAACAGCCTACATTTTTCCATGGCATGGATTCACAAGATGTTGGAAACATTCTTTTGAGATTCTGGTCCATGTCGACATGATTGCATCTCGCAATTCCTGCAGATTTTTCAGGTGCACTTTCATGCTGCAAGTCTCCGGTTCTACCACATCCCGAAGCGTTCTATTGGTTTCAGATCCGGTGACTGGGACAGCCACTGAAGAACACCGAACTCATCGTCATGTCCATGAAACCAGTTTGAGACGAGTTTTGTTTTGCGACATTGTGCATTATCATGCTGGAAGTAGCCATTAGAAAAAAAAAGGTGGCATCTAAAAAATCCAAAAAGCAATGTTGACATGCCATCATTTGGAATAAGCATTTATATATGGTTATGTAAATTTATGCTAGTTGTAAGGAAGGGCTTATTAAAGTGTAGCCCTATACATGACCAGTTACATGATCAGATAACTTGTATCTGTTGCCTTTCTTCGGGTGTGTGTTAAACGCTCTCTTCCTTTTCTCACATGTTTATATCCTCACAATGTGTTTTTAATTCATCTGCTGGAGAACAGCGTAGAGCCCAGGATGGGGAGTAATGGCTTAGTCATAAAATCATAGCCTTTCCATTATGATAATCCGAATGAAGCAGAACATTTTTATTTCCCCCAGGATCAATATTAGAAATACTGTACGTATTATATATTTAATTCGATTTAATATAAAAGAATTTAGCTTTTCTACAACATATAAGTTCAGTAAAAAAAATAAATAAAAAAGGGACTGCTTTTTTGTCTCCCATCTCAGTGTTCAGAGGGCAGGAAGCATTAAGATGAAGAGAATTGTATTATACTTTTACTTTCTATCAATCACTTTAACGAGGCAAAATGCCCCGCTGCCCAGTTGGATCTGCTAAATGCGAGACAGAACAGCTTCTGTTACGCTCCAGGCAGTTGCCAAGCAACAGGTGGCTCAGAGAGACACAGGGTGACTGCTGGATATCATGGAGTAATGATGATGACCTTTATCCAAACACTCGCTATCAACCTTTCTCTGTGAAAGCTGAACGAACACAGCGTCTGTGGACGCACGTGTTTCCCGTCTTTAGAGGCAGAAAGTGGTGGTGACTGAAGCCTGGGCTAAAATGCATCCCAGAATCCATTTCTCCACGATGCACCAGGTAGAGATGAAGTCATAATGATGTATTAATTACATTCTCTTAATACATACTGGTTAATAACTGAATGCTTAGATTTTCTTTATTCATGTACATCATTTTACCTCTGTTTAAGATTTCCATGTATGAAATGTTAAGGAGTACTACTTAAGTGGTCTCCCCAGTTCTGGCAGTACTGATGGCATCCCAATTATACTTCATGAGAATGAACATTTACTTGACTAATGCCATGGCCTAGTAATTGAATCATTCATATACGATTTCTATCATTGACTTATTTGAAGGTTTATTTATGAATTTAAATATTTTATTCAACACTGCTTATTGAAGCCACAGCCATGTAGGGTCTTAAAGAACGCAATAAATACCCGAGACAGAGCCTTGGTCCATGCAACACTGCTGACAAAACCCAGTGGTAGATTTACTACAAACCCCTTTTTAAACCTCAGTTCCAAAATACTTAGATCACATCACTCACACCTTTTATAAATCATAATCATAAGCTTCATGATACCAGTCTGACTGAATTCATTTGTAGTATGACTGGTTTAAAAGAGAAAGTGTGGAATTGTGCACTTACACACTCTGACTTGGTGGGTTTGGTTCAGCATCATCAGGTAGAACTGATGGATGAGGATGAACATATGATGCATCGGCAAGAGATTTTAAGGACTATCATGAAGATTAATTACCAGATTTAGTTTTTCCTTTACTGCTGCTGAGAAGAATTATGATGATCCTTGATAATGATAATGAGTGATGGCCTTTTGCTTTTGACTTTTTAATCTGGAGATTAAAAACTTAACTAACCCCTAACCCCCCATTATTTAAAAAAAAAAAAACCTCTATTCTGTGCACTTTGCTTCTCTAGAACTCAATTAAAATCTGGTATGGTAGCACTACTTGTATTGTTCTCCGCTTGATTTATCGCTTTGCCTGTATTTCCTCATTTGAAAGTCGCTTTGGATAAAAGCGCCTGCTAAATGAATAAAAAATTATACTTATTTTTCCAAACTAACATATCTCAAGATGTTGACATTTTCTAAAATTCTTACCCGTCTTGAAATATCTTCCTCCTAGAAGGTTCTTAGGTCAGAAAATTTCACTTATCTTCAATTAAGACATACTTTCTTGTTATTTTGACTGCCAAAAATTCGCTTTTCTGATTTTATCCATCTATTTTCTGTACCGCTTATCCTACACAGGGAGCCTGGAGCCTATCCCAGGGGACTCGGGGCATAAGGCATGGGACACCCAGGATGGGGTGCTAACACAATGCAGGGCACAACTGCACACACATTCACACACTACGGACAATTTGGCATCTCTAATCAGCCTACAACACATGTCTTTGGACTGGGGAAGGAAACCCCCGAAGCAAGGGGAGAACATGCAAACTCTGCACACAGGGCAGAGGAGGAAATCGAACCCCCAAACATGCAAATGTGCTAACCACTAAGCCACTGTGCCCCCCCATTTTATTTATTCACTTGTTTATTTATTTAATTTGGTCACACTGAGGAAAGCTGCTATCTGCCCTCTTCTGCATACAAGAGCTAACAGATGCCCATGATTACCTAGTGCTGCTGATTGATGGGGAAAGAGAGAATGCCCCGCTCCCACCGTGTGAGCACGGCCAATTATGCTTCATTGGCTCATTCTCCTGATGATAGGGTGAACAGATTTTTGTTGCGCCACTTGTGAGCCTAAAAATCAGCTTTTCCTCTCATGCTAAATCTCAAATCACTTCTAAAGAAACTTTTGTGAATGGTCTTTTGTAGCTCACCCAGAACATTTGATCCCACATCCAGGCTTTGATAACTTACCCTTACTACACATCAGCAGGTGTGTTCCATAAACTCATTTCATTTATCTTCAGTAAGTGCTTCATCCTGGTCAGGCTCACAGTAGATCCAGAGCCCATTCCCCAAACAATGAGTGTGAGGTCAGGATGCACCTTGGATGGGAACATGGTGAAGCAGAGAGTGGTGGGTTGAGAGTATGAGTTCCTGTTGCTCCTGTGTGTTCTCCTTTTTCATTTCATATCCTGAAAACATGCCGCTAGGTCGACTGTCTACTCGAAACAGCCCTGGGTGTGAATGCGTATGTGTGGTTTCCTGTGATGTATTGGCATCCCATCATGTATTGCCATTCCCTGATGGAGGATATTTACAAAGATTAGGGTTTCTTTTTTTTTCACCTTGTTACTCAGGTCAATATGACCTCAACGTATTTTTTTGAAGAATTTTAGTTTTAATTAGTTTTTCAAATTTAAATAGAATTTTCATGTCCATTAAAGCTGCAGTATTGAACTTTTTTCGGTTAAAAATGAACAAAAATCAATTATCGAGCAAATACATAAAAAGAAAAATCAGTGTCAAAACTGTCTCCTTACCTTACCCCGATTCACAACGGTAAGCTTATAATGACGATTTATAATTTGAGCTGTTCAGCAGCCGTTCAGTTTGAGGTCACCATGCCTTTGCGCGGTTAAGTCACATCCGTAAACAGGAAGAAGAAGAGCCGGCTATTATAATCGCTTGTGTGGGGGCTGAGGATGGTGGAGTGTTTGTAGCTTGTTCTTATAACAGTTGCTTAGAATTTAAACTTGTCATCTAGATGGCTGCTTTAATCCGGATAGTTCTAAACACAATCATCGTTGACGTCTGGGGAATCGGCTGTTGTCAAAACCAATAAACCTCGAACTGCGGAGAGCCTGCAGTCAAAAAGGGAAAGCGACAGAACTCGTACTAAAACGAGAATAAATATGGCATGGCTTTTGAGAGGTGGAGAAAACTCGAAGATTGGAAGGGATTGAAGACTTTTTTTTTCTTCTGCTGAACATGTAAGACATTTCAGTGGCTCAATAGGTAGCTGGCTAACATTAGTGCACTTATTCACTTGATTCAGCTAGGTATCGGGTTTCCTATGTTGTTGTTTTTTTTTTTGCTTTGTTTTGCTATGGTCAGTTTGATAAATTGCACTTATTTTCTGCTAGCTATGAGAAAGAGCAATTCACCTCTAATCCAAGAAAACCGTATCCGCCGCCACCTCCATTGTCAAGAATTGGACCTAATATACAAACCATACGAACACCTCAAACCATCAGATTCATCCACACAGCGGAGCAGTGCCCAAGCACAACCAATGTTATGTTTCAAACAGAGATGGCGATAGAGAGGCAAACGTTCAGTACTGCAGCTTTTAGGAAATTGAGAGAGTTTCATGTTATTCACATTGTTTTACAGACCGGAGAGCAGCGTCAACTCACCTGCCCTTGGCGTGGACACGCATCTCCCAGCAGGAAGTCCAAGTCTTCATCGATCAGCTAGAGACCCTCACCATGACTGTCCCTCTCTGGGCCAACAGCCAACACCTAATGCCTGCTCAAGACGGCTGACAGTTATGATTTATGTTCATGTTCGTGGAACTGAAAAGCACTGCTTTAGGCAATATACTGTACATGTAAAAATATACTGTACATCTTGCACACATCTAATTGTGATAGCGGTACTACTATATACAGTGCCCTCCACTAATATTGGCACCCTTGGTAAATATGAGCAAAGAAGGCTGTGACAAATTGTTTAACCTTTTGATCTTTTGTTAAAAGAATTCACAAAAATACTCTGCTCTCATGGATATCAAACAATTGCAAACACCACACAGGTTTATCACAAAAAAGATATATCTTTGTTAAATATAGGTGTGCAACAATTACCTCTATGAATTCATATGAGAAAAATATATTTGAAGTATATTCCCATTGATATTTTACATTTTCTTAGTACACCTGGGTGACTAGGAACAGAAGAATTGTTCAACCATGACTTCCTGTTTCACAGGGGTATAAATATGAGGTAACACACAGGCCAAATTCCCTTAGTGATTCATAACAATGGGTAAGACCAAGGAATATAGCTGTGATGTGCAGCAAAAGGTTGTTGAGCTTCACAAAATGGGAAGTGGCTATAAGAAAATAGCACAAGCACTGAAAATGCCCATTTCCACCATCAGGGCAATAAATGAGTCTAGGAATATACAACACAAAGACATTAAAGGGTCATTCCATCTTAAGTGGTCCAATAATTGCAAAGTTGGTTGCTTGACTTTTTTTTTTTTTTTTTGAGTGATTACCTCTATGTATTGGCATTGCAAAACCACCAGTTTATTTTATTTTATTTGGTTTAACTACGACGAGCGTCTTTGTGTCATAGCACACAACAAATTTTGGCTATAAGGCTGTTTACAGAAACCTCAATATCTCGGTTCAGGATGTTCCTAACAAGGTGGAACAAAAACTGATCTATAGAGCACATTACAAGGTACATGTACATATATATACATTTTGCACATTCCTGTTCCTTAGACTTAGAACTTAAGTCCAAATGTCATGCTCAAGATTGCTCACATTTAGGGTCAATTTATAATGGGAAGGGTTCGAGTCTCAGTCTTAATATTTGTAGGGGGTACCTAGGTAAGTATAGTTTGCATGTAGAACATTTCAGGTTTGAGACTTCTCATTTTTTTATGGGGTGAGAAAGTGCAATTTTAAAAATTCCCCTCAGTTTCGGGTTGAATATCTCTGGTGGGGGACCAGATACGAACCGGAAATTTTCTCAGAAATAAGTCCTCTATAGTAGCATTCTGCTGTAAAAAAAAAAAAAAAAATGTTGAGTTTGAGATTCCACTGGTTACAGAGCTAGCTCTGGTAGAGTTCAGTTTTTGTTCCAAGGAGCTAGGACCATCCTGAGCCGAGATATTGAGGTTTCCCTAAACAGCTGTATAACCACAATTTGTGGTGTGTCATGACACAAAGATGGACGTCATAGTTAAACCAAGTGAAATAAAAATAATAATAAAAAAACAGGTGGTTTTGCAATGCCAATGCATAGAGGTAATCAACAAAACAAAATAATAATAATAATAAAAAAAATTAAAAACGGTCAAGCAACCTGAATTTGACCACTTGAGATGACCCAAAAGCAGCTAGCTATGTCTAGGTACAACCCCAATTCCAGAAAAGTTGGGACACTGTGTACAGTGTAAATAAAAACAGAATGCAATGATTTGCAAATCTCATAAACCCATATGTTATTCACAATAGAACATAGAAAACATATCACATGTACCATTTTAAGGAAAAAAATAAGGTAATTTTGAATTTGATGGCCGCAACGTCTCAAAAAAGTTGGGACATAAGGCAATATCATAAAATAGTAAAACAGTAGTTTACATACAGTATTTTTCTTCTTCTTGGGAGAGCCTTCATCACCTGACCAATTATCAGCACAGGCTTATTGTCATAGTGAGACATGAATTTTGAAATCCTCTAGATGACTGGCATTATACTAGATTGTTTAAAATGTTCACCTTCGATCTGTTTCCAGGATCAGATCTCCTCAGAGAGAAAGAAAAGATTAATATAAATCACAATTAATGCTTAGTCGGGTGTGCCGTACTGGCACTCAACTGTTCTCATTCAGTGGATTTGTGGATTTAAATGGGGGTGATAAATGATGCATAAGGAACAATCTGCGTCTTTTCCCGCATCACCTGTGCACTTACATTGGCTATTGTCTATATGAGGAAAGGATGGCAGTGCCACTCTCTCATCAACCACAGCCAGTCATTAAGACTGTGGATTCACTGTGAAGTCTTTTCTGTGTGCAGTGTAGTGATCAACGGTAGGCCACGATTAGCTCCTGGTGGTTCACTGGGACCTGATACACCCTGGGGGGAATATAAGACAAAATGAATACGTATAACGCTCTTGGATAAAAGAAAATTCATTTTAAAAAATTGATGGAGTTCATTGATTGAAGGCCGTGTTGCTCGTGACTAATAAGCAAATAATATTTTTTTAAACATTATCATCTATATATATATATATATATATATATATATATATATATATATATATATATATATATATATATATATATATATAGAGAGAGAGAGAGAGAGAGAGAGAGAGAGAGAGAGCGAGAGAGAGAGAGAGAGAGAGCAAGCAAAGATGCCTTCAAAATAATCAAATTAAATACCGTAAACAGTAGTAAATGAAACAAATTCAATATTTGGTGTGACAAAAAAAAAATTTAAATATTAGTCTCCGGTACAATTAGTGCAGTTTTATAAGGAAATGAGCTGGTGAGTTTTATTGAGCATCTTGCAGAACCAGACACAGTTCTTCTGGAGACTTTGACTTTCACACTCGTTTCTAATTTCTGCAGCGAAACCCAGCAGCCTTCATTGTGTTTACTGTCTGAAAAGTGTCTCTTACGTAATCTGCTGCTTTCTTTAATGACATACAAACATTTTTCTGTAAGATTTAATTTTGTGCTAGAAAACTAATGTTTAGGAATCTAAAATGTTTTTTGTATTGACTTGATAATGTAGACGTCATAAAATAAAAAATCTATAACAAAGTTTATGCTAAAAAAAAAAAAAAAAGGGTGCCTAAAACTTTTGCAAAGTACCGTATACACGATATTTGAACTTTCATGGCTACTTGAATACAAAATGTCCAGTTATTAGAAATAATTACATAGACACTGAAAAACGTTCTCTATGCTCAGAGCTCCAATATTATATATTGGAGCTCTACAATATTATATGTTTTTGTAAATATTTTATTATATCTTTTCATGGGACAACACTGAAGAAATGACACTTTGCTACAATGTAAAGTAGTGAGTGTACAGCTTGTATAACAGTGTAAATTTGCTGTCCCCTCAAAATAACTCAACACACAGCCATTAATGTCTAAACCGCTGGCAACAAAAGTGAGTACACCCCTAAGTGAAAATGTCCAAATTGGGCCCAAAGTGTCAATATTTTGTGTGGCCACCATTATTTTCCAGCACTGCCTTAACCCTGTTGGGCATGGAGTTCACCAGAGCTTCACAGGTCGCCACTGGAATCCTCTTCCACTCCTCCATGACGACATCACAGAGCTGGTGGATGTTAGAGACCTTGCGCTCCTCCACCTTCCCTTTGAGGATGCCCCACAGATGCTCAATAGGGTTTAGGTCTGGAGACATGCTTGGCCAGTCCATCACCTTTACCCTCAGCTTCTTTAGCAAGGCAGTGGTCGTCTTGGAGGTGTGTTTGGGGTCGTTATCATGTTGGAATACTGCCCTGTGGCCCAGTTTCCGAAGGGAGGGGATCATATACAAATTTACACTGTTATACAAGCTGTACACTCACTACTTTACATTGTAGCAAAGTGTCATTTCTTCAGTGTTGTCCCATGAAAATATATAATAAAATATTTACAAAAATGTGAGGGGTGTACTCACTTTTGCAAATATTTTATTATATCTTTTCATCTTATATATAAATACTTATATATAGATGTTTCCTTAAACAGTATTTTTGTGTTAGTGCTGAAGTAATAAACAGGCAAAAAGAGATTCCTTACCAGTTGACTTTATCCAAAACCCATTATAAGTACAGTAAGAGCCAGTCCTGACTTTTTCTCGAGCATTTATGGCTTTGCTGCAACTGTGAACCAAGCAAGGGTTCCATCTCCAGTAATAAACAGAAACTAAGAAATAATATCAATAAATTTGTGATTGAGAGAAAGACACAGTGATACAGACATTAGTCAGTTCATGCTGCTATTTCATTTAAATACGTTGTGTCTGGAACTGCAGATGAAATTATGCCAGTGTCTATATACCACAGAGTTACTACTGAAACCTCAAGAACACGGCTGGTGTTTCAATATGAACCTTTTTATTATTTTTTTTTTTCAGCAACCCACATTTTTGCTGTTTTTTTTTTTTGTTTGTTTGTTTGTTTTTAGTTATTTATTTTCTTTTCTTTTTCTTTTTTTTTTTTTTACAATAATGAAAAAAATGTGTGGTGCATTCACATTTTCCCAAGGGATTCTTTTTCTTTTCCTTTGAACAGCAGTTTGTACACACATAAACCAGTGAAGTGCTTGAAGCAGGATCCATCCACGGCTGAGATCCGTACAGGAGTGCAAATGGTGGCCTAATCAAAACATCTACAACACTTATAATGGATGTTTTAAATTATTTTTGCTGTTAATTTCTGATCCTTTGTGTTTGTTTTAAGTTGCTTTTGTTCAGGAGGAAAAGGTCAGCTTCCAAAATTCATCTGTTAAAATGAATCTCCCCAGTCTATATGGACAGTTTTCTTTTTTCTCCTTTTGTTGTTTTTTCCTCATATACGCCTCTGTTTGTGTCCATGTCTATGCCACGTAAGTGTACACTTTGCGATCCTCTGGTGTTCGTGCCAAATATTCTCTTTCTATAAGTCCTTCGATTCTCTTTTTAATCACCACCGGGCTGGGGAGGAACCGCGCCCTTAACTGCTGAGTCACCTGATGGACGAAGCAACAAATCCGACAATTAGAAATGTATATAAAATAAAAAGCAACAAAATCTCTCAGCAATATTCTGCTGAAAAACACACTACTACAACGACTCTACACTATGACACTTACTCAGGCTGGATTTGCCACTGACGATAATTAACATTTATAGAGATGACTAACCGTGCTAATAGGAATTGACTAGAACAAGACATGGAATAAACGATGTATAGTTATTCAAATACACACCTCTGCTACAAGTACATTGTGCTGCATCTTCTTTCTGGATTTCATGATGCGTACTATGGCTGCCTCGATTTCATGTTTCCGGTCATCGTCCACTTTCTGTCGTGTCTCCTTCCTCTCTGGGTCTGACTCCCCCTGTTTAGCAGCGACTGAAGCACAACGCTTTATTACAAGTGTGCTAAAAATAAACACACAGCATGGCATTACAATAAAAAATTTAAAAAAAACCCCAAATACTGATGTTTAACTGGTTTTTTTTTTTTTTACCCCTTTATCGAATGACAAAATGCTTGAAGTTAGGCCTGTCATGATAATTATGTTATTGACTTATGGTACGATATACGGACATGACCTCGATCATTTTTACCGACCTCGATATCGGCCATTATGTTTACGTACGTGTTTGTGTACATAAGAATGAATTTCACCAACATCTTAGCCTTTCACATCCTATACACATATGAGATTAATCAGACATTTACACAACATAAAGCTAATATTACAACTTACTTCTCCACAAAATGCAAAGTGAAACTGAACTTAAGTAAGGCGCTGGGTAGAGTGGGTAAGTCACGTTGTGAAGACGCTCTTTCCGTAACAACGCACTAAAACACGACAACGAACAACTAAAGCATTCACAGTGTTGTATTACAGTAGTGTACTGATTGTAATGTTATTATCTCAGGAGATCAGGTTTTCACAACAAGGGAGTTTTCACATGTTTCTGTTGATACGTGTTTAAGTTAATACATAAAACGTGTGAATATTTGGTTTGATTTTTTTGCATTTTCTTGTCAACTAAAATGCCGTTGACTAAAATTCACTGCCTTTTTACTCTTGACTAAAGAATTGACTAAAATGAATAAATATGACGTGACGAAATACTGACTACATTTAAATGATATTTTCGTCAGGAGATAAAAATTTTTTTTTGGACATTTCAATTCCAATGTCTGAATATTCTTCAGAATAAAACTTCATTGCTGTTTGAAAGAGTGTCCTTGCATTATTATGCTATTAAATGATCATTATATCAGTGGCATAAAATGGTCTTAAAATGTCAATAATATCTGGCAATTATTTCTGGGACAATATATCGTCCAACAAAACTAGTTATCATGACAGGCCTACTTGACGTTGTTCCACAGTGCTGATTATGTGTCTCGGGTGTGTTTAGAAACTCTCTCTGACTACATTCACATCACGGTAGCATACATCAGTCTAAATGTGACTCAGATCTGATAAAGCTATGTGTGAAAATGTATGTAAATATTTTCAGATTAGAATCCTGTCATGTTCCTATGTGGTACTTGATGAGACAGATCCAATATGCGGACATGCATCTGTAATCTGGAGCGTCAGATTACACTTACATTACACTTTACCGTGCACGCAAATATCGCAATCGTCACCACACAATCTCTTACAGAACTGTCAGAAATAGGGGCCTTTTTCGTCCCCCTGCCCTAATCAAAAATACTGCAGCTAACATGACTGAATCATTTTTAAGAATGAACACCTGTGCTGCTACTTTGTTCATTCTACCACTACTACTCCAGCGATGGACTGCCTGGTAAATGTGCTAGGTTTTTGTTGATTATAATCACCAGTGAGTTATGACAGATCGCACTTACTAATAAACATGAATTATAACCCGTAAACAGAAAGATGAGAAATTAGCTTGATGAATGATGAATAAGGCTTTTAATGCGAAAATAGTCTCTGTCCAACACCTCTTCAGCTTCCTCTTTCCTCTGGCAGTGATAGATGTATGTAATGGCGCTACCTGTCTGGATTTTGACTCTATGCAGTTTGGAGGTAAACTGGTCGTTGACTGTAAACATGTGGCCGTTCTCAATTTCTTTGCTCTTCGGTTCCTTGGTAAGCACTCGCTGTGTGGGCTTTCCACACGCCAGAGACTGCAACGCTCGTACCAGCTCCCGCTCCGGGATATCCGTCTCCTGCTGGATCTCCTACGATAAAGTATCATTTTATATTGCTACCACTAATACGTATTAAATTATTAGTATTAACAGATATATATATATATATATATATATATATATATATATATATATATATATATATATGAAATAGATGTAATTGCTATTTTTCTTACTACTACAACTACTCGAGGCTGACCAATTTATCGGTTTTGCCGATTAATTGGCACCGTTATACAGTACGAGAGCGGCCTCTAGAGGCGAAATAAAAACTATTGCTGACAAATTTTGTTGTGTTATTTGAAGTGCTTCATTTTGGATGTCTCTCTTTTGATTTGTTATTTTGCGTGTTACTTTTTGGTTCAGTTTGAATGTATATATTTTATTTACTTTAATATTTATTAATAGTTAATATATATTATTATTTATATATTATTTCATTCCAAAAAAAAGTACAGTACATTTTCATAGTACGGTCAGTACTGTATATTCTTGTAATAAAGCTCAACAATATTTTACTTTGAATGTTATGTTTTCATTCAATATCTTAATTCAGTATCAGTAATTTTAAAAACTATCGGTTGATTAATCGGTTATCGGCAGGTACTGCCCAACTTAGTTATCTGTAAAATCCACTATCAGTCAACCTCTAATCACCACCACCACCACCACTACTACTACTACTACTACTACTACTACTAATAATAATAATAATTAACATTTGTGGAGAATAAAGACAGCAAGAGTGACATACTGCTGTACCTCAAAAGTGCACTTTTCTCTGTTGTTGAAGAGCATCAGGATAGTCATCTGGAAGGTGGATACCTGCAGTATGTGCTTCCTTGTGTTGGAGCCTGTTACCTGTGCGCCTCCTACGCCTAACTCTGACCCATCCTCCTACAGAGATATAGAACAGAATAGAACACGTAGGGCACATAGCTGGAATTACAACCAAAAATTACTGATTTCAAAGATATTTTAGGAAGAGGGCCTAACAGAGGCAGGTTTACAAAGCACTGCTAAACATCAGTAACAATTGACGCCTCAATTTAAATTTTACGCCTAAAACATTTCAGATATTGTACAAACATCTTATACAGATATCAGATAGTGTATCTACTATTTCTAACACATAAAAATGACATTCGGCCATTTTCATAAACTACAGCCATCTCTATTCCAGGTTTTGTATTGTAATAGCCTTACAAGCTTGAAGTTGTACATAATGGTCGTATTTCATTGTTTTTATTTTGTCCTCTGCACAGTAGTCATTAAGGGGAGAAATACCGTCATGATGATTATATATTTTTGAACAAAAAAAAATCAGGTTCTGTATTTTCTAAGCACTTGGTATATTTTGTTGTCCTTGATCTGCGTTATCAGACAATGTTATCTCGTATCCCATTTTTCACAGCGGTACTGTGCACCTTATAATTCATTGTGCTTGTGTTAAAGTGAGAGTGTGTTACCTTTTTCACAGGCCCATAGAAGGTGGCATTGAGGTCTGCTGAGCCCATGTGGTGCTGCAGTGTGAGTTGCCGCCCACTGTGCTTGGCCAAATAAAACCTGTAACACACAGTTCACACACAAGCTTTGATCCATTTATACCCCATTCTGCAAAGGGAAGTAATGTCGTCCTTGTTCGTACACGCTTGATTCAATAGTTTGATACTTGATAGGCTTGATGCTTAACCGATGTGTTCAGTTACGTTATTCAGAGCAGAAAAAAAAAAAAAAAAAACAAGCTGTGCAGTACATCCAAGTTGAAGCATCAGCTTAAGCTTAGCCATGATGGTTACAGCTCCATGTGGAGGCGGGTGTGTGGTCGGGCGTCTGCTGTGGATGGAGAGGAGGCGGGTCGAACCGGCAGGTAACGTGTGATGATTCTCACCTGTGTCTTATTAGACTTATTAGTTACTTATGCATATCTCTTTGTGCCTTCAGGAGCCCCGTAACAGGCAAGAGGGGGAGAGCTGAGCAGCACAGAGCCATATGTGTGTGTGTGTGTGTGTGTGTGTGTGAGACAAAACCGCTGAAAAGCAAAAGTAAAGAAAATACGAAAAATAAAGAACTCATTTGAGTTCTGCCTCCCGTCTCCTCATTGTTGTTTTGTTCACTGAAGCATTTAACGTACCTTCTAAAGACCTCAAAGGCATGCCGTGGGGAGTGAGGGATGTTACATTTGGGTGTAGCTGACTGTGTAGGCCAGTAACCTGTAGTCAGGACTCTGACTGTTAGATCAACACCACCTAGAGATACCTAGAGACAAAGAGAGACCACATACACACCATAATTACTGCCCGGGCAACAATTTGTACAAGGCTGTCACAGATTAGAATTTTTGTGTACATGTGCGTGTGTGTGTGTGTGTGTTCAGTTGAATGGGCAATCACTGTAAGTTAAGGACTTAGCAATCAAGGCACATTTTTCCTGTGCTATGATTGTCTACCAGGTCCTAATCACAGGCCAACTGGACATCGGAGAAGTGTTTTCCGATCACATTAATAGAACAGTGTTGCTCATTATTTTCTGACCCAGCTGGACAAATTCCTATTGTTGAATAATAATCTAATTAACTGGTATATCAGTTTTAGTTGTTGTATTTCATCTTGGTTTGCATTCTGTTTTGGTATTACACAGTGTGTGTGCGTTTCTGTACATTAAACTGTTATTAGAGCACCGCCCTGAAACACAACATGTTTATATTGAGATATAACGCTTGGTGATAATGCGTTGCTTGGTGCTGTGCATGTTGTGGTGGTCTTTTACCCCAGTGGACTGCAGGTGCTGCCGGAACTCGTCCATGGTGGTGTTAGAGATGCTCATGTCCCTGAACATGCCTTCCAGTTTAGAGGTGAACTGACAACCACACTCTGTCTGCAACACACAAAACATCAGTGTGTAATGCTCGTGCTCAATCTCCGATTTACCGCCCATAAATCTGATGTTTTCGTCCAGTTGCTCACATCTATCTTTTTAATGTGTCTGATATCCAACACTACCCCGAACGGATCCTGAACCAAACCGCATGAGCGGAAAACAAATGACGATTAAGGATAGAGGAGCCGACTGCATAAAAGTAAAGTGTAAAACCAGAAGCTTGAAACAAGAAGCAATCAACATTTGTTTAGATTTCTTTAGGTTGTAATTCATGCAGTTTCCTTTAACATTGCCCAGCCACCATATACAATAACATATTACACAGTCCCCTCCAAAAGTATTGGAACAGCAAAGCCAATTCCTTCTGTTTTTGCTATACACTGAAGACATTTGGGTTTAAGATCAAAAGATGAATATGAGACAGAACATGTACAGTGGCGCTTGAAAGTTTGTGACCCCTTTAGAATTTTCTATATATCTGCATAAATATGACCTAAAACAATCAGATTTTCCTAAAAAAATAGACAACGAGATCCCTATTAAACAAATGAGACAAAAATATTATACGTGTCAATTTATTTATTGAGGAAAATGATCCAACATTACATATCTGTGAGTGGAAAAAGTATGTGAACCTCTAGTATTAGGCTGGCCACACACTTGAAGGTTTTAAGCTCGATTTGCACCCTCCCCAATGATCGGGGGGAGGGGGTGTGGCCCGATTCGAGGCTTGTCGCTACCGACATTTTGTCCAAAAAAAATCCTCAATTGTGTGGTGTCATTACGATTATTTTGCTGCTCTGGATCAAGTTGGAGCCTCCCTGATCCCAAATTGTAAATATCAAACATGATACGACTCTTGATCGAGCTACCAGAGGCAGGACACCCGCAATAGCCAATGACCAACGAGGGTGTTGCGTGCATTTATAGCGGAAACATGGCAGACACAAACATGCCATGAAAGTGGAGAGTGTGTGTGTTAATTAAGTTTCTGCTGTGTGAATGAGGCGGCTGATATGTGGCTAATAAAGAAAATGAAGTGTGAGTGATATTGTCTTCTGAAGTCACGTTTGACAAAACACAAGTTTCTGTGAAATCTCGTGTCCGTGAAATCGTTACTACAATCGACAGGTGTGCGGTCTCGCGGTCTGGCCGAATCGTCTAGTGTGCACGTTTGGAAGATTATAATGTTGAAAATCGGTTGAAACTGTCCTTATGTCTGTGGTCTCCCTGGCAGTGTGTGTCCCTGGTATTATCAGTTAATTTGAAGGTGAAATTAGAGTCGGGTGTTTTCAATCAATGGGATGAAGATCGGGTGTGAGTGAGCACCAGGTTTTATATAAAGAACAGGGATCTATCATAGTCTGATCTTCACAACACATGTTCGTGGAAGTGTATCATGGCATGAACAAAGGAGATTTCTGAGGACCTCATAAAAAGAGTTATTGATGCTCATCGGGCTGGAAAATGTTACAAAACCATCTCTGAAGAGTTTGGACTCCACCAATGCACAGTCAGACAGATTGTGTACAAATGGAGAAAACTCAAGACCACTGTTACCCTCCCTAGGAGTGATCGACCAACAAAGATCAATCCAAGAGCAAGACGTGTAACAGTCCGGCATCATTAATGGAACAATGAATTCTTAAGTATAGCAGCAAATTCTAAAGGAAAATGTCAGGACATCTGTCTGTGATCTGAATCTCAAGAGAAAGTGGGTCATGCAGCAAGACAACGACCCTAAGCACACAATTCGTTTTACCAAAGAATGGTTAAAGAAGAATTAATCCAATAGAAATGTTGTCGCAGACCTGAAGCAAGCAGTTCATGTGAGGAAACCCACCAACATCCCAGAGTTGAAGCTGTTCTGTCCTGAGGAATGGCCTAAAATTCCTCCAAGCTGATGTGCAGGACTGATCAACAGTTACTGGAAATTGGTTCGCATACTTTTGCCACTCACAGATATGTAATATTGGATCATTTTCCTAGTTGTCATTGTTTACTTTTAGGACTTGTGTGAAAATCTCATGTTTTAGGTCATATTTATGCAGAAATATAGAAAATTTTAAAGGGTTCACAAACTTTCTAGCACCACAGTATATATACACTTTACACAAAAGAGCAATAGAATCGAAAGAGAGAAGAGTGTAAAAGAGAGAACAAAGAGAGCCTCATACCTTGAGCTTGGAGATCATATTTTTCTCCGAGTCGTCAGAGACGCTCTTATTGGTGAGAAGCCTCCTGGCCAGGTGCTGTTTGTAGTAACGCTCAAAAACATCTTTCTCCTGCATGAACCGGAAGAGCACCATAGCTTTGTCCAGGATGGACTCGACCTCCTGCTCGGTCAGCTACAAGACACCCAAATACACGTGCATTTATCGTGTGCGCAATATTGCATAAACTTCAATCAACAAAAGGTACCACTACTACAGTACCTCAACTAACAGTAACTACAGAAGACCACACTGGGTTCCACTCCTGCCAGCCAAGAACAGGAATCTGAGGCTACAGTGGGCACAGGATCACTTGGAAAAATACCAGGCAATCTTTTTCCAACAGTCCAGTCTTGGTGAGCCAGTGCCCACCGTCGCCTCAGATGTTTCAAACCATGCCATGGACAAAATCATTGAGATTTCCCCATTCTAATGGTTGATATAAACATTAACTGAAGCTCTTGACCAGTATCTGCATGATTTAATGCATTGTGCTGCTGCCATGTGATTAGCTAATTGGATAATTGCATTAATGTGCAGGGGTACAGGTGTAACTATTAAAATTTCTTATATACTTTTAATACAAATGTAATTCTGTTGTCTTGATTCGAATTAGGCTAGAGCAGCCTGAAGGACTAATTGTACAATAAAAATAAGGTTTGTTTAAATGGTTTGAAAAGTTTGGTCTTTCTCACATTTGCAATGTGCTCACATTGATCCCTGACAATTCTAAAATAAAAAAAATAAACAAAACTGCTGACCAGTAACACACAGGCACAGTATTCAGAGTAAAACTGCAAATTCACTAATTATACAGCACCGTTGTTCCTATTTGTTTTTTCAGGATGTTCTACACGTAATCTGAAAAGGTACCTTTTTTATGTATTTTCATACAGAATACATTATTGAATACATTTGTCATCAGCCATCATAGTACCAGTACTTTATTCTGCCTAACCCTGTATATGTATTAGTATATGACAACAAAACGCTTCTGAAGCTGTAGGAGGTGAATCAAGTTGATATTCAAAATAGATATATATATATACAAATACTATATACAAATTCATCCTGGCTCCTGCTCACTACATAGGGCACACTATATGGCCAAAAGTATGTGGACACCTGACCATCACATCCCGAACTATTGCACAAAGCAAGCTCGATAAAGACCTTTGTTTGATGTGGAAGGACTCGAGTGTCCTGCACAGAGCCCTGACCTCAACCCCACTGAACACTTTTGGGATGAACCGGAACACTGACTGCTCCCCAGGCCTCCTCTCCCGACATCGCTTTCTGACCTCATTGATTTTCTTATGGCTGAATGAAAAAATCCCAACAGCCACACTCCAAAATCTAGTGGAAAGCCTTCCCAGAAGAGTGAAGGTTATTGTAACAGCAAAGAGGGACCAAATCTGTGTTAATACTCATGGTTTTGGAAGGAAGAGGAAGAAGCCTTTATTTGTCACATATCAAATTACTGTGCAAAAGTTTTAGGCACCCTATTTTTTTTTTTTAGTACAAACTTTGTTATAGATTTTTTTATTTTATGACTTCTACATTATCAAGTCAGTACAAAAAACATTTTAGATTCCCAAACACTAATCAAAATTAAAATTATATGTTACAGAAAAATGTTTGTATGTCATTAAAGAAAGCAGCATATTCTTCAGTCAAAGTGTCCAGAAGAACTGTGTCTGGTTCTGCAAGATGCTCGATAAAACTTACCAGCTCATTTCCTTATAAAACTGCACTAAATTGTACCGGAGACTACTGTTTTTATTTTTTTGTCACACCAAATATTAACTTTGTTTCATTTACTACTGTTTACTGCTCTTTATGGTATTTTTTTTAAAAATGTAGAAACATTTAATTTATTTTGAAGGCATCTTTGTTCTACAGATGTGCCTAAAACCTTTGCACAGTACTATACACTACAGCACAGTGAAATTCTTTTCTTCGCATATCCCAGCTTGTTAGGGAGTTGGGGTCAGAGCGCAGGGTCAACCATGATACAGTGCCTCTGGAGCAGAGAGGGTTAAGGGCCTTGCTCAGTGGCAGTGGACACATACGGGTGTGATGGTCAGGTGTCCACATACTTTTGGCCATATAGTGTACTAAAAAAAGTGACTTCAGCAATTGCCTGTTGATCACTTACAGTTTTTGTTGTTTTGCCGTGTAACATCGCTTTTAGGATACACTTTCTTGACTTCTTTTAATTAGAATACTGGTACATATTAATAGCATGTGGGGAAAAAACTGACATAAATATCAATGTAGGAAAGATTCCTTTCCTACATTGGGTCATCTGGCTAAAAAGCTCAGATAATGTGTAATTCATTCTGACAGCCTACTAGGTAATTTAACTGGAGATTACATAATTGGTCTACAGGTTTCGCATACGTTTTCTTTGTTGGCACTCACTCTGTGCTTTATAGGACCATTGGGGGTTGGGTAATTTATCACTGCAACCATAATTTATATGAATACATATTAGCATGTGCATGGATTTTTGGCTTGTGGTCAAATGTTTACTCGAGCATAATTCTCTGTTCAAACACGAATCAACTCACTGGCTCAATCCTCTGAGAGTTGAATCAAGCACACAAAGACTAACCCATGCAAGATAATAAATGTTAATAAACGGTCCTACAATAAATGGAACAGAAATATAGAACAAACAAACAATATGGAATTGTGATGAACATACTCCTTTGACTCCTTTCTTCAGCTTGTCATCAATGAAGAGTGAGAGGTACTCGGGTGATCGGGAGTTGAGGTTCAGAAAGTATTCAAAGTCTCCAGCGATGGTCTGTTTAAAGAGCCGGTCGTTACCGAAGGATTCCAGCAGGAAGCGGTCAAAGCGTGTCTTCAAGTCCAGCAGGCCCTGTGCAACACAGACACGGTGACATTTAGCCACATCGTTTATATCTGTTTGTGTTCGTCTGATATCATACTTCTGGTCTTTTTTCCCCTCCTTTGTTCCAAGTTGTGTCATTGAAGACATTTACGTTTTATCCTAGCTTTGTTGAATTATTAAACTTCAATAATTGTAAATAATAACGTTGCCAACTGCTATTAAGCATGGTCAAGGCCCTTCAACTGGCCAGCTCTATTCTTGAATTATGCATCACGTTTGGCACATTTGACTTTTTTTTTTGGATAAAAGTCAAATGAATAAATGTAAATCATTGGGAAATTTACGTTATAACTGGATGGAAAAGAGTAGGCAGGGGTAAGGAACCTTTTCAGCTTGTATATCTAACATCACCATGCTTTTTTAAAGAGGCAGAAGAATGTTTACACAGGTATATGAATGTTTACATAAATATAGAGAATGTTTCTTGTCGTAATCAAACATCCATAAACCTATAGATCACTCTACACTTTATCGTTATGAACTTGAAATGAAGCTCCACACCTCATGACCATCTGACCTGCCCAGTGTTGAGGTGTAGAGGTGGTAATGCTTGTGGGTTTGCCTGTTTTGCAATGGAGGGAAATTATTTAAGCCTTTCTTCATACTGCTCTCTGTCCTCGGCAGCACGGTCAGCAAAAATATGCCCCGACATCACTCTTCTTTTCCATAAGCTGTGAAAATTAAATACCTTTTCTTTTTTTTTTAATAGCTTTGCATTTGCCGTTCAGGCTGCTGTGTGCTTTTTGTCCATCAGAGACAAATTAGCATTCCCAATTCAATTCAGCCAAGCACAATGTCAGTGTACGATTGGCCTACATACGATTTGTGTCATCAAAAGCATCGCAAGTTAATGAATAGAAAATTTGTCCATATTACAGTATTGAGAACAGAATTTTGATTGTGCAACTCCACTTTAAAAGACCCGGATTACTGCACACGGTGCTAATTTACTGGAGGATGCAGTAAGCAAATACCAAAGCTTGCAGAGTTAATCTAATATTCTCCCTGTGTGTGGTGCACACTAAGTGCTGATAACTGCAAGACAACAGCCTGCACTAAATTTCAGGTCAGTCACCCTTAGGATAAGGGTGAGTCCCCAGACAATATATATATATATATATATATATATATATATATATATATATATATATATATATATATATATATATTTGTTGATCCACCAAGATCAGTGCCAAATTGTACAATGCCAATAGTTTGTGCACCTGGATGAATGTACTTTAACATAAAATCAGATCAGAGGTTACCTTTTGTGCATCTTGTCTAAGAAAAACATTCCACAAAGATACGGGTACATAAGTCCAAACCTGCATGAGAATTGTATAATGAGCATGATGAAACACACAGACACTTTCTTGACTAGCCTGTGAAATTACCGCACCCCAATCCCATTACAGTGGATTAAAGCTAAACGCGCTTCAGCCAGGGTGTGCCAAAACATTCCACATTTAGACTTTAAAAAGGTTTTTATGGAGAGAGAGAGAGAGAGAGAGAGAGAGAGAGAGAGAGAGAGAGAGAGAGAGAGAGAGAATGCTCCTACTTTGGATTTTACACCTTGTAATTAAAGTTTAATCAAATTTAATTGACTCAATTGTTCATTGCTCACCTTTCAACGTTCAAACACTGAAACAAATCAGTTGGGGCAAGAGGCATCTCATTTTGTACGGGAACGGAGAAAAAATTATTTTTCGTTTCCCAGCACAGAATTATTCACACATTTGCCATGACATTGGTTTTATGCTAAATTACATTAGTCCGGGTGAGTAACCAATTAGCACTGTACAGTATGGCACTGCTATTGGTAGATGAGACTAATTCCCTATAAACTGCATGGTATCCAAGCAATGTTCATTGCAAATGAAGCACATGTAGACCTGATTAATGTCTAATGACAGTGTTGCTCTGTACTGCACGTGCAAACATGGCTCTCAGTGGTCGGTATAAATAATTTAATGGTACCTTGTTTGTACTTTCTTAGCTGTTAATGGTACAGTACTGTGCAAAAGTTTTAGGCACATGCAAAGAAATGCTGTTTAATTTTGTGCTAGAAAACTAATGTTTGGGAATCTAAAATGTTTTTTTGTACCGACTTGATAATGTAGACGTCATAAAATAAAAAAATCTATAACGTTTGTACTAAAAAAAAATTGGGTGCCTAAAACTTTTGCACAGTAACTGTAGATTTTTAGGCATATTTGATATCATTTGAAATAGGTTACATTAAATACATTCCTTTGTCCAGCTCAGTTTATATAATACTGATAAGAGATATGGAGTTATGAAATACTCAGGGCTGACTTACAAAACAATAGCTGATCATAATCCCTGGACTCCAAGCGTAGTCCAATTTTTTTTTTTTTTACCCTAAATTCTTTTTTGAGAAATTACCATGGACAAGAAAAATATAAAGGAAAATCTGCTGAATTGACGCAAATCTAAAGGCGAATCTAAAATGAACCTGAATATACTGACGAGGAGCTGCAACAGATGGAGATGGACAGAAGACAGATGAAGGTATGCGAGGTTGCGAGCACGGGGACACTGTTTGTGTGTCTGCTGATAAACATGCGCTACTGTGTTGTTGTTCTGAAAACTCCATCCATATGACTACACTGGTAATGCATTGCTGTCTGTATGGAGTTTCCGTGCATGTTCACCCCGTGGCTGTGTGGGTTTCCTCTGGGTTCTCTGTTTTTTTCCCCCCACTTTCCAAAGGCATGCCACTACATCGCCCATAGGTTTGAATGAGTGTGTGAATGCATACAATGTACTGGCATTTCTGCCATGCACCCACCGTTCCCAGCATAGGCTCTGCATCCATTGCAACCCTGACCAGGATAACGACCTAATAAAGATGAATGAATGAATAAACAATTTATGAAAGTATACACCAATTAGCAATAATATTAAAACCACTGACAATGGCACCTGCCACGGGGTGGGACATATTAGACAGCAAGTGAACGGTCAGTTCTCGAAGTTGATGTGTTGGAAGCAGGAAAAATGGGCAAGCGTAAGGATCTGAGAGACTCTGACAGGGGCCAAATTGTGATGGCTAGACGACTGGGTCAGAGCATCTCCAAAACCGCAGGTCTTGTGGGGAGTTCCCGGTATGCAGTGGTTAGTACCTACCAAAAGGCGTCCAAGGAAGATCTGATGAATCACATATTCTTTTACATCATGTGGATGGCTGGGTGCATGTGCGTCACTTACCTGGGGGAAGAGATGGCACCAGGATACAATATGGGAGTGTGATGCTCTGGGCAATGTTCTGTTGGGAAAGCTTGAGTCCTGGTATTCATGTGGCTGTTACTTTGACACGTACCACCTACCTTAACATTGTTGGAGATCAAGTACACCCCTTCATGGAAACAGTTTTCCCTAATGGCAGTGGCCTCTTTCAGCAGGATAACGCATCCTGCCACACTGCAAAAATTGCTCAGGAATGGTTTGAGCAAAATGACAAAGAGTTCAAGGTGTTGACTTGGCCTCCAAATTCCCCAGATCTCAATCCGATCAAGCATCTGTGGGATGTGCTGGTCCGATCCACGGAGGTCCCGCCTCGCAGGGTACAGGTCTTAAAGCATCTGCCGCTAACGTCTTGGTGCCAGATACCATAGCACTCCTTCAGAGGTCTTATGGAGTCATCGACAAGTCAGAGCTGTTTTGGTGGCACAAGGGGGACCAACACAATATTAGGCAGGTGGTTTTAATGTAATGGCTGATTGGTGTGTACGTCACAACAAGTTCCCTTAGACTTTCAGGACAACCAGTTGACCATACTTCTTTCAGTACAGGGAAACTGAAATATTTGTCTGTGTTCATCACCTATTTGCTACAAATGTGGGAAAATAAGATGGGGAGTGTTCCATTAAAAGGGTAAGTGACCATGGGTGTTAACTACCTGTAACTGGCGAGTTGCATTTACTCGAGAAAAAATACTTTCTTTCCCTACTAGAAATGACAAATACTGATTTTTCTCTCAATTTTAACACTCTCAATCAGCGTAATAGCAGGTTTCGGAGTTTCTTGCCTGTATGTAGTCGACAGGGTTCTTGCCCTCTCCCTCCTCAGACACCAGCGCTTTCCCCTGTTCTCTCAGATATAGACTCATACACTCACACATTGTTTTCAGCCCGTTTGGCACCCTGCTGAACAGCTTATACATACAGGCCAGATCTGAGAGAGAGAGAGAGAGAGAGAGAGAGAGGTTGAGAAAATGTAAGCAAGCATCACTATTTAGCATCACGGTATCCACAAAATTCTAGCATGACTGACAAGACTGACAGTTAGTGGAAGTTAGTTAGCTGGTTGCACGTTTTTTTTTTGAACGTTTATTTATTATTCTTAATATTTCTAAAATATAACCAGTCATTATTAGGAAGGTTTGCATTTTTTTTTTTTTTTTAAAGATAAAGATAGGAATAGCACAGTCGCGACCCTCACCCTCCGTCTTTCCGTGTTTAAGCATGTGGACCAGGCCAGAGTTCTCCATCTCCACAATGGTCTTCATGTGCTTGGAGATGAGCTCCCGCTCTACTACCTTGACGATTGGCTCCTCTGTCGACTTGTCCAGACAGTGCATCACTCGCTCAATCTCTTCGTTTATCCTTGCCTCTACTTTCTTTATGTACACGCTGGCGCTGTTCTCTGCCAGGAACTTCTGACTCTCCATCTGCACACAGAACATAACAGAACATCCTGAACACAGTGCAACATTAAAGAGACACTAGGTACAAGTCTTTGGTCTCCAGCGTATTTCCCAGTATAGGGAATAAACACACAGACAAACACATGCACACGCAAAATAAATGGCTGGATGGATGGATGGATAGATGGATAGATGGATGGACTGAGAGAGAGAGAGACAGATGAGCTGCTGTTTTTTAGGGAAACAAATGTTTCAAAAATGTAAATTAGCAGGTGTTTCAAATGATCTTTATGCAAATAAAGCCTCAGTGGTAGCAGTGCAATTAGGATGAGGCATTAAACAAGCTGTATTATTTGCTGATAATTAGTGCGACTGCTCAGTTAGTCACACTTCTTAACTGACAAATCATGCGCTTGTTTAGAAAAACATTTATAAAGCATGCATTATTACAGTGTTATTGCAGTGAGACTGACTAGAGCAGTTGTTGTCTGTTGTCGTCACCAACCTGGAAGAACTCTGCAGACATTTCTAAGAAAGGAGCTTCAAAGTCTTCCTCATATACTGACCGTCCCTCCAAGCCCAATATCATAAGCATCTGGCACGCGTTTCTAATTGCTCCTCTAAGAGAGAGAGAGAGAGAGAAAGAGAAAGTGAAACGGGCAATAATAAGCATAAATGATACTTAATGACATCACCCTAAATACAGCACAGAATCATTTCATTTTGTGGAAATGACACAACTGGGTCAAACAATGTCATTATTATGGAAATTTATTTACATCAAATACTTACAAATAAATCACTTTATAGCCTGTATTTTCTCTAGAGTGGGATATAATTACAATCTAATCAACACTAATATACACTTCATTTGTTAATTTCTTACCACCACCAATGGGGCCATTGCACTTTATTTTTCTCAATCTAGCCATTTTATTCTATATCTTTTCATAAGAAGCAGGGCCAGCAAAGATATTGGTCTCTCGGACACCACTCGTCTGAAGACTCTGAAATATGCAGTCATCAGAAGCCAAATAGTGTGACCTGTTAGCAGTGAATAGTGGGATCATGTGCTCAAAAATCAGAGCTCAAATCTGCCTGAAATACTCTTGCACTGACTGCACCAGGCTTCAACAACGGCATTCAACATACGTGAATGACTTCTATTAGTTTGGTTAATATTCTACTTATTTATACCACAAGTGCTGCTGAATGCTTGAATCTGATTGGTCAGAAGGTGTCGGTGAAGGTGTTACACCAGCATGGCTCAGACAGCAGTGCAGGCTGCAAGGTTAATATTAATGCGTTTGTGGTAATGTGTTACCGTTTCTGTAGTAAAAACGTACACAGTAACTCTTTACATAAACAAATTTTAAAACCATACGCAACTGCTGTGGTGAAGTTTTCCATAAGGAGACATTTTGGAAGGAGTCTCCAGTGTGAGTACTTTGTAACAGATTTAACGTGAGGTCTTTGAACTTTCCTGGTAGCACGACAATCTGTATTTAATTGTCTTTAAGCTTATTAACTTCAAGTAAGAAGACAGAGTATTTGTGGCTGGTAAGAGCGTTCCAGTTCACCCAAAAGGTATTCAGTGGGGTTGAGGTCAGGGCTCTCAAGTTCTTCCACTCCAACCTCGCTAAACTCCAGCCATGTCTTCATGGAGCTCGCTTTGTGCACAGGGACACGGTCATGCTGGAACAAGGTTGGGCCTCATAGTTCCAGTGAAGGGAAACTGTAATGCTACAGCATACAGAGACAATTGTGCACTTCCAACTTTGTGGAAACAGTTTGGGGCCCCACATATGGTTGTGATGGTCCACAAACTTTTGGCCATATAGTGTATATATGAATAAACACATGATATATTGTCCTGTGTATTGTATTGTGTAAATTGTAATTGTAATTATTGCCAAATTGCTGTAGTACAAGAGAAATAAGAAACATGGGGGACATGCTGTTATTGGGAAATAATCAGCAGTGGTAACAGTAACTCTGCTTTGGGTCAGGCCACATCACATCACATCACACCACCCTGTAGTTGATTATTTTCCCGTAACAGCATGAAAAATCATGTTTTATTCCTTACATAAAACATTTGCCTGTGAAAAATAATTTGGCCAGTTCTTCATAGCAGGAAACCAAATACTTCATCCATAGTAATAAAAAAAAAAAGAGACCATTTTTAAGGCAGTACATTAGAGAACGTAACACTAAATATGCAACTCCATGATCGGATCTTAAAAAATGAAGATGACATCCCATAAAAACGCTGTATGTGTTAACATATTTATCTAACAAACACAAAGTGAAGCGCACGCACCTGTCTACCACCTCGCCCTTCCGTTCCCTGGCGATCATGTCCAGCAGCGTCTGCCGGAGGTGGTCTCTGATGCAGCCGTACCGAACTACTTGGTCTCGGAAGATGATCAGGCCCAAGTTATAGACGTTCTCTACGTTATTCTGCTGCACATACACACGGTCCTAGAGATCCAAACACACAGAGAGAACATTTTAGCTACATTTAGTGACATGACAGTGACTTAAAACAGCCATTTAGGGTCCTTGCTTGGACACGCTGACAGTCGAAATGTGTAAAGCGTGAAATGTGTAGCTGTTGCACTATAGAATACTCACAAGTACACTGTGCAGCATTTGTTATTATTTTTTGAATAATGCTCACAACCAAGCAGCGTGTGAAAGCTACTACACACGGAAACGGTCCCTCTGGCATTTCTTCACAACTCTGTGCTTGTGGATAGCGTTTATTTCTCAGGTCCTCACACTCTCTCTTACAGAAACACTGTGTAAACGCATAACAATAATAACTTCCACTTGTGATCTGACAAATCTTTTTTTTTCCCCCCCGGATATTTTCCGGTCTGGTTTCTTTACATTTACATTACATTGACATTTATGGCATTTGGCAGACGCCCTTATCCAGAGCGACTTACGTTTATGTCATTTATACAACTGAGCACTTGAGGGTTAAGGGCCTTGCTCAAGGGCCCACAGTGGCAGCTTGGCGGTGCTGGGGTTTGAACTCACGACCTTCTGATCAGTAGCCCATCGTCTTAACCACTGAGCTACCACTGCCGTCATTCACACTACTTTACGCTACCCCTCCATCCATTTTCTGTACCGCTTATCCTACACAGGGTCACAGGGAGCTTATCCCAGGGGACTCGGGGCACAAGGCAGGGGACACCCTGGATGGGGTCTCAACCCATCGCAGGGCTCAATTACAAACACACCCACTCGCAGACTACGGACAATACAGAGATTCCAATCAGCCTACAATGCATGTCTTTGGACTAGGGGAGGAAACCGGAGTACCCGGAGGAAACCCCCGAAGCATGGGGAGAACAAACTCCACTCACACAGGGCAGAGGCGGGAATCAAACCCTCAACCCTGGAGGTGCAAGGCAAATACGCTAACGACTAAGCCTGTGTGAGAATCTGTTTAAAATATCATAATGTGGTGTGGCTGAAAATGATGGTTTCTTTTGACAGATACATTTAAAATGGGCGTTTCCTCACATGACAGCTAGTACTGTGGTGTGACACTCATTTGTGCTGTAAAGCTCTCTGCTGGCTTTTTTTTTTGGTCAAATAAATAATAATAAGGCACATTAGCAATGCTGGCTGATCTATTCCACCCTTTAGGACCGACCTGTAGCTGACCTGCTGAACTGATGGCAACATTTCATCCATTCTTGCCTTGTTTAGAAACAGACGCCAGAGTAAATTTGAGAAAGACCATGAACAACAAAGCATGTGCGCGCAGACACAAATGTCCCGTCTCTGCCACTCTCTGTAGTGCTTCATAAGCCGTAAACCAAATCACCACTGGCCCGGTCAGGGAAAACAAGTGTGAAGAGGGGAGAAAATAGTTCTTTGTTAGCGTAACCAGAAACAGAGCCTTTACAAGCATCAGATCAGACCCCCAGGCAGTCATTGGTATTGGCTTTGCAATGCCATCACACTTTATATCAGATTCTGAAGGTCAAGGTCCTCAAGCACGAGAGTCGGGAGTACACTAAATGATACACCGGTAACGATCTAAAGAAACCGGTTAACATTTTCGGCATTAGCTGTAGGGACAGCAGAAATATTAGACTGTGTTTTGATATCTCCACTCAGGGTGAAGAAAATCTATAGAGTGATGGATGACTGGCATAAGAGTAAAAAAATAAACAAACAAATAAATAAAAACACTTTGTTACATGTCAGAACAGTGCTGTGGCAGTTTCACTAGTTTTATGCCTTCATTACACAAACTGATTCCTGGCAAATTAAACAGACATGCTTTCTTCTGAACTCGACAGATTACATTAAATCTCGGGCATTTGAATTGAAATCAATAACATTATGAAGTGGGTGAATGGAAGGAGATCGAGCACAGATCTGTTTGGCTTTATGTGACAGCAACACCTAGTGTTCTAACTAGGAACTTATTTCTCTTCACTTTTCCTGAAACTAGGACAACGTTACCTGGCCATTTAAGACTTGCGAGAGACTGCCAGTGGCCTTGAGGCCGCTATTTCTCATGGTCATGATCTCTGCAGATGAGGGGTAGCCTACAGATCTGACATTTATCTATCACTCAGATGGTTATTTCAGTCTTGGTTATTTAAGCTCTCAAACTTGAGGAGGCAGCACAGACCCCCCCCCAAAAAAAAAAGAAAAAGCAAACAGCTTCACATTTGGAACTTCACAATGGCTCATGTAAGAATGTTACAGTCTGAACAGGTGAAGACAATCCTGCATTTAAAACTACTGTTCAAATAAGTATATTCTACTATAAACAGCCTATATTCTTCGTAAACAATATTTTTCACTGATATTCCATACCAGTGGTTCACTACATGCCCAAAAGTATGTGGACACCTGACCGTCACACCCATATGTGCTTGTTGAGAATCCCATTCAAAAACAACGGGATTTAATATGGAGTTGGTCTCCACTCCACTCTTCTGGGAAGGCTTTCCACTAGACTTCGAAACCTGGCTGTGGGGATTGGTCCATTCAGCCACAAGAGCATTAGTGAGGTTGGGCGCTGATGTCAGGTAAGGAGGCCCAACCTCACTAATGCTCTTGTAATGCACCCATTTTTCAAGCGATCAGAATTACTGGAACATGTGACTGACAGGTGTTCCTTGTTGCCCAGGTGTGCTCTGTTAGATTGACTGTTTAAAAAATTAATAGCTCTGAATGTCTCCTCTTGGTTTGAGCTCTGGGTTTCGTCTGTGAAGACGACATTTGTCGTGAAAAAGTAAAAACCAACATGGTGGCCAGAGTAGGCGTGTCATGATGATTACATTATCGACTTATCGTACGATATGTGGACATGACCTCGATCGTTTTTGCTGACCTCGATATTGCCCATTGTGTTTACATGCGTGTTTGTTTACATAAGAATGAACGTCACCAACATTTTAGCCGTTCACGATGCTTCTGTCCTCTCATCCGCTCTAGGGCTGTCAAATTTAAGATAAAAATGCACAACTGAATGCATTCAAATTTAAGGTGTGTAGCAAACACTAGCACCGATTTTAATTAAACCATACTGTTGAAAAAATGACAGTATTAAAAATGCACTAATAGTGTTTTTTGAAGAGGAAAAATCTAGAAAGAATAGTTCTAGTGTTTCAAATAATCCAGTCACAGTCAATAATTTCGGGGATCGAGCCGCTTAAGCTGCGTGAGTGAATGAATAGCGGTAAACTGAAGTTTATTAAAACTGGAACTGGCCTGAGAGGCTAGGTTAAAACTTTTGCTTTTATATTTTTTAGTTAGTTTATAATTTTAGTTTAAAAATAAATGCACTTTGTGAACAGCCAGGTTTGTTCTTCGCAAGCCCCGTTTGGTTTGTTTTTATTCGCTGTGCCCTCTTGTGGACTGCTGATTTAAAAATCTGGTGTTCACTAGTATTTTCCCCTAACTGAAATAATGTCTTTAGAAATCGAATATAATTAGAATTTTGGAAATATTTAAGTGAAAATGATCATTATCATTATATTTGTGGCATAAAATGGTCTTAAAATGACAATAAATCGTTTATTGCAATTATTTCTGGGACAATACATCATCCAACAAAAGTAGTTATATGATAGACAGCTCTCTGGTCTAGGTCTATTGGAGAAAAGTCATTTTGAAGCTGAGGGAAGAGGGAAAATCGATAAGAACCACTGCACAAGCATCACGCATAGCCAGTACAACAATTTGGAATGTCCTGAAAAAGAAAGAAACCAGTGGTGTATTAACAACCAGACATGAGACAGGTATAGCCTGAATTTATATATTTCTGTAAAGCTGGTTTGGGACAATGTCCATTGTTAAAAGCGCTATACAAATAAAACTGGACTGAATTGAACAGTCAGTGACATCACCAACAACGTCCACAGGGCAGGGGTGACGGTACCACAATCCACCATTCAAAGAAGACTTCGGGAGCAGAAATATAGAGGCCACACCTCAAGATGCAAACCACTCATCAGCAGTGAGAATCGGGAAGCCAGATTGGAATTCACGAAGAAATACAGACATGAGGCACAAAAGTTCTGGAACCAAGATTAACCTCTACCAAAGTGATGGAAAAGCCAAAGTGTGGAGAACTAAAGGATCTGCTCATGATCCAAAACATACAAGGTCATCTGTCAGGCATGGTGGAGGTAGTGTCATGGCTTGGGCTTGCACGGCTGCTTCTGGAACAGGCTCACTAATCTTTATTGATGATGTAACTCATGATGGTAGCAGCAGAATGAATTCAGAAGAAACATTCTGTCTGCCAGTTTACAGAGAAATGCATCCAATCTAATTAGGAGGAACTTGATCCAAAATACACTGCCAACACAACGAAGGACTTCATCGGGAGGGGAAAGTGGAAGGTTTTAGACTGGCCAAGTTAATCACCAGACCTTAACCCAACTGAGCAACATTTCACCTCCTGAAAAGGAGACTGAGGGGAGAAACCCCCGAAACAAACAACAACAAATGAAAGAAGCTGTGGTACAAGCCTGGAAAAGCATCACAAAAGAACAACAGTGATGTCAGTGGGTCACCAGCTTGATGCTGTTATTGCAAGCAATATGGGCTATGCAACCAAATATTAAATGCTATTTACTTGAAGACTATCTGTTCCTATACTTTTGCTTACCTAAAAATTGAGTGGTCTACCACCAAAGGTGCCATGTTTTTGAACAGCTCTAGATGTAAATATCAGGAAATGAAAGTTGACATTCTGATCTATGATCTCATTCATCCTTTTGTCTTCAGTGTATAGCAAAAAGCATATGAATTGGCCTGGCCATTCCAGATGTTTACTGCAGAGCATTCCTCACAACTAACACAGAGCAGGCTGTTTACATGACCAAACTGATGCAGTGGAAACCAGTGTTGCATGTGGTGGTTGTTCCATCATGTGTCTGAGATGGGTAGATTCTGGTTGGGGCATATCAGAGGCAATTTTTTTTTTGCAATATGCAGTAATCATTCTTCTTCATGTGCTGATGACAAAACAAGCTGCACTTGTATTAATTGCTTAGCATGCATATGCCGGGACGGACAAATTACTAGCCCGGGCACCCGGGTCAAACACTCTACATCCAGGATGTCTTTTATTCAGAGTTGCTAAGCAGGCATCAGGAATGGACAAATGATAAATTCATTAGCCAGCCCATACAGCAAATGGAGTTCCTGTGTGCTACATGGTCCGATGTTTTGGTTGCCTGGAAACCTAATTGACTAGGCTAAGAGTGGTAGCTAACGTAACGTGTCGTGGATGGTGAACTAGTTAGCAAATTATGTGCATTAATACAGACCAAGTGAAACCATCCAGTATTATAATCTCCCTACCAAATGAAACGTTGCTGTTTTGCAAAAGTCATCAAGGAGTAGATTTTTTTTTTTTCCCTGGTTGTTGAACCTATTAGTTCACCAAGCAACTAGAACAATAAAATAAAATAAACAACTTTTGCCACTTAGTGAACATGGGATTGAGCTGGTGTGGTTCAGTTAATAATTCGGTTTGATCACCTTCTTATGTTCCGCCTTTTTCAGAATTTCTGCCTTTACCAGACTGGATGTTCCTGTCCTTTCTGAGCTCTTTCATTCATGGCCAAGCCACGGTTTCTGAAGTGAGATTATGAAAAATTAAACTCAAGACCTAGTGTGTACTTGACAAAGCAACTGCCTATACAGTGCTGTGAAAAAGTATTGGTTCCTGCTTCCTGTTTTTGTGTGTATCTCACACACTAAGTCGTTTTAGATCTTCAAACGAAATACAACATAAAACAAAGGCAACCGGAGTAAACACACGATACATTTTATTTATTTATTTTTTATTGAAGCAAAAGGGAAAAAAGTTATCCAACACCTATCACCAATGTGAAAAACTAATTGCCCCCTTAAAAGTATAATCTGGTTGTGAAACCTTTAGCAGCAATAACTGCAACCAAACGTGTCCGGTACCTGGAGATCAGTCTTTCACAGCGCTGTGGTGGAATTTTGGCCCACTCTTCTTTGCAGAACTGCTTTAGTTCAGCCACACTGGAGGGTTTTCAAGTATGAACTTCCTGTTTAAGTTCCTGCCACAGCATCTCAATTGGTTCAAGTCAGGACATTGACTAGGCCACTACAAAACTTTAATTTCCATTCAGAGGTGAAACGTTGGGTTGCAGTTATTGCTGCACACCAGATACTGGTGGAAAGCAAAGGTTCACATACATTTGGACCTCACGAATATGTAATATTGGATCATTTTTCCTCAATAAAGAAATGACCAAGTATAATATTTTTGTCTCATTTGTTTAATTGGGTTCTCTTTCCCTACTTTTTGGACTTGTATGGAAATCTGATGTTTGTCATATTTATGTAGAAATATAGACAATTCTAAAGGGTTCACAAACTTTCAAGCACCACAGTATTGTGCCTGCTCTTAATGTTAACAACATGTTTGTCAATTACTTAATCTGCCAGTAGGCCTACAACAGTAAAGAATAAGCAATGAATATTCATGAGTATATAACAAAACCACTGGACCAAACTGCAAACCTATCGATCACTCTATGTGGAAAAAAACACATGGCTCTTTTACTCTTTTACATTCTAACAGCCTACTTACCATGTACATTAAAATGTCTCGTATCATGACCATGGCCGTCTGATGATCATTCCACGCCTGGTTTAGCGTCTGCAGGAAATTGTTGTTTAAGGAGTTGAGTACGTCTTCCCGGACCTTAAAATGTTACAAAAAAAAGAAGAAGAAGAAGAAGAAGAAAGAAATTGTAAAGCAACATCTATATACAGGTGACTGGTTTATATAGCGTTTAGATAAAGAGATAAACAGGAAGAAAGAGAGCTGCGAGTGGTAACGGACCCCGATACAGTTCAGCTGATAAGACATCCAGTGCAACGCTAAATAAAATGACCGTCTTACTGTTTGTACTGTAGTAATACAATTCAATTTCTACTGAGCCTAAACATGAGATGGGACAGCACCTAGTGAATTTGTGATCTTTGATTTGTCTACCCCTGCTGCAAACATCACCCTGTTTCTCAACACCCATATTAAAGCTGTAACCGTATGTGCTATATGAAACCTACTTTATTGATTAGGTGCTCTGTGACCACCTCCCGCAGGCCCGTGTAGAGCTTCTCGCCGTGTTTGTGCAGTACCATGGTGTAGGCGTTTCTGTACAGCTCCTCAAAGCTTAGGCCACTGTTGTTCTTCCTCTGGATCTCTTGGATGGCATTCTTCAACAGTTCCCAGATGTTGTTCACATACCGCTCATCCATGGTCATCTGCAACATAACAGGTAGCATAACGTTCAGTATTCGCTTGATATATACACACACACACACACACACACACACACACACACACACACACACACACAACACCAGGTATTGCATTGTAATAGTAAGGCAGACAAGCTTGGGTTGGATTTGTTATATGTTATCACGCTCCAACCTTAAAAAAGAAGTCCAGATTTAAACGGAAACTAAATTAGCCAGCTAACATTTTCACGAAATAGATCAGATTCTACAAAATACACAGAGAACAGAGACCGAGTAATAAAATACACGTCACAAACAGAATGAGCTAGTCAGCTAATGTTAAGACAAGCTGTTGGGGAGAGGCTTGTTGCTCTTTCACCCTAAGAAAACAGATTATTTTTATTATTATTAATATTTTAATAGCACTTCTGTAATACTACGGAGACAACAATAACGGCAGCATACCAGGCTTAACTGTACTATAATACAGGAAGTACAGCTTACGAAACAAGTAACCCGATATAAAAATCTTATTTTGTTTAAACGGTATCTTTAACAGAGGGCGTGAGGGCGGCCAACCTGACTGTGTCGAGCGGTAGCAGCGAGTGTGGGCGTCAAAAATGAGCGCAAGGTGCTGTGAATTGTGCACAGGAGTCGTGGCACGCGAGAGCACTTCAGTTCTGCGAGCACTCAGACATAAGCACTCACCAGGGTTTACACATTTACTCAATTCCTTGAAACTTTACATTACACGGTTCGCCGATAGTGCTCTGCATGCTCAGGTCGGCTGCCCTCATGCTCTCTACTAATGAGTTTCAGGATTTTCAACATAAAACATAAACACGAGTCAAGTCAAGTAGGTTTTTATTGTCATTCCTCCGTATTGCGTGTACACGTTGGAACGAGATGACGTTTTTTTCAGGACCGTGGTGCAACACGGAACAGTCCGCAAAGACAAGTGCAAATACACGACAGTGTGAGACGAAAACAATAAGCACACAGGACAAAGCAGTAAATACACAGGCCAATGAATGAGGAGTTGATTAATAGCAAGCAGGTTACTGTATCAAAAAAAAAAAGATATCCTCATACTCAACCAGAGAAAAAAAAATGGTATCAAATGTACAGTATCTCTAGCATTTAGTGCAGTTTGGGACACAACTTGAACCGACTATAAATGTGTCTTGTCTCTTGCAATCATCAGCCTAATCCACCAGTTGAAAGAGTGCAGGACAACCCAGGTTATGAAATGTTCTACCTTCAGGAGCTTGCAATTGCATTTTCCTACCAGATGGCTTCTGATCCCCAAACCCCAACCCATCAGCTTTACATTATAAATCAGATGGTGCACCTACACCTGCAGCTGCTGTCGGTTTGATAATCACTGCTCTGAAGTTTGCATATCTGCCACAGATACCCAAGCCCATACAAGATCAATTTGCTTGTTTCTCTTCTCCATCTCTAGAGCAGGCGAGGCATTACAGACAATTATTATTCAATTCTTCGAATGGACCAGCGTTAATGTTACTATTAATCTCATTTTAAATATGATGAAAGTACCGATTTATAGACTACAGTGCATGGAAAGCCCATCGCATTCATAGCTGTGGGGGACTAGAAATGTAGCCAAATAAAAGACGGATTTGCTAGTTTTATTTTAAAAATCTCTAGTGACTGTGGCATGACTGACATAATGCCTGTCGAAGTGACCTGTTATTAGAAAACGACAAACCTCACAAAGCCTAGTCCATTATGTTCAGCCGAACACTATTTTCGAGGTCATGTTCTATATAAATGTATTACTTAAGTATGCAAGAGCACCGACGTCTGTTTCTGGCAGTACACTTTCGACTCATGAGTCCACAGAACATTCTCCCGAAAGGTTTGAGGATCATCAAGGTGTGTTTTGGCAAAATTCAGACGACCCTTAATGTTCTTCTGGGTTAGCAGTGGCTTTCGCCTCGTCACTCTTGCATTGATGCCATTTTTGCCCAGTGTCTTTCTGACAGTGGAGTTGTGAACAGTGACCTTTATTGATGCAAGAGAGGCCTGTAGGTCCTTTGATGTTGTCCTTGGCTCTTGTGTGACTTCCTGGATGAGTAGTTGCTGTGCTCTTGGAGGAATTTTGGAAGGTCGGCCACTTCTGGGAAGGTTCACTACTGTGCTGAGTTTTTCCATTTGGTGATAATGTATTTCACTGTAGTTCTTTGGAGTCCCAGAGCCTTTGAAATAACTTTGTAACCCTTCCCAGACTGATGTATTTCAATCACCTTCTTCCTCAACATTTCTGGAATTTCTTTCAAATATAGTGTGTTACTGGGTAAGACCTTTTAATCAACTTCATGCTGTTGAGAAAGTTCTATTTAAGTGTTGATTTGATTGAACAGGGTTTGCAGTAATCAGGCCTGGTTGTGTCTAGTCCAGCTGAACCCCATTATGATGCAGTTTCATAGATTTGGGGAATTAGTAACTATGGGGGCAAATACATTTTCACACAGGCCCAGTTAGTATTGGATAACATTTCTGCTTCAATAAATAACATTATCATTTAAAAACTGTATTGTGTGTTTACTCAGGTTGCCTTTGTTTTATCTTAGATTTTGTTTTAATTTCTGAAACGATTTAGAATGACATACACAAAAACAGAAGAAATCAGGATTCACAGCACATTCACTTTTTCACAGCACTGTGGTATAAGCAATGAAATCATGTTTTGATGAGACACTAAACAATTTTATGTAAACTATACGTGTAATATGTCCTCTTAAGTCTGACCGACCGCATATTCCATTTTTTCCAGTGTAGAAATGATTTAAAACTCCGACAAATCCCCGTTTATCTGTGCAAGAACTCCCCAAAATGGCACTGAAGCAAACGGTTGTCACAATGCCTACTGATCCTTACCGGCTCTGTTTAAGTTCCTATTTAACACAGAACATGTTCCTGAGTAATGCAGGCTGAGTAATGCATGAAGCGTGTTGTGAGAGATACGCGAGTCAGGACTTCCTGTTCATCAGCTCTTCCCCACATGCAGCATAATGCAGTTTTAGAGAGATCACACACGCCTCTGAAAGTCCATCCACACCCCTGAAGTGAAATCTTGGCTCCTAACAGAGCACATCATGGCCGATAGACTTGTGCTGACTCGTCTGTTGATTTGAGCAGCTTGGAGGTGTGACAATAACTGGACCTTTTCCGAGATGAGTAAAGCAGTAGAGAATGGCATCATGGTCTTTAGCGCCTGTGTGCAGTGAGTTTCTGAGGTGAAGCTTGCCACTGTGTCCAGATAAGACGAGCTTTTTCAACACTGAATACAGGAAGCTGGTGTGCAGGGAGCCTGCAGTGTATACACTACACAAGTACGTTTTCTACTCTTCCAAGCTGAAAAATCAGTGTATAGCCGAGACCAACATCACTGACGCCTTTGTTATTCAACGGCCTTTGATTTTCCTATAAAGCCTCTTCTTTACTCTGGAAGTGTCTGAAAGCATCACTGCCGATATCTACAGCTTAGTGAAGGTGTTCAGATCAACACTTACTGACAGCTTTAACTGTCCCACAAGCAGCAAACACAGGGTTCCATGTCCATATCATCCTGCACATAATAACCTGCGGCGTTCGACTGACGCCTATAACTCTGTATCCCTAGGAATCACTAGGAAAAAACATAGAAAGCACACCCTTAACTTGGAAGACAGGACGGTCTCCTCGAGTAAGAGTTCAGCATGAAGTCATGTCAACGTCGACAGTAAATACCACTTCACTGCTTTACATGAGTTTATATAGTAGTACTTAGTAGTACAGTAAACTTAGACACCTAGTTATCTAAACAGTACACGGTTTTGAGAAGGTAAATAAATCATAACGATTCCCATGATCACCACTAGTACAGCTGTGCTCATAAATTTACATACCCCTTGCACAATCTGCAAAATGTTAATCTTTTTTTTTTAATAAATAAGACAGAACGTATTAAAATTGCATTTTGTTTATTATTTAGTACGGCCCTGAATAAACTATTTCACATAACAGATGTTTACATTTAGTCCACAAGACACAGTAATAACTGAATGAACCAGTTCAAAAGTTTACACACGCTCGATTATTAATACTGTGTGCTGTTACCTGGAGGATCAACGACTGTGTTTATGTTGTGTGATCGTTGTTCACGAGTCCCTTGTTTGTCCGTCTTTTTACACTGAGGACGACTGAGGGACTCGTACGCGACTATTACAAAAGATGCAAACGTTCACTGATGCTCAAGAAGGCAACACGATACATTAAGAGGCGGGGGGGGGGGGGGGGGGGGTAAACTTTTGAACAGGATGAACGGTGTAAATTGTTATTATTTTGTTTAAAGATCTTATTTTTTCCATTTAGTCCCGCCCTTCAGAAGCTACATAAGATATTTACATGTTTC